>OY728155.1:881555779-884055779 GCA_963277665.1 Viscum album
CTTCCACAAGGATACATAAGAAACCTGTATTACGGGTTCGATCCAGACACTCAAGTTAGTATTTTTCCCCCTGGATAATAATAAACTCTATAAAACCCATTTAAAATGATTGAAACCAGCGTTATGTGAACAAACTCAACATTCACCAGAATCATAAATCCAATGAGGGATAACAATCCTCGGATGTAGATGGTTCTGAATCCCTTCGTATACCAATGAATTACAACCTATGGTTAATCCATGTATATTATTCATGGGGATATGGAAATGATTTTCAAACATATGAACACATATTAACTCTATAAGACAGTCAATGAATAGGTAATAATTGTCCTCAAAAGGGTGTGATGAGCCTAACTTCCCATCCTCTCAACTAATGTGAGTTCTTAAGTGTCATTGGCCATATCACCCAATGAGGGACTTATTTTTAAAAGCAGGTCCATGGATCATTGGATACAAGGACCGTTATGTGTTCTTGGCTCCACGAAGAAGCCTTTTGGAAACCAGATGAAGCCAGGGAGATAAGGACCTTGATAAAAATTATTAAACAACACCAAATCCCTTTAATTATATACGGGAACCGATTATATCACCTTCTCCATGAAACAAAATTTCACATACACATTGAAGTGTTTTTCACCATGTAATTCATCTAAAATTCATATCTATATGTTATCATTGAATTTAGGTGGTCGTATTCTGGATTCTTAATCAGAAATAAAATTATTAATACTCTTTGTCTCTTTGATGATAATTTCAAACCCTCGAAGTAGAAGGATCCACCATTTCATCCATGGATTGGTATACTTTTTTATTCAGAAAATAGACTAATAAAGTGTGATTGGTGAAAACAACGACTCTAGTGAGTTGAGGTATGATAAAAATTTATCAAATGAAAAAATCATTATACAATGATTCTATTCAATAGTGGATGAATTGGTTTGATAAACAGTTATAGTTTGGATGTCATTTTAAATGGATTAGAAAAATATGACCAATATATTGTCCTATTTTTGGGTTTACATCAATGTCACGTGCATTAAACGTCACCATAAAATCTTTTTCCCATCCATATGTGATGATATCTAGATCCAACACCCATTTTTATTTCATGGCATCAAAGTCTCTTCAACACACATCATTGAATTCATAAGGGAAATTTTTTACATACAAATGTGTTAGTAGTCGATCTATCTGAGAGAAATCCTTGAATTATTTATGACAGAATCTATTATAGAAATGAAAACATATGACCTTTTTAATTTCTGATGTTTTGGTTGGTATTTAATGATTTTAAACTCCAAAATTTCATTTTAATTGTCATTTAATGAAATATTATTCTTGTGGACTATTTCTTCATACATAATAGAAAATAATTTTTCAAAATTGATGTCTACAAATATTTTTTCACAACATTGGAGAAAGAGATTTAAATTACTCATGAAATCCTTAAATAATCATCAATAGATGGATAAACAACCAAAAAAATCTAAAAATTTATTTTACCATATCATGAATGTTATATGTTATGTACCATTGAAATGTTTATGTTGACATAGACATTATGAATAAAATTCATTGATTGTTAAATGATCTAAATGGAAAAGTAATCATTTTATATGAATAATCACCTTTTTAGATAAGTTTTTTATTTTATCAAGAGTATCCATCAAGGAAAAAATTAATTTTTCCCCATCTAATATCCGGACATATAATCCAAGAATTGGAGAGAAAAATGGACCATCTCAGTAAATATATTGATAATCTATAATCTATGAAGACACACCAACTAGTAATAGTCTATGTTTGGATTAATTAATCTTCATTTTCATAAATTATAGTTAAGCCTCTATTATTTTTAAATATTTATAGTGAGCTCACCCATTCACATTTGGTGATAGAGAAATTAATACTAGTTCCATGAAGCATTAGAAATTTTTTGTTACCCCCATCCTTCATGGGTGGGGTGAACTAACATTTGGGTTCTCCTTTTATCATAGATACTTCTTCAAGTAATATTTTTTGATATGAAATTATAGAGATTATTTCCATGATACCGACCAATCTCTAATACATTGATTTAATATGTATTTTAAGTATTTTAAATAATTTATCCTATTTTCATGTGTTATTTATGAGCTAATAAATATTTTTATATTTTCTAAAGTGTTTAATAATGAGTAATTAAGAGTTTAATATAGAGGGTTTATTTGTAATATTCATGGCTTAATAATAAATGGTGTTAATGAAAGAAAAGAGTTTATTATAAGAGGTTCAATGTGACCAAAATTTGTATAGTTTCTACTATCATTTTTCTAAACAACTAGAGCTCCCTACCATCTTCATAGTACATAAAATTATACTCGTCATCAGTCAATTAAATAGATTGACACTCAAATGAATCCTCAATTTTCTTATATACATTTTTAAGATCAAATACTACTTGTTCAGAACTAACTCATAATGTATGTCTAACATGATTCACAATGATTACCATGTTACTATTTAGAATAAATGGTCTCCCAAGAATTATGGGAACATTGATTTCTTCCTCCCTTTATATTAAAAGAAACTAAATAAGTAAAATCCTCATTCCAAACTTAACAAAGACAACCCCAGGGGGTCCATGTAAATATTTTACAGATCTTTCAGCAACTAGAAGTGCAGAATGTGTTATTTTATGTTCCATTAGAACAATTTTTAATGGATACTCATCATAATGATATTCAGGCTTTCAACAATATCATATAAAGTTTTTATAGAAAATATCCACCAAATGGTTTATATGATCGAGAATCTACTACGGTCTCTCAAAATATTTGCAGAACTATGTGGAACAACTACATAGCATTATGTTTTTATTTAGATAAGTCATAATTCGTAAATTTTCCAATTATTGGAGATAAAATACATTAAGAATTTTTAATAATCGGGTATCTAGTAAATGGACTTAGAAATGATAATATTGATGTAGGTTTGTTTAGAAATCTATATCAATGTTTTTCAAAGTCCATATATGTTACATTATAACAATATCTCTGGGAATGTATGATAGGGAATATATGGTGGGATTTTTTTATAGGTATCTTTTTCATGGGACACTAACATGCTGAATAGTTTTCTTAAACACTCATATCTACTTTAGGATTTTATTATTGTTATTTATTTTTCATGTTCAACTATTAGAACACCCCCCTTTGAATACCCATTCATCCACTCATAATATTTACAAAGATATTAAAAATTCAAATATTTTTAAAATTTGGAATGACTATAGCCTTTCCATTCACTCTTGGATGGGTCTCTATATTAATTTTAAGTGTTCCCAACCGTCAATTTGAGAGGGTTTTTGAAATTTACATGAAATTATGTTCAATGTAAAAGAGGTATGTTATTTGATTTTGAATTTTTTGATTCATGCATATTCATTGGCTCATCTTACATCAGATGAAATTATATAAGCATATTCTCTATGATTGGTAGTGATTTTTTGGATTTATGTGCCTATGTTTATGAAACATACTATAATAATTGTTATTGTTTGGGTGAGATATACATGTCCCAAGAGGGAAATGTCTATTGTCCAAATAGTTGTTGGCATTAGAATATTTGTTTTGAGGTGGGTATCCAAGATGTTCTTGATTTCATTATAGAGTTTGACCATTTCATTTTTTATAATAACCATAATTATTTTTATTTTAGTCGAATAAGAATTTATTGAATTAAGGTAGATTCCATTATTGTGGTTAGGTAGAGAAATTAATGTAATTACAATCTTGAGATTAGTTTTCTAGTATTCATACCTAGTTTTCCTAATATGGGTGTGGGTATCAACACATCTAACATGATATTGTCTCAATAAGTAGAGTTGGTGGTGGTGTTTGGTGTTGAGGTAATTGTAGTGTTTCTATTTTTTCATATGTACTTCACCCATGGGTATCGAGGCATGTTGTTTTCCTATATAGTGAAACACATGCCTCATTAGCCGTCATTAATATAACAATCTTGCAGTTTATTACACAATGGAAACCAAATTTATTAAATAAACACATCACTTGATTAAACAAAAAATAAATATAGTTATAGTGTATTTTTGGCTTAGGAACATTACATAACAACTTAAAACATGAAATACATATCATTATTGAAATCTTGTTTTACATGACCACACACATTCCTTCGTACTTAGCAATGCATGGTATAAATTGAGGACGTGCATAAGAAAATGGTGAGCTTTAAATCCCAGTAAGGGAGTAAACAAGTCAAACATGAAAAATATAGTACATTTTAGGAAATTGGAATATCAATTGACCATAAGAGAGACATGAACATAAAGGCATCATTTCACATGATTATCATAACATGGAAATGTGGAAATAACATTTAACACGATATTAGCATTCTAAAATGCTCATTGCACATGGAAAATTATTAAATACTCATTTAACTGGAAATATCATGATTATACACTCATTTCACTTGACGTATCATGATTATATTCTTTACACAATGCATTGGAGCATTACTAGGGAACACCCTTTATAAAAATTTCATTTCATGCATAAGTGTTCCACATGGATCATATAAACCTGGTATCATTCAACACCGTCATTTATTCCATGTTAATGGAATGTATAATACATACATGAAACTATATTATCTATTATTAAATGTTCATAAATGTGAATACACATAATTGATAAATGAGAATGGTATTCATATTACAATGACATTGGCTTGGAAAATCGTGGTGCATTTTTGGTAGCATAATGGTGTGACAAATGAATTCATAAAAGTGGTTGATGAGAGTGGAAGGGGTGTATCACTATATTTAAATGAAATGTACAGTATGTGGTTAATATCGATACATTTCCCAACATATGTAATGGAATTTAGATTAAAAAAAATAGAATTGCATGAAAGTAAATGAGGAGAGAGAAATCCCTAACGGAATTTCATCATGGTAATGGGTGTACATGGGAGGAATTGATGAGAGATAAATGGGTATATATTGACTAAAGACAATGTAATTAAGTATGGGGGAGGTGATAAATAATAACCATTAATTTATAATTGAAAACAGAATCATATTACTATTTAATGAAATTTGGACAAAATGAGAAATGAAGAAATCCCTTACAAAGAAGTGTGATCTTAAATGCTTCATAGAGGATTGATAAAAGATTATTGTGATATTGGGGAACCTAGGGAGGATTTTAGATATAGTATGGAAGAGTTTGGTACAACTCAAAAAGGTTTGGAGTGAATATGAAATGGGTTCTTGGGATGGTTAACAAAGGAATTGAGGTGGAATTCATTATTTGTTACATGTTGGACACTACAAAATAAACTAATAAAAAAACCAACATTTCCATGTCTTTTAAACATGGTTTTTTCCAAAGGAGACTGGAAAACATTATTTTATTCATCCAGTTTCTGACCATATTAAAATATTTGGCTTGATTACATGGTGGTGGGTCACACGCTCAAGGAATTCAATTTAATAAATAATAATGATTTATTAGTCATGGAGGATCCACTAAGGAACCATAAATTTTATCAAGACAAATTAAAAATCATATTATATTAAAGAAAAAACATATATTTACCTAAAATATAATCTAGAGTATTTTATTACATCACTATTGGGTCATTATGATGTCATAATACACATTATATATTTAAATTGTATTTAATTTTTACCAAAAAAATTGACTGTCTCAAAAAATTATGAAAAAATCACCGTTGGATAATTTTGACATCATGATTCCAAAAATAATATACATTTTATCTGAATAATTTTTAAAATATTTGAATCTTTTACTTTTAAAATTAAAATCCGACATTTGTCGAAATGTCATTGGTTCGGACGAAAACGGTTTTGAATCCATAATAAAAATTACAATTGTATTCATAAAATTATACAAAAATTTATAGATAATAAAAATTAATTTTGTAATAATATTGTATTAAAATTTTATTTAATTAAAAATACCATTATTTTAATAAAATCGACTTCTTAGTTGAATATTAACTAAAAATAATATTGGTTCTTTATAAACTATTTGTAATGTTACAATAATAAAATGAATGTATATTATTTATTCTATAAAAAATAATGCACATAGTCATAGTGTTAGGGTCTTGTTCCATAACCCCTTATTACACCCTCATGTGACCTAAGTGTAAGGTTTTAGATGGTGACAGACTCTTGGGGTGGCTCTGATAACATCACTTGGTTCGTAATATCTATCAACTTCCACTTCTCCCATAGGTGGATCAGTTTGAGCTTAACGTGTTGATGCTAAGATTGGGCTTTGTCAAGAGCGAAGCCCAGTGATGCCACCTCCATTCTGAGCACAAAAAATGGTCTTTTATGGAAAATTTCTATTGTATGTGGTCACCACATCCTTTTACTTAGTAAATTGTATTTTTTTAAAGCCCTGTATTTATACTAATGAATTGATTACTGTTCAATGGATATATTAGAAATGGTATCAATTCATAACAATATTTTGAAATATACAAACATAAAACCAAGGAAGTGAATATTTTATATAACAATTTTACATAATAAGACCATTAATTAGATCATGAGTAATTTTCATTAATCAGTGTTTGGTCTGTTACAATCTCCCCCCTAATAAATTTCCCCCTCGAGAGTTATTTTTCCCACACTAAAACTTATGCAGGTAACTCTGATTAATCACTTGCTCTAATTCCCTGATTTCCACTTCAAACTTTTAGTTTCTCCACAGCACCTTGACAAGGGGAATGGTCTTATTTTGTAGAGAATTTTCAACACAATCAAATATATTCAATAGCTTTTTTTCATAGGAGAGGTAATTCTATAATGGTACCACCTCTAAATTGAGTACATGCGATGGGTCAGGTTGTACTTCCTCAGGAGTGATACATGGAATACATCATGTACATGATATAGGTTTGGTGGGACTACTAGTCAATAGGCCACTGTCCCAATGTGATCAAGGATCTCAAAAGAGCCGATGAGCCTCGGTCTAATTGTTCCCTTCTTTACAAATCTCATAAAACTCTTCCATGATGATATGTATATGAATACTATGTCCTTGACATCATACTCTAGGTCTCATCAACAATTATCAGCATAGGCCTTTTGTCGACTATGAGAAACATTAATGTGGTGCAATACGATCTAAACCATCTCCACTATTTCATCAAAAACTCCTAGACTAAGGATGATTCACTCCACAACATTATCCCAATATATCGGTGTTCTCCAACTATTTCCATAATGAAGTTCGTAAGGATCCATTTTGATGCTTGAGTGGATACTGTTATAGTAAGAGAACTCTACAAGAACAAGATGTTGATCCCATACACCATTAAAGTATGTTGACCATACTCTCAACATGTCCTCAAGTGTTTGTATTGTCTACTCAGATTGGCCATCAGTTTGGGGATGATAAGTTGAATATATGCTTATATCAATATTTATGGCATGCTGAAGACTCTTCCAGAACATAGAGGTGAATCTTTTATCTCAATTAAATACAATAAATATTGGTACTTCATGTTTCCTTACCTCTTATCTAATATATAAATATATGTTCTAGTTGATCCAATGATAAATCCTCTCTAATTGCAATACTGTGTTCAGTCATTGTAAGATGATCCACAAAAACCTAGATAGCATTATTTCCTTTGGATATCTTCAGATGTATGGTGACAAAGCCCATGGTGATGTTCTCTCATTTCCATTCTGGTATGGGTAATGGTTGCATCATCCCCGTAGACTTAATCCTTTCATCCTCCACTTGTATACATACCAGGATATTTTATTTATACTCACCAATCGTCATCATCATGTTATCCCACCAATAATTATCTAGGAGATCTTGATGCATCATTGTGTTTGTTGGGTTAATGGAGAGTTTTGAACTATGTGCCTCATTCAAATGATCATTCTTTTACACTGGTTTTTATGAAACACCTATTCTTGACACAAATCACACACTTCCTTCTTCATTAACATTGAACTATGAGGATTTACATTTTTTGGATTGTTTCTACTTTCTTTAGAATTCACACATCATACTTTTGAGCATCCATTAAGAATTTCAAATGAGATAGTTGAGCAATCAGTTGTGAATGTATTAAGGATTTTCTCTTCTATATGATTCCCATGTCCATCGTCAAAAAATCTAAGAAGACTGGACCCTCTTCATTTCTCTTCAATGATATAATCGCTTGTTCAAATCTACATAGAAAATCAACCGCCTTGTTAACATTCATAGGGTGGTAATCGATTGAGAATTAATAGTGACTAATCATCTCAAACCTTTTTAATTGGCACATGTTATACACTTTCTAAGTGAATATATACATGAGGATTATATGGTCCATGTGTATTTCACACTTCTACCCAATGATTTAATTTGTTTATATTTTTAAAATGATGATTATTGTATCCCACTCTAGACCATGTGTTGGATAGTTTTTCTCATGAACATTCAATTTCCTTGAATACAAGGAAATTACGATGTCATTTTACATCAACACACATCACAAGGCCTTCTTCCTAGCATTACTAAATACCACAAAACTTATCCACTTGTGGGTAGTGTTAGCACAGGTGCAATGAGAAGCCCCCTTTTCAACTCCTCGGATCTAATTTTACATTCATCACTCCATGAAAAATTTAATCCATTCTGATTTATCTTGGTAAAAGGGTAGGACAATTGTGATACATTTCGCACAAATCAGAGATTATTTCAAGATTACCCTAGGATGCTACAGATATATTTTACCTTTGTTCTCCTTAGACATCCCTCAATTGGAGGTATTATAGAGGGATACATAGATATACCATTTCTTTTGATGAACTGACCCATGAATCAGACCTCCTTCAACCATAATGTACACTTGTTGTACTTTTCATTGGTCTTATCCTTTGCAAGGTCTCTAGTATAGTTCATAGATTCTCCACATACTCCTTAATTTTGGAAGATATTATAATATCAACTATAAAGACTAAAAACCATATTACACGGAAATATCTAAAGACTCTATTCATCAGGTCAATAAATATTGATGGAGGATTAGTGAGTCTGAAAATAATTAATATGAATTCATAGTGCTTGTATCTTGTATAAAAAGAATCCCTGGGGATATTCTCCTTCTTCACACTTACTTGGTAATATCCAGACTGCAAATCCACCTTGAAGAAGTATTGTGCTCCATGAAGAGAATCGAACAATTAATCAAATTGGGGTAGATGAAACTGTTTCTTTTTCATGATTTTTTGAGCTCATGATAATCATCACAAAGGCACATTGACCCATCCTTCTTCTTATTGAAGAGGACTAGTGCACCCCCACGGTGAGCCAATTGGGTGTATAATACCTTTATACAGATTCTCCTATAGTTGTTTCTTCAGCTCCTCATGATCCTAAACAGTCATTCAATACGAAGTCTTGGATATTTCCAATTCCCCTTGTATAAGATCAATTGATAATTAAACATCTCTTCTAATAAGAAAAAATGGCAATTCCTTGTGAAAAAAAATCAGTAAACTCTTTCACAATAGGCATGTCTTCAAGGATTGCTTCTTCCTTAGACTCAATCATCTTATTTGGATATGTGTTCTCATAGGGTAGTAATGTTCATGCTTGAGATGATGGTGCTAATGAAGATTCATCCACCTCGAGGTACTTGTACAGAATGGGGGGTTGATTCTCCATAGAGAGAGAGACTTCCCTCTCATGACAATTTATGTTGGCTCTAAATAAGAAATTTCAATCCATGACATGAATATCATAAAAATATACTATTGAGAGTATGAAGAGATTCACCAGGATGTTAAATCCACAAATTATGATATAGGAAGAGTTATATTCATTGGATGCAATGATTTCCCCTTTATCCATTCTCACGAACATATTTACTTCCATTATTTTTTGTGGTGTTGAGATCATTCTAATAAACATTTGAGATATAAATGAATGTGTACAATTAGAATAAAAAAGTATGTTCAATATTATTGAATGAATAACTACGTTACATGTCACCACTTCGTTGTCGGGGTTCAATTCAGATGTAGTGAAGGAAAAATATCTCCCTTGCTTCCTGGGATGTTGTTGGAATCCTCAAAAAACCCTTGGCATAGGTAACTGGTTTCAAAGTGCCCTGTTTGTTGGTTGTTGAACCAATGAACCATGTGTTCAGGGTAAAATAGAAACTTACATTCCTCTATCATATCATTGGATTTTTCATGTCGATAGTTATTTCCCAGGTTCCCTTCTCTTCCAAACTCAATTCATTTCCTCATCCCCTTTTGGAATTTTATAGCATGCTTCTTTCCTTACCTTTGGAACGTGGGTGCTGTCTTTTCTTAGATCCATGGGATTTTCCCATAAAACCACCAGAATTTGAGTCCACCTTATGATTCTTATCCCAATGATACCCCTAATATTCACTGATCTCCATCTCAACATTGAGGGCAGATCCGAAAATTTCATCATACCCCTCAATGTCTCAATTTTCTAGGGATTTCCAAAGGCTAGGTTTTTTCACACCCATGAAGGGGTCAAACATGAATTCTCGAGTAATGACATTGTAGAATGAATTTAATGAAATCCATGGATTGTTTCTTTGTAGGTTCTGATGGATTCATTTTCTTTTTTCTTGAGGGCATGGAAGTCCCTTTCCATCTTATGTCTGAGGGTGCGATGAATATATTTATCAAAAAACATTTCCTGAAATCATTCTATTCTAATGCCTTGATCTCCTCCTCAGGATTTGTATTTTTGATAAATGTCCACCATTGATCAGATTCACCCTCCATATGATAAGAATCTAGAATAACCTTCTCTTATTTTTAACTTTGAATGATGGAGAAGATCCTTTCAATGGAGTTGATCCATTGTTCGACAATTGAGTGTCCAGAGGATCATTTAAATGTAGGTGGCCATTGCCACGGTAAGCTCTTGATTACAACTTGTTCATTATTAAGGGGGAGGGGTGGGTGAATGTTCCTCTTGACCAATGATTCTATTAAAAACTTGAGTTTACTATGAAATTATAATGAAAAAGTTCATGATTTCCACTCCCATCAGATTGGGCATCTCATTAAAAAATGAATCACATTGATCTTCACATTGCTTGTTAGCCCATGTCTTCCCTTTACCAGACATTGGATGGTATAAGAAAAATGTTATATGTAACACATAATGTGTAATCCAAATAATAAATGGATGACTTATAAATTATATTTATTTCCATAATTTAGTAATTTATAGGATTCAATCTATGTTATCCATGATCTACATCTCTACATATATTCGTAGGTAATTTTTTACTCCATTAATAATTGTTTATACAAATATAATAAATTTTCCAAATCATATCCCCGGGGACTGTCATAACCAACAGTGCAGTAAGGCCCGTTGTTGTGCACTTGTTCTAGTACGAGTCTAAAAAAAAGCTATGTTTTCGTGTTTCACCACTAGATACATTTGTGCCACATCCGCATCTACCTGCTTATATCTAGAAAGGGATTTATTTTCTATATAAACAACTTACTCAATATTCCCAAAATTTAGGTATGTTTTTATTACACTTAGACTAATTCCCAAGTCTTTCGCTAGGGTTTTCTAATCTTAATCCCAAAAATTACTAATCCTGCCTTCTAATACAAACTATAACAACCCTTATCTTTATTTCACATATAATCATAATTTATTACATAAACACACAACTTGATAAAACATAGAAGATAGATATTTTTATCCTCTTTGGGGATTTGGAACATTACATAGCAATGTAAAAGATGAAATACACATCTTTATTAAAAATTTCTTTTAAAATACCACACACATTCATTCTTACTTGGAATTTCATTGGTTAACCTGAGGAGATGAATAAGAAAATGGTCAGCTATAAATCCCAATAATGGAGTAAACAAGGTATAACTTGAATAATACAGTACATGTTAGGAGATAGGCGTATCAATGGATCATAAGAGAAACAAGAACATAATTGCATGACATAACATGACTATAATAACATGGAAATGTATCAACAACATTTAACATGATATTATCATGAGATAATGATCATTTCACAAGGAGATTGGGTAAACCCTCATTGAAATTGAATTATAATGAGTAAACACTCATTTCACTTGACGTATCAGGATACTTATATTTACTCAATACATTGGAGCGCTATTAGGGAGCACCCTTCATAAATATTTTATTTCATGTATAAGTGTGCCACATGGATCAAACAACATAGAATCATTCCACACCATCATTTATTCCATGATAATGGAATGTGGAATAAATACATGAAACTATATAATCAATAAGTAAATTATAATAAATCATAACATCATAAATTGAGAAATTGTCATGGTATTCACTACACAATGACTTTGGCTTGGAAATCACAGTGCAATTTGTGTAGCATAACGACGTGACAAAAGAATTCATAAAAATTCTTGATGAGAGTGGAAGGGGTGTCTCATTATATTTTCATGAAATTTATTGTAAGAGGTTTATATATATATATCCCAAAAAATGTAACGAAATTTATATTTATAATAAAAATTGCATGAATGTAAATGAGGAGAGAGAAATCCCTTACAGAATTTCCAGAAGGTAACTTATGCACATTAGAGGAATTAATGATATAAAAAATGGTATATCATCATTAAAACCTAAGGAGGTAGGTATGGGGGAGGTGAGAAATCATACCCCAAAAATTTTAATTGAAAACTAAATGGTATAACACAAATATGAAATTTGGAAAAATGAAAAAGGAAGAAATCCCTTACTTGAAAATGTGATCCCAAAGGATATTGAGAGGCCTCAGAGCGTATTCTAGGGATATTTGGTCACCTTATAAGGATTATAGAGTTTTTAAGGAAGATTTTGGTCATGATCAAAAGGTTTTTAGTGAAGAGGAAGTGTGTGACAACCCTGATTTTTTATTACACAATTGAACATAATTTATTACATAAACTTCACCTGATACAATATAGAAGATCAAATGGTCTAGTGTATTTTGGGCTTAAGATCATTACATAACAAGTTAAAACTTTATATACAACATATTTATTGAAAACCTCATTTACATGACCACTATATTCCCTCGTACATAGCATTGCATGAGAAAACATAAGGACATGCATAAGAAAAGGGTGAGCTATAAAGCCCAGTTAGGGAATAATCATGGAATAACATGAAGACTACAATACATGATAGAAAATAGGAAAATAGATAGATCACAATACAAGCATAAACAGAAATCCATGATAAATCATGACAATCTTAACATGGAAATGTGGCAACAACACTTAACATGAAATTAGCTTGATCAAAGGCTCATTGTACAGGGGGCATGAGTAAATCCTCATTGCACATGAAGCATGAGTAAAAACTCATTTCACATAAATTATTATGATTCAACACCCATTTCACATGACGTATAATGATACTATAATTTACCCAATTCATTTGAGTGCTATAAGGGTGCACCCTTCTTAATCATTCCATTTCATGCATAAGTGTCCCACATGTATCATATAACATGGATTCATAAAATATCATCATTTATTCCATGATAAAGAAATGTGGAATTAATACATGAATCATTATAATCAATAAGTTAATGTGCATAATTTTGATTACCATTGATAGATATTTGGGCATGGTATTCACTACACAATGATATTGGCTTGGAAAATCTGTGCAATTTCGGCAGTGTAACGGCATGACGTATGAATTCATAAAAATGGTTGATGAGACAGAATGGTGTGTCTCATAATATATAAACGAGATTTAATGTATGGTAGGTCATATATATACATGTCCCAAAAATTTTAATGGAATTTAGATGCAAAAAACAGAAAGGAATACTTGGATGTAAAAGAAGAGAGAGAAATCCCTCACGAAATTTCGGCCTAGAAACAGGTATATATGGGGGGAATTTAATGAGAGATAAAGGGGTATACCATCATTAAAACATAAAAAAGGAATTATGGGGTAGGTTTGAGAACATAACCCAACATTTATAAATAATATTAAAAGGGCATAAAAATTTAAAGAGTATTGGACAAAAAGAGAAAGGAAGAAAAACCCTTACTTCGAAGTGTGCTTCCAATGGCTTGAGAGAGGCTTGAGAGAGGCTTCATGGGATCTTGGGACACCTTGGGAGGATTCTAGAGAGTGGAGGTAAGAGGTTGGACGATCTCCAAAGGCTTTGAGTGAGTTGGAAACGAGATCTTGGGTGCGTTTATATAGGAAAAAAGATGGAATTCTTTATTATTTAGGTTCAGGACACCTCACATTAAACTAATCAAAACCATAAACCATCCCATAGTTTTTTCCCATGGTTTTTGGAAAAGGGAATTGGAAATCCTTATTTTATACATCCAATTTCCGATATTCTTAAAATAATGGGGTTTCTTATGTGGATGCGAGTCACACTCTCATAGAAAATAATTTAAAAAGACAAAATGTTTTATAAGTTTTGAAGGATCCACTAGTGCTTTCTAAAATCATCAAAAAAACCTAAAATTACATTATTTTTGGGGTAAAAATATATTGTCCGAACATAAAGATTATAATATTTTATTACATCACTATTGGGTCATTATGATGTCATGAAACTGAAAATATATTAAACCGGTATGTAATTTTTACACAAAAAATTGATTGTCTCTGAAAATTATGAAAAAATCACCATTGAATAATTTCAAAATCCTGATTCTTGAAATAATATTAATTTCATCTAAATATTTTTAAAATAAGTTAATTTTCAATTTTAAAATAAAAACAGACATTTATCGAAAATTCAAGGGTTTTGAAAAAAATGGCTTTCAAACCTGAATAAAAATTACAATTGCATTCACAAAATTATATGATCATTTATAATTGACAAAAATTAATTTAATAATAATAATAATTTATTCAAATATTATTTAATTCAAAAACTCATAAATTCATCAAAATATATTTCGTGGTTGAACATTATGTAAAAATACTATTTGTGATTTAAAACTATTTACAAGGTAACAGTAATAAAAAGAAAGTATATTAATTATTATATACAAAAATAGTAAACATAACCATAGTGCTAATGTCTTGTTACATAACCCCTTATAACTCTCGCATATGACCGAAAAGTAAAGAGTTCGATAGTGACAGACTCTTGGGGTGGCTCGAATAACATTGCTCGGGTGGTTATCACTATTAACTTACACTTCTCTAGTAGGTTGTCCCACTCGACCTTAACATATTCAATCTTGTCTTGGTCATGTTCATCAGTGAATCCCATAGATGCCCCATCCTTTCCATGCTCTGAAAAAATGGGTTCTGTATGGGGAACGTCTACTAGATGAGACAATTGCTTCCTTTTTCTGAGTAAATTGGATTTGTCAAAACCCTATATTTTTACTAATCAAGTTATCACTATTCAATAGCTATATTAGAAACGATCACAATTATTAAAATAAAAGTAAATAATTTGGAATTTTATATAAAAATTTAACATAAAGAGACATTTAATTAGATCATGAGGGATTTCAATTAATGAATGTTGGGGTTGTTACAATCATCCCCCATTAAGAAATTTCACCCTCGAAAATTCTTTTTTCCCACACTAAAAGAGATTTCGGTAACTATGCTTCATAATTTCCTCTAATTACTACATTTATTCTTCAAACTTATGGTTTCACAACAATACCAGGATAAGGGTCATTGTCTTATTTTGTAGAAAATTTTATCTATGATCTATGATCCTCACTGGTTTCTCCTAATAAGAAAGGACATCTTCTAACTTTACCACATCTGAAAAAAGTACATGTGAAGGGTCCGGTATGTACTTATTTAAGAGGGATACATGAAAGACATTATTTACTTTGGCCATGGTAGGTGGAAGTTCTAGTCGATAGGCCACATCCCCAACACAATCAAGAATATTAAAATGGCTGATGTACCTTGTACTTAACATCCCTTTCTTTCCAAACCACATGACCTTCTTCAATAGATATATGCATTGAAATATCATGTCTCCAACATTAAACTCAAGGTCTCATAAAATGATAACTTCATAATAGTTCTATCGACTTTGGGCTTTGTTGATATGTTTCTAAATGGTTTTCACCTTATCCACAATTTCATCGGCCATTTCTGGTCCACGCAGCTTACTCTCACCGACCTAGACCGGTGTTCTTCCCTATTTCCCATAAAGGGATTTATATGGTGCCATTTGGATGCTGCTGTGGAAACTGTTATTATAATATCACTCAACCATAGGAAGATGTTTATCACATCCCCCTTTAATGTCCATTGATCACGCTCTCAAAATTTCCTCAAGTGTTTGGATAGTCCGCCCTGATTGGCAATTAGTTTTTGGATGATAGGTCGTACTAAAGATCAGTTCAGTATTCATGGAATGTTGATGACTCTTCCAAAACATAAAGGTGAATCATGGATCTCAATCAAACAAAATATATTGTGGTAGTCCATGCAGCCTTACCACTTCCCTGATATATATCTATGTCAGTTGACCAAATGAGAAATCCTGTCAAATTACAATGAAGTGTCATCCTTTATAAGATGATCCATAACAACCCAAATTGCATTGTTTCCTTAGGATGTCTTAGGAAGACTAATGACAATGTCCATGGTGATGTTCTCCCATTTCAATTCTGGTTTTTCCAATGGTTGCATCATCACCTTAAACATCTGCCTCTCTGCATTTTCTTGCTGACACGCCAGGCACATTTATGTATTTTCAGCGATCTCCTTCTTCATATTATCCCACCAATAAAACTCTCAAAGATAACGATACATCTTTGTGTTTCCTGAGTGAATAGTGAAATATGAACTACATGACTCATCCAAAAGTTCCTTCATAATCTCTGGAATTGATAGAACACATAGTATTTTCCCAAATCTCAAATTCTTTCTTCATTAACATTAAACTCCCAGGATTTCCCTTTTTCGATAGCTTATGAATTTTCTGGAATTCCCACATCATACTATTGATAATCCTTTAACCATTCCAAAAGTTATGGTTGAGAAATAATTTGTGAAAGTATTGATGATGTTCCCTTCTTTTTGATTCACATGTTCATCTTCATCAAATCTATGATGATTGGATTTTTTTCATTTCTCATCAATGATAGAATCGCTAGGTTCTTTCTACATAGGGCATCCGCTAGCTTGTTCACATTCCCAGGGTGGTAATGGATTGAGAATTCATAGTCTTTGACCAGATCTAACCATATTCGTTGGCGCATGTTAAAAATTTCTGTGTGAATATATACTTGATGATTTTTTGGTCCATATATATTTTTCACTTCTCACCAAGGAGATAATGCCACAATATTTTTAAAGCGAAGATCACTACAGGAAACTCAAATTCATGTGTTGGATAGTTCTATTCATGAAATTTGATTTACCTTGAAGCATATGCAATGACATTGTCATTTTTCATCGACACACATGCTACGCCCTTCTTTGATACATCACTGAATACCACAAAAAGTTCTCCACTTGTGGGAAATGTGAGAATGAGTGTAGTGATAAGACTCCTTTTTAACTCCTTGATTATTTCATCACATTCATCACTCCAAGAAACATTTACTCCCTTCCAAGTTAGCTTGGTATGTGGTTTGGATAATCATGAGAAATTTATCACAAATCATCGATAATTTCCAGCCAACCCCAAGAAGCTACGAATATCTATGACCAATGTTGGCCTCGACCATCCCTCAATTGTATATGTTTTAGAGGGATCCATAGATATCACATTTCTTGTGATTGTATGGAACAATAGTGAGACCTCCTTCTAATAGAATTCACACTTTTTGTACATTGCATAGAGCTTCTCCTTCTACAAGGTCTCTAGTACAGTTCTTAGATTCTCCTCATGATCCTCCTTGGTTTTGGAGTATATCAGAATATTATCAATAAAGACGACCACAAATTTGTCGAGGTAATTTCTAATGACTCTATTCATCAAGTACATGAATATTCCTGGAGCATTAGTGAGTACTAAAGGCATTACTATGAATTCATAGTGCCTGTATCTTGTTTGAAGAGCAGTCTTGGGGATTCCTTCCTTCTTCACCCATACGTGATAATATCCTGACCGAAAATCCCCCATGGAGAAGTATTGTGCTCTACTCAATGGATCGAACAATTCAACAATTCATGGGAGATAATACTTGTACTTTATCGTGATTTTTTTGAGAACACGGTAATCGATGAAAAGGTGCATTGGTTCAACCATTATCTTGATGAAGAGGACTAGTGCACCCCATGGTAAAGTAGTTGGGCGTATAAACCATTTATCCAGATTCTCAAGTAGTTTTTCTTTGATCTCCACAAGCTCCAAAATAGCCATTATATACGGATTCTGGGATATAGTAAATGTGCTAGGTATAAGATCAATTGAAAATTCAACAACTCTTCTAGAAGGAAGACCAGACAATTCATCGGGAAACACTTCAGCGAATTCTCTCACAATAGGTGTGTCTTCAAGGATGGTTTCTTCCTTGGACACAATCATCTGATCCAAATATGCATGCTCATAGGTCAGTAACATCCACACAATAGATGATGAATATAAAGAAGATTCATCTTCATCCTTGCACTTGTATAGAATCGGTGGCCGATTATCCACGAGGAGAGTGATTTCCCTCTCACTGCAATTTATTTTGGCTCTATATAAGGAATTCCAATCCATGCCAATATTTCTATAAAATTCCACCAGATTAGTGTGATAAGGTTCTCTCGGAAGTTAAATCCAACGATTATGACATGGGAAGAGTTATATTCAGTGGACTCAATGATAGCCCCTTTTTCCATTCTCACAGACATCATCACTTCCATGATTTTTTGTGGTGATGGGATTGTTTTACTATACTAACGAGATATAATAGAATGTGTAGAACCTCAATCAAAAAGTAAATTCGATATTCCTGAATGAATAACTAGTGTACCTATCACCACATTGATTTCAGGGTTCACTTCGGCAGTTGTGATGGAAAAAGCTCTCCCTTTCTCCCTTGGCAGTTTTTTGTTACCTACGAAAACCCTTGTCTTAGGGCACTGATTTGAAAGAGTGTCAGGTTTTTTGTAGTTTTAGCAATGAACCACACATTGAGGATTGAATAGATCTTTTCTCTCCTCTATCATAGCCGCGGGTATTTCTTTCCGACAGTTAACAGCTAGGTGTCCTTCTCTTCTACACCTAAAGCATTTTTTAGTCCCATTCTGGCAGTTTTTGGGGAGCTTCTTTCCATACCATTGGCATGTGGAGTGTTAGATCTACTTAGAATCATTGGATTTATCCATCGGACTGCCAGCACTGAAATCCACCATACGCTTCCTATCCCCATGATAACCATGAGATTATTCCTTCTTCATTTCGACCTAGAGGGCACATCATACAATTTCATTATAGTTGTCAAAGTCACATATTACCAACACATTGGGAAGGCAAGGTTGCAGCCCACCAAAGAAGCGGTCAACCTTTCGTTAATAGGTAATGACAAAAATGGAGGCATATCTTGCAAGCCTTGTGATGTTTTCCTTTTACTCTCTCAAATATTTGTCGTCTTTTTTCTTGAGGGAAAGTATATCCCTTTCCATCTTAAGCTAGAGGGTTCCCGGAAAATATTTTTCAAAAAATATCTTTCGGAAATCCTTCCAATAGAATGCCTTAATCTCCTCCTCAGGCTTCATTTTTTTTACCAACATCCACCATTGATCAGCTTCACCCTCCATACAATAATCAAATAGGAGAACCTTCTCTTTTTCATAACATTAAATGATGGAGATGATCATTTCAATGGATTTGATCCATTGTTCGATGATTGAGGGATTAAATGACCCATTAAAAGTAGGAGGACTTTGTCTCATGAAGCTCTCGATAGCAACATTTTCGTTCTTAGGGGGGTTTAAAATTATTAATGCCCCTTGTTTCTATTCAAACCATGAGTTAGATGAGAGATAAGTATGGAAAATTTCATGATTCCTACTCCCATTAGATTGGGCATCTCATCAGTATAGTAATCACATTGATCTTCACATCATTTTTTAGCCTGAGTCCACCTATTAATGGATATTTTATGGAATAAAAGAAAAGTTGGGGGTATCACATAAAGGGTAATACAATTAAAAAACTGATGACATATAAATAACTTTTATTTCCTTAAAATATTAATCTATTGGCTTCAGTCTATGTTATCCATGATCTAATGTCTAACAAATATTCTTAGGGAATTTTTTCCCATAATAAGGGTTCATACTTTCGATTGTGAATTTACCAAATCATATCCCCCAGGAGTGTCATAACCAAGAGTGAATCAAGGACTATTGTCATTTACCAGGATTCCCCAGGTCAAGCCTGAAACTTGTTTTGGGGTTTTCACCCCTAGGTACATCTATGGCAGAGTCACCTCTACCTGCTCGTATCCATAAATGGATATACTTTCATGAAAAAAAATACTTACTCCATACTCACCAAAACTTAGGGATGTTTTTATTATACTTAGTCTTGTATATAATTAATTAGTTGGGTTTTATAATCAAAATCCCAAAAATAACTAAACCTATCCTCTCATACCAACAATGACTACCCTGATTTTTATTACATAATTTAACATAATTTATTACATAAAATTCACCTGATACAACATAGAAGATATATAGGTCTAGTGTCTTTGTGGCTTAGGATCATTACATAACAACATAAAACATTAAATACAACATCATTATTGAAAAAATCCTTTACATGACCACTACATTCTATCGTACTTAGCATTACATGGGATAACCTGAGGTCATGCATAAGAAAAGGGTGAGCTATAAAGCCCAGTAAGGGAATAATAATTGAATAACATGAGGAATACAATACATGTTTGATAGTTGTCATATCAATAGGGAACAATAGAAATATAAACTTTTAGTTGTGATAAAGCATGAAAATCATAACACAGAAATGTGGCAACAACACTTAACATGGAATTATCATGAGCCAAGGCTCAATGCACATGGAGCATGATTAAATCACCATTGCACATGAAGCATGAGTAAAACCTCATTGCACATGAATTATCATGAGTCAACAACCATTGCAAAAGACGTAGATTGATTCTATAATTTACCCAATACATTGGAGCGCTATAAGGGCGCACCCTTATTAAACATTTCATTTCATGCATAAGTGTGCCACATGGATCTTATAACATGGATTCATAAAATATCATCATTTATTCCACAATAAAGGAATGTGGAATTCGTAAATGAAACATTATAATCAATAAGTAATTGTGCATAAAGGCGAATACCCTTGATTGTGATATGGGCATGGTATTCACCACACAATTATATTGGCTTGTAAAATCGATGCAATTTGGGCAGCGTAACTGCATGACATAATAATTGAGAAAAAAAATTTGATGAGAGAAACAGGGGTATCTCATCATATGTAAATGAAATTAACAGTAAATTTGGTCATATGGATATATTTCCCAGCAATTGTAATGGAATCTAGATGCATAATACAAAAAGGAATACTTGGATGTAAAAGAAGAGAGAGAAATATCCCACAGAATTTCAGTATTGTAACGAGAATACATGGGGTATTTTAATGATAGAGAAAGGGGTATCCCATCATTCAAACATAAAGAGGGATGTATTGGGGAAAGGAGAAACCAAACCGCATCATTTATAATTGAAATTAAAAGGGAATAACAATTTAAATAATATTGGAACGAAGGTAATGTATGAAAAACCCTTACATGGAAGTGTGCATCAAATGGCTTGATAGAGGCTTGAAAGAGGATTATTATGAGCGTTGGGAACCTTGGGAGGATTCTAAAGATTGGAGGGATGAGGTTGGACAAACGCCAAATGATTTGATTGAGTAGGATGTGGGTTATGATGTGTGTTTTTATAGG
The DNA here is from genome assembly GCA_963277665.1 of Viscum album. Taxonomy (NCBI): domain Eukaryota; kingdom Viridiplantae; phylum Streptophyta; class Magnoliopsida; order Santalales; family Viscaceae; genus Viscum; species Viscum album. Next base: position 881,577,741 of record OY728155.1, read on the forward strand.
AAAGGTTAGGGAATTCTTTATTATTTAGGTCTGGGACACATCACATTAAACTAATCCATACCATAATCCCGCCCATGGTTTATGTTGGAACCATGGTCATTATATTCATGAATTGGAGTATGGTTTGTGTTTATTGTCAATCCTCAGTGGAAGTTCAGAATGTGTTCCAGTAAAGTGATCATACAGTTCATGAAGACAACATTATTGAAGGTGGCATTATTTTCAAGTGTTTCCCCATTTTTTGGCCTTGAAAATCAGAAAATGAAGACATGGATTTTTGGTAAGTAGAGGTGCCTTCAAAGAGGAAGTGGTGCGTGAAAAAAGAAGGGATGTGCCAGAAATATTTGATTGGGAAGAAAAAATTACTGTGGTGTTCGAAATAGTGGATCTAGTTTTTTCACACAAATAGTGTTTCAGAATCAGAACGTTGAAAAATTGAAAAGGCATGTGCTGCACGAAAAATAAGGAGATGTGCGCTAAAAATTGTACCAATGCGAAATATTACCCGCCAAATGAGAGGTTTTTCGTGCCACGAGGGGTTTTGCGCGTGGGAGTCTGGGATGACTATAAATAAGAGGCGACCCCCCTCAATCTGTGTGGTTGAAGACATATAGAAGATCTGAGGTCTAATATGCACAAAAGGTTCACGTAAAAGGGCTAGTGAGAAATATTCCGGGTTGTGCAAAAAAAATTCTGTACTGCGCGAAATATTCCAGTTTGCCTGATAAATCTGAGGTGCACGAAAAATTCTGTGTTGCGAGAAATATTCTAGTTTGCACGAAAAATCATAGGTGCACGAAAAATTCTAGGCTGCATGAAAATGGGAATTGTTGCGCGGAATATTTTTCCGCGTGAAAAAAATATTATGAAAAATAATAAGGTCTTCTGCGCAAAGGGTTGGTGTTGCACACAATTGTCAGTGAAACATGTTTGCACATTCTGGTTATCTGGTTCAGTAGTTCAGTGCGTACAAGTGCATCATTTCAGGACTTTGATGCAAGTAGAGTCTCATGGTAAGCAAAGGGAAAGACTTAAATGTGAACCTATTGAAGGGTCCTTCATGTCTATAAACCTATTGGAACTTCACCAAAGGAAGTGATCCAATAGGAGTCAACAAAAGTGACCTAAGGGATGCAGTGGGGAATCCCTGAACATTTCTAAAGGTATTGAGTCTGGGACAGAGTGACTGTTCTTGATCCTTTTTAATCAACAACTATTGAAGAATAGTGGAATTTGGTATGACCGACAACCTGTCGGCGTATGCTCCAGAGACGTAGCCCTTAGTGGTGAACCAAGTAAAAAGTGATGTGTTTTCTCTTTTCTTGTTAATGTTTGGTTTCTTCTCATATCCATCATATAGGTTGAACAAGTTCCTAGCAACGTAGGAACATGATCCATTAGTTTAAAAGTAAAAGTTGAAACCCTGATTCAACCCTCCCCTCTCAGGGTGTCCCGGGGTCCTACAAGTTGTATAAGAGCCAGGTTGCTTGTGTTTGATCTGTACTTTGTCGTCATGGAGAATGTTTTCAATGTTTGGGGAATCCCTCTCTACGATTGAAGTAATTTTCAGATTTTGAAGAACATAATGGGATATCATTTAAGATATCTAGGAATGGAAGTCCTCTTTGCTACTGTGCAAGTAATACATGTTACTGATCCAACAGGTCTTGCTGTGACTGATACAGACAGGAAACATCTTGATGCAGATGCTAACGTTCAAAATGCTATCACTGCGGTTCTTTCTAATCAAATCTATCTAAAGGTGATGAGTTGCAACTAAGAAAAGTCTATAAGGGATAAACATGGAAATATCTATGAAAAAGTCAAAAAAGTGATGCATTCAAAACATCATGTCCTACACAACATGTTTGACGATCTAAAGATGAATCCTGATGATAATTTAGATTCATTCTTCAATCAAATCACTGAAGTAGTGGGAGAAATTTGAGGTCATGGAGAGGAAATCAAAGACATTTATATCGTAATGAACATATTGCAATGACTTCCTCTTATGTACAATGCAAAGGTGTTATCCCTTGAAGAAATTGATTTGTCTAAACTATCTATGGATGATCTTCTAAGTAATATAGTGGCATATGAGATGAGATTCAAACCCGAAGAAGCTACGAATCATGTTATCTAGGAAATGGCATTCAAAGCCATGGACAAACAAAAAAAATTCAGAAGATAATGATGGTGTAGATGATGAGGAAAAATAAATTATTTCTCTTATTTCAAAGAATATGAATATGGGAAAAGGTAAATTTAATGGTAAGTTACCCTTAGCATGATTTCTCTATGGAAGAGTTGGTAAAATTGCCTATCAGTGACCAAGAAAGTTAGATTATGAAGAAAGTGAAGCAGAAGACATTGAGAAGCCTCGAAAATGGTTTTTTCAAAAATGGAGACTTAAAATCTTGGAAGAAGGTATAGAAGAATAGTTTTGTCTGCAAAGAGGAAGATTATGATATTGAATTCTTTGAGGAAGATGAACCTGAATTTAAAACTGGAAACCATGCTTCTATGATGGCTACCATTGAAAAGTTAGAACCCTCAATTGATAAAGTCATATGAAATCATATGACTCATAATGGTGATCCCAAGTTCAAAATTAAGGATGTATTTTCAAATAATGATAAAAAATGCAAGATATGTAGTAAGTGGAAAGAAGTTGTGAAAGAATCATCAGAATATGTTGATGATCTTGAAGCTGAAATTGAAGGACTAGATGGACTAGTGAGAGTTCAACCTTCAATCCTTGAAAGCACAGATGAAATTATGGAATTGAAGCTTATAATTTAAGAACATGCAATGGTCATAAATGTCCTTACATCCAGATTGGAAGAGAAGTCTAATACCATTAAGGGTCATCAGAAAGACGTTGTTACTCTTATGAGGAAACATGAGTGTCAATCAACCACAAATAAGGGTAAGACGAAAATTAATTTTGGAAGATTCTCATATACAGAGTTTCTTGCAAGTTCCATGTGTGGTTCAGACGGGGTTGTCAAAAATTTGAGTGATCAAAGACCCACTTTCATGTGAAAGAGTGGAATTTCATGTGAAGTTGGGCCATCAACTACTGAAAGTAATGAGAGATAAAAGAAAGAAAAGATGAATTTTAGTCATGTTGAAATGTTTCCTGGTGTGCTGAAAAAGAAACCCTCAATCCAAACTAAAAGAAGAAATGAAAATTTTCCTCAAACTTTCTGAAATGACAGGTAGTCCAACCATTCCACCAAGGAAGATGGAATGAAAAGAAATTTAAGTGAGAAGACATTTACCCTCATGAATTTCCATTTGTGTGGCTATCTGGGTCATACCATGTTATATTGCCAAGCAACAAGGAGCTACATGAATTGGGAAGATCTTGGAAGTCCACAAAGGAGACTAATTTCATATCTTACATATTATAGAAGAGATAGCTTATATGGTTACTATTTTAATTGTTATAACTTTAGCCATAAAGCTATGTATTTTATGAAGAGTTACAATAGGATAAATTCATACAACTCTCAGAGATAGATCAGTTTTCATCCTCCTGATGGAGTTGTTCTCACAAACAGTTTTTCTCATCTAGAAGAATATAATGGGTTTGAAGAATCTGATTATTTAGAGGAAAGTATTATAAGGCCATTAGTGTCCTATACTCAATATAATATTTCATGGATATAAAAAAATAAGATCCAGAAATCCAATCTTGTAGAAGTATCCCTCAAAGCTACAAAGAGAAGAAGCACCCAGATTATTGATAGTGGATGCTCTTCCAATATGACGGGAAATGATGACCTATTGAATAACATTAAAAAGAAGGTTGATGGAACATTTAGTTTTGGTATTGATGGTGCTTTTAAGATTAAATCTAGTGGGAATACTACTCTCTCTAATAGAGAGATAAAGATGAATGATGTTCTTTATGTGGATGATCTAAGTCATAATCTCCTCAGTGTGACTCAACTATGTGACTCAGGGCTCATAGATACTTTCAATAAAAATGTCTCCAGTATAAAGGGAAAACATGGAATTCTCTTATGAAAGGTTGTAGAATAGATAGAAACTTATATCAGGTTGACATCAAAGTGAACTCCTAATATTTTTCTGTTGAAGAAGAATACAATTTGTGGCACCGAAGGCTGGGGCACATTAACAAAAAAGAATTGGAAAATATATCTAAGTTGCAGATAGTCATGGATATGCACATTCTGAAATGTTAATGGGAAAAGTCTTGTGATTCATTCATTCAAGGGAAGATGGTTTGCAGTTCATATAGGCCAAAGAAAAAAAGTTAATCGCATCTTCCTGATCCCATTCATACAGATGTATGTGGCCCGATAAGTGTTACTGGAACTCATGGAGAAAGGTAATTCATCCTTTTCATAGATTATTACAGTATAATGAAATGTGTAATGGTTATACATATGAAATGACAAGTGCTTGACTGCATGAAAACGTATCGTCAAATCGCCGAGGATGATATTGGACAAACAATCAGTGTGTTGCAATCTGACAATTGAGGGGAATACCTATCTATTGAATTGAAAAATTTCCTGGAGAAGCATGGGATACAACATGTGGTAGCTTCTATGAGAACTCCACAACAAAATGGAGTTGTTTAATGTAGGAATCGATAGGTGAACAACATGGCATGAACTATGCTGATTGAGAGTCGTATTCCACGTCATTACTGTAACGAGGTTGTTCAAGTTTCAATATATATTCAAAATCAAACCGGACTTTATATGGTGAGATAAAGACACCATATGAAATTTAGCATGGATGGAAACCCTATTTGAAATACTTTCATGTTTTTGGATGTAAATGCTTCATCAGGAACAAAGAGGGAAATCAAGGGAGGCAAGGTGGCAATGAAGATGAAGGAATTATAATTTGATACTCAATGAATAGCAAATCCTACAAGTGATTAAACAAGCTATTATGAAGGATTGTGGAATGTAGTGAGGTTATGATCATTGAGGAGAAAACCAAAAATTCTCAAGTATTTCATTTTCCGATGAGACAGAAAGTGAGAAAGAAAGTGAATGTGGATAAAATAAAAATATAGAAATCGATGAATGTGTAAAAAACACTCAGCTGTCACATCATAATATTGAGTCAGAAGAGGAATATGAAGAGGAAACCTTGGCTAGAGATAATGCAGCCCCTCCTGACAAGAGAAATCGAAGAGTTGAGATTATCCATCTAATATAATTGTGGAAAAGAGTGCACCCACACAAACAAGGATGATGATTAATAACACACAATATGCATTTTTCTTAGCTGTGGAGCCATCCTCATTTGAAGAAGCTGGAAAGGATGAATCTTATTTGAATGCCATGAATGAAAAGTTAGATCAGAATGACAAGAATCTGACATGGGATCTTGTCCAGAGACCTGTTGGTCACAATGTGATTGGAATAAAATGGATCATCATGAACAAGTTTGATGAGGATGGAAGTGTTATTAGAAACAAAGCACGACTGGTATATAATGGATACTCCCAGATTGAAGGTGTTGATGTTGAAGAAACCTTTTCTCTAGTGGATAGACTGGAATCAATCATGCTTTTCTTTCCATGGCACTCCAAAGATGATATAAAGTATATAAAATGGATGTCAAGACAATATTCTTGAATGGCGTACTCGAAGAAGAAGTCTACATTGAACAAAAAATGGGATTTCATCTTGGTACTGATGAAACAAAGGTTTTCAAACTAAATAACACTCTATATGGTTTGAAGAAGGAACCACGAGCATGGTATTCCCGGCTGGAATCTTATCTAAAGAAGATGAAATTAAAAAGAGGAGGAGGAGATCACAATCTATATGTAAAGAATTCTCCAAAAGATTAGTTCATGGTTCCAGTCTACATTGATAACATTATATCTGGTGGAAGTAGGTAGTAATCAGTGGATGAATTTCCCAATCACATGAATTCATAATTTGAAATGTCTATGATTGTGGAGCTCACATATTTCTTTGGGCTTCAGTTGATTCAAAAGAAGGGTTACAAGTTTATTTCTCAAGAAAATTATGCAGGAGAGTTACTGAAGAAGTTTAATATGCAAGACTCCAGACCAATGTCAACTTCGATTGTAGTTGGAACCAAACTTGGAAAGCATGAGGATGAGACCTTTGTAGATTCCACAATGTTTAACAAAATTATTGGAATCTTACTATACCTGAATGCTGCAAGAACATATATTGCCTTTGCAACATGTCTAGATGTCCTCTTTCAGAATAATCCAAAGGAGGAACATATTATGGTTGTAAAAATAATCATGAGGTACATTCAAGGTACTCAAAACATTGGTTTATACGTTTCTGGAGGCATGGATTGTGAATTATATGCGTTTTCTAATGCTAACTAGGCAAGAGATATAGTTGACAGAAAGTCCGCCAGTGGTAGAGCATTCTATATTGGGAATAAATATGTTTTCTAGATGAGCAAGAATCAAGAAAGTACTTCTCTTAGTACTGCTTAAGCTGATTATATCTCTACCATAATGGCATGAACTTATCTTCTATGGATGAAGCAACTACTAACATATATTGGAGATGAGGAGAAGCAACCAATGGTAATTTATAGTGAAAACAAGAGCGCACTTGATCTTACGAAGAATCATGTTCAACATTCTTGTAAAAAACATATTGAAATCAGGTATTACATTATCAATGAAAAAGTTGATAAAGGTGTGATTAGAATGGATCTTGTGGGAATTGATGAGAAATTGGATGATATCCTGACCAAGCCACTGTCATCGGCTGTGTTAGAGAATCTTTGGTTGAACCTCAGTGTTCAGCCACCTTCCAACGCATAAAGAGGTTATGCAATACCCCTCTCCCCAGTTATGTTAACTATTTTTAATCTGTTTATGGATTTGAAGTAGTTTTTTTGGGGAAATAATATCCAAGGGGAGTGTGTTTTGAGCTTAACAATGAACAATTACCAGTCTTTGGGTTTTTTTCAATAGGGGAGAAAAGAATAAATTCATTCATGTCCATGCATGTAATGCTTCTGTGAGACGATGAGAATTCAAAGACAGTGATAGGATGATAAGGATGAGAAGGAATACATTGTACATGTTCAAGATTCCTCTCCTTTTTTCCATACAGAGCGTGGCTCATGTAGACATAGAGTGTTGGCTGAGTTGATTCTTACATTTGTGGTTTGCATATGGTTGGTGCTCTGTTGAATTTTTTTTCTGATTTCCAATAAACCAAAAGGGGGAGATTGATGGAACCATGGTCATTCTTTGCATGAATTGGAGTATGGGTTGTGTTTATTGTCAATCCTCTTTTTAAGTTCAGAATGTGTGCTAGTAAAGTGATCATACAGTTCAAGAAGACAAAAGTATTGAAGGTGGTGTCGTTTTCCTGTGTTCCCCAATTTTTTGGGCATCAAAATAAAAAACTGAAGACATGTATTGTTGGTAAAATGAGGTGTGTGAAAATAGTAAGTGGTGCAAAAAAGGAGGGTTGTGCGCGAAATATTTTAGTGGGGCATGAAAAATAGCGTGGTGGGTGAAATAGTGGATCGCGTTTTTTCACGCAAATAGTGTTTCAGAATCAGAATGTCCAAAAATTGAAAAGGCATGGGTTGCACGAAAATATGGATATTTGCGTAAAAAATGGTACCAGAGAAAAATATTTCATGCCAAAAGAGAATTTATTCTATCCATGAGGTGTTTTGTGCACAGGGGTCTGATACGCCTATAAATAAGAGGTGACCCCATCATTCTGTGTGGTTGAAGACTTAGAGAAGATCCAAGGTCTGATGCGCGTAAAAGGTTCGCATAAAGGGGCTAGTGCCAAAAATTACCTGCTGGGAAAAATAATTTCTGTGATGCACGACATATTCCAGATTGTGAGAAAAATCTAAGGTGCATGTAGAATTCCACACTGCATGAAATATTCCAGTTTGTGCGATAAATCTGAGGTGCGCGAAAAGTTCTAGGCTGTGCGAAAAAGGGTGTTGTTGCGCGAAATATTTTTCCGCATGAAAAAGAAATATTGCGCAAAATAGTAAGGTCATGCGTGCAAAGGGTTTGTGTTGTGCACAATTGTCAGTGAAACTTGTTTTCACGTTCTGGTTATTAAGTTCAGTGGTTCAGTGCGTACAAGTGCATCATTTCCGGACTTCAATTCAAGAAGACTCTCGTGCTAAGTAGAGGCAAAGACTTCAATGTGAACCTATTGAAGAGACCATCATGTTTATAAAATGATTTGGACTTCACCAAATGTAGTGAGCCATGGGGAGTCAATGGGAGTGACCCAAGGGACGTAGTGGGCTATCCCTGAATAGTTATAAAGGCAGTGAGCGTGGGATAAAGTGATTGTTCTTGAACCTTGGTAATCCACAACTAGTGAAGAATAGTGGAATTTGGTATGACCGACAACGTGTCGGCGTATACTCTTTGGACGTAGCTCTTAGTGGTGAACCACGTAGAAAGTGAAATTGTTTCTTTTTGCATGTGAATTTTATATTTATTCTCATATCCATCATACAGGTTAAACTATTTCCAACCAATGTGGGAACAAGATCCATCAGTTAAAAAAATTGACACCCTGATTCACCCCTCCCCTCTCAGGGTGTCACGGGGTCCTACAGTTTTTACCCATGGTTTTTGGAAAATGGGAGTGGAAAATCATATTTTATATGTCCAATGTATGATCTTCTTAAAATAATGGGGTTGCTTATGTAAAAGTGAGTCGCACTCTCAAGGAAAACAATTTAAAAAGACAAAATGTTTTATCAGCCTTGAAGGGTCCACTAAGACTTTCTAAAATAAATAAAACAAACCAAAAATCACATTAGTTTAATGGTAAGAGATATATTGGTCGAGGAAAAAGATTATAATATTTTATTAAATTACTATTGGGTAATTTTGATGTCATAAAATACATTATATATTTAAACAGAATGTAATTTTTACCTAAAAATTTGACTCTCTCGGAAAATTTTGAAAAATTCACCATTGAATAATTTCGACATCCTGATTCTAGAAATAATATTCATTTTATCTAAATTCTTTTCTAAATATGTTAATTTTTCATTTATAATTTTAAAACCATCATTTATCAAATATTCATGGGTTTTGAAAAAAATGGCTTTCAAACCATAATAAAAATTACAATTGAATTCATAAAATTATAATATATTTTATATATATTAAAATTAATTTAATAATAATAATGATAATATTTTATTATAAAATTATTTAATTTAGAAATCCATTAATTCGTTAAAATAGATTTATTAGTTGAATATTAACTAAAAATACTATTTGTGCTTTAAAAACTATTTAACAGGTAACAATAATAAAATGAAAGAAAATTCATTATTATACACAAAAATAATGTACATAACCATAATGATAAGGTCTTGTTACATAACCACTTATAATACCCACATAAGACCAAATAGTATGGTGTGTGATGCTGACAAACTCTTGGGGTGGCTTGGATATCATTGCTCGGGTGGTAATCTCTATCAACTTCCACTTCTCTTATAGGTGGTCCCGCTCGAGCTTAACGTATTCATGCTTAGCTTGGGCTTGGTCAAGAGAGAAGCCCAATGATGAAACCTTCTTTCTGAGATCTGAAAAATGGGATTCGTATGGGGAATGTATAATAGATGAGACCATTTCTTCCTTTTCATGAGTATATTAGATTTTTTAAAACCCTATATTTATATAAATCATGTTATCACTATTCAACGTCTATTTTAGCAACGATCACAATTCTTAACATAAAACCAAAGAAGTTAAAATTTTATTTAAAAATTTTACATAAAAATACATTTAATTATATCAAAAGGTATTTCCATTAATGGATGTTTGGGTAATTTCAAAGTGGAGGAATTTGTGGTTTTTTAGGAAAATAGAGGGAATTTAATATTGTTTAGGTTTTGGACATTACACATTAAACTAATCATAACCACAAACAAATCCTTGGTATTTATCCCATGATTTTATCCAATGGGTAATTGAAAACATTATTTTATAAGTCCGATGGACTAACATATGAAAATATTTATCTTGCTTATGTGCAGGTGAGTTAAACAATCAAGGAAATCAATTTAAAAAGTTAAAATGGTTTATAAGTCTTGGAGGGTCCACTAGGGCACAATAAAATTAATCAAACTAATACAATATCACAATATTTTAAATATAATAAATATATTGGAAGAAATTATCTTTTATATAATTTTATTACATCACGATTGGTTCATTATGATGTCATAAAACACATTATATATTTAAACGGTATTTAATTTTTATCCAAAAATTCGACTCTCTCAGAAAATTATAAAAAATTCACCTTTGGACAATTTCAAAATACGTATTCTAAAACTAATATTAATTTTAAAAAAATAATATTGTAAATATTTGAATTTTTACTTTTAAAATAAAAAACCAATATTTATTTAAAATTTATGCATTCTCACAAAAAATGAAATTGAAACCATAATAAAAATTACAATTGAATTCATAAAATTATAAAATATTTTACATTTAAGAATTATTAATTTAGTAATAATAAATTTGAAAATATTATTATATTTATAAACACATTACTTCATCAAAATATTTTTCTTAATTGAATATTGACTAAAAATATTGTTTGTTCATTAAAAACTATTTACTAAGTAACAACAATAAATTGAATGTATATGTTCTATTCTATACAAAAAATAATTAATGTAATAATAGTTCTAGAGTCTTATTACATAACCCCATATAACCCTCGCATATGACTAAGGTTAAGGTGTGTGCTGGTGACATACTTTTGGTGTGGCTCAGATAACATCACTCGGGTGGTAATCTCTATCTACTTCCACTTCTCCCGTAGGTGTTTCCATTAGAGCATAATGTGTTGAATCTTGGATTGGGCTCAGTCAAGTGTGAAACCCATTGATGCAAACTCCATTAAAATCTTTGACAAATTGTCTTGGTATGGAGAAATTCTACTAAATGAGGCCATCACATTCTTTGTCTATGTAATTTGGATTCTCTAAATCCATGTATTTATACCAGTCAATTAATCACTATGGAGTGACTATATTAGAAACGTTAACAATAATTAATGGTTTTTTGAACTAATAATACATAAAAAAAGGAATTGCATATTTTATATATCCAATTTACATAATAATACATTTAATTATATCAATAGAAATTGTCATTAATAAAAGTTTGGGTCATTACTATTAATTTTCTCAACATATTTATTTAAATAAAAAATCATCCATAAGAGATATTCAAATATATAATGTTTTCAATTTGAGTCCTCTATATGTGGAAACATAAACCATTGTGTGAGAAATGTTATATTTGATATATTATAATTTATTTACCTCAATCTTGATGTTGAGCCTATGGTGTAGACATAGTCATGTATTATCATTAAATTTTTCTCATGCCTCCTAAGTGGAATCTCCATATAATTGGGTGAAATTATAAATATGATTTCATAGATTCCATATATTATTTGGTTGAAGGTAATTATCATGGAATTTATTTTTCAAATCACCCAGCGTAATAATGGACTCAAAAGAAGGATTTCCATCTATTAATGACTCTATCCCATTTTATAATTGGAAAACTCGTAGAACAATAGTTTTTTCATATAAAAATATTTCATAAAGGTATCATGGTCCTCTATGAAATTTTATAAATGATCGCATCGATCATTGATCAGAGGTCGACCTAATTAACCCATATTCTGGATCATATGAATCATCCCAGGTCTTATTTCAATGATGTGTGCATGTAAGTTAGGTTGGATGATAATGGGTGCAACAACACTAATGGATTGAAATATGTAGTCAATAATGGTGAGATTTGGTAGTAATTGATGGGTCCCATGCTTTTCATGTGTATGAAATTGGGCATTTTGTAGGTTAAGAGTCAGATAAATGTTGTGCATGACCATGGTTTTTCAGAGATGTGCATATAGATTGATCTCTATTTCCTGATCGAATCCATGTGAATATTGATTCTCTAGGATCATTAGTAACCTCAAAGGGTCTTCGATCATGAATGAATCACTTGAAATTATTTAACCAACTAATCTATGGAAAATTGTTATAAGAGAAAAATGATATGGAAAATAATTGAGGAAATCCAATGTTTTAACATAGAATTCATTTCACCATAGCATGATCCCTCGAAACGGTAGTAAAATTTAATAAGTCTCTACTTAACACTTTTGAATCCATGTGGTGTGAAAATATTTGAAACAGAAATGATACTCGACTAACACTATTGATAATGATATTAAAATAGTGAAATTATAATGTCAATCCCACACAGAGTTGACAACAATGAGTTGTGACCTATGGATTGGAATCTAAGAGTTATTCGTCAAATGAATTTGTTGGAGTTAGATTTCAAAGGGCAAATTTGATTACCGTGAAATTAATTATGAAGGGTTTGGATAAATTTTTGGAATCATGTATAAAGCGTATTCACAAATCCAGTTTGGGTGGGTATTATAGATTTGGTTATAAATCTATTTCAGTGTCATCAATTGCTTTTGGTCAAACCAATTAGGTCTAGCTAGACTAGAAACTAATATTTCTTATATAGGGTAACATCAATCTAATTTCATAAGAAGAAACATCAATAGTTTATTATTAAATTTTCTATTAGTCATAACTGGATTTATTCTAATTAGAAATTGTTTCTTCCTTTTCAATTATGTAAATCAGGATCATGACTTGGAAAATCATAACTAGAAAAGTGAAAATGGGTGTAACAGTATGAATTTTCATGAATCAATCAAAGATCAAAAAAAATAGATATCAAACTAGTTATTTATATAAAGAATAATTAAATGTGTCTTAACATTAATTGAATGAATAAATGAGTAAAGAAAAAATAAAGGAAGAATGAAACATCCTTATAATAAGAGCACATAATAAAAAAAGTACAAATGAAATTAAAAGTGTAAGGACAAATTAAAATATTGTGAAAGTGATGGTTTTAAAATTTGGAATTACCTGTAATGTAAATTTTTATGGTATATTGCTGATGTTAATGGGTTTCACATGGTATTTTTTTATGGGCATCTTCCTTATTGAAACATTCACATCTAGAGTTTCGACATTACCTCAGGAATTCTGATTTTTGGTCTCTAAAATTATGTATCTCTCGATATTCATGAATTGAGTTGATATTTTCAGATATTATGGATGTTTTTCCACATATTGAGGAAGATACATTCACAGCTTCAGTGTATTTATCAACACTAGTATTCTTTCCCTGGAGGATTCATGCATTGTGTAGGATTCAGGGCTCAAAAATTGGTTCCATAGATTTTTTCCATTGATAAATTAATTTAATTAATGTATTTCACAACATGAAAAGTATTCATCCATAATCTTAAATGCCTATATTGATTTTATAGCTCTGGATTTGGAGAAAAGGATATTTTATTTGGTATTACATGTCGTTATTCTCATTTATAGATTTAATTGTCTGAAATTGTTATATTTTTTCGTAGTACTTCACTTGGAAAATTTATCTTCAATTTAGTACAACAATTAATCAAATATCAATGAATAATAACATTAAACATGTATAAATCACAATGGATTGATTAAAAAATAATATATGACTTTATCATCTAATATAACATTTCTCATGTTTCGGGATGGTTAGAATTATAGTGACCCATGCATAACATACATGGATATTACAACATTTTGGATAAATATTCATCACTTTACAAATATACATTCCAGAGACTGTAATAAATTAGTTTCTATGGATACATATATACAAAATTGTCTAACAAGGGGAAATAACATCAACCTCTCCCTTAAAGATCTTCCTCTTTTAGTAATCCAACATAGAACCTTTCTTCATAAATGGGGAAATGAAATATATGAATTGGCTAAGCTTGAATGCTTAGTAAGGGTAAACAAGGGAGATATGTACACATAAATATGAGTGTATGGGTATGATAATGTGATAATAATAATAAAATATCATACCCAATATATGAAATATTATAATCATGAATCATGGTATTAATATTGGATGTTTTTATGAAATTAAACATAAGGTAATCAAGAGAAAAATCCATGAAATCATAACATAGTAATTAGACATGGAATTTTTGGAAAACACATAAGATTTTAAAGTCCAATGTCAATGCTAAAAACTAAAAACTCAATTACATATTAGGATTTGGATAATAACCTATGTACATGCTTTGGGTTTAGTATTACCTCCCCATAACATCTTTTTTCAATCCTGGGATGACCTCCTTTATACTCTCTTGTTTTTGACATGGAATTTGTCTTTCATAATCTCTTCTTTTGGGCATGGGATACCCTCAAATAAACCTTTTTTTTTTGGTATTTTCATCCCCTCATGTGTACAAACTTGTTTTGAGCTTGGGATTCCCTAATATATACCCTCTTGTTTTGGGATTTGGATACCATCTTATGTAAACTATTATTTATGTCTTGGTATTCCCATTAGTGTAACCTCTTATTTCGGGATTTGGATTCCCTCCTGTGTTCCCTCTTCATTCATGATTAATATGCCCTCTTGTTTTAATCTTGGGATGCCATCTGATCTACCATCCTGATTTTGTCATGGGATTCCCTCACGTGCGCCCTCTTGTTTTGAGCTTGGGATTACCTCTTGTGTAGCCACTGGTTTTGGGCATGATATTTACTCCCTTGTATCATCTTGTTTAGAGTACAGAATTCCCTTCTTTATTCCCCTTTGAGCTCAAAATTAATTTATCATTCCCCATCGAATTGGAGGGAGATATAGTCCCACCCCTCATATAAAAAAATCATACATTCATGTTCAAAATATAATAAAAATATCATCATATCATGAACCATAAAAAGGCGTTGGTTTCATAAACATCATATGAGAATATATGAAGTAAAATTGAAATCATAAACATTTCACCATATAATTACATATGAAAAATGGATATATATCATAATAATTTAATCAAATCATAACCCACGAAAAGAAGTAGGTTTTAAAGGCATATAACATGTCTAAGAGAGATGTGATTCATAAACATCATTCAATAAACACATAAACCATTCAATAAATGGTATGAATGGTGTTCTAGTATCATATACCCAGTAAATCATAAGTTATAAAAAGGTACACCATCTTAGATGGAGTATGATTTTGTGGGGATACATGAACATTTCTAAATTAAAATATAATTTCATTGAAGATAAATTACATAAAACCTTTATAAAACCCCATTTCTTATAAATAAATCTTTTAAATTTCCTTCATAAAATTTTATGAGGAAAATATCTTATCCAATTTTAGAAAACAAATTTAAGACACACAACATTTTTAAAACATTTTTCTTTCTAAATAAAATTGAAAATATATAAAGGAATAACTATGGTGTTTTTAAAGCCATTTAATTTGGAAATATTTTGAAAACATTGAAAGGAGGATTGAAATAATTTTAAAAAAAATTTCTACAGAACTTATAAGAGTAGTTTGAATATAGTTTGAAAATATTTTTCATTGATGACATATAAAAGAATATGTAAAAAACATTTAAAACCTTTTCCATGATAAAATATATAATAAAATTGAAAATATTTACAAATATATTTAAAAATAAATCATTTTTGAAATCAATTTTATAATACACTATTTTTAAAGAGCACATATTTCCAAACAAAATGAGAAATAAAGTCAAATTTTCATAAAAAGAAATCAAAATTATCCTATGAAAAAAAAATTAAATATAGTACAATTAATTTATTATAAAATGAAAAAATAAAGGTGAAACAAATTCAATGAATTTCATAACAGATGGATTATATTATTTAATCAATGTAAGCATAATCATAAACATTCCAGATAAACGATGAGATTATAGTAATAAACTCATACCACTTTGGTACATTTAAATCAAAATCCCCTTGAGTTAATAATAATACATGAATATTATAACACCATGAGAATAATATTATTCAATATATAACTTTTCAAAGTGACATCATACAATCCTTGTGAAAGAATATTGTCTTATAATATGACATGTGTCTCAAAGAAAGTTACTTTTGGCAAAATTACCTAACCAATTTCCTATCTATTGAACTGTAACCCCCATGAATGATAGATAATAAAATAAATATTTATATACCCATAATTATAATTATATTTATGAAATAATACACTCAAGGTAATTATATATACCTCATAGAAGAAATAATTTGTGAACATGGCATATATCTCACAGATATTAATACTAAGATGAGAAAACTTTTACCTTAAGTCATAACATTATTTATATGTGTTAAACGAAATATATACTATCTAAATGTTTAATATAAATAAAAACAGTTTATTATATATCATAATATCAATTATCTTATCAAGACTTTATGTTACCCAATTATTAACAATTTATTATTGATGTTATGTATCAAGTACTATCTGCATTGTTTCTTTTATGTGTTCTGACTTGTTATTTTTGAACCTATTACGTAGATAAATACATAGTTATTTAAAAAATATAAATTATGATTTATATATAATATTTTTTAGTATAAAATTATTTATAACAATCTACAAAATAGATAATTATCAAATAGAATGCTTCCTCTATAGAGATAGTAGGTCGTACTTACGCATGAACGTTATTTTTGTTTTATTTAGTATTGAATGAAAGAATGTTAATTTAATATATATATATATATATAATTTAATATAATTACATAATTATTATTTTTTCTTATAAATCATATAATTTTAATAAACACATCCTTAATAAATTCCATTTGGAGTGTGAATGAATCACATTACTTTGAGGAGGTGGTTTTCCACACATCCACAAATGATGTAATCAAATATACACAAAGAAGAAAAAATGTTGTTAATTATTATTTAAAAATTATAGAAGAGAAATGAAAAACTAATTTCTTATATGTTATATCAAAACATATTTTTGATCAAAATTCCCATACTTGATAGGTTGTAACAGAAAAATGATCAACAATATTATATGAGGAGATAGTTCACCATACATATGAATGGTATGTTCGTTACCCATATAATGGATGTGAGTGTAGGTTTAGATATAAACATTATAATAATATAATATAAGAATATTTATGACATAGATGGTATTATATAATCATGTAATACGAATATTTTATGGGATGAAAATAAATATTAAACAGAAGATCATGGGGAATGATGTTACCCATTCATTAGGTAACTCTTTTTTGTATACAACAAATAGATTCTTTGGGTGCACTTAATCATAAATGGATGATTCCATGAAGATTTATGGAAGATGGGGGAGAATTTGTAATGGTTTTTTATATCAAATACGTCATTTGAGGTGTAAAGAGAGCGAGACATGCCTTTTATAAATTGATAGAAGGACACATTGGGTATTCTTGAAAATAATTGTGCGCACCTAATGTTTTACAAGCCCCAAAGGGACTAAAATTGAAAATTATATATCCATAGATGTATAATTGTTGAAATATATCCCTAAAATTATTATTATACAAGTGTAAGATTATTTTTACACCTTATTTTCTAAGTTTAGTCACTAATTATTTTCTTTTTTACCTTAAACAATGTTGTTGTTTTTAATTAAATTCATAATTAATTATGGTAAAAATAAAATCTAACCATATTAAAACTAATTATTTATGATTATTATAAATATTTAATTTAATTATCCAAATTCTAATAAAAAAGTTTTTGAAATTAAAATATAATTACTCCCACATATGGGATGAGATGATCGATTTGAAAAGTGAAAATGTCTATATGTTCGAAATTCTTTTATAGAAATTTTCAATGTATAATTTGTTCTAATTACATAAAATTGTACAATTTATGTACAAATAGTTTATTTAAACATTAAAACAAATTTAAAATATAATTTAACTGTATAAAAAAATTAGATAAAAAATATGTTTTCAATTAAAATCCGATGGATTTCAATATTCATTAAAAATGAAACTTCTCAATAAAACAAAACGTTCCACAAAATTAAAATTTTCAAATTATAATTTAAAAAAGGAAAGATATTTTTTCATATAAAAATTTTAAAAGCGTAAAAAATCTGATTTACTGTAGGTTTTCCATTAAAATGATGTAAAATTACATTTCACATACAATGTATATTTTCATTCATAAAATTGGGTTTATTATTATCTTATCCATATTAAAAAATTGGATTAGTAAAAATAATAATCAAGGATTGTATAATATATAAATAAAAATGAAAAAATTTATCAAATGTTGTTTGTATAATTTTACTGGATAAAATGGTTTTTTTATATAGAGGATAACATTCATAAGAATGTTATTTATTAATTCTCAAATAATTCTCACATTAATTTAGAAATAATTTATAATAAAACTATTCTATTTAAAAATATCTTTAAATTTTATTTTCAAAATCTATCTGCTATTATTCATAACATCCATTCCAATGGATAAGTGGTAAAAATAATAAGATTTGAATATCAATATAAATAGTATTGAGTATTTCAGTAAAACCCAAACTTGCATATTACACATGTTATTGAATGAACTGAACATTATGTTTCACAAAAAAATGGTGTTAGGTTTACTAAAATATAATATAAGTGTTTCGTTTAGTGGAAGAATAAATGTGTGTTCTATAAGAAGAATGAATAAAAAGGTGCTCTCATATTGAACAAGGTATATTCAGTATTTTGTGAAAATCAAAATATTTAAAATATTATATTCATTTGAAATAATATATTTCAAAAAATATTAGTCTGTAATATTCTACCCCCTTAAAAACTAATTCCACCCTAAAAACTAATATAGGTTATCGAATGTTTAATACTTGAAAGTTAATTTCATAGAAATAAATATCGTTAAAATTAATTCTAATACATCCTTTAGAAATGGAATTTTTTGAAACATAATGGTTACCCAATGTAACACAAAACATGTTTTCCAAATAAGATAACACTGGTGGGATGTGATAACCTAGACATGGATTAAAATAGTAAATAATAAAACATATAAACAAACATAAATTATCAAATTAAAGTCGGTGATCTAGAGAATGTTAACAATCAAAAAACCATAAACAGATTACACATGAAAGAAGTCATTGATATCATAAAAAATGATGAAAATAGGGCAAAATTTTATTTCAAGAACCTCTTTATAAAGTTGAATAATTTTTTTCAAGAAGATATAATTACATTATTTCATACTCTTTCATAAGACAAATCTCACCCTTTGGTTGTTTTGTGACAAATTTCAACTTTACATATTACTCCAAAATAAAAAATATAAATTTATCCTTTCTTGAAGAACTAACAGATCTTGCGGTCCATAATAACTCATCCCACATACCTTAAGTAACATTATATACAATGTGGTTCTGATATTTTATCTAATATCCCAAAATATTCATATAGGAATATAAACTTTAATATATATATATATATATATCATCACCTAGAGTATAAAATAAACAATACTATAAATGGTCAAACATTTTACCATTTCACATAGATGAAAATATAAAAATTTAGAATGATTATTACTAAATCAGCTTAGCATTGATCCAATATATTTCATAATCTATCTCTTGGTTTTCAAATTCCAAACAATTTAATACCATTATCTTGTATTCTCTTGGAACATTATAATAACCTCAATTACTATACATTCCTTTTGGAATAATCAATTATTTCAAATAGATATAATAAATAAATCTAAAATGTTCTAAACTTTATACATAATAACGTAAACCAATTTTTTAATAAATTTTTAGTTAGTTCCAAGGTAATATGTACCATCCAATTTACTAGTTTATATAAAAAATATCTGTTTTCTAGACATCATTATCCCAACATTTGGAACACATTAACGGTCACCTTACCTTGAACAAAATATCACACTTCCATTAAATCTCATAACTTATTCATCAAAACCATTCAATATATCCTTTTTAATCCTTATAATAATATTAAACATTAAAATCATATATATTTCAATATTTGTAGAACATACTAATTTAATTCAAAAACATATACACTTCCATCGCCCTACATTATTCTTAAATCATTACTCAAGTTTCATCATCTTATTCCTGAATACCTCATTACAAGAATATGATATTTATGAATAATTTTTTAAGGTTCACGAACAATAATTTAATAATTATTTTTTAGGTTTAATGAAAAAATCTAGTTATAACCTCAAAAATCATTCACATTTGGTTTACGAAGATTTTATAATTACTAGTATAACCAATACTCACACCACCTTGTATATTCACATCAGAATATTAACACTAGGGAAATTGATCTGTATAATTCCTATAGTTTCTATAAAGGATATATTCATTCAAAAAAAAGTTCCTTCTAGTTCCCATGATTGACTATAACCAAAAACCATAGTTTGAAAAACACTTATCAATGTAAAAATCCAAAAAAACATGGAAAGTTACTTATTGGATGTCTAAATATTCAAAACCAATTTTAAATCAATGAGTCCTTAGGATTACCCTTATAGACACTCCTAGACAAATCCTTAGAAATATCTCTATGGTTCTCATTAATGTTTCCCCATCCAATATTATAATTATTAAATATGAATTTCTTTTAACATCAAGTATTGTGGCCTAGTGATAAAATAAATGGATATTACATTATTTTAGAAGATTGTTCTATACATTACAAAAAACATTCCAAAATATAGTAATATATTAGTGTATTTGGAAGCATGAAAACATAATCATCTAATTTGGTGAAAAATCATCAACATCTCCCTTCAAGGTCATCCCCATTTTTAATTCTAAATAAAATTATCCTTCATAACCAAGATAAAGGAAACATAAGAATGGGGTGACCTCAAATTAATTATAAGGGTATCCAAGGGATATATATATATAAGCTTTAAAATGAGCGTAAGGTAATGAGAAAATATACATAAAATCAGATGACCATTCCAAACATATAAAATATCATAAAAATTATTCATTGAAAAAATATTGGATCTTTTAAAGACATGAATCATAAGGAATCAACATCATGATCAATGAAATCATAACATTAGAATAAGATATGGTATTTTTGAATGACACATAATAATATATAATCTTATGTTAAGGGAATCTACCAAGACATTCGAAACATGTTAGTCTTATTATACTCACCATTTTACCTAATTCAAGCATGGTATTCACTTTTGTGTAACCTCTTGTTTTGATCTTGATAATCCCTCTCATGTACCCTATTATTTATGCTTGGGATACCATCCCATGTGACCTCTAATTTCGAGTTTCAGATGCCCTCTCATGTACACTCATGTTTATGGCCTAGAATGCCCTCTCCTTTTACATCTTGTTTTTATCATGAGATTCCCTCTTATGGAACCTATTATTTTGGGCTTGGGATCCCTCTCATGTACCATTGTCTATTGGTCATGGTATTCTCTCCAATATCCCCTCTTATTTTGGGCTTGGTATTCCCACATGTTTACCCACTAGTTTGAACCTTAGGATGCCCACCTATGTATCATCTTATTTATGTATTAGGATGACCTCTAGTTTAGGTCTTGGAATTCCAACATGTGTACTATCTAGTTTCATCAATGGGATTACCCATCATGTATCCTTTGGTTTAGAGCATGGGATGCCCTATATTTCAGCATATTGTTTCGGTCTTGGGAATAACTCCCATATACCCTCTTTTTTTGGGCATATGATGCCCTCCAGTGTACCCCTTTTAGATGAAAAATAATTTACCATTCTCAAATTAAATGGATGTATTTATATGACCCCCACAACAGTATAAAATCATATATAAATTTTCCAAAATACCATTGATTTTTGATCTAAAGGGGAAATAAATTCATATTTTAATAAAATAATTTTAATAATTATATTAAGTAAAAAACGATTTAAAAATTGTACTATTAAGTTGATATACCATAAATAAATGGAGGATATTTAACATCCCCTCTTTGAGAAAAATGGCATACTGTAACAATAAACTCTTACCATTACTTCGTTTCGTGAGGCAATTGCTCACCGTACAAGAGGACAACATGTTTGTCTTCCATTTTATAGAAGTATATATAGGTTTTGGAAAAAACAATATAAGTAAAACATATCATTATATTTAGGGTATTCAAATTATTTTTCAAAAATATAATATTAACATTTTATGTGGTGGATAATGAAAATAAAACAAAATAGTTTGAGGAATGATGTTTCCTCTTCATTGGGTAACTCCTTTTGGTTTGCATCATAGGTATTCCTTTGAATGATTTATACTGAAAGGGATGATTTTGGGATGTAGGTTGGTAATTTTTTAGGAGATTTGGAAGATTTTTTCTGAGCTTAATTGGGTTGATATTTGTAATGAGAGGGTGAGCAGATGAGGCCTTTTATATGTGGGTAAAAGGAGACCAGGGATA
Organism: Viscum album; assembly: GCA_963277665.1. Taxonomy (NCBI): domain Eukaryota; kingdom Viridiplantae; phylum Streptophyta; class Magnoliopsida; order Santalales; family Viscaceae; genus Viscum; species Viscum album. The sequence goes on from OY728155.1 coordinate 881,600,188, forward strand.
TTCATGAAAGGAATTGTGTGAAACCAATATTTTACATGAATCATAAGACCATTAAATGGACCATCATATATACTAATAGGATTAATGGTCTAAATATTTCTATCCAATAATTTTAATACTAGTATAGTATCATTTTACAGCTTGTTTGGATTCTTTTTATACCTTATTTCAATATGAAGTTGATTGCAATGAAATTAGTTAGTTTAATTTCTATAAAATTTGTCTAATTAAACATTTAAACTAAATTATGATGTAATTTAAATATATAAATATATTATATGAAAATTAAATTTTGAATTAGACTTCCACGTTATTAACTATTGATCAAAATATGAAACATAAAAAAAAGTTTGAAAAAATCACCCAAAGCAAATTACGATATTCCACTTTCAAAAATGAAGTTTATTTTCCAAAATAATAATTGTAAAATAGTTGAAAATTATATTTAAAATAAAATCACTATTAAATAATGGTAAAATTTTCTTTTAGAAAAATATATATTTATAATCATATAGTTAATTTTATACTTATCTTATGCCTTTCAAATCTAATGGATGAGTATACAAAATATTTATTGAATATATAAAATTTAAAATTTATTTAAAACATTCATCAAAAATTGTTTTTTAATTTATTAAGATAATATATCTTTTGTTCATAAGGAATAGTTTTCTTAGAAAGAAATATCTTCATTCTCAAATTGTTATTACTTTCATTTATAACTAATTTATAATCCATGGATACATTTTTATAAATTTATAAAACAAATAATGACAATTCTTCTTATTTTATATTTAAATTAAATTCAAATTGATTTTTGGTAACTGTAATGATATTTTAAAAACAATATTAATAGTATATCCTTATTTTTTAAAACCTAGCCTTATGTGTAACACATATTATATAATTAGCACATAAATATGAGTAACCCATGAAAAACATATTGTTTTATCTACTGAAAGCTACTTTACATGTTTCCTATAGTGCAGGCATCACAATGTGTTAAATATATATCATGAATAAAAATATTTATTTCATATATCTGATTCTATATTCAGTATTGTGTGAAATTTAAAAAAAATCAAAAAGCTGAAATTAATGTGAAAAAAATCACAAAATCATAGAGTATTATAATGGAGGATACAAAAAAAACAGCAATTTTTTTGTTTGATAAACCCCATAAAAAATAAAATGGCTTGTAATCCTTTGAAATAGCTCTTATTAACATGAAATGTAAGCAATGTCCCAATAGTGTTTTGATGAAGGTATTGAAGCTCTCAAATACCCTTTTTTAGGGAAATAAAGAATAACGGTTTTTAGCCCTTAATCTTAAGTCCCCTATAATTTTCATTTGATTCCCTATATCATACATTGAGAGGAATATCTCATTCCCTATATATATCCTCTTATAATTTATAATAACATGAATATTATATTGAAAACAACTTCCCTTCGGTGCAGGGATCATGGTTATAGTGTAATAACCCAAAATCTTTTAAACCATAGTTGTTTGTTATTTTATTGCATAGGGATAATATAAAAGGGATCACATCATGCGTGATAACATATGTTAGTAATCATTAGAGACTACATACATACAAAAATCTGACATTATATTTGTAACCATTAAATATGATATAGAATTTGAGTGTTGAAGTTATTATTTCTTCTAAAATATACCTTAAATCAATCAATGTTCACTTCTGAGTACCATAGGTTTAAGAAATGAAATAAAAGGAAGATATATGATAATAAATAAGGGATAATTTATAGTGGAGTCAATAATATATAAACCAATTCATGAATAATAAACATATATAAACAAAAATCAAGTGATTTGTGTAACACATATTATAAACAATTTATGTATCAATGAAGATATAATAATATAATCTCATTGATAGAAAGAGAGGATTTCTTAGTGCAAAAGTAAATAATTATTGACATCATCGTGTTAAAATAAAGTCCTCAATATATGATTTCATACTTAAATAGGCATTTCAATAACCAAATATTGAATCTAGATTGTCTCATGAGACCTACTGATGCATCAATGGGCTGTTATGGGCCACATCCGTCACATAATAAGACCAATTAATTCCCTATATGATGGAAAATATTAAAAATAAAATGAATACTAACTTTTACTTAGTAATAAATAATAAAATTTATTAAAATTATAAAAAATATCGATGTCATTACTTTCACCATTCGATAACTGAAATTACATTATAATAAATCATTTTAGGAAGGATGTTAGATAGTATCATTAGATAATATCCCTAGTTTAATGTGAGAAACATCAATGGATGTTGATATATATGGAAACATGATAAATATCAATGGATGTTTATATATAATAAAAAAATCAATATAATTTAATTGAAAATTAACAAGGAAAGAGTAGTTATATAAAGATAACCAATGAATGTGCTCTAAAAATGAATAAGTTTGGAAAATGTTTTAAATAAAATTCCATTCACATTTTTTAAAGAAGGTAAAAGATTGTAAAAAATGAAGTCAAAAGTCACAATGAACTATAATTATTAATAAAATTTCAATAATAACTTTTAAAACATTTATTTAAAATATAATATTCAAAAAATAGAATTTTGAAATGATATTCAGAATAAGTCCACAAATTTGTAGTGTAAGATAAAATTTGTGAACACTAATAGTATTTTAATATGTCATAATTGAAACAAAAGTCATTAAAAGACAAATTTTATTTATTTTTATAAATGGTTAAGGATAATTGTTATGTTCGAAGAAAATAATAAATATTTTAAATTAAAAATAATAATGATAGAATTATTAGAAAAAAAATATGGGAAATGTAGGGAAATATTATGAACCAAAAAAGCATGACTGTAAATGAAACCTTTATGGCTTTGGTAAATTTTAAATTAGAATTCATTTAATGGAATAATATGTTATAAAATAGAAAATAAAATTAATTTAATGAAGGATATGGTATAATATATTCAATAGGTATAATAGAAACCAAAATAATAATGAATCTGGTGAATATAGAACTTATCTCAACTAATGGAAATTAAGATAAGGAAACTCGTACATTTTACTCCTGACATTGTTTAATGATATTAAACATTATGTATAATAAACATAAAAATATTAATCAATTATTTTATATCCTTATACATATATATTTCCATTTATATTAATCAATTATATTTCATAACTATAGATATATTATTTTACATATATTTACCTTCTTTATTAGATATTAGTAATTACAATTTTTTGTACATGTGTTATAACAGCTATGTTAGACCCTATTGGTTAGTAGAATGTTTTTAATTACCATATTATTAAAGAAAATATAATAATTCCTTTTAAATTATTTTTCAATTTTTATTTTCTTTTAAGGATGTCTTTAGTCTGTTTTGAGAGCATGGAATACATGATAAGAAATTTTCAGGTAATATACCAATATCGACTGATCACATTATAATTATTATTAGTTATTGTTATAACCTTGAATTATTAGATTTATGAAGTATATTAATTCTTTAAGTCATATGTAATAATCAAATAAAATTTTAGATCCATTCATGTTTTGTATTAATGAAAAACAAAACACATCATTTATGGAGGTTGTAGTCTTCACGTACACACAGAAGACACTTTCATGTTCCATACAACTGGAGAATGATATAAAATTGTTTAACTTTTTAAAATATTAAATATATTATAAATATCATATTTATTCATTAAATACTTATTTAAAAAAATCCATTTCTGTTAGTTATGAATGAGTAAATACGTCACTTTTTGGATGTCATAGTCTTCATGGATGCATGAACAAAGTTGTCATATTTCTAAAGATGTAGGAAATATATATAATTTATATACCATTAAAAAAATTATTTATAACAATAATATTTCTGGGTTAGAGTGGGTATCCTAAGAGTTGTTTTAACTGATTATTGAATATAATTTTCTGGTTAAAATGGATTTAAAATATTCCCCCAAATAATTATAAAATTGCCACGTAAACTAAAAAAGCATATCATTATAAATTATAATCTTTAGAAATATTTCATTCATGATTGATTAGAACCTGAATAAAATAATATAAAATATTAATTAATCCTTCAATATATATATATATATTTATTTAATTAAAATATCATAAAATCACTCATTACGTGTAACTATTAACTTATATATATATATATAGTTTACAATAATTTTCAATTTTCAAGACTAAATTAAATGTAAACATAATAAAGCCTGCAACAGAATTATTAATATTATTTTTCTAGTATCAAGTTGAGACATAGACTTGTACACTTGGTGATTACATTCAATTATTCAATTTTTATAAAATAAATAGTTTGATTCAAAACCTGGATCGTGATTTACAAATGTTTAGAACAATCTAGGTCACACATGACCAATTTCGCAGTTATACAATAGAGTATAAAAAAAGAAGTCACATAGGACCTCCATCATAGTTTTCATGGGATAAAATGTTGTAAATGGAGTTAAGAAGATATCTATTTATATTCCATTTATAATAGGAGATAGTGTGTGTGAAGGTAAACTGATTATCAAACACTACTTGTAATGTAAAAAAATAATAAAAAGAGGAATCTAAATGTGTTGAAGTTTAGAGATTCATGATTTTTTATATTAATATATTAACTCCTTGAATGAATTTCTTATTGTATTTCATGTCAAGATCTTGAAACATCAATAAATCAAAGTGTCATGGATTCTTCTGCACTTGATTGAATTAAAGTTGTAGTTGAGTATTATGCTTTGAATTCGTTAGTTGAGTATAGCTGTATGATGTATCTAATATCATATTGATCTTGAAATTAGGTTCATCCTTATATGTGTTCATTATGCAAGCACTAATTACTTCTTGCATGAGAATGAGGGAGTATGCTAATAATTTTATCAGCAGTAACATTAAGAATATCCAAATCCATCTGGATATCTTTCTTCCTCGTACAACATGTCTAACACACTCTTCAATGCACTATGTCGATCATTTCAGATATAAAAATTATTTATTTTAAAAATTAAAATCCATAATATATCCATTATAATAATTTAATTCAAAATAAATAAGTTAGAACTATTGTTGGGTTTTAGTTTGTCGTATTTTTGTTCGTAGTGTTAGTCTGGTAGTTCTCTTTATAACAGGGACATAAATACGTTGGTGTAGTGTACTAATCTATTATTCCATGTTGCTGGTGATTCGTCTATGACAGTGACTCCTCCTAATGGGTTTTTAGACAGACAATATCTCACACATTACAAAAAAAACACTCTCAGGTGTCTCATAGGTGATTGTGAGATAAAGGTGATGTTGACTCATACTTTATCAATATTCTATCTTAGTAGTGACTCATTTACAATGGTGTCATAATTAACAGGGACTTATTTTAAGACTTTTCATTTTTATCATGATCATGGTGTGATAATTCTAGAATTTTGTTAGCTTGGCAGTGATTTAGTGATGCTGACTCATCCTAAATGGTATCACAACATCAATGGTGAGCCGTATATAGAATATTTCATCACCTTACTAAGATTATAAAATACTAAAAGAAAAAATGAAACCCATTAATATAAACAGATTCATTTTTTTATTATTAAAATAATTAAGTCAACACTATTTATGTCATTATATTATTATATGTATGATATATATTTATGATAAATATATAAAATAATAAAATGTTAAACAATGATTAGTAATCATGAAAGGAATTTGATCCTTCTCTAGTATGGCCTATTAAAAATGACATATTTTGGGATTTTTAGGGGATCAAGTGCCTCCCAAAATTGGTAAACTTTTCTATGGGATTTAAAATTTTTATAGATGCAATAGTATTACTAATTTTTATTTTATGTCATGGCGTGGTGTTAGTCTCCTTTTTTACGTGAGTGGATTAGTGTTTTTGTAATTATATAAAATGAAAAGTCACTATTCAAGGCATGTGACTCCATAATGAGAAAATAATGGCGTTTTAATAAGGATTTTTCCAATCAAAACCATCACCACACATGTGGTGATAATATTCGAGGAAATTTAATCCATTTATCATCAGTTTTAAATTTTACCTAAATTTAATTTTATCATTATGATTTGTTTTTTATGTAGATAATTTATTTTCACAAAAAAAAATTAAGATTGAGTTTATCTTCTAATTTTAACATTATGATTTAAAATATGAAAATAATTTAATAAAAAATTTAATGTGGATAATGATAAATTTTTATATTGGTGCACACAACAACTAAAATCTATTTTCTTAGAAAATGTATATTTCTAAGAATAAATATTTTTTTAGTATTAAATTATAATTATTTTTAATTTTTTTCAAATTTAATGGATTATTAATAAAAAATAAAATTTAATTGGATTTTGAAGAAATCCAAATCTGAAATGTAGCATGTCAATATTTTATATAAAGAATCGATAAAAAATTTATTTTGTATAAAATATTTGATTTGTATGAAAATTATAAACATTGGCTTCTAAATTAAAATTATAATTTTAAATATAAAATTTTAATTATTAAATAAATCTCTCATAATGAAAAAAGTTTTGAAATTTTTTATTCATTATTATAACATTATTATTTCATAAAACTCACTATATTTGTAAAATAGTTTTTTTATTATTTTCCTAAAAATCAATCATTAATAATGAAAAGTAATATTCCATACATAGTTAATTTTATAATTCTATAATCAAAAATGAATTTCATTTTATTAAATTAAAATTATCAATTTTTTGGAATTTTTTTAAATGGAAAAATATATTTTAAATTATATTAATAGTGAAATGAGTACATTCAATTCTCATGTTTTCTTATTTTTATTTTATCTCAATTATCAATAAAGTACTGTAAGCCTATTTGTTGATGCATTGAAATTAATTATTAAAATATTATTTTTAATTTTTTATTTAATTTATTAATTTCAAAATCATCGTTGGAAACATTTGATAAACCAACGGTTCTAAACCATTTGTATAAGCTGGAAAATTTTTGGTAAAACCAATAGAAATGGTTTTCCAAACTATTATCTATTGAGGTGTGGGGATAGCCAAATACCAATGGTTTTGCATTACCAGTTGGCATAGGACACTAAAAGTTACACTATCAAAATGGTTTGAGTTAACTTTTTGGATAAATGATTAATAATGGTTATATACTGTTGGTATATATCGATCCTTAAATATATAATAATGGTTTATAAACCATTGTTATAGATTTTTACCAACATTTTGATATGAACTATTGGTATTGGTGAATTTTTAATATTTATACCAAATTTTTAGAGTCTGTCGGCATAGATTACTCAATTTCAAGATAGCATCATACAACAACTTCCCTTCTGAAATTACCTTAAATTGAAAATACATTATAGACAATACAATATTCTGAATTGAAAAAAAACAATAATGCATACAATTTATAGAATAACACACTAGAAAGCATAATACCTGAGAATACTCTACAAACATCTAAAAAACTACATATTAATTATGAATACAACACCAAAAAACAAAACTAAAACAACACTTGAAAAATTACTCCATTTGAAAAAACACTACACTATAAATACATGTAAAAATACAGAAAATATACAATACAATGATATGAAAACATACAAAACTAGAAAGCACAACATGCCACAAGAATACATTTGAAAAATATGGGTGGTATCCATACCCAAATAATGATGATATCCACACCAAAGTAAAAACCATGGAAACAGAACACCAAATATATTCATTAATGGGAATCCATCCTTTTTGTGTTGTTATTATTGGTTGACAAGTTTAGTTTTTACAACACATGAATGATGTTTTATAATAGTTTCTTGATTAAAGGTACTTAATTTAATTGACATATATAAAGGAAGGGTTGTAATAAATTTAGTACAATGCTTACTAAAGGAGAGATTGAAATGGATTTATGGATGAAAGGGCCCATGAATATCACCCTGAGGGTGAGAGACCAATCACCATTGGAATGTGGGAATGAGACTACTTCTAAATAGTTTCATGTACAGTAAGTCATCCGAAGAAAATTAATCAGAGGAAGATGACTAAAAATTTGTATAATGAAAATGAACAAGCTCATGTTCTTCATCCAAGAATTTGCGTGTATGTTTTAGTAGATCTTGTGGCTCAATGAAAAATTCCTATGTAGTTTGAAGGGCCATTAAGAACTTATTGAGAGTATAATATACGTTAATGTGATGATATTGTTTTCCATAATGTGGTAAAATGATGTTTTATGCTGACTTCCACATGTAAGTCCATGAGTAGTGTCATAGTGCACACCATAATGTCCTTGATAAGATGTCATGGCACAATGATCAATCACAGAGAAACTATAATAGGATCCAAAATAATATTGATCTCAAAAATATGATTATATAAATAGGATATGTTTCTTGTTGTTGGAAATTATATAACATCTATTACAGTGTTGGCATAATTGAAACTTATCCCATGAAGATGAGAAAAGATTCATATCTTTCTACAAGTGTTTATATACTCTATTTGTGTCTATATAATATTTCATTGTCCAAGGAACATGTATCTATATGATTTAAATAATGTGTAGACATGAGGAAGGATTTATGTTTCATATGAATTTTTAAAATCTTATGAATAGTGTATAAAAACATCATATTTTTTTTATTCTGGTACATCAATGTTGCCATAATTGTTTTGTGGGTAACCTTATTAACCGACTATTATATGGAATTGGACAATGTGGAAAATATTTTAATATCATCTAGTTTACACGACATATATGTGGAATAGATTTATAAATAAGGATTTAAATCCAAATGATAATCAAGGTCCAAACCTTCAAGAGGTATAATTATAATCATTCTCTAGACAGAAAAAATTTCATTTCCAAAAAGGATCATCCATAAGAAATGTGGAGTATTTGATGAGTTTTATTAGACTGAAGGTATCTTCCATGGATATAAAGGATAAAAAATCACTAAAAATGAAATTTTAATGTATAATATATATTGGCATGGAGTAGCTGGAAGCCCAAAAAATGTGTTCAAGTAATGTCCGAAGGTCTGTTCAAAAAAACTTTGTTATTCACACATGAAATATTCATAGGATGAGACATCAAGAGGGTTGGGAAAGTAATTGAACCTAGTATAAGGGAAGAGGGTAGTATGAAAATAATATAAAATGGGAAACTAGGAGGGTCCCTGGACATGGGTGGTTTTGGTAGGTATGAAAGTGTGTTGGTGGTGTCATGGATAAGGATGGGCAAGGTTGTCAAATATACTTAATAATATTTAAAAATAGAATTCATTAAATCCAAACATCCTTGTTATATCAAGATTTATTATCAATAGGTAATGAAATAAATATACAAGTAAGACTATTGACATAATCAATCCTTTGAATTTTGAATTGTATAATAAAAATAGAAATCCCCTAATTAAATTATGATAATTTTTTATAATAAATTGTTAAACGGGGTAGTGATTTGAATTATATTGTATTTAGTATACCCATGTCAAACATAATTTGACCTACATAATCACACAAATATTCAGTCACGACAAACCATTCAACATAAAATTTCAGTAATATTAGTCATAAATGTAACTAATCAGTACATCCACCATTACTACTACAAACATCACAGTCAACATCATCCTCATACTGATACTCGTCATTATCCCCAATGGTGTCCCTATTATAACAACCCATACTTTACATACATTGTTATTACTTCAGAATTGAAGCACACTTATTACAACATATAAAAAAACCAAGAAAGGACCGTATAGGTATAGTGTCTTTAGAAACTAGGAAACATAAACAACTGGTTCATAAAGTGTCTACAATGTCTCCCATTTAATTCACCATATCAATAGTCCCTTTTGGAATATCATACTTAATAACCTTCTTCCTGACCTGGGGAAAGAAAACATACAAAAGTGGGAGCTCAAATGCTCAGTAAGGGTAAACAAAAGAAATATCAATCACATCATATTCATAAGAACATAAATTTTGGAAATCTTAACCTGCAAAAGAGATCATAATTTCATAACATGGGATAAATCATAGTAGTGAAATGTAAACCCAATAATCATAACATAAAACAAGAAACTTTGTGGAATACACACATAATCATAGAGAATCATTTCTTATTAGTCAAGACTCATTTCCAAGACTATCTTAGTAGACAAAGTCCATATCTGAACAGAGTTCACTCCTCGTTTCAGTCCTGTTTCACTGAACTGGTTTAACCTGCCTTTCCAGCCATGTCTATCTCATGAGATATAAAATCATAACCCAATGCATTGGAGGGAGATAGAGGTCCCACCCATCTCATAATGATACCATTCTTATGTGTGCCACAAAATCATAAATCATACATCTTTGCATAACCCATGTAATAAAAATGGGATTCTTAAACAACATGATATCATAAAACAATTCATATAATATAAAGGAATTCGTAATAATAATTCCACCACAACATAATCAAATCGATGTAATAATAGGGATAGAAACAGAACCCTTTATTATCTTAGATGGAAAATAATTTTTTTAAAAAACACTTGAACTCCATTCTTGAGGAAAATATCCTTTATACTTCAAAAACATTTTCCTTTCTTAACATGTCATAAAATTTTAAACTAAAATAAGTTTATTAAAAATAAACTTGAAAACTTGTAAAGAAAGTTTCTTGGAAATAATTTTTTAAAAATCCATTCATGCCGTATAAGTTAAAAAAACATGTTTCTCGTACTTTTGTCGGAAAAGTCAAAAAGTACCTCCTACGAAAAATGACAAAAGATTACTTTCATATCTTTTACTAAAAACTCACCGAAGGGTAAAATTGGATTTAAAAAATTTTAAGTGGATGGAAACAATATTACCTATTGAGGTAACATGGATGTGGATGATAAAATACACCACATTAAATACGAAAGTATAAACAATCTTAGATAAAAATGAGATTGTGATATTTTCCCTTACCTTAGGACTGATTTGCTTCGAAAGTGTTCGAACCTCCTGTATAATGATTTAAATAATGTCATTGACTTATTCCAAAATCATACTCATTGTTATGATATTATATATGGTTCACTTATGACTTTATATTACTCGTTCTTTTGTAAATTCCATGTTAAAGAGCGTTTTGGGTAAAATTGTTTCATTTGTCGTCCGTGTTTTGACTTGTAATTATTCATATGATTACTTAAATCATGATTACTTAATTCCAGAATATAAAACATGATTTATATATAATATATATTCATAATATACATATATATAATAGATCAGTAAATAGAAATAAATACACCATTCGTGGAGACGGTAGGCCGTATGTACGCATGAATGTTGTTTTCGTTTCCTTATTGAGTTGAATGGAATTAAGTAGATGACATACATATATATACACATAAATCCATTATTATTATTATGTAATATATTTCATTATTACTTATTATATATACTTTATAATCATTTATGAATGGTTAACGTGGAAAATGAATCTCATCGCGTCGTGGAGACGGTAGTCCGTACGTATGCACGAGTGATGATATCGTTATCATGATCGTGGAATTGTATTGGAGTGTATGTATAATATTTCAGAATCAATATCACTTTACAATAATCATATATAGTTATTATGTACACCATTATACCCATCCAAGTAAGGTGGTGGTGGAAAATAGATTACACCACGATGTGGAGACGGTATTCCGTATGTACGCACGCACGGTGATTTTGTTTTCCGTAGGATGGATAGATGGTGAAATAGATTTTTTTCCTAATTATAATAACATATCAGTATATAAGTGATACTGATGTTATTACTTCATAATAAAAAAACCTAATAAGAATAAGTGGAAGAAGAAATAAAGTTGAAAGAATCGGTAACGGACATTACCTCTTATTTAAAGCACCTCTTTGAGACCTCATTTTAGGGCACTAAAATTGATCTTTGAAGAAGATCAGGACCTCTAGGATGTTTCTAGGGAAGTGTAGAAGAAAATTTGGCAGGGTTTGGCTGAGCTTGAAGGCTCAAAGTGGTGTGAGGAAAAGAGGGAGGAGATGCCCTTTTATAAGGGAGGAGAGGGGCACCTTTGGACTAACTAAAAATATTATTTTATTATAAAGTCAAATTTGGTTTTTAATAGCTCCAAATTGATATATTTAGAATCTAAGGTGGGTATGGGTCGAAATCCTCTCATCAAATAGAATTTAGAAAAGTTTAGGTATCAATTATAACCTTATGAGTTAGATTTAACTTTAAGTTAGATAATTTTACTTTTACCGTGTCTTCTTGTGTTCTTAAACTATAAGATTAATACACTTACTATAAGAAGGAAAACGAACCCCAAGTTGTTTATCATTAATATATATAACCTTTTCTAAGTCATTTGGTCGAACTTTATATTTTTAGGAATAAAATAACAATTAATAATATTATATTTGTTTTAACAACTATTTTATGTCAATTTTGACACTATTTAGTAATTGATTTTTGTGAAAATCATAACAGAAATATTAGTTCGAAAAAATTTAATTAAATCAATACTAACATGTCATATTAACCTATATAATTATTGTAATTCATAAAAAGTCTCAAATTACATTTATTTGGGTATTTATTACATCAATTACGTCAATATTTCATTAATAAGATAATTAGTGTATCATCTTTGTGTCATAAATAAATCAAATTATTTAATGTCTAAAAATTAAAAATAAAATACCATTATTTAGGAAAGATTTTTATCTTTCTAAAGAATATTTATAGTCGATTTTATCTTATTTATAACCCTATATTAAAAATTATTTACTTAATAAACATTCATTTTAAATATTTTAACCCTTCTTTAAATAAATTAATAATAAATGCCCTAATCTAATTCAAGTGGTCCTAAATGGTCATATTTTATTCCTAAGGTTATTTTTGGTCTAATTAAACTTATCCAGTAGAATTAGGACATGTTTTAGGGTAATAATAATATCATTTTTACCCTTAATTACCCTATTTACTTTTAACCGTGGTAAAAAATGTAAACAGTTACTATTCACCAAAAAAATATTTTCACCTAATTGAACCAAATTTTAGTCCTTGATATTAACCGTGCCTCTCATATTTTCGAAATTCTACTCACAGAACCGGTAAAATAAAGTTTTATGAAAAATTCAGTTTTTTTAACTACCACTTAGTGCTTTCACTATTCATTAAAAAATGAAAGTTATCCGAAAAGTACCAAAATTTCACCCTAAGCTAATTTCGATATTCCGAATCCAAAAATGAAGTCCATTTTGAAAAATAAAATTAACAAAATTTTAAAAAGTGGTTATTACTATTCATAACGTCTTGTTTTAATAATATTTTAATATCATATCGTTGGTTAGTGAAACTCGGTATTGCGTACTACACACGCTATCGAGGAAGGTCTCCATTGCGTGTAATGCAAGGAAAGTCAAGGATGCGTATTGTGCAAACTCCTTTTGGTGTAGCGTCCAACACAAGACATTAATGAAATTAAAAGGAATATTTTTCATAAAATCTCGGGGGGTTACATCTATCATCCTCTTTGTCCTCATCCTCACCCTATTCCTCCACCTCAGAATCATCCCCAGCCTTGGCCTCTTCTTCTAGCCTCATCCACAGCCTCTTCCTCACTATCTTTATCACCCCATAGGACATTGTCATGACCCCCAAATGAACTAACGCCTGGTTCAATATATAATATGTTCATTGAAAACATATAGTAATCACAAGATACAATATTCTATGGTTGAAGTGATGGAAATAAAACATTACATAGTTTTATAAATTCATCTTTTTTTCCCTTTTATCCCGTTCTTCCACATATGTGACCCTTTTTGGCTGGTTATACCCATTCCAAAACAATATCCAACTTAGAGGAAGTACAAATGGTACAAGAAGAGGGATAATAACTCATTGGGACTATACTTTTCTCATGTTGATAGTGTACTATTCCATGGTACTCATCTACCAACACCATATGTGATTGATTATTTGGTCAAAAATTGTTTGGTTCAGGGGAATCAAGGGCCTCCAAATCAGTATGATACAATTAATAATATATTATTACGTTATAAAATAAATATTAATATATTATTTGAATAATCTAAAAATTAAAATATTCAGCTATGTCAGTTTGTAAACTGCACATTCATATTTTTCTTTCTACTCGAGCAAAACAGTTTTTCTCGAGCCACATGTCCTTCAATATTCATTACTTTCTTCGAAAATTACATTTAATATTGGAATCCATAATTTAAAATTGTTATGAATAATCTATTTCGTAACTAAAATTATGTCAATCATTTATAAATAAAATATATTTTAGAGGAAACAAGTTATTGTGAAATTCCTAATGATAATTTATAAACAATTTTCAAACTTGCATCCTCTCATGATCTAATATCGTAGTACAACCCAAAGTGTAGAGGTATTTTTTAGAAACAATGTTTTTATAATTTTTCTGGTAGATTCCTAAATAATAGTAAATAATAAAAAATATATTATTAATGGAAAACATTAATATTTTCATTTAAAATCCTCAAATGCGATTACTAACTAAAACATGGTAGTATTCAAATGAGTAATCATTTTATATTGTTTTTCCATCAAGTAATATATTGTGATAGGTACCTCATCTAACCCTATTCCAACTATAGAATGGCATCCAATAGAAAAATACATTTTTTAAGCACTCCAAAACTCATGTAATTAATTTAGTGGTGTTGGCTCTACAGCCTCACCATCATGAAAAATTAGATCCAGCTGACAAAAAAATATTAATTCATATAGATACAAAACTAATATTTCATTAAATGTAATAGTTTTTATGAAAATTTGTGACCAATAATTATCCCTTACATTATTTGGAAACATTATATATGAGAGTGGACTAATGGGAATGATTTCATAGAATTGGGAATGCATATTTAAAATACTCTGACATTGCTCATCTATTTTTTAGATTATTTAGATGTCTTTATTGTAGTCAACCATCAACTACATGTGGAGGATCCACACTAGATGGATGAATCTATTCCCCCTCTACCTAGAAGTAAAATTAACTGTTATGAATGAAAAACAAATATTATATCAATACATGTTATAATTAACAAAAAAAATTCTAAATTATTTTTTAAGGGTCCAAATACACCTATGGTAGAATTATCAAGAGTGCTGCATGATCCGAAGGATATTAAGTAACATCACCATATCCTGGTGGTGTTGGTCCTAGTGGATTCTCTAAAGTCACATATTATTTTAACGTATGAGTAGAAGAAGGAATATATTATGTCACAGAAAAATAGGTAGATTATAACAAGATAGCATAGATTGTTGTCTAAATGCCTGATATTGATGAGGATTAGGAATCATTATTTGATACGGTAAATATTGATGAGGATTATCAGATATAAAGGATAGTGAAAACATGGGAGGCCTTAATATCCCATGTGACCCTAATGAAACTGTGGGATCCGAATTTAGGGAAGTTGTTACGTCAGTAGGAGGGGTGGCGTCTAATCGGGTATGCTGACAAGAGCACCTATCTGTCATACTACCCCCCACCCATAACACTGACCTGAGTACTATGACCACTACTAGGCTGATCATTGAATAATTGGTTCCTATGTTATGGATCTATCATAAATTTTTAAAATAAAATTAATCACATTATATTATCTGTTATTGATATATATATATATATATATAATAAAATATTCACAATAGGAAATAATGTATGCATTCCCTTCTCAGTCATTGGGAAATTGTTGTATGTCATATTTTTTATTCGCTCCTCCTCAATAGGTTTTATTTAATTCATTTGAAAATAAATATTGAAGTAATTATAAAAGGATAACAAATTTGTAACCCAAAAAAAATATATGAGACATGACTTATTTGTCATTGGTTATTTGGGTCATATTATCAGTTAGGTGAATAAGTTATTTTTTTTCTCATGTTATTATTTTCATTTGTTTTTATTTTTATATCAATATGTTTCGTATGTACAATTAAATTACTATTATTTTTTATTTTAATTTATCTATTCCAGATTGTTTTTGTCTTATAGTTTTTAATAATGTTCAATTCAATATTAGAAAATTCAAATCAAATACAAATGAAACCTATAACTATTGAAAATTATCATTAAGGTCATGTAGAATACAAAATATTTTTAATCAATATTAATTCATTTTGAATAGTTAAATCCTTAACAGTCCAAGTCGCGCTAACCAAAAGAACCGATAACATAGATGGATGATTTAATATATTTTCCACCACAACCTCTTACTGGTAATCAAATCAATCAATTGATCTATTGAATTCGTCATAAGTAATAAATGGATTGTGGCCAATATAATTAGGGATGTTGTCAATTCCATAGAACCATTATCATAATCATGTCTTGTAATTACTTCAATAATGACACCAAATTGAGCTCAAATATGATCTTTGAGATAAAACACTTGTTTCGTAATTGATGCTAATAAATATTCCTCATCATTAAGAAAGATCATAGATATTTCAATAAATCAAAATATACAATCATCAATAAATATGCCAACCTCATCAATGAATCAAACAATTGAATATTCATCATAGTAAATCAACAATGAGTGTAATGATATATTATTATTATTATTATTATTATTTAATTGAATCCAAAATAAGATACATTTTCTAAATTAGGTATATTATCTGATTTTTTGGAATAACAGTCTATTATGGTAGTTAGAATAACACCATCATGTTGTGTTGTCATGGTCTATTATGGTTCAGTGATAATAAATATTTACTCATTAAACATAGTTGATTTATATTCATGAACCAAAAATTTTATGAACAAATACAAAAGCTATTATTTACATAGATATATAGTTAGAAAGAAAACTCGATACGTGAAATATAAATGAAATTTATAAATTATTAAATATTGATTTTATTTAATTATTAAAAAAATAATTCTACCTTTAATATCAACAAAGCAGAACACTATTTTCTATGAAAAGTCTCTATCCTCTTTAAAGATAAAGAATTATGATTTCTGTTTAAAATTTCAATATGTTCCCTATACATAAAAACATAAATAGTTTAACATATATGTAAAATCACAATACATGAGACAAGAAATACTTGTTCAATTAACTTAATTGATGTACTCATCAATCCAATCACGGTTTAACGACACTATGTGATTTGATATATCCTACTCTTCAAGGCATAATGTTATCAACTTATATGATCTGATAATTCTTCCTTTTTGAGGAAGGGATAGAAACTAGGTTCAATTTTATCATATTTTCCTTCTCCATTTATCTTTGTTTTGTTAATTCTCATAGTATTATCAGAAAGACACATTGACGATATGTCCAAACAATCTTGAGCAAGGTAACTATTCATGATAGATTATTCCTGATAATTCTTGTTACAGACATAAGATTTCAATATGTACATATTTATTTCAGTTGGATACATCCAACAAAAAGCATGAGGTCCTCTGAGGAGTAATTATACTGGAATATAGATAGTCAGTTGCATTGTGCATGTAAAAAATTATGGAAGAAATAGTTTCTAAAACTGAAAAAAAAATATGGTGCATCTTCCAACATTTTTTCAAGAAAGTCCTAGATAATTTCATTGAAAAAATATATCTAATAAAATGGAACAACTGAATAACAAAAAACCATACATTATTGGAAAACAGATGACATGTTCCTAGTGGAATCAACTCAGGAAGAAGGAGGTGATAATCATACGTATTAAAAAAATTTATCTTCAACTATCTTAGATTGATCCATTTTGATATAATTCTTGAATAGCCATTAGGAACTCAAATAGTCTGTAGAATTTCTAGAATTTATTTTCTTCAGGTTTCATAACATAATAATCACATGGAACTTTATATTTATTTTCACTGATACTCATAGGATGCAATTCTAGTATAATCCCCAAATCTACCAAGACATGCTAAGATTGTAATTCTCCTTTTGTATTTCCCTATACATTTAGAATAATCAATAGAAAAATTTCACATATATTATTTTAAATGATAATTACGTCTATGAAATAATACAACAATTGGGTTGACCAATAAAGAAACGCAGTAAAGTCACACATCTTCTTCCAATTGTAGCAAGTATGATTTTGAGGATTCTTCTTTATTCTAGTTTTAATTCGACCCTACCTGAATGAAAAACTAAAATCTTTCAATTCATTAAGCACATCTGTTATAGGCATATGTTGAGGTAGATCATCGGGCTCTATGATATTCTCAAATAATAGAATATTATTTTGATAATGATGACCCATTGGAAAGAATATTCCATATTCCATAAAACTAAATCTATGATCATATTTCAGTTTTTAAATTGAGTATTCATCATACAAATAGGTGATGATATATTTTCCATCATGGTCCATCCCGAAACTATTCCCCAAGTAGGAAAATAATTTACCATCCACATAAGCACAACACACATCTAAAATACATCTTTTGAACAAGTATGGTGTATGGGAACACCCACGTACCAAATAAGTTTCAATTCATTTATTAAAGGTTTCATGTATACATCTACATCATTGTTGTGATAATAAGGGACACATATGAGTATAATTATAAATGATAATGGTTTTTTCAAACACAACAATTAGGGAAGGTTATAATTGTGTGAAAAATTTTCTCATGTGTTGTATGAAGTTAGAATCTTCCCAGGAAGATTAAAACCATCACATGAAAGTACCAGCCTCAAATTATGCACGTTAGATGAAAATTAATGATATAATGCATCAAATATCTACCATGAAAATTCATCTGCAGGGTGAATAAGATATTCATTATTCTTTCTCTTGATATAATTCCATCTCATTTTTATGGATATTTAATTATAAATGAAATTATTCTGGAGTCTTTGGATTAATGGATCATGCAAAATTACATAATATGGAACACATCATGAGGTTTTATCCACTTTTATCTTCCATCAGGATGTTTTACATTTTATACAATAATTTCCTTCATCAGTTTCCTCCCTAAATAATATGAAATCATTTAATCAATCATGAGTGTTGTTTTTTTACTACGTGTTCTTCATCTATATTCAATTCCATATATTTGATTGAAGGAATATCTGCATCATCTTGAAGTAATTTATTCAATATAGTTTGAATGTAATAGATGGTAGTATTAGAAATCCAATACATTTTTTCCATGAAGGAATTAGATTAAAAATTATAACTTTTTCACATTACAACATTGATGATATGTTGGAGCCATGGAAACATTGTTATTTTTTTTCATCCTATCAGTTTCATCATTTTCAAATGACGCATCATTTGTTATTATATCTAAGTATTCTTAGGTTGACATCATTTTATTATCAGGATGACTAATAAATGGAAACCGGTTATATAAAAAATTCCCAATCACATTATCCCATTATGATCATCATCATTTTGAGATTCCATTTTCTACCCACTGTGATACAACACATAGTAGTTTTTTTAAAAACCAAATTTTGTTTTATTGTAGCTAACATCATCATGGATACACCATGGTCTTCCAACAAAATTATAACAAAGGATGTGTATGTGACCACTATCTGATGAATTTTCAAATTAAAAATCAAAATATCAATAAAAATTGTTATGAAAATCATTTGATATCCAATAGGATTCATACATCCAACTTCTATAAACTCTGTGAATAAATCTAATAAGTCGTTTCGTGAAAACAATTCATTAAGATTCAAATTTAATTGAAAATATATTTATTTGAATGATAATTGATCACTTTATATAAAATATAACTGAAACACTAATCTATATGATAATTATAATATGAAATAATAAAATATTATTTATATATATAATACTATAAATACATAACCATGATATTAAATTGAATCATGATGCATGTGTTAGAAATTCATTGTATAATGAATGATCTTTCACAAATAATTATGAGAAAATAGTTTCATTAATTCAAAATTCATAGATATCATTGTATTGTATAATTAATGATATATTTATAATCTAAGGTGTCATTTTAGTATTTGTGATCAATGATATTTTTTATACGGAGTGTTTTTTAAATGAATCAATCTTGGTGTCATAAACTAGAAACATGTTGGTGTTCAACCAAAATCATATAAATCCATCAATATGAGTTATTTAATGGTTGACCAAATTCATGGTAAACACCAATGTGTAATATTTTCCTTACTACAATAAATGCCAATGTTTTCAAAGGATTCCCCGCTTTAGGATTAGAAATTCATTTTAATTATGTGGCCATATAATAATAATTGTTATCCCTTTGGATAAAAAATGCTAATTCTTCAAATGATTTAGAAGGTCCAGAAGTGTGTGGTCATATAATATTCAATATCATGGTACAAAAATATCTAATATATAAATGATGCATAAATCAACTTCATCATCTAAAAAATAAACAGTAGTTGAATATATTGGATGTATGGAATTGGACATACATGATTTAAATAGTAGTAATGTAATTATTTTAATGTATCATTGAGTAAAGGATACTGGGGATCAATGTTGGTTTAATAACATATCATGTTGGTTAGGTAGTCTTGGACATGAATTTGAAAAATTCATGAATTATTACCAAGTTCCTTATACAGGTCACTTATCCCAAGTGCTTCCCATAGGGCACTTCACCAACATGCCTCACACAGATAGATAACCCATGTGAATCTCCATTATCACTTCACCCAAATTTAATCTTGGAACTCACTTCCCATTAGGTATTAAATGATTTGAATTAATATATAAATTTTTCATTGAATAGTCATCAGAATAGTGGATTTATATCACCCAATATAGTGAAACTATAGGTGGTGACCATTGTGTAGACATTACAATTTATAAACATTCTAGTGACCCAAGTGTCATACTTATATGGATTACAATCAAAATAAAAAAAATGGAAAAATAAATATATGAGAGAGAATATTAGTAATATGAAACAAAATAAAGGGAACAAATGATATTTGGGAATGTGTGGGGATAATTGAAAATGCAGATGAGAAATTTGTGTCCAGACATTAACAAAATATCAAGTGGTATTAGTACATTAATAATTATTTTCCTTTAAGAACATTTTTCACATTTTTATGTCATAATGCCTTATTATATTAGAATATTGACAATGGTATTAGTGAAGAATGTATTTTCCTTTTATCTCATAACAACCATACCAATACATAAACCTTTAAATAATTAATTATTGGAACTCCCACTTCAATGAATGGAATTATCTTACAAGGTAAAAAACATCAAAATATGAATGAGAAAATTACCAATGGGGGAAAATATATTTCCCTTCAAATTCTAATATTCATTAACATGTGTGGAAAAATTATAGGTATTGGAAGTTGTTCAGTAAGGTACAATTATTCTCAATGTGTAGAATGAAGTATTTACAACATTCCAAATTTACAATCAAGAATAATAAAATGAAAATAATAAATAATAAATACATTTTCCCTATTGGAAAAAAACTAAATGTGGTATATAAAAATACAAAATAAATTTATCCAAAAGATATAACTCAAACTAACCAATTTGAGGTGGAAGTAAATAAATGATTTAACTAGGATGGATCGCCTATGTGGAGGAGGAGACGTCTACTGGGAAGAGAGATGCGTTTGTGTAAGGAAAAAATCAATTGGATCAGGAATTGGAAGGGGGATCAATGGATTATTTGGGGTAAACCTATCCCAATGGGTTTTAAAAATAATTGTGATATATGTTCTATAGAAATGGTTATTAAAATACTTTGGCATAAACTTATTATAATCAGTCTATTCCAATTAATATTTGGAATTTTTTCATTGGACCAGTGCATCCCAATAGTTTTCAAAAACCATTGGGAAGACCATATTTTGAAATCCCTTTCCAAACAGTTTTGAAACTTTTTGGGGAAAGCAAAGTATAGAATACTTGTTACCGACTATTTTGAGAAATTCATTTCCAAGGATGACATATCCCAACGATATAATAAAACCATTGGGATAAATTCATTGGTATATATCTTCATTCCAATAGTGAATAATTTATATATATATATAAATAGAATTATTATAAAATGAAATCATAAATGATTTTATTAATAATTATAGAGTATTTATAATGTTTTTTAAAAAATATCAATTAAATTTTATGGTTCATTTTTCGTCGAAGGAAGACTTACTCCATGTGTAGTCCAGGTCTTCTCGTGTTTTAAACGGATCTCGCTTCTATATTTCTCGTTGGTCTTATGACTTCAACATTAATCGTGATGCTCCATGGATTTCTATATGGGTTAGTTTTCTTAAACTCCCCTTTCCCTTCCAAAATTTTGTAATCATTTGTATGCTTAGAAACATGGTTGGATGCTTCTTGTGTTCAGATTGAAAAACGGATTTGGTATATCATCCAATTTTCCCACACTTATTTGTTGAGGATGATTATAATAAACCTCTTATCGTTTCAATTTGGACCATAGTTGGGGAGGAATTCGAGTGCAAACAACCTATGATTTTCAAATCCTGGACTGACTTCTGCTCTTCATGTCGCCATCTAGGGCACTTATCCACTGTCAGTTGGCATGGTTTTTTTCTTCACCTGGGGACAAGGAAGGAAGTTCCCTAGTATGGGAATTTATCTATAGAGGCTATGGTTTTTTAAACATTGGATGTTATGGACCCAGTGTTGGTATTCCATCCCTTAATAGAAAAGGGTTATGAGGATGTGATGGTCCTAGAAATTAATGATTTATTGATCCAGGATTTGGGTGTCAACCAACAACCTGGATATGTTTTGGAAGGGGATCTTCAGATTCCTCATCAGTTTTCTTGTTCATTAATTTTGTATGTGAGCTCTTGAGAAGACCCTTTCTCTTCAGAAGTGGATTGGCTCTTGCATGGTCCGACTAGGGTGACTCTAGGTGTAGTAAGTATTGTTATGAATAAGGACTTAGGGTCGTGGGTTGTGGAGGTCTTATCCCGCTTGAGGGAAAATTTGGGTATTATCCCCTTGACCCAAGGAAGGTCTAGGGAGGCAGTGCATGAGTGTGGAGTGGAAACAGAGGCATCCTTGTATGTGGATGTGTGAGTCATCTGGTTTCAGCGAGACCTATCAATAAAGCTATAGTGTATCTGCATTCATGTGATGACCAAGGTCAATGTGGCCCTCATGGATGGGGATGGAAAGACACTTACAAGCATCCACAATTCATGGGTCATAAATACGATCATTCCATGTGTCCTGACATTTTAGTACATGTCTTGCAGGTTATACCTACCTATGATGACATGTTTAAGTCAGGACACAAGGTTATTCGTTCTCAAAGCCATTTTTCAGTGCTAGGAGTTGAAGAAGGACACTCGTTCAAGGAAGAGATCGATGTGGAGGCTTCCCAGGATATGAGCCTCCCCAAGAGTTTAGAGGCTCCCAATGAGGATAGGGATTTCAGTTTAGACTTGCCTATTGATTCCAAGGATGACAAAATTGTGGAGGAATATATTAGAGACTCTCCAATGAAGGGAAATACACTCTAATTGATCCTAAAGGCATTATCCTGCATTCTCGAAGGCCACATAGGATGAAGAATTACTCATAATTACCTAGCCCTCCTGATACTCAATCCTTAAGAAATGGAAAGCTACCTATGATGGTTTCCAAGAAGCCGCATGATTCTATGGAGGTTGCTGAATCCCACTCCTCCCATTGTGGTAATGAATTGATTGAATGTGATGAGTGGGAAAGTATAATCAATAGTAATGAAGATTTATGTGACAAGGTCCTTCAAGTCATCAGTACACAATAGGAATTTGAGAGTTTGATGGGGAGTCATACTCAAGTTTATCACTCCAAGGAGAAATGAGACTTCAACCAAAAATATCTTAGTATACTGGCATGTGGATTCAACCTGAAGAATATTTATGATGAAGGGATCATCCAGACATGGGACAGAATAACATACATCAATGAGATATTTCTCAACACTGAACTAGATGAGAAGGCTTCACCTATGCAATAAAGTCTCTACAGAGGTAATCTTTGTAATAGTCTTAATTACCATTCAGTGATTCAACTATTCCATATCAGTTTGGGTGAAGTCCAAATGTATCTTGACAGGTTTCCCACTATTCCATAAAAGTGTTTTTCTTCTCAAAAAAAATTTATGTTCCCAATATCTATATTATAATTACAATATTAAATACATAATATTTTATCTTAATAAAAATTATTGTGGTTCATATTTACTTTTCAGTGTGTGTCAAACAAGTTATTCCAAATAATATTTATTTAAAGGTAAGATAATATTAACATCCTATTCTCATATATCCTACCCCTTATATAAATTACTAACTCAATATTTTAATTACTACTAAATAATTAAAAAATAACCAAGGGTATTAAAAAAGATATAATTTATAATTTCATATCAAACTCACTATCTTTTAAATGTTTTTAAAACTCTTATTTTATATCATAAGAGGAAAGTAACCAAAATAGAGTTTCTCTGTAATTATTTGAGTTCAAAATATATCGTAATTGTGTATCATAAAACATAAAATTAGTTTTCATAAAGAGTTCTTTATCATCTCTAAAATAATATATGATCTTGGGTTAGTTTGGTATTTTAGTTTTATTCCCCTATTTTGATAATTAAAATGGAGTATACGGAGATAAATAGTCAACTTCCAAAAAATATAATATTCATATAATGGAATAATAACTATGATTTATATGATAAATATTATCAATAACCTCATATATGGGATAAAATAATCACATAATTAGAACATTAATTTGACAATAAAATCATCAGGGTTATTATTTAATTCTCTTATAAAACATACAAAATATTCATGTGTTCCTAGAATTGAAGTCCAATGAGATATACTTAACTCTAGAGTGTAGTATAAGTGTAACTTAATTATCTCAATGGACATAAATAACTATCATAGAATAGCCCTCTTTTTTATATTTTTACAGATCTCTATGGATGTTTAACAAAAAATTTATACCTTTAATTTGTGTGTTCAAATGGATAATACCCGTGTTCCCCACATTTAAGTCATTAAAATTTTATTGTTACATAAGGATAAAATTTATTTCCTTCTACCATGTTAGCTGAAATATTGATTTTTTCGTAGATATAAGTTGTTATATTACCTCTTTTTCAACACATAAACCACCTATCATATCCTTTAACACAATTTTATAGGTTCTTCTTCAAAAATATTTTATTTTTATGGAAGTTATTCTTATTAATTTCATGGGGTTTCACTTAAACTCCCATGAAAATCCATCATTATCCTCTTTGGTGTGTTTAGAAATTTAACTATATTCGAATTGTTTATCATTATTTCATATGGCTGGTCAGAATTAATCATGATGTTCCTTATTCACTCATTTATACTATCTCATTTCTCATAATTAAAATCACCACATTATCTGTAACATATATTATTAAATAGGTTTATCTTTTCTCTTGTTGTTTCTTAAAAAATGAAATATGAGGTATTTGAAAAATAATTATCTTGTAATAAAAACTATATCCATTTAGGAGTTAATTAATAAAAAATATTAGGAATATTGATATTTTAATCTTGTCATATTTGGTTATATTTTGATCAAGTTCCCCAAAATTACTATTTATATATTACATAATTGATATCCATTAAAATCCTTTATAATGGGTTATAATGATAATGTCAATCAATCAAATAATATCACATGGTAATTTAATAATTGATTAGTAGTTATGTATCATATTCATTAATGTGGTTATGATTGAGTTAATACTCAACCATCATTTTTTCATCGTCATTACCACTAGGTGCATCTGTGTCATAGCCTACATCAACTTGTTTATATCAAGATATGGATTTCATTTCTAAGACACCTAAAATCCCCTACATTACCCAAACTATATATGTTTTCTTACACTACATATTTTATATAGATTATTATAAAGGGATAAGTTATCTAATATATATATTCCTAAATATAGTTCCCAATGATACTATTAAAATAGTTTCGATACCAACCCTAACAACCACAACTCTATTATCCCGAGTCATAGGTTACTTTATTTTAATGGTATATGATATAAGGGATTAAATCAAATAGGATCACACAATTAATTATTCATGGGAAACTATATAAATATATGAATATCATATTATATATCAAAATAAGAAATATGGCTCAAAATTTCTATGATAACTTTATTATTTTTTCTAGAATATCCCCCAAAATAAATCAATGATCACTCAAAGGCACCTAAGGGAATTGAATGAAAATAAAATTGTGAGACTTTATACTGAGTAAGGGATAAAATACAATAGAAGCTATAATATAATAATCAAGGATAGATTAATTAGAAGAGATAAATAATAATAAACAGTTCAATATAAATAATTTCATCAAAGTTGAATATATCAACAGACGAAAAAAAACAAAAATAATAATTTGGAAAAACATTAACTGGTATCATATTGATAAAATTTTTATTGTAAGATATAATAATCTTATTATGAAGGACACATTAAAATTCATCATAAATAAATAGGTAACGAATATGCCAAATACCATAGCTGTTTTGTCTAATGAGATCTTATGAAGCATTGATGGGATGTTGTGGGACCACACATCACATAATAAGTCCATGAAATTTTCTGTATTAAATATGTTTATAGAAAGAAAATTTATGATAAAAAATAATTAGAAATAAAAAACTTACATATTAGAATAATATAAATATAATACATTAAAATGATCCACATCTAGTTAATAAAATAACATGATCACATTTAATCAGCAGAATGAAAGTGGATAGTGTCAATAGAGAATATCCCCATTAAAACATAAAAATATTATTATATATTGACATGGAAGAAAACATTATAGTAAATTTAAAAAATTATATATAGAAATAATATTATTAAATATAATTGAAGAATCTATGAGAAAAATGAATTATTATAGAAAACATTTAAATGAATATTCCTTTCATATGTTGTGAAGAAGGAAAACAATAATAGAAAATAAAGTCACAAGTAACTTTTAAATATCAATTTCAACAAGACAACTAGAGGTAAATTTCATATATCACATTAAAATATAATTCTAAAAAATTAATTTTATAAAAAAAATAGTGGTTTTATTTTCAAACATGGAGTGAATGTTAAAATATAAAATCACAAATAATATTTCAAAACATCATTTTTGAAACTCATTCCATTAAAACACTAATATTAATTATTTCTAAAATTATTTAAAGAGAAATAATAATATCAAAAGAAAAAATAAATATTTTTATTTCATGATATGAATAAAAAACATTATCCAGAAAAAGAAATATTGTTATAGAGGAGAAAGATTCCCAACCAAAATGAATCATGATTGGAAAAGAATCCCTTATACCATCGGTTAATTTTAAATTGTTTTTATCTTAAGGGAATAAAATGACAATGGATTGAAATTAACATTAATTTCATAATGTATATGGTATAATATATTCATGGTTTATATTATATGTTTCATAAAAAAATAAGATGGTTATTAGAGAACTTTTATCAAAATTGAGATGAGAAACCCCTTCGCTTTTACTCTAAAATCCCAGAGTATCTATTTAAACACCTTTATAATTTATATAATCATCTTAATCACTTATTTTAAAACATATTCATTTATATGATATTCTATATTGTGCAATTATAATTATTCACTACAGACATATTGGATAATTAATGTTTATGTTCATCATCAGATATTAGTAATTTTGATTGTTTCATATGTGGTTCGTAATGGAGATGTTAAAATCAATTATTTGAAACAAATTTCCCCAACACTATATTATTCAGCATATTATCGTATTTTTTTAATTATGTTTTATGTTCTAATATTAACATAGATGGCATGGGTATGGTTTGGGAAAATGGAATCCATGACGAGCTAGTATCGGGTAATTTATTGATATCAATGTGTTACTTTATAATCATTTTTAATGATTATGTTGTCCTTTTAAGATATTATTAATTAAATATATTACTCTTTAATGTCATATATATATATTCAATAAATGTATTTTTATATCCATCCATGTGAGGTGATAATTAAAAAAGAAACACATCACATTGTGGATGCGGTAGTCCTTACATACAAACAGATTATGTTTTTATATAAAATAAGTAATTTAAAAAAATTACCTTTTTAAAATATGAAACACTACATAAAAAATTATTTATTCATTAAATACCCTTTTTAAAACCATCTATTTATGGTTTTTATGAAAAATTAAATACATCACTTTGTGGATGTGGTAGTTTTCACTTATACATGGACAACATTATGATTTTTATAAGGATGTGGGAGGGTAACATGATGGTTAAACCATTAAGATAATAATATTTAATAATACTGAAAATATTTATTTCATTATATTACGGTGGGTAAAATATATTTGGAATCGAAATAGAATGAAGAATTGGAAGATAAGTACTGACTCTTACTGACATTGATAAAATAATCATTCCCTTGGAGGACCTCTTAAAATTGAGAATTTATATATTTCCATTGATCAATGGTATTAGAAACATTTTATAGGGATATATGGAATTTAAAATGGGTAGTTTTTGAAAATAAATATAAAATTTAAAGTTTGTGTAAAAGGGTTGTAGAATTATCCTATTAAAATGTAGGGGTGTGAAATTTTTCTACTAATATAAATGAAAACACGTTATTTAAGTCATGTGAGTTAAAAATATGAAAATAATTATGTGTTTTATGATAACTAGACAATAAAAAATTTCACTGCATATTTTTATACAATATTTTAGTAATTTTTGACAGTTTTTCATTAGTGT
Organism: Viscum album; assembly: GCA_963277665.1. NCBI lineage: Eukaryota > Viridiplantae > Streptophyta > Magnoliopsida > Santalales > Viscaceae > Viscum > Viscum album. The sequence continues at coordinate 881,629,139 of OY728155.1, forward strand.
CTACTTTTACATTGATTTAATTCTTTCGCGGTAACTCATCTTTTACGTTCAAAATTAATTTTAAAGATGAAATTTAATATTTAACATATCACATAATTTTAACATGATGATTTTAAATAATAAATAATTTTATTGAATAAAAGTATTCATTGGCAGGAAAAATTAATTTTAAGATTAGTGCACTGAACCTGTAAAAAAATCTTATAAAAAATTAATATTAATGAAAAAAATTATGTTTTAGATAAAATGATCAATAATATTTATTTTAATGATATTAATTGGTTTTATATTGAAGAAAAAAATGTTACATGTATTTTAAATTAATATAAATCCTTATTCAACCATGTGATTAATTAATTGGTAGATATGACAAAAAAATTAATTATAATAAAATTTTATATGATTCGAAATTGTAAAAAAAGAGTTAATAAATTAAAATAAATATTTTAAATTAATTATTTAAATTATTAAATTCATACTAAATTAGTGAAAACTAATTTACAAATTCATAATTTATTTTTATATCATACTAATTTCACAAAGGTTATGGTGTTTATAAAAACATTATTTTGTATTATTCTCCTAGAAAATTAATATTTCAAAAAAATATCAAAAATAAATCCTAATATAATATTACTTGGATGAAACCAAAATAATGTTCATTTTATCAAATTCAAATTTTAAAATATTTTAATTTTTCTTTTAAATGGAAAAATATATTGAAAATTAGTTTTCAATAGGAAATAACTTCTTTAAAACCTAAATGGTTATTAATTTTAGTAAATATAAATTATTAATTAAATAAACAATATTTTATTTTTTAACAATGAAATGTTATATTATAATAATATTTTAATAAATTAAATTAAATTTAGTATGCTAAAAATAATTAATATACCTAAAAATTCAATTCATAAAAAGTTAGATCCTAAATAATTATATTCCATATTTTTTATACTCATAACATTGTGTAATAATTAATTAATATTTACCAATCATTTTTAGTAATTAATAAATTTAATATATAGTTAAATTAATTATTTATAATTAAATAATATAGAAATTTTAAATGAATAAAATTAATTTATCAATATAACATCCAGTACATTATATGCTTATATCATAATAAATTTTTTATACAAATGACACTAAAAACATCTAAAAATATATTTGGGCATGATATGTGGAAGGGATGGTCTGGGGTAGCGACTCATCTTGGATTGTACTTTTTAAAATTAATATGAGCATTTATTTCTCCGAAAAATGATTTTACCAAAGATGCACATGATGGAGTTCGTCTTCGACATGGTTATGGGAAATTCCAAGTGATGTTTCCTCCTTGACAAGCTTAGATAACTCATCCTTTTAAGTAATAATTATATTGTTTTATTCAATTTATTCAATTTATTCTTCCTTGTATATATATTTCATAATGTGTTTACTTCTGTTTATAACCACTACATTATTTAGGAATGTTATGTTTTTCCTCAGGATTTTTTCTAGGGTAGGGACCATAAATGTTGGAGGGTTCTAATTAAATTCCTCAATGGACAATGTAATTCCATATAGGTGTTGATAAATGAAAGAGTTATGCTTATTGTCTCCAAATAGAAATGAACATCATTTTGTGGTGTCAGTGCTAATGTCATGCTAAAAACTAGTTTACACGATTCCATATTTTTAATATCATTTCATTTTTAATTATGATTTCATTATTAATTAAAAAAATTACTCACATTTTAAGTTGACTATTTTATGGGTTTTCCCCTAATACTCATAGGTAATCTATGATTTTTTTATGAGGGAATCATGGATAATTTCTCTTTTAATTGTTAAAAGTAATTACTTATATATCATTATCCATAAATAGTAGTGATTTTTAGTGTACACAAATAGAGAATCATTTATAAATCTATTATTGGTAAATAGTTGTTCTAGAAATCATAGAGGGTAGAGATTAAATAAATAATTCAATCTATTTTAATATATTTCTAATCAAAGAATGTATTCTCTCTATGATTACTCAAGTAAAGTGATTTTATTTTACTCGTGAAGATTCACATTTGTTCTATAAAGGAACAACACTGAATGATCTAGAGGCACTTATATATACATGGTGTATCAACAACTAAAGTTGTATTGTTTTGTGTTTCTGTGTGTTTCGATGTTTTTTTATTTTATGATGTATTAAAAAAAAGAGGGGAGTAAGGGAGTGGTCCTAGGTAGGTGGTCAACCAACCCTAAATTATTCTAATTGTAGTTACCCTAATCATGGATTGCCTTAGAGTAAAACCAACACCATAGAGAGAGTTTAGTGGATCTTGGTGCGCTGACACATTAGAATTTAATTCTCCTTAAATAATCCTACTATGGGTTAACCATGTAAATAACAGTTTCATGAGTAAATGTTTTATTTATATTTAACAAGAAAAAAAAAATTATGAGTGTGGGTTGAACCATCATTGATCAAACTATTTAATGAAAAGGAAAAGAGACATAACAATCATATCATCATTGAAAGAATAGCATAATTCATTCCATACTAACAATGAGTTCATGACCATTTAATATGATTACTGTTGGATGATAATGTTTTTTTTGAATGAGTCTCATTACAAGATTCACTCCCCCCCCCACTTAGGGTATTTCTCACTTAGGTCCCATGTGGTCCAAATTGTTTACAAATTTTAGATAGGAAAAATATAGCATTACTGAATTATTAGATTAAATATTGAAGTTTTAAAAAAAAATTGTCTCATATTTGATGGAATTAATGAATTTTAATCATTATTTATCATTATGAATTACGAAATACATGATATATTTATGAAATATTACAACTTTTTTCAAACTCAAATCAACCCAAACATTAAACCACCTCAACCTACAATGTTTAGTTTTAGAAAATACAGATGTAGGGGGTTCTAAATGTTCGATGATATTTATATTTAATTCAGACTAACACACACCATAATACACCATTAGTTTGAAATACAATTTGATTAACTGATTATTTTCAGTTATTAAAAAAAACTGTAGATAATTTTTTATATGAGTCTAGGATATATATATATATATATATAGATATATATATGATTATAGTATTGAAATATGGTATCAAAAATTTTTAATTTCATTAAATTAATTTAAAAATATAGATTTAAGGATTTTTTTAATTTATTTATATATAATATGTCATAAAAATTATTTAATTTTTATTATTTATAGTATTTTTTCATTAAAATATCTAATATATTACATAAAATCTCACTGAAACCCTAGTTTTACAACATTTATGTTCTAATATTTTAAGAACATTCAACAAGGGATATAAGTTCCTCTTTTTATGAATTGTAATAAAATTCAAAAAATTTTAAAAATATATTTTTACTATTATTAGTTCATTTTTAATTAGAAAAAGTTATTATTGAAGTAAATAAGAATATATTATGATAATTAAATAACATTATTATTATTATTATTATTATTTAATTAATTATTTTAGTATGGTGCTTGTCTAAGAGGAATATTACCATGTTATCCTACATCGCATTAGGGTTCCCATAATGGTTGTATCCTTTAGAAGGATTGATTATGTGTTAATTATAGACAACATTTAAATGGAAAATGAGGAAAGGAGTGGTTTGACATTGTTGAAAACAACATAGATTGACTAGGTTTGGGCACTATAACTTAGGAAGTGTGTCGTGATTATAGTGGTGGAGGCACCAGAGGACACACAAATTAGTTGTGTCGTGTTGGCACTTATCAGAAATCCCTTCACTCACCCAGTTTTCTACTATGTGATGGTGATTTTTCTATGAAATCATGATGAAATAAGACATGGTGCAATGGGTCTCAGGGAAATCTTGTCATTTCATAAAAATGGGCATTTGGTCCATCTTTATTTGGCCCTATAGTCCATAGATAACTTAGGAATTTAAACCCTTGTATATAACCAACTATTTTTCATTTGGGATTCTCATTCCTTATGGAAATAGATAAGAATTAACCCAATGAGGTGTATGGTTGTGTGTTTTCTGTTGTTTATTTTCCCCCCAAGTGGAGAAAAATTACTATTTTAAATTAACAACAATAATGCAATTAATAATGTGATTGATAATAATTTTTAATATTTTATAATAATAATAACTTATACTCTATATAGGGGATTAAAAAAACCAAACACATATAAAACTGGAATCCTTAGTGGCTTAATAATCATCCCTACCAACAAGGATTGAAATAAACTCACTATAACTATTTTATAACATATTAATGTCTCTTAAAGTTCTAAAAAGTGGAAGACCAAAATTATCTACTATATGGCTCATCTATGCACTTTCATATTATCATTCCCACAAGAATCATTGCCATCATGACCATGTCATTTTCCATTTATTGTAGATGAGGCACCGCAACATGGTTCCCCTAATGTCATCACAATGATTCTCCCCATATTATTGCTCGTTGTGAGTTTGTGTGTAATTCACTATGGGGGTCTATGTGGGAATACCATGGGGGAAACACCATACCTATTGAAATATTGTGGTTTACTATGTGATGGAAGGTCAATTATCAATGGGATCTCCAATGGATACCCTTCTGATGAACCATTCCCCAAACCAAAACCACTGAAACCACATAGAGTAATGTGTGGTGCACCTAACTTTTGAAATAGAACTCTACATTATGTGCCCAATAATCCTCAAGACATCCTCTTAGCATTGTATCTTACAGGAACACTCACAATTCCTCATCATGAATCCATGTGGTTGGGGGAGGTTAAATCACATAACAACATCTTCCAACTCCTAATATATCATCCCACAAATGTCTTCAATTACCGACCACTACACACCACGACCTCCCTCTAATCGCAATGCATCGACCTCTATCAGATCGGGTCATCACTCTTCCACATTCAAAATACTTTTATTACTACTATAAAAACTAATCCAATCATTTTTGGTCTAACATTAGTTATAAAATATCTAATGATAATTTTTTTCCCATCAGTTATTTATATAACCTATGTGAAACACCATTGTAATAGGGTTCTGACATCAGTTATATAAATAAATTTTTTGAAATATTCAATTTGAGAAGTGTTTTAACTTCAATAATATATATTACCTAAATCAAAAGTAACATTTTAATTGTGAAAAATTTAGATTTCAATTTTTCTCACTCCATGGTTTCAATTATTATGATTAAGTGTAAATTTTATTACAACTCATTCAAACTTGTTTTCATGAACATTTTATATATTCTTATTCTATCACTTTTTATATTGTTTATCTAGAAATATTAGATCCACATAAATGTTCTAGGACTTATTCATTTGATGATTTCCACATGGTATTTATCAATATGATCCCATAATTTAGTTTATTTATTACTGGTTTTCATCATTGGTCACTATTAGAAAAAGGTGATTTAGCATTAGTGTTTTAACATCGTTATTTCCCATAAAAATCATTAAAAAGGGAATAAGAATCTTTTAATGATAAATTTATAATAAAATAATGATGTTTTTTAAAAAAATCAAATTCCCACAAAAATATCTTTATAATTTTAGTGTGATGTTTTTGAAATCCTCATCCACTTGACCCACAATAACACCCGACCATAGTCAATATTCTATGATCATTTTATTGAAAACTAATTTTCATAGTGTTTCTCCTCATTCATTCATCATTCAGTGTACTTTTCTGACCATAAAAATTATATTTACCATAAAAACCCAAATCCACATGACTCTTAGTCATGATCCAAGGATATTTTGTGTAAATTTATATTTCATATTTATAGTGAACCAATCATTTTACACTTACTGTTACATGATTTTGAACAAAAATATTTAAGAAATACTAAAAAAAATTCTAATTCCTTGGGTTATTATAAGACTAGGTTTATAAGATAAAAACATTAATATAAAACACAATATATTTATTTTATTCTCTATAGTGATCTCCTAAATTCCCATGATCTTTTGAAACTACATAGGATATCATGGTTAATTCAAAATAAAATGTTATATATAGATCCAATTAATGGAATAAACATAAAAAACGAAGCACAAAATTATTTTTATAATGAATAAAATGATAATATAAATGGATTGTATCATGATAATCATTTTGAGGCATAAAATGAAGATAAAGAATAATGAGATAATTGAATGACAAAAAACTGGAATTAACATAAAACATGAAAAAAATAATATATCAAGGTTGACCACTAAGACACTATCCCATGGTGAATAGAGTCTCATCATTGATTAGTTTCCCCCCCCCTAATCTGATACATATCACCTCAAGTGTCACCTCATGAGACTAAAAATTTACCAATTGCATTGGTGATCTATATAGAAACACCAATCATAACATTGACATGCTTATAAGTACCAAAAAAATGAAAAACAACCATAAATCATAAACATAATAATTACCCATGGAATGAAATGATTTTCATAGTCATACCTTACTAAAGGAAACATTAAAACATGTATTATACCTTAATGGAAATGACAATTAAACATTGTATATAAGTGTCAGACATATATAGAGCATTCAGAATATGTGTATTAGAATATTTGATAGATAATGTGTGGTTATGAGAGAGGTAGGGTTCCCCAAAAGAAATATGGTGGGAAAGATAGATACCTTTTCTTAGTTTTAGGATTCGTTCTGCTCTTTCACGTAATTTCTTGAATAAAAAACATTAATTAATTAAATACATATTTCATAACCTATAACATCTTAAATTGATTTATTATAATATTTTTATTCTCATTTATGACCATTTGAATGAGTTTTAGTTTTTAAATTCATTGTTCGGGGGCTTTTGTTTAATGTTTCCTATGTCGAATCACTTCTCTATAATTATTGATGTTCATTTCCTATTGAATTAAATGATTACAAGTGAAATAAAATAATATTCATCTAACTCTATATATTGTAATATTCCTAGAAATTCATTTTTTTGACATCGAATGGATCATTTAATAAAAAATATAACGTCATTTTGTACATTTATTTTGGTGGTTTTAACATCCATCATGAACTACTTTTGATTAATTTTACAATATTGATATATATTATTTCAAAAATTTGAAAAAATATATAAAATAAATATTTAGGCCATTTTGTGCCATTAAAAATTTATTTAAACCTTCCATGAATTCTATAATGGGAAACAAGAACTCGTTATCGGAGAATGTGGTGATCTAACATATTAAAGACGATGTTTTCATTTTCAAAATAAGAGGAGAAGAGAATAAATATGATTATTCATATTAAATTTACAAAATTAAAACATAGTATTAATATTATAAATTAGTTATTATTCCATGTTATATGATGTCTGTGGTAAGAAGTTAATATAATAAAATAAAGTATGAGGTAGTGGAAAGTGTTACCTCTTTAATTTTCCCACATTAGAAAACTCCTTAAGGAACAAGGAAATAGTTTTTGGGGGAGAAAAGATTAACTATTACATATGGTAGAGGTTTAGGAATGTTATTTCGTATAATATTTTAAATCTCCAAGTCGTAAATAGTTGGAGGAGACGTGGTGGTGAGGGGTGGTAATTATAAGGGGAGGAGGGAGGTTTTTTTTTAATATTATATTAATTTTTTTATTATTTGACTCAATACAATCAATATAATTTATTTTTAAGGAAATATACACTGACTAGTTCATGTTTGTTTTAACTAATGGGTTTTTACATCAGAAATGTCTAAAAAATTCAGGTATTTAGCTTATAATAATAAATACAATATTGCATGATTTCACTATTCATAAAAAATCCGTTATTTTAGGAAAACAACAAATAATAACCCAATAAATATTTGGACATGGTTATTTCAAAAATTAAATAAATTTTTTGAATATAATATTATAATCTTGTGTTATTTAATTTTAAGATAAAATCCATGTTTATTTGAAAAATGACAATTTTAATACGATGATTTATTTTTGACCCTTTAAACGATTAATTATGGCCTCATAAAATTTTATCATCATTATAATTAAAATTTTTATTAATTAATAATTCCATTTAATAAAATATGTTATTTTAAATCATTATATTTATAGTAAATGTGAAATTTAAACATTGATGTTTTATTAAAATTCAATCAAATAAAATTTTATATTTAGAACATGTATTTACCTGTCCCATGATATACATTATCCATATTTTCATTTTATATTATTGCTAAATATTATTTTATACTTCCATAGGGGATGATAGTATTCTATCTATCTTATTACTATTCATAAAGTCAGGTAATTTTTCCAACAGTCATGTTACAACTCCAATGTTCATATTACTCTTACAAGATTCATATTTCTAATCATCTAATGGGTTCTATATTTCCTATAAATAAAAATTAATTAATTAATTCACCTTTTAATTCTATTTTATTTTTTGTTTATATATATTTTCAATTTCAAATGTTATATTGCATTACTTACATTATACTTTATTTCTAAAGTGTTGTTCAAGAGTGCAGTTATTATGATTGATTAATAAGATTCATATTTCCATATTTATGTTACTTCATTATCTATTTTTTATCCCATTATAATATTGTAAATTATTATGGCCATTTTTTTATCTAATGGTAAAGATAAAATATATAAAATTTTCTTCCATTTATTATATGGTTCATGTTCATTATACAAAATTTTCAAATTATTCAATATTAAAAAGATAAATTCTATTGATAAAATTTAGGCTAATTAAATTATCCCATTAATAAATCCCATCCATTAAATATTATTATATATAAAATAGTGAAATTAATATAGTGTTCTTAGTCTTCATGGATTCATTTAATTTCCATTTTTCCCCATTGTACTTATGTTTTCTCCATATTACTCTCACTAGGTAAGTTGTCTTGTTGCATAGAGCATTACCTAGATAATCCACAGTCTTCATTGGATGATTTTCATAATATAATTCATTTTAAAATTATTCCACAACAAAATTGCTACTTTTATGCGATATGGTATGTACATCCTTATAATGGATATTTGTAATAAATTTTGTACTTCATACAAGGTTGGTGGGAGTTCTAGTTGATATTCCACATCTACAATGCAATCATGAATTTAAAGGTTTTGGTGTAATTGTGGATTAGATTTACATTCATCCCAAATCTCATAAATAACGTCTAATGGGAAATGTGGATGATTACCTTATCCATAACCACAAACTCTAAGCCTCATCGATGATTTTTAGTATATTTATTCTGTCAACTTTGAATACACCTATTGTGTTGTTGATTGATTTTGACCATTTCATTCATTTCCACAACCATTTAAAGTCCTATAATCTTTCATTCACAAACATCATTCAACAAAACTATGTTCTAAATCATTTTCCAAAACCATATTTATATGGATCCATTTGGATGCTTATTTGGAAACTATTATCATACAAGAACATAACCAGAGGAATATGTTGATCTCATCATCCTTTGAGGTCCATTGAGAAATATGTCAACATATCATCCAATTTCTATATATTCCACTCTGATTGGACTTCAATATGGGATGATAAGTCATAAAAAATTTAAAATTAGTGTTAAGTACATGCTTGATACTCGTCTAAAACTTGTGGGTAAATCTTGGATATCGATGAAATATAATTAATAATGTATTTCAATGTTGCAGAATCACATCATTGAAGTATATACTTGTATATTGATCAACTGTGAAGTTCATGAAATTGAAATTAAGTGACTATTAACTATAAGAAAATACACCAAGACCCATATAGAATTATTTCATATGGTTGTGTTTTTTATAATAGTGAATAATCCAATGGTTATGTCTTCCCATTTTAATATAGGTATGGGTAATGGATACATCATCCCTTTATAATTTGTCCTTTAGAAAATCATATTCGGGCATACAAGGAAATTTTATGTGTATTCAGTGATCTATTTACTTATAGTTCTCTAGAAAACATATATAACTCTTTGTACACCCTGGGAGGGTAAATAAGGTCGATAAATGTGCATTATATAATATCTCCTTCTTTATCTCTAGATTTTATGATACACATAATTATGACCTAAATCTTACAAATCCTTCTTCATAATTTTCTTACTCTGAGGAATTCCCTTTTATTGTAACTTCCACCTACTTTAGAATTTCTATATAATATGTTTGAGCATCCTTTTGCTTATCTTAAATGAATAGTTGAGAAATTAGCTAGGAAAGGAATGATTATGTTCCTTCCATTATGATTCCCATGTACATCCATTAAAATTCAAAGAACATTAGATCCTTATCAATTTTCATTGTTAATATGGTTTTAGGATCCTTTAAAAATAGAACATCTATGTATTTATTATTTCTTAGGATGGTAGTGGATTGAGAAATAATAGACCATAATCAATTATAACCATTTAAACTATCTCTTATAAATATCTTTATATATGAATAAATACATGAACCTATTATAGTCCTTAAATATTTCATACTTCTCCCCATAGGGATAATTCCTCCAAAATTTCAACGTGAAAATCAGTATAGCCAACTGCAGATCATATGTTGTGTAGTTATTGTTAGGAACCATCAACTACCTTATGGATTTGGCTATCACATTGTCATTTTTCTTTTCTACACATCCCAATCCCTTCTTCTTTGAATTATTGTTTTCAATGAAAATATCTCCCCATGATGGTAGTGTAAGTATTGGTGCATTGATACGAATATTTTCCGACCCCCTGAATCTATATTCACATTAATTTGTCTAGAATATATTAAACCGTTCTATTTAATCTTGGTTATTTTGTTTGAATTTCATGAGATGTTTTTCACAAGTCATCGATAATAGGCAGGTAGTCCACAGAAACGATGGACCTCCATTACAGTTGATAATATTGGACACTCCTCAATAACCATTTTCTTATACTGGTCCGTAGATATCAATTTAATGAGGATGACATTCCCCATGAATGATACTTACTCTATTTGTAACCAAAATTTATATTACTATTCATATAGATTGTCCTTTTTCAATGTCTTTCAAAAATTATTGAAAAAATCATAATGCCCCGCCTTTCTTTTGGATTATATCAGAATATCATCTATAAAGACTACCAGTCTTTTGTCAAGATAATATCAATCTAATATATAAATAGTCTCCATAATCATGGTTAGAGCATAAGTAGTCCAATGTTAATCACAATAGTTTCATTATTTTTATACCTAGTTTGAATGGAGGTCTTGGTAATATCATTGTTCTTCACTTTTAATTCAGGAAATTTTGGTTAATGTTCTAAATTATAGAAATAATGGGACTCATTTAATTCATCTAAAAAAATATCTATTAATGGAAATTTTTAATTTTACTTTATCATGTTTTTTTATTTTAATATTATCAATTTAGGGGTTCATTGACACATTCTTTTCCTTGATGAAGATGATTGACACACCCCACGGGGATGCACACTATTGTTTTAAACCCTCTCATGCATTCAATTCAATGTTCACCATTAGTTATTCCAACATAATGGATGGAATTATTTAAGGATGACTTTATATGAGTAGAGATCATGTTTTAAGTTCAAATTAGAACTCAACCTCAGGGTTAGGAGGAAGGCCAAAAAATTCTTCTAGGAATATATTTATATAATTCTTCATAATGGGCTTATCCTAATGCATGATTCTCATTTGGAATAATAACCAAAAAAATTAAGAATGTTACAAAGGAGATTCATTATCTTCCTTACACTTTTAAAAAATCCAAGGATGACTTAGGATGTGGAGAGAGATATCCCTCTCTCAAAATATGATATTGGATATATATAATGAAATCCAATTTAGGCACGATATAATATAACATCCCACTAAATAAAGTTTGAAAATATATATAATATGTAAATTCCCTTTAGCATCAACATGTGGTACAATATTTATAAATTTTAACCCAATTTAAATCAATATATTTTGGGTGGTGAGTAATGATTTTAGAAACAAACAAAGATACATGAGACTGGAAACCATAGTTATTGAAATATCGAGGGTTTGATAATAATAATCTTAGTGGAACACATTCATTCTAACCTTACATTGGTAAAAATTAGTATTTATCATCCTAATTAGAACTTGTATCAAGGAAATGACATAAAGTGACCATGAACCCACATCTAAAACATTGAAATATTAGGGGTACCTTAGCTTGACCATTATTTCCCTTTATCATTAGAACAAAACTCTTCAATTATGATCATTAATTGGAAACATTATGCCATCCATTTCCACATTTTTACCACCATTAAATTTCTTTAAGACATAACAGTTTATTCTTATTCTATTATTTCTAACACATAGGGAAACACATTTTCTATTATTTTTCATTTTTATCAACCGGACGACTATGAGACACCATAATTTTATTATTTTATGTGTTTGGAAGCTCAAAAATGTTCCAGTTATTAATTATAATTAACAATGACTATTTTTTAATAATAGTAAGATATGTTACTAAATATAAAATTATCTTAGTAAGATCATTAGATAAATCTTCACATTTCCTATTACATTATTTGTTAGAACATGTTCTCCAATTTCCTTGCATTAGCTAGAAATGAAAATAAAATTTCGGATTTGGAGACATAGGTAGTTAGTATGTCAAAGGTAAACTATGAACATAGAAATAATAAATTATAAATGAGAAGTATATCCTAAATTATGATTATTTAGTATTATATCTATGTTATCTATGGTAATTTTCTTATTAAAGATTCTAACCAGAAAATCAATTCAATTCATTCATAATGGTTCTTAAAGAGATCCTGAATTTTCCAAATAATATCCCATGGGAGTGCAAAATTAGGAATCCTAATGGCCTGTTTACCATGTTTTATGTGATGATTGATGAAATATTTTTACCTTATTAACCCAGTTGCATAAAATTTCTAGATCCCAATCCACATATTTTATTAATATAGGGATTTAGTTTCTTGGACACAACAATCTCTACACTTAACCAAAATTCTTGGATATTTTTCTATACTAAGTCTTAATTTTAGACTTATCCATGGGGTTCACACAAATGTATAGTATTAATAATCACAAAAAATTAATATAATATGAATTTATACCTTATATAGTCACTACGGCAAAAAAGACCTTTAGCGGCGGTTTTTTTTCGTTTCGCGGCGGTTTAAACCGCCGCTAAATTGTGTGTCGGGAAACTATTCGCGGCGGTTTTCAAAACCGTCACAGAACGTTTCGCGGCAGTTTTTTAGCGGCAGTTTAAACCGCCACTAAATGATTCAGCAGCGGGTTTTTTTTTAATTTTTTAATTTTTTTTATTTTATATATATATATATTTATTTATTCATTTATTTATTTATTTCTTATTTATTTTATTTATTTATTTATTTACTTATTTTTCGTATATCTTTATATTATTTATTTTATTTCATATTTATTTTATTTTGTATATCTTTATTTTATTTATTTTATTTCTTATTAATTTTATTTATTTATTTTATTTCATATTTATTTTATTTCGTATTTATTTTATTGATTTATTTTATTTATTTATTTTATTTATTTATTTATTTTATTTATTTATTTTATATATTTTATTTATTTATTTATTTTATTTATTTATTTATTTTATTTATTTCATTTATTTAATTTCGTATTTATTTTTTATTTATTTTATTTCGTATTTATTTATTTATTTATTTATTTATTTCATATTATTTTATTTACTTTATTTATCCATGCATGCACATCTCATGCACATGCACATGCATACCCATGCATGCTCATGCAATATAAATAAATTCTGCGTCTGGTGAGATTTGAACCCCTAACCTCTTGCATATTTTTCAAAGACTTTACCACTCCAGCAAGCTCGCCATGTGGTTAATAAATAGAAATTAATATACTTATATATATTAATTGAAAAAACAAATAATACATAAATAATAGATATAAACTCGATAATAATAAATAATAAATAATAAATAATAAATAATAAATAATAAATAACGAATAATAAATAATAAATAATAAATAATAAATAATAAATAATAAATAATAAATAATAAATAATAGATAATAAATAATAAATAAATATAAATAATAAATAATCAATAATCAATAATAAATAATAAATAATAAATAAATATAAATAATAAATAATAAATAATAAATAAAGATAAGTAATAAATAATAAATAAATAAATAAAGATAAATAATAAATAATAAATAATAAATAATAAATAATAAATAAATATAAATAATAAATAACAAATAAATATAAATAATAAATAATAAATAATAAATAAAGATAAATAATAATAATAAAAAATAATAAATAATAAATAATAAATAATAAATAATAAATAATAAACAATAAATAATAAATAATAAATAATAAATAATAAATAATTAATGATAAATAATAAATAAATATAAATAATAAATAATAAATAAATATAAATAATAAATAATAAATAAATATAAATAATAAATAATAAATAATAAATAATAAATAAAGATAAAAAATAAATAAATAATAAATAATAATAAATAATAAATAATAAATAATAAATAATAAATAATAAATAATAAATAATAAATAAGGAATAATAAATAATAAATAAAGATAAATAATAAATAATAAATAATAAATAAAGATGAATAATAAATAATAAATAAAGATAAATATTAAATAATAAATATTAAATCATAAATCATAAATCATAAATCATAAATCATAAATCATAAATCATAAATCATAAATCATAAATCATAAATCATAAATAATAAATAATAAATAATAAATAATAAATGATAAATAATAAATAATAAATAATAAATAATAAATAATAAATAAATATAAATAATAAATAATAAATAAATAATAAATAAATAATAAATATAAATAATAAATAATAAATAAATATAAATAATAAATAAATATAAATAATAAATAATAAATAATAAATAAATAAATAATAAATATAAATAATAAATAATAAATAATAAATAAATATAAATATTAAATAAATATAAATAATAAATATAAATCATAAATCATAAATCATAAATAATAAATAATAAATCATAAATAATAAATCATAAATCATAAATCATAAATAATAAATAATAAATGATAAATAATAAATAATAAATAATAAATAATAAATAATAAATAAATATAAATAACAAATAATAAATAAATAATACATAATACATAATAAATAAATATAAATAATAAATAATAAATAAATATAAATAATAAATAAATATAAATAATAAATAATAAATAAATAATAAATATAAATAATAAATAATAAATAAATATAAATAATAAATAAATATAAATAATAAATAAATAATAAATAATAAATATAAATAATAAATAATAAATAATAAATAAATATAAATAATAAATAATAAATAATAAATAATAAATAAAGATAAATAATAAATAATAAATAATAAATAATAAATAATAAATAATAAATAATAAATAATAAATAATAAATATTCAATAATAAATAATAAATAATAAATAATAAATAATAAATAATAAATAATAAATAATAAATAATAAATAATAGATAAATAATAAATAATAAATAATAAATAATAAATAATAAATAAATATAAATAATAAATAATAAATCATAAATCATAAATCATAAATCATAAATCATAAATCGTAAATCGTAAATCATAAATCATAAATCATAAATAATAAATAATAAATAATAAATGATAAATAATAAATAATAAATAATAAATAATAAATAATAAATAATAAATAAATATAAATAATAAATAATAAATAAATAATAAATATAAATAATAAATAATAAATAATAAATATATATAAATAATAAATAAATAATAAATAATAAATATAAATAATAAATAATAAATAATAAATAATAAATAATAAATAATAAATAATAAATAATAAATAATAAATAAATATAAATAATAAATAATAAATAAATATAAATAATAAATAATAAATAAATATAAATAATAAATAATAAATAAAGATAAATAATAAATGATAAATAATAAATAATAAATAATAAATAAGAAATAATAAACAATAAACAATAAATAATAAATAATAAATAATAAATAATAAATGATAAATAATAAATAATAAATAATAAATAAATATAAATAATAAATAATAAATAAATATAAATAATAAATAATAAATAAATATAAATAATAAATAATAAATAAATATGAATAATAAATAAATATAAATAATAAATAATAAATAAATATGAATAATAAATAAATATAAATAATAAATAATAAATAAATAATAAATATAAATAATAAATATAAATAATAAATAATAAATAAATATAAATAAAAAATAAATATAAATCATAAATCATAAATCATAAATCATAAATCATAAATCATAAATCATAAATAATAAATCATAAATCATAAATCATAAATCATAAATCATAAATCATAAATAATAAATAATAAATGATAAATAATAAATAATAAATAATAAATAATAAATAATAACTAATAAATAAATATAAATAACAAATAATAAATAAATATATATAATACATAATAAATAAATATAAATAATAAATAATAAATAAATATAAATAATAAATAAATATAAATAATAAATTATAAATAAATAATAAATATAAATAATAAATAATAAATAAATATAAATAATAAATAAATATAAATAATAAATAATAAATAAATAATAAATAAATAACAAATATAAATAATAAATAATAAATAATAAATATAAATATAAATAATAAATAAATATAAATAATAATTAATAATTAATAATTAATAAATAAAGATAAATAATAAATAATAAATAATAAATAATAAACAATAAATAAGTATAAATAATAAATAATAAATAATAAATAATAAATAATAAATAATAAATAAATATAAATAATAAATAATAAATAATAAATAATAAATAATAAATAATAAATAATAAATAATAAATAAATATAAATAATAAATAATAAAAAAATATAAATAATAAATAATAAATAATAAATAATAAATAAAGATAAATAATAAATAATAAATAATAAATAATAAATAGTAAATAATAAATAGTAAATAATAAATAATAAATAATAAATAATAAATAATAAATAAAGATAAATAATAAATAATAAATAATAAATAATAAATAATAAATAATAAATAATAAATAAATATAAATATAAATAATAAATAATAAATAATTATAAATAATATATAATAAATAAATATAAATAATAAATAATAAATAATAAATAATAAATAAATATAAATAATAAATAAATATAAATATAAATAATAAATAATAAAAAATAAATAATAAATAATACATAATAAATAATAAATAATAAATAATAAATAATAAATAATAAATAATAAATAATAAATAAATATAAATAAAAAATTATAAATAAATATAAATAATAAATAATAAATAATAAATAAATATAAATAATAAATAATAAATAATAAATAATAAATAATAAATAAATATATATAACAAATAATAAATAAATATAAATAATAAATAAATATAAATATAAATAATAAATAATTAATAAATATAAATAATTAATAATTAATAATTAATAAATATAAATTATAAATAAATATAAATAATAAATAATAAATAATAAATAATAAATAAATATAAATATAAATAATAAATAATAAATAATAAATAATAAATAATAAATAATAAATAATAAATAATAAATAAATATAAATATAAATATAAATAACAAATAATAAATAAATATAAATAATAATTAATAAATAAATATAAATAATAAATAATAAATAAATATAAATAATAAATAATAAATAATAAATAAATATAAATGATAAATAAATATAAATAATAAATAATAAATAATAAATAATAAATAAATATAAATATAAATATAAATAATAAATAATAAAAAATAAAAAATAAAAAATAAAAAATAACTAATAAATAATAAATAATAAATAACAAATAATAAATAAACATAAATAATTAATAAATATAAAGAATAAAGAATAAACTATAAATAATAAATAATAAATAACCAGTTACAAATAATATATAATAAATAAATTAAAGTATATTATAAATAATAAATAATAAATAATAAAGGAAACACATGAAAAAGTATGAAAAGACGTGATAAGGGATGAAAAATCGTGAAAATGCATGAAAAAGGATGGAGAAGCATATGAAGAAAGAGGTATTAGAAAGAATGAGAACGCATGAAAACTCGTGACAACTCTGGAAAACTCTTTAATAATTCAACATAATCATCATAATAACCCACAAAAAACCATTGATAAAGATAACAAGTCATAGAAACCCAAATAAACAGTAATAAATGGAGCTACCGTTAAAACCCGTCAAAACGGTCATAAAGAGACAAAAACATTGGACTCACATTAACGGAGATAACTTAAGATCCGAGAGTCCGTTTTAGATCTGCGACCTGTCAAATCAAATATCCTGAAACGATCTTCAACCTGAAAGGTGAAAGAGTCCGAATGGACAGGCGGATCGGAAGTTACGACCATTTAAAAAAAAGCTGACGGGGAACGGGTGCTAGAAATGAGGCATTGAAAAACATAACAAATCTCTTACCCACTAAAAAGGCCATAACATATGATCTAGGAGTGCATGTGGGCGTCGCGACCAGTCAAACTGAAGCTCATGGAACGAGATATGATTTGGAAGGTGGAGGAGGCCGAACTGACACGCGGATCAAAAGTTAGGTCCGTTTGAAGACAAGTTCGACGGGACACCGGTGACGGAAACGGGGTTTTGGAGGCCTTCGGAGGGGTTTTGGGGTCAAAAAACATAATATAAGGTTGCTTGTGTCCAATTGGTGTGTATCTCTCTTCGCTGGCTTCGATTTGATATGTGGTAGAGCCCAAATGGACACCCGGAGCAAAAGTTATGGCGTTTGAGGTTGGAGAACTTTTTTTAACTTTTTTATAACTCTAATATCTTCCACACCTTAGACTGTCTCACGGTTTTGATTATATGTGCCTCTAGATCTCTTCATGAGCTTCAATTTGACTGGTCGTGGCGCTTCAACGGACGCCCGGATCAAAAGTTATGGTCGTTTTAGTGATTTCGGGGTTTCTCACGTTTTTTTTATTTTTTTTCATTTCATTTCACAGCGGTTTTACCAAAACCGCTGCTATTTCGCGGTGGTATTTTAAAAAACCGCCGCTAATCCTCAAATAAAATTAAAAAAAAATAATAAATAAATTTTTTAAAAAATAAATTTTTTTTTGCCGTTTAGCGGCGGTTTTTTCGCGGCGGTTTTTAAAACTGCCGCGAAATGCCGGCCCGAAACGCATTTCGCGGACGTTTTTAGAACCGCCGCAAAAAAAACCGCCGCTAAACGGCGGTTTTCTCGTAGTGAGTGATCCAAGCCTTTTAAACATCTTGTTACATGTTCTTTGACAAAATTTTCCAACATATACATGCCAAATATCATGAGGCATAGTGACTTTGTAAGACTAAGTTAATAAAATAACAACATGAATCTAAAAAATCTATAATAATTTTATTATATAGAATCTGATCTAATATCCCCTTGAGATCCTAAAAATATTACTGATAACCTAGGTAATATATAAACAAAAATGGTGAGATACAATGCCATGTATATGAATAATAATAGAAATGAAACATAACCTATGATTAATGAGGAAAAACCTGATACATTAATGGAATGGATCATGAAATATAATTTATATGAGAGTCCTGAAGTGAAATGAATAATAATGTTATTAATACATATGAATTTGGATGCCTCATAAAACATCACATAAGCATATGTCAGTGATAACTACTATGACAACATCACATGGTGGATAGAGTCCCATCATTGATTAGGTTCACTCCCTAATCCAATACACGTCTCCTCATAATACATAAACATTGCCTAATGCATTGAAGCCCTATAATATCCTTCACATCATAACATGTACATGATTATTTTCACCAAAAAATTAAATCCACCATAAATCCGAAACATAAAAATTACCCATGGAAATAAATGGATTGCATAATGTTGTATGACTATTGGAAACATTAAAACATGTATCCCTCCTTAGAAATAAGTTGAATTAAACAATTTTTTTATTTTTGGGACATATAAACATTATATAGAATAATTAAATAACTAAAATTGAGAGATAAAATTAGGAAGGAAGATATAATGCATCCCCCAATGTAAATAGGTTTGTTTAAGGAGATCCCTTACAATATGTTCAGAATTTGTTATGATAATGTACTTTATATCCAAAATAATCAATTTAAATTCCTTAATTACAATATTAATAAATATTAAATATAAATTTTATTAATTATAAATTTATTATGTTCTTTTATAATAATTTCAATGAGTTATAATGCTCAATTACACTATTATGGGGAGTTTGTTTTCACTGTTCAAAATTTGTATCACTTCTATATAGAATTTATGTTCTTTTCCAATGGGGGTAATACATGAATGTGAAATTAAATAATATTCATTTTCTTAAATAGATTTTTATTTCCTCAAACATGTATCTAAGTTTTGATATAGGATTCATCCATTTAGTAAAAAATGTTATGGTCGTTTGGTTAGTTTATTTTGGTTGTTTTACCGTCCATCATGATCTAGTTTTGTTATATATAATATATCGATTCTATATACCTTCATGAATGTGCATAAAAATAAAATACACAAATTTAGGTCATTTTTAAATGTTATAAGTGAACTTAATCCCTCTATTAAGGTGTTAATGGGGAACGAAAACTAATCGTATATGAAGGCGAGGAACCAGCATATTATGGACAATTTGTTTTGATTTTAGAATAAAAAGAAAATTAAAGTTATTGGATGATAGATATTTAATTAACACAATAAAATTACATAATATTTATTATACTATTGTTATTATTCCTTTATAGATGAGGTAGTTATGTATAATGTAGAAAATAAAATAAATGAAAACAATAGATGAAAATGTTTCCTTTTAAATTACAAGTCTTTGAAAAACATATTAAAAACTAAGAATTTGTCTTTTGGAGAGACATATATACTAGTACATGGGAGAGAGGTTTGGCAAGGTAAATTGGGATAATGTTTTCAAGCTACAAGGCTTATAATCTTTGAAGACGAGTGAGATTTGTAGGGGGGTGGGAAGTGTTTTTTGAATATTATATTCATTAGCTTATTATTTTGAATAGAGAATGTCATGAATATTGATTCTTGTGACTATATATACTAACATATACATATTTTTTGAAAAAATGGGTAATTATGTCATCAGTAAATCCAAAGTACTTTTATTGATCTAATAATGTTATAAACAACAATTTATTGTATTTCACTATTCAAAAAAAATAAAATATTTTAAAAATCTTCTCCGTAACCATTTTTTATCATATAAATTTAAAATTTGAAATCCATTTTATTAAAATAAATTAAAAAATATGAAAAATCCAATTTTTAATTAGAATCTTCATATACGTAAAAAATACAAATTTAAATATTTTGATTAAATTATTATCCCTTTGAAAATATTTATACTATCTCATTAAACTATATTATCGTTATAATTAAACATATTATTAATTTATAAATCCATTTCAAAAACAAACATAATATTAATGAATTATATTTATTATAAAATTTAAATAAAAACATTTATGATTTACAAAAATGAAACAAACGAAATATAATTTTTAACAAATTTCATTACTTGTTCCATGATATAAATATTCAATGTTTTTATTTTATAGGATACCAAGATATTATTTTACACTTACATATTTAAGGGTGTTAATATATTTTTATGGTTATTATTCAAAATTGTGGGATTTATTTTCTAATTGTACGGTTTCTATTCCAACTGTAAGAATAATATTCTAATGATAATATTTTTTATGGTCATTTGGGTTCCATATTTCCTATAACTACCTCTCATGTAATCCAATCATCATTGAATTATAATGTCTCTCATGGTTATATAAATTTTCATTTAAAAAATTCATATTGTATTATAAAAAGTATATATTATATCTATAATGTTATTCACTAGTGCACTTATTTTGGGGGCTTTAGAAGATCTATATTTTCATAAAATAATTACGATGTTTTCATTATTTTATTCCATTTTAATATATTCAGTTCTTATGGAAATTATTATTTTCTTAATGTAATGGTAACATTATGATTTTTTTGGTTTCATCATGTGGTTTATATTCTTTAAACTACATTAATAAATTTGATAAAATTATATAAAGGAAAATTTCACTGATAAAATTCACAATCGTTATTTTTTTTGGAAAAATTATCATTAATATTACAGTTTTATCCCTAATTCTATTAATCTTGAGTGAATTAACTAAAATTAATTAACTATTTTCCATTTTCAAACACTATTTTTTTTACTTTTATTTATTTTTTATGATAAACTAATTATTTTTAAGTTATATATTCAATACAAACATTCATTTTTTATGAATATTTTTTCCTATTTAATTTTTTTATAAAATATTATTAATGTTATAAATATATTATGATTGATTTTTTATTGTAATTTTTTGTAACTATTTATATTTATAATTGATTTTATTTGTAAATATAATGTTTTAACAATTTTTTTATGGTTGAAATTGGCTTTATTATATTTCCATTAATAAATTGATTTTTCATTTGTAATTAAATTTGATTAAAAACTACATTATATTGTATTATTTTTTAATTTTTTTTGAAATATATATTATTAGAAAAAAAATTGGTATGTTTGAATATTTTCATGCTAATATGTCTTAATTTTATTTGTTTAAATATGTTTTTAAATGTTTATAAGTGTTAAAATATTCAACTATTATATTTTTTAATTTTGTGTAATTAATGGTAAATAAATAGATAAATTCACGAAGAATTAGCAGTGAAAATGGGAAATAGGTTTACAATTTACTATAATTATCAACATAATGTCTCAAAAAAATGTTTCTTTGTCCACATATGATGTGTTTAAATATTATTGAATTATCATACATAGAAGTCAAAGACCACATTATTTCATATGGTTTTAATCATTATTAAAAATATTGGTTCTGTCATGGTGAAATAACAAGAAGTTAATGATCTAATGATGATGAGGATGTTTATCAAGAAATAGAGGGTTATTTTGAAAAATTTATTCATAATGTAGGTGTTGAAATAACTGAAAAAAGAAGTGTTAAATAATAGAACATATATACTGAGAAAATATTATTCTTATGTTTCACTAAAATTACATTGTTTTTTATTGTAACAATATTAGATAAAAAAAATTAGGACATATTTTTAGTGATAAAAGATTCATTAAATTACTTGATTTTTTCATAGGGAATCATCTATAATATAATGAGCGTCAATATTATAATTATTGGGGAAAATAATTATGTCCAATTGGATTGGGTTATGAAATATACATTCTTTATTTAACAACTATGTGCTATATGTGATGTAATATAAATGTTCATTAGTATTTCCAATATATGGGACATCGCGATATAAAATGGATGAAAAATCCAACCATAATCTATTTCTAATAATAGTCACCAAACATCCCACAAAAGAAAGTCGGTATCTTACAATAATTCTTCATTTGAAGTGTCTCTTTAAAATTTAAATGATGCAAAAAGGGTAACATGAAATGAAAATTAGAGAATATTTTATGAAAAAATAAATCACCCTATATATTCACCATAATGGAAGAGATATGATGAAAATTTTTTATTTTTGAAATGATGTAATAAATATTAGAATAATCTTATAAAAGGATATAATGAATCCATATCAGTGTCTCAATTGAAAAAAAATCATGGACTATTAAATTAGTTATCTGTTACTTGTCCATATAGATATGTATAAAGTGTAATTATGTGAGTATGAGCATGATTATTTCTGGATAATAACAACATTAAAAATATATTAATATTTATTTGTCACAAATTGATGATGATTTAAATTTTTTTGGGATATAGTTGTCATATTATTTGATTCTAATAAGGAATAAGAATTATTTTGAATGATAATAGAATATTTACTATACATGAATTTACAACATATATAATAATATCTAGATATAGTGTTAATGGACATAAAATTTTCCTATTTATAAAAAAGGCACTTCATGTCACCAATTGTAGAATGGATGAAAAAACATGTACATGGTTATTTCAAAGAATTTTTAAAATGGATAATTCATATCTAACATTAAAAAAATATTTAATGGTTTACAAGAGTATGATCTTCCCCCTAAACCATTGTCTACTGAAGAATAGTACGAAGAGGTGAGAAAAATTGTTTTCCTATTTCGAATGAATGGATGCTCGGGTGGTAAAAAAATACATGGATGATATTTTCTATTTTAATAATGAAACATTAATGGAATTTCTAAGATGTAAAATGAAACACTGAAATTTTTCATTTTAAAGAAACAATTCTTGATAACATAATTGGAATATTATTTAATATAATGTAATGAAAAAAATTTGGATTATAAGAAAGACCAGATTTATAACCATGGGAATTTTATTGGAATTATCTGTGTTAATTAAAATAAATAAACCATATTTTCCTTCATCTTTTCACACATTAAGAAAGAGTGACAAGGTAAATTTCTATCAATGTATGTATGGTATTTATGTAACAAATGTGTTTTCTTCAAATTCAAAAAACATGGTTTCATTAATGGACTTGTAGTTAATGGTATGAAATCCAATGTTTATCCTACAATGATGAAACAATATATTCTTATTTCTTTTCGTACCATATTTTATATAAAAATAAAAAATTATACCATTAGGTTGTGTTTCCTTTTAAATTTAATTTTAATCAAAGTAATTGATGGATATTTTTTAGGTGTTGGAGAATAAATATACCATCATACTAGAAATTATTTTACATCCTCATTATTAACATAATAGTCAATTTAATAATTCATTAAGTGCAAGAGATATGAAGATGTGAGACTTTTTATTTATATTTGATTCATCCCTTTAAAGGATATATGAAAATTTGGGAGTCATAACTTCAAAAAGATGTTTTGAATTCGAGCTTCTATTATTCAAAACTATACATCAGAAGAGGTAATTGAGTTTTATACATAATATTATTCTAAATAGGATCATTTTGGTCACCCTATAACTTGATATTTAATAGATTATATTGTAGGTAAATGGATTCATGTATTAAATGTAATGTTTACTCTGTGTGATGATGTGATGCTTGCACATTTATAAGTTTTGAACAACATGGGTGATGTTTTTTCATATATATCATCAAATATTGTTGAATTAAACGTAAAATATCCAACAATAAATGAAAATTGTTTGATTAATGAATATAAAAACACATTTTCTTCATGGTTTAATGATAAAATCAACACTAATTTATCTGTATTATAAACACCTAAATGTTTAGCGGGGAGAATTTTTTTAATGTGATAACATGTTCTATTCGTTATATTAATCGGTACATAATTTATATATGAAAACCCAATATGAAAAGTGTACTGTTCATAATAGTGTAGTAATTTCTATCTCTAAATAAATGCATTCTTCGAGTTCCAAGGAAAACAATTTATATAATCATTGTATTTTTTATTTTTAGGAAATTTTTTTGATTTATTATACTAAAATTAAGAATAAGTATTTATGTTTAACTATGATGATTGTAAGAGTTGTTTAAACCAGGATGACTATGGATTTAAACTTATTGATTTGGAAATATTATGTTTCATGGATAAATCCTTTATCATTGAGATATATGAATAAAAAATATTTTACATTTTTGAAAATTAAATGATAAATGTTCCATTATGTATCTAGGGAAAAATTCATTTGGATGAATTAAATATTTATGATATTAAAGAATTATATGAAATTTATTCATCTATTAAAAAATTACCTAATGATAATAATGACTATTATGTGATAATTTCCCATTAAAATATAAATGATAACATATAATAGATGTCAGAAATTCTCCATTACTATCCTAAGTGATTAGTAAATCTATTTTTTATGAAACTGAAGAAATTCAAAATATTATTTTTTATATATGATATTGAAATTTATTGATTTTTATATTTCATAATATTCTTCTAATATTTATTACAATTAGATATCCAATCTTTGTTTTAAAATCCTTACCTTCATCTTTTTGGGGTGAACCTATCTCTTTCCAATCAGTTGAATTGTTCAATCATATGTTGATCATTAATTATTTGGGCCTTATTTTCATAGTTTCATCTAGTAATTTATTGTTAATTATTTTTTTCTATACACTTTTTTTAATAAAATATTTATAATTTTCTTCCTCTTATGAAAAATTACATTTTTTCATTGACATTTATTTATTATTTATCTAATAGATGTACTAAAAATTACACATTTTTAAATTATAATCATTTTTTTTATATTCACTAGTTTTCGTTATAGATTAATTTACTTAAAAAATCTAACATTAAAGGTATTATTTTATATTATGTAAAATTATTTTTTAATTTCTTAAAATTTATATATTTTAATGAAATAAGGTTAAATAAACATTTTTATAGTAGCATGAATCTTTCTAAAGGACATACATTGGGGTAGGGGAACCGAGTTATGTATGTTTCATCATATAAATATATATCTATTGAAATATAATTATTTAATGACATTAAAAATGTATTTATTAAAATTATTTTCACTAGTTATTTTTCTACATATATGATGATATCGAATGATGTTATGTGTGGGATTACAATGTTTTAAAAAAAATTTCTTCTAAATGGACATCATAGGATGATAATTAAAATTTAGGATAATGAACACCCAACTAACAAAAATTCAACAAAAATTATGACTTACCTAACTATAAAGTATTATTGTAGGATATGTTTTTATTTCCTAATGGGTTGAGCATTTACTATTTCCTAGAAGATCTGTTACGGGAGTCCTTAATAATAAAATTTCAAAAAAATTATTTATTTTTCAAACGGTTTGAATATTATAATTTTCATAATGTTTAATATATTAAATTCTCTATGGATTTTAAAATTTAAGAGATAAAAGAAAATAATAAAAGGTTTTTATCATTTTTGGAAACCATGTGAAGAAATTTCAAGTTAATTTTGAGATTATTTTATTGTTTTTTAGTAAAAAAATAAAATCGATGACTAAACTATGAGTTTTTAGATAGAGAGATATGGAAGAAGTGTGTCTTCAATTTCAAGTGGAATCCATTGTGGTTTTTTTCAATTTTCTTAGAAAAATATTTCATTAATTAAATTTATATAATTTACAACTTATTTATACATAAATTAAGTAATAAGAATTTAGGAAAACTCACCAAGAGTTATTGCCTCATAACATATTCCCTCATACATAGTCACACATATGTTATTCATTATTTTAGGAGAAAATAATTTCTCAAAATTGTTATGAATTGGGATCCAATTCATGTTGCTGTAGATGGCACTGAAAACATTTTGGGCTCCTCGAATACCATGTTTTTGATCAACCATGAACAAGAATTACCTTTAAGACACATTTTAACACTAAGGATCATTATCTTAACAAGTTTTGATGTTTCTTAGTAAAGATGAAATTCGACGTGTAAGAGACCTTCATGACGATGGTGATGGTGAGTTCCATAGATGACCCAGAGGATAAAATTATTTCAAAGGATGATGCACATAAAAAAATTTCTATTGAAAAATAAAAGTATTTTTGGATAACCAATCTCATAACCATCCACCTTCTTGCCAAATGTGACATCTGATCTGACAGGTTGGGTAGACACAAATCGTTAAAAGTTGACTGAGAAGCGTGAAACCCGATTCCATGCCAATGAAGGTGTGAGACCATGAATGAGTATTTCATCAAAAATTAATACCCCCCCCCCTCATCTTTGGGAGAGTATCTCTCAAATAAAACCATATATTGTCATTCTCAAAAACCATCTATCTGAAGACAACATGATACCCCAGAGGAAATAGACCCTAAAAAGTTGGGAACTTGAGTGAAAGAACCCATGTGGGCCTAAATGAATACATTCATTATGGTAGAGTTATCTTCATGAAATACTTACAAAGTATTCTTTGGTTCACGCAATAGAATCTACCTATATGAACCCCTATCTTGTACACAATTGCAATATTGTTTACATATATTCATTTTGATTCAATGATTTTACCTTGTGGTTGAGCTTCCTTCTCGGGAACTTATTCCTTGCTACACAATAACGATTCATGGAAAAAAATTATTTTCTAAACCAAAAATTTCTATATGATTTTACTAAATCCATTATCTGAAAAATTTATCAAAAGAATATATAACCTAATACATATTACTCCAAAAAATAGGTTCCATAACATACAGCCTCTTAATGGCCACTCCTCTATGGTCAAGTTTACACCATTCCCCCAACTAGAAGCGTATGGGTGGTCAACATGTAATCCCTAATGTGTAATCATCATGGGAAAATCAAGAATCTTTTGGTATTGATTTTTTATTGTGAATCTTCTTTCTCACCATGACACGATCCCCTTCCAGGTTTAATCCCTAACCATGCCCAGTGGTACATGATGTAAAACTACCTAGCTCGATGTCCTAGTTGCTCGATGTTAATCTTCTTGATAATGTCCCCATAACATGATGTTAAAATGAATCCATACCCTAGGTAATGTACATATTATTCCCTATGTATGACTCGCATGGGATGACATAACACCTAAAACCCCATGTGATGGACACAGGATGCTCCATGTACTATCATATTGGTATTACACCCCTATCACACCATTTACCTCAAGGTATAATCCTAAATTGGGTAGATCCCATGAGTAATCCCCTAAAAATATTCCCATGGGATCATTATCCTATAAGGGACATCTTCAATGTGTGTCCCCCACACCATACCTCTTTTATGCCCCTTTCAAGACATGATCATCATTACCACATGAAATTAAAATTTATAGATCATTCCAATCACAAAACCTTAAAATACAAAATTGTACTGCATTAGTTTTCATATTAGTTTATAGATAGGTTATGTAGGAATCATACATGGGGTACAATATCGAAAACCTTCCAAACCCATTGCTAGATATTACCTTCCTTGATTACACACCACTATCATGGGAGTGGAATATTCCTCTTGGGAAAATACACAACCATTACCCACCCCTATAGGGCAGACCCATCCTGCCCTTCCAAGACATTAAATATATTCATATCCTATCCCTACAAGTCATTTAAGATGTCCCCATATTTCCCCCACATGTCTTTAAACATGTTCCCTTATTTCCCCAGAAATAAATTAAAATTGCACTTGTCCCAAAACCTCAGGACATTATACTCAATCCCTTATCTACCTCAATATGGAATCTTGATCCGTCTCTAAAATATGTAGAACATGTGACCTACCTCTGCATCTCAACCCCGTGAAAGAAACATGGGATGTATGAGGTAAATATTTTCAGAATACTTATTCCCCAGGTATCAACCACCACAAGGATGGAATGGTATGCCTTATGTTCAACACATGTGATGCCTCATATAAGATTCCCTCTTAAATAGAATGTTTCTAAATATTACCAATGTACTGAATATTAAAAACATTTATATAGAAAAGCCCAATTTTCCTACTCACCATGACTGAAGGCTATAACATATCTAGAAAAAAGAAGCATAATTAATTGGTGTCCATGTCAAAATGGAATATAGAATGAGTATTTCTATCATAACTTAATAATTGAGGGAGACATAGACTATGAAATGAGATCTAAGGAGGAATCCATGGAATGAGAAATAGACACTACATCATCCTATTTAAATCATGGAGCCTATATTACTGATGATAGTAATGGAATTCACCCACCATTAGAAAATGGGAATGTCGGATAATAAAGATAGAAGAGCATTACCCTCTAGGTGTAATGAATTTTGTTTTCAACAACTAAAGTATCAGAAGTAGAAATGGTGACCCCAGAATTATGAAAGGGAAATAGGACCCTCTACCACACAATCATGAAAAAAATGATTCCACATTCACCATCATTATTCTATGGAAGTAAAGTACTTATTATGAGCTGACGAGGGGGTGGGTCCCATTATGTGATCTAGGAATCACTACATATCCCATGATATTTGGAATCAATCCATTTGTAGTTTATGAAAGTACTGGGATAATGGATTAATAGAATATCAAATTTGATGTAAACCATATGGATGAGGGGATAAGGAATCCACATGCACGTAGTTTACAACAAAAATTCTTGGGCCAAGGCTCCATGTCTATGTCCCAGAGATTGGACCAGGGATAATTTTTAAACAATTCAATATCATGAAGGTTGGACTATCGGCAAATGGTTTAATGTAATAATGCTAATAATAAAGGGTAATTTGACAAAAAGATTTTTAATGGAATGAATTATGTAAAATTTGACAAGAGAGATGTGATGTGTAGGTCCAAATACCAGAAACATACCTTAAAAATAAGCAAACGTATATTATGGTCATAATTATCATAACTAAAATGTGTCCAAACGGACCAAATATTGCTGGATTTGTGGATAGTATTGGATAAAAATGTTTAGGCATCTTAACATTTCCCATGGAATGGGAATCACACCATATGTAGTTTTAGTACATGTTGAGGTAGAAGACCAATGATGGAAGTATGGAAAATCTTCTCTGATGGGTGAATCATTTCATCATGACATGGGGTAGGGATAAATTTTAAAATCATGTGTGGAGTATGTTCTCCCTTTTTCCCATCCCATACATATTGTTTCACTCTTTATGTATTCATTTATTAGGGTAAGGATGCAGTTTATTTTCATGTACTAAGGTCATTACTTTGTGAGCACCCCCTAATTAGCATGTGAGGAATATTTATTTTATATAATTTAATTATTTATCATACCACAGTAATTGTATAAATAATCATCTTGTGAGGAAATTAATCTTTGTTGAAAATCATAAGCTTTTCCCAGAACACTTATGAAACACAAATTTTGATGAATCAAAATGTGTGACTAAAAGGAACCTTAAAAAAATACCCATATTCTATGACATGACATACTTTTTGAGACTAGATATTATAGTTTCATTCTCTAGTAATAGAACTCCATGAACATCAATAAATTTCTCACCCCGTAAACCAAGATGAAATTGAAGATATTATCATTTATACGTCTTACCAGTGGGATATGATGGTGGGGAACCATATGATTTTACTATCCAGAAGGGCCATTAATAAAATTATTCACCATTTTATTTCTCACCAAGGCCTAGAGAATTTATCTATTTAGAAATTGACTAAAGCTATATAGCATTTGGCATATGGATTGGTTGACATAATAGAAATAAAACTCAACATACTATGTCTCTAGTTCAATAGTCATGGTGATATTTCCCACTGGAATATCATAATTGTAAGCCATCCTACTCAAGATAATGTACACACTATCTTCAATTTGATAATCGGAACTATGATGATGGTCACTACAGAGAAACTAGAGAAGGACAAGTTTTTCTCACAATATGCTCGTATCATTAATAGAATATTCATGGAAAATGGCAAGGGAATGTACCAAGACTAGGATATATAGGTCATATTCAAGTTTTTTGATGATGTGGTTTGTGATTATAGGGTATGAATTGTTATCCCAATGTACAAGGTTAATCTGTGTCCTATCATGATATATAAAGTAGGGTAGATGTCCAAGTTCCACGAATACCATCAACAAGAGATAACACTGGAAGTCCTCGATCATTGGTCCATATAAACCAATACATTACACTTCTTTCATGGGTAGGTCAGTATCATTTTGTGGAACCTACACAAGATTACCAAGATCCAACTAATAGGGTTTTAGTATGATGAGTTACTCCTAGAACCGTGAACATGTGGTGACAGGTAGTGTACCCCTTCATAGATCATATTATTCTGGATGTTTTTAAGTAGATGATGGAGAATCCATCCCCTTCGAACAATATATTACATTCAATATATGGATTTAGGTATTAATTTAAAAGTATCCCACCATGATGTGGTTATGGAAACAGAATCACATTCTGGTTGCGCATTAGAGGAGGAATATGAGATCATAATGGTTGAACTGGTAAGAAGGGCGGTACGATCAATGAGGTTATAGCATAGTGGAGGGATATCAGTTGATAGTTCACAACACCATTCTCCTTGCCACTTTTTCTCAGTGGATGGATGCTTTCAGCGAGGGGCATGTTCATGATTTTACATATTGGGATTCTCATGATGGCACTGAACATTGCGTGAAACATCCTAGTAATCCATGGGGTACTAGTTCATTCCCATCTCTACGACCATTTGGACCATGTGGTATGATGGAGAATACCCAGGTGGGTATGTGGTCCTTTATAGTTTCTTTATGTATTAATCATTGTTCACTTTAGGAGCCATGAATTTTTGAATTCCATCACTCTCCCAAAATCTTTCCATTATCCATCGCTGATAAACATCATCTTTGTTCAGTTGGGGTGACCCAATGAGGTTGGGGTCACAGAATGTTTAAACAATGTTGTGAATTTCAACTAAAACTCATTTCATATCCCAAATTTCGAGATAGATGAAAACTCATGGGGGGGTTCAGGTTAGTGGGAATAGCTAAAAACATGCCTAGGTTGATTTTATGTTGACCATGATTAAGGTAAATACATACTTTCAGATGTACACTCTTTCTCAATTCTCCCAAAAAAATTGATGCATCTAGTAGTTTATGAAGAGGGTCTACATGGGTAAATGAGGAAAGGAATCCCAATATCCTTCACGGATTGTGGTTGATGTTCTCAAAAGATGAAATTAGATATATAGTCATGTTGCCACTAACAAACTTCAATACTAAACTTTCCTAGTTGAATGATAGAAACTATGTTCTATTGTACCCAAATGCAATCCTTTCCCATCACATAAAGGTAATTGTGCCTTAAAGTGATATTGATGAAAAATAAGGTGGAAGGAGGGATGGTCTATCAGGGGATCCATGTGTGGTTGATGTAGGGGAGGAAAAAATTGATGTTTCACACCATCCTATAGGATTGGAGGACATTCCTCTGAAATTGTCATCGGAGTAGAAAAAGGGGTCTTAGGCTTTGACGAGAAGATATTATGATGCCCTTATATAGATGTCATGGTACCTTATATAGACAGAATCTGATACTTTTTCCCTTATGCACTAGGTTCATTGGGGTATGTTGATGATGAACCTGACATTGGAGAAGTTGTGGAAAAGGTTGACTCAAAAAGTGATTACGTAGACAAAGGTGGGGAACACATAGATTACTGCTATGATGTATATCCATGAGTGGGTTTCAGAGATAAAATATATGGAAATTTTTTCATGATAGGACTAGAGAACAGATGTTCCCTCTGTCCTACTATTTTTTCCATTAAATGGTGATTCTGATGTTGAGGAGATTCCATTTATTGAAGCATCAACTAAGGATTCAACCCCTAGTACCAATATAAAGGGTACCAATTATTATATGTCTTTAGCATCGACTGATGTCTCTAAAAATCATCAGGATAGTGGTGAAAAAACACCTGAATATGTTGTTTAATTGGTATAAAATATTGAGTTAATCCGACTATTTTGATGCGTAATAATCTTCTATCACATATACCACTTTTTATTAGAGGTTTTTTCGCTGATTTGCCTAATAAAAGAGAAATTAGAGAGTGATCAGGTGGTCCTTGAAGAGGGGTTGAAGGTGCTCCATATGATATTAGTGGGAATCCCTCCAAATGTGTTTTTGGTGGATACTATAGATGGAGGGTCTTGTATATAGTCCATAGTTGTGGCCTTGGTGTCCTTAGTCCTCCCAAACATCTATGATGGACTACGAAAAATCATACTGATGGCGACATTTCCAATTATTGAGGCAGATCACCCAAATAGACTCATTATTGATATCATTAATAATTTGGTTAAGGCAATATCTCAATCCACTTGTATCTATTAAACATTCATGGAGATATTGAGTTTAATAATTCTGTATGTTTTTTTAATATATGGAGCTCCCAGCCAGCCAACACAGTGGGGTCTGATGTGGGCCATCGATGTACCCACATGTTTTTAGGGGAATCCTCTGGTGGAACTATTTTTTGATACTATATGACCTAGCCTCACTCCAATTATTTCCCATTGTATTTCATGTACAATTATATAGTTCATTATTAGTTGACTTTTCATCACTAAGAATATATACCGACAAGATTTTGTTTCATGTAATTCTAACGAGGGTGTGCTCTCAGTAATAGTATAAGGATAAAGAATCTAGGGAACATCTATATATGGTCATGAAATATTTTGTGTTGATTATAATCCATGATGACATGGCCTTGGACCTGGGAGGGTAACTTGATGTAGTTTTGGTCAATTCCATTGTAGGGGCAGAGCTCGAGGTTGGAAAACAATGTGCTGATCATGGAGGGATGTATGGGGACATCACCCATCATGAAATAGAACATGTACCATATAAGAGGATCCATGATGAGGGACCTACCATTTTGGTCCTCGCCAAGTTCTCCAAATATGATTCTACACCTCTAAAAGAAATATAATATTCTGGGACAAATGTTTCAAAACATAACCACAACATCCTGTGAAGGTCAAGGAAAAAAATATAGTGCTTTATCACCTAGACCACAAGGTTGAATTCAGTGATTCGTATGGGGTTGATTCACCCCTAGTAGCACCACCTGAGCACTGGGGAGGTCGACACTCACACTCTCAATATTATTTTTTGTGACTACCTCACTATACGGGTTCAATCAAAGAGCCAATGGTTTTATATTTCTTAACATAAAGAGTGATCTAAGGGAATTAGGATTCTCCCACTATTTGATCAATAAATAAAACATTAGGAGGATTAGGGTAATTACCACATGACGTTACACAACTTCTAATAAAATATCATCAGTCTCCCAAAGGCTAATCTAGTGGTGCATGAGGCTCAAGTGGATGGGGCAGTGTCTCAGATTGATGACTACCTGGATGATCGTGATTGGGTGTGGATCTAAGCTGATCAAATTCACCCTATAGATGATGAGGAGGAAGAAGTAGAGCTGAGGATTTGTAATGCAATACCTAGAGGATAGTAAATAGAGTTTGTTTATGCATGAGTAGTTGATTATTGGGGTAGAGCTATATAAACAACATTTTTTTATAATATATAGAGGCTCCAATGTGTGGATAACCTACAAAATATTTTTTTCATTTTCTTTTATATATTATATGCAATGATATGTTTCTATTATGATATAATTTACTTCCAAACTTTAATCATTCTCATGAGACAACCGATATTTGATCCCTAAGAGCATGTGGTTCATGATTAGTGTGAGAAACAAAGGATGGCCTTGTGATTTATCAATCATACGATATTTTCTACAGTGGATGAATAGTCATGGTCTAAATTAGTTTATTGAAAACTAGAAGAGTCTAGATCAAGAGGATATTTGGATAAATGATATGGCCCTCTTAATAGATGAATTGATTCCTTAATGTGCACTAGTGTATGAATGGGATAACTCCACATGAATTTAATTTTACTCAGAAAAAGGTAGTGAATAGTGAAAATTGATATGCCCATTATTAGGAACACAAAGGAATGATGTAATTTTGGAGGGAAAAAGTTTACCATGTATGAAACACAACACCCATTATCATTTTGCTGAGAATGGGTACTGATAAATGAGAATTGACCACTAACCATGTTTGAAACATAGGACCTATTTCAAAATGGTGTTTAAAGTATTTGGGGTGTGTTTTAATGATCTTAGGTGAGAAAAAATAGTTGGGAACCAATACTATTAGGGTATTCATTTAGACATGGGAGAGTTTGGGGATCCAAATAGAGGGAAATATGAAGTCAGGGAATGAACTAATGAAATGTTCAAATGGAATCTATTGCTCTTGGGAATATAACACAATGTCTTTGATCATAATTGGTAGTAGTATAATTATTTAAAAAGGTTAAACTTGCCATCTAGATGTAGTGTTATCTTGGATGTAGAGTAATAGTCAAAGAATATGAACGATGTCACTGTTGACCAACAATAGAGAAATGAATTATTATCCAAGGGCGTAAGATGATATATATTTTAATTTCATGAATTGGGGACATTCGACAAAAATTTCAGCCCTATAAGGTGCGGATGATGCATCGTCCATTTTATAATTGTTTTTTAATAAATAGTCATATAGATTAATTTCTAGTCACACGAATGTCGGGATCTTTGTTAATGTTGAATGATTGTATATATGGTCTTAGAGATAGAATGTCTAGGAATCACTACATATCCCATGGAATAGGAATCTAGCCACCTGTAGACATGAAACATAGTATTGTAGGATAATAATCTTGTTATTAGGGGAAATTTTGTATGATCAAGGCATCATTGGTTTAGGAAATGTAATAAGGATTAATTTTAACATCATGGGATTAGGATGTTAAGCACTTTTTCAATCCTAGATAAGTCGTATGAGGAAATATGCATTCATTACAGAGGGTATGGTTGAATTTGAATTTCATTAACTGGGGAAATTAGTTTTTTATCATCCATATTTATCATATGAGGTATCTCGATTTTATAGGTGTAATGCTTTATCAACCTAATCTTATTATTTGAGTCATTCTGAATTATTCTATTGGTTTGGAAAGCATTTTATCATTGGGAATTTAGGGTGTTAGTTTCTCAGTATACCATACATATCATATGAGTCATCATAATTCTATATAAAGTCATATTTTATCATACCACACTTACAGTATGAGGAATATTTTTTTAGTTGCATAGGTTAAGGCTACGGTGTAACATCTTGTACTGAGGACAATAGTTTGTGATCATAACATAAATATCATATGAAGAATCCTAAAATTATTTGGCATAATGATTCATCATCCCACACTTCTTTTATAATATATTTAAGTTCCATATGGGGTAAGATCATATTTTAACTTCATAAACTTAAGATGTTGGGATTTGTTGCTTAATATAAAACACTCTACCTATAGTAACTTCTATATTAAATTTGTGAATCTCAGTATTTTGGGGATAAAAATAGATTGAGGTATAATGCATAGACTATTGAGATAATTTTATTATAAGGTCGTAAATATTGAACTAGTATCAAAGAAATTTAAGGTCATACTACCTACACCCTAGGGATATGGAACATGCGGGACATTAAAGGAAGAGTCACTCGATGTTAAAGAAGAGGCCTAAAAGTATACCCAACATCACATAAAAAATATCTACGATATCTTATTCGTTGATTAGGGTCATGAGGTCTAGACCTAGGTTCTTACATTATGTTCATAAAATATGGACTATATTTTATTGATTTTACAATTATAGGGATCAAGACATTGGGGCTAATGTTGATGGTCATCCAACAAGAACCAAGGAAGTGTCTTGGGGTTAGAGAGGTATAATTATCCATAAATAGTTCATGTTCGTACTTTTTATACCATTGGGGTTTTGGCTTAACGTCTTGCGGCTTGGTTCTATGTAGATTCTAGTTTAGGGTCATAGATCATGAACATGATGGAAATATTGTATTGTTGTGCTTCCAGGACCATTGGGTAAAAAGTTTAATGTCATGTGGTTAAGATCCGAGAAGCTATAGGTTTGGGGTCATATAGCTTAGACCAGTTTCAAATTGAGTAATGTTACACTACATGAACCATAGGTCTCTATACATGGTGTAATAATTGAGAATATTAGAATTTATAGAGGTGTGATGCACTCTTAATCCATAGTAATCAAAGAGTATGATCCATTAGAATATTCCTTATAGATGATGTAAGGTCATTCCAAATGGGCTCCAAATTTGGATAATTTTTTATCAGACTAATCATCATTCATGGAGATAGTACCATGTCACTCTAGAAGAAGATTCATCAGATAACCTTCTTTTTGAATACCCATGCTATCATATTTCAAAACTTCTCAAAATTGTTGAAGGATTGAATCTTATTATCTCTGTGGGCTTCCAAATTAGCTATATATACTTATATACTTCTATTTGATGTCTTCACATCATAGAAATCTATTCAGAGAAACAAAAATTGAACATTGATGGGAAATAGCACATCTATTTCATATACGAGAGAGTATGGAATCATCATGTTTGAATTCAAAGTCATCGTACAATATGCCAAAAGAGAGTTGGGAAGATTTTTAGGAAAAATCTTTTTTTATATACCACCATCAATTCGAAAATGTTATGTAGGGTAATATTGAATGCCTCAATATGACCATTCAATTGTACATGTTAGTGAGAAGTATTTTTGGCCAAAATTTTGGACATGGAATATAATTTGTTTTTCTAGGTAGCCCATAATTTCATGTCATTTACTATTATAATTGTTTGAAAATCTTCAAATTGAATAACGATGTGGGGGATCAGAAACATGATCATATACTAGTATTTTTTCTTTAATGGAAACCACTTGTTGACATTTAGAGAAGAATCTATGTGTGATCAAGATGAGCATGCACTGGTGGGATGTAACCGGTGGGAATGAACCATTGATATTGAGTCCCCAGACATTGAAGGGTGAATAATACTAACTCTAATTGATAGATCCTATCATAAATTTACAATGATGTGGTGGATCTAACACTCATGAAACCTCGTAGGTAACTTGATGTAGTCATGAACCATAGTGTTCTAGAAGTATCCTATTCTCGAAATATGATGGGAGAGATTCAATCCTACCATATGGGAACCATAATACAAAACATTGGTTTATCAAATAAACTGATGATCCTCCTCACCAGGGATAAAATGTATGAGAATTCCACTAAACTCGTGTATGTAGATGGTCTTCCAAGGGATAGGCCCTCTCTAAAGGATGAATTGTGACACACATCTGCAGAAACTCTCCCGATTGGCTAAATATGAATAGATAATTACATTCCATAGATACTCAATGAATGGATCTAAACAATTGTACATTTCCTCAACTACAGGGGAATATAAAGCCCTATTCATAGAATAACTGACATCTAGCTGGTTTACCTGTTGGAATCTGTAATCTGAAGTGTGAGATGAAATAACTCCTCAGTACTCCATATGAATGACTAAAATCATCATGGATTTTCTCTATAAGATTTAAATGCATACATATTATGGAATCTTCAAGTCCATTCCACAACTAAGGAACATGAATTACCTTCAGCTGGGATAAAAACTATCCCATCAACTAATGAGTATGTTCTAGTGGTGGTGGGGGATCTTGTTTTCTAAGAATGTAGTAACCTTTAATATGATTGATGACTGAATAAGAGTCTTCCATCACAAGAAATTAGGGTAAATAAATCTCAATATCCATCATGAGACCATTAAAGAGGGCCTAAAACACTACATCATTGTTGGTGCATCATTTTTAAAATAGGAAACGTATATCAAAATGACCAATTGTGAAGTGATGAAGATTATACTCACGCCTACCCTATTGAACATGGGGTCATTTATCCTTATATTTGTTGGTATCTATGGGGAACCATATAAATTCATCTTCTAGTATGGTACATGATGATCCAAAGAATGAATATCCTCATCTAGGAACTCAATATACAAGCTTTGTTCTTTGGGGGATGCATGTGGGTCAATAAAATATACTAGTGCATGTCATTTTACATATATCCATGAGAAAAATTGTGTATTGTGCATTTGGAGTACCATATCCCATCTTAACAATCATCCTATAAGAATGTGGTGATTGAGGATTTACTTTAGCGAGTCCACTCTAGACAACATCAATATCTCACATTGCTGAAAATGTAGTGACAAATTCATCAGCATGAAACTCAATGTGAGGAAAAATTTATATTTGGGGTAGTATCTGGTCTCTATGTATGTAAGAATCAGAATGAGTTAGTTGATGTTTTTCTCTTTATCGTTATTATTTTTATAGGATAGAAGGGATCAAAGGTATCATTCCATGGTTGTCACATCAATAATCAAGGGATTTCATAATGTGGGAAGAATTAGAAATAGAGGATGCAATATGTACTTCTTTATCACCTCAAAGGTAGTCTTAAACTCCTAATACCATTGGTAAATGGACTCCTTATTCATTATCCTCATGAATGGATGACACTTTTTGGCTATATTCGCAATGAATTGGAATATGCAGGCAACGTGGAAATGGAGGCCCTGAAACTCACTATGGTTTATCAACGGATGAATTAGAATGATGGTGTTGATATTCTCTTTTTCAACATTGAAACCATTATACCTAATTATTAAGCCAATATACATTTCATAGTTGATCCATAATGCAAATTTCTTGGGGTTCGTATTCTTATTTTAGGACCAGAGGAACCCAAACACTTTATCAAGATCTGTTAGATTATCCTAATGATGGATTTATTTTACCCCCAATTTATCCAAATAGAATTCCACCAATTTCTCATAGATTATCTAGAATATCTTTTCAATTGGCCACTGATATGTGGATCAAACATTTTTTAGTCTAAAGAGAACCACTTATTAATAGAGAGTCACATAGGGTTCTATAATGGTAGTAGACTTCTTGTCCTTAAGATCCATTTGGATTTTATTATAGCCAATGTATCTATCCAAGAAAGGGATAGCATGGAACCCTATTATTGAATCAATTAATAAATATATCATTAGAAGATGAAATCAACCATTGAACAGTGTCGGTGGAGATCTCAAAATTCAGTACATACTATGATATTCCCATTCTTCTTCCTAACAGGGATGATTTTCCCATCAGTATGGGGTATTGGAATTCTTTTATTATATCTACATTAATAATATTGTTGGATATGTCCTTGATCAAGGGACCATGATAGGGGTGAATGTTTTTTGGAGTTCTTCTATCTCGCTATGATTCATAGGGATTCTGATATGATGGAATGAGGCCTAGGGGTCTATTCCTTTTATCTCAACATAGATCATGGTTTGTAAATCATAGTTCTATTCTAAGAAGGCTTCATACTATTGCTTCTCCCCTAGAGGCATGAATAAACTGAACAGTGGTGGTCTCATATCATCCATGTGACCAAGGATAACATGGTTCAATACATCAATGGTTGCGAATACACATTCTTGAAATGTATGGGGGGGGTCTGGTAGGCCCTCTTCATTATCTATAATAGATGAAATATAAAGAGGTATTATCTCTTTTTGGATGTCTTTATATGGGGAATCCCCAGCAACTGCTTCGATAGACCAAAAATCATTGATTAGGGGTTCCTTATATAATGAGACAATGTGGAATGAAGTTGTTGACCCAATTCCATATAGTCTCTGGCAATGACTTCCATGATTGATGTCAAATCATTAGTGATTGGTTGACCTTCACCATTCCATCTATACATTGTGGAACATGCATAAATTTTCTCAATTGGTGGGTATGGGGAGGACCTCCTTATACAATATAAGAGTAGGGGTTTATTTTATATGACAATACTATCTAGTGTAGGATTAAGAGATAAGCTATGGGGATTGAAATCTCATAGTATAATTGAATCCATTTTTTTAGTGACAACAAAATGGCCCCCCAAACCTGGAATTGTAGGCTCAATCTGATAAATTAATAGAAAAAACTATATTTCAAGTCATAACATGGATTGTATTCAGTGGATTCATAATAATTAGAGGTGTTGACAAGATAAACCCCATCAACCTAAACACACATTATTTCTATTTAAAGCCTCAAAAGAGTCAAAGTGGTATGTATCACCTTGTATTTCCCCTAGATCATCATTAATGGACAACGTGAGAAACTGGTGATATGAATAGTCATATAACACATGTAAATTAATCTAGGGTCTTCTGAGTAGAAAATTTGTCAGTGGTATACTATGATACTACCATGAATTCAATGATTAATTTCAAACCATGAAACTTGATCTTCAGCTGAATATTTCAATGTGGATTCCCTTAACTCTTATCAAATCCCAAAATTTTCTTTCTTGAGGGAGTTGGGTCTGCTTTCAGTAATGTCAGCTTATGGTGTAATGAGGTTGGCATGAGGTTGGTCCGTAATCTGGTGTACAATAAGAGGTGGTGGATAATGAATAATTTAAAATAGAATGTGATGAAAAAATGCATATGTTACCCCACCTGATGACACCTTCTTCTTTGGTAGAAAATGAGATGATGGTCTGGCATCCCTCTTTCTTGGTCTCCCATGCATAGTAGTCCTATATTGAAACTACTTAATCGTAAAACAAGACATCTCTTTAAAGAATTTAGAAATGAAATCCACAATTTTATCTTCATAATTAGAAGGCCTCAATGATCACGAACATTGTGGGTATACTGATTTGGTTTTTTGACACATCAAACATCTGATCTAGGGAAAAAACTTTATCATGGATCTCTCTTTTGAATGAAGTGTAATAAATTCCATCATCAAAACAACTAGTGTCATGCTATTAATGAGAATGTTTTTCTATTGAATAAATTTCCTTATCTAGAAACTTATAGGCTACATCTACATGCTTGATGATCCTCCATTAAAACTATTAGTGGACCATTATCCAGTTGAGTTCAGGCCCTAGTTCAGCACTACTAATCACGGTGTTTCCATTACTGAGGTGTATCGTCAACTGACATAGTCTACTATGGAGGTGTACCTAATTGATCAAGATGGGAGTAATTCTCTTATTATGGTATTTGAAAGACCATATTCCTAATCATAGTATCTAGAACATAGTAGTTATCTTGAGCAATTTTACGGCTCATAGTTTCTTGGACATTCCTTATATGGTGTCAACCATATGAACATGAGGGGTTTACATGTTAATCCTCATTATTAGGCATCATGAAGTGGTCTACCATCTCAAAGAGATTCACATAGTAATACTCTTGTTCATCATTGGATGGATCATCTTGGGTAGGGTGGGTCCTATGCATATCTCCAAACTCAATTGCATGAAGTGGGAAAGATTGAGAGATGGATTAGGCACCGATTGGGGGATTTGGATTCCATTGCACCATCAGTTCTATCTCTTATGAGACTTAATAGACTATGAATCGGTTATCGAAGAAAGAGTAGAAGGACACCAGACAACCAACATGGGTTTTTCCTTCTCAAAATAGAATAGATAGCACCAGGTGAATGACTAACTATCTTGAAATCCAACAAGTCATCGTACATGTTTTCCCATGGATCGGGTCCACCTTTTACATTCTAGAGCCTTCACTATCACTGTTGTGATTAGTGGATACAAGTAAAAAAATATAGCTTCACCCGAACACCATCCATAGAGT
This sequence comes from Viscum album, assembly GCA_963277665.1. Lineage (NCBI taxonomy): Eukaryota > Viridiplantae > Streptophyta > Magnoliopsida > Santalales > Viscaceae > Viscum > Viscum album. The sequence goes on from OY728155.1 coordinate 881,672,530, forward strand.
AATTTATCCAATATTATATCACAACGCATTATTTAGTGGTGTATCCAAGGATCATATGGTACTAGAAATGAATAGGGAATCCACTTCGTTCGATATTTTATGGCCTCCATCATTCAAGATGATTCAGGATTAATTTCTCCACGACATAGATGAAATATATTAGAACCTATTATTTCCTAGAAAATTATTTGGGTTTATTCTATTTGGGAAAGGCTGTAATGTTTCCTGGCCTTTATGAGGTTCAAATAAAAAATCTCGCATTGACGAGGCTACATATGGCGATCTAGTTCTATGAGGGACATCTCTTGGTGAGGTTTCAAGGGGAAATACTCATTGGAAAATGGCTAGAGTAGGTGTATTGGCTCAGGAGACTCTTCATGCATAGAAGAATTTATCTAATCCTTGATAATTATTCTCTCAGTTGTTGGAAGGGGAAATGGGTGTCACTATTATGTAGTCCACTATAGAGCTTCTTCTAGGCAATAAGACTTTTTTGATAATTCTCACAATCCACCTAGGTAATTTAGTGGATTGGAACCATCTCACATTCAATTCTCAACATGAACATCATGAGGATTTATTCCTATGATGTTAGGAGGTTGAGTGAGGGAATTATCCCCTTCCACCAGTTGATAATGTCAGTGTCTCACTTATCGGGCCTCATTCTACATTAGAAGAAGTCGGTGATGCTTGTCTTATGTGTGGTGGAGCTGAACTAGAAAATGAATTGTCATCACAAATCCACTAAACTTGTAACAGACCTTATTGTAATCTAGATGTGGTAAAAAATACATTTAAATTTGAACAGTATCGAAAAAGGATAAGAGTTTGATTTCCTCATACCATTATGGGGCCCCCAACATTGGATTTCACCTTGAAGAAAAGTGAGATATGTATTATAGTGGGTCATCCATCCCATAAAATGCACTGAACCAGGGGTTAAAAACACTGAGGGTCGTAATAGATTTTTAACCTATGAAGATTGTAGATTTTATTCAAGTGGGATAACCATTTATTGTGCATTAAAAGACTCTTGGAGAGTAGTGAGATAAGATATCATGTTAACCTAAAGAGTATTTATGACCACTAATGCATTGGCGGGATTAGGAACTAGGTGAGTAGTGTGGCCCTGGTCCTATGGTTGATAATCATTCTACCCTGGAGGAGTTGGAGACTCATATCTTTATTGTTTTCCATATCCTCTAACATTATCCATGAACACATATGCAGGGCCACTAACATTAAATTGGGGTGTTTGGTTGTGGAGGACCTGGTGTCCTAGAGGAGGAGATATTGGGTCCCTTGTAAACATGGACTAGTCTGGGAATCTCTTAGAAATGATGTCGAAGGTAACCCTTTTTTTGAACATCAAATATGTTGTCATATTTTCTAACACCAAATTCAATGTAAAGTCATATGGGTTTCAAGGAACAACATGCCCCTTTTATATTTCCATTTTATGATATATGTACAATAATGTATTGTTGGGGGACTATTTTTCAAAAATATATCTCTGTTAATGAGTGTGGACACTTGACATGTAGTAATCGTGGTATTGTGAAACTCCTTTGAGAGGGTATTCCCAATAATTCCTTATGTATATGTCCCTATTCCCCTAACCCGCTAGTAGTATTGTGATGACCATGTTTATCATGATGGTAGTAAAAGGGGAATCTTCACTTTCAGTGGTTTGGACAGACTATTGGTCTTATCTTTTTCATAGAATAGTGCTGAAATAACGTGAAATAAACTACCCATATCCTCAATTATGCACATGTTTTGATTACTCTTCAATATATTTTTATATAATAGTTACGCTCTTAACACAAGTTTTCTAGATATTCTAGTTGTATCCATAAGACATAGGGCACTGAACAACTAGGAGGGATTCAATTTCATCCATTTAGTACAACTAGTTGATCGAATAGAAAATCTTGTTGACCCCCATATTGGTCTGATGTCAATAATAGAGCTAGTTATACATCACCCAAGTTATTTAGAAGAATCACAGTACCAAGTTCTTATAATTTAAATCCAGGAAGACAATGACTGTATCTTTAGACATCTATAATACCACTAATGGCTATCCAGTAGCTATTACATCCCACAATTCCTCTTACACAGTAGAATATTAATATTATTATAGGTCCCAGACCCTTGTGTATAGGGATATCATATGGTATTGTAAATGATGTATATTGGTTATCCTTTATATTTTCTATGTGTGGATTAACTATGTGATTCAAGTTTTGGTTTCATGTTGGAACATCTCTTTGTGATTTCCCCAACCTCATTTTCACATCCCTCTAGGATGGGGTGTTCACCACTACCACATGGGAGAGGGATGTGGAATCCATATTTGGATTTCTAGAGTACTCTCCATCATTTGAGTGTTTCATTTCAGACTTTTATATCTCTCTAACTTAATATTGAATGTAAATATGAGAGAAAATGTTTCCAACATTGATGGTTTAACTATGAGAGCCTAGAAAGAGGATAGAATATCCTCTACATCCATGTTCCTACAGATTGATCTATATATTTTATGGACCTCAATTTCTAGGTTCTTGATTCACAATTTATTGTATTCTACCCTAGACTCCAGTAGCATGGGTGAAGGTTCCATCATTGAGTCATATGTCACCTCTGAATCTAAGGGGTCGATGATGATGTGATGATACCCATGATTTTTCCTCTAATGATGGGGGTTATCCCTCTATCCCTATGATAATTTTTAGGGAATTGTATATCATAGGATGTGGTAGGACCACTATGATGGTTTTTTATGGAGATTGGAGGACCTCTTCATTGGTTGGTGGGGACATGGCGAGGATGTCTATTCTGATTTTTGACTGAGTTGGGTGGTTCTCCGAATTGATTGGTGATTCCATGTGGAGGACCTCTGTATTGGTTAAAGTCAGTGTGGAGAGGACCTCTATTATTGTTGGTATAAAAAAAGTAGGGCCTCCTCTTTGGATGAAGAAAGAATAAGGAGGACCTCTATACTAAATGAAGGTTATATAGCGAGGACCTATGAACTAATTTTCCTCATCAAGGGATGGAAAATAATAGATTTTAGAGATACTGGAGACTGAGATGCTAAACTAGATCTTCCTATTAGGTGGTTGGGTATTGATTCTAGGTTGGAAAAAAGGGTTCATTTTCACCAGTTTTAGTCATCTAGTAGTATTTTTTAGCAGTGGTTGGGGACATTGGAGCTGTAAAAGGTGGACTTTGTCATGCATTATCCTTGGAAAACCCTTTCGCATCGGCGTTGAGTGTTATGTACTAGAGAAAATGAAGTGGGAATTAAATTCACACGTCCATCGATATGTGAGACTAGTCATTTCTTGTACTAAAGGAGCCCGATAGAGTCCTTCTTATGAATCTCCCAATTATTAGTCACTATAGGCATGAATCAAGCATCCACTACCTCCTTATCATAAGGGAGTGATAAATAATAGCACTATAAGGATTGGCTATTGAAGTGATTTCCATCAGAATAGGGTAGATGTTGGACACTGGACCTCCCTTAGGAGTCACAGTGTCAGTGGTGAGTCGACCCCTCTGGGACTTAGTGGGCCATATCCACTATGGGAATGAAACCATCTTAATCATACTGGAGAGCTAGGATTTCGATCACCCTCCTCTATATGATCATATAATTCTAGATATAGTGTATTTACAATATCTATGGAAAATTTGGAGGTCATGGTAGAATTTTATATTTCTAGGATTGGAGGATAATTATTTCTCTTACCCTGACACAAATGAGTGTTTTTTGTTGATCTTCTATAGCTTGAGTCCCATAAATAATACATAATCATCTATTAATGTCGGTATAATTATAGAAACTCCCAATGTTCCAACATCATCCATTATGGTTGAAACACAGAAGGATTCCATGATGATGTTATCATAGATTATGGATTCCCAACATTATTAACTCCATGTCAAAGGAGAGTTGTGTGTTGGGTCAACCATTTTCTTGGAAAGTCCGAACACATAATTTATGGATCTAGTGACATGAAAATCCATTTTTATTAAAAATTATAATAGTCTTCATGGTTGAGGATAATATTTTCAAACCATGATTTCCATTTATATTTCCCACATTCCAATGGTGGCTAGATTCCATAACATCCAACAATAATGTGAGATCCATGATCAAAATGGGAAGAGAGGATGTGATTTTATCCTTATACAGATTTCTCATTGGAGCTCATCTCTTATATTGTGTCTCCCTATAAGATTAATTCATTTTTGTGAACCTCATTTCCAGTGTAATCGTAATGTGGATTCCATTTAATTAAACTACATTTGTCTTTTATAGGGTACCATCCTTCAGTAGGGGTTAGTAAAAACATTGGGAACATCAAGATTCAGATATTGATGTTGGGTACATTTGTCACGTATAAAGTATTCTCCCATAAGAGGGAATATCATTTGAGGCAACTCGGTTGTGGAACACAATGAATACCATGTTTTCAAAGATTTATTTTAAACCATATAAGTATTTATTTAAGGTTTTTTACCTCAGGAATTCATGTTCAATGCATGGGGTTACGATTATGGGATAGGTCACATGTTCTGAGACATGTGGATTCAGATTATGAAGCACTATTGAGGCTGATGAGGTATCATGTTTAACATCATAAGGATATTGTATGGATGCAAATTTAATGACTTGTGGGTATAGGATGAGCACAATTATTATATCTTGAAAGGATATGGTGGGTGAAGATTTAAATTCTGTGTGGAGAATGGATTTGCACATATATAAGTTCTTACAAGGATAATACGGGAACACCTTTTAGGGAAAGATAATTGTTGGCTACATTGTTAATCTAGAAGATGTCCCAACAAGGTAAATGGAGTTTATTTTAGGATGGAGAGAACCCATGTAGGTTTGGATGATTTTTGGGTTGATCCTTATAAAGGAGTCAAAGGTAATATATCGTTAAACATAGATGAAAATGAACATAGATCAATTCCACTATTTGAGGTCACGTGACATAGACTTTCCTTGCCGTTAAACATCACGTGGAAAGGATATTCATGTAGAAAAATGAGATTCAAGGAGGGATGATTTAGGGATTAAACATTAATTATTTAAAATTCATTATAATATCACCTTGGGAGATGATGTGGGCATTATGAATTGGAGCCACCCATTACAGAATCATCCCCTATGGGTGACATAGCAAGAGAGGTAGGATCCCATGATGATCATACATGGAGAATCCAATGTTCATAACAATGGGGTGGAGGTGTGGGGTCATCCCATATGAGTCATACACGAGGAATTCTATTTCTTCACATAGGGTAATGATATACATTAATGACATGTTATAAGGATGTTGGGATGTAGTTTACTGTTGAGAGTCTGGAGGGACACTCCCTAATAGTCGTGTTTACACCTTACCCAAACCATTAGTTTGTTGATGTTGAACACATAAGCCCTAATGGAAGAATTGTCGTGGTAAACTAGTGAACTCACATGGCAGGGGTTCCTTAGGAGGAATCTTCCTCTATACATAGCGTGGTCCCCTACTTTGTTTAATCCTCAACCACATCTGTGTTGAATGATGAAAGACTACATATCTCCACATCCAAGTAATAAAATTTAAAATTACATGGCAATGTCCATAGAATACGACATTAAATTGTTGCATTGACCTATGTGATGAATACATGATTCCCAAAGTATAAATCATATAGGAAGACCCGAAACATCCTACCCATGTAATGAAAAAGGCATTCCCCATGAATAATTTTCATGGGATACCACCCCTCTCACACTTTATCCCTCAAGGGGTGAATATTCATTGTGATGATCACATGAATAATCCCCACACCATCTCTCCAAGGGATGAATATACTATAACAAGATTCATTAATGAATAATTATCACCCCATCCCTTGACGAAACTCCTTTCACAACATGATCATCCTTATATCATGATGACAAATTGAATGGACCGATTCTATCACATAACATCAAACTGCGACATCAAACTGCATGGGTTTTAATCGTTGTTTACCGACAAGGTATGTTGGAATATTACTTGAGGTTCAATCCCAACAATCATACAAACCCATTATGAGATCCTCTCATATTGGCATTCATTCCACATACCTAGGTGTGGCATCTTCAACCCCTAGTACATAATCAACGTTGATATGCTTCTATAAGGCATCCTCATCTTATCCCTACATGAATTTAAATCTAAATACATCCAGTACCCACTAGACTTTAGACATATGCCCATCCTTTCCTCACAAGACATTATTCATGTGCCTATCATTTCGACAAAAAAAAATTAAACCTATGCTTTTCCAATATCATTAGGATGTTATACTCGATCCTTCATCCCCCACAATTGGGCCTCCTGACCAATCTACTCAAGAATTAGAACTTGTGACCTAACCCATTTTCCCTAACACATATAAAGAACACAAGATTCCTAGTTTAAATTTACTAAGAATACGTATTCCCTCGGAACCAATTTCCTTTCAGGTGACATTGGATTACTAAAGTTTAAAACTAGGGATAACTATAATGAGAAACCTATTAAAGAGGTTTACATTATAGATTTCCAATCTACAAAAATCCAAAAAATTCATCTTGATGATCTGAAGATTCTTACACACCCTAACTAAGGGTGTCTTCCCTTTCATGAAATTATAAGCATCATTATCTAGCATCCCTATCAATATGGCACCATGAATGATTTTCTCAAACATGACTTAATCTTTCTTAGATACCCGATCATTGTGACAAGCTCCACGGTCGAGTCCATCAATGGAGAAACCAAAATTCCATTATCCTATTATTATCAAGGATCTCACATAATAAATTAATGTGAAGGAATTAATATACCTTTTGATAGAGTGAATGGGTAGCAACAAAGAAAGAAGCACATCTCTCACAGAAAGTTGTATAGGGTTGTGCGTCATTAAAAGCAACAAAAAGTGGCTCTGAATAGGTTCCACATGACCCTCCATCTACTAAACCTCACCAAAAATGAAAAATAATTATAAAAAAGGATATGTATATTACTGATCCATAAAAGGAAGTAGCTACTAATATTTTAAGTAATTAATTTTTAATTTTCATCAATATTACTATTTTTAAAAAAAATATTTCACAATTATAAATTTTTAAAATATTATTTCATGATTAACATTGAGAGAAAATGATAAATACGACCATTGTCCCTGATTTTATGAAGAATATTCATACCATTAATTTCGGAAATACATAAAACATGATTTGCATCAGTGGGAATTATGAAGATATGGTTTTTAAAAAGGATTTGGTTGTTCTCCCATTTTAGTATAAATGAGAGCCGAATATAAAAGATAACATATTCTTTCAAGGATGTAATATGATACTTGAATTAGTTGGTAGAGGATAAGTCTAAGTCCTCTATATCTTCTCTACATGCAAAAGCTATGAGATATATATAGCCTGCGTTTCCTACAAATCTAGATCTACCACATCCCTAATCAACCCTAACCATGTACTGTGAGTTTCACATGAGAAGTCCCCATATATAATTTGTAGAATATAATATTATACATAGTCTAGGGGATTATGTACATCATTATATTATGTAGTCAGATGTGGTAAGTGTAATGATAAATGAAATAATTGATCTCAAATTTTTTGTCACTTACATTTGAGGAGGTATCCACTATTAGAAATATTATTGATCATTTTACATTGTCTAGGTATTTATTGACATCAGTTGAAATACAATGTATTTTTTTATTTAATTTTTTATTAATCATTAAATTTTGAATTAATTATAATACTTTCTTACACATAACATGTATATAAGTATCTAAAATTGAAGGAATAACTATAATAAATGGAAAATTTTAGGTTCTAGTGCTGTCATATGCTCCATAGAAAGATGATGGGGAAACAAAGTTTACACCCACTTTTATATGTTAGATAATTATTATAATTTTATGAGGTTTTGTGATATGTGTTGAAAATATTATTCACTATAATTTTATAACTAACATCAATGATGTTATAAAGGGATAAGAGTTAAATGTACATATGTTTGTGTTCTTTTACATGTATTTAAATTTCATTTATTATTCAAATTTATTTAATTAAAAATATTTTATATTAACTAAATTAATTGAATTTGTACTCTAATGTATCCACAATCATTGAATCTAATACAATTAAATCATTGTTTATTGTTTTTTGGATCTACAATACATTTCAATAGTTGTGTGATACATGAACTACAATGATTGAATTGAATTTATATCTAAATGATTAAAAATACACATTAACTACATGTTGGTTTTTTCATTCCTTATCTTGAAAGAGAAAATATACATTTATTAATCATTTTTTATTATACTATTATTACTGATCAATTTTGTATACTTTAGTAGACATTTTATATTATGCATATTATGTACAAAAAATGTAAATCATATTGGTTATTCTATTAATTAGGATGTTTTTGAATATGATTCATCAAATTATTAATGCAGTCAACGTTATTCTATTACTTTAGTTTTTCAATATTAATATTTTAATTAAATATATATTTTTCAAATTAATAATTCAAATTAAAATAGGCCATGGATTGAGTTCAACAAGGATCACTATTCATATTTTGATCAAGAAAAAGTTTAATTTGTGAATTTTCAGGTTGATAACATTTACAGTAGTGAATAATTATTTTCCTAAAAAACATGTTATTTCTAATTTTAAAATTTTATAACAAAAAAGTATCTTAATCATCAAATATGGAATATTGAATGTGAATATTATGTTTTTCAATTTATTTTTTGGATTACCATTATAATAAAAACTACAAATATTGAAAATGATACTTTTATTATAACACTTATAATTTAAAATTATATATTATACATTTAAATTCCAAACTCATTATGTCATATGTTTGTCACGATGTTTCTCTATATACTTCAAATAACTTCAAACCCCTTAATAATTTATTTGTAGATTATTTAAAATGATTGATTAATTTAGAGATTTAGTTTCATTTAGATATATATATTTTTTATAATGTGTTCTAGTTGTTATGAGTTTCCTATTCTTCTATTTTTGTGGTCTTTATTGTTTCTCAGATCTATATATTAAGTTCACATATCTATACTTATTTATGATTAAATATTGTTTTAAAACAAAATATTTAAATATCAGTTCTTCTAAAAAAATGTCATGGAAAGACTTGTGTATTTCACCATTTAGAATGGTTTTTACCATAGTTTTTATATAAAATAGACATTGAATGATTTCTATATTTCACATTTTCGAATAGTTTTCAAATTATTTTTTTATAATGAACTCATGAATGTCCTAATTCATATGCCACCTATATTAATGTCTCTTTATAATCGACATTGAAAGGAGAAAATATACCAACATTAAAGGTGTTTCACACTATTAGATATATCTTTGGATGTTTTTTTATGGGGAAGAGGATATATTTTTAATGAGTTTGGAAGATATGTTTTCTGCATTAGATTTACCTGCTAAATTAAAAAATTTCTTCCCAATCACATTTTTGAATTCTATATGAGTTGTTTTAGAAAAATAGGTGGAATATCAAAAAACATATAGATTAAAAGGATACTAAAAAAGTAATTATGTAAATTTTTTAACTATATTATTCATATTTTAATTTAGTTCTTATATTTTATATTTCATATGTATTTTTCTTTTTTTATATGATTAATCAACAACTAAATATATAAAAACATACACTTTCCATGTTGGTTATCCAAAATACTAACATCAAACATATAAATGTCTCACATTTGACATTGATTATCAGAATAATCAACAATAGAATCCTAAAAAATAAATATTTTAATGTCGACTTATTTATCTACAATTACAAATTTATCTTATAACATATGACGAATTTATTCAAGATAGAAAACCTATGTTAATATTAAAAATTTCCTTGAGGCTATATTTCTTCTATTATATTTTCGACTTGGATGGTCTTGAGGCCTTTTGATCAAATGGTCATATTACATAGTCTAAAAATATCATTATTTATGAATATTTTCATCATTATAGTACCTCTCTATAGTACCAAAAATAGGCACAAAACTATTACGGTGATTTAGTACAATTACAGTACCACATAAACTCATCCCTACTCAGATTTCATCCCATCCCTAATTACCTTTAATTGATAATTTTATTATTAATTAATATGTGTTTTTTAAATGATGTGCTAATTATTAACTAATAGATAATTTTATGATTATTTACAATATTTGATTAAATAATTAATAATATAAATATTTTTATAAAAATAATAATCATTATCTGGTTGTTATTTATTTATGAATGTATTTTAATTGTTAATTATTTCATTTATATTATTTTGATTGCAAATTACATCATTGATTATTATTAATTATATAAATAAATATTTTTAATTACACTAATATTTAATGTATTTGTAATTATTGGTTACTATTATGTAAAATTATAAAATATAGTTTAATGAATTAATAAATATTGAATTATTAATTATTAGTTATTAGTTATTTTTAATTATGATATACTAATCTTGACATTATTTTAATTTATTAATTGTTATAATTACATCATTGTAGTTTATTATTATTAATGTCACTGTTTATAATATAATGTTTATAAGAATTTAATATTATTAACATATTACTAATCTAATGTTGAAAAAATAGAACATGATTCCCACATTTAAAATTTTTAAAGGATATCAAGGGTCACACTATTAAAAAAAGTGTATTAATTATATTATAAGTATTATTTTGTAATCAGTTTAATGAAAATTAATATTAGATAAAAAAATAAATAATGATTATAATTTTACCCTCTCTATTTCTGTATAAATATTTATAAAATTCTACCATATAAATATTTTTTTAGAAATCCCATTTCATTAAAAAAATCCTTTTATTGATATAACATTTATTATAATTAAATTAATATATATAACAATCTTGTATGTATATGGTATGATAACATGAAAAAATTTAACAGTGGATTATATATTTTTATATAGATATTAATACATTTTTTGGTATAATAACATGTATGTGACCCCACCCAATATGATTAAATTTGATTAGTATAGTGGTTAATCAGTGTTTTTTCATGGTTAGAGTTGTGAATTTAAAATCAAATTAATTTATTTTTTATTAGTTCATTAGCTATATTTTTTTCAAAGGACATTATAATTATGAAAGATGTTTCTTAAAATCAATTTATTAAAAATTATAAATGATTTTTACAATTTTGAAATTTTAGTCAAATATTTAAATGAGATACGATATTTTAATGGTAATTTCAAAAAGTAATATACTAAGGGATGGTTTATACATTTAGAAATTAAATTGGATTAGGTTTTGAAAATTTAGATCTATCATGATTTAGGGGGTCCAAATTTCATTTTTACCCTAATTGGTTGGTTTTCATTCCAATATATGCTATATTATTTCATGTAAAACCCACATTTAGATTCAATTATCACATTTTCAATGAAAATTATTATTTTTTCATAAAATAAAAATTTTATGTAATCAGTAAAGAAAAAATATACAGTTCATAAATTTAGACAACAAATCATATGGTTATTTTAATGACATAACTTCTATTTAACTATGTTTACTATTAATGAAAAAATTTAATATTAATAGAAGTGATTTATTATATGATTAATCGAATGCATCCTTAGCCTAATCATAAACGAAATTATTTGATATATAAAATTAATAAATTTAATTTATATGATCAAATATATGAATTAATTTATGTTTATTACAGTCATAGGATTTGGGAAAAACATTACGATAATTTCACTTGAATTTTCAATTGAACTGTTATTCTACCCAAGTGTATGCACATAAGATCCCACCTTTAATATAATGAAGTAGCATATCATTGTTTTCCAATAGACCTGTCTATCTGAATTACTATAACATATTATAATAAAATAAAAAATAAAATAAAAGTTAAATGTGAGTTAATATGTCAAAAATATATGAATTACATTTACATAAGATCATTTTGAATAATATTGTCGAATATTTTATGGAAATCTGTTTTTCAGTCACTATTTTCTATTCATATTGACATCAAAATATAGTTGATAAGGGATATTTTTGCAACCTATTTGATCTTCATCTTACTAATGTTAATTTCATATGATTTAATGAGATATTTCTTCATTATATTATTTCATCAAATCCTTCTAGAAAAAACCCAACATATTAAATATATATCTTAAATTGCCAAATGTGTGTGTGTGTTATCTATATTATTATTGTTGGTGATGATGAAATCATTTATGGTTATTAGTTTTAATTAGATAAAATATGTAGATAGATGCTAAATAATATATTATACATTCAAGATTAAAATTCGCATTAACTCATTAATCATTCAAAAAACAAATATTGGAGATTGAAAGAGAAAAAATTTAAAATCAACTCAATCGGATAACCATCAAAAATGATAAAATATATATAAATTTAATTTATATGATTATATATATGAATTAGTTTATGGTTTTTGTAATCATTACCTTTTTGGTAAAATTTATGATTATCAACAAGTGTTTTTATGTGGATCACGTGAAGATAATTTTATGAATTATCTTGTTTTTATAGATAATTTTTTCATAACAATTATTTGAATATGATTGGGAATATCAAAATATAATTTAAATTTAATTATTAACAAGACTAAATTTCTGTTATTTTTCTTTAGTTTCCCCCATTTAAACTAGTTTTATGGGTAACCTTAAATATCCCAAAAGCCCATAGGTTATTAGGCACAATACATAATCGTGATGTCATAGAGACACATATAGAATAATCTTACTTTGATAATACACATGATTCTCAAAGAACCTGACATGTATGGAGGATCATCTATTAATGCATCATGCAAAAATAAATGATTCCCATGAGCCCATTGCAATCTAGGGTTTCCTCATGTGTTGTTTACTTGACATTTAAAAACATAGGGACCCTTGCAAAGTGATTGACTTTCTTAGACAGTTCAAATCTTCAATGATGGGTAGCAATCATATTCCTCACAACGAGTAGGGAAAATTCCATCTTGTCATGTTTTTTTATCCTTTTAGTTGTCACTTATTATTCTTACTTACCATGTGTGTTTATTTTATTTGTTATATATTTCCCACTAGAAAACGTATGATGATTCTTGACCCTTTATAATAATTTCAATATCATATTTTTTGTGTATTTAGGGATATCCACTATTAAATGAATTTTTCATTACGCAATAGATGGTTATTTGGTTCTTCTATAGACATGTCAATGGAATTTGTAAATAGAATTTTCTTACTTTTTTATTTTGGTCCGATGTTTTACCTCACTATTTGATGTCTAAATAAATTATTTTAATATCCAATTATAATGGTAAAATTTTTAGTAAACATTAATTATTATATTGTTCTTCTAGTTAGGGGTTTTTATTAGTTCATTTTACATGAAATTTATTTTTTATTTTTATCATATTTTATCCAATAATATATCCATTCCACGATATTAGCAAAAAAATAAAAGTTCAGAGGGATATTGAATAATATTAGCTCGAAACCTTGGATTTGTATTGAATCATTATTCATAATATATCATATTTGTTAATTAAACATTCATATATAATTTTATTATTGAATTCCATTTTTGGAAAAGTAAAATTATATACATTTTGTTTCCCTATATTTTTTCACCCAAAAAAATACCATGCCTTTTTCATTATAAACTGAACCAACCCTTGTTATGTTAAGAATGGCCATCCCCCAGGACCATGAACATGTTTTTCTAATAACTAAATGAATTGAATATGGTTGATTATTTGGAAGATAATGTGTAGATTCCATAGTTTGAAATGTTTTAATTTTATTTTCATATCATGGTTTATGCAGTTACAAGGCACATTAGAATAATTCAATATAAATGAGGGAAAATGTAAGCCTTTTTCAGATCTAGCATAATTCATGTTATTCAATGTATTGTTATTTAATTATTAAAGAATTTATTCCCCATCCATTAAGATTATATATGAAAAGTGGACATCATAATTAATGGTGATGAATTTGAAGAACAAGTTTTAATAAAATTCAGCGATCTTCTTATATGTATTATTATTTTTAGTGGTTATGTTTATTTTTATATCTATATTAATGTTGAATATTTTTCTGATATATTTTTATATTTTTTGTATATTTTTGTTGCTAAATGTTTTTCTGTTTTTTATTTCTAATGTTTTGGTTATTAATTAATTATTTCATATATTAAACATTATTCTATTATATACTACTTTATTCCCCTATTAAATATCCTTTATTTTATTTTGATTTATTTTGGATGAATTCTAGATGATACACTCATTTTTTATCTTAGTTTTAGGTTATATATTATGATCACACTATGGAGAGAGGGAGAGATTAGTCATTAAGTCCATATTCCCTTGTCTAAAAATGATGTTTGGTTTATGGTTCACTTTAAATGTCTGTAAAATTGACAATATAAAATTTTAAGTATATTGGTATTGACATTTGGATATATATTTTCAATTAAAATGATTGCATCCCTTCAAAATAAGATATGAAATGTATTGGTAGAGAATAACTTATACGTTTACTCAAGGAGCTTAAATATGTTGATGGGGGTATATGTGTGGAAGTGGTGTCTTTATATACTGGACATAATTTTTAAAAGGTTATCATATGAATATTTTTTCTAAACATATGTCAATTTTATCTTTCTTACATATAATATGTTATATTAAGAAAATCATGTGTTTTAATTAACAAAAATGAATGTCATCTTATGAAAGACACACTAATTTTTCACTATTTGATGATCACAACAAACAGTACATCACCGTTTTAAAAAAAAATTATTAATAAATATAACAGTATGTTTATCGGTGTATAGAAGAAAAACATGGTGTAGACAATATCTATGTGGAAGGGTTTTGATGTTTTAGTTATCACTGAATTAAAATAGTTTAATATTTATAATTATATATCCCAATTTCAAATTTATATTCATTCAAACACATAATATTTTAAAAAAAACATACATGAAAAAGGAACACAGGAAGATAAATAAATTTACAAAAAAATAATATTTTTCTTTAGCTGATATGATATTTTATAAATGAAAAAAATCATGAAATAATTTTGGTATATAGGGTATATATACCCCTTTAACTCATAAATATCATTGGATAATTTTATTAAATTTATTATAAACATACTGAAAAGCTTTTGATGTCATTTTCTCTTAAAATTCATCTAAAATTTTTTTTCTCATGCCTGAGTTTTAATATGTTCTTCATTTGATTATTCATTCATATAAAATTCATTTTAGTTTCCATAATTAATATTGTATCCTAATTATTCATCAAGGAACCAGTCAATTTTTCTTTTGACACATTTATTTCATTATACTCATTTAAATTAATTTTTTGATTATTATTAATTTTCCCATTTCTACAAATGATAGGATGGTTTTATTGATTTTCAATGATATACAACCCATAATAAAGAGTACCATTAAACAAAATAAAATGAAAGGGTTTAAGAGGAAAATCTATTTTGTAAACTAACATGGTTGAATCTAATATTCTAATGATATTTTACACGTTTTACTGTTAGGAAAAACTGTCTTCGTCAGAAAATTATCAACCATAGATTATTCTCATAATATATTCTAATAATTTTCAATTTGTGTGAAGTGGTAGTTTATTTCTTAAATAGTTTTGTTAGATATTATCTCAATGTTTTAGTATTTTTATTTATGATGAAAAATAATACATTCACAACTTCATGGAACCAAGATGGTGACTTTGTGAAATTTTATATATCTTGATCAGTTATACAAGGATATATTTGATTATAGATATTTATAGTTATCATACTCAAAATATTATTAACAACTCATAAAAAAATATTTTCTGGAGTGGGGAATTTTGTGAAAATTATGCTATTTTATATCCATAGAGAATGTATATACTATAAAATGAATTAATATTCAAGGACACTTGATGAAGTTTAATAGGATGGTAAAATTAGTTAAATCAAAAAATATAAATAGTATAAGAAATTAAAACTCATTAATAACAACCTAATCCATATAAATAGTAATGAAAGTAGTTTTAAATAAAACCCAACCATTTTTGTATTGATTAAACAATGTTTTATAATTAAAATAAAATGGAAGAATACTATAATATTATTAGTGATATTTCAGAACATATAAACTCTAACTATAAACCTTGATTAAAAATTTATATTGAAAATTTATTTTCTATTGATATTTTAAATAGAAGGACAAACAAAAGACATAGTTTTCAAAATTAATTATATAAAACTATTCAATTATTAAAATAAATTATAAGATAAAAATGATTTTTATATGATGATTTGGGGAATAACATGAACATCGTCTCATATTGAACAAAATAGCCAAGATAAAAAATTATTAAATATTTTTTATTTTAGATTTAAATAGAAGTGAGAACTAATTTAAGAACCATTAAATTAAAAGGATAAATAAAAGTGTATAGTGGTTTTTTACATTAATCCATATGAATATAAATTGAGTGAAATTATATATTTAATCACAAGCTATATAAAGATGTAGGTCTAAATGAATGTTTTCAGAACTGGAGTGATGATTGAACTAAAGAGGGAATCAATTTAAGGTCACAATTTTCATGTTGGTTAAGATGTATGAGAGAAACTTTGTTTAATTATTTTTTAATATTAAATTATTATTGGATATTTAAAGAAGGATGATTTTAAAAAAATTAAAAAAAATCAGTGAATGTCTGATCCAAAATATTTTTCATCGGTTAAAGGTGTTTAAAATAATATGAAAGGTAAAAATTGTTCTAATACCTAAGAAAATAGATCAGGGTCCCAGAGTTGGATTCCTAATCTAGTTTAGGGTTTAAAATATTTTAATGGACATATTAGCTTTGGGAGAAATTATATGAAGAGAAAATGTTAACTGGATGTGACAATTATTATATAACAATAATGAAATGATAATCATATATATATTTCATTATTGTATATCTTTTAAATTTATAGATTCTTCTTTATATATAGTCATTGGAAGAGATAAAATTTAATTTGTATAGAAGCATTATATCTTAACCTATAATACTTTCCCCTATATCCTCAAATACAAATTGAATAAAATTCCATGTAATTTTTATTAGTTAAAACTATTTATAAATTATTTGTATCATCTAAGAATCTATTATAATCTATTTAACTAATGAAATATTATGAATGTGAAATTTAATTATTTTTGGAAATTTTATGAAGACATTTCAATATCGATTAATGAGATTTCGAAAAACTATTATAATGGATATTTTTTTCCATTTGATCTTTTCGTTGCATCTTTAATTGATGATAAATGTTGTTCATAATTTTATATAGATATGTTTATAGGATTATGTAGAGATTTTGATAATATCATTAGATATATGGATTAATTTCATCATTATTTCATCAAAAATCATCCATAAATTTGGAATCAATGCTATAAATTTGATTAATAATTCAATGAGTTTTGAAAAAAGAACTAAAAATTCATCAATATCATAATAATATATATTCATTTCGTATAAAATAATTATTTTTGAGTATCTAAACATAGTGAACACGTCATTCATTCCATTTATATGAAAAATAATAATAATATTAATATAATAATAAAAATATGGGAAATACAAAATTCTTGATCAAATAAGAAAATAAGATGAAACATTAGAAGAGAAAATCTGTATCCTAATAAAAAATGATAATTTTAGTGATTTTACATTGAACCAAAATGCTTAATTCAAAAATAAATTTTATAACAAATAAAATAAGATCATTTAAATTCATGTGTTTTAATCCTAAAGAAATAAATTATTAATAAAGATAATATATCAGTAGTAAAAATGTAAAAGTATAAACCACAATTCCAAAGTACATCAGATAAACCAAATTTCAACTCCCTTGGAATCTTTAGAAATAAAAACATTTTTAAACATATCTCAAGGGTTAAAAATCTAAAAATAATAATTAAAAATAATTAAAAAGTATAAAAAAAATATTCAAGTTCATACAAGATAAACCAAAATAGATTCGGTGGAAAAATTATCTATATTCATAGAATGAAAAAATAAATGAGAGGATATTAATTGAGTGAATCAAATAAATGATTTGGAATAAGATTTTGTGAGGGAATGACAGTATTTTAGTTTTTATGTTGGTAGTTGGAGAATAAAAAGGAGTAAAAATATGTGGAAACCTTACTTGATATGATATAATAGAAAATAAGAACAACCACAACACTAAAAGAAAAAATACCAAAAAATCATATTGTTCAATATCATTGACATCGCTAATTTCAACATGATCAATATATTCTTCATTAATTTATAGTATGGTGGTTGAAATATGGTAGAAATTTAATATTGTTTGTGTCTAAAAGAATTAAAGGGAAATTTCAGTGAATAATAATTTGTGATTTCTGGTTTAGAAACACACGTATGAGTTACAAAGAGATAAGGACATGAATATTGAAAAATATATATTAATAACTTTAGAATGAGGAATACATGGTCAGTTGTACATAAAATGTTAGGTTGGCATGATCATCCACTAGGATACAACAAAATAAACTACATAAATGCATACAAATTAGTCCAATCCTCTATATTTTAATCAATATATCTTTCCATTTTAATTCAATATTCGATAATTATTTGATTGAATAAAGATGATTCATAAAATTTTAACTTTATCCATGAACTTTTATGTAAAAGGATAGATCCTTAGGTTCATAGTAACGTGTAAGAATAATTTTTGATTCAATTATTTCCATATACACATGCTTGTATCAGTTATTTTTCAAGATATTTATTAATGTTTTTATTATGAGAGTATATTATTTTCCAAAAAATTATTGTTTTATAATTACTAAAAACATATGGATGATATTCTTAACCACTTCTATCTTAGCGTTGGGAGTTGTTTTCTTCACCAAAAAACAAGGATTAATATTTATAAAAAACATTAAAAGTAAATAAAACCCTTTTTCATTCATTTTGGATGAAACAGAAAATTTTAATTCAATTTTCAAATATTCTAGGTCAGTAGAATGTTATAAGTAGTTATATATAACATTTTATAACATATATTTAAAATTGTATCATTAATAATTAATCATTAATCATTGAATATCAGTTTTTTAATTCATCCATGTTAGGTTTTTCACAACCACGACATGGGATTTAGTCTTTAATATGATGGCACCATCTCTACTACCGGTATTGAAATATTGTGAAATTTGGCATCAAATATACCATTGAGTTTTTTAAATTGTTGGGAAATGTTATTTTTTTTTAAAGATTTGCAATTCTGAAAATTGAACTAATAAAATAGGTAAATTATCATCAAATGTTTTTATTTATTTCTTTATTTCTTCTCTATAAAAATCTACTGATACTTTTACACTAGAAAGGATCCATTATTATCACTGGATCATAATGAGATTAAAATGAATGAATGAATCCATGTTTTTCATCCAAATATTTATGTGAAATGATATGTATATCATTATTAGCTTTAGTTTTTTTTGTAAAAAAAATAATGAGTCCTCCCTCAACTCTTGGATCATATTATTAAAAATATTATTAAATTAGTGAAATATATCTTCATTTTGAAACGATTTTTTATGATCACTTTTTTCAAATAAATTTAAATCTCCACACCCACCCTGAATGTGGTCCCGTTATAATCTACACACAAAATACAAATATTCATGAAATGTTCCCCAAAAAACACTATCGCATATGTTTTAGCTGTATGAGTCTCTTGAATAAATTGTAATTTTAACCTTATTTATTGGATAGTTTAATCATATTAAAAATCATATTTAATGTTTTTATAAAATTATTAGTATCATATTATTCATTATTAGAACATAATTGAATAAAAACATAAGGAAACACTTCTTCTGATTCTTGAATTGGTCACCCAAAAGATATTTCTTCTAATTTACCTAACACTTCACGTTCTACTATTTTATTCTGAACATCATCTTACATCTGATTATAAGATCGTAAATATCATTTTTCTACCTTAACCAACTTGGGATCTAAAACATGATCTCATATTTTGGAGCAATTGACTTTATTACAACCAACAAATTGTTTATCAGAATAACATACCCATCAACTCATTTATAAAAATTAACTCAATTTCATTTCTATATGGATATAAATACATGTTCTTTTATTCTAAGGGAATAAAAATTTTATTAATCTTTCTAAATAATAACATATGTATCAATGCAATGGAGATGAAACTGAAAAAGGTAAATTTGTGGGAAAGGAAGACTTCCATGAAATATGTAGTTGTAAAAAAGTGGTAGTATCAACTGTAATCAATAATGAACAGTAGAAAATTATTAAATCCAATTAAATGTGGAAATATACAAGGTTATATCCTCTATAATGTTTTCAATTTATTACCATTGTATTATTGAAATAATTCCAATCAAGATAATCATAGGTCTACCTCCAGTAATTTGAATAAGTGAATTTTTCAAAAAGCATAATCTATTAATAGAAGCATCACTAGGTCTTTTAATAACATTCCCAAGCTATGTTAAGGTAGTCTTAGTCATATTCTTATTAATTATATCTACTCTAATTTTCTCTTAAACCCATTAATTTCTAATTTTATCCAGTATTGTTTTTGAACATTTCATACATAAAATTTTCATGTGTACTCCCTTCCTTTTATTGTTTAGGATATTTTTCCAAAATCCTACACTCACCCCCATATAGAATGGATGGTGTAATAATAGTCCTATAAAATATACCCATCAATTTAAAATAATTTTTATGACCACAAATCAATCGATAATCCTTTAAAATTTTATCAATTCATTTTGAATTTTATGAGAGACATGTGTATTAATATCTGCATGACATTATATAAATGAATCTAAATATCCATCAATGTTCAATGTAATGTGGTCTCCCAATTTCATGTATATGGAATTACTAGTCAATACTAGGCTAATATGATAATATATGTATTTTTTGTATTTCGACACATATGGAATCATTTTCATTCTAATGTATCTTTATAAAGATTAAACATTAAATTGATAATCTCATCGGATTGTTCAATGAGAACTATATCATCTGAATAATGAATGCAATTAGATATCTAATATTTTAATTTCGTCCAATTAATCCATATATATATCCTTTTATTCTCTTACAGTGAGTTATTACTTCCATCTAAGAATGATTTATCGAATGTTATCCTTTGATTAGACTACTCAAATTGAACGATGAATCATGTAAACATACAATGGTCACCTTTAACATTCTAATTATTGTTTTATTTATATTGAATATTATCATATTATTATTTCTTGTTTTAATAAGGGTACATGATTCAATTCAAGATAAATTATGTAATGGGATTCAAAATATGTATTCCCCTAAATTCAGTCCCACATAGGGGGTGATGTTCCACACTTTTGGACCCTTTTCTAACGTGTAATTTTGTTGAAAAATATCATGAATTATTTTAATGAATCGTCCTCTGTTCATTTATTTGTCAATATAATTCTACTAGGGTCAGTTACCCAATTTATTTCAATCTCTCATTATAAAATAAATATTTCCATAAGATACATATATATGATAAATAATGAGTGTCTAATTTTGTTATGATACATTTTTTGGTTGATTGATATCTAAAAAGGTATGAATATTAAAATAAATATTATTAATTGGTAGTTTAGATAGAATTTAGTTCATTTAATCATCTAACATAAATATGCATCCTATTGAATCTTAGATAATATATATATATATTCATGCATATATTCATTAATGTTTTGAATCTTATACACATTCATATAAATTAACATACAATAAGTACATATCCCTTATATAATTAATTATTTTTTCATTCATACACAATAAAAACAATTTAGTAAGATTAAATAGAATATCCAAACAAGACATAGGGAAATGTTTCAAAATTCTAATTTCATGCATGTGACTAAAATCCTAGAAAAATAAATCCCACTCTTATGCACGTATGATGATGATGTTATACAACCGACTGATTTACAGATAAATTCTATGAACATTGGCCATAAAAAACAAAAATGGGACCATAATAATATACTCATCATTTGAGATGTTTTAATTGATTATTTTGAATCAAAATATGGTAGAATATATGAAAAAGTAAAATAAATATTTAAATTACAATTATAGAAATACTAATAAATAATTTTGATTAAATTAATTTAAATGAAATGAAATATCTAGAATTAAAAAATATAAATGAATAAGCTGAAAATTTGATTTATGCATTTGACCATCAATAATAAATAAATATGGACAATTATTAAATTCCGAATGGTTTATTAATAATGATAAAATATATCAATGAATTTTTAATTTATTAGTGTATGATCAAATTAATATAATTTATTAACATTTAAACCTAATTTTTATCTCCAAATTTTTTTTAGTATTTTCTAATGTTACATAGGTTCTTTTGGGTTCCCTACAATATAACATATATGATTCCATATACATTGTAGTCCCTAAAAATGAACAATTCGAATTTATTAATTAATTTTCACATAAATATATAAAATGTCTGAATCGTGGGAATATCATAATATAATAGACACATACATTTAAGATAATATAAATGTAATATGAATATTTAATGTCAATAAAATATAAATTTTTTAAATATGGTATAAATTGATCACAATGGAACATGTCATACATTTGGATTGTGGATTTCATAATATAAGTTGTGTGTATCAGTTTTTATGATGATAAAACAACTCTGAGTCAGGTAGGATTTTCCACACAAGTTGATATCTATTAATGATGTTCATAAAATATTTCTCACATGTGTTATAGAATACAACTTGTTTTTGTAAAAAAATTGTAGTGTCATAACATGATAGATTAATCAATACCATTATATGAATATTTTTTTTAGAAAATTATTGATATTGGTATGTTGTGATTAGATTATTGGATGATGGTGAGCCGACTGTCGGTGGCCCCTAACACAAACATGGCCATAACTGTCGTGTACTATAGCAGAGATGATCGAATATTCTGACATGGAATTGTAGCAGTTCAGACCCATTGTAGTTGTATGTGATAGTGCTATTATAGGTCCTTTGAGTTCATGGAACTAATAAAGTTGTATCTTGGACATTTTTTTGTTTCAAAAACATTATCATAGTGGACTACTATATTTATATTATTGAAACATGGGATAATCATCAAAATATTTCATTAAGATATCATTCGAGATAAGGTTTTACGAACTCCAAAAAAAATTACTTTGTAATTATACTGCCAATTTTTGGGAAGTTATTCTATCTCCCCATGAACATTGAGATTATTCTCGAACCTTGTTAATCATTGTGACTTGTTTTCTTGTTCTTCATTATTTTATATTTTTTCTCCCCTTTACACTATTTTCTGATTTCATTCATCATGTTTCTCCTATTATTTTATGAAAATTATATTTTTTTCATATATTATACAATTCAATCAGGCCAATCATACTGTGGTACTAATAAAATCCTTCAGTAAAAATTATCCACATCACATCATATCACATTAAATTCCCATATAATATAGTATGATATTTTTCATATTGAATTTTTTCAAATCTAGATCAAATAATATCATCACTATAGTTATTTAATTTTACTATTGAATTTTGCGGAGATATTATATTCCAAAAAAACAAGAAAAAAATATAATCAACAATTTTAGACTATAGATGATTTGTTATATAAAATTATATTTATAAAAATATTACAAAGATTCTAATAATTTATTTGTGCTTGATAAACACCATAAGAACCAACCATTTGATTTGTGGAAGCTCTAGAGATCCAAAAATGTTCTATATATAGGATCAAATTTCATGGTCTTTTATTGTACCATTATTGTCTAGAAATTAGAATGATCACATATATATATATATGTGTGTGTGTGTGTGTGTGTGTAATGATATATATGGAGAGATATAGATATAGATAGGGGATTTGGTTGAGGGTATCCTCCAATAATATTTTATCTTATTTTTTTGACCACTTATTCTTTCCATTGGAATCATTGATACAATCACATAAACAATGATAATAGTGAGATGATATTTATTAGATTAAAACCTAAAATATACTATCTTGGATTATATATTGTTGGAAAAAATCCAAAATACAAGTGGTGGAAGTGTACATTGATGATTGGATTCATTTTTGGGAGAGATGGAGTGGGATGGCATCGGATTTCTATGTGGTGGTTGATGGTAGAGTATCATCCTTCTTCGTTGATTATCATGTATTATTTTATTCATAAAAATAGTTGATTATTTGTTGTGATAGCTTAGTATCGTTGGATTCAGTTGGGAAAATAAGTGATATAGTTAAAGGTTTGAAAAGAATCATACAATGATATTGAATTACCATTATGGACAACCTACTAGGTTTCTTCAATTTCCCCTTCTTCAGAATCATTTCCCTAGTGTTTGAAGCTTATGTAAGGTTTACAACTTATTTACTAATTAAGAGGAATTTTCCTAGAGGATATTGAATATAGTGTGGATTTATCTTGGATTCTCTATAGATGTTTTCTTCTTTAATTATCATGGGATATAGAGTTATTTCTTGACATGGGCTATTAAATAGAAATCTACCATTCGATCTCAATTCTATATTGGATAATTTAATCAATTAATTTTGATGACTATCCTTTTTTTCACCTTCCCTAGAGATATAAAATCCATTGGGAGAATTATTAGGTTCTTTTCAAGTTTTTGAACATACATTATGATTCAATTCATACAATATCATCTTACTTATATCAGTAATTTCATTAGTTTTTTCAAACTATTTCTATTGTGACTGTCTAATTTTCTTTTCCATTAATATTTTTGTTGATAATATCGCCAAAAAAATGATGATATGCCAGACCACTTATTTCCCAGGTTTTTATGCTATTTTCAACACCATATACTGATTTCTATTTGAAAACAACATTCTAGAGACACAAAAAACTTAACTTCATTCTGTTTCTCTATAACTAATTTCTTTACACCAATTTTCAAATATTATAAGTTAGGTACAAAATCTATTAGGATACTGGTAACATTTATTAATTGTTCTTACATGAGATATAATATATTAAATCCTCAACTTTTTAATATCAATTTTTGATTCCTCGTTTTTAGAATCTAGGCTACCATAATATGTGCTTATCTACTTAATGTAGTGTCTTAATTTCAACTAATGATATTGAAATGTAACGATAGTTTTTAATCAGATATTCCACATAATTTTGACAAAATATTTGTGAAATTTATTCAATAACATGGTGTAAACAATTAGGAAAATTAGATAAAAATAGCTACATTATTTTCAAATAATCATAAAATGATTCATTTAATTTATTAAAAATCCACTGGCACATCCACTTTATTATGATATCCAATTCTACCACCAGATCATCATCATATTATATGATTTAATAACCCCTATAATTATCCAAAATAAAAATATAAAATTATTATCGTATCATTATGAAATTTCTTTCTATCCAAATTTGTTATGAGACCTCCCTAAACTATTGGATCATATTCTTGATAGTCATCTTTAATTGGTGAAAACAAATATATTTTTTGGAAAGGATGTCTATGGATTATTTATATCAAATAAATTAAAATAATAATATTCTCCTTTCTCCCTCTAAATTTTGGAATCTTCAATAGCATGAGAAAAATATTCATCTTATTGAACTGTTATCTCAAAACCCCACTAATATAGATTCTCTAGAACTATTTTTCTCTGAACCGATTAGATCTTTTTTTCTAATTTCTATGATTTTTTATTAAATTTCAAATACATATTTAATATGATATTCAAAAGGAATAGTTAAATTATATTCTAAATAGAACATGAAACTACTCTTCTTGAGATGATTGAATCATTCCATCATAATGTATTTCTTCATTTTCAATTATAACTCTAGTGTCCAACATTTCCTCCTAAATTTATCTTCCCTATGAACATATTTGTTACTATATTATATCATGCATATTATTTTTATAAGGCCCCAGCCTTAAACCTTACTTAATCTTGAGTTATTAAAAGATTACACATTGAGGATATTTTCAGGTTTAGAGTTTTAGAGAACTAGATCATAAAACTTACATTGCATTCCACATTTAAACAAAGTGGTTACATAAAAGATAGTATTCATTTTTTTCCCATTAACGGAAATATATTTAAAAAATTAAAGCATGGATTCTTACTACACACTTCCTTGACACTATCATCATATCATGTACCTTTCCCTTGACCAGTGATAAAAAATTTCAAAAAAACTTGGGATGAGCATAAAAAGTTCAGTAAGGGTTATAAAAAAAATATGGAAAGGAAACATGAGTTCATATATACATAAGAATGAAATCATACTTTACCCATAAAAAATAGGCACTTTAACATACCTCATCAAATCATGAATAAATCATTGAAATCATAAGACATTAAAGGTAACTTGAGGTATTCATAACATTCTTACGTAGGGAGTAACTCTCTTGGTTACGTTTGGAATACCCACCACAGTATATTCCCTAAATCTCTTCGGAGAAACCTTAAGATTTCACTCCTTCACATTACCCAATGCATTGGAGAGCTATATCGGGCTCACCCGCCCTTAGTTTATCACGGAACCACCCATTTACATAACAATGCCCAGGAACCATAACATAAACGTATCAAATAATACATTCATAAAGGAAACATAACATTTCCACATTTCAATCACAATATAACATTTTAGTATATTTAAATAATGAATCCATTCAAAAAGAAACCATTTCCAAAACCATTTAAAACATTTAATAAACAGATTTTTGAATCAAAGTGTCCCATACCACCTTGATGCTTTTAAAATATTAATATCCATATAACTAAATCCATAAAACCATTTTGAAAATATGGATATTAATAAGAAGAAATAATTAAAACATTTAAAGTGATATTTTGGTTAAAGGGGTTCTACCAAAATTAGAGACACTTGAATACAATAATTTGAGGAATAAAATTTAGTAAGAACATTATAATATCATGAGAATAAATGGATTCATTATATAATATTCCAAAGGATAGTATATACACCATATAAGAGTGAATTGGTGCATAACAACAATGAAGTCTCAATAGAAATGTCAAATGTGATGAATTCCCTTATAAAGAAGGTATCCTTAAATTAAGTATAATTCAATCTCAAAATTATGTGTGACAAATATAAATACACCCAATATAAGGGGATATTATGTGTAAATCAAGAAAATGTCATTCACACATATTCAAAAGATGACATATTCAATAACTACATATTGAACCCAAAGAAATCGAAATTGGGTTAAAAAGTTCCCTTGGTAAAATTCGACAGCCTAACGGCATCACTTAAAAATTCAGAAAATGAGTTGATGAGAGATAAAAAGAGCATCTCATCACTTGGATATAAAATTTAAATCAATAAGGATATAAAATAACATATCTTAACATAATAGTATGTGAATTAAAAGACATAACAAAAGAAGTTTTTTAAAAAGAGGAGGGTGAAAGGTCCCCTTACCGAGTTGGGTAACTTTCGAAAGGTACACCCCATGGAAGAAGGGTCATAAAATAAATATGTGAATACCCATAAATGCAATTATACAACACAAAGTGTATAATAATGGGCGGTACATACACCACACAAAGGAAATTGTGGCAAATGTAGCATAAATATCACGGGAATAAAAGTGAGATGAAAAATCCCTTACGAAAACTCAGCAGCCTAACAGCGCCACTTAAAACTTCCAAAATGGATTGATGAGATGAAATAGGGTATCTCATCATATGAACATAAAAATTACAGTAAGAGTAATAAAAAATAACATCCCAATCACAAGAAATATGAGCTTAAAAGGAATGACATAAAAGGGTGTACTTAAAAAGAAAGAGAGGAGTAGGATCCCTTACCTCGGGTACGACTTGACTCGATCGTTCTTTAATCTCCTGAATAATAAACTTGAGTTAATTTGTACTTCATTAAGAAAATTTTTAAAGTTCATTATTCCTTTTATATCACTTATTACCATGTCATGAACACTATGTAATTATTTTAGATAATAACGGTCGTTTAAACGATCATTGGTACTTGAGTCAAAATATGCTCTTTATAATTACAAGTTGTTTTTGTATCCATTATATCTAGAGTTATAATCATGATGTATATATCATATATATCATATATATCTAGTAAATATTCATTTTATACTATTCTATATCATTTCGAGATAAAAAACGAAAAGCACCGTTCATGGAGACGGTAGGATATATATATATATATATATTATAATTATAGGATAATATATATGTTATATAGGTCAAATAATTTCATTAATTTCATTATTTATACATTCCATGTATTGCATGTACGAGTCATATCACTTGAGGGGGCGGTAGTCCGCAATTCCTCATATGAAATTATCGCATTTACACAACATGAAAAGAATAAAGGTATGGTTTAAATATAAAATAAAGAAGCATATAGTAAACGTAAATACCATATATATCATATATAAAATACAGTTACATCATAATGGAAACCTTTAAAGGTGTTAAAAGAATATTGAACAATCATCGTTTCGTGAGGTAGAAAATCGCCAACCACAGAAACAGTATGTTCTTTAACCATTAGACGAAGGTGTGTGTAAGTGTAGCTCGAATAATTCTTATAACAACATCCTGGTATATTGAACATACTGGAGTTGTTACAAAATAAATGAATAAAAAGAGTTTAGGGGGTTGGAGAAGAAAAATAAAACAAAATGACTCAAGTGAAGACATTACCTTAAAATCGGGTAACTCCCTTTGGTTTGAACTCAAAAGCTTCATTGGGAAGACTTCTTCCCAATGTGAGGATTCAAGGAGTTAGATAGGGATGTGGAGAGACAAAATCGTCAGGGTTTGGCCGAGCCAAAGGCTTTGGAAGTGTGGGTAAGGAGGTAGAGGTGGGGACCTTTTATAAGAGGAGGGGAGGGGCACTCTTGGAAAGTAAGGAAATGTTACTTTATTTTAGAATGACTTTCAGATTTTAATGGTCCCACATTGATGTGTTTCGAGGATAAGGTGATAAGGGTTCGAAATACACCAATTAAATAGGTTTTGGACATGTTTAGGTCTTATATTTTACATTCTCTTTCCATTTTATTTAAATCGTTAAATAATGAGGTCATCGCAGCATCATCATGATGTCATAAATAATTTAATTTATTTATTGTCCAAAAATTATAAAAAAAATACTATGATGTAGGAAATAGTTTTATCTTTCCAATGACTACTTATAGTCAAAAATATGACTTGTATAACCCCATGTAAATTTTATTTTAGTAAAACATTTCATGTGTGTGTCATTTTTACTTTAACATTAAATAAATAGGTATTTATGTCATTTTCCAACCAAAGTGGCTCCATGGGGTCCCCAAGTTGACCCATGGATTGTCTTGGTCGGCCATGACTCATCCAATGAGGGTATGACATGTTTCTAGGTCATTTCATTTTATTAAAACATTATTTTTACCTTAAAATACACTAATTACCTCTAATTGCGATTAAAAACTTAATAAGTTACTATTCACCAAAAAATTATTTTAATCCCATTGAACCACATTTTACTTCTTAATGACAACCATGTATGTCATATTTTTGAAATTCAAAACACAATGATGGAAAAATTTCATTTTTACGGAAAATCAGTTTTTATAAGTACCACTTAGTGGTTTCACTATTCATCAAAAATTGAAGTTTTTCAGAAAATTACCAAAAATTCACCCTAAGCTATATTTGATATTCCGAATTCAAAAATGATGTATATTTTAAAAAATTCAAAACATATAAGTTGCATTAATGAATTTAATAATTAATTCCTGCTGTCAAAACAAATAGCATGTTTTTTTGAAACAAAATGTATCAAAAGATTGACACTAGTTTAAGTCCGATTTCAAAGTGAAATTAATTACAACGACCACTATTGGATTAAATGGTAAAAATATATTCTAATTTAAATTTAAACCCAATTAAAAATATAATCTAATCATATAAATAAATTAGATTAAAAATAGGTTTTGAATTAAAATACAACATTTTTCAGTATTCATTAAAAATTGAACTTTTTCGGAAAAATACCAAAAATTTGCACAAAGTAAATTTTGATGTCCCGATTCTAAAGAAAATTTTATTTTGTCAAATATAACACATAAAATTGTCAAAAACTGGATTTAAAAGAGGTTCTCCATCAAAAGGCGGTTAATCGTCCTTTTAAATAATAATTGAATGTTTATGCTTAAAATTGGATTCATTCGCATTTTTAATCCTATAACATTTATTGTAAAGAGTAAAAATATTTGACAAACATATATAATAATTTTTTAGTTAGTTCTATTCATTCCCGCCATTACAACGGCTAGGCATTAACTACCATTTAAAATACTATTATTTTATTATTAGAGTGCAATGCAAGATTCTCAAGAAACTCATTGTTGCGTATTGGGTACGCCATCATTCATAGTGTCCCCTTTAAAGTAATATTAATATTTTATTCAAAAATATGGATAAATATGAAAATGTCGTACTCTTTATTTACCTGGGGTGTTACATCCTTCCCCCCTTTTAGGAATTACGTCCTCGCAATTTTAAAATTGAGCTTGGAAACATCCTTGAAAGTCCCACATCGGAACAAGAGTCGGTAAAACA
The DNA here is from genome assembly GCA_963277665.1 of Viscum album. Classification (NCBI taxonomy): domain Eukaryota; kingdom Viridiplantae; phylum Streptophyta; class Magnoliopsida; order Santalales; family Viscaceae; genus Viscum; species Viscum album. The sequence goes on from OY728155.1 coordinate 881,703,466, forward strand.
ATCACTTTAAAATAAAGAAAGATAAGTATAGAGGTCACCCTAGTTAACCCATACTAGGATTCGATGTACAAAAACATGGACATAGAGGAGAAAACATAGGTTCATGTTCTGATGGAGAGTGATAGAAAACATGTTTAGGATAAAGTTAACGACAAGAAAATCACAAACTTGTGATGGGTTAAATGGTATTCGATTCCCCAGTAGGAAAAGTTAATAGACAAAATTTTTGTTTTAAGTTACTTTTTATTGAGGAATTTATTCATAAGGAAAAATAATCACTTATCATGTTGACTTTCAACATTTATTAGATTCCTTACACAAACTCATATTTTCTCCAAAAGACGAGTATTTAGGAAGACTTGTTCACTATAATCAACTTCTAGAGAATCACCTAATCCACAAAAGAGAACTATATACTTCCCATGTCTTTAGACTTTAACCAAAACCAAAACCAAAACAAAAAATATTAGTACAAGATCATATAATCCAGAAAAGGATAACCCTTTATAAAAAGAAAATCTATTCTTAATCTCCAAAGTTTATCCAACAAACCCCAAAGTTCAATGAGGACCATTCGATAAAAAATTTGTCCATAAAATTATTCAAAGTAAAACAAACTAAGATTGAAACCCAAATATTTGAAATATTTAGTCACATAGTCTTCGAAGGTAAAAATTAACTTTTATCTCCAAATAACATCAGTTGCTCTTAATGTCTCATATTGAAAAGTAATTAACCTAATCACATATCCTCCATGATAGGTTAATAAATTTCCATAGATAACCAAAAATCAACTTACTCTTAATTCATAAAATCATCTAACTAAAAAGAATCAGTCAAACTAACTAGGGACTTCACGTAGTCCAGTGGTAGGTGATAAATACCAGTCGCACTTTGGTTGTGGGTTCGATTCCCGCAGCTTTGTCCAACGCGATGGGTTGTCACACGGTCTGCGTGTTGTCCTTTTTATAAAACTCCAAAAATAACCTTAATATGTTTTAACCTCAATAGTTTCCTTATACCTCTCATTTTCATCCAAATTTGTTATGATCTCAAGATCTTAATTCTTGAAGTCTTATTTCACCACCATAAGATAAAATAAAACAATTCCCAAAATGAATAACATCATACCTTGATCATGGCGTCCACTCAGTTTCATCGTTATCTTGCTCATGTAGGTAGAAGTCCCATGCATTACAACAATGATTTAGAGATCCTTCGAAATCATTTGCTTCCTCCATCCAAATACACCTTGTATAACATGGGTCATATGGGTGTTCACAGAAAAACAGTTTTGGAAAATAATCATGTATGACATATAATTCCAAAACATCTGATAAAACATGATTTCTACAAAATAGTCGGACATAATTTGAGTTGAAACTTTCTATTGTTGGTCCTTTTAAAATACCATTTGTATGTGCTGAGAGACTATATTTTTAAAGAAAATATAAATAGGTTGTGCAATGGTCTCCTTCCTCAGCACCATTTTAAAATCATAATATGCTTCAAATTCTTGTGATAAGGTAAAATATTTGAAAATACCTTGATATTATTTACCTTTCTTGAAAATATGAGAATATTGTGAAAATAGTATTTGTCTAAAAACAACCCATGATCCACGATGATAACGAGGTATAGTGGAGGTGTTTGATATCTCAAACAACTGCTTTCAAGTGAGTTGTATGCTAGAAAAAGTTTCACAATCATCCAAACATGACTTTGCAATAATTATTTCAAGCATGTCATCGGGAAGAGATAAGAATGTCGTTTGAGATCCTTCTCCTTCCATTCGTAACTGACTTTACTTGACCTGAAAAAAAAAGTTATAAAACAAGGATTTAACTGAAATAATATATATAGGGACTAATCATGTGTCTAACAAAAACTCTTAATCCCTAAAGTTTTCTAAACCTCCCTTTGATACCAACTATAAGGCCACAGCCTTAAACCTTACTTAATCTTGAGTTATTAAAAGATTACACATTGAGGATCTTTTCAGGTTTAGAGTTTTAGATAATTAGATCACAAAACTTGCATTACATTCCACATTTAAACAAAGTGGTTACATAAAAGATAGTATTCATTTTTTTCCCATTCACGGAAACATATTTAAAAAATTAAAAGATGGATTCTTTCTTCACACTTCCTTGACACTATCATCATATCATGTACCTTTCCCTTGACCTGTGAAAAAAAAATTCAAAAAAAAACATAAGATGAGCATAAAAAGCTCATTAAGGGTTATAAAAAAAATATGGAAAGGAAACATGAGATCATATATACATAAGAATTAAATCATACTTTACCCATAAAACATAGGTACTTTAACATATCTCATCAAATCATGAATAAATCATAGAAATCATAAGACATAAAAGGTAACTTGAGGAATTCATAACATTCTTACGTAGGGAGTAACCCTCTTGGTTACGTTTGGAATACCCAACACAGTATATTCCCTAAATCTCTTTGGAGAAACCTTAACATTTCACTCCTTCATGTTACCCAATGCATTGGAGAGCTATATCGGGCTCACCCGCCCTTAGTTTATCATGGAACCACCCATTTTCATAACAATTCCCAGGAACCATAACATAAACGTATCAGATAATACATTCATAAAGGAAACATAACATTTCCACATTTCAATCACAATATAACATTTTAGTATATTTAAATAATGAATCCATTCAAAAAGAAACCATTTCCAAAACCATTTAAAACATTTAATAAACAGATTTTTGAATCAAAGTGTCCCATACCACCTTGATGATTTTAAAATATTAATATCCATATAACTAAATCCATAAAACCATTTTGAAAACATGGATATTAATAAGAAGAAATAATTAAAACATTTAAAGCGATATTTTGGTTAAAGGGGTTTTACCAAAATTAGAGACACTTGAATACAATAATTTGAGGAATAACATTTAGTAAGAACTTTATAATATCATGAGAATAAATGGATTCATGATATAATATTCCAAAGAACATTATATACACCATATAAGAGTGAATTGGTGCATAACAACAATGAAGTCCCAATAGAAATGTCAAATGTGATGAATTCCCTTATAAAGAATGTATCCTTAAATTAAGGATAATTCAATCTCAAATTTATGTGTGACAAATATAAATACACCCAATATAAGTGGATATTATGTTTAAAACAAGAAACGTTCATTCACACATATTCAAAAGATGACATATTCAATAACTACATGTTGAACCCAAAGAAATCGAAATTGGGTTAAAAAGTTCCCTTGGTAAAATTCGACAGACTAACGGCATCACTTCAAAATTCAGAAAATGAGTTTATGAGAGATAAAAAGGGCATCTCATCACTTGGACATAAAATTTACATCAATAAGGATATAAAATAACATATCTCAACATAATATTATGTGAATTAAAAGACATAACAAAAGAAGTCTTTTAAAAAGAGGAGGGTGAAAGGTCCCCTTACCGAGTTGGGTAACTTTCGAAACGTACACCCCATGGAAGAAGGGTTATACAATGAAGATGTGAATACCCATAAATGAAATTATAAAACACAAAGTGTATAATAATGGTCAGTACATACACCACTCAAAGGAAATTGTGGCAAATGTAGCATAAATCTCACGGGAATAAAAGTGAGATGAAAAATCCCTTACAAAAACTCGGCAGCCTAACGGCGCCACTTAAAACTTCCAAAATGGATTTATGAGAGGAAATATGGTATCTCATCATATGAACATAAAAATTACAGTAAGATTAATATAAAAGAAAATCCCAAACACAAGAAATATGAGCTTAAAAGGAATGACATAAAAGGGTGTACTTAAAAAGAAAGAGAGGAGTAGGATCCCTTACCTCGGGTAAGACTTGACTCGATCGTTCTTTAATCTCCTGAATAATAAACTTGAGTTAATTTGTACTTCCTTAAGAACCTTTTTAAAGTTCATTATTCATTTTATATCACTTATTACCATGTCATGAACACAATGTAATTATTTTAGTTAATAACGGTCGTTTAAACGATCACTGGTACTTGAGTCAAAATATGCTCTTTATAATTACAAGTTGTTCATGTATGCATTATATCCAGAGTTATAATCATGATTTATATATCATATATATCATATATATCTAGTAAATATTCATTTAATACTATTCCATTTCATTTGGAGATAAAAAAACGAAAAGCACTGTTCATGGAGGCGGTAGGATATATATATATATTATAATTACAGTATAATATATTTGTTATATAGGTCAAATATGTTCATTAATTTTATTCTTTATACATTCCATGTATTGCATGTACGAGTCACATCACTTGAGGGGGCGGTAGTCCGCACTTCCTCATATGAAATTATCGCATTTACACAACCTGAAAAGAATAAAGGTATGGTTTAAATATAAAATAAATAAGAATATAGTAAACATAAATACCATATATATAATATATAAAATACAGTGACATAATAATGGCCACCTTTAAAGGTGTTAAAATAATATTGAACAATCATCGTTTCGTGAGGCAGAAAATCGCCAACCACAGAAACAGTATGTTCTTTAACAATTAGACGAAGGTGTGTGTAAGTGTAGCTCGAATAATTATAATAACAACATCATAGTATATTGAAGATACTGGAGTTGTTACAAAAAAATGAATAAAAAGTGTTTATGGGGTTGGAGAAGCAAAATAAAACAAAAGGACTCAAGTGAAGACATTACCTTAAAATCGGGTAACTCCCTTTGGTTTGAGCTCAAAGGCATCCTTGGGAAGACTTATGCCCAAAGTTAGGCATCAAGGAGTTATAGAGGGATGTGGAGAGACAAAATGGTCAGGGTTTGGCCGAGCTCAAGGCTTTGGAAGTGTGGGTAAGGAGGTAGAGGTGGGGGCCTTTTATAAGAGGAGGGGAGGGGCACTCTTGGAAAGTAAGGAAATGTTACATTATTTTAGAATGAGTTTCGGATTTATTGGTCCCAAATTGATGTGTTTCTAGGATAAGGTGATAAGGGTTCTAAATCAACCCATACAATAGGTTTTGGACATTTTTAGGTCTTATATTTTATACTCTCTTTCCATTTTATTTAAATCGTTAAATAATGTGGTCATCTCTGCATCATCATGATGTCATAAATAATTTAGTTTATTTAATGTCCAAAAATTATAAAAAAAATACTATGATGTAGGAAATAGTTTTATCTTTCTAATGAATATTTATAGTCAAAAATATGACTTTAATAACCCCATGTAAAAATTATTTTAGTAAAACATTTCATGTGTGTGTCATTTTTACTTTAACATTAAATAAAAATGTATTTATGTCATTTTCCAACCAAAGTGGCTCCATGGGGTCCCCAAGTTGACTCATGGATTGTCGTGGTCGGCCATGACTCATCCAATGATGGTAGGACATGTTTCTAGGTCATTTCATTTTATTAAAACATTATTTTTACCTTAAACTACACTAATTACCTCTAATCGTGATTAAAAACTTAATAAGTTACTATTAACCAAAAATTATTTTAATCCCATTGAAACACATTTTACTTCTTAATGAAAATCATGTATGTCAGATTTTTGAAATTCAAAACACAAAGATGGCAAAATTTCATTTAAATGGAAAATCAGTTTTTATAAGTACCACTTAGTGGTTTCACTATTCATCAAAAATTGAAGTTTTTCAGAAAATTACCAAAAATTCACCCTAAGATATATTTGATATTCTGAATTAAAAAATGATGTATATTTTAAAAAATTCAAAACATATAAGTTGCATTAATTAATTTAATAATTAATTCCCGCTGTCAAAACAAATAGCGTGTTTTTTTGAAACAAAATGTATCAAAAGATTGACATTAGTTTAAGTCCTATTTCAAAGTGAAATTAATTCCAACGACCACTATTGGATTAAATGGTAAAAATATATTCTAATTTAACTTTAAACCCAATTCAAAATATAATCTAATCATATAAATAAATTAGATAAAAAATAGGTTTTGAATTAAAATACAACATTCTTCACTATTCATTAAAAATTGAACTTTTTCGAAAAAATACCAAAAATTTACACAAAGTAAATTTTGATGTCCTGATTATAAATAAGAATTTTATTTTGTCATATATAAAACATAAAATTGTCAAAAAGTGGATTTAGAAGAGGTTCGCCATCAAAAGGTGGTTAATCGACCTTTTAAAGAATATTGGAATGTTTACGCTTTAAATTGGATTCATTCGCATTTTTAATCCTATAACATTTATTGTAAAGAGTAAAAATATTTGACAAACATATATAATCATTTTTTAGTTAGTTCTATTCATTCCCGCCATTACAACTGCTAGGCATTAACTACCATTTAAAATAATATTATTTTATTATTAGAGTGCAATGCAAGATTCTCAAGAAACTCATTATTGCGTATTGGGTACGCCATCATGCATAGCGTCCCCTTTAAAGTAATATTAATATCTTATTCAAAAATATGGATAAATATGAAAATGTCATACTCTTTATTTACCTGGGGTGTTACAATTTTCATGAATAATTTTACCCTCATCCCATACCATATGATTATATTATAAATAACTAGTCAGTAAAGGTTGGGAAGAGAGAGTATTTTTTAATAAACATAGAATTAATATGAATTCTTTTAATCTCCAACAACAAATTCAAAGTTACAGTCCTCAATCCTCAAATTAATTTTAACTATTATTACATAAAAACTTTTATGAGATATAAGTAACATCCGATCAAGGGGTCTTATCTCATTCAAATATTAATCACCTAGGAATCTGGTGATAATATTTTCAGGACAATTCATGTAGTTTTTTATATTCAACTTGAAACATGATATTATTTACAATTTTCGATGTTTAGTATTAGAGAACCAACAGACTATAGGTGTATGTTCTAGCTAGGAGGGAAAAGTATTCTAACATTGGAAGAAAAAAAATATAGATGATTAATCTTAATGATTTTTTTCAATAAAAGTATTGTGTGATGAGATTCAAGGGGTGTTGATTTTAATATTTATCTAATAAAATCATAGTTTCTAATTCGGTTTTTGAATGTTTTATAACATTATTTTAATTCCATTAAATTAATATTTCATAAAAAATATGTTCCGTTACCATTTTACTAAATGTGTCAATAAATTTTATAATAATTTCACTCTAATACTAAAGAATTGAATCTTAAAATATTGTTAGGTTTACTTATGACTTCATTATATAGTATCAATATTTAGGATTTAGTATATAATACATATTAATGTCCACTACTTCTTGAAATATATTTTTTCAAGTTTGAAAAAACATTATCAACTCCTTGAGTATGGACCTAGTATTGTAACATTATAATCTTGTTTGGATCATAAAAACTAAACGGGAATAAAGTTATATTGTTTCATCATCCTTAATTTCATTACCTGAAAACTAAAAATGTGATAGTAAAAACAATATAATTACCATGTATATGGAAAAATTTAAAAAACCAACTCACATAATATTTTAATCTCTGTAAAAAATTTCTCAATAATGATCTAGTAATGATAATTCATATGAAAGCACTATATAAATAATTATACAATGACATGGAAAAAAATTGATACAAATACCCATATACATAATGGAAGTGTTTCCAAATGATTATTCATCATCCATTAGTGTCCGCTAAACAATCATCATTACTAATTATGTTCCTAGTGGATCATGCGGGTACACTAAGATGGGTGTGAGTCAGTGTACATATGTTTTACCAATTTTCAATAATTATATATTAACCTCTTCTCTTATTTTATCCTCTATACTAGTTATAGTGAATATATATTCCATGTTTACCAAAAAAATTGTATATCATTCCAGAATTAAATTAAATAAAGCATAGAAAACTGTATTATTAAATAGTTCTCCCCTAATATGGGTGACTACATCAATGATGTGTTTAGAAATATTCGAGACACATATTATCCACTACAATTCAATCAATAATTACTAGTGGTTCGATTGGGTATCATCAAAACTCCGTTGTTGGTAGGTAGAAACCACATCCCAAATTAAACTGTTATCCTACAAGTTTTCATTATACTGTTATCCCATTATTGTTATTTATAATGGAATCCCAATAATGTTTAAAAATACCACACATAAAATAATGAAAAATAACACATAATCTTTAATCTGCAAATGCAATAAAACTAATTATCCTCTTTGATCCATAAGAATAAACTGATTTTATACTTTATCACATGAATTGAAATTCATCAAGTGGCAATGTTGGTAATCAATAACATTTTATTAATGTTAGTTCATTTTACTCCTCAAAATTAGTGGAATATAACACTTTCAATTCCTCTCTCTGTTATAACAGAATTAACAACGGATAATTCATAATAAATTTGAAAGGTGTCTTCTACCACACTTTACTATAATATATTCTATCAGATCAATCAATATATTAAAATATTATTCTAAATCATTACAATTATAATAATTTTTTCTTCATTCATGTAGTGTATAAATTATGTTTTCATGCATGAAATTCTTGTGTATTCATTATACTTCCTTCTTCAATTTTTGTGACAACATGAGCAATGTTATTGTGTTTAAATGATTAATCAATATATGTACAATACGGATTATCTGTCAACTTATTATTTAATAGAGTATATAGAGGAACATAGTTCAAATCATTCATACATCCTTATTCATGTATATAAAAAATTAGTCTTTATTCGTGCATCAAATGACAAAGAGATTGACCATTGTTTATGTATGTATTTTATTTCATGTTCATATCTTACATGAAAAAAAAACATCTCACATTACACATAAATAAAATATGACTATAAAACTACTTATGAAACATCATGAAACATATATATGTGATATTAAAATCACTTATACTTCACATAGATATGCTTCCATAGATCATCCTTTCGCATATTTGAAGGTGTGCACTACTGGCACTAGTCCCCTTTACATGAACCATTTTTTCATTAAATTATCAGGAAAAAAATACCTTCTTTCCATAAAAAAATTGGTTTGTGAGATCCAATTTTTCATAAACTAGAAATATATAGTTTTCCATACATCCATATAGAAACCATGTTAAAAAACATAACAAGATTTGGAATCAGAACAACAATGTGAAAACATGTATAATGTAACTGCATGAGTTCATGAAACATTATCCGTTGAAAATAAAAATATCCCTTAAGACTATGTTTCAGTATCTCTCTTTCTATAAAATTATCTTTGTGTTATACAATTATCTCATAATGAAAATTTCCACCCCATGTATATTTGTAGACAAACCACCACTACCATAGCTTGTGTTCACGACCTCAACATTCCACTTGCACCGACTAAGATCACACATTGTGATTACTGAAGAACACTTTCATAAAAAACCCATTTTTGTCCATACTATATCATCATGTTTAAGGATTCCTCTGGATAAGAAAACCAAAATTAACATAAATTTTATCTTAAATGTATGAAATAATCATTAGTTAATGCTATATGAAAAAATATCATAGATATAGAAGCCTTAGATGAACACTAGTAAAAGGTGATGTTGAAGGGTGATTATATATATTGTAAAAAATAGATTTTCTAGAATTTTTTTTGATATATTTAATTTAAGAAGATTAATTACACCATTATATCTATCTCACATAGACATAGAATACATTTTAATGCTTCCTTTTATAAAAAATGTCAATTTGTACAACACCAAATGAGAGTAATGGGGTCCTATCATGATGCATGTTGGCAGTACTCAATGTCAGTATTCTCTTCTAGAATTCCACCCACCACATTTTATATCCTTTCTCCAATGTTCCACTATTTGTGTGTACATCATACAACCTATATTTTTTGGGAATTTACTCACAAATTCTAAATCACATTAAATAATTGAATTCCAAATTTTTTTTACAATTCAATAAACCAATGTAGCATGTCTTTTTAAATTAATGAATAGTTCCACAACCATTACAATTAATATTTCTAATCATCCATTTAAATCAAAATATCCTTGACCACCAAGGAATAATTCTCATTAATAGTTTAATGGAATAACTATGTAATTTAATCAATGTCACATTTAATTTCTAGAAAACTAAAACATTAGAAAAAAATTATACACAATTATAATATCAATAAATTGTTTTAGGAATATCCCTCTTCTATTTCATTCCAAGAAAAAATTTTCTTCCAATGTAAATGTTTATTTATCCCCCTTATATAACATAAATCCAATAGTATGAGAATGGGAAACAATTCAACTCATCTCATTCTATAACAACTAAAATTTTCTTCTTCTCTCCTGATATATCATTATTTTATAACAGATACCACTTAATTGGAATTCAAACTGATATTCATATTAGAAAAAAGCATCACCTTTCATAAACAAATTATTAATGAATTTATCAAGTATAAGTCTACGTGGGATAACACGGTATAGAAAATAGGTGTGGTGAATTTCAGATAAAAAATCAATAAATAACATTTTTATAATGTGATTACAACAATGAAACCTTCTTTTAGAGGGTTTTAAAACAAAATTTAACTAATATCCTCTTTAATGGAATGCTTAAATTTATGGGATTTTAAATATTTAGTTAAATATTGTACCAGAACATTAAATATTTATGTTATACCATCTGAGATATTGAACTGCAGTAGTTGTTCATATATTCTCCACTTATATGGTTGAGCTTCTTCCATATTCTTCATCATGATGTTATTTATTCATGAATGAACTCTAATAATATGTAAAAATATATAATAATTTGTTTTTTGGAGACAACATGTCACCAACTAAAATAAACAACTCCATGATAATTTTCATCAAAGATCTCGTATAATTATTTATAGAACTCATATTTTCATAACTCCCCGTGAATATATTCCTCTACATAAATTCCCAATATATAAGAATCAAACACACCATATATATTGGAATAAGTTTGTTCTTTAATGGGTTTTCATTAAGGAAAATAGGGATGATAAATATATTTCCACCCAGTAAGTCTTTACAATTTTATTCTAGATATTTAAAAACATTTCATGATTCCTCAAAATTTGAATGAAAATTAATTTTTTTCCAAACACTTTTAGGAAAAGTGATAAACCAGCCTCCACATTAAGGGAATTTTATAACCGTACAAGATCAAAAAAGACACCAACCACAAACTGAGAGCATGAAATCAACCGACAAGAACATAACAGCACAACAACTACAAATCATAATATACATACTCATCAACGCAACCAACATAAGAGTAATCCTCCACTATACCGGATTCCCATTCAGAATCTAGATTATAATGACTCAAGATATTATTACCTTAGTCCCGAATAATCATTTTATCCATTGAGAGCTTCCCTAGACAAGATTTCAAGGAAAAGATGCCTATTTGGAAAGCATGTATCACCCAGAAATCCCTCTTTGAGGAAGCATTGGTATTCACTGGTCAATGTAGGTATGAGTATTCCATCCTTGTTCTTCATAATAGATTAGTATACAACACTCATTTATCCAAATTCATCCACTTTTCCTTATGTTGTACAATATCACTACAGGACTGGTTGTCCAAACCACTCACATTTTCATATTCACCCCTAGAAATACCCCCCCTCTTTCCAAAGAGAGTATCTGAAATTGGTCCCTTGCATCCCTTGTCATTCCCCCTCCTATGTTCAAGGGTATTTCATTAAATAATCAAAATACACCTAACCACAATTCCATTATCTTTAATAGTTTCCTTTCCATCACCCTCAACTGATTCCCTTATGAAATATTCTTTGTACTGCATCTTGTTGATATCCAGACCAGGAGTCTCTTCCATAGACATAGATGGATCCTCATGACCCCAACCTTCATCAACATGGTTCTACTTATTCCTCCCATCAGCATCATTAGATTCCTCAGGATCATTATTCAATCCTCCTTCTGTAAGACCATAAAACCTATTTCTCAATTGAAGCACATGCCTGGCCGAAGGAACTGGACACCCAACATCCCTAGTTCTGACTAGACTAGCCACTTACAAAGTAGAGATGAGCCCCTCTCCTTCCACCAGTTGCACCCTAACCTCTGCAACTCCATTACTTTGTTTCTCCAACTCATCCTCCACATGGATTGAATCAAAATCCTTTTGTAAACCCATCCTAGAAGTACACGACAAATCCTACCTCATCTTTCTAAACACTTTAGACTCCTTTTGATTATATTGGGACAATATAGATTATATTGAGTTGGGACCATGAATGCTCACCTCATCCACCTTGTGAACACCCTCCATGTCTTCCTGCTCAAAATGACGGGATGGATGAGATCCCCCAATGCAGCCATTTAAGCAATGTTTCATCTATTCTGGACCATCCCCCCAGTGAACCACATAATATTTACCCTTTTGAAATTCCTCCCTCTTTTCCAAAATATGGGATTCTCAATAGCGATTATCAAATGCCTGGGTTGGGGGTCTCCTTCAGAAAACATTCGAAGAGTGTCCCAGGAGATTTTATGTCGAATAAAAGTCAGTCTAATTCTCATAAACCCCCCATTTCATGCACCATTATTCCACACAAATGGTGATACAATCCAATTTGAATGGTAAATGAGATACATCCACATATACACAGACCAAGGGATTGACCAGATGGCACACTTCCTTAGAGAAGCTATTAGAGCATAAAAACCTACCGATGAGGTTACCCAACATTCTAATAATTGATAGCTTTTAAAAGGTAATAGAAGATTGGGGAAACATACCCCGACCAACATATAGTGCAAATCATGTTTTATTTGGAAGTTGAAGGACCAACGTAGGAGGAAGAAACATATCACATTGAAGTTACGAGGGGCCCATGACAAGGATTTTATGAGGTCTACATCCTATTCAAATAGAATCATGATATAGTGGCTGTCATGTATCCCTAATGTCTCTCTTTATTGAAGAACCCAATAGGAAAAGACGAATATGTCAATTGCATCGATGGAAGGATGCCTCTACTTAAATCAATAAACCAATGTGAGGGTCAATAGCATTGAGGTTTCCATTAACTCATAAGTTGAAATATGAAGATTCATAAAACCATCAATAAGTTCGAGGAATTTAGGGCTTAGCGACACTTTCGGAAAAGGGGAAATAAAATCAGGATTAGAGAAGGTTCAGAATGGGGACCGTACACTCCTGAGGGATGATGACAAACCCTCCACCTCTAAGGGGGGAGGAGCCAGATTTGGGGTCGCCATTGTCACCAACAGGAAGAGTGCATCGTGGGGGTTCTGCTCTTCGGATTCCTCATTATTTGACTTTCCAATTTTTTTCATTTTTGGAATTCATGGAATAATTAATTTTTTTATATTTCATACTATATGGAATATGATTATTCAAATTAGCATGTATCTCACATTAATTCTTCTAGTCCTATACAAAATTATTTTCTATTCAAACATTTTTGTTGTATGAATATAATTTAAATTGGTACATTCTCAAACTTATTAATATGTGTATAATTCCTCTTCATAGTTTCATTTTGAACATAATAATCTACTTTTTCATTTACCTTTTCATAGTTTTTTAAGAAACCATGTCTTTTATATTTCAATAATATTCCCCTATATTTTTCACCTTCTACACAAATATCCAAATTTCATAGGGTTATCCTTTTTAGATAACCACTAATGAAAATTTAATTTTCTTGGATTCTCATGAACCAAATAAATACATTTATTTTTTTAGACTGATTACTTTTTTTACTATAGAAATATTCAACTTGAAGTATTGTTTATAGCATATTTGAAAAGGTCCATTATATGGCATATTATTTCGTAGTAAAATCACAGTTTCTTTAGTGTTATAGTTTTTTCATCTTTTTAAAGGGGTTTGTTTTCTTCAATGTTTTCCTCACTCTATCCTTCTTCTTATACACCAAGGAAGGATTTTCTTATTTTTTTCATTTCCTCAACATTGTTTGTCATATTTTCTTCATATCAGTATATGTATAGTGCATAGTTGGTGTATACTAGAACTAATAATTATTGTGACCACTTCTAATTCAATAATAATAGAAGTTTTCAAGTACATAAAATTTATTATTTACAAACATTTTCTTATACATTAATGATGAATGTTTCAATTTTTTCAGATTTATCTTCACATCATATATTCTCACCCTTAATACTTTCCTTTTTCAATTAAAGTGTATTGAATATTGATTCCAACTATCCATTTCCCGATTCCCCAATTTGCAACAACACCAATAATAGACAAAAATTTCTTGATTTCTTCATATTTGATACGATTTGACTAGATTCACTTTTTTTATTTGGATAATGTTATTCTTGATATGTTATTTTCATGGGGAATATAAATTCACCCTATTGTTCATATCCCAAATTGATATTATGATGGTTTTTCATCAATATTCTTCACCCGTGAGTGGAAGGAATTCTTTTTGGAACATGGAATAACTTATGAAATAGTCTTTATACAAAAATACATTGGGAATGAGGGTTATATATTTCAATTTTCTTGCAACATATTTATCTTTATATAATATTAGTATGTTCTTTTTTATGACCATGTTTGTGTTGAAGGTGTTTTATTTTCAGTTGTTAACTTTTTTTAAAGAAGGATTTTTCATTTAATGAATATTTAATATAAATAGTAAATAACATCAATTTGTATTTGGTGAAAGTAGTATTAATCCATGTTTCAATAAAATCAAACTCATGTTATGGAAAAATTGGATTCACTCTGTCCATCGTAATGAGGAGATGCTATTTAAAAGAAAATAATCTCATTAGAACTACCTTTGATCTAGAATGGAAGAATATTATAATGATGGATGTATCATTACATAGAATGATAGAACTAGTCATTTGTATAATTTATCTTGTTGGACATTAGTTATTATCTAATTCACTCAAATTTCAATGAAAAAGAAGTATCTCTATTGATGGAGAATTTGGCTCACAATGACTATGATTAAATATGTGTGACTATTCTTTTTTTATTTTGAATTCCCTTAAACCATATTTTTTTGAAGAAAATATGATGTGATATTTATGGAAGAAAATAGAAAATATGTATTATATATAATATCTATATTTATTGTATCTAGGTTGAAGAAAACAAAAGAGATGCTATGGATTAAAATGAAATCATACTCATGAAAATTGTACATATGAACTGTAGTGTATGGTAATCTATTGTATTCATAAGAAAACATTCATACCTATGTTGATTATACTCAATATTATAAATTAAATGTTTTTGTTTATAATGATAATACCACAAAATTATCGTATCCAGACTAACCGAACTATGAAAATATCGTACTCAGTCTTAGAAGAAATGAATAAATTTTGAATGAATGGAAAGTTACGATACTTTCAAATTGATGTATAAAAATGATGAAGCTGGTTTCAAATGAATTAAATTTCATGAAGGATTTCATGATACATGAACATGTTTTTGAATAAACAATGTTGGTGGAGATGAGATGCAGCTGATGAAAATTATTATGACAAAATAAAAAAGTACTCAATCATTTAAAAAGGGTTAAATTATTTATATATTTCAATTGGTTTAACATCCTTTTTATTATAGATAAATTGTTTTATATATCCATGTGTGAAAATAAAACAATTAAATAATTTAATGTGGTTTTAAAGAAAATATTTTAGAAAGAATTTCCAAGGGGGAGATTGGCATTCAAAATAATGATTCTATTCATTAATCAGAGTGGTATCCATTTCTTAATAAACAATCTTATAATTGGTATAGAGCTTTGTTTTTTTTTTGAAATTGGATTCTTAAAATTCGACCAATGATTTCAAATCAAACTAGCTATTGAAATCAGAGTCTAAAGAAAAGATAAGATTATAGAAGAATTCATATGCATTGAGATGATATGATGATGTAAAAACTCACATGAGATTTTAAGGAAAAGATAGAATATGGTGAATTTTATTCAGCGTGAAAAAATATAAGATACCAAAAAAATATAATTAAGTTTCACCTATAAAATATTAAAAGTACATTTTATTTTTATAATGATTTATGTACTATTCATAAGATAGAATCTCCGAGTTTTAGGGAGAAAAATTTGTTTCTGTATTCATTTTTGTTGAAAAGGTCTGGTGGATTGAGGTGAAATAGAAGGTACAAGATCACAAAATTGTATTCACCTTATCATCATACTTATTTTATTTCATACTTATTGGATTATATTATTTGAAATATCAGTTCTATTAGCCTAATTGTCGTATTGGTCTATATTAATTGGATTGGGATTTTCATACCGCGATTTCTACACAGAATATGATAGAGAATTGATGTGGTTTTGATTCAACTCTATCGTATTCTATCAAAGTTATATTTTTCATTATAGGGAGAATAATGTTGGGAATTATCGTTCCAAGAAGAATCATATTGGGGAGACTTATACTTGGAGGAATCAGATTAGGGAAATCATACATGGATTCCCATAAAAGAGTCGAAGAAGTTCTCACCACCTTATGGGTAAGAAATTGATGAAGTTTTTTAAATTGAATAAATTAATGGAATTGAAAAATTACCATAGGTAACATGAATTATTACATAAATTTTTAATTACCATATTTCTGATAATAGGGTTCACATATAATATTGGAATTTTTTAAATAGTTGTACATCAGTGAAAGGGTATGTCCTACTTAATGTAATTCAAGGCTTTTTTTCTGGTGGATTTTGTTGTATTGGTTCATTTAAAAACATAACAAGGATGTAGCTATAATTATTTCATTGTTGACCTTGTAAATAATTGTGTTCTTTTGGACATTTATTTCAATGTTTTTATAATAGGGAATAGACTCTTTAGCAGGACATGATGGTTGTTTCATGAAAAATAAAAGAAAATGTATCATTATTTCACCCTCATCAGCGATTTAATAATATTTTAAAGGAACTTTTAAGTGGTATCAGAATGTATATTCCCTTCGATTATTCTTTGATGATGGATAATTTTAATTTTCAGAACAGTAACAGTTTTTCATTATTTGATAAAAATAATTATCACATATATAATGAAAAACTTATCCCATATCTTATGTCTATTGGTTATTATTTTATTGAAGCTACAATAGATTGTTTTACCTATATTGATTTTAAATATAATCTGAAATATTTTGATAAGAATAATACGAATAATGATGGAGAGGAATGGAATTCTATATTTTCATTACGTTATGAAATTTAATTCTTAAGTGTAAAATGTGTTTCCAAAGAAAAATGCATATAAGAAAAAATAAAAAACATATCGGATGGAAATATAAAATTGAATAATGATAATTTAAAAATATAGTGATTAAAAAATGAATATTTAAAGATAGGTGAGCATTAATCAATTAGAGGCTTATTTTATAAGGGAAATAAATTTGTGTGTACAATCAAATGTTCTGGAGAAAAGTTATATGACACTACTGTTGTCGAAAAGATCATGAGAAAGTTTGATGTTAATGATTATTCATTAGAATAAATATATCCTAAATCATCATATCTTAATTATTTTCATAGCACTCTTAACAATTATTATATGAGAATATATAAAGTTATGAATATAAAAATAAATTTTTAAAATGAAATGCCTTTCAATTCTAAAAAAATGAAAAGTCAACGAAGATGCATAATAAAAATGATGGTTCTTAATTTGATTATGAATATGAGGTATTTAAAAATCATGATAATATTTTATCCCTTTTTTAATGTGAAATGAGTTATAGTTATGTACATTGGGAAACTTCCATTAAAATGTTTTGAATGTAGAGATATTGGATTTTTTTTTCCAATTTTCTTCACTGAAAGAAATAATATAATATTGAAGTTGAAGAAAAAAATAAAATAAAATTGTGGAAGAAATATTGTGAAAATGGTAAACTAAATTTCATAGGAGAAGATAAAAAATTATTCGACTACAAAATACAGGATCTTTTTCCCTATGATAAATAATATGAATAACGTGATATTGAATCTGAAAAATAATTTGAGTATGGTATTTAAAATACATAAATTGATATAGATAATGATGAATAATTCATAATTAATGGTTATTATGAATAAGATACGCAATATGAACATAATTGAAAAGAAAATATGTATAAATTTCTCAAGAGGATTAGAAGGTTTGAAAAAATGATGGAAGATGAATTCTGTTCAACACGAAATTAATAATTCTTAACTAATGATAATGTAAAGATAATAAAATAGATTTATGACTTGATAAAATATCATGAATAAAAAAAGAATCATATTGATCATCCTTAGGTGAAATTTAAGGAACAAATAATAAGAGTTGGAACTTTTAAACAAATACTCTCTAAAGATAAATTGGGAAAAACAGGTTTTCAGAACTCTATTAGTGAATTTGGTGAAAGTTCTCGGAACGAGAAATTAGAGATTGTTCAACATAATTTACCGTAAAATGGTTAGGAAAATGCATAATTGTTTAAAAAATTAAGAATTATGTGAAATTTATGTATGTATAAATGACCAAAAAATTTTGGAATTTAGATTTCTAAATGAGCCCTATGACCAAAAATGTTTTGAAATAAACTATTTCTAGAATGGTTAGAAATAATTTCTCATCCAATAATTACGAAAATAAAAGAAATGCTTTGATTTATAGTTGAGTGGTTGGTGGCTCAAAAAATAAATATAAGAAGGTGGCTAAGAAAAGTATTCACAATTCTAGCCATTATAGATGTTTCGGTGGAAAATACTCATTTTATGTCTATTTCTAGTATTTTGGTGGATTTGGCATAAGGAAAATATGTGTTGGTTCAACCAAACCATTAATGAAATTTTATAGGTTATGAAAGGTTTGATTTGTGGGGGAAGTAATTCCCTAAAAAATGTCTAAGATGAATTTCTTGAATAAACCTGAAAAGGTTGGAATATTGATTGAAAATTGGTTCCAGACACTAGAAACACATTGGGAGAGATGTGAGAAACTCAGATGAAGAACCTAGAAACAATTTGAGAGGGTTTGGGTGAATTTGTGTGCCAAAAATTTCTTATAAACTGATAGGTATCATCCCACATTGGTATTAACTTATTAATCTCATCTAATGAGAATGTAAATAAAAACAAACAACCTCATGAAAAGTGGAGGAACAATAATTTTACCTAGTTCAATACTAAGGGATACATCTAAATAGAATAAGCTAAAATGTTTTCAGTATTACTAAAGATCACAAATCTTCACTAGTAGTGGAGTAAAAATGTATGGAAGAGTCGCTTTGTCCAAGGAACACTGCCTTTAAAAGGTTTTGGGGATAACACACTGTATCCCTCAGATCACATCCATTTAGTCCCCTAGCACACTATGTTGGGAAGAATCCGAACTCAGTATATCAATATGAAAGTCACTTCAAACGATTGGCCTTAAATCATGTGTCATCAATTTTGGATATATTCTCAATTAAATTCTTATTTTTACTTGTAGTTGTATTTCAATGTTTTATACAGTGTTAGTTCATGAACTGTTCCTTTCTGTAATAACATCCTTCCTCCATGAACTATACTACACCGCGTACCATGAGTGATTCTTATATGAACTTATTCTGAACCATCATGTACATTGTTGCATCTAGTGCGTACTGACTGCCTCTGCATACTACGAGGATTCCTCCGTGTACTACCCTACTCTGTGTACTATATGGCTTCCACCTCCATGATCTATCATCCTTGAACTGGCTTCTTCCTCTATGTAATGTCTTCCATGAACTGTTCCTATAAATCAGAAAAATCCATTTTTGGTTTTTAATTATAGTCTTTACAAATTTATCTTGTTATAAAGTACATCTAGATATCACTGAATTCTTCTAATATTTTTAATCATAGAGTTCTCGAGATGATGAAGGGTTTAGTTTATTATATAGGAAAATTGATCTACATAATCTACAAAACTGAGATTTAAAAAATATTAATCATGGAACCACCTTTATGACGAACCATGCATCTACAGCAAGAAATGTTTCCCTATGCGGTCTTTGTACCACCTTTTCCTTCATAGTGTATAAACTCTTCCACAAACCAATATATGCCTCATTTATAGTAATAAAAATTCATCCAATAAACCATCTCATTATAAAACCTCTCCACCTCGTTCTCATAAGAGACACACCATCTGCAAAAAATTTCATTCCATGTGCTACAATCCTCAATAAAAACCACAATCCTTCACCCTGGAAAATTTTCCATTATGTAAACCATTTTCATCTCTGGTTGGCATACCACGATTATTGGTCCGTGAATCATTCCAATGACATGGTACACGGTTTGTGGCCCATTTTTCATGGTTCCCTTCATTTTCAAATTTCATACACCATTCCACATCTTGTTCACTCCTATGTTAAAATCATTCATTTTTTAAAAACAATCTCCCAAATTTGAGGCCCAAAAATTAGGAAAACACTATAAAGCTTCACCGACTTCAATACTAATTTCAGCCTCAATAAAAAGAAGAAATTATTTAAAAACACCTTGATCAACCCAGTGATTATTAAAGAAAAACAAAAATCATACTCCAGTTCTAGTAATGAATATCCTTGTTTCTAATAATCTCCCCCTTCGTGTTTGTTAGATATTTGCAGATAAATCCCATAAATCACCATGCACAATCAAAACCTAATACATGAGAAACAAATAATCCATTAATTTATCATTATGGGGTAGAAAATAATTGTTGAAAATAAGAGGATCATGAATTAGGTTTTCATGTCTTGGGATTTTCAATGATTTCTAAGCACCACATTGACTATTTCCTCTTAATACATGATTGTTTTCTCCATTTTCATTATTTCCCATTTTTAACTCTTCATTCTCCCCCATTGTAACATTATTTAATTTTACTATTCTCTATCTCCCCATAACCAACCAAATAAACAAAAAAAAATAATTTTTAATTTTATTTTACTATTATATCCCATTGGAAATAAATACAAATAATCAAAATTTGAATTGTATATCCCAGAGAACACCCCCTAAATAATTTCTCCCCTATAAACCTACAACACTTTAATAGACAAATTAAAATAGTTAATATAACTAGGGAGAGGCAAACTTTCATAAACTAATCATGCTCTAGGCAGTGGATGAACACTAAGGTTCAACCAATGCTTCTTGATCACATGTGTTGACAATGGACTGGTGATTATTGTAGCCACTTAATCATCAGTTCAACAACATCTATTTTAATCATTCTTTGTCCAATAATTTCTGTAATGAAGTGATATTTGATTTCAATGTGGTTTGTATGAGTATTATGAACATGATTCTTCATGATATCAATTTCACTCCTGTTATAATAGTGAATCGCCATTGGTTGTTTCACCTCATCACTAATATCATTCAGTTGTTGCTTCATCCACAGTATCTAAGTGAAAGACATTATAGAATATAAATACTCATCTTTACTAATACTAAGAAAAGTACATTTTTTCTTACTAAACCAACCATCACATTTTATACTAATAACAAATGTTCCACCTCTTATATACATTCTAACAACAATATCCCCAGCATGGTTAGAATGAGGAAATTATTATAGTTCACTATATCCTCCTACATCAACGTATGATCTATAATTATGAGTACAATGAATGTACATCATGATTCTTTTCCCCATATCCATAGGTTATTCATTCAGATTACTTTACATTTGGGCTGCTAAGTATGTTTCAAAGACAATATCTAGTCATGTCGTAGTCATTTATAATAATAATCCAATGATTCTCATATATATATTGGGATCAATAGAATTCTTATCCGTATGATTTCCATGTTCAGTTCAATCTTTAATAAGAGTCTTCATTGGATTGAATTCATGCATATTGAATTTCTACAGAAACTGTCCTGCATTAATTTCTAGAGAAATGATAGTGTATTCAATCATCTGAATCGCATGAAGCCCTAAAAAGATTGTGAGTTCACCAATCATAGACATTTATATTTCATTTTATTGAAAAAAGTTATCCTCTAATCCTTATATGATTCCTCCAAATATAATATCACCTACATAGACAAGAACAATGAATTGATTGTTAAAATAATTCATCACATAAATATTTTGATCCACTCCTCATCTATTAAATTCAAGATTCTTTAGATAAGAATCCAGCTGAGAATACCATGCCCTTGGTGACTATGTTAGACTATATAGAGCCTTCCTCATTATGCAGAGAATCATTAATAATTACAAAGAAGAAATCACACTAGTTTTTCAATATATGCTTCTCCTTCAAGAACACTCCTATAGAATGTTTCATTTACTTCCATTTGAAAAAATATGTATCCTCATTGAATTTAAATGGATAGAAATGGTCTAATTGACTCTAGTATAGACACCATAAAAAATGTTTCTTCAAAATCAACACCATCAATTTTAGAATAACATTTACACACCATTTTTTCCTTATTTATGATAACATTTCCTTTCTCATCAATTTTTTTTGAAAATTGACTTGGTACCAATAACATTTTTATTTTTGTGAAACATAACTAGATTTCATATTTGGTTCATATCAATCTAATCCAGTTCATCATTCATGTCCTCAACCCATGATTCATCCCTTATATATTCTTCATTTGAGTATAATTTCACAATTTAATGGAATGAATTTTTTTCACTATTTCTCATTCCCCTTGTATTTGTGGGAGATCTACGATCCCCAATGATGTTGGATTGATAAATTTATCCTATTTGATTTCTCCAGTGAGGTTCATAAGAATTTTCCTCACCCATTAATTCTTCTAATGATTATTTTTTTAGTCAACATCATCTTGTGACTCTATTTTTTTCATTCCTTCCTCTACTTCAATATTTGGAACTATTTATGCCAACATTCTTCCTCATCATCAATCACATCAGCAGATGAATTCCATGAGCCATTTGGGTTTTTGTCTTCAATAATCATTACATCACCTCATTCCACAATATTTCAAAGTTGTTTATTAAGACACTTCCTGGATTTTCAATTCATTGAATATCCGGGGAAATTTAATTCAACCACAAGATCACCATACATGCCTTGACTTATTTCTTTTTTTCGAATAAAAAATTTACATCTGAGAAATTAGAAATAAACATTAAAGAGTGATTATTTCTAATCCATAACTCATAAGTTGTCTTAGTTTCCCCCAATAAAATATTCTTTCAACATGGAGTATAAAATACAGCTTAAACAATCTCCTTACAATATTTGAAAGAGATATGACTCTAAAAAAGTGTTAATCTATCCATATTGTTCAAAAATAGATTATTGTTCTCAAAAACCCTCTTATGTTTCGAATGTTTCACAACATCCACCTCATGTTGTATCCCATGTTTCTACTTGTTGTTTTAAATTTCAATGGATGTATATTATCCACAATTTTCAGATCGCAAAACATTGACTATCCATCCAGTATCATTGTCAACTATTGAGTGATATGTTTCCATGCAATCAAGCACTTATTGTTCCAGGTCTACAAAAATCAAACAAGTCATTCTACAATAACTGTAAATTAAAAAAAATGAATTACCTTTCTCTATGAGTTTTAGAAAATAATTTCAGACCACATTTATCTATATGAATGTGATTAATAATATTTTCTTCCCTTTTCTTCTTTGTACAATATGAAATATAGAATAACATCCCTCAAATACAAGAATCGAATGTCTTTTTTGTTCATGCTTAAGATTGCAGAATTTATTGATAATCATTAGCTTAGATATCTTTTCCATTCCATTCTGATTGATGTCACCCAATTTCTATTGCCACATGTTTTTATATTCTTCAATAGTGATATAGAAAATTTTCTTTATACTATCAACATGATATAGGTTATCTAGTATTTTTCAACCTTTTATTAGAGAATACATTATTCCACCTTTTATAGTACACCCTTATTAATTGAATGCTACTATATGTACGGAGTCATATTATTGACTCTCACTTAAGAGATTGTGACTCAACACATCCACATAACAACAACGGCCTTCTTTAGCTATCCATTTTCCATTTTAGTACTCCCACATCCTTTAATCATTAAAGAACCATAATTATCATATCTCACACTTCCATCGACCTTTTTCATGATATTCGTTAATAGTTTTTCATTTTTCATCATATGAGATAAGAATACACTATCTATTCAAAGTGTTTCAATTCTTAATATCTTTGAGAGCATCTTATGAAAAGATTTATTTTTCAATTTTCATCTTTTCCATCCATGGAATATTAGATTGAGTAAAGGATAAATAAGATATTTCAAATATATCTTCCATGTTAGATGGTTCATCATAATCATATACTTCTTCTAGTAGAGAAAACTTATTGGTATGACCATCAATGTCTTGTTGGATAGTATTGAATTGTCTCTCTGTTTTTTATGAAATTTGTATGCCATTCATCTTCCTACAATCAACATTATTATGTCCAATGTTAGAAAAAATGAACAATATCCATATAAACTATTTCTTCTTTATAAATTTGGATATGAATCAGTTCTCCATAGATTACTTATTATCTCTTCCCCAATCAAGTTGATCCTTAACAGTTCAAATTTTGACATGGAATAGCCTAGGTAACACAAAATTGACATTTCATAGGTGGAAATGTCTTTTCACTTATATTCCACCTTATATCATCATTTGTAGAAGAATAGTTTGACTGTTTATCATCACAGGAGACTCTAGGATAGTTTTTAGTTCTCCATTCTGTCTGATTAGAGACATTCATTGTTTGGACTTTTGGCGTATTTATGATATGTAGGACTCTCATCTTGCCTTTATATTAGCCCATTTTACTTCCAACATTTGAGGTTTCAGCATTACAACCATTTCTTATTATCCTCGTGCTTGAGGTAATTTGATCATTTAGAACCATTTAAATTCCATCATAACCACTCTTAACTATCTCTACAAGATCAGTATTTGAGAATATTCCAAATTGAATTTTCTAATTCATTTATTTTTTATTTGAATTATTTTAATATTTAATGCAATGAGTAACAGCTTCTACTTCATTTCCCACCACTGTTTTTAATAACTCTTTTAGTATTGATGTAAGGTCATTAATGACCATTAAATGTTCTCCAAATAAGAGCTTTAGTTCTACTACGTATTTTGAGTTTTTTTAATATTATTTGAATGTTCATTTACTACATCCTCAAGTAGATAATTTTAATCTTCCAGTATATGAACGTATTTCAATGACACTTCCACAATTTCACTCCACATTTTTATCTCTTACATTTATTTTCAATCTTACCAAAGGAATCCTTTACATTCAACATGAGATTGACATTAACAGAAAAATAATTATTTCTATACCCAACTTCTAATAGTTATGATGTTTTATCCGTATCCTTCATTGACACATGGGTTCCAGATTTAAACACAGGTTCTTTTTTCTCAAAGAATTCACATAAAATATTTTCTTCTTCAAAAAAATCATTATTTGTGAATTCTTATTAGATTTTAAATATCTCCATTTGATAATGATTTTATGTGGCTTCTAGATGTCTAGAGATTCACATTACTTATCATCTAACATTCTTATGCGTTGAGATGAAATTTTCCCAACACTTCCACAACATTAACACGCCAGAGGTAAAATTACTTCAAATTTAACTTTTCCATTATTGAATTAAATGTAAATGAGAGAAAGAATTTATTTTTCCACATTATCTTCATCATTAAGTTCTCTTAAAATATCATTTCTTACATGACTTTTAATTTTCTTTCCTTTCCTACTCAAGTCATCGCATCTTCATGTTTAACTCTCATCTCATATGCGACTAGGATGCTCAGCAGAACTTCCATATAATTCTTGGAAATATCCCTTTCATAAAGATCTAGAACCTTTTCATAAAAAGAGGGGGAAATATTAAAAATATTTTCTAGATAATATCATTGTTATTGATTTCTTCACCATGTCCTAAAACTACTCTAACTAACTCAGAAATTGAAATGAAAAACAGAATCTATATTTTTTCCAGGATGCATCTTCAGATCATTAAACATAAGGTGAAAAACATTTAGTTTTTTTTTTACTTCAAATTGCTTCCATAATCATAAAATATATTCTATATTTTTTCACAAATAATTTTTTGATGTACAACTCATCACCTTTAGATATAACAAATTAGAAAGAGCTACAGTGGGGGCATTCAGTGCTTTGGAATCTACATCAAGAATTTTCTATTTGTATCTTTCATAGACATCTAGATGGATTAGTGACATATATTCCTCATATATATAGAAACATGACATCCATTCAATGAGATATTAGATGTGATCTCATAATATTCTTCTAGTTCTAGATGTTTCTTCCATCAAAGAAGAAAACTCACATGACATTAATTGTATTCTACGTGGTATAAATGAAGTAATGATTTAACAATAGTAACCATTACTCTATGATACCACTTCAAGGACCCCAGAACACCCTAATAGGGGAGGGAAAAATAGGGTGTCAACTTTTTCTTTTAATATAATTGATCTTTTAACCAAATTATTGAAAAAAAATTAAACCTATTAGAAGTGAAAGCAATGAAACACAAACAACCACATAAAATGTGAATACACTTCCATTTTAATTGGTTAAAAACTATGGGATATTTATAGAGAGCACTCACCCATATTTTGTTAGTTGTACCAATTTCGACTAATATTCACTAGTTGTGGAGTAATAATTTTTAGCACAGTCACTATGTTCTAGGCGCACTTAGTCTATAAGGTTTTAGGGATTGAACATTGTGTCCCTCATATCACTTCCAATAACTCCCCCTTCCTCAATGCATTTGGAAGGATATGAACTCATTTTATCAACATGACGTTTTCATCAATGGTTTGGTGTTAAATCCTCAATCCTAAACACTAGAAAGATGCTCTATTGACGTCATGATTTTACCTGTTGATGTATTTAACTTTTATGTACACTATTAGTTCATGAATTGTTCCTCTGTGTATTGTTCTCTTTTCTTTGTGAATCATACTTTACCATGTACCATGAGTGCTTCCTCCATGAATTTCTCCTATTATGCCACATACTACACTTCTTCCACTACATATTTTTTTCAATACACTTTCTGTGAGGCCTCCTCCACGTACTTCCCTTCTCTATGTACTGTAAGGCTTCCTCCACTGTGATCTATATTCAGTGAACTATCCTTCGTCCTCCGTGAACAGTCTTCCATAAACCATTCCTGGTCTTCACCAAATTCCATTCATATTTTTTTATGTCACTCCTGAATTGTCCTCAAGTGAATAACTTCTAGATTTAACCAAATTCATCCTTGATTTTTAATCTCAAAGTGCGTGACTTAATGAAGGTATTATTTATCATTATATTGGAAAACATATCCCCAAAAATAGTTAAACTAATATTTAACAAATATTAAACATAGAATATCCATTACCACGTACCATGAATTCTCATGAACTATTTCTCCTAATGGGGTCTGCAAACAAGCTTTTCCTTTATGACAACCAAATTTTTTTGTGATGCAATGTCTGCCACATTTCCGTTATGGACTACTTGTCACGTGATCTAACTCTTATGTGAACTTCTCCCCCATGTTTTCCAAAATGAGGCACCATCCTACAAATTCATTTTCCTTCCTCATATTGTGAGACACATTGAGATCCAAAATCCATCATCACAAACAATTATAGATTCTACGATCCATTTTTCATATTTGGTCGGTGTAGCACCCTTCATTGCGGATGAACCATTCCAGGTACATGGTAGGCAGTTTGTGGCCAGTGCTACACAGTTCCCATAATTTTCCAATTTCCTTCACCATCCTTCTTCCCGTTCAATCATAATAAAAATAAATCCCTTTCCAAAGACAAAATCCCAAAATTGAGGCCCAAAATTTTGAAATACACCGCAAAATTGTTCTACCATGAATAGTACTTTCAGCCTCAATCGTAAGGCCAAATTCATTACAAACTCCTTGATCAACCCAGTTTTTGTTGAAAAAATAAAAAAACCATACTAAAATTTCCAATAATAATATCCTTTGTTCAAACATTGGGCACCACATAAATGGATCCATTTTTTTGTTACCATAATAATAAAATATTCCAGACAGTCCTTTGAAGCCAAATATGAAGAATGAAAAGGAAAAATTATACTCCCTTATTGTTGAAACTGCACTAGGATTTAAAAAAGGATAACACCCATGGAATCATGATAGTCGGGGTTCTTATTATATTATAGGATATTTGAAAATTTTCAAGAATGTGAAATATTTTATTGAGGGAATAATGAAACATTGAATTGATGAATTCGTGAAAATTAAAGGTGTTGGATCATCCCTCATTGGGAATGAAAATATGAAAAAAAAAAGGAATCTATTATGTTTATCAATTGAAAAATAAATTTATATGTGTTTCAGAATTGTGTGATGAGGGTAAAAATGTTCTCTTCAAAAAAAAGTGGGTTTTTAATAAAAATTGCAGAAGATGGAAAAATATTTATAAGAGGTTTACATACAAAAAGTAACTTATTTCATTTTGGTGAAATAAAATACTATTATTACCAGAGTATGGTAGAAGAGAATAAATTGTGGCATAAAACAATGGGACACATGTGTCAAAGTACATTGAGAATGATATCTAAAAGAGATTGTATCAGAGAAATTTCCGATTCTCCAAGATGAAGATATTCGTGTTGCACTATCTTTTCAAAAAGTAATGATTAAAAATTTTGTGCATATGAATGTTGAAATTATTTCAAAAAAACTCATGGAGATGATTATTATGATATCTACTGGCCTGGGCGAAAATAGTAAACACATGTAGATAAGTAATTCATCATTTCATTTCTAATTTTTCTTTATTTACTTATGTTATGTATACGAATCATAAATCAAATTATTTTAAAATGATTAAAAGCTTCATATGTAAGGCAGATAAAGAATGTGAGTATTCGGTGAAGAAGTTTAGAACATTCAATATTGGTTAAATAAAAACGTAAAGAATTAGAATGTTATCTTGTGAAACATAGAATTTGGTAGGAGTATAGTTCCCCTTAAAAGCCAAAAAAATGGGTTGTTAAAAGAAATAATATAAGTTTTGTGGAAATGGGAATAACTACATTACATGAACATGGCCATTCTTGTTACTTTTGTAGATAACCCTTGACTACAACTATTTATATTTAAAACCTTTGTTTCTACATAACTCAATCATATATTTCCAAAAATTAATAGTTTTCTAGAAAAACTCCATGTTTGAAACACTTCAATGTTTTTTGATGTACATGGTTTATAAAGAAAAAAGGTAGAATCTATGAGATGTTTGATCAGAAATATGAAGATAGAATATTCCATGGAATTTCTCTAAATGGTAGATGATAGAGATTCTTCAACTAATAGATAAAAATAATTATTCATTATATTGATGTGATTGTAATATAAAGTTATGAGAAATATTAAAATATTGAGGAAAAAAAATTATTAGCATGTTTAAGAAAACAACTTTAATAAAGATAGATACAAGTGTATTTCTAATCAAGGAGAGGATTCCAACTCATCTCTTTTGAGTGGTGAGGAAGATATTCAAAAATAACAACCAAGGATGAGGATGCTAGTGGAATAAAAAAATATAATTGGTGGCCAACCATATAAGGTTTGAGAAAGAATAAAAACAAAATTTGTTGCACGTAATTATTATTATTAAAAAATGGAGTTGAATTATGTGAAAGAATCATTGGAGCATTTGGATTGGGTTCAGAAAATAACTGAAGTGATAAATCAAATTATAATGAATGATACATGGGAACTCATACCCAAGCCTGAAAACAACAACATCATTGGGATAATGTGGGTTTTCATGAATGACATGAATGAAGAAGGTGAGGTGATAAGAAACAAAGAAATATTAGTGTGCAAATGGTATTAAAAAATTGAAGGTTTTGACATTGGTGAAACATTATTTCCTATTATATGACTTGAAAATTCTAAAATCCATTTTTTTTATTTCTACACAATTAGGCTAAAATATTTCTAAAATTTATTTTCAATACGAATTCTTAAATGTAGATCTTGAAGAGGAAGTTTACCTTGAACAACCTTATGGCTTTTTTGTTGAGAAAGATGAATGTCTTATGTGAATATTGAAAAAGGCATTGTATGATCTAAAAAAAGCTCAAAGGGAATGGTATTCTGAATTCGATACGTTGTTAATGAAGGTTAATATCATGAAATTATATAATGATATCATTCTCTACATTATTGAATGTCTAGATTATTACCTCACTATGATTGATAATGATTAGGACATTATATTTTCTAGTAATTATTAAAGAAGTTGTTAATTTTTTGTTAAAAAAATGAAAAAGGTATTCGAAATGTCTAGGATGGGGGAAATAATATTATTTCTTAGTTTACAAATATTTCATTGTAAGGGACACATTTTTTAAGAAAATTATTCTATGTAAATTCTTATGAGTGTTGGTATGGAGAACACAATCCATCCTTCCACACCAATGTCAACATGAACAAAGAAGGATGAAGATGGATAAGGAAAAGAAATTAATTAGAAGTAGTTTCGAAAGTTGATTGGAAGTTTGTGGTATTTGACTACCTTAAGAATAGAAATTGTTTATGTTGTTACCTTATGTGAATGATTTCAGAGTTCACTAAAACAACCACATATATATTCTGTAAAAATAATTTTCAGATACATCAAAGTCACAATTGAATTCATAATCACGTATGGAATCTTAGATAGTATTGAATTGTTTAGGTATTCCACACTGATTGGGTTGGAAATGTTGATGATAGAATATCCACTTCCAGTGGAGTATTCATTAAATGAAGGAATTTTTTTAGTTGGAATTCACAGAAATAGAATTTAGTAACATTCAATATGTAATAATCCGAGTATGTTGTTTCCACTCATTCTGCTACTCAACATATGTGGATGCAAATCAATTTGGATATTTACATGTTGATGTGATGATACCCTTGTTATTTGGTCTTGATAGGCAAAGAATAATAAATCTCTCAAGGAATCCAGTTAATCATTGTCGTAAAAATAATTTTGATATCAAATATTATTTCATCAAAAATCACGAGGAGAAGAATAAATTAATTCTAGAGTATATTCCAACATCTGAGCAAGTTGTTGACAGATTCAAAAAACCATTTCCAAATAAATCATTTTCTAAATTGAGGTTATACATTGGTGTCAATCCAATTTCACTTATGGTTGTGGTTTCTATTTCTATCCTCTCTCTCATAATTAATTTGAATTTTATTCTTAAGGGGGATAATTCTTTCATAAACTGATCATTTTAAATGTGAAAAGGTCGATATGTGGGAAAGCTATGAATTCTGCATTGTTTTGTGAGAGAACTATTCAAATGGTTTTTAGTGTCGTTGTAGAAAGATAAAATTTTTTTATTACAGTGTGTATGAATAAGAGATAAGGAATGAAAATGAAATTTTTTTTCATGATCATTATTTTTGGACAGCGTGGTTTTTGTGTCTAGGCTTATTTTTTCTTAAAATGAGTTATCTCACATAGGTATAGAATTATTTATATGTAATCCATTGCTTGAGGATACAATTATAAGTGATTTATGAAACTTGATTGACCAAAAAATCCAAAGGTGGTATTTTTTGGACCAATGTGTTGGTTATGGAGGTTGGTTTTCAAATGGTAAATTTAGTTGTCAAATGAGTATTTTTTCGTTAAGGGGGCATAAGATTCTAGGGAACTCAACTCAATTTGTATTTTGTGAGAATAATATAGATCCATGTCTTAAAACAATCAGGCTCATGTATTCTAAAAAATTGGATTCACTTTGTCCATCCTAATGAGTAGAAGCTACATGAAATAAAAGATTATGACTGGACATACGTTGGAACTAGATTGGGAAAAGATTTTGAAGGGAAATTAAACAATATATTTAATGACAGAATCGAGTTCATGGGGAATATATCTTCCTAGAAGTAAATTATCATCAAATTCAATCTGAATTCAGTGAAAAATAAGTGGGTTTTATGGAGAATTAGAGACTCTCTGACTATGGTTAAATAATCATGAATTTTATTTAATGACTTTTAATATTCATAAATCATAAGTTGATTGAATAATTTATTAGGAATTATTGAATTAATACAATAGAAAATTTGTATTAAAAATAAAACCCATATTTATCATATCTAGGTGGATCGAAAAAAAGATGTACTATCGATTGAAATGAAATCATACACATGAAAAGCATAATTAGACCCTTCAACATCTGGTCATCTATCCTTTGAAAAATAATACTTGCATACCAAGGATGATCGTACATAGGATCAGAAATAAAACTTTATTATCCAGAATGATCATACCCAAAAATTGTCTTATCCAGACCCATCACACT
Source organism: Viscum album (assembly GCA_963277665.1). Classification (NCBI taxonomy): domain Eukaryota; kingdom Viridiplantae; phylum Streptophyta; class Magnoliopsida; order Santalales; family Viscaceae; genus Viscum; species Viscum album. The sequence continues at coordinate 881,735,898 of OY728155.1, forward strand.
CTCAAAATATTTCATTTAGACTCAGATGAAAAGAATGAAGTTTGAATGAATGGAAAGTTAACATACATTCTAATTTATGTCTGACAATGCTGATGTCGCTCTCCAATGAACTGAACGTCCTGAAGGAAGTCATAATACAAGCACTAGTTTATGAATAAATGAATTTTGTTAATATGGGATGATTCAAATGAAAATTATTATGAAAAAAACAATAATTCAGTCAATCATTCAAAAAAGTTTTAATTACATTGTATGTTTCAATTGTGTAAAGAGACTTTGTATTCAAGATAAATTATTTTATTTTTTCAATTGTGTCATGAGGAAAAGTGAATAAGTAAAATTGGTTTTATATTAGTGATTTATGAATGTATTTTTATGGGGGCCATGGAATTCGAACGAATTATTGTATTCACCAATCTGAGTGGTGTCCCTTTCTTCATATACATTATTATAATTTTTATGGATCATTGTTCTAAAGAAATTTGATTCATAAAATTAGACCCATGATTTGAAATCCCACTGGCAATTTAAATGATATTTTTAAGATGAATAGAATATTATAGAAGAATCGATAAGCTTATGTAAGGGTTGATGTAGTAAAAAATCAGCGAATATTTTATACAAAATTGAGATTATGTTGATTTTGAATAAGTGGTAAAATTTATGGGATTACCCCAAAGACATTCATGGGTCACCTATAACTTGTGAAACGTTCATTGTACTTTTATGATGACTGATGAATATTTCATGTGAGGAATGCTCTGAGTTTTAGGGAGAAGAAGAAGTTATAATATACATTTTTTTGGAAAAGGTTTTTAACAAACTAATGTGAATAGAATAGTAAATATCTAAATTTTTTATTCATATGATCATCATAATTAGTGTTTTTCATACTCATATAATTTCCATATTGTTCATTTCAATTGTATTCAGCAGATTATAATACCAAACTAGATTTATTAGATCAGGATTTTCATACTGCGATTTCTTAGTTGAGAATGATAGATAATTGATGTGGTTTCGATAAATCTCTACCCTATTCTACCAATGTTATTTTTTTTATGGGGATAATCATATTAGGAAGTATCATACTGTGAAGAATCATATTAGGGTGAATCCTACATGGTGGAATCAAACATTGAAATTTAGACTTAGGTTTTCATACAGAGTCTAAGAAGTGCATACCATCATTTGTGTAATAAATTGAAGATGTTTTTTCCATTTAATGCCTTTTTGGAATTTTAAAATATAAACATGTAAAATGAGTTGTTATATAAAATATTTATTACCCTTATTTTAAGAGTGTCCACTCACACTATTGGAATTGTTTACATAGTTTTACATCAGAGAAAGGGAATGTCCGACTCAATGTAATCCATGTACTTTTTTCTAGTCGAGTGTGGTATATTGAATCATTTCCAAACCATACAATGGATATATCTATTCTTATTTAATATAAATCCTTGTTAATATTTTTATCCCTTTGGATGTGTGGTTGAATTGTTTTCATCATGTAATTGATTCTTTAACATAATTAGAAGGTTGATTCAAGGAATCAAAGAAGAGATAGTATCATTTCTTCAACAACTCTCCAACTAATTGATATACTCATCCTGGCTAGGCACATTCATTATTTCCACATTAATGAGTTTTTAAGAATTATGAATATTTTTTGAATTAATCTTACAATCATTTCTGATCTCAAAATTTTTTGAATATTTTTTTGTGTTCTCTATATCACTTATCGTTACCTTGAACTAATGAAAATTTAGATCTATGGAGATCATCTGGTCTTCAATTCATTTTACCATATCTTCACATACTTTATGGGATTTATTTAATTTTTTTTCTTGTAGATTTTTTAATTTTACATCCATTTAATGACACTTAATGTTTAGGAAGTTTTAATCATCCTAAAAAAATTTCAATTTTCCTTTCTATTGGATCCTCATTGTTTGAACATGATCATCATGAATTTTATTTATTTCTAATATATAATTTTTAAATTATTTAATTCTCTTTGTCTTATACTCAATATGGTTTTCTTTATCAAACTTTCTTGTTTTGTTTATTTTCAACAATGCGTGGATTACATATAAATAAATATTCTAAATCAAGTACTTCTAAAAATAATTCCTTTTAAATTTATTTATAACTAATGTGAATCTGTCATTACATTGTAATAAGGATTATTTTTTAAGCATTCTTCGTCGAGTATGAATATATTATCTATGTATTTTATTTCTATATGATATACATTCTTAATAATGGAATCATTTTGATACTCCTTATGTGTATGAATCATCTTAGTTAGAACCTTTTTAGTTTCGCCTTTTATAAATACATTTATTTGAAAATACTTAAAAAATAGGGAAATTTTCATTTCAAAGAGATATTCTTACAATTTTCGGTATGATCTAAGACATCAATCCTTCAACAGAAATAATTCAACCAATATAAGTTGGTCTGTCAGGTATCACCCAAAATCCATATTATGTAGGTATAAGCCACTTCCAAAATTACACTAGCATACCAATAGTGTTATTTATATTGGAATTTCACTAGTTTTATTTATACTAGAATCAATATAGTGTTTAATAACACAGCACATAATACAATGAGAAAGATCACAAAATCATAATGTTCCAATGATAACACAGAAATGATCATCCTCTTGAAGCCACTCAAATAAACTATGCCAACTCATTCTCACTTCAATTAAAATCTTTTGCATACCACTAAATGTATTCAATAACAGTGATAGAAATTGGTCATAGTATAGTCATATGATTTAGTTAATGATATCACTTCCACTTAAGATCACTATAATAATAGAACGAACAACTGGATTTTCTTTGACAAACTACAATTCATCTTCTTCATCACATGACTAAAATAAATTTCATCTCTCCAAAAAAATATTTCTAATAGTATTTTCAATCATTACACATATTATCATTATGTGTTAATCATGCATGTAGGATATAAATTATATTATTATGCATGACATTCTCTTGAATTCCTTATACAACCTTCTACATTAAATGTCCCAACATGTGAAACGTTTTCTTTTTCAAATTATCAATATCTATTTGTGTAAAAATGATTAATAAATTACTTCATTATTCATAGAATACATAGAGGAGCTTTGGGAAATTAATTCCTACATGAATATTTCAGGAATAACACTAATTAATCCTTATTTTATGAAACATATATGTGAGATTCTCACTTTCTTATATGAATGTCTATTTTTTTATGCACAACACTTTCAGGAAAAAAACACTCACGATACAACCCCATAAAATCTATATCTCACAATAGTTCTTTACATTTACAAAATATATATGCACACGAATATTATACATTCTCCTTCATAAAACTCGGATAGTGTGTACATTACCGTCACATATTTGAAATAATTCAAAACTAAAATTTTCCCTCTACCTGTGAACCAACTTCACATAAATTAATCATATGAACTATTTTCTTCCTCTCATACCAATGTTTTTCCCCTAGATCCTACATTACATACACTAGTAACAATACATTCTTTCTTAAATCCTTTATGTAACTATATATTACCATATTACTTTATTGAAGAATTAGAACAACATCATGAAATCATGTAGGATGTAACAGCATGGGTGCATGGAACGTTCTCCTTCATTAATTCATATCCCCATTGAGTCTCTATTTTAGTCGATATCTTCCAAAACTTCCACTCTCATATACATTTATCTTATAATAAAAATGATCTACTTTGGTAAATTTATATAATAACATCCCCAAACTTAGCTCATGTTCACCACCGCATAATTCATGTGCACCGACTTAGTTCGCACTTAGTGATTATTGAAGAACACTATCATTAAAAAACTATTTTTCTCTAAAATATATCTCCAAAGATAATTATTTTTTTAAGGATAGATTAAATGTTTCGTGATAATTTTATCATATTGGAATTTACAGGACAAAAAAATTCTTCTGTAATAGGTAGTTGTATCTTTTTATGATGATGCATGATGAACACTCATCGATACATAAGCCACTAGTGTACATTGGTTATAGATGACATAGAAGGTTTATTGAATGACTAAAATTAATGAGATCAGATAACCACAAACCCATCTTCCCACAATTATTTGGATTTTAGTTGAGTGTTATATTTTATAATTATGGGAATTCTTACCTTTCTATATGTGATTACCATGGTCTGCTCCCAATACCCAATGGCATTGCTCTATCCCGTCATCCTATGACATTGTGTTCTATAAAAGGTGTCTCTTCATGGCCCCTAATAATTTATATAGATGCACTTCACACAACCTATTCATTTATTCTAGACATATTCCAGTTGTTGATCCTAATACTCATCTCAAAAATGGTGCAGATAGATCATCTGGCTTGTTGGATCTCATGATTTATTTTGTTAGTCCATTACAATTTTTGGTTTACCAAAACATAATTACCATGCCATTCTAATACATATTACTAATAAAATTCACAAAAATTTTATAAACTATTGTATCCAACATACAAAATACCAAACTTTTACTCTCATGTATTTTATTTTTTAATTTGATCCAAAATTCCAAAGCTCTCCACTTCATTAAATGGTGTAAACATTTTTTCAATTAAATAAACCAATGACACAATTATTTTAATGTACTTAATAGTTCCAAAATTATTATATTTATTATTATTTGGAATCTCTTGAAATAAAATAATCATTTTCAACTTATGGTAGATTACTCAGGAATAGTTCAATGTAAGAACTATATTCATCACTCACTATCACATTGACTAGCCATCACAATAAGACATTCAGAATATACAAAATAATTACAACATCAACAAAATTTGTTTCTTCAAATCCATCACATTTAGTGAGCCAAGAACCCAGAAACATGAAACTCACTTCAACTATATATTCATGTGTACCCATATTAAAATTTTGTGCCTGGGTAAAAGTCTCTGTAAGATATTTTTAAGACTTTCCATGTTCCCCATGAATGTGAAAATCATATAAGCTTCAAATTCATTATATAAAACATCCCTCAAACCCATTTTACATTATACAACCATATGAAATCTATTTACCAATAAAATGATATTTAAAACAAACCATAACCAACACAACATCAATATTTTTATAAACTAAACACTAAAAACATGATTTCTCAATAAAAACCATATGGTGACTAAAACCATGATAAATTACCACATATGGGAATCACCTGCCTGTGAGTGGAATTACTACCTCAAATCCTCACTTTGACATCACTAGAAAGGTCTTCAAACCCAAATAAAAGTATACCACAACCTCACCTCATTCATAACAATGAGACCACCATACAATTTGGAGTTTAAAAAATCTCATTTCCAATCACTCAACGAACAAAAATCAATAGAATCAATCAATTACATGACATAACAACAACATCAAATGGTATCTCAATTACCCATCTGAATAAAATACTATGTGAAACTCAATGCACAATACAAATAACACCACCTATAAAATCTAGTGAAAAATACAAATAACATCAAAGATATTTTATAATAAAAAATTACAATATCAAAAATAATAATAATCAAAATAATTATAATATACTCCCAAAAATTATGTTAATATCCCTGTTTCAACCACCGTTATTAATTCTTCTCAATTTTTAGAAATAATAAACATACTAAAAAAATCAACCAACTCATGTTTCACCAACACCACTCATGATAAATAAAATTTTATCCAAAATCACATTAACATAATAAAATAAATTTAGGACTAAAAAATTAATTTAAATTATTCATTTCAAGATCATGTGATTTTAAAAAAAATATAGTGGGTGTGAAGCCACTTACCTCAAACAGAATAATAAAGTCGAGTTGCGCTATAAAATACAAGACCCGCACTCCTTATAGACATCATAAACCCCTAACCATTAAACATAGTCAATTGAATGTATTTTAAAATGAAACTAAAAAATACCAATTCCAAAACCATATATCTTTAGAGTGTAGACAAAATTTAAGGATTGACATAACATTCATTTGAAATAAAAACCTTAAAAGAATCATGGTAGAATATATCAAATAAAAAAAACACCCTACAGTTGAGATCCCTATGTAAGATTTAACAAATGAGACAAGAAGAACGAAAATATGGGTAAAATGAAATATTTTGGTGTATTTCAAGTATCTAAATAACCCAACATCACAGTTCTAGGTGACCATTCATCAACAATGTATCCTTATTTCTATTCCATATAATTCCTTCCTCAACTCACAATGGTATTATGCATGGTCCTTCTGGCTTTGAACATTCCAAAATTCCTCCCAAAACACCCAGTTTGATCCCGAAAAATCCCCCCAAAAAGCCTTTCCTATGTCACATATACTTCCAATCTCTTCAGAATAGCACAAAAACCTCTCCCAACTATTTAAACTATCTTACATAAGTCTTTTTAGTCATCTCTATAAATAAAATCTTTCATCCTAAAACCTATTTCATCCTTGAAAAACAATGTTCAAGAGTAATAATTGATCTTTTAGGAATCCACTATTCGATGCCCAAAATCCATTTGATCATTTACTGATGCTATCCTATTCAGAAAAAACTACTATGACACCTAAATCCATAAAATTTCATGATTTACAGCCACTATATTAAACTCAATCCACATCCTTACATTAAAATGCTCACACCACAATGGATATAACACTAAATCATACCCAAAAGATACATTGAATTATTATTCTATCCTCAACATAGATATCGTGGATAAAATAACCATCACCAAACATATTAAAATACTACTTGACCTTTTTTTAACTCTATCCTAACCTAGCCAAGACCAATATATACATTACCTCATTAATTTTACCATATAATCATTTATTCCCTTAATCATAGATTAATCCTCTTTATAGTAGAATATTCTTCTGAGTAGAGTTTATGATGAGTTACTATACCTTCATGTCGATTTGTGAATCTATATAAAATATTATAATCCCCATGTAACCATTCCTAAACACAATAACCATATCACTGATGGATATTGGAAATGATTACATCAACTTTGTTATGATATATTTGTGACATTTGATACAGGGGTCTTCTTTCATTCATAGAGAGAGAATTCAAGAAAGTTGTGATCATATGTTATAGCTTATTCAGGGAGTTTTATATAAGTTTCAACTTTAACAATGTTATTACATATAATCATTGTGGTTTAGTATTCATGATTCTGTAGTGTCTCTGAGAACATTATATATAGGGGAGTGACTTCTGATGGTTCTAAAACATGATCTAGGTGATTCATATTTTTGGTAGTATTTCTATATATATTTTATTTCTATAAAATATTTTTTATGTAAAAATAATTTTATAGGTAAGGTAATTTTGATAAAACATTTATGTATTATCATTTATTTTTTTCATAAGTTATGATTTTTATATTTTAATTAAATGTATAATTGGAATGTGTTTTAAATTTACATACCATATAATAACCACAATCAATTATTTTTTTAATAAAAAATAAATTTTAACAAAAACATGTATACAATTAAGCTCCCAAAATAATAATATATTTCTACCAATTTTTATATTAAATCAATAAAACACAAGACAAGATTAATTTATTCAACAAATAATGACATTCACACTAATTTGTACCTTAATCTATTTAACCATGTTCCCTTAAAATTTTACTTAATGTATCAAAGACAAATTCAATACTACCAATCATACATCCAATATAATTCCCATCATGATTCATAATCAATTTCCACTTTTTTCTCTAACATTTATTCATCAATTATTAAATATATTTCAAATATAGTTTTTAATAACTCTATATTAAATTCTTTTTAAAATATCCATACTACATTGATTGGAACCCAAATCACATAATAATATCATATTAGCACTCAAATCAATTTTATAAGTGCTAAAAAGGGTTATTGTTCAAACTATCTTTAAAAAGAAGTCAGTTTTATTAGCTGTAATTATAGAAATAATAATGTCCCCTCCAAGATTCTAAATAATACCAATAGTTATATTTTAAACACTCTGCAATAAGCCACACTAAACATAAAAAAATTAAATTCCATTTCAAAAACTACATTAAATATAAAAAAAATAGAATTGGAAATATAAAATAAATATTACATTAATGTATTTTATTATAATTAAATTTAAATGATTTATAGTTTAATAATAAGAACAAATAATTAAAATCAATATAAATACCACCTCTTATAGAAATCCATCTTTGAAAATCAATGTAACCTCATACAAAAGAGACATGTACCTGTAATAAAAAAAACGTATATTTAAACAATAGTATACAAGAAAAATTTATAAAAAATAATTTCAATGATCTATAATCAATTAAGAAATTTAAATTTGAATTTTATGTGGTTAATACCTACAATTCGAAATTGAAATAATAGTTGTTATAACTATCACAATAATCAGGGAACATTCTATTGGTTTTTATTGTGTGATACATGTATTAAACTAAAAAATCATTCTTATATGAAAATTTACATTTACTAATATCTTTCAAACTGTATATTATTATAAATATTCTTAAATATTACATATCATAAATGAATAATCAATTAGTTTCCTAAAATATTATGCAAATATGACTGTGTTTTCTTTGTTTTCAGTTTGTGACACATGTTTTGAACTAAAATGTACTTCTTAAATGAAAACAAACTCTTTAGTTAATACTAATATCATCATGTGTAATATTGGATTGACGTAAACTTCTCCACACTTGAAATGTATCATATATCATTTTCTTAAAGTATCAATATTTTTTAAGGGAATTTATTTGGTTTTGAGAATGTGACACACATTTTAAAATAAAATGTCACTTTTAAACAAAAAAATGCTACATAAATCAGTCCAACCACACTATGAGTTTAATTGATTCACATTTGATAATGTCCCCAATAAATAATAGATCATTTTTATAATGTGTCAAAAAAAGTTAAAAAAATTTTGTTGGTTTTAACTATGTGATGTGTGTTCTCTGAAAAATGTAAAATTTATTTAGAAAAAAAAACTAATACATATCAGCCACATTGTTGGTTGGATTAATGTATAATTGAATCCTATGTGTCACAAGTTAATTAGTAATATTATTTATAAAGTATTATTATAATCATAGAACATTTGTTTACTTTTATGAATGTGACCTGCATTTTATATAAAAATGTCACTTTAAAATGAAAAAAAACATTTAGTCATATTGGATATAAAATCTGCTGAATTGACTTGTGGTTTTTCCAACATTTGAAAATTGTATTGTCTACTTTTTCCAAAATTATCAACATATCTTTTTCTGTATTTGTTATTTTGAATATGTGATACGCATTTTGAACTGAAATTTCCAATGTAAATGTAACCATGCACTTTCAGTCACATCATCTATATTATGTGTCGTAATGAAATTTTGTTGATTCCAACATGCCATAATGAATTATGGATAATTGTTATAAAATATTATGACAATCCGAGTTTGTTTTATCAATTTTGAGTATGTGAAACTTTTTCAACTAATATAATAATATTAAATGAAAACACATACATTTCATCATATAGGACACAATATGTGTCATATTTATGTATAGTTAATTAAGACACATGCAAAATAAATTTCCAATAATTCTACTTAAATACAAAGACAACATGAGTATGTTGGCCCATTATTGAGTTTTTGGCCCACATTTTGAGATAAAATGTCTTTCTTAATGAAACTACACACATTCTGTCATACCTGCCTCATCATATGTATGATTAATGCATTGTTGATTCCCACATATCTTAAATAAATCATATATAATTTTCCAAAAAAATTAAGATAATTTGAATATGTTTTCTTGGTTTTAATAACGTGTCATGAGTTGTGGGATAAAATGTTAAATTTAAATGAGGAAATTCAATTTTAGTTAAACAAACCACAATGTGAGTCAAATTGAATAATTATTAATTCATAGAATAAAAAATTTAATTATCGATATTTTAAACTAAAAATGATATCAAAAATAAAATCTATTACTGTTGAGTGTCCGAAAAATGTCTGGAACTAAAATAACTTTTCTAATTGAAAACACACACTTTCGGTCATATTAGAAACAATGTGTATAGGATTGAATTGTAATTAATTCCTTCAAATAATAAATTAATGATAGATCATTTTTACAAATTAACACGATAATATGAACACATTTTATTTTTTTTGACTATAGGACATGTGTTTTAAACTAAAAAGTCACTTTTATACTTAAAACATATAATATTAATAAATCTGGTCACACCATGTGTGTGCTTTCTATGAGGATAATTCTTACAAAAAATGGATCTAGAATCATAATCAAGATTTTTCATGAAAATATGTGTATGTTCTCACATTTTTCATTATGTGACACATGTTTTGATAAAAAAAAGGTTACATTTATAGGGAGAAAATTCATTTTTAGTCATATTGGTCACATTGTGTGTTACATTGATGTTTGGTCAATTAGTATATATCACAAATGAATCAAATTGAATTTTTATAATGCATCTAAAAAAATTGAGTGCATTTTCATAGTTTGTACTAAGTGTCACATTAAGTAATTCTAGTCACATTATGTATGAAATTTACATGAAATTCATTTAGGAAAATAAAAATATTTATGAAATAAAGATTAAAATTTCAATATTAAATGGAAAAAAAATAATTCATACTAATAACAATGTGTATCATATTTATGTTTTTTAATTTCTATGGATTAAAAAAATCATGAATCACTACCCAAAATTATAAATCCGAGCATGTTTGATTAGTTTTGAGTATGCAATGTGCATTGTGAACTAAAATATTTCATTGAGGAGAACAAATAACCTCAAAATGATTTGAAAATCCCAATGTTACTACGTAGAAATGTATATAATCACCCCAAATTCTGTAATAAAATTTTTATACAAGTGATATTTTCAAGCCCAAATCACCCACTACTTTAGAATCAATAACACGTTTCTTTCGATAATGCACAAATTTGTCTCACTAACAAGTTACCAAAATGGGAATGCATATAAATAATATTAAAAAAAATAATATAATGAAGATAAAAAAGATCCATTTAGATAAAATTATATAGTTCTAAGTGAATCATTCTTTTGAGATCCTATAAATGATGAATCATGATATTTGACAAGTGTGTGATGATAAAGTGAAGTGAGAAATGATTGAAATTTTTATTATACCAAACATGTGTAAATTTAAAGCTGAATAATAATATATTAGTACATCGCAATATTTCATCCTTATTAATAAGTTAATCCAGTATTTTTAGGATTATAAATGAAAAATGGATAAACTACATTAGGTTCTTTTATTTATGGTTTCCCAAGTTAATGAGAATTTAACAAAGTCAAATATTTATATTTTATTGTGAAAATTTCTAAATTATATTTTTAATAACCATGACTAATTATATGTTAAGTTATATTTGGAAATTAATTAATAATAATCCAATGGTAAAAAATGATCTCATAGAAAAAATTTTATTTCATTTATATATAGAACGAAATGTCACTTGAATCAAAACTACCAAGAATAAGAGGCTTAATCATCATTAGTATTCATCATTGTATCTGATATTTTATTTTTTAGTTGATTTGTATTTTATACTTGGTGAGTTTCACATAATATCATAATAATAATTTTAGCTTGTAGGTCTAGAAACATTACAAGATGTTAGGTGAATTTTCCATGTAACTGAGATAGAGTGATTCCTATATCAGTAATGAGACAACTATTTTTTCAAAATTATTTTTTATTGTTGAACTACATTTTTTATTGTTTATTACAGAAGAATTGATAAAATCTTTCATATCAACACATAAGGACACTATTTTTATTTGGAATAGTTGGTTTTCATAGTTTCTCATTCAAGACTAGTAGTTAAATTATACTTGAATAGTCATTAATAAATGATGAATATAAATCTTAACAATCTATAATACAGTGTGATGGAAAAATTAATATTTTCTCAAATAAACCCAAAAAAATAATAGGGAAATTCCATGAATCTTGTTAGACTCTTTAGGATTTAAATATCCTATATATTATAAATTATTTAATTTTATTGATAATGAAAAATATCACCTTAAGAGATGAATGTTATAATGTTTAAAATATTATCAAACCAATTCAATAAGATATGTGTGAACTGTTTAATGTTTAAAAATGATGTGGATTCATGTATATCATGACTTTAATTTATGAAATCAGAGGAATGATTTGAATAAATTAATATAATTGGAATGAATAAATAAGATGTATCATTATGAGATCAAAAAATTATGTTAACGAATAATTCATCAATCATTAAAATTTTGAGTAGATTTCATCCTAAACATACATTTCCTTATATAGATCATAAATGTGATGTTAGTGAAGTAACGGTCAATGATGATTCATAAATTCATTTCATGATCATTAAAATGTATAATGGGAATACTCATACACATACATATTCTTCTACACATAATATCCATGAATTTATGTATAAAATTGATCAATTATGAAACTTATAAACCAATCCATGTATTTTATTAACTTTTCAGGACTTTTATTGTAAATAACAATGTTATCTAATAACCATATTCCAAAATATAATTAAATATATATATCATACAAGTTATATTATGAAATAAATAAATTATCATATATTCCATTACATTTTTACACATATTATTAAATTAATCTTAAAGAAAAATATCAAATATTAAAACCCTAATATCATAAGTTACTTTTGTCTTTTGAAAACTAGGTTCATAATACATAAAAAAGAACATAAAATGTGGAATTATTATTTAATTTTAAAAAATAATATCCTAAAAATATTCTATATCCTTAATATTTAGAGTAACCCCTATGTAACACATAAAGAATGTGGGGATCAAAAATTCATAATAAGGTATGAAACATGTAACTGTAACATAACATGTGAGTCAATTGTATAACACGATATCATATAATTAAAGGCATGTGAGTAAACACGTGGAAGAATAACATAGATAAATTGGTATCATAAGAAAATTTAATGATCGTAAATATGGAAACAACATATAAATTGAAATTAACATGGGTCAATGATAACATCCAAGAAAATATAACATGGTGGATAATGTCCCATAATGGATTTGGATTACACCCTAATACTATACAAGACATCTCATGAGACTAAATAATTAACCAATGCATTGGAAACTATATGGGTTCCCACATCCTAATAGTTTTATGATTTATGTGTTCCAAAAAAATTAAATCAATCATAAGGAATAATAATAATAATTACTCATGGTATATAATTGGTCTCTTAATCTAGTCTCATATCATAATCAAAAGAAAAATTCATAATAAATGCATTTTAGTGAAGAACAAAAGACATGAAATGCCACATAAATTTAATTGGTCCTGGGAAATTTTTATATTCAAGTGATATATATATATACAATCTTTGAATCATTTTATAAAATTAATGGGTTGGATATATAAAAAATATAAATACTTCTAAATAAGTGAAAATAAATTCCTATGGAAAATAATCTTTAAACATTAAGAATCACTTTATGAAAACAAAAATTAAAAAAATATTGTACTCTTAATTTTCATTGAATTAAAATTGGAAACATATAAAAGAATTGTAATGGCTCGGACCTCTCCGGTCCACTACTTTGTGAAAATGTGGTGTTGGAGGTGTTCCGGGAGGTCAAGGTGACTTATCCCCCAGCCGCGCCCTACCGGTAGCTTGGTCTACCGGTGGCCGCAGCCTACCGGTAGCTCGGTCTACCAGTAGCTGCAGCCCACTGGTAGCTCGGTCTACCAGTGGCCGCTGCCTACTGGTAGCTCGGTCTACCGGTAGCCGCTGCCTACCGGTAGCTCGGTCTACCGGTAGCCGCCGCCTACCGGTACCTCGGTCTACTGGTAGCCGTAGTCTAGCAGTAGCTCGGCTAACACTTTTCTGAATTTCTAGTTCTGTGAACAGTGTTTCCAGAATCCTAAGAGCTACCGATTCCTTCCTTTTCCAAATTTCTAGTTCTGTGAACAGTGTTTCCAGAATCCTAAGAGCTACTAATTCCTTCCTTTTCCAAATTTCACGTTTGAACAGTGTTTCTAGAATCCTAAGAGCTACCGATTCCTTCCTTTGCCAAATTTTACGTTTGAACAGTGTTTCCAGAATCCTAAGAGCTACTGATTCCTTCCTTTGCCAAATTTCACGTTTGAACAGTGTTTCCAGAATCCAAAGAGCTACCAATTCCTTCCTTTTCCAAATTTCACGTTTGAACAGTGTTTCCAGAATTCTAAGAGCTACCAATTCTTTCCTTTTCCAAATTTTGAGTATATGAACAGTGTTTCCAGATTCTTACAGTTTTTCCCCTTTTGACGTTTTCTTTGACGTAAAATACATTTTAAAACCTTATTTTAAGGAATTTAAGGCCGATTCAAAGGCCATAAATCCTATATTAATTATTCCTAAGGTCGGGATGTTTTTACTTGGTCAAACCGCGTGGGTTAATGTGATCCGTTTTTAATGGAGAATAAATCGGATCTTAAACCGTCGCCTCTCTAAATTTTTTTAAAAGGAACGAGATATCATTATTCGTTGTTCTTCCTCCTGGTTCTCATCTACGAGACATTAGAACCTTGCAATCATTCCCGTATGAGTTTCACAATCAAACGTTACTCGGATCAGTTCCGCTCTGTTTGATCCAACCAAGCTGTGTCGATCATTCTTCCATATAAGTTGACGTGAGAGAAGGATTGTGGACCGTTATGTGGATAAAGGATGTAAAGAACTCTTCGAGGTAGGGGATTCATGGCTTCTCTAATTGTATATGTGCAATCATAGAATTAGCATGATTTATCCCTTTGGATCACAATGAAATTGACCTAATTGAATACTTGAACCGGATTAAAAGAATTGGTTGATCGCATGTTGTTGCTTTATACCATGATAACGGTTTGCCTCATGTTTTCCTAGATATAGTGATATCTAAGTTTTCTTTGATTTGTTGTTCGTTCATGATAGAAATTGATAATGAACGTAAAACCGGAATTAATTGTTAATTAATTGGCTAAAGATAAAGAGGCATATAAATTAATCTGGTTATTGCTGTTGTTGTAGTTGTTCTAATTTGAGTATAATCAAATTAGGGAAGGAAGCATGGTTATTTAATTGTGATAGCTTGCGGATTAGGTATCCGTGATTGGAACCTATGAATAACAAATCCGCCAATTCAATATAGATTAAAGAACAGATTATGTGGGAATTTCTAAAAGGGTTCTGAGTTACCCTCTTGTTTGTTAAAGGGTCAAGAGCCCATGGTTGTGATTGTTGTTTTTCTGCTACTTGTGCTACGATGTGACCCTGGAGGGGTCTTGTGATATGTGGAGGTAGGGAGGCCTTGTGGTTGTGGCAGCGGATGATGCCTAGAGTGGTGAGATGCATCGTTTTATGCATGTGGGTGTCAGGGAGGACACTAGGGATGATGGAATGGGATGGATGTGGTTGTTGGATGCTTGTGGTTTCATTGAATGTTCATTTGCTTTGATTTTCCCCACTGCTCAAGGCAGCTGGTCTTGCTACCCTTCTTCCGAAGGAGGAAAAGACGCGCGGGGTATGCCACGTGCTTTCCGTGTTTAGCCTCTCGAGGGAGAATGGGTCTATGATCTTTCTATAGGCAGAAAAGACTCGACGGGTAGTATATCTACTCACCATGTTGAGCCTCCTTTGTGTTTAGAAGCTTAGGATGCTTTCCTATAATGCCTGGGAATATGGAAAAGTAACTCTATAATGAATGTTTGATTAAATGGTGATAATCCACGGCGATGGAGGTGCTAGAATTTAAAGGAGATGTGAATCTTAAAAGGAGCAGTTGTATTTGAATGTGATGTCAATTCAGTTTAATGTGGAATTGTTCATTATTAATTAATGTTTAACGAATTAAATTAACGTACAGTTGAACTGATAAAATGAGAATGGAGTAATCTAATAAATCTCTTCAAATGTTTGTGTGATTTTAGGATACCTAGTCTTGGAAGTAGAAGCCTGGAGTCTGAGAGACATTAGCTACAGTTGTATCTAAGACTAGGTAATGCCCATAGTGTGGATGTGAGTTACATATATATTATGTACTTTTTGTATTTCTATACGCTACTCCACCCTTTCGGTAAGGGCAACTGACACCTCGGGGATTCTGAGCCCTGGGGGGGTGTTTTCCCCAACATTCTGATGGGAGGTTGAATGGCTGACTACCCCCTTTGGCCCCGCTCTCTTCTCTTGGTAGATAATTGTGCCATGAGGCACAGCGGTTAGTTACCCCATATATGTGTGTAGAGGGCTGTAATGGCTTGTGGTTATTCACACACATATATTCTGGATAGAGTATCCTATGGACTACTATAGGTGTTTTGTGTATAGGCTATGATGGCTTGAGGATCCTTACTTGGAGTATGGGTTGTAATGGCTTGAGGTATTATACCTGACGTATGATACACGTTATGCAGGCTGTGGTGGCTCACGGAAACTACCTGGTTACTTTTGGTTGTGAGGACGGTGTGGTGCTTTGCCCAAGTGTCTGCGGGCAAGCCTATGTGGTGCACGAGGTGCAGATTGTGGAGCTTAGCCCAGGTGTCTGCGGGCAAGCCTTGGAGAGAGATGCACAGGACGTGTGTCGTTGGGGAAAAGCGGCGAACCAGTGGGGAAGTAGTAGCGGGGTACCCTTGATATTCTTTACTATATGCTATATTCTTGTATGTGTTACTTCGAGAGAGTATCCATGGTGAGGATGGGAACATAGTATACCTGTTTAGGTGACGAGTTAGTTTCACATGTTGTTCACAAGGCTTTAGCATGATTTCTTTACTTTTGCACGAGATGCTTGGGGTGGATCCTACTGAGTATACTGTTATACTCACCCTATGTATATATAAACTGTTTTTCAGGTCACTTGGAGGAGGTTGGAGATCAAGCTGGTCACTACTAGCTTACAGTTGGAGGAGGAGCTGTTCGGGCTTGTGGTCGCTGCCTTTTTCTTTCTTTTGGGTACTTTTAGTTTCCCCTTCCAGCTGTAGTACGTTTTCATGACATTTCATATATGTACTTGGGTTTCTTTTATATTTCAGTTCTGAGTTGGAGTTGGTTGGAGTCTATTCTATCTCTCTCTTCTGCATGTGTTCTCTTAGAGGGTAATGCCTCCCATTTGTATGTTTATTATACCCTCGGTGCAAGTCGCCAAACCGGGGCCTACTGGAGGCGGGACTCGGGGGTCATTATCTCCCTTCTCACATTGCCGGCCTAGGAGGGGTACACTTTGTGGGGAGGGGGTCGTGACAGAGTGGTATCAGAGGTCTGTTTGAGGGATAGGATGGAGTTGGAGTTAGGCACCGGTGAGGATGCATGGGGTGATAGGGCAACGGTGTCATTCATGTTTAGAAAGTGGGGTAAACACTGGAGACCAGCAGAGACATAGGCATTCAGGGCCCCCTATGATCTATTGCACGGACCTTTAAGTTTACGATGGCTACTAAACAAAGTGATACTGGTTGCAGGGTAGAGACCTAGAAAAGGATCATGCATCATTATTCTTTGCGCCTATGTTTTAATGGGTAGACCTTGGGATAGGTAACCTAAACATAATAAAACAAAACAATTAATTAATGTTGAGTCTTCCATATTCCAGGCTTAGGAGCTCTAACAGTTGTTATTTTATAGGCATGGCTCCAGGTCGACATCCTCGTCAGGTTTGCATAGAAGATGCCCAGCAGGCTGTTCCAGCAGATCACCGCCGAGTAGAGGTTGACAAAGATGACACTTGGAGGAAGACACTTCGAGAGTTTCAGCGCCAGAGTCTACAGAAGTACGAGGGCTCTGTTTCAGATGCAGTCACAGAAGAATGGTTGGAGGAGATCGAGATAGGCTTCAGTTCGATTCATACTCGGAAGGAACACTGGGTGTCCTTGGTTGTGACGATGCTACGTGGAGCAGCGAGGTAGTGTTGGTTCTTGTTCCTCGGTGATTGTGAGGAGTCAGCAATCTCATGGGAGGAGTTTCGAGAAAAATTTAGAGTCGAGTTTCTTTCGTCGACTGTGAAGGTGTCCAGTCACCAGGAGCTTCTCACCCTTCGACAGGGGAGATCCAGTGTTCGAGAGTTTGGAATCTGTTTCAGGAACCTTCTACGATATGCTTCAGACCTGTTACCAGATGATGAGGCCAGGGCGAGGCATTTTGAGGAGGCTTTGCATCCATAAATCCAGCGCCAGGTCACCCCATTTATGTTGAAGACATATCTTGAGGTGCTGGCGAGGGCAGAGGTTGTTGAGAGGACTTTGGCCAGGACTGGATCGTCACGAGAGGGGAATCGTCATGATTCCTCACGAAGCAGAGCTATGGTCCGGGGTTCCCGGTTTTCAGGACAGAAGAGTTTCTGTTCACCTGGGGGTAGGTCCCAGCCCTTCCCATCTCGTTTCTCCAGAGGCAGAAACTCTCAGGCCTATGCTAAGGGATCAGGCGCTTGTTTTTCTTGTGTTGGTCGTGTTCATCAGCAGTGGGAGTGCCCGACTTTTCAGAGCATTCATCGTGCACCGGGCGCTCCACTCTAGGTTCCTCCGTTGAGGCAGTTCCAGCTGAGGCAGTAGCAGCAGGTTTCACTAGTTTTAGATCACCATAGGGTAGATGGATCAGGCAGAGGATAGCCCCATGACGCTTCCCGTCCTCAGAGAGCAGAGCGCGGCCGTGGTGGTGGTCGTCATCAGGGTCAGAGAGGCCGTGGAGGAGGTCGTGGTCATCTTCATGCTCTAGCGTTGCTAGCCCCAAGCGAACCAGATATCGTTTGAGGTACCCTTTGCTTGTTTTCTACCTTGGTGTATGCATTGTTTGATTCAGGAGCAACACACTCCTTCATATCACCTACCCTTGTCCATGCTTTGGGACTTGAGGTAGAGAGGCTTCCAGTGCCCTTGGCGTTGACTACGCCAGTCGAAGGTCGAGCTGAATTGTTTGAAGTATGTAGAGATTGTGAGCTACTGTTGGGGAAACACCGCTCTTGGGGAGATTTCCTATGTTTACAAATACAACCATATGATGTCATACTCGGCATGTATTGGTTGTATTTGGTGCAGGCTGTTGTGGATTTCTATAGGAAGAAGGTCGTTTTCCTTGATACAGATGGAGAGAAAGTGGTGTTTGTTGGTGAGAGAGATCCTCGGATGAGTCATAGACGAGTTTCATCCTTATCATCCATGATGGCTGGGATGATGCTGAGTTCTTCAGAGGTTCAACAGTTGGCGTTTCCTAGGGTCGTAGAGGAGTACCCTGACGTCTTTCTAGGAGAGGTTTTATCCTTACCCCCTCGACGAGAGATCGAGTTTGGGATCGAGATACAGCCAGGAGTGTCCCCTATCTCTATGTCTCCATATAGGATGGCCCCTTATGAGTTACGAGAGCTATGTATTCAGCTTGATGGTCTGTTGTAGTGTGGTTTTGTTCGTCCAAGTGTGTCACCTTGGGGTGCACCTGTTTTGTTTGTGAAAAAGGCCGATGGAAGTTTGTGGTTGTGCGTCGATTATCGTCAATTAAACAAAGTGACAATAAAGAACCGCTATCCTCTCCCGCGGATTGATGACTTATTCGATCAACTAAAGGGTGCAAGTTGGTTCTCAATGATCGACTTGCGGTTAGGATATCACCAAATGCGTGTAAAGGATGAGGATATCCCAAAGACTGCTTTCCGTTGTCGTCATGGGCATTATGAGTTTGTTGTAATGCCATTCGGCGTGACGAATGCTCTAGCTGTTTTCATGGGGTTGATGAATGTTGTGTTCCGTGAATTCCTGGACAAGTTTGTTGTGGTTTTCATCGATGACATTCTTGTGTAATCCACATCTGAAGAAGAGCATGAAGAGCATCTACGAGCCGTTTTGGGAGTTCTTCGCCAACATTAGTTGTTTGGGAAGTTGTCCAAGTGTGAGTTCTGGGCTCTAGAAGTTCGTTTCTTAGGGCATGTTGTGTCCCAAAAGGGAGTATCTGTGGATCCATCGAAGATAGAAGCAGTAGTGTCTTGGCAAGCCCCCAAGACCGTGTCAGAGGTGTGAAGTTTCCTTGGTCTCACAGGCTATTATAGGAGGTTCATAGCCAATTTCTCCCGAGTTGCGACTCCTCTGACAGCTTTGACCAGGAAGGATCAAGCGTTCATTTGGACTGATCAGTGTCAGACAGCTTTCGAGTGTCTAAAGGAAAAGTTGGTAAGTGCTCCAGTCCTTTGTCTTCCAGCGGAGGGAGTCCAGTTTAATGTTTTCTGTGATGCTTCACATCTGGGGCTAGGTTGTGTTCTCATGCAGCAGAGGTCAGTTGTTTCTTATGGGTCTCGGCAGTTGCATCCCCATGAATTCAACTATTCCACCCATGATCTTGAGTTGGAAGCCGTGGTGTTTTCTCTAAAGTTGTGGAGACATTACCTCATTGGTGAGCACTTTGTGGTTTTCACCGTCATAAGAGTTTGAGGTATGTTTTCTCCCAACGCGACTTGAACTTGAGGCAGCGTCGGTGGATGGAGTTCTTTCAGGAATACGACTTTGAAATATCATATACACATGGAAAAGGGAATGTTGTAGCTGACGTACTAAGCCGAAAGGCATGTAATGATGTTGTTTGTGAATCTGGTGATTCCTGGAGAGTGATGGAAGAGCTATTAGCTTTGCATCGTGATATGGGAGAAGTTGGGGGTAGAGGTTGTATTTTCCAGATGACGGTGTAGTCATCCCTGATGCAGAAGGTGGAAGAGTCTTAGTTTGGTGATCTAGAGGTGGAAGTCTAGAGAGACAGATTTGTTTGTGGTGAGGCCCCTGATGGTTGGTCGGAGGATGAACAACACCGAGTGTTGTATCATGGTAGGATTTTTTTCCCCTTGGCGATGCGCGAGACGGTTCTCTGAGAGTTCCATAGTTCACCCTTGGCAGTACATCCTGGTGTGACAAAGATGTACCGATCCTTAAGGAGTCAGTTTTGGTGGCCTGGGCTGAAACGTACAGTTGCTGAGTGTGTGTCTCGATGTTTAGTCTGCCAGAAGGTGAAGGCCGAACACCGTGTTCCTGGTGGTCTTCTCTAGCACTTAGAGATTCCTCAGTGGAAGTGGGAGGACATCTCGATGGACTTTGTTACAGGTTTACCTCGAGCTCCGGGAGGACATGATGCTATATGGGTGGTAGTGGATCGTTTAACAAAGTCGGCCCACTTCATAGCGATCAAGGAGTCGATATCAGTGGAGGTTTTGTCGAGGCAATATCTAGAGGAGGTGGTGAGACTCCATGGAGTACCTAGGACGATCATTTCTGATCGTGATCCTCGTTTTACCTCCAGGGTGTGGGGAGGTCTCCAGCATGCTTTTGGCTCTCAACTGTGCCTTAGAACTGCTTTTCATCCTCAAACGGATGGTCAGATAGAGCGAACCATCCAGACTCTTGAAGACATGTTGCGCTATTGTGTTCTTGATTTTGGAGGTTCATGGACGAAGCACTTACCCTTGGTAGAGTTCTCTTACAATAATAGTTTTCACTCTACCATCGGTATGGCGCCGTTTGAAGCCTCTTATGGTCGGCCATGCCGTTCTCCATTGTGCTGGACTGGGGTCGGAGAGTCAGCAATTCTCGGGCCAGAACTAGTGCAGAATACAACAGAGATGGTTCAGGTGATTTGTGAGAGGAGGAAGATAGCACAGGATCGTCAGAAATCATATGCTGATCAAAGAAGGAGACCGTTAGAGTTTAATGTTGGGGATCATGTGTTTCTAAAGGTGACTCCCTGTCATGGGCAACGAAGGTTTGGTCGTGGAAGTAAGCTTTCTCCCCAGTTTGTTGGGCCTTTCGAGGTGTTAGCTCATGTTGGAGCTGTGGCATATCGAGTAGCACTTCCCCCTTAGATGAGTCGGATACATGATATTTTCCATGTATCACAGCTCTGTTGTTACCTTCATGATGAATCTCATGTTATCGATTGGGGAGAGATTGATATTGATGATGATGCAACCTTCGAGGAGCGACCTGTGGAGATCCAAGACCGCAAGGAGAAGGTGTTACGTGGGCGTTCTATCCCCTTAGTTTGTGTCTTGTGGCGACACGGTGGCATGGAGAAGAGTACATGGGAGCGTGAGTCACAGATACGTGCTCAGTACCCAGAGTTGTTTAATGTTTAACTCTTTTCATGTGATGATGTTTCCTTGATGGTTAGACCTTTCATGTTTTATTTATGTACCTTTTGTGTGATGTTATGATTGAATTGTTTGGATATGGATTGTTTGTTTCCATATTCTCGGATGTCATAGTTTTGTTCCAGCTTTCGAACAACTCATGGTGGTTTTCCCTTGAGAGGTATCTTAGGGGGTGGTTGTTCGGACCCCTCTTTTCCTCTGAGTTGGTTTTTAATTCTCGACGACGAGAATGTTTTGAGAGGTATCTAATGTAATGGCCCGGACCTCTCCGATCCACTACTTTGTGAAAATGTGGTGTTGGAGGTGTTCTGGGAGGTCAAGGTGACTTATCCCCCAGCCGCGCCCTACCGGTAGCTCGGTCTACCGGTAGCCGCATCCCACCGGTAGCTCGGTCTACCGGTAGCCGCTGCCTACCGGTAGCTCGGTCTACCGGTAGCTCGGTCTACCGATAGTCGCCGCCTACTGGTACCTCGCTCTACTGGTAGCCGCAGTCTAGCAGTAGCTCGGCTAACACTTTGCTGAATTTCTAGTTCTATGAACAGTGTTTCTAGAATCCTAAGAGCTACTGATTCCTTCCTTTTCCAAATTTCTAGTTCTGTGAACAGTGTTTCCAGAATCCTAAGAGCTACCGATTCCTTCCTTTTCCAAATTTCAAGTTTGAACAGTGTTTCCAGAATCCTAAGAGCTACTGATTCCTTCCTTTGCCAAATTTCACGTTTGAACAGTGTTTCCAGAATCCTAAGAGCTACCGATTTCTTCCTTTGCCAAATTTCACGTTTGAACACTGTTTCCAGAATTATAAGAGCTACTGATTCTTTCCTTTGCCAAATTTTGAGTATGTGAACAGTGTTTCCAGATTCCTACAGTTTTTCCCCTTTTGACGTTTTCTTTGACATAAAATACATTTTAAAACCTTATTTTAAGGACTTTAAGGCCGATTCAAAGGCCATAAATCCTATATTAATTATTCCTAAGGTCGGGATGTTTTTACTTGGTCAAACCGTGTGGGTTAATGCGATCCGTTTTTTATGGAGAATAAATCGGATCTTAAATTGTCGCCTCTCTAATTTTTTTTAAAAGGAACGAGATATCATTCTTTGTTGTTCTTCCTCCAGGTTCTCATCTACAAGACGTTAGAACCTTGCAATCATTCCCGTAGGAGTTTCACAATCAAACGTTACTCGGATCAGTTCCGCTCTGTTTGATGCAACCAAGCTGTGTCGATCATTCTTCCATATAATTTGACGCGAGAGAAGGATTGTGGCCCGTTGTGTGGATAAAGGACGTCAATAACTCTTCGAGGTAGGGGATTCATGGCTTCTCTAATTGTATATGTGCAATCGTAGAATTGGCATGATTTATCCCTTTGGATCACAATGAAATTGACCTAATTAAATACTTGAACCGGATTAAAAGAATTGGTTGATCTCATGTTGTTGCTTTATATCATGATAACGGTTTGTCTCATGTTTTCCTAGATATAGTGATATCTATGTTTTCTTTGATTTGTTGTTCGTTCATGATAGAAATTGATAATTAACGTAAAACCGGAAATAATTGTTAATTAATTGGCTAAAGATAAAGAGGCATGTAAATTAATCTGGTTATTTCCGTTGTTGTAGTTGTTCTAATTTGAGGATAATCAAATTAGGGAAGGAAGCATGGTTATTTAATTGTGATAGCTTGCTGATTAGGTATCCGTGATGGGAACCTACAAATAACAAATCTTCCAATTCAATATGGATTAAAGAAGAGATTATGTGGGAATTTCTAAAAGGGTTCCGAGTTACCCTCTTGTTTGTTAAAGGGTCAAGAGCCCATGGTTGTGATTGTTGTTTTTCTGTTGCTTGTGCTTCGATGTGACCCTGGAGGGGTCTTGTGATATGTGGAGGCCGGGAGGCCTTGTGGTTGTGGCAGCGGATGACGCCTAGAGTGGCGAGATGCATCGTTTTATGCATGTGGGTGTCAGGGAGGACACCGGGGATAATGGAATGGGATGGATGTGGTTGCTAGATGCTTGTGGTTTCATTGAATGTTCATTTTATTTGCTTTTCCCCACTGCTCAAGGCAGCTGGTCTTGCTACCCTTCTTCTGAAGGAGGCGAAGACGCACGGGGTATGCCACGTGCTTTCGGTGTTTAGCCTCTCAAGGTAGAATGGGTCTATGCTCTTTATATAGGCGGCAAAGACTCGACGGGTAGTATATCTACTCACCGTGTTGAGACTCCTTTGTGTTTAGAAGCTTAGGATGCTTTCCTATAATGCCTGGGAATATGGAAAAGTAACTCTATAATGAATGTTTGATTAAATGGTGATAATCCACGGGGATGGAGGTGCTGGAATTTAAAGGAGATGTGAATCTTAAAAGGAACAGTTGTTTTTGAATGTGATGCCAATTCAGTTTAATGTGGAATTGTTCATTCTTAATTAATGTTTAAAGAATTAAATTAACGTACAGTGGAACTGATAAAATGAGAATGGAGTAATCTAATAAAGCTCTTCAAATGTTTGTGTGCTTATAGGATACCTAGTATTTGAAGTAGCAGCCTGGAGTCTGAGAGACGTTAGCTGCAGTTGTATCTAAGACTAGGTAATGCCCATAGTGTGTATGTGAGTTACATTTATATTCTGTACTTTTTTTGTTTCTATACGCTAATCCACCCTGTCGGTAAGGGAAACTGACACCCCGGGGATTCTGAGCCCTGGGGTGGGGGGTGTTTTCCCCAACATTCTGATGGGAGGTTGAATGGATGACTACCCCCTTTGGCCCTGCTCTCTTCTCTTGGTAGATACTTGTGCCATGAGGCACAGCGGTTAGTTACCCCATATATGTGTGTAGAGGGTTGTAATGGCTTGTGGTTATTCACACACATATATTCTGGATATAGTATCCTATGTACTACTATAGGTGTAATGTGTATAGGCTATGATGACTTGAGGATCCTTACTCGGAGTATGGGCTGTAATGGCTTGAGGTATTATACCCGACGTATGATACACGTTATGCGGGCTGTGGTGGATCCCAGAAACTACCTGGTTACTTTTGGTTGTGAGGACGGTGTGGTGCTTCGCCCAGGTGTCTGCGGGCAAGCCTATGTGGTGCACGAGGTGCAGATTGTGGAGCTTATCCCAGGTGTCTGCGGGCAAGCCTTGGAGAGAGATGCACAAGACGTATGTCGTTGGGGCAAAGCGGCAAACCAGTGGGGATGTAGTAGCGGGGTACCCTTGATATTCTTTACTATATTCTATATTGTTGTATGCGTTACTTGGCGAGAGTAGCCATGGTGAGGTTGGGAACATAGTATACCTGTTTAGGTGACGAGTTAGTTTCACTTGTTGTTCACTGCGCTTTAGCATGCTTTCTTTACTTTTTCATGAGAGGCTTGGGGAGGATCCTACTGAGTATACTTTTATACTCACCCTATGTATATATAAACTGTATTTCAGGTCACTTGGAGCAGGTTGGAGATCAAGCTGGTTACTAATAGCTTACAGTTGGAGGAGGAGTTGTTCGGGCTTGTGGTCGCTGCCTTTTTCTTTCTTTTGGGTACTTTTAGTTTCCCCTTCCAGCTGTAGTACGTTTTCATGACATTTCATATATGTACTTGGGTTTCTTTTATATTTCAGTTCTGATTTGGATTTGGTTGGAGTCTATTCTATCTCTCTCTTCTGCATGTGTTCTCTTAGAGGGTAATGCCTCCCATTTGTATGTTTATTATACCCTCGGTGCTAGTCGCCAACCTGGGGCCTACTGGAGGTGGGACTCGGGGGTCATTATCTCCCTTCTCACATTGCCGGCCCAGGAGGGGTACACTTTTTGGGGAGGGGTCGTGACAAGAATCTTCATGGAAGACAATTATTGAAATTAACATCATTCCATACATGTAAAAACAATGATTCCTTTCACATTTTTTATACAAAACCAAGATGTACCTTATTATGAAAATTTGAAGAATATTATGTTTATATGATTTTATAAAAAATATAATGTGTGTAACATTATGTTATTTATCTTAATAATTAAAAACATTTTTCAAATTTTTATTCATTTTATTTTGTTCCTTACAATGTCATATTAATTAATTAAACAACTAATTTCACATTCGACAATTTTCCAACATTGGACTCATATGTCATAAATAATTTTGGTATGTTTACTATGGTCCAAGTGATTATTATTTAATAATATCCATAATTTTAATCAAGGAGTAATTATAATTTTTTTAAATAATTTTTTTTATATCTATCTATTAAATATGGTTATGATAAATGAACAATGTAACAGTCATGTAGACATTAGGTTGTACGTTTTCATCAGTTACATTTCTATTTTTCAACGATCGTCATGTAAAGAATTTAAGTGTTATTTTATCATTAAAGGATTATAATTATTTCATAAATATCATAATATTTATTTATATATTCCATAATAATTCCATACATGTGATACGTTATTAAAAATGAATCACATTGCTTTGTGAGACTGTAGTCCACATTATCGATGAACGATGTTATCAATCATTTAACGGATTGTGTGAAAATAAATAATTTTATAATTGTAATTTATATAATTGATAATATTTAACTAATATCATATATCAACATAAAATTAATCCTCATTACTTTCTAGGTACAACATAGGTGAAAAATGAGTCACATTACTATGTGGGGAGATAGTCCTCCAAACACACGGGCAACATTATTGTTTTCTATACAGAATTGAAATTAAGAATCCATAAGTAATATTATTATTAAATATGTATAGTTACATCCAAAATAAAATATATAAACATTATAAACATCTTTATAATGATCTGTGAGATGAGGGTTCGAAAAATGAATTACATCGGTTGGTGAGGTAGTAGTTGACCGTAAACATGATACATGGATTCATTTCCCATTTCATGGATGAGGAGATTGTTATTGATCAATCTGTGGTAGAGCTGCTATGCTATTTTGACAGGATTAACTAGTCCATGGGAGGGGTATACCCCTAGGTGCTATAATGATTACAAACCCTCAAAAGTATTTTCATGGTTAGATTGTTTTATGCTAGATCCACGTAAAAGTACCATTATTTGTATTGGTTTTTTCATTCATGTTATATTCATGGAGCATCCAGCAATCATTCACTAAGCTCATGTGGGGCGGGCCCGATGTGAGAAATAAGGGATGACCACCATATCACTCCATCTTAATGTAAAAGTGAGATAGAAGCTTCAAGCATCCGGGGGTTTCAACATCCAACCCGGATTCTTGGGAAGAGAAGGAATAAACCGGACTGGAGAATGAAGCACTTAGAATATCCAAATTACCATTTTCACGGTGTGCTCTAGTGCACGAATGGGGTATCTCCCGGAGGGCTTGAATAAACCTGAACAGGGAGTAATGAATGGTTTTAATCACAATAGCAAAGATTCGGAACACTGTAGTGATGGAATGACAATTAAGAATGAATTTTGACTGTATTCAAAACACTGTATCCTTATTGTGTTGGCCTGAAATTGGGATAACAAATGAGGGAAGATTGCTAACCATGTTTGAAAAATGGGCCCTGACTCGAAATGTCATCCATTGGTCTTCTGGAATGTTATCCCACAATAGTAGGTTATCCATAGGCAGTGCATCAATATAATCAAGGGGTTCCTCTAGATGTGAATGAGGGTAAAGATACAAATAAAGAGCACGTAAAGCATGGAGAGTGGAGTGATGGGTTTATTTACTAGAGTACAACAATCTTGAAACTATTCCACAATGGTGTAAATGCATTAGGTGGGTACATCAGTCTATTCAGGGACCAAACATTCTTCTAAAATGGGACCTCTCGAGCAAGGAAACGGTCACCTCCCAATGTTTTTATGGGGCATCCCAAACTTGTTCAGGGTAAAGATACAATTTCTTGGTTCCGCAAAGGAGCTCAGGTCAAGGGACTGAAAAGTGAGGGGGAACAAGAATTAATATTCTTTGGGTTGGACCCCGAGACAAAAATTTCTCGGCCTTCCTACGTATCCCATGAAGATGGAAATCAAGATAAACATATTTCTTAGGGAATGATGGTGTTAGAGACCATCACGGGTAGGGATAATCCCCTCTGGAGAGGAAACTGACGCATCCCATGATTAACATAGGGCATCCCGAACATGTTCAGGGTAGAACCACATTTTAGTGTCATGTGATGGGGACATATGGACTCAGGTAGTTTAACATCATACGATAGGATGTGGAGTGAAAGGGGAAGGTGCCAGTAAGGGATTATGTGGTGAGGTATCTATAAACCCAATGTGAATGCGGACGTGGAGTCCAGATCACACAACGTATCCCTAGAGGAAATTTCATCAGGTCAAGGGACAAAAAGTGAAAGTTATGCTGGACTGGAAGCAATGTGGTTGGGTGTTCCAATGTACCCCATAAAGATGGGAATCCAGTTATATGTAGTTCTAAGAGTGAAGTTTAATGTCACGTGGGATGGTTAAAGGAACATGTTGCATCGTTGCGCTAGTACACGTCCTACCAAAACTACTAAGTCCATGCGAGTCATGCTCATTGTGGGAAACAAGGAGTAGTTATGGGACTTTCCTAGCACAAGAATGCACACATCGGGGATATGGGACACAAGGAGAATGACATCCCAATGATGTTGACCCGCCTATATAATGCACCGAGATGTGCAGAGAGTAAAGCCGATTATGTTGGAATTCCACTTGGACATAAGGAAGTGGAAACATGTAAATCATGATGCTCGAGATCTGGACCACAATGATACTAGAGTGACGATAGCGGATAGCTGTTGACCATGTTCGAAACAATGTATTTGTATCGTGTTAGCCTGGAATGGTTATAGACAAATGAGGGTCGATTGTTTAATGTGATAAAAACATAGGACCTTTCACGAATGTCGTCAGAGATCTTTGGGGACGTTATCCCAGGGTGGTAGGTAATCCATTGTGGCATGAGAAAATTCCACAAAGGGGGTCCCTTCAGACATGGAAGAGGATGGGGATCCAAATGACGGGCTCACGAAGCTTAGACATGGAACATGGGTAATGTCCCTATGAAAATACCATACATCGGTCCCTTTGTCGAAACACATCTGAATACGAATATAAGATGTATCAGATCGAGGGAGGTGTGTCCCTTTCTGAGGACGAGGGTCCTGGGGCGCACGCTTTCAACGTAAGGTCCTAGGGTGGACCATTATGTGGGTCTTGATTTGATGGATTGTGCACAGTGTGGGGAAATAGATAAAATTAACATGTAGTTACCATAGGTAGATCATAGTTTTGGGTCATAGAACTCGGACCACGTTGGGAAAAGATATGGGAAGTGCATGGTGAGGCTATTAAAAAACCTGATGTGATCGAGAACCTATGAGGTACTCTCTACACCACATGTTCCCAAATGAGTTTGGGCCAAGGGGTTGAAAAATATGGTACAAAGATTGTAGATTCTTTGGGCTGGACCCGGAGACAAAAATACCTGGGTGTTCCTATGTATCCCATGAGGATTGTAATTAAGAAAAACGTAGTTCTAGAAATTGTCATGTAGTTTAACTTCTTGTAGAAAGGACGTGAAGTGTTCTTAGTTTATTTTCATAGATCTTGGACCATGGATGGTAAGAAATTAGGGGCGCATGATGATGTAATTATGTGACCTAACAAGAATGAGGAGCTAGTACAAGTCACCGTGCATTTCTTGGGGGAGGTTTCAGGTCGTGGGACCAAAACCAAAAGTTAAGCTGAGCCCGAGACAAGGTGTGTGAACATTCCTACATACCCCATGAGGATGGGGATCAAGATGCTTGTAGTTCTATGATAAAGTTGTGTGGGTCTGTCCCTTGCACCAAAAAGATTGGTATTTGATAGATCTTGTTTGTTCTTTAGGATGAATGGTTTTTTTGTGGAGAGACGGACCTAGGATGGAAGGTCCAAATATCACCATAAGAATCAATCTATATGCAGGGGTTGACAAAAGGTATGGTTTTCAACTGATACCAAACATGAAGTCCCCTTGGGGGGGACATCACAATGTAGTGCCATTTTTCTTCGTGCATCCAGGACGATAGTGTCACAATTTAGGGTCACTTGATGGGAACAACCATACATTATTAATGCCGCGTAGGGTAGACGCAATAGTTTAAAGTCATGTGGGACTGGGCATCATAGTTTAATGTCATATTGATCATACATATACAAAAGTGATGAGGTTCCATAGGGGATGAAAATAGCATGATAATGCATACCCGACGTGAATGATGACAAGGTCCATACCATATTGTTCAAAATTTTGAGGTGGAAACCTCGGGCCAAGGAGTCAGGAAATATTAGATTAAAAAGGGGGGCAGGAGAAACTGGTCCTCTATTAAGTTGAACCTGAAGACGAGATGTCTGGGTGTTCCAACATATCCCATGAAAATAGGAATCAATCCACATGTAGTTCTTGAAGGTTCCATTTATTGTCGTGCGGGGCAATATACAGTTTAGTGTCATGTGGGACCGGAATCAAGGGGGGGCTAACTCATAGAAAGGTGCGTACGTGGTGAATATAATGAAAACCCTTCGTGAATGAGCCCATAATCTCATACCACGCCACGCGGTCCCATGAGATGTTATCCCAGAAGGAAGAACAGAAGAGATAAATTAGTGGAACTCAAACTGGGACCAAATACAAGACGTCTGGGCATTACTACGTATCCAATGGGAATGGGAATCATGCTATACGTAGTTTTCTAAATGAGACCTTATTTTATTGTGTTAAATATCTGGCACTAGAGGAGATAAATCCTTCCATCTAAGCATAGACCTCAACCCGATCCCTACGCCCGATGAGTCAAACTCGGTGCGGGAAACAAGGGAAGAAGAGGTTTTTTGCAATACGTAAAATGCACGCCAAAGGGGGAATCAGCGTGGATCCCTAAATGATGCCTTTACAATGACATTGATCTCCTAACATGAAAATTTTCACTAAGGGATAGTGCCAGGAGTGTCAAAATTCCATTTAGACATGATGGAGTGGAAAATAATGGGAATCATATAACCAACATTTAAGGCATGAAGGGGCTGGCATGAGGATGGAGGATAACTGTTGACCGTGTTTGAAACATAGAATTCATATCACGTTATCCTAAAAAGGGGACAAACAAATGAGTTTCAACCACAGACCATATTCACAATGCATGAATTGTTTCGATTTTTTGTCTGAAACACTTGATGATGTTGGCCGGTAATGGTAGGAAAGCCCTTAGCCCTAGCATCCATGCCATTTGGGGTCCCTTTAGGTGTGAAGGATTGTGGAAGCCCAAATGAAGGGGAACACGAAGCCTGAAAATCTGGAGAAAGAATGTCTTGGTAAATTCCGACATTCCAAAACCTAAACTAGTGTACTCTTGGGCACATTGGTGAATCACATTAGAGGGTTGAGGGGCTCAACAAGAGAGCAACCAATTTAAAAAGGTGGGTGGGGAATAAGGGGATAGAAAACTCACATGGAGGGTCTTACATTGTGTTCTTGTTACAAACCTGACATGAAAGAGGACATAGTCCCATACCACACCATCTACTCCTCTCCCTAGGAAAGTACAGGCCAAGGGGGCAAGGTGAACGGGGGAATTTCTAAAATATGGGGATGGACCCGAAGTCTAGATGTTCGGGTGGTTTTACGTATCCCATGTGGATGGGAATCAAGCCACACTTAGTTATTGAAGGAGGTAATGCGTTGTTTCTCATCATGCAGTAAGGACGCAAATGGGTAAGATCCCATAAACAAAGGGGGTGTACGGTGAGGAGAGTAATCTGACATGAATGAGGACATAGTCCCACACCAAACTGCAAAATCCAGAATGAAGACTTGGGCCAGGGGCCTGAGAAGGCCAAGGGTCCTGAGGCTGGGCCCTAGATGGAATGTTCAAACCGGCATGCGGTTCAACATCTTGCAGTGAGGATGAGGAATGGGTTAGGATACCCCCACAGATAGGAGGTGTATGGCATGGTGAGTAACCTGACGTGAATGACGACATAATCCCACACCACACTATACAACCCTGTAAGAATTAAGACTCGGGCTGGGGCCCAAGATTAGGCCACAAATAGAATGTCATGGCTAGATTACGGTTTAATGTCTTGTAATGAGAATGAAGGAAGGGGTAAGGTATCCTAACCATGGATGTCTAAGGCACAACTAGCAACCCTAAATGAATGAAGAAATAATCTTTCACCACACCGTAAAAACCTAAGTGGGAATTTGGGCTAGGGGGCCGAAAAGGCCAAGGGGCCTGAGGCTGGGCCTCAGACAGAAAGTGTCGACGAGCTTGCATTTTAACGTATTTCATTGAGGATGAAGGTGATCATATATTAGGGTCATAGAGCATGGAATGTATATGTCTAGTTTAATGTCATATTTGTGGGACAGAAAGGGAGAGCCATCGTTCTTATGGAAGACCAAAAATCGGCAATGATGATTGAGGACAACTGTTTACTAGGTTCAGAACACTACTTCCACCCTTGTCAGTTTGGATTTCAGGGAATGAAATTGAGCTTCGACTGTTGACCATATTTGCAAAACATGACCTGTTTCAATTTTTTTCTCAACATCCTCGATGGTTTTGAACCGAAGTGGTAGGGCAACCCCTAGGCCTAGAATCCCTTCCATTCAGGGGCCCTTCAAGATGTGAAAGAAGATGAAGTCCCAATCAAAGTAGTGGGTGAAGCATAGCTATTCCCATGAATTTCAATTCCAAGTTGGGCTGTGAATGTAATGGACATCTCTGGGGAGAGGGATGTATGGAAGGATCGAGATGAGCTCAATGTGAATTATGGAAAAATCCCGCAATTTACCATATGTCCTGACACAAGGAGATTTTCTGGAGTTTCGGTTGGGAAAAAAGATGAAATGTTCGGGTGTTCTTTTTTTATCTCATGAGGATGGAAATCAAGATGTACGTAGTTCTTGAAGGTCATGCAGTTTAACATCATGTGGTGAGGACGTAGGAGGATAGAAGAATAGAGAGGGGGTACATGGTGCGACCACCATAATCATGAAATGAGTGGGGCTAAAGAAGCCTATAGTATACCATGCAAGGAACATTTGAGAGAACTATACACAGAGGTATAGTCTAAGAGAAGAGTTTGGGGACTCGACTCAGGGTGGGGAATCTGATAGTTCCTACGTATCTAATAATGATGGGAATAAAGCCTTACATAGTTCTTGAGATTCAGTTTAACGTCATGCAGGACGATACATAGTTTAAGGTCATGTGGGACCATAATGATTAAGGTCATGCTGGACCATCAAGCAGTTTAGGGTCGTGCAGGACTGTCCAGTTTATGGTCCAGAAAGACCATAGAGTTTATGGTCTGTGGGACACCTCAACTCCTGAAAAATATATCTTGAATAACTTTTCATTTTTGGGAGGAGTTATAGGCTCACCATCAATGGTCACTAGTGAGTATGCACCATTGGGGAATACCATGTGAACAACAAAAGGTCTTTCCAATTTGGGCTCCATCATTAGTGGTTTCCTTATAGGTATCATTGGCATCCTCAAGGACAAGAATAAATCACCTTGCAGGAAAGAGTATAGGTGAACCCTCTTGTTGAAGGCTCTATATATCTTGTTTTGATGCCTTTCCAGATTGTGCAGGGCACGAAGCCTGTTTTAATCAAGTGCATCCAGTTCAACCGGACAAATTTCAGCTACATTATCTGGTGCCTTCTAGAAATAGACCATTGTGCATATTGAAGGCAGCTGAATCTCAATGGGATGGATGGCCTCATTCCCATTTACCAGGTAATATGGGGTCACATGGGTGGAATTACAAGTTGTCTTCTGATAATCCCAGAGGGCGTTTGGGAGCCTGTCAGGCCAACTCTACTTGTTCTGACCAACCATTTTCTACAAAATGTTAGAGAGGGTTTTGTTGAACTCCTCGATCTATCCATTTTCCTGCGCATGATAGCAGGTGGTTTGGTTCGAATGGATGTAGTACTTTGCGTGCAAATTCTTCAACATAGCTTCTTGGAAGTTGGTGTCGTTATCAGTGAGGATGACATGAGGGAATCTGAATTATTAGATGATATTGGAGCACATGAAGTATACGATATATCAGGCCTTGACCTCCTTGATATGAACTACCTCTTCCCACATGGAAAATATATCTGTAGCGGACTGGATGAACCGACATTGGTGAGCTGTCGCCGGTGGATATGGTCCCACAACATCCAGTGCCCAGACTGCAAATGGCCAAGAGTACATGGTAGTTTGGAGAGGCTCTAGTGGCTGATGCATTGTGTTGGCATGAACATGGAACGCGTGTCATCTTTTGGTGAATTCGAAGCAATAATGGATCACGGAGGGCCAAAAGTACCTCTGTCTCCTGATCTGATGGGACAACTTTTGCCCAGTCAGATGGGTGCCGCAAGAACTGGCATGAACCTCATGCATGGCCTGAGATATCTTGATTCCTTGGATACAACGAATGATAACATAGTCAATCATGTTCTTGTTGAGGATTTTCTCAAGACTGTTACCACTCTGGAGGGTAAAATGCTGTGTGCGGCGTCGAATTCGCTCGTGCTCGGCCTGATCAGCCGGGAGGTACCCATTTTAGTGATACTTGACAAAGGTGGATCTCTAGTTAGGAATCAATTAAACCACTACATTTGAGGGTCCTGGGGGTCCTGATGTTATGGCGTCGGCGGTAAGATGGTATACCTGCATTTCGTCATCGTCATCTAGGGTGACGGGATAAATGAATCTCTAATGCGTCATGTGGATAATTAGATCATCCTACTCAGGATCTGCAAGGGATGTAGCCAGGCTAGCCAGGGCATTAGATCGACTGTTATAGGATCTAGGGTCATGAGAAACTATTGGAAGATATGGGATCTTGTCCATTAGCTGAAGAGTATGCTCTAACAATGGTAAGAGATCTTACATTCTGATGACGTATTCACTGTTGATATGCTTGATGAGTAGATTGGAATCACCTTTCACATGGAAATGGGGCACATTAATCACATGGGCCTACTCGAGGCCAGTGATAAGAGACTGATACTCCACCTCATCGTTGGTGCAGCCTTCTGACAGCAGGAATGAGTATGACTAAATGGCTTACACTGGGGCAATAAACACAATACCCAGGCATACTCTGTTGTGTCTGGGATCAGTGAGCCTCTAGCCAGTGGGACTCCAAGAAGCAACAAAAAAATGCATCTGCCAACACAAGATGACAGGATCTACTAAGAGGATTGCCTCATTAAGAAAATCGAGATCCAAGGACTGGTCAGCTGGAGCTGGGTGGGTAGCAAGAAAGTATGTCAATTATTTCCACTTAAAATCTTCCTGAGGGACGAACCTGATGTTGAACTACTGGAGGATTACTTCCCATTGTTCTAGATGACATGTCAACATGGGGCAGTTCAGAATGTACTTCAGTGGGTGTACTCAAGACACTAGATGTACCTCATGGTGCTTCAAGTAGTGTCACATTTTTTTCACTGTGAATACCAGCGCAAGGAAACTCTTTTAGATGGGGGAGTATCTATTCTCCGTATCAAGGATCATGCATTACAGGTAGTAAAGACTGTTCTACATCCCCTAATTGTTCTTCTGGGCGAGAAGGGCGCCAAGTGATCATTCCAGGGCAGTCACATACTGGATCAGCAGCTTCACAAAGATAGGTGTCATCTAGACCAGAGGCTAGAGCAGATACCGATTGATTTCCTCAAACGCAGCCTATCACTCTTCATCCCACTCATAGGTGGTTCCTTATTTCATGATCCCAAAGAAGGGAATACAGTTTCTAGACAGATTCACAATGAATTTTCATATGTAGTATAAGTATCCTTGAAAACCTTGAAGCTCCCGGATATTGTTTGGGGGAGGCATCTGGCTGATTGCCCTATCTTCTCTTGGTTGATCTCGATGCCCCAGTACCTGACTAAAAATCCATGGTACTTCCCAGAGGTGACCCGGAAGGCACATTTCAATGGGTTCATCTTCAGGTGGTGAGAATTGAGGAAGCCCAAAACATTCTCTCAAGGCCCTTGAGATGGTCCTTGCAATGGTAGGAATTGGCCACCAGATCGTCCTCATAGCATTCTACTAATTCCCCGAGGATTGACTTGAATAGGAGATGCATAGCCAACTGAGAGGTGGCACCAACATTCTTTAATCTAAAGTTCATGACCTGGTAAAAAAAGGCACCTTGTTGCCCCAAAAAATCTATAGACTCCTCGTCCTTAGGGACCATTAGAATCTGGTTGTACTCGGAGTAACATTCCATGAAGGAGAGGGCTTGGAACCCAATCGTAGCATCGATCAAAAATTTTGTCGCAGGAAGGGGAAAATAATCCTTCGAACTATGATAGTTGAGATCCCAAAAGTTGATGTACACATTGATCTACCCATTATTTTTCCTAACTTGCACAATTTTTTCCAACCACCTGGGGTACCAGACCTCCTTAACAAAATTGGCTTTGATGAGCTTATCAACATCCGCCTCTACCATGGCACCATGAGAACGGTGCATCTTTCTGAGAGTTTGTTTGAACCCGTGATGATTTATCGAGAGACTAAGGCAGTGGATGGCTACCTGAGGATTTCAATGGCTTACCGTTGGATGGGGTTACAATGGCTTACCGCTGGATAGGGTGTCAATGGCTTACCGCTGAATATGGTTGAAAACGGCTTACCACTGAACGCGGTCACAACAACTTAACACTGGATAGGGTTTCAATGGCTTACCACTGAATGGGGTAGATTATATATTACCATTGATTGGTGTCACAGCGGCTTACCTCAGGATGTGGTTGACAACGACTTACCGCTGATGAGGTCCACAATTTAATGTCATGAGAGATGGGGGTGAACTGATTTGAAAGAGAACATGGGGCCTAGATAAATGATGGTCTTGAACCTCACAGAGGCTTTCTACATATCATACCTTGGCAAGAATCAAAGAGTCTGTAGTTTAGGTCATGGGGGTATTAGGGCGTTGCACTTCTGAGGCACCCATGGTGTCATTGAACCGACGTGAAGGGGGTAGGAGTGACCAATGGGTGGTGCAATTGAACCTCAGGGATGATTCTTATGTACCATGCCTTGGAAAGGACCAATGAACCCATTGTTCATGATGGGGATGTTGAACCAACGTAAAGGGGGTTGGAGAGACCAATGGATGATGGGCCTAAACCGTAGGGAGGCTTCCTATGTACTTTTCCTTGGCATGGGTTAAAGATCCTGCAGTTTGAAATGGGAGGGGTTTGGTGCACCGATGTGAGGTATTCGGGACCAATGGTTGTTGGAATTGAACCTTGTGGAGGATTCATACATACCTTGCCTTGGAAAGGATCAATGGCCTCATAGATCTTGATGGGGTTGGTGAACCGACGTGAAGGGGGTCAAAGCACCCAAATGGGTGGTGGGATTGAACCTCATGTAGGCTTCCTACGTACCTATCCTTGGCATGGATCAGGTACCCTGTATTTCATGATGTGTTTGTGGGGCATACACTCTAGGCTTCCTCGGGAGTTTTTCACGGTCGGTGCTTTCTCTAATCCCACATAATTCATGCTTGGTGTGAGAAATAAGAGTCCGTAAAGACCTGACAATCACATCGTGAAAGGTGCATCCATGGGAAGTGGAGTGGAGATCACACATGGTTAGCATCCCAAAGAGGAAACATGTTCTTATGCGTAGTCTGTAACCCAAGACATGAGATTGGGATTTACTCTACGGTGGAGGCCCATATAGTGACAAAGCCCTGCGGGAGAGGGGATTGGCGCCGAAGAAAGGAGGGGCAAGGATTCTGCCCCCAGTAAGGAAACCTAGGGGCTTACACCAGGGTGGTTTCCCTTTCCCCCGCGGACAAATTCCAAGGAGTGTTCAGAGTTTAACAGCATGTGGTGAGGATGAT
The DNA here is from genome assembly GCA_963277665.1 of Viscum album. Taxonomy (NCBI): domain Eukaryota; kingdom Viridiplantae; phylum Streptophyta; class Magnoliopsida; order Santalales; family Viscaceae; genus Viscum; species Viscum album. Next base: position 881,774,084 of record OY728155.1, read on the forward strand.
GGAGCTTGGAAATTTATCGTCCTGCTGCTTGGATGAGGTGGTTTGACTCCGCATCACTTGAACATACATAACCGTTTCTCGCCTTCCCCTATGGGAAGGAAGGCATCGGCAAGGCCGAGGCTAAGGGGTTTTATGGAGAGAACCGTTGGGGGGGACCACGTTAGCATGGATATGAGATTAAAGAATATATGTTAGTGTGCCTATGTGAAGAAGCATGAGGTACATAAAATAAACAGGTAGTATCATCCAAGGGACATTGAAATTGCTTCGTGCAAACTTGAAGGTCCACATGAAAAAAATTAGTTCCAGAGCAAATGGGTTCACCGGTAGAAGCATTGTGAAGCCCTGGTGCCCCATGAAGTGGAGGGACTTCACAATGTGATGTGCTTCGTGAAGTGCGGTCTCCTAGGCTAGGGATAGGGCATATGTTCATATGGGAGGATCTTCACAAAGTGGAAGGGGATTCAAGATGCAATGCCTCGCGAAATAATGGTTCCATACAAAGCATAGCATTGGGAAGCAATGTTCATCGTGATGCATAGTGACCCAACCGTGGTACTTGGGTTACACGTGCTTGGAGGGAGCTTCGCTAAGCGTATGTGCTCTACAAAGACCTCATTACACTTAGGGATCTCCTTCCTTCCCGTAGGATTATGGGATTTTTGAAAGGAATCCCTCTTGGAAGAGGGGATCGATTAAGACCAAGGGGGAGGTACTTCGCAGAGCAGAAGGACAATCAGGAGCTCATGGTTCGCAGAGCACAGGTACTTCATGATTCAGGATCAAGAAAGGTGAAAGGTCTGAGAGTTCTCCTTTTTGGGCACAAGGGGAACTAGTTATTTATATAAAAGAGGCGCTGTGATGCAGGGTTTTATCGGCACGAAGATAGATCCTGCTATGTGGTGGATCACGAATGTCCATGGGGTTCGCGGAGTAGTCCCACCTCATTTCTTTGAGGTGGGTCGTGAATGTCAAAGGGAATGCAGAGCAGTCCCGCATCCTTGCTTCGTTATGGGTAGTGAATTTCCAAGGGGATCACGGAGTAGTCATGCCTCCTTGCTTCGTGACGGGTCATGAACATCAATGGGGATCGCGCAGTAGTCCAGCCTCCTTGCTTCGTGACAAGTCGTGAAGGTCAAAGAGGGTCGCAGAGCAGTCCTGCCTTCTTGATTCGCAACTGGTGGCGAAGGTCAATGGGGATCGACGAGAAGTCCTGCCTCCTTGCTTCGAGACCTGTCACGAATGTCGAAGGGGATCGCGGAGCAGTCCTAACTCCTTGCTTCGCATCGGGTTGTGAAGAAGATCTTTTGCGCCGGCCGCTGGGCTCCTGGAGCATCGCAATTTGTCTTCGCTAGATAGTCCACATTTCTTTCAGGATGTTCTATTCGCCTCAACTTATGGTGTCTACAATAAATTTGTATAATTTTTAACTTGTTTCAGTCATATCCCTTTGGATATAGATATTCCTATTGGTGTGATATTCTAGTTTTATTAAGGTTTATGGTTATTTAATATGGGTAAAATAATTCCTAGATGTTTTACATTGACACGCAGATAATAATTTCAAATGAATAGGGATCAAGAATTCTATTCGGGCCATGCCACACACTAGTTCGAGTGTCACCTTTGATAGAATCGCTGGCCGATTTCTGAAAAAATGGAATCAATAGGGTATTTTCACACATTCTTTAGGTCATGATATTTTGAAGATTCTGGAAAGACTGGATCATGGATTGTTGGGACATGAGGTACTTTTTTCATGTAGGGCATCTGTAAAACACACCATGTCAAGGTACATGAGTAACCATGGGATATTGTGAATTTGTATGAATTATAATCTAGGTGAGACGTACAGGTTGCATATTGTGGACGGACATCCGGCATGGGTAATGGGGTTTAGGATTTTGTTGAGTTTGTTATATAACTATTTTGAATTATAAAATAGTTAGGAAATTATTTTTGTTGCTGTAAATTTTGGTAATGATGAATTGATTTCTTTTTCATGGGGTTCTTATTTATTATAGAAATATGCATCCTGATAGACATCATGTGCTACTATTGGGAGATACCAGAGAGAGTTCTCCCCCACCAGTTGATCATATACTAGTGGAATCCATTGTTCAAGCTATCCTAGACCTTATTCAAGGAGTGGGATCCAACCATTCTCATGTTGGGGATGTATAACTATGTCCATGAAAGTAAAATGCTCAAGATTACCTAAAGAACAATCCTCATACATTCTTGGGGTAGCAAATATCTTTTAGAGACAGAAGAGTGGTTTGGGAAGATTGATAGGTTGTTTTGGTTTCATGACATTCCTTGGTTAGTCAAGGTGAAATGTGTGTAGTTATTATTTGAAGGTCCGAGTAAGTGGTGGTGGGACTTAGTGATTTAGGCTAGAATGCCTGACCAGATGGTTTGGAAGGATATCATGGTCTTTTTCAATGTCCAGTATTTCCCAAAGACCATAGTCATTTTCCAGAGCAGAGTGTTTTTAGATATCAACATTAGGGATAAAACTAGGGTAGATTATACCAGCAATTTCCCTGAGTTATTTTGATTATCACATGAAGTATTTAGCAATGTGTAGCTTAAGGGTAAAAGGTTTGAAATGGTGAAGCAACTAGATAACAGATCACGATTAATCGTCTTCTAGTTGAAGACTTTTGTTGACATGGTTTATCATTATTTGATGGTGTAGATCAATCATGGTGGAATTTCTGGATTCTATGGAGGTGTATTTTTTATCAAACAAGTTAGTTGATGTTTGTCTAAGAATAAAAGGAAGAAGGATAAAATGTAGAAGAGTGTACGTGGTGGTTTTGGTCTTCCTTCCTGACTATCTTCATCAATGTATTCATATGCTAGATCAGTCTTGTTCCATTAGTATGGGAACATAGTGAACATTATATTGATGTTTCCAGTTCCATAGGGACCATTCCATTAGTATGGACATTTGGGGAATTTTCAATTGGTTTTTAGAGATATATGTCCATATCATGTGTGTGTAAGTTTTATGTTCTCTAGAGGGATGTCATCCCGGTCAGATCTATCTTGGACAATGGGTTCCAGGTTTGGTGGTCATCGTGGTATAGCAGGATCTTCTTCTAGTCAGATTCAACTTAATGTAAAACTTCATTTCATTATATATTCTTAGTCTCAGGTAGAGATAATGCAACATCATATTATATATTAGGTACTATGAGAGTTTGATTTTTGGCCTTCGATGGTATGAGGTACTATTTTTATTGCATCATCAATAGTTATTTATTTTTTCAATATAAGGCCATTTGTTTATTTTATTTTATTTACATCTAAAGATTTTTTGAAATTTCCAACTGAGATCATATGGTATGTGATGGGGTTGGTCATTTTTCTTGTTAAGAATATAGAGAAGGGTTTTAGGTGACTATATTTTTCATTCATTGTGTCATGGGTTATGATGGAATGGTATTTACTCATTTTGGTAATGGACCTCATTGATGTGATACTAAATATAGATTGGATAGTGAATTTCTAGGAACACAATGATTTTTATTAGTGGTGAGTGAGTATTTTCACTAGTGGAAAAACATTTAACACGTTCGCATTTTTCACATCAGTTCCATATAACTGACGTGTAAAGCTAGAAAATTGATTTATCAAGTCAGTTATAAAATAACCAACATGATAAAGGAATTTCTATGCTGGTTATTAAATAACCAATGTTATAAACAAAATAAAATTGTTTATCATTTTGGTTATTGAATAATCGTCGTGATAAATCGTTTAAATGATTAATCACACCTCGTATTCAGTCATTCTGTTTTCTTCGATCGGGAGACATGTGACTTGTCTCTCTCATGAAAAAAATAGAGAAAGGATTCTTCGAAGATTTTCCCTCCAGCCTCTTTTTCCAACATCATTCATCATCTATTTTGTCACCAGATCTATCAGGCCGACTCAAAACACTAAAGTATTCCTTGAATGACTTGGTTCAAGTTTTTTTTTTCAAAATTTCCTAAACATATACTTTTAGATGTTATTAGTCTATCTTTGTTCTTGATATCTTGGCATGTTTCATAGAGTTCTTCTATGCCATGCTAAATTATTTCATGGTGGAATAAACCATGGAAGTGATATAATGAAAGTTTGTGATTTGTGTGTCTTCTATCATGTGTGTGTGTGTGTGTGTACTTTCATGTGTGTGTGAGGGGTGTCTATGGGTGGTGGGATGTACATGTGGTTGGGGGATATCCATGTGGGTGGGGGTGTCTGAAGGGGTGGGGGTGGTGTCCAGGGTGTGAGGGGGCAGTCCAAGGGGGTGGGGGGTCCAGGGTTTGGGGTGGTGTCTAGGTGGTGAAGGAGTTGTCTAAGGGTGTTGGGGTTTCCAGGGGGTGGTGGGGTGGTGTCCAGGTGGTTAGGGGTTTATCCAAGGGGGACGGGGTTTCCAGGGGGTGGGGGGTGTCAAGGGGGGGATGTCAAGGGGGTGGGGAGATTTCCAGGGTTCGAGGATGTCAAAGGGGGGTTGTGGTTTGGAGGGGTTGTCAAAGGGAATGGGGTGTCCAGTGGGTGAGGGGGCATTCCAAGGAGGTAGGGGTGTTTAGGGGGTGGGGAGGTGTCAAGGGGGTGAGGGGGGCAGTCCAATGGGGTAGGGGTGTCCAGGAGGTGGGGATGTATGGGGGTGGGGGTTGTCCCGGGGGTTGGGGGGTTGTCCATAGGGGTGGGGGGTCAAGGGGTTGGGGTTGGTGTACCGGGGTGAGGGGTCTGTCCAAGGGGGTCAGGGTAGACAAGGGGTGGGGAGTCTAGGGGGTGGTGGGCAGTCCATGGGTGGGGGATATCCAAGCAAGTGTTGGTGTCCAGGTGGTGTCCAAGGGGGTGGGGGTGATGTCCAGTGGTTAGGGTGCTTTCCAAGTATGTTGGGGGTGTCTATGGGGTGGGGAATTTCCAAGAGGGTGGAGATGTCCAGGGGTGGGGGTGTTGTCCTGGGGGTGAGGGGGTTGTCCAATGGTGTAGGTGGTGTCCATGGGGTGGGGGTTGTCTAGGGGGTGTGGAATATCCAGGGTTTAGGGGGTTTTACATGGGGGTGGGGTGTACCTAGGGGTGGGGGTGTATGTGGGGTTGGGGGCTCTCTAGGGGGTTGGGGGATATCCATGGGGGTTTGGGTGTCTAGGGGGTGGTGGATATCCAATGGGGAAAGGTTTGGACATCCCCCTCATCCCTCGAACACCACCCCTGCCCCCTAGACACCCCTCACCCCTTGGACAGTCCCCTCACCCATTGGACACCACCCCCACCCCCTTGGACACCCCCACCCCTTGGACAGACCCCTTATACACCCCCTAGACACCCCTTACACCATGGACAACTACCTCACCCCCTGGACACCACCCCCTCCCCTTGGACACCCCCTCGACACCCCTGCCCCTTTTGACAGCCCCCACTCCCCCAGACACAACCCCCACCCCCGGGACTGCCCCTCCCCCCTAGATATCCCCTAACCCCCCCTGCACACCACCCCCACCCCTGGATACCCCCCTTCTCACCTATCCCCACCCCATCCCCCATCCCCTTGGACACCCACACCCCCATGGAAACCACCTAGGACACCCCCCCCCCCCCCATCCACATGACCCCCCCCCAACACCTGAACGACCCCCACCCCCAGGAAAACCCCACCACCATGGACACCACCCCACCCCCTTGGACAACCCCCCAGCCCCTGTTAAAATCGATTATATACTAGATAGTGTATGCCAACGGTTCTTAAACTGTTGGTATTCATATATAATATTGGTTTTCATAAAACAGATGGAATTTATTATATACTAGATAACATGGATTCCAATAGTTCTTGAACAATTGATATATATATATATATATATATCACAACGGTTTCATTGAAACTATTGGAATATATTAACTTTAGGAATTCTATACCAACGGTTCCTATAGAACCATTAGTATTGGGCTATTGCAACATATATCATGCCAATGGTGTGTCAAACCATTGGTAAATTCTATCCCAACTATTTTCGGAGCTATACCAATGGTTTCAAATCATTGGGATAGGTGTAATATTTAGTACCGAATTTATACATATTTTAATATTTATACTTCATATTTCTTCTTTACATAAAGGTTAATTTGATATTCAATTGCACCAGGATGTATGAATTGTGTACCATATGAAGAAAATATCCAGTATGAGTTTAAAACTATTATATCTAACTATTTTTTTTAATCATTTTTATTATTATCTTTTTAAAATATGAATTTATTTGTTTTATATTTCAAAAAAAAATTAGATTCAAATTATGATATTTTTCTTATAAATATAAAATTTTCTTATCATAATAAGTTGTATAATTTTGATATTTTTTATAGGAAATAACATGTCGATGTTGGATTACGACACATAAAATGAGTAATGAATATAAGGAAAGTGTTGAGGTTTTTTTTGGAATTTTCTATACAATGTGTTCCATGCGGTAATATTTTTTTATGTCTATGCCTGAAATGTTTGAATATGGATAAGTTTAGAAGTATAGAGATCAATGTTCATCTAATCTATAATGTTTTTAATCCGAGTTATAGCCATTGTATTTGGCATGGTAAAACTAGATAGAATTTTAGATCTATAATGATGATGATTTTAAAAATGGTTACCCCGATGGAATTGGTGAAATGATGCGTGATATTGGAGCAGAAAAAATTGAGATAGAACCAATAATTTCATGTATATATAGGGATGCTGAAAAAACATTGTATCCTGGTTGTATGGAATTTATTGTTTTTTAGGGGTGTTAATATTGATCAATCTGAAGGAAAAACATGGATGGAGTGATATAGGTTTTACGGAGCTGCTATAATTGTTGAAAGCCATTCTTCCAAAATATAACGATCTTCAAGATATACATTATATAGGAAAAAAATATTATGGCTAATGGTATATGGATACAAGAAAATAAATGCCTATCTGTTTGACTATATGATATATAGGAAGGAATATGAATTTCTATCATAGTGTCCGAAATATGGGACATCATGGTCTAAGATGAAACAAAAATCATCTGTTGATGAAGTGATTACAGATATCCCCGCCATGTTATTTTGGTATCTTCCTATAATTCAATGTTTGAAACATTTATTTGCTAATTCACAAGATGAAAAAATGTTAAGATGGAATGCTGATGAGAAGATATGTGATTGAAAAATACGGCATCCATCCTATTGTCTACAATAAAGTAAAATTGATGAGATGTATCCTACATTTGGAAATGTAATTAAAAATTTCAGACCTAGTTTTTGCATAAATTGAATGAATTCATACCGAACACTTTGTAGCACACATAGTTCATGGACAATTTTTTTAGTAATTAACAACATATCTCTTAAATTTTTTTTGTAACACAAATATTTCTAGTTGAGTATAATGATCTCTGGTCCCAAGCAGCCCGAAAATGATATTGATGGGTTCTTTTCACCATTGATTGATGATTTGAAACTTTTAAGGAAGGATGGTTATAGGGTGTATGATTCTTATAAAATGAAAAAATTTCAACTGCATGAAGTGCTTATGTTCACCCTAAATGACTTCCCAGCTTATGGAAAGTTTTATGGATACAGTGTTAAGGGGCATAAATCATGTCGAATTTGTGAACAACAGACTTCATATTTTCAATTGCATCATGGTAGGGAAACAATATACATGGGTCATTGAATGTTTTTTCCTATAGATCACTCTTATATAAGACTAAAAAATGTAAATCAATTTCTCCAAAAAATTTGATATTTCTCTAAAACCATTATCCTTTTATTTGTATTATGAGAGGGTGTAAAACATTGATGTGACATTTGGAAAGACACATAAATCTGGTAATGAAGGAAATATTTAGAATAAAAAGTCAACATTTTTCGAACTACCATATTGGAGATATCCTGAAGTGAAACATAATATTTATGTCATGCACATGGAGAAGAATATATGTGATAGTTTGATAGGAAAATTGTTAGATATTAAAGTAAGTACTAAATATTGGATGAATGAAAGATTAGACATACATGCAATGGAAATAAGTTTGGAGTTAACTCCCACTCCTAATGGAAGATGAACATTTCTTCCCCCATATCGTCATGCATTATCCAAAATGGAGAAAATTAGATTTTCTCAGTGTCATCATGATATAAAAGTGCCTCAATGTTATTCCTAAAATGTAAAAAACATTTCTCTTTAAAGGTTGTAAATTTGATAGGTACAAAATATCATGATTGTCTCATCATGATGCAACAACTTCTACAAGTTTCATTGCGTGAAATATTTCCCGTCCATTTTAGAATAATTATATTGAAGTTGTGTGATTTATTCAACTCAATTTTTAATAAGGTGATTGATGTGAATGAATTGAACATTTGGTAAAAGTATACAATTTATATACTTTTTCTGTTGAAATGTATTTTCCTCCATATTTGTTTGATATAATAGTGCATTTAATGGTTTATCTAGATCAAGAAATAAAGCATTGTGGACCTGTATATCTTCGTTGGATGTATCCTTTTGAAAGGTAAATGAAAATATTAAAGGGGTATGTTATGAATCCATATTAACTCGAAGACTCCATTAATTAAAAGTATATTTCTGGGGAGGTTGCGGAGATTTGTAAAAGCTACCTGGCAACGACGGAGCACATGGGTTTTCCTATTTCTCCCCATGAATGAATTAATAATCAGGGGAAGGGGATCATGGCTTGAAATTCATATCGTTGTTAGATAAACAGATGAATAAGATATAATTATACATCTTGAATAACATAGCTGATGCTCTACCATATATCACATTTCATATTAATAAGTTGAAACAATTTCATCCAAAGAAGACAGAAATGTTGATTTTGAATGAGCATAAGATAACATATTTTCAATGGTATAAAAAGACCTTACTTGGTAGATCAGATGTACCAGATACACTAAGATGGTTAGTGGGTGTTCCAAGTTTAATTGTGATAATATGATCCAGTATTGACATTAATGGATATACATTTCTTATGAAAGCTCCGGAAAATAGAAGTGTAGTTTAGAATAATAGTGTATTGGTGTTTGTAGAAGTAATGAATTTTTAGTGTTCTAAAGAAAAAAATAGAAATTCTTCATCATGTGCATATTATAGAGTCATTGAATAAATATGGGAGGTTTATTACATTAAAATTAATTATTCTATTTTTAACAAAAAATGGTTTATCGGTAATAATAGTGTCAGACACAATGAATTTGGAATGAAAATTGTTAATCTGAATATATTGGAATACACAACATATTTTGTTTATAATGAAAACACAATTAAATCAAATTATTTATGTAGTTGATCAATCGGATATGCAGTGGTCTATTGTTTTACAAGGGTAAAACAATATATTAGAGAGGATTAACATGATGAAGATGCTGATTTATGTGAGATCCCTACTTCCAGGGAAATATTAGAATAAAATAATAGTGAGATTGTTGAATACATGGATTCTGCCAAAAGGAAAGATCATGACAATGGAATTTGGGAAAACAGTCCATTTTTTCATTCCTAATATTACAGGTATCATATGTGCATTTTATGATAACATTTATTATTTTCATTAAATGTTAAAAAAATTTATTTATTTTAATTATGTTTAGTTTAGTTTATCATTTTACCATTACATAACTTATATATCTATTGATTTTTTTGAATGATAATTACTTTACCATGTTTACCTCATTTACCATGTTTACCATGTTTACCATGTTTACCATGTTTACCACGTTTACCATATTTACCATGTTTACCATGTTTACCACCTTTACCACCTTTACCATGTTTACCATGTTTAACAAGTTTACCATGTTTACCATGTTTACCATAGTTTACCATAGTTTACCATTACATACATTATATATAAATTGATTTTTTTGAATGAAAATTACACTACTATGATTAACATGATTACCATTATTCCCATTGTTTAACATGCTTACCATATTTACCTTGTTTACCATGTTTACCATAGTTTATCGTAGTTTACCTTTATGTAACTTATATATTTATTGATTTTGTGGAATGAAAATGACACTACCATTTTTAGAATGTTTTCCATATTTAACATTGTTTAAAATGATTACCATATTCACCAAGTTTACTTTTATGTAACATAGTTTAGTTTTCCATTTTCTGTTAACATTAGTATTGTTATGTTTGAATTTGTGTATTTATGAACTGATGTTTACTTTTTTGATATGAAGGATAATGACATGTCAATCATTCCATCAACCACATTTTTCTAGAGATGAGCATCATGATCATACCCTTGGGGTGGACCATTCACGTGCTCCACTTGATGTTCACTAATCTTCCTTATATGCTCCCATAATGACAAAGAAGATTTCATGAGTTAGTAAACGTGGTTACACATGTTTACCAAAATTATCACCTGCCTATATCTAGGAATAGAGGATACTCATTGAGTTTGATGATGACAAAATTCTTTGAGGTGTAAATGAAATATATTTTAAGAGTTTTATATCAGCATAGGGGTAAAGCTAAGTAAGAATTTTTGTATGACGATTAGAGAAGTGTTGACAAAGTGACAATATCTCATTCGTGTGAGTTAATATTGGTAATATATTTGTTTAATTTATGATTAATCATTAAATTTTTCTAGTATAATATGTTTTACATATTTTTTATTAGATGGAATTTGATATTCCTGACACTAGAGGAGTCACGGGAAATTATTATCAATGGATACAAGGAGATTGTGGGATTTGAAATCAACCCTCACATCTGATTTCATTTCTGGTCATATGAATCATGAAAATCCATGTCAAATATTCCATTTCATAGATGTAAACACATGGAGACAATTTTTTGAAAGTAGAATAAAAGATTCCTTTTTGGTAAGGGAAATGTAAACATTTATAATCTTTTTATATAAATTGTATTATTAATGTTTTGTTAATTATTTCTTATTGTTAATTTATAGTAAACAAGGACATATCATCAAATGGTCCAATATAAAAATGTTTACCCTCATATTTTATCTCACTAATAGTATACATTATTGGGAGAAAAAATTATGGTGGAAAATTTAAAAAAAATTGGACCTAATTCTTCAAGATCTAGAGAGGTTTCACCTCTGTAACATCCATCTAGACATGAAATATGGATGAGAGATCGGATGGGAAAAATGGGACATATATTTTGGAAGAATTGAGAATAATAGCTGGGAGGATTTTAAGATTTTTATTTTATTTATTTAATACAATTATATTGTTTATATAATTTGAATCATTACATAAATTTTCAATTAATTAATACATGAATCTCTGGAGGAATAAAGCTCGCAAATGGTATTTACAGCTGCTGGGAGGCAAGATAATTTACATACAGCATTGGGAAATCCCAAACATCCCAGTCGTGTATGATGATATCAAACGGGTGTATCGTTAAGAAAAGTGTTTCCACGTTCTTCAACTTATTCCATTGAGGGTGTTTATCAAAAAAATAGAATCCTTGGAAGATGAAATTCATAATATTAATGCAACGATGGAGGATAGTATTAGAGCATCGGTACATCCCATGTTTGCGGAAATGCAATGAAAATTTCTGAGTGCATCTCCCACTCCCCCTCCTCCCCAGGAAGACCCCATTATTTATCCTCCACCTCCACCAATAGGTCTCACTCCCCCACCTCATGTTTTGGACCCTTTTGTTTATCCCACACCTCTACCACATCATCCTTCTTATTTTTAGTTCTATGTTGATGATCCTCACCATTATATTGTTTTTTATGGGATGGTATATTTTATAGTAGATACAGTTAATCATTAACAGTTATAGGTAGAGCATCATAGGGTCACTCTATAGGATATTATAGATAGATCATCTCAAGTACAATTACCTACAGATGTGGTGATGATAGTTGGACATATTATCAGCCACGTTTTTGTTTGGCCATCTAGATTTTTGTGACTAATTACCTTAGAGGTATGTATGTAAAATATTTTATTTTCCTATTTATTAAAGTTGATTTAACATTTGAAAACTAATAAATATTTCTTATTATTTTTAAAATAATACATAAAATGTAAATAAATACATATAAAACAATAAAGGCAAATGGCTATGACATCAGATACATATTCTAGTAGTTTTGACATATTGTCAATATATTCAAATTTTTTGGCATATCAGTAGGAGTTTGTAATGGAGGTTCATGTTTGTGGACGTGAAATAAATGTGGGGATTGTGAAAAATGATATCATGGAGCTTGCTACTATAAATAGGTTGGGAATCAATGTACTGAATAATCTTTTCATGTTTGTATTAACACCTTTACGTTTGTTATATTTATTAAAAATATATACATATGTATATTTTCTATTTGGTATCATCATAACATGTGTGAGAATAATGAGCAGACAGATGTATATGGATTCATGAACCCGTATTTGATTTCCCCTGAAGAACATGCATTGGATGATGAAGAAAGAACACATTATATTGTTGATCAATTTGAACAGAATATAATCTTGCAGTGTAGGATGATTCCTTTTTATGAGAGGTATGAAACATATATATGGAAATGTTTTAATATCATTGTACATAAAAAACAAAAAACATTAAATTTTTTTATATCAGTGATCATTGGATGTCAGATGTTTTTTGTCCCAGGGAGATGACACTTTATTGGATATGTATTGTCTAAGGCGATGTGCAAGGAAGTTTTAATAATATGTAGGAAAATTATGTTTCAATTTCATAATTGTTTTTAATATTATAATTAATTTTAAATTTATCGAATTAGTATTATTTTATAACAAGGGATGGGTCTAATTTTGAAAAAACACAAATAAAACAAGTGCCAAGATCAAACATGAAAAAGTAAAGGTAAATATCCATTAATAATTTGTACCTTTTTATGTATTACATTAAAATGATTTTTTGAATTAACAATCCCTTAAAAAATATTCTCGTGAACCTCAAGGCGTCGTCGAATGTGGATATTATATGTTAAGATTTATGTATAAAATAATTACAACTAGAACACTAGTGAAGTTTGACATGGTAATATTTATTTATAAACATTTCTATAATATTACATTTGATTTATTCATTATACATGTTAACAACTATCCTTTTAATTAGTATCTATTTGATGAACCTCTACCCTATAGTTCTCAAGAGGCCAAACACATACAAGTGGAATGGTCATATTATTTTATAGGATTGATTGGATATTAGTTTGTTTGTAGTGTAAAATTTAATTTTCAATATTGTAATTATAAATATTTACAAGGTAGTTTTTTTGTTGGATTTTGGTTTTTCTGTTGACATTGTATGTTTTAAATGTTATATATGTGAATCTTTAATTTTTCTTTGGTCCTTCTTGTTTTGTTCTAGTTCTGATGTTCTTTTTGGCGTATGGATTCTGGTCTGGTTATGGTATTCTTTTTTCTGGTTTCTTCTTGTTTCATACATTGGTAGAGAATATTAATGGTTTCATGGGGGTCGTGGTGTCCAGGGGTGGGGGTGAGGTTGCCCAAGGGGTAGGGGTGTCTTGGGGTTGGGGGTTGTCCATGGGGTTGGGGCATATCTAATGGGTAGTGGGTTCCCAGGGGTTGGGGTGTCCATGGGGGTGGGAGGGTTGTCCATGAGAGGTGGGGGTGGTGTCTAGGGGGTTGGACGGTTTTCAAGTGTGTAAGTTGGGAGGGTGTCTATAGATGGGGGCTTTCCAATGGTGTGGGGCGGTATCTGGGGGTGGGGGTTATCCAGGGGTGGGAGGGAAGTCAAGGGGGTGGGGGTATCCTTGTGTGGGAGGGTGATCAGGGTGGTGGGGGTGTCCAAGGGGTGGGAGGTTGTTCAGGGGGTGGGGTGGGGGTGTCCAGGAGGGAAGATGTACATGGGGGTGGGGGCATGTATAGGGGAGTGGGGGCTTTCCAGGGGGTGGGGTGTCCAAGGGTTGGAGGTGTCCAGAGGTTAGGGGTTGTCCAGGGGGTGGGGGTGTCAAGGGGGTGGTAGTCTGTCCAAGGGGGTCGGGTGTATCCAGGGGGTGGGGGTGTCCATGGGTGGGTGTGTCCAGGGGGTGGGAGGGTGTCTAGGGGGTGGGAAGATGTTCAATGGGTGGGGGCCTATCCAGGGGGTGGGGTTGTCTAGGGGGTGGGGGTGTCTAGGGGGTGGGGCCTATCGAGGGGGTGGGGCTGTCTAGGGGGTGGGGTGCTGTCTAGGGAGTGGGGAGATATCCATGGTGGGAGGGAGGGAGGTCTATGTTTTGGGGTTTCCAGGGGATGGGAAGCTATCCAAGGGGGTGGGAGGACATCCAAGGGGGTGGGGGCCTATCCATGGGGTGGGGTTGTTGAGGGGTTGGGGTGTTCAGGGGGTGTGGGTGTCCATGGGGTTGGCTGTCCAGGGAGGTGGGGGGATTTCTAGTGGGTGGGGTTGTCCAGCGGGTGGGGGTTGTCCAAGGGGCTGGGGGCCTATCCTGGGTGGGGTGTCAAGGGGGTGGGGTGTCTCGGGGGTTGGAGGGTGTCTAGAGTGGTGAGGGTGTCTAGGGGTGGGGGTTTTCCTGTGGGTGGGGGATGTCCAGGGGTCAGGGATGTCCCAGGGGTCAAGGCTGTCCTGGTGGTGGGGGTGTCTTAGGGGTGGGACGGTGTTCATGGGGCTCTCCAATGGGGTGTGGTGGAGTTTAATTGGTGGGGTGGTGTCCAGGGGTGGCAGGGTGTCAAGGGGGGTTAGAGGGTGTCCAGGGGAGGGAGGTTGTCTAGGGGTGGGGTTTGTCCAAGGGGGTGGGGTTTTTAAGGGAGTGGGGGCTGTCAAGGGGGTGTTGGGTGTCCACAGGGGTGGGGGATGTTGAGGGGGTGGGGGTGTCTAGGGGGTGGGCTGTTGTCCAGGGGTTTCTCCAGTTGTGTGGGGTGGTGTCCCATGGGTGGGAGGGTGTCCAAGGGGTGGGGGCTATCCAGGGGGTGGGGGGTGTCTAGGGGTGGGGTGTCCTAGGTACTGGGGGCCGTCCACGGGGTGGGGTCGTCCAAGGGGATGGGCGTGTCCAAGGAGGTAGGGTATGTCCATGGGGTTTTAGGTTTATTTATATGACATTGTATGTTTTGTATTTTGTTATGTGAATGTTAAATTTATAATTTGTTCATCTTATTTTGGTCTAGTTCTAATGATTTTATGGTCTGTATTCTAGTTTGGTTTTGTTCTAGTTTTATTATGTTTTCTACATGTTTCAGATCTTCATTGTAGATCATAGTAACAGAAAAATAGTTTTATTAAAAAAATTGGGTGTTATTTCGGTTATTTTATAACCGATGTAATAAATGGAAGGGAATTGTTTTTTATATTGGTTATTTAATAACCGACACAGTATAAATGTTTTCACGTCCGTTAAACAATAACCGACATGAAAAAACTACTTCACATCCCAGTTTATCATATAGGTTATCAAAATAACTCACGTTATAAACATGTTTTTCATATCAGTTTTTAATAGGTAATTCAAAAAACACTAAATATGTGTGGTTTATTACGTCAGTTATTACATAACCGACATAATAAAGGATATACCTTGTCTGTTATTTAAAAACTAATGTAATAAATCATGACATCAAAACATTTTTCATGTCGGTTTTTTAGGAACCGACATGAAAAACACATCATATTTATTTTTTTAGGGTGGTATTAATATTACCAATGTAAAAAAATATTTATAACATATCCTGTAATAAAATCATCCAAAAACGACAAAAAAAATAACTGACATAAAAAACCTTTTCTCCACTAGTTTTTGTAACCTGATGGTAGTACCCAAGTTATTCAGGGTTAATGGAATACTTGGTTAGGATTTTTTGGACCTCCACTTCCAAAAATTGGTAGGAATTCTTTTTAGATATCATTATTCATTTTGTATGATAGTGATATAGGTCTTCAGGGTAGATTACCTCCTCTTGTGGATGAGTTACCAAATGTATTTCTATATGAATTCTCGAGTTTTTATCTAAATATGGATCTATTGTTCATCACTAATTGGGGACAGAAAATATAGTGGATATCTATTACCTCATATTGTAAGGTCCCCTAATGAGTTGAGGTCAATTAATGGTGCAGCTTGATGATTTTTAATCCAATGGATTTAAAAGCATTAGCATCTCACGTAGGGTCTCTGCAACCATGTTTGTAAATATGGTCGATGGATCTTTGCGGTTGTGTATCAATTACTGGACGAAGAATAATGTAATTATAAATAATAAATACATGATTTATTATATTTATGATCTATTTTTTAGCTAAATGCTTAATTGTGGATCTCCATGATCGACTTGATTTCTAGGTATCGCCAGGTCAGAGTAAGAGAGGAAGATGTTTCGAAAAGAACCTTTTAAAGTAGTTACAACAATATTGAGTATATGTTCATTCATTTTTAGTTTATGAATGACCCAATGGTCTTCATATTTCTTATGAATATGGTGTGTCATCATAACATCTACAATTTCATCATATTGTTTGTGGATTAAATCTATGTATACATTGAACTCGAGGAGGAGCAAGAATGAAATTTGAGGGTTGAATTGAGAATCCTTTGAGATCATAGCATCTAGGATAAGTTCTCCTTGTGCACTTTATAGATCAAGGAAGTAATTTTATTTCAATCATGTGATCTCAAAAGGATAGGTTTTAGTTTTCCCCAAGAAGATCAGTGCAGTGAATTCATGGGAGCAGCTGGATAATGATTTTTTGAAATCAATAGATTTTAGGGCGTAACATTATATTTGATGTTGGTTTTTTGGGATTTCTCTCAGATGTATCCACCCTTGGTTTTGTCCATTCAGAATGGGGTGAATATTTAGTGGAAAATGTCTTTTCAGGCATCATTGGGAAGGATAAATGGTGGTCTAACACAACATTTTTTTATAAATCTAGAGTCTAGAAATGGATAAGAGGTCAACTGTGATGTTATATGAATAGGTCTTGGGTGTGTGTAAATTATATATGAGAATGTGGGGGGTATGGTTCTCACCAACTCTGAACACATGAAAATTATTACATACCCATGTAATGGAGTTAGTTGTTTTAATGAATTCCATGATAACATGGTTTTCATTATCTCTTCTAGGAGAAATTTTTATTATACTAAAGTCAAAAGATATTAGCTTACATTTTCTTCAATAAATATATATATATAAGGTAAGGTTTTTGGTTATAGTGCATATAGGGGTTCAATTTTTATATCTTGTAAACCAGAGCAAATTTTAATGTTGTATCAGACTCTATGGCATGTAAAGTGGTGATGAAAGTATTGAAAGAGTTAATTCGTGAATGGGCCTTGATGGGGGTTTTTAAACAGTTGCATCTTGGAGCCAAGGAGAACATTAGAGGAGCTTTCTATGATAGTTTCTAGATGACACCTCCCCTTCTAGTACGGATTCATTGATATCAACTGAGTGCCGAGTTGTTTCATAATTCTATATAGATTTCTTATGGTTGGGTGGTTCTGTGTGAATGGTTTTTTTCAATGGAGTTATATATTTCATGGGTCACTTTAGATATTCATTTCCATTTTGGAAGGTAGTGATTCAAGATATCAACAAGTACTAGAGGGATGTTATTATTAGAACCACCTAGATATTTTACGAGGTTTTTCATCAGTTTTGGTGTCCAGTTATGAGAAGATACATAGATGAATTCATATCTAGGTTTCATACTTGTGAGAACGATAAGGAAGAGAACCAAAGGCCAACCAGTTTACTCAATACCTTTCCCATTACGCTCTTCATGTGGGGAAAGGTATCTATGGACATAAGTATTGGATTACCATGTAAACCCCAATAGAGGAATTCTATATTTGTAGTTATTGACCATCTTTCTAAATCATTCTAGATCATTCTGATCAGGGGGTCATCCTATGTGGATGTGTTGGGTCGGTTGCATGTTCAAGAGATAATTAAAGTTTATGGTGGGTTTTCGGCTATTATTTAATATATGGACCCCATAATGCATTACAGTTGTGAGAATTCCTTCATTAGGATATGTGTTTTTAGGTCAAGTTGAGTATGACATAACATTATCAAATAGATGGGAAGATGATTGGGAGAATCAGATCAAGGAAGACATGATCTTGGAATGTGTGTTGCATTTTGGGGACTCATAGGGTGGCTATTTAGCGGTTTTTTAAGTAGAAATATAATAATTATTACCATTTTTTAATATATATGGTTCCCTATAATGTTTTTTAGGGTCATATATGTCATTATCATTTTTTGGATGAATGTAGTTGAGACCTTATTGGTGGGTCTGAGCCTTTTTTTAGAGGTTTATAAAAAAGTTGTTTTGAACAGACAACGAAATATTATGGCACAGATCCACTACATGTCTTTTTCTGATTAGAGGATCTAAGACTTGGAATTATCAGTTGGTGACTGGTTGTTTCTAATAGTGGAGGCTTGTTTAGTTCATCATCATTTTGGTAAGCATGGGAATCGTACACCATGCTATGTCAGACCGTTTGAAATTACAGAGGAAGTTTTTAAGGTGGAATATTGGTTTTATATTAAAGATCACTTCATATTAATTCATGGTGTGTTCCATATCTCTCAACAAGAGGTATTATACGAATACTTATCAAATGTAGAAATTGGATGAGTCAGTGTTGGAATAAGATTTATTTTCGTTTAAGTGGCCATTACATATTTAGGATTTCTATGGGAATATTATATGGGAGAATTCCATAAAATTGGTTCGGGTTTTATAACACCATGGGAATGATGAGTATGATACCTAGGAGAGTTATTCTAGGGTTGATGTGTAATATCTATTTTTGTTCATTGATCAAATGATGGAGTAAAGTTTTGAAGAAGGGATATTTTCATAGTGTGGAGAATGTTCACATCCATGATTTTATTTTGAGTTATTTTATTATTTCATTTTTGACTTGCCTTGGTTTCGTAGAATTCTTGGATGTTTTTGGTGAAAATATAGATTTTGGATCTGCCAGTAGAGGGGGAATGGTTGGAACATGGTTAGTAGAAACATTTCACCAGCCCATAAGATACCATTAACCAAGGATAGTGGAACACTCTATGCCACACAGCCTACTTCATGGGCAGCCACCCTCTTTAGAAAGATCATGCAGCTAGATTTCTCTTGTCTATATAAGACCCCATGGTTTCTACACAAATTTAGAAAATTATGCGGCCTAACCATGCATACCCTCCAAGTCATTAAAAATGTAAAACATCCTATAATATTCTTCTGTGATTGTGACTGAAATCCACCCTTAATTTGACCCACTCTGGATCTCCATCCCTACGAAATACTCCCTCACCCTCTTGTTTCCCTTGTACCTCCTTTATTTTGTGGATTTGGTGTGAGATGTTCAATAAATCATCATGTAAGACTCTATCATCTTTATTTCATCATCTTTCTCATGCTATTCATCTCTTGTGAGTTGGTTTTTAAAAAATGGGATGAAACATAGTTCCATGGGATTAATCATGATGATTATGGAATGATATTTTTTTATAGAGTCCCTTTTCGGTGGGGTTGTAGTTTTCCACTAGAATACATAAATGTCCATGATTGAAGTAATAAATTCGATGGTTTTACAATATTAGATGATTATATCCAATTTTCATTGATTTTTAAATCTGTTCTATGGACTACATGTGTGGTGGAAATTGTTTTTTTAGATTTTGTTGTGGTGTGAATGGTTGGAAATATAAATTTCCAAATGAAATTTGTTTTTTTTCATTTGTGATTTATTATTCTGCTTCTAAAATGTATTCTGTTTTTTTAGTAGTGAAAAGTATGTTTTTTAAAATGTTTTATATTTCATGTTGATTTTAAAGTGGTTTTCCAGGTGTAAATGGTGGGTTTCCATATTGTTTAATATTTTTTGGTATGTGAATGCAAAACAGGTGATCATTGTGATATGAGCTGTGGAATTGATAAAAAACAGAAATCATGGGTGTCTTTGTGGGTGGAATAGGACTAGTATTCTAGTTGGATTATAGGGGATGGCTAGAAGGATTGATGCTACAACACTAACTAAACTATGTTAATTATTATAGAGCTATAGAATAATATATTTATTCTTCTCCAGTGACTCCTATATGAGTACATTGTGGGCCTTGTATTTTATTCCATTATCACTGAGATATGATGTTTCAATAGTCCCACTAGTGCTAGTAACTTTAAGGTTTACACGTGGTCTCTCATGATGTGGTTCTTACCAATGGTTTATGGAAAACATTAATTTCATTATAAATTTAAATGAATGTTATTCTATATACTTTTTTCCATACCATATTTTCATAAAAATGATTTCAACCTTTTTGTTAATATAAGAATGGTGATTTGTATTATAATGTTTTTTAATAGAACCCTAATTTTTTGGTAATAACCGATTGGTGTTTGGATCAGGGGATACATACACCCTCTAGTATATCTAGACATTATTATGATTGATGTAGGAAAAGGAAATATGTGTCTTGGTAGTGACAGTTGATTCAGTTTCTATTGGTTTATCTTCATGCGGGTGTGGGTGGAGGTGGAATGAATGGGATTACCTTTTAGTTTCATGGATATTGATTTTTAAAGATGGTACACCTCCCCATTTTGGTTTTTTTATTTTTTTGTTAATGTTTTATTGAATTAACTTGTGTTAGTTGTATCCCTTTGGATATATATATTTCCCTTGGGGCGATGTTATATGTTTTTTGGGATATTTATGGTATTTTATCATGGATGAAATCATTACCAAAAATGTATTATTGGTACCGAAGCACTAGTTTCAAACCCATGGGGATCCAGAACACCCTTCAATACATGCCACTGGCCGAGTCGGGTGGCGGGTTTGATAGAATCTATGGAATGTTCATGAATACTATATAAGAAAATACTAAAAATTCACACTAACTATTTTTAACATATATATTTCAAAAATTAAATAATCATTAAAAAATAATTTTATAAATATGATAAATTTATTTTTCAATAATATAATCATTTAATTAAAATATTCAAATTTTTATATTATGATGGATTTTATATCCCTTGGAAAATTTAGTAATGGTATCGTATAATTATTATCACATAAATGTTAGACATAATATTAATTTATAAATCCATTTAGGAAAATAAATTTATTTTAAATAAATATATTTAATATAAAATTGTAAATAAAATAGTCATGTTTTTTAAAAAAACCGACCATCTAAATTATTATATTTTAACACATTTATTTAGAAGTACAATGATATAAATATTAATTATTGTCATTTAAAAGGAAAACTAAATATCATTTCACACATCAGTAGGGGAGAATACTTTTCTAGTAGTCTGGTTACTATTCAGGGTGATTGGATTACTATTCCAATAGTCCTATTACTATTCCAACACCTAGATTAATTACTTCATATGGTTTCATTACATCCTCTAAATATATATTATTTCATCCATTATTCATTCACTCATATTATCTCTAAAAACTATATATATTTTCATTTTCAAAATTCATACAGGATTACTAATATTCTACATCATTTATATAGAATAATTCATGAGTTCACTTATTCTTGTGGATCAAGCATATCCCTATTTTTATATTTTATTTACAATATCTTCTTTTTTCATTCAATTTTTATATTTTCAACTCTTATGGAAATTTTATTTTTAAAAATATATATTTCATATTAATAAAATGTTATTGGTTTCATCATGTGGGGAATGTATTTATACTATATTATAATATTTCACATAATTTTAAGAATGAAAACCATATTGATAATATTCTGGGTCATTATAGTTTCTAAAAAAAATTCTCTTAAATCTTATTGTGTTCTCCCTATTTCCACTACCCTCAAGTGAATTGATCATAATTTGGGAAATATTTTCCCTTTATGAAATTCATGTTTTGTGAGTATTTTTTTATTATTTGGAAGATTATTTAATTATTCAGTAATTATAAATTTCATTCATCCTTTCATTTTTTATACATACTATTCTAAATTATAATTTAATTGTTACATTTTTTATTATAATAAAACTAGCGTGAATATTTTTTTTGTAATTTTTTTTATAACTATCTATATTTATGACACTTTGTGGTGAATGTATATTAATCATTGAAATTGGTTTCCGGTCAAATGTAGTTCTCATTTATAATTTTCATTCATTCGTATTACTTTAGATTAAAAACATATACTGGTAAAAAAAATTTACTTTTTAAATTTTAATATCATATAAATAAATATATAAATCATTCTTATATATTTATATTATTATACGTTTTAATTTTATTTGTTTAGATATGTGAATATTTTTCTATATACATCAATATATTCATCTATTTTATATAGTATATTTATGTAATTAATGGACCTTGATGATAAATTCATGAAAACTAGCGATGAATTTATGAAATATGCTAAAAATTGGATATCATTTTCTAAAAGAATTTATGAAAACAAATATGTGTTTTTATTTCCATGCTTTATGTGTTATAATATGAATAAAATAGTGTATTTAGAAATAAATGTCTATCTTATTTTCTATGGTTTTAGAAATAATTATACATGTTGTATATGACATGGTGAAATAAAAAACAGTTAAAGATGTAATGATGATGATGTTGTTCAGAAGGAGAAAGTCGATAATTATGAAAAATTCATTTGTAATATAGCTGTTAAAATAATTGAAAAAAACATTTTAATTGCTGAAAAAAGATTCTAAAAAAGCATTATTCTCTAGTTTCACTATATTTAGAGTGTTAGTTTTTTGGAAAGATTAGCTGACACGAAAGAAAAACAAGGTTTAAGTGATTAGTGTTTCACGGGATTGTATTACTTTTTGAAATCCATACATTGAGAAGGAAATGGGTATCTAGATTCAATTTATTAGGTAAAAATATTATGTAAAACTATATTTTCATATAAAAGGAGAGATTTTCACCAAAAAACTATATGTTGTATAAGAATAAATATGACAGTTTTTCATAACATCGTAAATGTGGGACATCATGATATAAAATGGATATTAATTTCTACTATGATCCATCCTCCAGAAGATGTACCAATCCTCACATTAAATAAATATGGTATTTCCAAATAATTCCCCAATTAATGTTCATTGATCCATATTCAATTATTCAATTTGGTTGTGATGGAATATAAATGAACACATATCTGATGGAAACACACATCACCCTACCGATTCGTCATAGTGAAGAATATATTATCATACATTTTTTTTGAAATGATGATAAAAGTAAAAGAATGTTTCTATAAAAATATAGAATGAATCCTAATATTTATCTTAATAAATAACATAGTTCATGTCATGTAATGTTTTTTATCTACAACTTTTTCCAATAGATATGTATAAATAAGACCTATGTGATGATGATAATGATGATTTTTGGACAAAAATAATTTGGAAATTATATTAATTCATATCTATCCACATTGATTGATGACTGAATTTATTTCTATAGGATAGTTGTGTTACTATATTTGATGAATCCTAGAAAGTGTATTTTCCTTTTCTTACAATGATAATGTTTACAATGAATGAATTTTGTTACTGTGGAAACATATCCACCTACGATGTTAAAGGAAATAAATCTGGTACATTTTTTGAAGAGGGGACTCAATATCATCAATTTGGAAATGGTTGAAAAAGAGTGTAAATGAGACATCAGATAATTTTTTTGAATATATCATCATTATCAATGATTAAAAAGATATATAGT
This sequence comes from Viscum album, assembly GCA_963277665.1. NCBI lineage: Eukaryota > Viridiplantae > Streptophyta > Magnoliopsida > Santalales > Viscaceae > Viscum > Viscum album. The sequence goes on from OY728155.1 coordinate 881,797,828, forward strand.
ATTATACATGGGTTTTATTTTTCCTTCAAATAATTTTTTGTGGAGGAATATTAGAAAAGGTGAATAACATTGATGTTGAAAGTTTAAATGAAGGGCGTTTGGGTTGTAACAAAAATATTTGGAAGAAAGTATACATTTTATTTAAACTACCCTATTAGATATTTTTTCTGGAAAACATAACATTAACATTATACATGTAAAGAAAATAATTTTTTATAGTATAATTCGAATACTTTTAAATATTATTGGAAAGAAAAAATAGATGGATTCTAATATTTACTAGAAATAATAACAATGAGAATATGTAATGTGTCAGCTCCCACAATGAATGGAAATAGAACATATTTAACTTGTTCTTGGTATGCATTAATAAAGGGTGAAAACATAAATTTCAATCAATTTATATAATGTAGTAATGTACCCAATTGGTTTTCTTCAAATGTAAAAAATATGGTGTCATTGAAGTTGTTAACATTAATGTAATGAAATATAATGTTTATTTTATATTGATTCAACTATTTCTAATGATTTATTTGAATGAAATGAATTTGATACATGTTAGATTTTCAATAATTAGGTTGTATTTTTTCTTTTTCTATTTAATTTTTAGTAATGTCTTATGTCCATATTAGTTATCTATGTTGGAGAATTATGTTTCACCTACAGTTTTTCACATAAAAATGTATTTTCCACCACTAAATATAGATATAATTGTTCAGAAGTTGGTTTATTTAGTGTGGGATATAAAAATATGTGGGCCTATTTATTTATAGTGGATTAATCATTTTTAAAGATATTTGATAATTTTGAAGGGATAAGTTACAAATCAACATTGACCAGAAGCCTCTATTGCTATAAAATATATATCAGAAGCGGTCATTGATTTATTTACTGATTATTAGACTGATTTAAAGAATATTGGTATCCTTATAACTAAAAAATTTGATAGTTGATAGTCATGATAAATGGATTAAGGTATTATAGGTAATTTTAACTCCATGTGATGAAGTGATGCATGAACATTTATACATATTGAAAAACATTTGAGAGGTTTATCTATATATATCATCACATATTCATCAGTTGAAGGTAAAAAATATAAGTCTAAATGAAAAGTTGTTTACTAATGAACATAAAATTACATTTACAAATTTTTTTATGGAAAGAATCAGCACTGATCCTTCAACATCGAAAACAACAAAATGATTATGATAGAGACCAACTGTTAACGTGATCATGTGGTCAGGTTTTGATATTAATATTATCTTATTTTACACAAAAAACTAGTTTTAAAATATTACTATATTAAATAGTGGAGTAATGGTTTTTTTGAAAACATGTCATTTTTGAGTGCAAAGGATAAAAACCCTAATTTCTATATAAGCATCATATTTTGGAGTTTTTTGCGATATATAAGAGTTTTATTAAACTATATTTTATGTTCTGTTATTAAATTATATCTGATTTGATAGTAACTGTGGTGTAAAACATGATGAGTATGGACTTACACATTTTTATTTGAAAATATGTTTTTGTAAGGAAGAATCATTTACTATAGTGACACATGAAAAACAAATATATTTTGTTTTGGAGCAATCAAATTATCAATTGTCCCTTATTTTTCAATGGAAAATATTAATTTCTTTGATGGGAATATGGATGATGTTTTAGTCCTATAGAAAATTTATTCATCAATTATATTATTTTCTGGTGATAATAATTACTCTGTTGTATACATTTTCTATGCAAAAAATAAATGATCTTATATAATGGATATTGTAAAACACTCTATTTCACTCCTAATAAATTGGCTACAATAGTTTTTGTCAAACATCCACAATTTCAAAAAATAATTTTTTTACATTGAAATTTAATAGTCAAATTTTTAGCATTCCTACCATTTTTTATATATTTTTTATATTCATTAATTATGATATCAACTCATCGGTTGAAAATTTTTACATTATTCATTTTTTACATATCTCATTCTATTCAATTGAATTATTTTTTCATAAGTATATCATTTAAATGATTTTCCCCATTTTCATCATTTAGTCTAGTCATTACATGTTAATTATTTTGTTTTTTGTATATTATTTTATTGAATATAATATTTATTTTGTCCTTTTTTATGAAAAATTATTATTTTTACTTATGATATTTATTTATTTCCAATCAAATATAGGTACACAAATTTAAAAATATTAAGATGAGAATTATTTCTTAAATTTTTTTGTTAATTTTTATATTCATGGGATTTAGGTAAAAAAATATGTAAAAAATAAAACATTTAATTTTATATTTTATATTATGAACAACAAATTTTTTATTTATATCAATTATTTAATTTTAGTCAAATATAGGTACACATACTATTTTACAGCATCATACATCATTATAAATGATAGAAATATTTTAATTAAAACTAGGATATGTATGATTCATAATATATATATATATATATATTATAATTAAATTATTTAATGATATTGAAGTTTTATTTAATAAAATTATGTGAATATCTCATTATTATATATATAGGATGATACCAAATGAGGGTAGGAGTGGGATTACATGTTAAACAAATTTTTACATGTATGGGGATATAAAATTTTAATATGTAGATTTTATGAGAATAACCAACCATTTGTAAATGATAACATGTAGTTTGGGACATAATGGTCTGTAAAGACTAATTAGAGGACATGTGGTTTATTCCCTTATTGGAGAAGCATCAACTAGTTGGTCAAATATTTGTTATGGTATTCCACAATGATAAAAATTTTATACTTATTTTTTTAGTTCTCTACTATTTTATGTATTTTTTTATTAAAATTTCATATATTTAATTACAAATGGAATTTTAATTTTAAGAGATAAAGAAAATAGATAAAAATAATTGTACTCTCTGGAAAAAATATGGAGATATTTTAAGACAAACATGACATCATGATAATGTTTTTATAGTAAAAAATTAAAATAAATGACATAATAATGAGTTCATTGATATAGATACATGGTATAAATTTGTCTCCAATCAGCGGGAAGAAGAATTTATGGTATGTTTTGTTGATTGTATTTTTTTTAAATTATTTTTTATTACATGAAAACTTATTTATATTTTCTTATATAAAATTCCTCTTAGAAAACTCACAATTTGATTATGTATAAGAATTAATACCATCATACACAGTCGTATAGAGGGTGTATTTTATTATATGAAAAAATAATTGATGAAAAAATAGTGAATTAAGATCCAATATATGTAGTGTCATTGAGAAGGTTCTACAAGAACCTATATCTACACCACATAGAAATAAAAAATACAATAAGGATATAATGATAAAAAAGTAAATTATATTCATGATCCAACTAAGGGTTTTATTGATAATATTATAAGTAATTTATTGATAAATATTTTTTAATATTACTGTTTTTTAATCTTATTACACTAATGTTCCTTGGAAAATTATTTTCTAATGATTCCCTTTACGAGAAAATGATACTCATGTCATTTATCCCTAAAGATATAAATAATATTATTAAAATTAATTTAGGAAAATCTTGAACACTCAAGCTATATGAGAGGCAATAAAGATGGTGTCAGCATTAAAAAAATTGGGGGTTCCCCTAGTGATTCATCAATGAGGGAAGAATATAAAATAGGTATAAATTAAATAAAGGATTTAATATAAAAATTTAATGAGTTAATGAATTATATAATTCAATCACATATATATGTTTTAATTTCAAAATAGGTGAGAAATATGTAGTCCACACTCCCTACCTCCCCTAATCAACTAACTCCTCATTCAGACCCTACAATGTACTGTAAGATTCATGTTGGGGATCCCCATGTGTGTATTATGGCTTATATAATTGTACTTTAGCTGGGAGATTATTTACATCATCAATATATGTATTCAGATTAGGTAAGAGTATTATAGAAAGATATGATTTATCCAACTATTCCAGTTTCCCAACCAACTGAAGAGGTTTCCATATATTAATAGAGTATCCACCATTTTTAACATTGTATTTATTATATTTTTCAACAGTTGACATATGAGGTCAGTTTTGATTTATAATTTTTAACCATTAAATATAGAATTTATTATTATATTTTCATGACCTTACCATATATAGAAGTATCTAAAATCAAAGGGAATATAGTAAACCAAATGAAAATTTCAGGTTCTTGTGCCTTGAGACACTCCTTAGAAACCCGAGTGGGAAAAAAAGATAACAAAATTTTTTATATATTAGATAATTATTATACATATATGGTGAGTTATGAAATATATAGAAAATATTATATATTATACATTTTCTAATAGACATCATTGTTATTTTAATGGGAGAGGAGCTTGTTTTACATATGTCTCAAATATTTTCCATGTAACAAAATTTCAATTATTATTTAAATTTATTTATATAAAAACATATTTTATTGACTTAATTAATTACATTTCTAATTTTTTATCCCCACACTATTTGTATCCAATTTTATTGCAAATTTTTTTATGGTTTTAGGTTTTTACAATACATATCAATAGTTTATCAATACATTAATCCAATTTTCAAAATTAAATATATATCTAAAAATTAAAATATAGATAATTATATGTAATTTTTTCTATTTTATATAGTAATAGAAAATATACAATTACGATCCTAATATTCATTATATTATTAATGATGTTTTATTTTTAGTATTTAATTAGACATTGTATGTTGTTCATATTTCACCCAAAAGAATGTAAAAAATATTGGTCATGTTGTTTATTTGGTTGTGTTTGGAGATTATTATACATGATGTTAAAGTAGTAAGATTTATTCAATTATTATTTTATTTTAATATTAATTTTTTTTATATTATATTTGTTAATTAATATATGAAATTATTTTAGTTCATTGATTTATTTAAATAGGGATCACTATTAACCAATGGATCCAGAGAAAATTGAATATGTAATTTTTCTTGTAGATAACTTTTATATTTATAAATGAGTTTTTTACCAAAATACTCCTTCAAATTTTAAAATATATTTTTTAAAAAAATAGTGTCATTATCGATGAGGGATTTTTGAATCTAAGTATTACATTTTTTATTAATTTAAATTATAATCACAATAACAAAAAAAAGGATTTGAAAATTTTATTTTCATTATAGTAGTTATAATTTTAGAAAATGTGATATATTTTTTAATTCATAAAAAATTTTGGTGAATGTTTTTCAATATGCATCTCCATATACAAGAATCAAATTGTAAAAAATTAAAATTTTATTTTAACCTGGGTTTCTATGCTTGACATAATTGGAGATTTTCTTTCATTTATATATATATATATTAAAAAAATTATTTTAATTTTTTATAAGATTTTGAAACCTCGTGTTCTATTTGTTCTATTTTTATACTATTAAATTATGAGCTTTTAGTTCACTTATCTGGAATTATTTATTTTTAAAATTAAAAAAAAACAAATTTTCAAAGTAGGTATTTTAAAAATAAATTAAATACCTATATATTACATATTTTTTAAGGGACATTAATATCTATTTTATAGTAAACTGGAATTGAAAACCTTATATATTTCATATTTTAGAAAGGTTTTAAAAAAAATTATAAACCAATTCTAAAATTCCAACATTCTATGCCACCAGTATTAATTTTTATTTATAAATAACATTTAATAGAAAATTAACTAACATTTAATTTTTTCCACTATTGGATAAACTTTATTATTTTTTATGGAAAATTATACTTTTTCAAACCGAGTTATGATTATAAATTTGATGCATAATATTTAAAATAAATATCATATTATTCCTTTAAAACTACTCTTATAGATTTTTTATGAGTTGTTTCCTAAAAAATATCAATATCAACGAATAACATAACCATTCAAAGGACACTACCATAATCAATTACGTTAAGTATAAGATTTATGCTTATTTTTCTTTTTTCTAATTGTTTTCTAAAATTTTTAGTTCATAACATTAATGTTTTCTTCCAAGTGAGTAATCTGCATCAAAATATAAAAATATAATCATACACTTTCCATATTATTTACCTAAAAAACTAACATCAATAGTCTAAAATATTCACTTTTGATGTTTATTCAAATAATAAATAATGTCAAATAAGGAAAAAAATTATTTTAACATTTATTTATATAACGATATTTAATTATATCACTTAAAATTATGTATGGCTTAACACCAAATAAACAATTCATGTTAATGTTAATGAAACAATGTTAATTTCTATTATTCTACTTCTGTATTTAGGATTTTGACGGTCTAGAGGCCCTATGACAAGAAGTCCCAATTACATAGTCAAAAAAGATCATTTTATATGAAGAAAATAATTACTACATTACTCTCATATATAACCTAAAACAATACCCACACTCATAAGGTATTGTAATACAACTACAGTACAACATAGACCCATCCTTATGAATATTTGATCCCATGTATGATTATTATTAATTAATAATTTTACTATTGATTAATTAGTAATTAGTCATTATTGAGTTATTTATTAATTAAGTTGATATTTAATTAATAATAATTGATAAATAATAAATAATAAAATTATTATTATTATTTACATTATTGTTATCAATAATTAATTATATAACAATTATTGATAAAAAATAATTATAATGTTATTATTATTTATTTCTGATAATAATTTAATTAATAAAGATATCATTGTCATTATAATTTTTTTATTAATTACATTATTGATAATTATTAATTATCTAATTAATTATTACATGTTGCATTAAATGTTGACCGATAGTCTCTGAATTTGTACTATGAAGGGTGACCACTCCCTCTAAATAGAACTATATTAGGTTCTATTCATGCCACACATTAATTTAGCCAGGTAAGGATGGAACACGATGTTGGTCTGGGGAGAAAATAGGCATGGTGTGGCTCCCAACATAAAATCATTACCTGATAAGATTTTAGATTGATGAAGTGGGACATTCAAGTGCTTTTTGATTCTTGTTGAAATGGTAATTATGGAACTAATGCAATATTACTTTCATCGAATCCCTCTATCGTTGGTACATTCCATCCTCATGGGAATTTGGATAGGCATAATTTTTTTAGATGATGGTAAGGATTTCAAGATGATCGTATGTGGTGGTTCGTATGATTTTTTTTCATCTATCTCCCACATCTAGTATTTGTTTTCTTGTATACATCTATGAAATGGAAATATAGCTCATGAAAAAGTGGATCCTTATTCTATCATGGGACAACTAGAAAAATGTATGAATTTTATTTTATGAAAACTATTCCTTCTTAGGGGTTCTATAACATGGAAAATTTATTACCATAGGTAATACATCTTGGAAACATGGGTACATGAAAAATAGAAATGTGTTTCTCCGTGTTGATACTTTTTCAAAAATCAATTTCCCACCTGAGGAGTTAAAGATGTGATCGTGGTGCTTTGGTTCAATCATATCCAAACTGGGCATTCTGTATATTAAGGAATGAGATTACAAATTCGGTCCAACAGTGGTTTGAAACTCTTTATTTCATAAATGAATTAATGTTCATGGGCTAAACTAGGATCTTTTCCATCCTATAATTCTATATGATTTTGCACTAGTAATTAGAATTCTGATAAAGATGGATAAGGGGACATTATTGGATAGTATTGGGAACTTCACTTTTCTATTAGCTAATGTTGATTTTAGATACATAATGATTTACATGTTTATGCCTTCAATTGATGAAGATTATATTGATCATACCATTGAATGTAAAAATGTCCCTTAGTTTTTTATGGATTGAAAAGTCATTAGTAATGACATCCTCAATTGCAAAAGGTTCATTTTTTATCCTTTTTTATGGTATGTGATGATAATATGTATTTCAAATAGTATTATTTCAAATGACCATTGATGGTTCTGGGAATGATATGTAAGGGATGGCTCAGAAAGGTGCTTTATTGAATATAATGCCCTTTGTGGCTACTACTCCTATTGTTGCATAGATTACATAAATGGAGTAGACCCCTCATCATCTGCACATATGGTTTTCCAATCCCATGATCATCGAAAAGGTATGGAAACTATTAAAGATAGTGTTTTATTACATGATTCACTTGTTTCAGGGCCTACAGGTCTTAGGGAAGATCATATTGGTGACCCTATCATTGATTATTAATCCCAATTTCAAACTGAATATCAACTTGGGGAATATCAGAAATCATCGTGAAACAGGAGGAGAAATTGAATATTAATTATCCTCTCCAATTAAATACAAGAACTATTGGTTTTAGTGAGGGGGAAAGGCATGAAAGAACTGAAACTGGGGGATAGTTCCATTAAATACTATCCATGTGAGTGAATCAGATTTGGTCTCTCCAATGAATTTTGTTTGTAGGTAGGAAGAGGGGGTGATGGGCAGTCCCATGGCTTAATATGGGTTAATAAAATTCTCTGGTTTATACTCAAAGTGATGTTGTAACTCCCCTTAAACAGGTGGACACCCCTAATCAAGGGGTGTCTAGTCTAAAAAAGGTTGTGTTAGATTCCCTTAAATATATAATTCATGATATAATTTACATGTTGAATGGGTGGGATTACAATAGTGATGAATTTGGAAATTCCCATGGTACCATTAATGTTGAAGGTCAATCCTCAGGTAAAAAAGATAATAAAGTAAGGAGATGCATGGTTAGATAAATGATTCCTCAACAACTTTTGGATTGCATCCCATTAGATGGTTACACTGTCCCATAAGTGGTTGACATGTCATGGTACAATCCAAAAACGTAGAAGAGGGCATGTCATTCACAGGGCAGAGATAGAATATGATTCTAAAGATGATGTTTCCTATTTTATAGGTAGTGGTCCACTTTTATATTTTGAGTTCTAGTGTTTTTAGGTTTCTAATTATCATTTCCCATTGTATTATTCTATTATTTTCAGTAAATTTTGGGCTCATGGGATTCACCCCATGGTCTACACTTTCTTGGTTTGTTACATTAATACAAAATGCATTATTAGTTATTGGAATATGTAAATTTTATTACTGAATTATTGTCAAATGAATTATTAAATATTTAATTACTAATTATTAGTAATTTAAAATTATTAGTTATTTTTAGTTATAATATATTAATCAAATTATTATTTAAATTTCAAATTATTACTATTCAAATTATTAATAAAATAATATTTTTTAGAATGTATTATTAGTAGCATGTTATTATTCCAATACTATATAACATGATTCCAACATTGATATTTTCTTAAATGATTTCAAGTGTCACTCCACTGTAAGATGATGGTTTTAATGATATTTTAAATAATATTATTCATCTTATTTAATGAAAAATAATATTACATTTCATTAAAAATAAATTTTGTTTAAAATTTTACAGTCTTTATCAATATTTCTATGTTTAAATATTTATAACATAGAACCATTTAAAAAATTAGAAATCTCATTTTAAAACTTTTTATTATTATTTCTTTATTTATAATTAAATAAAATATTTTATAAGATTTTACAAAAATAGTTTGTTCATAGGAAAAAATAAAAAAATTATCATAAATTTATATATATATATATATGTATAGTAAAATATGTTTACTGATTAAAATGAGTGTGTGACAATTCTGCATCTGATTAAAATGTATTTCTATAGAGGTTAATCAGTGTTTTATAGGGTTAGATTTTGGAATTCAAAACCAAATAAAATTAATTAGTATATTTTTATTTTCAATATTTTTTAAAGGACTATAAATTTATAAAATGTATTTAATTAACATAAAATACATTTATTATAAAAAACTTATATTTTAAAATTACTAACTGTTATTCATATGAGTTGTGTTAGTTAAATGGGTATTTCAAAATGTAATAGGGTTTGGGTGGGGTAATAAATTTATAAATTAACTGGGTTTAGGTTTTGAAGAATTAAATGAATTTGGATTCAGGGGAACTAAATTACATGGGTACCCCACCTATTGGTTTTCATCACATTATATATTATAATATTACATATAAAATTCACATTTTGATTCAATTATCACATTCTATCGTGAAAAATATTATTTTACCTAGAATTTAAATTTCATGTAATCACATAAGAAACAAAATAATAAATTTAAACAAATACTTTTCTATTAATTTTCACGATACCACTACACATTAACTCATTTAACTATTAATGAAATCAAATTATTGATATTTTTTAAAACAATTTTAAAATAAGCACAATCTATGAATCATTAATATATTCACCAACAAATTAAATTGATATATAAAATAAATAAATTGTATTGAAATAATTAAATATTTTTATTAATTTATGTTTTTATAATCACTATCTTAGAGGTTAACATTAATATAGTATCCATTTTTATCAAGTGAATTATTATTTCTCCATAACATATGAACACATGATCCCACAAATAGTATAATGAAAAAACATTACCTAAATTTTAAATAGACTAGTGTACATCAATGCTAATAACAAGTAAAAATATAATTAAAAATAACATTTATATTTGATTTGAATTACTATATAAAACAATATAATAATTTCATTCCAACAAAATACTTTGGTATAATATTATTGATCATTTTATGCTGATTAGTTTTTCAATTTTAATTATCCCTTCATATTTAAGTAACTGTAAACTAGGGTTGGAATATTGTTTCCTCTTAATTAATTGAGATCCAACTAATCAACACCATATATTATTTGAGGATACATTTTATTATAAAAATAATAAATAATATTCTTATTGGAAAACCCAAATATATTAAAAATAAACATTAAAAATATGAATGTTGGTGTGCATTATTGATATTATTTTTATTAGTGAGGATTCATTCCATTCTCATTAGCAGTGTGAAATAGATATGATACATAGATAATGGGTAAATAAGATTTCGTATATTAAATATGTACTTACATGTTAATTCTTTTAACTATCAATGATATCAAATATTTGATATTTTTAGAGAAGCAATTTAAAATCACCCAGAAAAAAAGAATCGCAATAATAACAATAAAAAATTTTAAAATATATATAATTTTAATATTTATGATTAAATCTATCAAATAATTTATCTTTTCTATACTCATGAACTCTACTATTTACTTTTAAATAATCACTATTTTTTCATGTGAATCGCATCATAATAATTTAGTTTATTTTAATGTTTTTCTAGATAAATTATCATAAATATTATATGAATGTGATTATATATATCATCAAATAATTTAAATTTAATTATATTCATTCCTGAAGGCCCTAAATTATCATTTATTCCCCCCATTTTACACTGTGTTATGGTGTAACCTAAAATAGATTGTAATCTGAGAGGAAATTTTTCCCAATAAAAGTTTATTAAGGCCCAAAGAAACACAATGCATATCATGCCCAAGATAACCTATATGATGCTTAATGAACCTGACATATAAGGATGATAAGTTAGAAATTCCCCATAAAAAGTTTCATGGTGCCAAATACCAATGGATAAATTCATAACCACTCATTCATCTAGTGCACCTATGATATATATATATATATATATATATTGCATTTTAAATGTCCAACTGATCCCTTTGACATCATCGCCTTATTTTTTTACCACCGACCCTAACTCTGCAATCATCAACTGCCATTATCCATGAATTCATGCCACCACTAAGACAAAACCGCAAGACATTGACCTTGCCACCTGTCAGTGTCTGTTGTGGGAAAATAAAGAAAGTGAAAAAATTACAAAATAATCACCACGAGAATGTGTAATGGAAATAAATTTGTTTCTCTTCAAAAAATTATGAAAAAAATAAATCATATTCAATGAAACCAAGAAAAAATATTTATCAAAAATAATGTTTGACACGAGAAGTTTTAACATGAAGATCCCAAAATGGAAAACCCATGGGACCTAGTCCAGAAAGAATAATATAGTAAAAATGAATAGAACATGGAAGAGACTCCCAGATATGTCTGTGATCTCAAGAATAATAATTTGATAAAATATTAGATCAAATTTATAAATAATATGAATTATAAAGGCTGCCTAAAATGAAGAACAGAACAAGATAAGAAATCCCAATTGATCAGACCATGTATAATAGTGGTTCACTCTTTAAATAAAACTTATAGAATAAAAATGCAATATCAAATCAATGACCACTATATATGGAATCCAACAATGCTGAATGAATTTCACTGGTTGTAAATCTAAAAAACCACAGGTGAAAACCCTAATAACGTTCATCTAGAATGAAGATATATGTTCTTCACTAGGTTTGAAAAATAGTGTGGTGTCTCACAAAAACATCCAACCCTCCATATCTTATAGACCTCATATATTGTTTTTACTATTTTTAAGTTGAGTGTGATTGTGAAAAATAAATTGGTTCCATGTCCAAATCCACCTTCGACTCAACTAGGGATCACTACCAAGCCTACAATCAGTCAATAAGTCTCAAATTTACCTCTAGATAAAATATTGGACAACATGTCTGGGAAACTTTTATCAGTGGGGATCTTCTACATCTCCAATTACCTAGAATCAAAGACATGGTGGGTCAAATGATACCAAATATCAATATGTTTTTACATACAATGATAATTTTTATTCTTTTATAAAAAATAAAACATTGATTATTCAGAAATAAAATACACATGTCTTGATTAAATTTAATATCTCAAATAAATTTTTTCATCCAAAAAAAATCTTTTAATGTATCTATATCTTTTATAAGCCCTATATCAGAGGTAGATACAGAAATAAATATTTATAATATACACTCCCAAAATATAGATCCCCAAGAAAAAGTGATCAAATATCCTGAAGTAAACTTTTTAAAATCCATATCTCCTTCCATATCTGAATCTTTACGTTCACAAAGCTTAGCTTCCCCATTCACAAAATACAATATCATATAAGAATTAACTTAAATGTATTGAAATATATACTTTACTTATCTCAAATGTTCACTAAATGGATGAGATAGAAACACCTAACCACATTGAATGCATTAGATACAAGAGGTCTGGTACATACCATCACATAAATGAAATTTCCAATGAAAGCTGAATAATGTATATGTTTCATATCAACTATTTCATCATCATTTAAACAAAACTGACTCAAAATGATAATAAAATGTAATGATATAGGATATATAACTACTTTTTCTATATATATAGAAACTATCTTAAGAATATTTTTAATATATCTCTCCTAATATTACAACATTTTCATTGAAATTTTATCAGGGGATATAGACATGAATGTAATGTTTCATTGTGGACCCATGTATTTCATAAAAAAATGGTGACAAAGATCCTTATTTAAAATTTCCATTCTAGAATCCCAATGGCCAACAATAAGCATATGATCAACATAAATAAACGTACAATAAAATAATCATTTGTAAATATCTAAAACTAATAAAATAATAAGAAGATATATTTCAGAAACCTTTATGAAAATTAATAAATTAAAATTCTAATCTTTCCATATCGGAGGATTCATTAATCTAAAAAACATTTTGTTATCCTGAGTACATAATTATTTTTTCAAGATTCAAAAAACCCCTCTAACTAATTCATATAAATGATATCAAATAAATCTAAATTATTTAATGTTCTCATTACATCCATATTTACAATCTGTATGTCTATACTAGCATCTAAACCAAAAACAACCAAAATAGAATATATTTTGACAATAGGTGAACAAAACTCATCAATATCAATAGCTTTCTTTCCAAGGAAACAGTTAATTTCTAAAAATACCTTGTATCCAGGATTTGAACTACATTATTTATTTTTGATCTAATAAATCCATGGAATTTTCAAATCTCTCTTATAAGTAGATATACCCAATAGCTCAAATTTATGATTTTATATAGATATATTACCTCATCATATATTTCCACAATCCATATTTCCTTCTAATCAATTTACATTGCCTCTTCAAAAATTTCTAGTTCTCTCCCATAAATATGGATCACATACTCATCAAGTGAATTTAGAGTATAAATAGTATAATGTCGATGTGATCTCAAGAGTGGAACTATGAGTTAATCAATAACCCCTAGAATACGATCATTAGAAAAAAAAAGGATTAATTGAAAAATCAAATCTAATATATTCACTATGAACATCATTCTTCACATAAATAGGATAATTAGAATTAAAAATATGAGGTAAATTTGAATCATAAACGAGATCATGACTGATAAGGATGTCAGAAGTTAGAGAAATATATTTTTCTCCCTTATCAATATCAACAATGGATTGATCCTCCTTATAGACTTTATCTTTTATTCTCATATGTTTCATAAAAGAAGGATCATAAAACCTATATGCAAACTCATAATGTCAAGATCCAATAAAAATACACTATAATTAGATAGAATCCAACTCAAATCACTCATCTCTTTATATATGAACAAAACCTTGCATTCCAAAAAAACATAATTAATCATAATTGATATCTATTACTTACCAAACCATGTTGGGAGTGTATATCTTTAAATAAACATTGTGTGATAAATTTATAATGTTTGGATTAGAGAAAAATTCATCTCCCAAAAAAATTATAGGAAACATTACTTACAAAAGAATGTATAGAACTGTTTCCAAAAAATTCTTATTAATCCACTTAAATTCACAATTTAGAAAATGTGTCTTATGATGTGACTTTTGATTCCAAATACCATTTTTTTACTATTGATCAAATGTACCACATTACACACAATCATTTTTAGTGAAAATAAATTTCAACGTCATACAAGATTCCAAATCATCTGAAACATGAAATTCCATTAAAAATTGAGCACCATTTTTTCGAATTAAAAAAACATAGAGATTATGTGAGTAATAATAAAAATAATCTACAATATAAATACCACAATAAAATTTATTTGAATTAAAAGGGTTAAAAACATTAAAATTTAAAATTCAAGTACATTTTACTGCAGGTGGATTGGATAACTACTGAAACTCACTTTACTTGGTTTTTTGATCATATAGTGGAAATACATGTATAATTTAACACACTTGGAACCAAGAATAAAATTTATCATGGCCAAAAAACCAGTCCACTTCTCACTAATGTGGATGAGCCTCTTATATTGATTATTGGATGAGGCACCGTACTCAACAATCCATGTATTGTCAAAATAAATATATGCTCAAGTCCATTCAAAACCAAATTAATTATTGAATATATCCATAGTTCTTGAACCCTTGGAAATCATATATATTTCATCACTATAATTATCGGTAATCCCACCATCTAAAATAATAATAATAGAAACAATATACAGAGATTCCTCAGGCACATGTTGAACATTCATCAAAATAATCTTACTTGATTTGAGGTTCTCCAAACTAAGAGTCCATATACCTAAAAGATAAACATATCCATCATTGCCCATATTTAAAATACAATAACCACTAGGGTTGTAAAATGAATATAAATCCTTCCTCCATGTATCCTGAAAATAAAAACTATTGTCAACAAAACAACAAGAATCATTTGAATCAGTATTGTTGGAGTAATAAAAAATAACAATATCACCTCTACAATGGTGGTGACATGATAATATCCATCACCAATATTTATTTGTTTATTTAACTTTATTATATTTTCTATTTTTAACTGATAGGTAAATACAATAATATTTCATTTTTTACCGTAATAATGATATTAAAATTCTCTATAATTTTACCTATATTTTCTTCTTCCATTTATCATTCCTTGATTAATTTTTCTCTAATAAATTTTCTAACTTCGCATCACATTTCTTGTGAATAAAATATCTAAAGAATATTTTTCCTAATTAGAAATCCTGAAATATTTACTCAGAATTGGAAACATAACAAAACTAAATGTCACAACACTATTATTAGAATATCTTGTTAGTGTCGCATGAAAAGCATCCCAAGAATCGAGCAATGTATTATATGGACAAGGCCCTAAATCCTCATCTTAAAAAGTAATACCTATACCATGAAATTGAAAAAAAAAATTCAAAATTAACATAATTAGTTTTATATCGATGTAATTTATTCCTTTAAAATCATCACATGTTTTAGTAGAAAAAATTTATTATTTCTTGTCTCAGATGCATAGGCATTATCATGATTTTCTAGAAATGTTATGCGATTAGAGATAATGACAATAGGGTTCATCACATTTTCTTCATCCCATTATTGAATGAAAACAAAAACTATCTCTAGTTTATAATAAAATTCTTCATCACACATTCTATATAGATTCTAAGTAATATAAAATAATATATGCATTCTCATGACCAAAAGTAAATACATCATTTTTTTTCTAAAAAGGATAATGGATCACCTATAATATTAGATAGAAAATTCATCCAAAAAATAATGGGTTTTAAAATTGATCCAGGTAAGGGATATGTTTTGATTTTGGAAGGCATAGGGAAAAAAGAAATCGAACCTAACAAATGATATTAGAGTTATGGTGTAGCCCATGAGTGATGTAGGGTGTAGTATTACCAAAAACAAAGTTGAGAATGATAATTGTGTATCTAGACAGATAATTTGGGTCCATGATTGTGCCTTGTATCATATGTCTATCTAATAATAGTAGGAAAATGGAATGCCCCATTGGAAAGGAAACATTGGTGCATGTAAATTCCTCCAAACACCCCTGGGTTTTATGATCCATCCCTATAAGGGACAATGTGTTATCCTAGATAAACTATGGCTACTAGAAATTGATCCTTAAATATGTACCTACCTCCACCTCATCCAATATCATGTGGCCACCGAGCTCAATGACATGATCGTTGCACCACCATATGACTCCTCACTACCTACTAATGATGATTACTCAATGCTTATTAATGTCAATCAGCACCCCCATATACCTAAGTTACCCATAACAAATTTCTCCCACATCCACCACTAGAATGGAATTGTAAATTATCAATAAATTCCATAGATAAATTATTTTTTTAAAATGTTTTCATTCATATACCATGACATATTTGTAGAATGAAGTTATATTCTTCTATAACCGAGTCTATCCATCCTCTACATCATGATCCCACATGAAAATAATCAATTCTACATGTTTTTAATTAACTATATTGTATAAATATTGAGATAAGGACCCAAACCGGGTTGAAAATTTTAGACTATATTATCATAGAATGAAAATTGGAATGAGTTCTCTATTAGTGAACATTGGGTTATAGGAAATAATTATTAGATATTGAAATTGATAGATAAGGTGATTATAGAGTTATCTATATGGTTTCTACTAATTTGTTTTAATAAATATTCATATGGTTCCTCACAAGGAGATGGATTTCTTCGGACAACTCATAGCATCGGGGATGTTCATACATCTTGGTCCTCACATAGAAAATAGGAAATATGGCTTGTTAATTTTTTCTTACCCCATTTTAATATCACTTTTTGTACTCCTTAACATGTGTCTTTATCATAGTTTTTTGAAAATATCCATTAATTAATCATTCATAAATCCTATTCTTCATGAATTCCATTTGTGAAAAAATAAATTTAAATACCTTTCACTTCATCATATTTGTAAACTAAAATATACCATACCATTTTCATTATAAAATGAACTGAACATTGATAATCTAAGACTTACCCTCCCACGTGATCTTATACCTGTATTTCAAATCAAAGCAGTCAATGAATATGGTTAATTTTTTGAAATATAATGTTTTACTTCCTAGGATTGGAATGGGTGATTTTTATTTCATTTCATGGTTTATGGAATGCATAGAGATCATTATAATACTATCATCCATATCAGAGTATGTGCAATTAAATATCAGAAGAGGCTTGTTTCATATTATTTATATAATTTTTATAAATATTTCCTCAGGGTTTATTCCCATTTATATCAGATTATATATTGCAAGTTTTAATCACAATTTATGGTTTTGATATATTAGAACACATTGTGATCATAGTTAGTGGGAAGGTTAAATATTTTTTCATTTTTTTTATGTTATATAGTTTTTAGGGGTATATTCATAGTTCATTTTATTGATGAGCTATATTTATAATTTTTTTTAAATGAATTTATTAATGATTTGATGCTTTATTACTTGTATTCATATGATTAAATATTTATTTTTTGTTATATTTAATTATATTCATTCACATATTTTATCACATTTCTTTTGATTCCCTCTACATTTATGTTTTTTCCCTCTGATTGTTCAGTCAATTGATCACCTTCTTTCTAATTTGTGACTCTATTTTTTCATAATGAGCACACAAAGGATTGGGAGAGAGATAAATCCTTAGGCCCATATTCCACACTATTAAAATGATTAAAGTGTTAGGCTTCAAATGCACTATTAGTAGTAATTGGAAAAATAGTATAAGTGTACTAGTATTGATAATGATACATTGACCTATCTTTACTATTAAAAGGTTAGTTTCACCTAAAAAGTATTGATGAAACATCTTGGTGGAGATTGACTTATACAATTAATCAAATATTTTTAACATTATAAGAAATTAAATCCCTCTATAAAAATAACCTAATCCATGGAAATTATAATGAAAGTAGTTTCTATTAAAACCAAAAAAAATTTGAAGCTGATGAAACAAATTTTTAAAATGAAAAAACTATAGTAAATTTAATAAAATATTATTAAATATATTTTAAAAATTATAAACTCTAACTATCAAAGTTGAAAAATTATTTTCAACGACAAATCACTTTCATTAGATAATAAAAATATAATGAAATATAAACTAATAAATTTTAGAAATTAATTATAGAAAAAATTAAATGATTAAATAAAATTGAAATATATACAAAATAGATTAATATTATGAGTTTAGGTATCAGCTTTTTATTAGTCACCTCTTAACCACTGTATCCTAGATAAAAAATTTAAAAAGATCGGTAATTACACACTCAAATTGTTTTGAGAACAGATTCCAAAGAAGTATGTTGATACGATAAATAGAAGGGGAAAATTGATTTTACATTAATAGATTTCAATATATACATATATATATAATGATATATAATCAAATTCTATAAGATGATGTAAGTATGAAATAATTTTTTCAAAATAAGACTGGAGATTGAACAAGAGAGTGGAGCGGTTTATGTTTAGGTATTTTTTATTGGATGATATGGGTTTTCAATCTAGTATATATATATATATATATTATTTTATATTAAAATAAGGAAAAAAATTAAAACATATTATGAAACATAAAACAAAAAGTTGTTCGATATCTTGTGTATTAGTTAAGGGTGAATAAAACTAGTTGAAAGTTAAAATGGAATAATAACATAGATTGGATTTAAAACCACCTTGATTGGTAGCCTAGAATAGTCTGGGTTTTAAAATAGTGGTATAATAAACATTTTTTGAATTTCAAGGAAGTGATAACGTAATGTGACTGTGAGAGAAAATATATAAAAATGATGGTTGGAGGATCTTAAATACTTTTCATGATTTTTTAACCTTTATATATATTATTTCATCAAATATATATTATCATTGGATGATTTAAATTTTTTTTCTATAGGAGCATTCAATATCCACTTGGTATACCTACTCCTCTATCCCCAAATATTTAAAAAATAAAATGAAATTTAATTCATGTTCGTGAAAAATATTTAGTTGATATTGGAATCATTTAGGAAACAATTAGAATATGTCAAAGATCATACTTTATTCTAGAAATAAAGATTTAATATTTGTGGTGATTTTCTAATGAGTTGTCAATTGGGGATTAAAGATTCAATGAAAACCCATTATAAATGTACTTTTTGATCATTAAATAATTTCATTGCTTCTGGTGTTGATGATATAAGTTGTTTATTTGGTTGTGGAGAGATATTTATAGGATTATATAAAGGTGTTTATAAACTCTTAATATACGTGGATGAATTTCATCATTATTATATCGGCAAAAGTATATAAAATGGTCATCAAGGCTATTTATTAGATAAATAATTCCTATAATTTTCATAAAAACTAATAAATCATGAATATTATAATAAAATATATTAAATATATAATAATTATGATTTTAATGAATAATAATATAGTTAACCAAAAAAATATTTCATTTTCGATGATAAATAATCCTGAAATTAATAAAATAAAATAAAAAACTCTTGAAATATACATTCATGAATAAAATTAAAATATTATATGAAACATGAGAAAAGAAAATCCATAACATAATAAAAATTTGATTTTATGATATTTTACATGTTATATAAGACATAATGCTCATCTTATTTTACCACAATTAAAATCATAGATTTTAAATTTATTTCTTTTAATATAAATGAAATTGAGCATTATAAAAGATATAATATAAAATATTTAAATGGAAAATTATACATCATAATTCATAAATACATAAAATAATTGAAATTTTATCCCCTGATTCATTGTTAAAAAAGAAATTTGAAAACGTACCAAAAATTTTGAAAAAAATAAATCAAAAAAGTGTATGAATATATGAAAAGGAATTATATACATGGTCATTAGAGATATACCAGAATTCATTCAAAGAAATAAGTATCTAAATTATAATTTACTACTTGAAATAGGTTCATAGTAATGGGGTAAAAAACAGATTTATAATATTATGTTCGAATTGAAATATTACACTTTTTCCATGAATGAGTACCAGGGTATGAAAGAGGAGTTAAAGTATATGGAAATATGGTTTTATAGACTACTAGAACAAACAAAAACAACATTAAATAAAAAATATCAAACAAAATCATCCCATTTAAAATAATTGGTATCCCTAATACTCTTAGGATCAATTTACTTTAACACCAAATTATCTTTTTTGTTAGAGGTTTCTAGGTGAAATTTTGATATTTTCTACTTAAATTACCAAACTATTTAAAGAAAATTTATGTTAATGTATAATTGTAATTTCATTTTTAGTAATATTGGTATGAGAAATGGTGATAAAAATGTCTTTAAATTGATTTTTTTTGGTAAATAACAATTGAAGAATGAAAAACATTTTTAGGTTAGTGAAATGGTTTGGTTAAGATTTTCCTCTACTAAGATGCACTATATTAAACTATATGAAGCCTTTGAATCTATAGAAAACTCTATAATATCATTAATTTCTCATTCAATCTCAATTACATATTGGATTATTTTTTCAATAAACATTGACTATTCATCAAATTTATGACCTTTATACATGACCATATATGTAAGAGGAGACATCAAAAGGTTTCTATAAATTCATATATAATACTTTTTAATGCCATTATTTATATAAAATATTTCATATATCGATCATTTCATGATTTATTTCGTAATATTCCCATTATGAGTGTCTTTTCATTCCCAATCAAAACATTGTTTGATAAATACTCTTTACACATGGTTGAAATTCCAAAAAAATCATTTTTTATCATTAAAATATGTTTTCAACAAAAAATACCTTGTTTCCAATTAAAAAACACGTTTTTTTATAAGAAAAATAAAAAATCCTTCATTATCTAGGAAATTAAATATTTTAATGCTATATTGATATTTTTTTAGTCAGTGGAAACTTCTTCTAAGCTACCATGAACAATTTTTAACAAATTTTTTATTTATGATATGAAAAAATGAATACCTAATTATGAATATAAATTTTCTAATTCAAATGTGGAATAATTGTGGCTTCCACAACATGGGTTTTAATATTAAAAATCTAAAATAACCTCCTCATCTTTAAATATAAAAATAAGATGAAAATTTGACATCGAATATAATTCTGAATTTGGAGTCAATGTTTATGAAAAATTATTTGTCACCAAATTTTACAAATCATTCAAATGAGATGAAAAAATATTTACATGTTCTATGAAACATTTATTTATTGAAATATTTCTTCAGAATAATGTTCTATCAACATTAATGCAGTATCTGGAGCTCCATTTTTACTAATAAATCATCATGATATTTCAATTCATGAATGACTCCCCCTTCTAAATATAGATGTAAAATGTTATTTATGTCATCATTAGATTTACTTTATTTCTATCAAAATAATATGTGAGTCCTCCATCAAATTTTTAATCATATTATTGAAAATCATATTTCATTAGTGAAAATACATCATCCACTAGAATGGTTTCCACGTAATCATTTTTGTCCAATAAATTCTAATATGGACCCCCCCCCCAATGTGTGAACCTTCTAATTCCTAATCAAAATCCTCATCAACTTGATAAGTAATATATAATACCACTACCAAATATTTTTTATCTATATGAGACTCTTAAATAACTGGTCATTCAGCACCAATTTAAAGGATAGTTTATTCAAACACAACACCATTTTTACTACGGAATTTTATAAGTCCAGTATACATAGATTATTTAGTACCATCTTTTTGAAAAAACAGCTTCAGGAATCTCTTATTGAGTTTCTTGAACCAGTACCCCACAAGATATTTCAAGTTACTTAACTACAACCCTACGGTCTATTATTGCTTATTCATTTTCCTCTTCCATCTGATTGTCTATTCTCAAAAAAATCTCTACCATAACCTCCAAAAAATTCAACCCATGATTTGTTATTATTGGGAAGCTTATTGGATTATAACCAACATATCATATACATGAATCATTTACGAATCTTCTCACTTACATACTACAACTAAATTTCAACCTCATATGAGTAATAATATCATGTCATGTCATAAAAGGTAAAAACATTTTTGGTCCTCCTTCCCAAAAATCACTTAGGTCTCAATTCATTAGAGATCAAACTGAAAAAAAATAAATTAGAGTGAAAAGCTGTCTTCATGGAAATGAGTGGTGGTAATAAATAATAATTTTACACTATAATTAGTTATGAACAACTACAAATTAGTATAAATTTATTTAAATTTGTGTAGATACATAGATTAAATTCCCCCAATTAGTTCTATTGACGACCATATTTCTATTAGAATCTTTTAAAACAAGATCATCTTGAATGATTTTTTAGGGAACTATCAGATCTATCTTCAATTGTAACACCCCGGGTAAATAAAGAATATGACATTTTTATATTTATTCCTATTTGTGAAAAGAAATATTAATATTACTTTAAATGGAATGCTATGCTCGATGGCGTACCCAATACGCAACAACGAGTTCCTTTGAAATCTTACGTTGCACTCTAATAATAAAATAATATTATTTTAAATGGTAGTTAACACCTAGCCATTATAATGGCAAGAAAGAACGGAAATAACTAAAAAATGATTATGTATGTTTGTCAAATATTTTTTACTTTTTACAATAAATGTTAGAGGATTAAAAATGCGAATGAATCCAATTTTAAGCGTAAACATTCTAATATTCATTAAAAGGTCGATTAACCGCCTTTTGATGGAGAACCTATTTTAAATCCACTTTTTGACAATTTTATGTGTTATATTTTAAAAAATAAAATTCTTCTTTAGAATCAGGACATCAAAATTTACTTTGTGTAAATTTTTGGTATTTTTCCGATAAAGTTTATTTTTTAATGAATAGTGAAAGATGTTGTATTTTAATTCAAAACCTCTATTTAATCTAATTTATTTATATGATTAGATTATATTTTGAATTAGTTTTAAAGTGAAATTAGAATATATTTTTACAATTTAATCCAATAGTGGTCATTGTAATTAATTTCAATTAGAAATTGGACTTAAACTAGTGTCAATCTTTTAATAGATATTGTTTCTTAAAACCACGCTATTTGTTTTGACAGTAGGAATTAATTATTAAATTAATTAATGAAATTTATATGTTTTGAATTTTTTAAAATAGACATCATTTTTGAATTCGGAATATCAAATATAGCTTACGGTGAATTTTTCGTATTTTTCTGAAAAACGTCAATTTTAGATGGATTTTGAAACCACTAAGTGGTAGTTTAAAAACTGATTTTTCGTTTAAATGAAACTTTACCACTTATATGATTTGATTTTCAAAATCCCGACATACATGGTTTTCATTAGGATATTAAATTTGGTTCAATGGGATTAAAATAATTTTTTGGTGAATGGTAACTTTTATGTTTTAATCGCGATTAGAGGTAATTAGTGTAAATTAAGTAAAAAATAATATTTTAATCATATGAAATGACCTTGACACATGTCCTAACCTTATTTTATGAGTCATGGATGACCCATAAAATCCATTGGTAAACTTTGGGATCCCATGGAGCCAATTTGGTTGGAAAATGACATTAATAACTTTTATTTAAAGTTAAAATTAAAATGTCACAAACATGTGTTGTTTTACTAAAACAATTTTTACATGTGGTTATACAAGTCATATTTTTTACTATAAATATTCATTATAAATCTACAAATATTTCCTAAATCATGAAAAAAAAATTATAATTTTTAGACATTATATAAATTAAATAATTTATGACACCATGATGATGTTGCGATTACCTCATTATTGAACGATTTAAATAAAATGAAAAGATAATGTAAAATCTAAGACCTACACTATTCACAAACATATTGGATGGGTATATTCCGAAAACTTATCACCTTATCCTCGAAATATATCCTTTTGGGACCTTTAATATCAGAAAAGCATTATATAATAAAGTAATATTTTATAACTTTCCAAGAGTGCACCTCCTCTCCTCTTATAAAAGGCCCCCACCTCTACCACCTTACCCACACCTCTAAAGCCTTTGGCTCAGCCAACCCCTTACCATTTAATCTCTAAACATCCCTATCTTCATCGTTGAATCCTAACATTTGGCATAATCCTTTCCAAGGAAGCCTTTGAGCTCAAATCAATGAGAGTTACCCGATTTAAAGGTAGTGTCCTCTCTTGTGTTCTTATGTTTTATTTTTCTTCTCCAACCCTCTAAAATATTTTTATTCCTTTCATTTGTAACAACACCAGTATCTTAAATATACTAATATGTAGTTATGTGAAGGATTATAGTTACACTTACAGACACCTTGGTCTAATGGTTAAAGAACATACTGTTTCTGTGGATGGCGAATTTCCGCCTCACGAAACGATGATTGTTCAATATTCTCTTAACACCTTTCATGGTGGAAATTATTAAGTAACTATATTTTATATATGATATATATAGTATTTATATTTTCTATATGCTTATGAATTTGATATTTAAAACATGCCTTTATGCTTTTCATGTTGTGCAAATGTGATAATTTCATACGAGGAAGTGTGGACTACCGCCCCCTCAAGTGATGTGACTCATTCATGCAATACATGGAATGCATAAAGAATGAAATTAATTAACATATGTGACCTATATAACATATATATTATACTGGAATTATAGTATATATATCTCTCAATTATTTTTAAATCCATTAATATGACAAAGAAATGAAAGGAGCGTTCATGCGTATGTACGGCCTACCATCTCCATGAACGGTGCATTTCATTTCTTTTTATCTCCAAATGTTATGGAGTAGTATAAAATTAATATTTACTGAATATATATGATATTTAAATAATTAATACTATTCTAGAGATTATTTACTTATAACTACGTGGACAATCATTTTCAAAAAAGTTCATTTTTGACTCATGTGCCAAACATCGACAAAAACGTCTGATATGAACTCACATTTTTAACCAATTATTATAACATTATAATATGTGATATGAACTGAATAATAATCTTTAAAAGAGGTCCTTAAGCAATTATAAATTTACCAAATCTTATTATTCAGGAATATAAAGAAACAAAAAAGACACGTCGGACTTGAGGTAAGGGATCCAACCTCTCTCGTTCTTTTTAAGTAATCTCTTTTATGTCATTTATTATAAGCTCATCATTATTATGTTTGGGATGTTCTTTTATATTCATAATACTGTAATTTTTTTTGTTCATATTATGAGAGACCCTATTTGATCTCATAAATCCATTTTTGGAAGTATTAAGTGGCTTCGTTAGGCTGTCGAGTTTTCATAAGGGATTTTCATCTCACTTTTATTCCCGTGAGATTTAAACTACATTTGCCACCATTTCCTTTGAGTGGTGTATGTACTTCCCATTATTCTAATCTTTGTGTAATATAATTTTGTTTATGAGTATTTACATCAATGTTTTATAGTCATTCTTTCATGGTTTGTACGTTTCGAAAGTTACCCAAGTCGGTTAGGGAATCTTTCACCCTCCTATTTTTAAAAGAATTCTTTTGTTATGTCTTTTAATTTACATCTTATTATTTTGGGATATGTTCTTCTATATCCTTATCGATGTAAAGTTTATGTCCAAGTTATGAGATACCATTCTCTCTCTCATCGACTAATTTTCAGAATTTTGAAGTGACACCCTTAGGCTGTCGAATTTTTACAAGGGAACGTCTTAAACCAATTTCGATTTCTTTGGGTTCAACGAGTACTTTTTGAACATGTCATCCTATGAATATGTGTGAATGACCTCTGATTGTTTCACACTTAATATCCAATTATATTGGATTTATTTATATTTCTCACACATAATTATGTGATATATTTATCCTCAATTTAAGGATACCATCTTTATAATGGATTTCATCTCAATTTACATTTCCATTGATATTTCATTGTTGTTATGCACCAATTCACTCTTATATGGTGTGTATACTGTCCATTGACATATTATATCATGAATCCCTTTATTCTCATGATATTATAAAGTTATGAATAAATGTTATTCCGCAATTAATTGTATTCAAGAGTCTCTCATTTTGTTAAAAACTCTTTAACAAAAATATCATCTTAAATTTTTTAAAGATTTATTATTCTAAATCTTTATCTTTAATTTACATGTTTTAAAAATGGTTTTCAGTGTTTATTTATATGGACATTAATGTTTTAAAATTATAATTCCATTAAAATATTCAAAGTGGTATGGGACACTTTGATTCAAAAATCTCTTTTAAATGGTTTTTGAAAATGGATTGACTAATTCAATATCTTGGAATTACTTATTGTGATTGAAAATGAAATGTTGTTATTGAAATGTTTATATTTTCAATATTTTATGTGTAATGATGGTACTTGGACATTTTACGGGTGGTTACGTGATAAACCATATGACGGGTGGTGCCGTGAATACCAGGACGGGTGGTTACGTTATAATCTCCAATGCATTGGGTATGGAAGTCGTCCATGTGGCTATTCCATTAAGTATGTGTAGAAGTCGACCGTATGGTTATTCCATTTATGTATGTTTATGTCCCAAGTTACCTTTCTATGTTATGTGTTCTTTATGTGGGTTTTATGGTAATCTTTTGGTTACAAAAGAGAAAGTAATTGTCTTTTATTTAGTAAAGAGTTTTTACTACTTCATAAAGGTGAAAAGTATTACTTTGGTAATGTATTCATAGTTTACTTGTTGTTTTGAAAAACTAACAGTTTTCCTTCTTTGTGTATCCTTTACTGGGCTTTTTATGCTCATCCCAATTTTTTGAAATGTTTTCCACATGACTTACAGATTAATAGGGTCATGGATGGGATCAAGGAAAGACATGCTATCTAAAATATGGAACTAGACATGTTTCTTTTTTAAGTTTTCTTATATGTTATGGAAACTTAGTAGTAGTTTCTACTATGTAATATTTTGAGATGTAATAGTTTTGGCCTAATTCTATAAAAATCTAAACCTGAAAATATCCTCAATGAGAATTATTCATTTAATTCAATATTAAGTAAGGTTTAAGGTTGGGGCCTTATAGTTTGTATCAGAGGTCGGTTTAGATAACTTTAGAGGTTAGGGTATTCTCTAAGAAGAAATGAAATTAACATAATGGTTAGGATTTCAGAAATATTCATAGTTTTAGATAAAGTGAATGAGTAATTATATCTTAGTGTCTATCTTCCTCATTAGTAAATAATGGTTTTGTTGATATACTCACACTGACCTTTTTTGGTTTTAGTAAATGGTTGTATCTAGAAGGCACCAAAGTAACAGTGGATGTGAAGGAAACTGTGACAGTTTTCTGAGCGAGCAACTGAATGATATAGGAGCGGAAATGAGAACTCTTGTGTTTATCCTCAACTTACTATCTTGAGTCATGAATGACCACCTAAACCTTCGTGATTTCTATAGGGCATCATATATGCGAGAAACAAATCCATACGGAACTACAGGTAATAATCATAAAGGTAAGTGTGTTCAAAAACATATGTGTCAAAGATGTGGAAAGAAACACCTAGGAAAATGTTTTAGAGGGAAAAAATATGCTATAGATGTGGAAATTAAGGTCATAAGGCAAAAACCTACAATGGAAAGAGGAAGCATCTAGTTGACTCGAGGAAAGGGAAAGAAGTTCATTCTGAGGGATCAATTGAATGTTTTAAATGTGGTGTGCATGGTCATTATGAAAACACGTGTACTATGAAGAAGTTTCGGGAATGGGATCACCAAGATCGTACAAATATTCATTTACCAATACCTAATGCCATTCTGATTGAGGATGAAGAAACTGACAATGACCAATCAATGGTATGGATTATTTCTTAAAATTTGTATTCCTATTTTGGAATCATAGGATATGATTCATGATTTTGTTTGTAGGAAAGAAGTATTTCAGAATAATTTGGAAAGGAATGGTTAATGGATCATGAAGATTGTTGAATAAGTAAGAAGTCAACATGTAAGGGCTTCCGGAGTTATGGTGAAATTATTAGGAGTATTAAGTCTCTTTTGGTGATGGGGTTACATTAGATGACTTTTTATAGTATGTGTAACCCTGATGGTTGATATATGAAAATTTTATTCAAGTAATAGTTATCTGTTCTTTGGATGACATAGTTATCAAGAACCATTTGGGTTTATATGACCCTTACTTTTTTAGGTAATTATGGGTTACTATATGTTATGATTGAAAGTGAAAGGCATGAGATAAAATTGAGGTTAAATTATGGTATGATTATTTTTGATGATTTTATCTCTTTTTGGGGAATGATTTGAGAATTATATAGTTTGGAAAAAGGACAACACGCAGACCGTGTGACAACCCGTCACGTCGGACAAAGATGTGGGAATCGAACCCACAACCAAAGTGCGACTTGTATTTATCGCCTACCACTGGACTACGTGAAGTCCCTGGTTAGTTTGAATAATTCTTTTTAGTTAGATGATTTTATGAATTACAATTATGTTGATTTTGGGTTATCTATTGAAATTATTAACCTATCATGGAGGATATGTGATTAGGTTAATTACTTTTCAATACGATACTTTAAGAGAAACTGATGTTGTTTGGAGATAAATGATACGATTTAACTAGGAAGACTATGTGATTAAATCCTTAAAATATTTGGGATTCAATCTTATTTTGGTTTAATTATGGTCTTCGTTGAACTTTGGGTTTTTTTGGTCAAATTTTGGAGATTAAGAATAAATTTTATTTTTATAAAGTTTTATCCTTTTCTGGATTATCAGATATTGTACTAACCTATTTGGTTTTGGTTTTGGTTAAAGTCTAAAGACATGGAAAGTATATAGTTCTCTTTTGTGGATTAGGTGATTCTCTAGAAGTTGATTATAGTACTCTTAATGTGAAAAAGTCTTCCTAAATACTCATCATTTGGGGAAAGTATGAGTTTGTGTAAGAAATATAGTAAAAGTTGAAAGTCAACATGACATGTAAGTATGTTTCCTTAAGATCAAAAATAAATTCCTCAATGCAAAGTAACTTAAAAAATGTTTTCCGTTAACTTTTCCTATAGGGGAATCGAATACCTTTTAACCCACCACATGTTTGTGATTTTCTTGTGGTTAACTTTCTCCTAAACATGTTTTCTATCACTCTCCCTCAGAATATGATACTTTGCTTTTTCTTCCATATCCATGTTTTCTGACATGGAATCCTAGTATGGGTTAGCTCAGGTGACCTCTGTACTTCTCTTTCTTTCTTTTAAATTTATTGTTTTACCAAATCTTGTTCCGATGTGGGACTTTCAATGATGTTTCCGAGCTCAATTTTAAAATTGCGAGGACGCATTTCCCAAAAGGGGGGAAGGATGTAACACCCCAAGTAAATAAAGAATATGACATTTTTATATTTATCCCTATTTTTGAAAAAAATATATTAATATTACTTTAAAGTAAACGCTATGCTCGATGGCGTACCCAATACGCGACGACAAGTTCCTTTGAAATCTTACGTTGCACTCTAATAATAAAATTATATTATTTTAAATGGTAGTTAATGCCTAGCCATTGTAATGGCGGGAAAGAACGGAAATGACTAAAAAATGATTATGTATGTTTGTCAAATATTATTTACTTTTTACAATAAATGTTAGAGGATTAAAAATGTGAATGAATCCAATTTTAAGTGTAAACATTCTAATATTCTTTAAAAGGTCGTTTAACCGCCTTTTGATGGAGAACCTCTTTTAAATCCACTTTTTGACAATTTTATGTGTCATATTTGACAAAATTAAATTCTTCTTTAGAATCGGGACATCAAAATTTACTTTGTGTAAATTTTTGTTATTTTTCTGATAAAGTTTATTTTTTAATGAATAGTGAAAAATGATGTATTTTAATTCAAAACCTCTTTTTATTCTAATTTATTTATATGATTAGATTATCTTTTGAATTAGTTTTAAAGTTAAATTAGAATATATTTTTACCATTTAATCCAATAGTGGTCATTGGAATTAATTTCATTTTGAAAATGGACTCAAACTAGTGTCAATCTTTTAATAGATATTGTTTCTTAAAAACACACTATTTGTTTTGACAGCGGGAATTAATTATTAAATTAATTAATGCAACTTATATGTTTTGAATTTTTTAAAATAGACATCATTTTTGAATTCGGAATATCTAATATATCTTAGGGTGAATTTTTGGTATTTTTCTAAAAAACTTCAATTTTAGATGAATAGTGAAACCACTAAGTGATAGTTTAAAAACTGATTTTTCGTTTAAATGAAACTTTACCACTTCAGTGATTTGATTTTAAAAAATATGACATACATGGTTGTCATTAGAATGTAAAATGTGGTTCAATGGGATTAAAATAATTTTTTGGTGAATACTAACTTTTATGTTTTAATCACGATTAGCGGTAATTAGTGTAAATTAAGGAAAAAATAATGTTTTAATAATAAGAAATGACCTTGAAACATGTCCTACCCTTATTGGATGAGTCATGGACGACCAAGAAAATCCATGGGTCAACTTGGGGACCCCATGGAACCACATTGGTTCGAAAATGACATTAATAACTTTTATTTAAAGTCAAAATAATAATGTCACAAACATGTGTTGTTTTACTAAAACAATTTTTACACGGGATTATACAAGTCATATTTTTGACTATAAATATTCATTATAAATCTAAAATTATTTCCTACATCATGATATTTTTTTATAATTTTTATATATTAAATAAATTAAATTATTTATGACACCATGATGATGCTGCGATTACCTCATTATTTAATAATTTAAATAAAATGAAAAGATAATGTAAAATCTATGACCTACACTTATCAAAAACCTATTGGATGGGTGGATTTAAAAACCTTATCACCTTATACTCTAAATATATCCTTTTGGGACCATTAAAATCCGAAAATCATTATATAATAAAGTAATATTTTATAACTTCCCAAGAGTGCCCCTCCTCTCCTCTTATAAAAGGCCCCCACCTCTACCACCAAACCCACACCTATGAAGCCTTTGGAATGGCCAAACCCTGCCTATTGAATCTCTCCACATACCTCTATTCATCATTTAATCCTCACTTTGGGCAGAATCCTTTTCAAGGAAGCCTTTGTGCTCAAATCAAAGAGAGTTGCCCAATTTAAAGGTAGTGTCCTCTCTTGTGTTCTTATGTTTTATTTTGCTTCTCCGACCCTCTAAACTCTTTTTATTACTTTATTTTGTAACAACACCAGTATCTTCAATATACTCGTATGTTTTTATGAGAAGTATTTGAGCTACACTTACACACACCTTCATCTAATGGTTAAAGAACATACTGTTTCTTTGGATAGCGAATTTCTGCCTCACGAAACGATGATTGTTCAATCTTCTCTTAACACCTTTCTTGGTGACCATTATGATGTAACTATATTTTATATATGATTTATATGGTATTTATTTTTTCTATATACTTCTGAATTTTATATTTAATACATGCATTTACGCTTTT
This sequence comes from Viscum album, assembly GCA_963277665.1. Lineage (NCBI taxonomy): Eukaryota > Viridiplantae > Streptophyta > Magnoliopsida > Santalales > Viscaceae > Viscum > Viscum album. The sequence continues at coordinate 881,830,024 of OY728155.1, forward strand.
CATGTTGTGCAAATGCGATTATTTCATACGAGGAAGTGTGGACTACCGCCCCCTCAAATGATGTGGATCGTTCATGAAATACATGGAAGGTATAAAGAATGAAATTAATGAACATATGTGAACTATATAACATATATATTATACTGGAATTATAATATATATATATCTCTCAATTATTTTTAATTCCATTAATATGACAAAGAAATGAATGTAGCGTTCATGCGTACGTACGGCCTACCGTCTCCATGAACGGTGCATTTCATTTCTTTTTATCTCCAAATGTTATGGAGTAGTATAAAATGAATATGTAATGGATATATATGATATTTAAATCATTAATACTATTCTGGAGATGATTTACTTATAACTACATGGACAATCATTTTCAAACAAGTTCATTTTTGACTCATGTACCAAACATCGACAAAAATGTCTGATATGAACTCACATTATTAACCAATTATTATAACATTATAATATGTGATATGAACTGAATAATAATCTTTAAAAGAGGTCCTTAAGCAATTATAAATTTACCAAAGTTTATTATTCAGGAATATAAAGAAACAAACAAGACAAGTAGGACGTGAGGTAAGGGATCCAACCTCTCTCGTTCTTTTTAAGTAACCTCTTTTATGTAATTTCTTATAAGCTCATCATTCTTATGTTTGGGATGTTATTTTATATTCATCATACTGTAATTTTTTTTTCATATTATGAGAGGCCCTATTTGATCTCATAAATCCATTTTTGTAAGTATTAAGTGGCGTCGTTAGGCTACCGAGTTTTCGTAATGGATTTTCATCTCACTTTTATTCCTGTGAGATTTATGCTACATTTTCCACCATTTCCTTTGAGTGGTGTATTTACTACCCATTATTCTAGTATTTGTGTAATATAATTTCGATTATGAGTATTTACATCAATGTTTTATAGTCCTTCTTTCATGGGTTGTACGTTTCGAAAGTTACCCAAGTCGGTAAGGGAACCTTTCACCCTCCTCTTTTTAAAAGACTTATTTTTTTATGTCTTTTAATTTACATCATATTATGTTGGGAAATGTTCTACTATATCCATATCGATGTAAATTTTATGTCCATGTAATTATATACCATTCTCTCTCTCATCGACTAATTTTCTAAATTTTGAAGTGATGCCCTTAGGCTGTCGAATTTTTACAAGGGAACGTCTTAACCCAATTTAGATTTCTTTGGGTTCAACGAGTACTTCTTGATCATGTCATCCTATGAATATATGTGAATGAACTCTGATTGTTTCACACTTAATATCCACTTATATTGGGTGTGTTTATATTTCTCACACATAATTTTGTGATAGATTTATCCTTAATTTAAGGATGCCATCTTTATAATGGATTTCATCTCACTTTACATTTCCATTGAGATTTCATTGTTGTTATGAACCAATTCACTATTATATGGTGTGTATAATATCCTTTGACATATTATATCATGAGTTCATTTATTCTCATGATATTATAAAGTTATGATTAAATGTTATTCCGCAATTATTTTTTTTCAAGAGTCTCTCATTTTGTTAAAAACACTTTAACAAAAACATCGTCTTAAATGTTATAAAGATTTTTTATTCTAAATATTTATCTTTAATGTCCATGTTTTCAAAATGGTTTTTAGTGTTTATTTATATGGACATTAATGTTTTAAAATTATAATTCCATTAAAAGAATCAAATTGGTATGGGACACTTTGATTCAAAAATCTCTTTTAAATGGTTTTTGAAAATGGATTTATTAATTCAATATATTGGAATTACTTACTGTGATTGCAAATGAAATGTTGTTATTGAAATGTTTATATTTTCAATATTTTATGTGTAATGATGGTACTTGAACATTTTATGGTTGGTTACGTGATAAACCATATGACGGGTGGTGCCGTGAATACCAGGACGGGTGGTTACGTTATAACCTCCAATGCATTGGGTATGGAAGTCGGCCATATGGCTATTCTATTAAGTATGTGTGGAAGTCGACCATATGGTTATTCCATTTATGTATGTTTATGTCCCAAGTTACCTTTCTATGTTATGTGTTCTTTATATGGGTTGTATGGTAATCATTTGGTTACAAAAGGGTAAGTAATGGTCTTTTATTCAGTGATGAGTTTTTAATACTTCATAAAGCTGAAAAGTATTACTTTGGTAAAGTATTCATGGTTTACTTGTTGTTTTGAAAAACTAACAGTTTTCCTTCTTTGTGTATCCTTTACTAGAATTTTTATGATCATCATAAGTTTTTGAAATGTTTTCCACAGGACTTAAAGATGAATAGGGTCAGGGATGAGATCAAGGAAAGACATGCTATCTAAAACATGGAACTATACATGTTTCTTTTTTATGTTTTTTTATGTTATAGAAACATAGTAGAAGTGTCTACTATGTAATCTTTTGAGATGTAATATTTTTGACCTAATTCTATAAAACTCTAAACCTGAAAAGAACCTCAATGTGAATTATTCATTTAATTCAATATTAAGTAAGGTTTAAGGATGGGGCCTTATATCAATTATTTGAATAACTAAATTTTTTTAAATCTTAATATATTAATAGATTCATCACTAATAATTATTATACAATGTAGAATCTATATTAATGTATCCTTAGTCATTATCTCTTTAGTTGGAGCCAATATCATTTTATCTAGACCAAATTCATTCTTAATTTTATCAATCATTGTATGTATAAATTTCCATTCTAAAAAAATTATTTATACAACCATAATTTTTTGTTTAACGTATCCCTAAAAAGTTCATCAATCACCACCATATAGAATAGATGTTCTAATAATAGTCCAACAAAATTTACCCTTTAATTTAAAAGGAATTTTATATCAACAAACCACTCTAGAATTCTTTCCCCATTTTATCCATCTAGTTTGAATATCATAAGAGATATCTACATTAATATATCTATAGCATTTTAAAAACGAATATAAATATTGATTAACATTTAAAATAATTTGGTCTTTGAATATTAAATCTATATAATTACTAGATACTACATTGCTAAATTAAATTCTATATATTCGTTTATATCTCTAATAATATGAAAACCTTCTTCATCTAGATTCTCTCCTAACATATTTAACATTAAATTGATAATATTTATGGATTAATTAAGTAGTACTATATCATCTGTAAAAATCATGTAATTATATATCTCTTATTTTAGTGTCCAAAAATGAATCCATATAAATCCTTGTAATATCCAATAGTGAGTGAGTAATTATGTTTATATTTAATTAAAAATACTCATATTTGATTAGAAAATTTGTATTGAAATATTAACCAGTTAAATCTACTATGGTTACATTTTACTTCTAAATGGGTGTTCAATTTATAATAGGGGTTATTCCATTTATATGATGGAAAACGATCCGACAAAATATAAAGTATGAAATGGAATTTAAATTTCATATTCACCCATAATTTCCCTCTCTTAAGAAGTGTTCATTCATAATTTTGGGCCTTTGTATTAACATGTTATGTGGATGAAACCTTTATCAAATTTATTTGATGAATCATCCTCTTACCATTTCATTAAGAATTTATTTATACTAGGGTCACATTACCAACTAAAGTCTATCCCTCATAATAAAATAACTTACATAAAATGATAATTTTATCTGTTATATCATCAGTGTATAATATCAGTATGAATCATTCATTTGGATCATTTATATCTTGGAAAGTATGACTACTGGGATGAATCATACTCTTTGGTATTTTAGAGAAAATTTAGTGGATCATATTATCAAAGTTAAATACAAATATTATTAAATATCACATATTATATATATAAATTCTTGATTATATTCACTCATATTATGAACCTTATAAACATTCAATTCAATTAAGAAACATTAAGTAAAAATATATTATAAAATTTATTATTTTTTTCATTGAATACATAATAAAAATATTTCATTTTACTATTAAACAACATACTAAATCATGACATATGAAAATGTTTCCCAAAACTCATTTCATGACAGCGATTAAAGTCCTTGAAAATATAATGTATACTATTTATTAGGTATGTTGAGGATGTTATAGAAATAACCACTTCACGGAAGAAATCTTGATAAATTAGGTTATTTAAAAACATGAAATTTATTTGCATAAACCATTCATAGTATTCAAGGGTTTTATATGGATAATTTTATATCCAATGTTTTTTAGAATATTAATTAAACGTCCAATAAATATTAAATTTGGATCTATTGTATTTAAAATAATCATTTTTTATTAATTACCATAAATAAAATGTAGTATCTAATGTTCAAAATTTTAATTAAATGATATGACATTTTTTATTAATCATTAAAAGTCAACAATATGTAAATATGAAAAATTAAAAAATTTCTCATGTTCAATAAAAAATTAAATAGATAATATAAATAATTCCTTTAATAATGCCTGATCAAATTTAATATAATGTATTCAACTTTACGACAAGATATTATATCCAGAATCATTTTAGTATGATCTTATGTTACGTGGATGCTTGGGGTGACCCCAACTGGATGAAATATATGATTCCATATATGATAATTCCTAAATAAAAACAATTAATATTTATTAATTAAATATCTCATAAACATTTAAAATGTGGGAATCTTGAAAATCTCATATTATAAGAGACGCCTTTTTATGGTCATATAAAAATAATTTGAACATGTCATATTATAAAAAAAATTAAATTTTTAATCAATACATAAATATATCAAAATGGATTAATTTGGATTTTTTATTGCATAATATTATTCATTGATATAATTTTCTATAATAATATAATACTATATGTCATAGGGTCTTGCCCACAAAAGTTATCAATAATAAACGACTTTTGTAAAATATTTATATATTTTTTGGTAGCATACAAGATGTTTGAAAAAAATATTTTTCATATTGTTATAACATATATTTTTACTCAATCCCTTTTTATGAATCTATTTTATATAATTCTATATTGGAATATTGTATTCTAATCAATAGATGATGTAGAACCAACTATTGGTGTCCAATACTGCACATTATTACACAGCTCTTGCATAGTGTTGAAGAGTTAACCGGTGATTCTGACAGGGAAATGGTGCAGTGCATGCCTATTATAACATCATGTGACATTTTTACTCTTGTTAAAAAACTTAATTTCATCAATAATAAATAATTTTTGAATTATTTGGTTATGGAACTATATAACAGTGGACTTATTATATGAGCATTATAGCAAAATAGGGTATTATTCATAACATTGCTTTAAGTGCTTACTTGGAATAGGTTTTTGTGAACCAAAAAACATTTCTTTATAATTATGCAGTAAATTTTGTTGAAGAGATTCTGACTCTTCAAGAATGTATTGATTAATACTAAACAAGTTAAATCATATTCTATAATGTTCTTCTTATACCTTGTTTTATATTTTTTTTCTTACTAATTAATCTCTTATCTGAGGTCATTCATCATTTATTTTTCCAATGATTTCAAAACACTATATTTTACATATATTATACAATAAAATAAAACCACTATTATTATAGGACTAATAAACTCATCTAGAAACAACTTTCCATGTCATATCGTAGAAAATTAATTTCCAATATAATACAATATGATACATTGATTATTAATTTTTTTTTTAAATTTTTATATCGAATAATTTCTTAATTCTGTTTATTTAATTTCACTTTTTGAATTTTAGACATATTTATTCCTAACAAGTAAAAAATAAAAAATTAAATTTGTGTTAGGAGAGGACCTGTTAGATTAAATAAAGGGGCTAATAACACTATCCAAACTTCTTATAACTTTATTTGTGTTTGATAAACACCACAATAACCAACAAATTAATTTATGTCTGCTTAAGAGATCCACCAAATTTGTAAATAATTGAAGAGATATGAAGGATATATATTAACTCATAATTTTCTAGATCTCTCAATGATAAAAGGAATAAAGATAGAGGAAAATAGAGGGAGAGGCAAAGAGATCAGGAGGGGATTTAAAAGAGAGGATCCTCTATGAATTTATGCTTTATATTTTAAATCCACATTCTTTTTCTATTAGTTTATATGATATAATCAAATAAAAAATTGTAATAATGAAGTGACTTTTGGGGGTTTAAAACTTGAACTATGTGGTATTGGCTTATATGTTGTTGGAAACAATCCATATTCCATTATGTGGAGGAATGTATTGTGTAAGAGATGATTTAATTTTGGGTGAGATATAATGGGAATTCACCTTCAAAATATCTGGTGGTTGGTGGAATAATTTTATCCTTAATATTATATCATTATGTATTAGGTTTTTCATGAAAATTTTTGTTTTTGGGTAGTATGAGTTGATCTTGGGTCGATTGAGCTGAGAAAAATGGGAATAGTGTAATAGATTTGGATTATAACCCAATTTTATACACTTTCTCATTCAACTTAGGAGATAGAGTGGAAATTATTAGGTTCTTAGAAGCACTATGAAAATACATTTTGATTCTATTCATGTTAAAACCACTTTCTGATATTAGTCATTTCATGAATTATTTCTCAATATTGTTATTGTGAGAGTTTATTTTTCTTTCCAAATCAGAAAATATTTTGATAATTTCTCAAGATACATCATTGAGATGCATAAACACTTCATTATTAGGTTCACATTTTTTTTCAGAGAAAATTATAAATTTCTATTTGAAATACCTTCAATAGACACTATAAACATAATTTCATTCAATATATTTGAAATGATATATTTTCATGTAATTTTAAAACAATCCAAGTAAGGTGAATCTTCTACCAGGCTGTTGGAATAGATTTGTAAATATTTTTTTATAGAATATCTAAAATCATCAATACACAATTGCATAATATCAATTTATAATTTATTCTTGGTAGTATCTGGGCTACCATAACATGGCTTAAATACATTAATTTCAACTCTCCATCACAAATATTGTTATTGAAATGTGATGACAGTTTGGAATCAAATATGAAACTTAATTTTGACTTAAAGACTGTGAAATGGGATTCTATTACAAGGTTTTAAAAATTATTCATATTAACAGATAAAATAGGTATATTTTTTGAAACATTATAAAATATTTTATTTATTTTCAACAACATCTTAATGATATTTACATAGTAATAGGAGCACCATTTTTACCACTGGATCATCCAGAAATTACAATGCTTGAATTAGTCATTAAAATTCATCCAAATACAGATCTGAAATGATAGGCATAACATTATGAACATTATTTCTATCTATATATAATATGATATCCCCCTCATATATGAAATCATATTACTATTATTCATCATGAATATGGGAAAATTTCTCTTTCTATGTAATGGCTTTATTAGTGTCATTTGAAACGATTTTTTCATGAAACAATGTTCCTTTATAATTAGTATCAATACATTAGTGAATTCTATAATACATCCACTATAATACAACATATTTAAATTATAAATATATTTTTCCATCAAAAGAACATAATTATATTGCATCAATCATTAATCCTCCACATACAACATATATTATTTCGAATTACTTCATGAAAAAACATAATTTTAAATTTATGAAAACATTATCAACTCATTGAAAATGGACCCAGTAGTGTGAAACCCCTAACTGGTTTGGCTACTAAAAACTAACCACGAGTCGAGTTAGAATATTTTTCATTCCATAAATTTATGTTCATACCTCTAATAACTTGATTGTAAAAATAGTTACTCACCTTTATGGGGAACTTTAGGGAAACCTAGTCACATAATATTTGTATCTCTAGAAAATGTCACACAATAAAAAATATATGAATGAAAATTATTACGATTCTACTAAATTAGAAAATATTACAATTATATAGAAATAAAATCAATGATACATATGTCACTCTATAAAAAGTACCTAATAATAATTGATTACCCATCATCCACTTCTATTGACTAGATGATAAATATTACCTTATACCATCCAACAAACTAGCATCAAAGAAATATGAAACTCAAATAAAAAACCCTTCATGTGAAAAAATATTCACATGAATGGGTGAATATATGTCCTAGTAATATTTCCCTATGAATACCCATGTACCAATGAATGTGAAAATACAACAAGATAAACATTCAATTAATAAAAAATTCCCCATTCCCATGTATGTTCAAAAAAACATATGAATGTCATTTAACAATAAAAAATATTTATCATGTACCATAACCCACACACCATAAATAATATGTTATATACAATATTGTATACTCTTTTTCCACTAAAACTTGAGTGTGTTGCATCCACTAATCTGTAACTCTCGCATTTGGATGAAATGTGGTGGTTATGATACCTCATGTGTTTCTCCCTATATGCAATATGATTTCGACTAGTACTGGGGTGTGATATGTAATGTTGGGATACTATTCCCCTTGGTTACAAAGTTACTACACTGTGTAATAATTATATATCAATAATAAATAAATATCATTGTTGTAGAAATAATGAAAAAAAACAATAGAGTGTAAAAACCAAAAATAAATGCAAAATGAATAATCCAATAGATAATAAAGGATTAATATACATATAAAAAAACAACACTAAATGTCATGCAATAAGTGATACATAATAAAATACTAGTATACTCAATAATCACTCATATTTCCTCGATCCCATACCCCATGTTGGTCAAATATCCAAAATTCATCCCATCCAACAAGAAAACAAACTGTAACATGTTTTCATTCCCATTTCCAATCCTACATCCATGAAGCATGACCTAGTACCCAATGGAAGCCTGATTATGGTGTCAGTAAAACACAATACGTTGATATATACATGTCAAAAAATAACTAATACGATAAAACTTTCATCTAATAATGCAATAAACAAGTGTATTTTATAATTAAATAATTAAATTCATACCACGTTAACCTTCTTCTAAAACATTCCATAATATATTTGATCATATCTCATAATCATTCCAACCCTAACATTATTACCATAGAAAAACACTACCTGACTCGTTACATAATGGAATATATCTATGCCTATATCATAAACTTACCAAACCTTGACTGTATAATCATGGTAATAAATCGCACAATTATGTGTCAGACCCCACTATATATGCATTTCAAAAGTCAATCTAGGCTGAGCTCAGTATATAGGAGTTTTTCATGTATCAGGTCCAAGACAAGTATATAATTATTTTATCATGTGTCTGGGCCAATCTATTTATATAATTATTTCAGAATTTTCCACTTGGCATAGCTTGGTATATAATAATTTCTTCATGTATTAGGTAATATCCCGGTATATAAGCATTTTTGTATGTCACCTAATCCAATTGTCTATTTATGTATTACAAAATATAAAACACAATACATGTCATACAATCAAGTATAACAAAATTTCACACCAATAAACTTGATGGATAATTATAAATATTACAATTTTTATTTATATTGAGATTTTAACTTATTGTGTGGTTATAAAACAACAAAATATCCTTTACTTCAATATCTAGGGAAATACAATGAAAATTTATATAATGAAACACCCAAATCCCATGTCATGAAAAACACATATTAATCTAATATTCAATTAATTAATAATAAAGGGGTTTTGCACCCGAACAATATCTGTAATCCATGTCAATACAAAAAATCAAAATTTATTCTAAGGTATAAACTAATTTATCATTTAATTACTTTTTTTGCACAATATATTGTTGTGATTTTCAATAATTCAGATATTTTCAATAAAACAAATCATTAGGTGATGGTTTATATCCCTTTCCTTTAATCAATGATCTACCAATGCATCCAGTGGGATTCTCAAACTAGAATGAAGGAACATATCATTGGAAGTTGTATCATAGATAATAACCAATCAAAATCAAGACCAATAGTGACCATGGAAAAGAGATTACATCCAAACTGTCAGAGAACGAAGTGTGAGAAGAAAATTCTAAAGCAGAACCACATATCAATGATTCATGATCTAGAAGTCCAAAATTAGGAGAGTCACTCCACAATATCTGGTAAGCATCCCTCTGTTCAAGAGAAGTAATCATCATGCAATGGAATGAGATAAATATCATTCATGGAACCATTAAAAAAATATTCCTGACAAATTACACTTCATATAATTTAGTTACACTTCATCTAATACTTTTCAGAGACATACACTAAAAAACTCATTACCTTGGATTATTATTTATTCATCCTAATCATTAAAATAATTTTTATGTATACATGGATTGTATTCATCTCACATAAAGAACCAAGCTCACAACTTTTTCCTAGTAGTAGTTACACATCATGTAACTTTATTACACAATGATTATTTTCTTAGTAGATAGCTTTAGTATATTTCCCACTGAAAGAATATGTGTAACACCCCTTGTTTTTAAAAAAATAAATTTAAATGAATGAAAAATTATTTTAATTATATATTTATAACTATAATTTAAACATTATTTTTTCACTTCTCTTTTTTGAATTTTGAAAAATGGTTTCCTAAAATTATGATCAGTAAGTTATTTGGAGGCTGATAGAAATAAAATGATTTCATTTGAATAGTAACAAACAATTATGAGTAGTAATATAACCTTAATAGATTGTAAAATATATTATTTTTTAATTTTATTTAGGCTTCTAGATAATGTCATATTTATTAATTTTTCAAGGTGATAAAAATTGAGTTATAGATTTTAAATTGGTAATTTTTGAGGAAAGTATGATTTTATTTACAAATTAATTTGATAATATTTAGAGAAATATTTTCAAAAATGGTTATTCATTTTGGAATTCTAAATGTCGAATAATGGTTAGTATGAATTTTTTTGGATTTTTCATAAATTCAGGAATTTTTTGTGAATATTGAAATACGATAAATTACTATACATTCAAATTATTAGTTAAATACACGATTTTTGACCTCATAAGTGATTTAATCCCACTTGGATAGAACTAAAATTCCATTATTACTCTTTGGGTTGCATGTAGAAATATTATTAATATGATTGAGAAAAAATATTACAATAATGATTAAAATAATGTAAAATCCCTACACCCCTCAACTATAAATACCACCCACATTCCCCTCTTCCGATCACACCTCTCATGCCATGAAAATTGTCTATGTTCTACCAAATTTCTCCCAAAGGAACTTCCTTACATCATATAGATATTTTTTTCACAAAAAGGACAAACTCAATGGCCTTACGGAGGATCTCATGGAGAATAGATTAAGAGGTGAACATCCACTTCTATATTTTTTCTTCTCTTTTAATTTTTTCTGTTCTTATTTACTCACATACTCTTATCCAAGAGGTATGAATGGTCCAGTATCACAAATTTTATGGATTTAATCATGTTTATGGATGATCTACCATTATACATCTTCTCCACTCTCACTTATTCTAGAAATCAAAACACAGTCTGTGATGTGTTTATTTACCAACATCAGGAATGATGTGATTTCAATTTCATTAAATGCCTTCAATAATGGTCATAAAATCCTTTTTTATGGTTGAAAAAAATTATAATTTATTCATTATATCTAATATAAGGTTCTAAAATCATTTATTATACATGTTATTAATTTATGAAACAAAATGATATCTTTAGAATTGAACAATCGCCAAAATTAACAAAACAGATATAAATAATGTTTTTACTTATGAATCACCACATGTCATAATTAAAAATTATAAATTTTATAATTTATGGTACTGAAAATATTTAAATATAATTCCATTTCTATTCTATAGTTTCATTTTCAATCTACAATTCTATTTATCATGAACCAATCATGGAAATCATGTAAAGAACACACCGAAAACATTGGAAGTAACAAATAATACCCGTTAAAGGGTAAAATGATGTAATGAAATTGGAGTATAAGATGTTATAGACATGAATATGTCTTTTTAAAGTATTAATAACAATTTTTTAACCATTATAATAGAGGTCTAAAAATGTTTTATGTAATAAAAACACGAGGTAAAGGAATTTATAACAGAATTTTCATTTTTTGGGTTAACATTATACATCATTATTTACATAGTATTAAAATTGTTTGTGTGATTGGTTTGTTTATATTATATTGAATTATGTGTATTTATAGTGTATATTCATATTCCATCCAATATAATAAGTATCACTTAAAATATATTATTTTTATATGTGGCATTTCTTTTATAAAAATATCTTTTAAAATTTTGTTTTATGAAATTCAAAAAAGAAATTTAGGAAATTATTCATGCGGCATGATTATGTTATATTAATTGAATATTGTTTATTATGAAGTTTGGGACCTATATCTTCCTCCATTTTATTGGGTATATATATGTTTTATGTCAGTTATATTGTTACTCCAAGTGTAACTGCAATGATTACCCAAATTGAAAGGTAGTCGTGATGATTACAAATTATAGGGTATCCAAGAGGGTTACAAGATAATGTAAGTAATCTCCCATGATACCGTTATGGTTATATTTATGTTATATTTGTTTCTTTTAATTCTCATGGAAATCCCATGTTTCACAATTGATGTTTATATGGGTGACACGTATGCCTTTTTGAAAATGATTTCATACGTTAAAAGTATTCACGGACTAATGACTTTATTACTTTTTTTATATCCCTTACTGATATTTTTGTTCTCATAAAATGTTATTAAATGATTTTCATAAGTTTTAAGGATGTGTATGACATGGAAGGAATCCATGTAAAATGTCATGATGATTTGTAAAATAAAACATGTTTTATTTGAAAAGATTTATATGTTGAAAAAAATAATTTTGTTTTCATGGTATGTTCTATATATGAATGTGGAATGTTATGTATGTATTATATACCAATTCACTAAAACTATAAACCATAAAAGACCATCTCTATTAAAGGAAGTGATAATTTGACTAAAATTCAAGAGTATGTAATGTCACAAGGTCAGGTCCATATATTTCGTATTAAAGGATGGATTAAATAAATTTAGGGGTTAGGATGATGTTAATAAGATACCATTACTGATTTTTAAATTATGGTTAATTTTAAATGATATTGATTTTAAATATTAAAATGTTGCTTCGATTATGATATGTTTGTTCGGAATGGTTCTCTACAGAAGAAACAAGGAAGCTGAAGATGAGAGGCATTGATATAATGATATCCTTCCAAATATATATCATGTAATTGTATGGATTGGAACCAAATATTTTGTGAAAGTAATGACTTACCTAACATAGGAAATAAATAGAGGTGGAATTTATTCAATATAATAAACATAGGTACCACAACAGAAAATGATGATAGTAGAAAATTTTGTGAGACAACACCCACCTGATTTAAATGGATCTTCATACTTAGTAGTGGTTGAAGGATGAATTAAATCCCTTGAAAATATATTGGATGTTATGGGATGTTCAGATAATCAAAATATGCATCTTATAATTTATCATATTGAAGAATAAGCTGACCAGTGGTGGTCAATGGTCAAGAATATCAGGGAAAGAGTGGATGTCTATGGATTTGATTGGGATTAATTTAAAAGTCTTTTCTTTGAAAAATATTTTCCTATGGTGGTGTGACTTAGGATGAAGAATAAATTCCTTGAATTAATAAAAAATGATGAATATTAAGTGGATTTTTATAAAGAAACTTCACCCAACTATCGATGTATTATCCAAATAATTTTCTTGATCTTAATTGAAAAATAAATCACTTTTTCTCAGGATTAAATCCAATGTATCGAAGGGCATTAGCCTTCCATGAATTCAAAAGTTATGAGAAACCTTTCTGATGTGATAAGAGAGTAGAGATGGTGTTTACTGATGATCACGTTCATGTTTTCAAAAACTATAAATGATGTCTAGATGGAAATAAAAAGTTAAGTGTCGTCCAAAGAAATCTGAAGGTAAGAAATTCCATCTTCTTGTTTTTGAACAGTGTGGAAAAAAACACCTAGGGAAAGCCTTATTAATACTGGGAATTTTTTTTGATGAGGTAAGTTGGGATATATGGCATGAGATTGTAATGAAAATGATCTAAAGAATAATCTTGATAGGAAAAATGTTGTGTGTTTTAAATGTGGAGAGATGGTTCATTGTGAAAACTCCTACCCATAGAGAGATCTAAATGACGTATAGAATCAAGACTATAAATAGAAAGGTGTGGTGAGATCCTATTAGACTACATCAGTAGACGTCGAGCAATCCAATGATGTTTTTTCATGTACTTTGTTTCTTTACTCAAATATTTTATAATGTTTTGTTTGATATGGGTTCTACACATTCATTTATTTCTGACAAATTTTCTAGTAAATTGGAAATATCACCTAAATAATGAGGCGATAACATGTTGTTGAAACAGTACTAGAAATATTATTGGAAATAAGAATTATATGATTATTTATATTTTTTAGAGGAAAGGCATTACCTGCAAACCATATTGTTTTTTCCTTAGTAGAACCTGATTTCATTCTGGGAATGGGCTGGCATTCTATTAATCATGGTAATATTCACTATAGTACTAAAGAAGTGGTTTTTCAGAAAGCTTTTTTGTTTGTATATGATAAAGATCCCATTAAATTGATAACATATCTGGAAGCTAAGAAACCGTTTAAATATGTAAATGACTATTATCTTGCTCATATTATTGAAAACAATAGAACTGTTCTGATTAATGATGTGACGGTGGTAAATTAATGTCTTTATCTGTTTCATGAGGAGTTACCTAGTGTTATTCCAAATAGGAAAGGTAAATTCGCAATTGAATTAGTTCTTGATGATAATATAATTTCAAAATCCCCTTATCGAATGGATCTAATGAAAATTATTGACTTGAAACATCAGTTGCATGAGTTTCTTGATAAAGGATTCATTCTTTCTAGACCCTTCACCAAGGGGTGCGTCTATTTTTTCGTTAAAAAGAAATATGGTTCCATGAGAATTTTCATTGATTATAGTGACTTGAATTAAATCACTATTAAAAACAAGTATCATTTTCCTCATATTCATGACTTGTTTGATTTTATCCCGGGAGCTCAGTACTTTTCCATGATTGACATGAGATCCAGATACCATCTAAAAAAGGTGAATGAGGATGACATCCTCAAAACAGATTTTCATACTAGATATGGTCATTATGAATTTTTTGTTATGAAATTTGGGTTAACCATTTCACTTACTGTATTTATTAATCTTGTAAATATAATTTTTCATGATTTCATTAATACTTTTATGGTTTCTTTCATTAATGACATTCTGGTATTTCTAATGAGTAAAGAAGAGAATTTAAAACATCTAAGGGATGTTTTGAAAACATTTATGGAGAAGAAACTATAAGGAAAATTTATCAAGTGAGATTTTTGGTTACAGTAGATTTCATTTCATGGGAAAAATGTAAATAAGGGTTGATTAATAGATGATCTTTTCAAAAAAAAGTTTTTGATCAATTTCTATAACCCATAAATGTTGCATAGATTCATAGATTTATTGTATTATTAGGTTATTACTGAAGGTTTCTTAATAACATTTCACTGTTATCTATCCTGCAAACTATGTTAACTTGAAAATGGGTTAAATTTATTTTTATAGAAGAAGGTGAAGTTTTCTTTTAGGAACTGAAGAATATAATGGTGAATCATCCTGTTTTGGACTTTCCTCCCTTAAATGGTGAGTTTGTCACCGAAATTGATGACTAATTAAAGATACATGTGTTTTTTCATAAAAAATGATCAGGTAATTTCTAGGGCTTAAAGAAAAATAAACACTAATGAGTTAAATTATCCCATAGTTGATTTGGATTGGCAGCTGTGGTTTTTTACATTTATAATTTGGTGACATAATTTATATATATCCAAATTCAAAATATGTACATACCATAATAGTTTGAATTATATATTCACTCAGAAGGAATTTAACACGAGGGAGATAATATGGCTTGAATTGAAAAAGGATTATGATTTCACCATCAATTACCATTCGGGAAAATCAAACAAACTGGTAGATTCTTGTAGTCAAAAACATCATGAATCATTAACCATGTTTTCTTGTAACATGATCAATTGATTAATGATATATTGAATTTTTTTTAGAAGATGTTATTGAATGAAACACCTCTGTTTTGATTCATTTTTCAGTGCAGTCATCGTTATTAGTTAGAATTATGAAATCACAGAAGGAAGACTGTGAGGTACGAAAAAAGGTAGAATATGTTAAAATGTTAAATTTTTTAGAATTTAACATTGATAAAGATTGAGTTTTAATATATGCTAACAGGTTTTTTGTGCATTTTGATTCCCAATTGAAGAATGAATTATTGTGTGAATCTCATAGTTCTCCATTTTCAGTTCATCATGGCAGTACTAGGATATATAGAGACCTTCAGGAGTATTGCAGGAGGGATTTAATGAACATGGGAATTTTTTATTTTACCATGATTGGTTTGACATGTGAACAGGTTAAAGTAGAGTGACAGTTACTGAAGGGGATGATTCATCCATTTTGAGAAATATAGTGTAAATGGGAGAATATATCTCTAGACATTCGGGTGGGACTACCTATGACTTATTGAGGTAACAACGTGATTTGGGTGGTTGTTGATCGAATTAATAAATCGTCACATTTTCTTTCTATTCATGATATAATTTATCGGGATCAGATTTATCGATAGTACCTCAAATAGATTTTAAATTTACATGGAGTTCTTCATTCCATTGTATCTGATCAGGATCATAGGATCACTTTTATCTTTGTAATGGGTTTCAAAAGTCATTGGGAACATAATTAAATCTCAGTACATCATTTCATCTGAAATTATATGGGTAGTTACAACAATCGATTAAGAATATGGAGGATATCCTTTGAGATTTTTCAATGGACTACCAAGGATGTTGTATCAAAAACATTCTTTATTTGTGTTCTCTTATAATAATTGTTTTCATAACAATATACAGATGACAACTTTTCATGCATTATTTGGGAAGCGGTGTGGAACTCCATTATTTTGGGGTGAATTTTGGGAAAGGAATTTTATGAGATCGTAATTAGTAGAGGAAGTAGCGTAGAAAGTGAAGATGATCCCACACCACATTGGGATTGCTTAAAGAAGGAAGAAAATTTTTGTAGACAATAGGGGGAAGTATGATTCTTTTGAGGTAGGTTATCAGGATGTTTAAATAATCTCACCATGGAAGAGTGTTATGTGTTTTTTTAATAAAAAAAATATTACTCCACATATAATTGGACATTATTAATTCCTATAGTGTATTGGACCAGTCGCCTATCTAGTTTCTTTTTATTTAAGTTTATCTCATGTGCACAGTGTTTTTCATGTTTTGATATTGTTAATGTATGTGCCATATTCCTCTCAAGTCTTGACAATATAAGCATATAACCTAGATGGGAATATTTCTTATTAATAAAACCAGTTCATATTCTTGATCCAAGGGAACCGTTAGTACAGAATAAGGTAATCCACCATGTAAATGTTTTTTAGAGTAATCACTTGTTTGAAGAAATGACATGGGAGTCTGAAAATTCAATGAGGGAAAGGTATGCTCACTTGTAAAATATGTAGATAAAATTGCGAGTATGAAATTTCCATAAGGTGGGGATAAAGTAACACCCCACGTTTAAAAAAATAAATTGAAATTCATTAGAAATTATTTTAATAATAT
This sequence comes from Viscum album, assembly GCA_963277665.1. Lineage (NCBI taxonomy): Eukaryota > Viridiplantae > Streptophyta > Magnoliopsida > Santalales > Viscaceae > Viscum > Viscum album. The sequence continues at coordinate 881,847,735 of OY728155.1, forward strand.
ATTTATATCTAGCCATTAAAAATAATTTTTGGTGAAAAGTAACATACCCTTATTAATAGTCATATGAATAGTAATATGACCCAATTTAATAGTAAATTATATTATTATTTTATTTTCCTAAGTCCTTAAGATAATGACATATTGAATAATTTTTCAAGGTGATATAAATTGAGTTAAATTTTTAAAACTGTTATCTTTTGAATAAAGTATGATTTCGTTAAACAATTAAATTAGATATATTTAGAAAATTATTTTCAAAAAATAGATTTCAATTATAAATTTTACATGTCAAAAATTTCTCAGGGTGAATGTTTTGGATTTTTCTAAAATTCTAGAATTTTTTATGAGTAGTGAAATACAGTAAAATAGAGTATATTTAAATTATAAGTTAATTGCACTATTTATGAAATCATAAGTGATTTAATCCCACTTGGTTTGAACTCACATGCCATTATTACTATTTAGGGTAACATGAAACAAAAATATTCATATTCTTGAGCAAAAATATAATAATTATTATTACAATAATGTAAAATAACTCCTCACCTCTACTATAAATACCACCCTCATTCCCCTCTTACATACTCTAGTATCATGCCTAGAGAATTATCTATGTTCATAATTATTACATCACCAAGTCTCTTCCCCACGTCAATGAGCTTCTGGTCTCATCCAAATTCCAAAACCAAAGGCCTCAAGTAGGATCTCAAGGATAATAGATCAATATGTATACATCCACTTTTTTATTTTTCCTTTTCATTTCTTTTTCTTTTCTATTATAATTTTATCCTCATCTTCCATTATCTAATGGGAATGAATGATATATTATGTTATATATTATTTATTTAATCATGTTTATGGAATATTTACCATTATACTTCTTCTCCTCTCCAAATTATTCCAAAAATTAAAACTACGTCTATGATGTATCGATTTACCGACATAGGGGACGATGTGATTTCAATTTCTTTTATTTTATTTCAATACTAGTAATGAACCCATTTTTATTATTTAACTGGATTATAATTTATGTATTATATCTTATATTACGTTCTATAACCATTTTGTACATATTTTTTAATTTATGGATACAAATTAGTTCTTTTTGACCGAAAAATTGCAAAAATGACCTAAAAATAACAATAAGGTTTTAACTTTTGAATCATCATCATGTCAGAATTACAAATGATAAATGAAAAAATTTATTGTACTGAAAATATGTAAATACCATTACATTGCAGATCTTTATTTTCACTTCCAATAGATTATAATATCCACCGTGAATAGATCATGGAAATCATGTAATGAACGTACCCAAAACAATGGAAGGAGAAAATACTAACAATTAAAGGGTAAAATGATGTAATAAAATGATAATATAAGATATTATAAAGATGAATATGTTTTTGTATGATATTATTAACACTCATTTTTCAATTATAAAGGGTGTTTAATCATTTTTTGAGTAATAATAATCTGAGTTAAGGATATTCTTTACCAGATTTCCATTCTTTGGTTTAGCCTTCTACTTCATTAATTATGTGGTTTTAAAAAAATTGTGTGATTGGTCTTGTTTGTATTATATTTAATTACGTTTATTTATAGTTTAAAAACATATTTCATCCAATCTAATAATTCTCATCTCAATTATATGATATTTTATGGGACTTTTCTTTAAAAAACCCCTTTTCTAAAATTCTGTTTTACAGAATTCAAAATTTATATTATTATGTAATTATTCATTTTCTATGATTGTGTTATACTTCATGTTAATTGTTTATTTTGAATGTTGAAACCTATATTTAATTCCAATGCATTGGGTATGTGTAATTTGGAGGTTATTCAGGCTCTTCATATGGATATTCAATGTGTAATTGTGATGGTTACCAAATTGCCATGTAGCTGTGAGTGTTACAAATAATAAGGTAGTCGAGAGGGTTACAATATTATGTAATTAATTTTCCAATATACATTTACAGTTCTAATTATGTTTGATATATTTTTTTAAAATATCATTGAAGTGCCATGTTTCAAAAGTTATGTTTATAAGGGTGACAAGTATGTCTTTTTGTAAATGATTTAATATGTTACTAGTATTCATGGACGAGTGACTTATTTCATTCTTTTTATTTCCCTTACTATGATTTTTGTTATCATACCATGTTTATAAATGATTTCTATAGATTATAAGGATGTGTATTAAACAAGAGGATGCCAAGTTAAATTTTAGGAAGATATTCCAAGAAAATAATGTTTTATCTGAAGAGTTATATATTTTGAATGAAATGGATATTGATTTTTTGGTATCTGTTCGATATTAATATGTAATTAAATGTATGTATTATATCCCAATTATCTAAAACAGTAATCCAGAAAAGATCCTCAATATGAAAGGAAGTGAGTTTTTTGAATAAAAGTCCCAACTATGTAATGTAATAAGGCTGGGTCATTATAATCAGAACAACCTTAAAATTCATCCCAATAAAGGAAAATCCCTTATAAACCCATTTTCAAATTTAAAACCAAACTCCATCAATTCGAAATATATATATATCTTAACATCCAGAATTTGAATTAAAATTATTCATTAAAATTAATTTTAATTTATTAATATATTTTTTTCATGAAATACATAATTTAGATTTCATCACACTCAATACTAAGTATATCTTTTGTTTCATGAAACATCGAGTCCCTCTAATGACTTCTGTTACATGCAAGGCTATCTCTTAACTGAAAATAATATATAATTAATATTATTGATTTAACATAAAAGTTATAACCATGATATTGGAATGGTTAAATTGAATATGATTAAATAAATTACTAATTATTAAATTAAATATGTCTATAAAATTAATTCATTGGTTATAAATTTATCATAAATCAAAATAATGAATAATTAAATATAAAGGATGTGTTCTTATGAAATTATTTTTATAACCAAAATTGTTTTTTATATTAATAAATCAAATAATTAAATATTATTAAAGTAAATTAATATAATTTATATGTAATATGGTTAATGAAATATTTTTAAATACATCCAATAGCTTTTATAGCGTTAAGATAATAAGAAATCTTATTTTAGGCATAAAAATCTATGTATATTTAATGGGTTGTTTTCCACCTTTTAATGGCACACCAATAGTAAATATAATTTTTTTAACTTTTATAATTTTCATTTGACATAATAAATATCTTTTTTCATATCATAAATTTAATATTTACATTTTGTTAATTTTTGGTATTTTTTTGAGAATGCTCATATTTTAATGAATAGTTAATGCCATTGAATTTTAATTGAAAACTAATATTTCATTTGAATAATGTATAGAGTTAGATTATATTTTTAATTGGTTTAAAAGTGTAATTAGATCATGTTTTCTTCATTTAAACCAATTTATTTTATTTTAAATAATTTTTCATTTGATTTACATATAATAACCAAGGAAACTATAGATCCTTTTTTACATTCAAAAACAACTTTGTCATCCCATCTGTGTGATTAATTTTAAATTAATTTATGAAAATTAAGTGGTTTAAATTTAAAAAAAAATTGACTCCATATTTGTAATCATAATAAATTATATTTTAAAGTACGGTTAAATTTGTTTTTTACCCAAATTATTAGTGAAAGTAATAAAAATTTATTTATAGTGATTATGGAAAAATGAGCAAGATTAATTACTAATATTTGAATACAAAGTTAAAAAATGACCCTACACTTGTCAAAAAATTACTTTATGGAAATATGTATACCATTACACCGATAATGATCCAAAATGGTTTATTTTTAACCCTTGATTATCAAGTAAAACATTGGAAACAATCAAATCATTTCAAGAATAACTAATGTTTCATCTCCGTCCACTTAGAAAAGTCATCCACTCCTAAACCTCCTCTAAGAACACCTATCAAGCTCTTTTTCTATTCCAAAACCAAAAAATATTATCTATTAAAATTCCTCCCCTAACCCTAGATACCTCAATTTGGTCATAAATCCAACCATGGAATCCATTTGGTGTAAACCAAAATGAGTCACCCAAAACAGAGATAACATTCTTGGAAATGTATTAATGATTTATTTTTACATCCACCCATTAAATTATTATAATTTAACTATAATATAATAGAATAAATAGGCTCAATATAATTATATTTTTTATTTTGAGTATTCTACCTATACCTACACACACATCCGTCAAATGGGTAACAAAATTACAATTCATATACAGTGAAGTACATCCTCACAAAAAGATGTAATTCATATTTATTTTACAACCTATCATGGTTGGGAATTATTATGGAAACCCAGTTATTATATTACATATTATATTTATGTTTTATTGATACTTATAAAATTTTTATATGACACATACCATTATGCTTTCCATTTTATGTCAATACAATACAATTGTTTATGGACATGTGGACTATCACCTCCTCAAATTGAAGTGAACGTTCACACTTTTCCCAAAATGTGTCAAAGATATAATTAATTAAACACATTATATATATATATAATCTATATTTCATTCCTTAAATAGTTACCGTTCTGTAAATATAATATATTATTTTCTTTATTACCCTTACACATGCTGAAAATTTGATATTGTTGTTCGTGGATGTGTGGACTACCGCCACCTCAATGAAATTTTATTCATTTTACCTAAAAATAATTATATATATATATATATATCTGTATATAATTAATTAATATGTTAATTATTGCATAATTATCATTATGGAAATATAATTTTTTAATATCTTCTTTCCCTACAGATCATTAAAAAATATGAACATTACTCAGGAGTATGTACAACATAACGTCTCCAAGATTAATACATTGATTAAATTACCATATAATTCATGATTTGTTTTAAAAATATTATTTTATATATAAATATGATAATATTTTAATGATTATTTTCTAAATAAGTTTATATAATGTGATCAGTTACCACAATCGACATATCAAAGTCATTTTTGATAAATAATTCCAATATGATCAAAACATATGACTTAAACATATAGATTATGTAATTCTACATAACCTTTTCATATGTGAAATAATTTTTTTGATAAATAAGGAAAATATTATGAAGAAAATATAGCATAAAAATAATTTATTATTCATCTATATAGAAGACAATAATGACTAATAAGACTTGATGGAAGGAATTTTCCTCAATTTCACATTAGTGAGGCTTATTGAATTGTCATACACCTAGTTTATTTTATATGTTTTATATACTTCAATATGAAATTTTATATAATTAATTTATATTACTTAATGATATTAACATATTTAAAATATTTCCTTATTTCATTATTTTAATGATTCGAATGTTACACAAGTAGTAAGGGATTTCATCTCAATTTCATTTAATTATGACATATTGTATTGGTATACAACTAGATTATTTTATATGGTGTATATAATTCCTTATGAATTCTTATTTAATAAATTTAATTTATTTAATAATATTTTAATCTTTAATTGATGTCATAATTTCGTGTTGATCATTATTCAAAAGTTAATCAATTAGTAAGTTTTTTTGTCTGAATTTACATTACATTGACACTTAATTGTTATTATGCACCATGTTTATTTTATATGAGGTATCAAATGCGCTTTTAATTTAGGTATATTGAATTAAATTTATTTTATTATATTATAATATTCAATTTATGTTATTGTTTCATGGATATCATGATTCAAATGTTACTCAAGTAGTAAGGTATTCTTAACTCTCTTTTACTTTTGTGAGGCATACGTCATAATCACCACTTATTTCTTTTGTATAGTCTATATAACACCCATTTTGATATATTTAAATCATTAATTATTTTATCTTCATGGTTTTTTAATGTTTTATATCGTGATTTTTACTTTTACTGTTTTCAATTCATATGTTACCATTGTTATAAGAGGAATTATAGTCTTAATTTTATTTCTGTGTAACTTATTCCATAATCAACACTTATTGTTTTTTTGGTTTTTATATACACCCAATGAATGTATTTTATTATTATTATTATTATGATTATATTTTTTGTTATTTATAAATCCATTTTTTATATCTCTTTCATATGGTGTACAGTTTCAATTTTACAAAAGTAGTGAAATAATTTTGTCACAATTTTTCAACTTTGAGAAATTTTTTATTGTATAAACATATCTTTTTTTTATCATTTTTGTATACTTCTCCTTTTACATTATGTATCATGAATATTATCATTCCAATTATATTATAAGTTTTATTTAATTACCTTCCCTTTGTGGGGACAATTATTCAAATTTTTCAATATTGTATGGGATTCCTTACAACGTTTAAAGATTATTTTACACAAGAATGTTTTTATTGATATTTTTATTGTATTTCCATTCATCAACACTAAAAATCATTTTTGATACTTATCATACACTGAGTATAATTTTTATTTATTCCATCATTATTCTAATAGGTATGGATTAGGATTATTTCTAATAGTTTTTTATTGAACTCATTTATTTTCCCTTGGTTATTCATGTTTCAATGAGATTTTTATGGAACCCATTTCGTTTCCATGGGTTATTTATTTTTCAAAGAGATTATTATGGAACCCATTTCCATTACATGGTATATTCATGTTTCAAATATATTTTTATATAAACGAATTAGTTTTAATGGGTTATTTATGTTTCAAACTGATTATTATAAAACCAATTTTCATTACTGAGGCTATTCATGTTTAAAAGATATTTTTACGGATCCCATTTCTTTATTTTTGTTATTCATGCTTTAAATAAATTATTATTGATCCAATTTCAGTACCATGGGTTATTCATTTTTCAAATAAATTTTTATTGATATAATTTCATTTCCATGGGAATCTCAGATTTCAAAGGGATTATTATAGACCCCATTTCACTTGTAAAGACCCGTAAAATTCAAGGGAAATTTTTTCTTAATTTTATTTGGAATTTTACAAGAACGTGGTTTCTGACGGCACCTGATTCCGAGGCCCGGAGTGCCTGGAATCAATTTCCGAAGTTTGGCTCGGGTATGTTCAGTGAACGAATGAGCGGGAATTTCTAAATTTTGAACCGGTGCCCGGAATCAAATTCCGAGGGCACCGATGAACTCGCAGCGCCGTTTTTCTCTTAAGGAGACCTTTTCCGAGGTTGCGTTTATTGCGGGTTGAGAGTTAGTTTTTGGGAGTTTAGAACATGTTAAATAAAAATTGTGGAATACAAATTTTTTATTTTAACTTGTTGGTTAACTTCTCCTAAAGGGAGTTAGAGGTGGGACCCACATCCACTTAACCTCCCTTGGGAGGATTAAGTGTGGTGGGGCCCACACGAACCCCAACTCCTCAACTTCTCTCAAAAACTCCCCTTTAACCCATTTCAATTAATGTTTGACAACTTGGTTTAATTAATTGAGGAGGGTTAATTTGAATTTCAAACCTTTGAAATTCTAAGTGGAAGGTTGTGTAATAAAATAAGCTTAAGCTTATTTTATTATTTTAGGTTGGTTTCCTTTTCTCTTGAGAGGATTGAAGAGCTCCTTCTTCTTCTTCTTCTTCAAGCTTTGATGAAGAACGCGAAGAACCTTCGAGCATTGACGAAGAACTCCACGTTCTCGGGAACCGTCTTCCGTGACGACATACCCGCGACACCAACGACGTCTTCTTCCACGTCATCTCTTCCGCGACGATTTCCCACAATGAAATCGTCGTCAAAGAACATCGAATCCTCGCTTCACGACATCAACGTCCTTCTTCCGTGACGCCGACCACCGCGACGCTCGTCTTTTGCGGGTCGTTGACGATCATCGTTCTTGAAACTGAGGTAGGGGTTTGTTGTTGATTATTTTATTTATTCTCGTTCTTGGTTCTAGCATGAAAAACGTGAGGATAAATATTTATGTGTTATCGTCTAACGAGAGGGGGGCCGGACCGCACAAACACGGCCAAATCCCCCCTCCTTTGTTCTTGAATTTTATTATTTTTCTTGTGGATGAACGTGATGGCGTGGTGCCATCGCACCACGCGGGAATCGCACGGCTATAGTTGCACAGCGCCGTCGTGCCGCGCCGCAGAAAGTTTATCAAGAACGCGACGCTGTCGCGCCGCGTCGAAGAAAACCGAAGGCGCCGCGGCCGGATCGGGCCGCGGCGGAGGGGCGTGGTGTCGTCGCACCGCGCCGGATGACGAAGGCCGTGGCCGATTCCGGGCCGCGGCGGAACGGGAAGACCGGCAGCCAGTCGGGCCACCGGTGTCGGAAGCCGGAAGGGAACCGGCTGTGCCGGTCCCGTTGAAGAAGAACCAGCCGGCCAGGTCAGACCGGCCGGAAAGGGAAAAACCTGGGGAATTTAATTACCCCAGCCAACTTGAATGCCCCCCCATTAAGAGGGGGGGTGGTTTCATAAAGGGGGGCAGGCGGCCCCCCCGTTTTTCTCAAAGGCAGGCCCCCACGAGGGGGGCCGGTTTCTCTAAGGTGCGGCTTTCAGCCGCGCCGCTAGCAAAGAGGGGTGGGGGCCTTGCCCCCCGCACGTGGCACCCGAGCAGCGCCCAGGCCGCCCCGACGCCGGCCGCGCCGCGCCGCCGGCCAGGCCGGGTAGGACCCGGGTCGGGTCGACCCAAGGGGGGGTCGGGCCGGGTCGGCCCGGACCCGGACCCCCGTTTTCGAATCGACTTCGTTCTTTTGGCTATAACTTGAGCTACGGACCTCTGATTGATGAACCGTCAGTGGCGATACGATCCTTGGATTGAGAAGGTCAATTCGGTATATCGCACTCAAAGTTTCGGAATACTTTGAGTTCGGACGGGTTGGTTCGTACAACGAAACCAACCGGGCCCTCAAAGCGGAAATGCTCATATCTTGAGCTACAGACGTCCGATTGACGTGACGTCAGCTTTGTTGTGTTCCTCTTAGTGAGACGGATATTTTGGCATACTCCGCCCGAGGTTTGGACGCAGGTTGAGTACGGTCGGGTTGGTTTGCCTTAAAAACCAACCGGGCCCCTGGGACGAAAAAGCCAATAACTCTCTGACCGGGCGTCCGATCGACGCGCCGTCTGTTGTGTTGAGTTCCTGTTGTCGATACGGAACTTTTGGATACATCAACTCTGGACTTTGTGACAGTTGATGTATCAGCTTCTCGGCTCGTGGAGCGGACCCTCCCGAACGAGCTTGCTGTGTGCGGGAACCCTAGTGCTGGCTGCGACTGTGACTGCTACTACTACTACTACTGCTACTGTGACTGCGACGACGACAGTACAGAGATCCTTAGTGGATTCGACGACGAAGACTACAGCACTCAGTGATCCTACGTGGATCAGTGCTACAGGTCATGTGTGGGCCTGATCCTGTGTGGGTCCGATCCTGTGTGGGTCTTTGCGCTCAGCGGTCCTGTGTGAACCAGCGCCTACAAGTCCTATGTGGGCCCGATCCTGTGTGGGTCTTTTGCGGGGGTTAGTTTCCTATCGATCCTTCGTGGGTCCGACGACTTAGATGGATCAGAGATCATCTTTATCGTCTTTCGAAGAAGTATACCTGTGTGAGCTGAATCCTGTTGCTTTCCTGTGTGGATTGAGTCGTGCTATCCTATGTGGATTTCATTTTGCTTCCTGTGTGGAATACGTTTACTTTACTGTGTGGACTGAGTTGTACTTGGGCTCGGAGGTTGGAGCGTATTGGAATTGCTAACTTAGGTATATGTATGGGCATATACCTAAGCAGTGTCGGTTGTTACTTCGTGTTTGTATCTTCTTTGTGGTTTATCCTTTATGGATTTTGGGAGACCTTCAGGGGTCTCGGGGTCCCTACTGAGTAGCTTATAGTCACCCATGCACGGGCTATGCCCGCACTACGTTGTGTTGGTTGCAGATGACGGACAGCGTTGATCTTGGCTGAGGCTTGCAGCGCAGGACGGTACCTGGAGGTGGACCACTGGGCGGGACGTGTTCGGAGCGGACGGCGGAACCCGAGGAGCAGTGGAGCTATCTGTACCCACCCTTCAGGTGGGATTTCCAGTGGACAGCTCGGATTAGCGGCTTTTACTTTATAGTTGTTGTTTTCCCTTTCGAGATGTACTTTACTTTCAGTTTGGGTTTGTATACTGGCCCATTTACTTTTCCACACTTCAGTTGTACTCTATTTTCACTTAGTGTTTACTTTCCTCTTGCTTACTCTGTGGTGTTTGTTTACTTTTCAAATGCAATTCCTTCCCTTTTTATCGGGATTTACGCCTTGGTGCTAGTCGCCAGCCCCTGGCCTATGGAAGGCGGGCTTGGGGTAGTCACGGCACGGGCCCCGAGGACAGGTCGTGACAAATTGGTATCAGAGGAGTTCGGTTCTACCGCGAACTCTGATCTTTTCTATGTGAAGCAATAATGTTTAGCGTATTGAGTGTGGTTATCAGTCTAGGGAGTCCAGTGTTGGTGCGGCGGCCGACGTATCCGTACACCAGGACCCTGACTACTGATTTCCGATTTAATGCACGAAAACATTGATTGCGTGTGTGTTTCAAAGTTTTCTTTGTGATTACTTTATATCAGCTCACCAGGTATACTGTTCTGACCGTGGCGCACCTGTTTCTTTATCAGGATGGCCCCACGACGGCAGCCATCTAGGGTTCCGAGAGTCGAGTGTGACAACAGCCCACCGAGCGAGGAGGCATCAGTGCAGGGCCCTTTGTCAGCAGTGGCACCGGCGGTAGCTCTACCCGTCGAGCCACTGATGCTTCTAGTACCAGCCGCTGACGATGCACGTCACCTCAGCACACTGCATGAGTTTCAGCACCAGCGACCACCCAGGATTCGTGGGGAGACGGACCCCCAGGCAGCCGAGGACTGGCTGGAGGCAGTGGTACGAGTTTTTAGGCTAGTGAGGACACCTGCAGACCTCATGGTGATCCTCGCTGTGAGCCTACTGCACGCAGCAGCGGGCCGATGGTGGAGCTTGATGCTCCAGGTGCACGATGAGGCATCTCTACTTTGGACGGACTTTGAGAGCCTCTTCTGCTCAGAGTTCGTCCCAGCCACCCTTCGTGCGGTGCGTATCCAGGAGCTTCTTCAGCTGCGGCAGGGCAGCATGACGGTCGCTCAGTACTCGGCGAGATTTACTGATCTCTCGCGCTACTCGACCGACATGGTATAGGACCCATTCTTCCGGGCCCGGACCTTCGAGCAGGGTTTGAGACACGAGATCAGGGCATCACTGATCTCCCTCAGCATACCGACTCAGACAGGAGTACTGGAGCGGGCCCTTTTGATCGAGAGCTTCCTTACTGAGTCTACACCAGCGTCGCGACCCACCGCAGGGCGGCACGTGGCAGAGTCATCTGCAGCAGGCAGTTGACGGATGACTCAGGGGTCCAGACAGACCAGACCTTCAGGCAGACGACCTCAGGACACTGGCTCAGCAGTGTGGGGAACACAGTGCAGAGCCAGTCTTTCGAGAGGCAGACAATGCTACTCGTGCGGCGGGCAGGGCCACATGGCTCGTGACTGCCCGACCCGCAATGCAGAGGAGCAATAGACGGTTGAGGAACCACCTAGGCAGAGGCAGAGGTTCGACTGTGGCGGTCCGTATGGATCAGGCGGACGAGGCAGGGGAGCTGGCCGAGCAGCAGGTGGTGGACGACGCTTTGAGGCTCTACCACCACCACCACCAGGAGGTCCACCCCGACCTCAGGGGAGAGCACAGCTTCAGGCAGCTGAACCTTATGATCACGGAGCTCCGGAAGCGGGTGGACTAGTGCGGGACTAGCTCCAGGCATAGAGGCCTTTGCCCATAATTCCTCTAGATTCGTTGTTTGTGTTGCCTTGTGTCCTTGTACTTTGATTTGAAGTAATAAAAGACACTTGCTTTGGTGACTTTTACTTTCTTGTCTTTGTTTGTTTTTACTAAGAGGTGTCGGTTAAAAACTGTTGACTTGACCCTCACTTGCGAGATTTTTACTGGAGGAGACCCAGTGACCACGCACTGGTGCCGGCAGTGTGAGATTACTCTAGGAGGTGAGAGCTTCAGCTGGGATCTTCTTGTAGCAGCGTCGAGGCCTTACGACGTCATCTTGGGCATGGATTGGCTATCTACGGTCCATGCGCAGATTGACTGTTTTAGGCGCAAGGTGCGATGTGTACGCACCGACGGGAGCAGGTTCACCTTCACCGGCGAGAAGGGAGACTTTGCAGCACAGGATGGACTTCCACGGAGGAGAGGACAACCCATCACTCATCAGTTGGTTAGCCTCATCCTTGGAGCAGTTGATGTGCGGAGTCCTGGTTTTCCTGCAGTGGTGGATTAGTTTGAGGACGTTTTTCCCGACGACGTTCCAGGGCTACCTCCTCGCAGAGAAGTATACTTTTATATTGACTTGTACCCCAGGATAGCCCCGATATCCACTCCAGCATATCGGATGGCCCCCGCCGAGCTTTGAGAGCTACGGGTATAGTTGGAGGACTTGCAGGGCAAGGGGTTCATCCGACCCAGTGTTTCACCCTGGGCTTCCCCGATATTGTTTGCCAAGAAGGCGGATGGGAGCTTGCGACATTGTGTTGACTATCGTCGCCTGAACCAGGTGACGGTGAGGAACAAGTATCCGCTACCGAGGATTGATTACCTCTTTGATCAGCTCAAGGGAGCACAGTGGTTCTCTAATATAGACCTCAGGTCAGGCTATCATCAGCTCAGAGTCAAAGACGAGGACGTGCAGAAGACAACCTTCAGATGTCGGTATGGCCACTATGAGTTCTTGGTTATGCCTTTCGGTGTAACCAATGCTCCAGCAGTGTTCGTGGCCCTCATGAACAGGATCTTTCATCCATACCTTGATCGGTTTGTCGTGGTCTTCATCGACGACATACTGATTTACTCTACGACTGAGGAGGAGCACGCCTATCACTTGCGAGTTGTACTAGACACACTCCGAGAGCACCAGCTTTATGGTAAGCTCTCGAAGTGCCAGTTCTGGATACGTGAGGTCCACTTCTTGGGACACGTTATCTCTGAGGCGGGAGTTTCATTGGATCCTGCAAAGATCGAGGCTGTGTTAGCATGGGAGCCACCCAGGAGCGTGACTGAGGTTCGGAGTTTCTTGGGACTAGCTGGATACTATCGGTGATTCGTGCCAGACTTCTCTAGAGTTGCGGCACCACTCACAGCTTTGACAAAGAAGGGGAAACCCTTCGTGTGGTCAGACAGATGTCAGCAGAGCTTCCAGGAGCTGAGACAGAGATTGACCAGCGCACCTATCTTGAGGTTTCCTGAGGAGGGAGTAGGGTACGTAGTCTACTGCGATGCATCAGGGACCGGACTCGGATGTGTTCTGATGCAGGAGCGGGCATTGATCGCCTATGGATCACGTCAGTTGAGGCCGCATGAGCAGAACTATGCTACCCATGACCTGGAGTTAGCAGCAGTGGTCTTCGCTCTGAAGACATGGCGACACTGCCTGATGGGTGAGCGCTTTACAGTCTTTTCTGATCATCAGAGTCTCAGGTATATCTTCTCGCAGAAGGACCTGAACCTGAGACAGCGGCGATGGCTCGAGTTCCTCCAGTTCTATGACTTTGAGATAGTCTATACTCCTGGGAAGGGGAACGTAGTGGCCGATGCCCTCAGTAGGAGGATGGGCATTCAGCTTCTTGAGGAGGCGACGGAGTAGCTAGCCTCTTTGCAGATATCCTTCGTGGATAGAGATGGAGCAGCCTTCCTCCAGTCTCTCACAGTCACCCCTCCACTACTGCAGCGGGTCAGAGAGGCACAGCGTGAGGACGCTGACTGTGAGACACGGCGTGCACAGATATCCTTGGGACAGGCACCTGATGGTTTCTCCCTTGGATCAGAGCACGACATCCTTTTCAGAGGACGTACCATGGTACCAGTCGCTTTGCGAGAGGAGGTGCTGAGAGAGTTTCACACTTCTCCTTTGGCGGTACATCCTGGAGTGGCGAAGATGTACCAGGATCTCAGACGACAGCACTGGTGGCCGGGCATGAAGAAGGCTATGGTAGAGTTCATTTCTCGATGCCTCACCTGCCAGTAGGTGAAGGCAGAGCATCAGGTACCAGTAGGCTTGGTACAGCCCTTGGAGGTCCCGGAGTGGAAGTGGGACGGGATATCTATGGACTTCGTGACTGGACTTCCACGCACTTCCAGAGGTCACGACTCCATTTGGGTGATTGTTGACCGACTCACCAAGTCGGCACACTTCTTACCCATCAGAGAGCAGGGCTCAGTGGAGAGCTTGGGACGTCTCTACGTTCATGAGATTGTGCGGCTCCACGGCGTGCCATCATCTATCGTCTCCGATCGAGATGCTCGCTTTACTTCCCGGCTTTGGAAGGGGTTACAGGAGGCGTTCGAAACGTAGCTACGTCTGAGCACAGCCTTTCACCCTCAGACGGATGGTCAGACGGAGAGGACCATCCAGACTCTCGAGGACATGATCCGCGCATGTGTCCTCGACTTTGGTCGTAGCTGGGAAGACCACCTACCCTTGGTGGAGTTTGTGTACAACAACAGCTACCACTCCACCATCGGGATGGCACCGTATGAGGCGTTGTACGGCCGACCTTGTAGATCTCCCTTGTGCTGGACAGACCCTGGGGAGTCAGCACTTGTGGGACCGGAGATGGTCCAGGCCATGACAGAGAAGGTCCATGTAATCCAAGAGCGGATGAGGACATCTCAAAGCCGGAATAAGTCATATGCTGACAGGAGGCGGAGGCCACTAGAGTTCGAAGATGGCGACCATGTATTCTTGCGGGTCTCACCTCGACGTGGTATTCGGAGATTTGGCCGAGGCAGCAAGTTATCACCGCGCTTCATCGGACCCTTCCAGGTCCTCAATAGGATTGGCGAGGTGGCTTATCGCCTGGCTCTACCACCTCAGTTGCACCAGGTGCACGACGTCTTCCACGTATCTCAGCTGAGCAGATACGTGCACGACCAGACGCACATCATTGACTATGGGGAGCTTGACGTTGATGATAGGGAGACTTTTACGGATATTCTGGTGGAGATCGAGGATCGACAGGAGCGGGTCCTATGTGGATGATCGATACCTCTACTGCGCATCAGATGGCAGCACGGGAATCTCCAGGAGAGCACTTGGGAGCGGGAGGCTCAGATGCGTGCTCAGTACCCTCATTTGTTTCCCTAGTTTTTTATGTATCTTTACGGGGACGTAAAGCCCTGAGGTGGGAGTAATGTAAAGACCCATAAAATTCAAGGGAAATTTTTTCTTAATTTTCTTTGGAATTTACAAGAACGCGGTTTCTGACGGCACCTGATTCCGAGGCCCGGAGTGCCCGAAATCAATTTCCGAAGTTTGGCTCGGGTACGTTCAGTGAACGAATGAGCGGGAATTTATAACTTTTGAACCGTTGCCCGGAATCAAATTCCGAGGGCACCGATGAACTCGCAGTGTCGTTTTTCTCTTAAGGAGACCTTTTCCGAGGTTGCGTTTATTGCGGGTTGAGAGTTAGTTTTTGGGAGTTTAGAATAAGTTAAATAAAAATTGTGGAATACAAATTTTTTATTTTAACTTGTTGGTTAACTTCTCCCAAAGGGAGTTAGAGGTGGGACCCACATCCACTTAACCTCCCTTGGGAGAGTTAAGTGTGGTGGGGCCCACACGAACCCCAACTCCTCAACTTCTCTCAAAAACTCCCCTTTAACCCATTTCAATTAATGTTTGACAACTTGGTTTAATTAATTGAGGAGGGTTAATTTGAATTTCAAACCTTTGAAATTCTAAGTGGAAGGTTGTGTAATAAAATAAGCTTAAGCTTATTTTATTATTTTGGGTTGGTTTCCGTTGCTCTTGAGAGGATTGGAGAGCTCCTTCTTCTTCTTCTTCTTCAAGCTTTGACGAAGAACGCGAAGAACCTTCGAGCATCGACGAAGAACTCCACGTTCTCGGGAACCGTCTTCCGTGACGACATACCCACGACACCAACTACGTCTTCTTCCACGTCATCTCTTCCGCGACGATTTCCCGCGACGAAATCGTCTTCAAAGAACTTTGAATCCTCGCTTCACGACATCGACGTCCTTCTTCCGTGACGCCGACCACCGTGACGCTCGTCTTCCGCGGGTCGTTGACGATCATCGTTCTTGAAACCGAGGTAGGGGTTTGTTGTTGATTATTTTATTTATTCTCGTTCTTGGTTCTAGCATGACAAACGTGAGGATAAATATTTATGTGTTATCGTCTAACGAGAGGGGGGCCGGACCGCACAAACACGGCCGAATCCCCCCTCCTTTGTTCTTGAATTTTATTATTTTTCTTGTGGATGAACGTGATGGTGTGGTGCCGTCACACCACGCGGGAATCGCACGGCTATAGTTGCGTGGAGCCGTCGCGCCGCGCCGCGGAAAGTTTATCAAGAACGCGACGCCGTCGCGCCGCGTCGAAGAAAACCGAAGGCACCGCGGCCGGAGCGGGGCTGCGGCGGAGGGGCGCGGTGTCGTCGCACCGCGCCGGATGATGAAGGCCGCGGCCGGTTCTGGGCCGCGGCGGAACGGGAAGACCGGAGGCCAGCCGAGCCGCCGGTGTCGGAAGCCGGAAGGGGACTGGCTTTGTCGGTCCCGTTGAAGAAGAACTGGCCGGCCAGGTCGGGCCGGCCGGAAAGGGAAAAACCGGGGGAATTTAATTCCCCCGACCAACTTGAATGCCCCCCCATTAAGAGGGGGTGTGGTTTCATAAAGGGGGGCAGGCGGCCCCCCCGTTTTTCTCAAAGGCAGGTCCCCACGAGGGGGCCGGTTTCTCCAAGGCGCGGCTTTCAGCCGCGCCGCCAGCAAAGAGGGGCGGGGGCCTTGCCCCCCGCACGTGGCACCCGAGCGGCGCCCAGGCCGCGCCGCCGCCGGCCGGGCTGCGTCGCCGCGTCGGACCGCGCCGCCACGCTGGGCTGGGTCGGACCCGGGTTGCGTCGACCCGGTTCGGGCCGACCCAAGGGGGGGTCGGGCCGGGTCGGCCCGGACCCGGACCCTCCGTTTTCGAATCGACTTCGGTCTTTTGGCCATAACTTGAGCTACGGACCTCCGATTGACGAAACTTCAGCGGAGATGCGATCCTTGGATCGAGACAGTCGATTCAGTATATTGCACTCAAAGTTTCGGAATACTTTGAGTTCGGCCGGGTTGGTTTGTACAACGAAACCAACTGGGCCCGCGGAGCGGAAACGCTCAAATCTTGAGCTACGGACGTCCGATTGATGTGCCGTCAGCTTTGTTGTGTTCCTCTTAGTGAGACGGATCTTTTGGCATACTCCACCCGAGCTTTGAACGTAGGTGGAGTACGGTCGGGTTGGTTTTGCCTTAAAAACCAACCGGGCCCCTAGGACGAAAAAGCCAATAACTCTCAGACCGGGCGTCCGATCGACGCGCCGTCTGTTGCGTTGAGTTCCTGTTGACGATACAGAACTTTTGGATACATCAACTCTGGACTTTGTGACAGTTGATGTATCAGCCTCTCGACTCGTGGAGAGGACCCTCTCGAACGAGCTTGCTGTGTGTGGGAACCCTAGTGCTATCTGCGACTGTGACTGCTACTGCTACTGCGACTGCTATTGTGACTGCGACGACGACAGTACAGAGATCCTTAGTGGATTCGACAACGAAGACTACAGCACTCAGCGATCCTACGTGGATCAGTGCTACAGGTCCTGTGTGGGCCCGATCCTGTGTGGGTCTGATCCTGTGTGGGTCTTTGCGCTCAGTGGTCCTGTGTGAACCAGCGCCTACAGGTCCTATGTGGGCCCGATCCTCTGTGGGTCTTTTGCGGGGGTTAGTTTCCTATCGATCCTTCGTGGGTCTGATGACTTAGATGGATCAGAGATCATCTTTATCGTCTTTCGAAGAAGTATACCTGTGTGAGCTGAATCCTGTTGCTTTCCTGTGTGGATTGAGTTGTGCTATCCTATGTGGATTTCGTTTTGCTTCCTGTGTGGAATACGTTTACTTTCCTGTGTGGACTGAGTTGTACTTGGGCTCGAAGGTTGGAGCGTATTGGAATTGCTAACTTAGGTATATGTATGGGCATATACCTAAGCAGTGTCGGTTGTTACTTCGTGTTTGTATCTTCCTAGGTGGTTTATCCTTTGTGGATTTTGGGAGACCTTCAGGGGTCTCGGGGTCCCTACTGAGTAGCTTATACTCACCCCTGCACGGGCTATTCCTGCACTACGTTGTGTTGGTTGCAGATGACGGACAGCGTTGATCTTGGCTGAGGCTTGCAGAGTAGGACGGTACCTGGAGGTGGACCACTGGGCGGGACGTGTTCGGAGCGGACGGCGGAACCCGAGGAGCAGTGGAGCTATCTGTACCCACCCTTTAGGTGGGATTTCCAGTGGACAGCTCGGAGTAGCGGCTTTTACTTTACAGTTGTTGTTTTCCCTTTCGAGATGTACTTTACTTTCAGTTTGGGTTTGTATACTGGCCCATTTACTTTTCCGCACTTCAGTTGTACTCTGTTTTCACTTAGTGTTTACTTTCCTCTTGCTTACTATGTGGTGTTTGTTTACTTTTCAAAGGCAATGCCTTCCCTTTTTACCGGGATTTACGCCTTGGTGCTATTCGTCAGCCCCTGACCTATGGAAGGCGGGCTTGGGGTAGTCACGGCACGGGCCCCGAGGACGGGTCGTGACATCACTTCTATGGGATATTAATGTTTCAAAGATATTGTTATGTAACTCATTATAATTCCATTGGTTATTAATGTTTCAAAAATATTGTTATTGATCGCATTTCCTCCTCATGTGTAATTCATGTCTCAAAAATATTGTTATAAAACCCTTTTATTTACCATGGGTTAATCATGTATCCAAGACACTATTATCAAAACATTTTATTTTAAATTAGTTAACTATGTATTAAATATATTTTCATTGAACCACTTTTTTTCCATCGATTATTCCTATTTCAAATAGATTATTATATTACCCCATTTTTTCTATGGGTTAATAAAGGGCTTATTTGATTATCTAAAGATTTTATATAGGTGTTTTTGTGTGATGATTTTTCAATGTTACTTATGTATTTTAATTGTGGTTATGTGAGAAAACAAGGATGGGTGGTATTGTAATGGAGCAAGGATGGGTGCGTCCGTGATAGCTCTCTAATGCATCGTGTATGGAAGTCAATTTTATGGTAATTCCAATGTAAGAGTGAAATGTATGGAAATTGACCTCATGGAAATTAAATTTATAAGAGTGACAAGTGTAGAGATATCCATAGAATAATTTTTTGTTTTCTTTATCCTTTTTATGGGTTTATAATGTTTCTAATGACAGAGATTGAAAACACAATATTCGTGATAATTGATTATAACAACTCTTTACATTTCTATGTTTCTCTTTTTGATGGAACACATATTTATGGGTATGATTTAATTTAATATTAGCTCCTGAACATGGATTATTCCACCATTCCCCCATGCACTCTTATTATCAATGATAAAATTTAATTGTAAATGATTTCGTTTACCCTTACTCAGCATCTGAGTTCACCCTTATTATGTTTCCTTTTCCCCATGTTTTAAATAATGATTTTGAAATTTTTATGTACATAGAGGATTTCAAAATTATTATTTTCATGAAATTTTGTGAAATAAGAAAAGTAAATTAAAATTGGAGAAATGTGATTTTATTGACTTATGAGTCCAATAGGACATGAATTTTTATGTAAGAGTTTATCCTAATTCACTAAAACTTTAAAAGTATAATTTTATAATGTTTTTAATTATAAGTGTTTTCCTTTTTAATTTTTATGGATTAAAAGAAAATATATGGGTCACAATTATCATCTTCAATGATGGAAAAATAAATTTTTGGATTTCACCATAAGATCTAAGAGTGCATATTCAAAGCTATTATAGTTGGCATTAATGGTTAGTTTACATAACATTGTTGATTAGGTTATGTTTATACGAGGTTATAATAAATGTTATGGTTACTAATATCGGACTATAATAATAAGTTTAGTCAAAAGTTTGAAGTCATAAGACACTCTATTTGAGGTTTTTATGTACTAAAAATTTTGAGGTTATTAATGATGCTTTTGGAAGCCTTTTTTGGGTTGAGGTATTTGTAATCCCTAAGATAAACATGAATTTATTTAGGGAGGATTTATTTTTAAGGAATAAAAAAATAGGGCAACCCATATTATTGGGGAAAACCCCTCAAATCCAGCTAGGTTATAGGGATTAATCCCATGGTAGAAGGATGATAACGTTTCCACACACGAACATCAGCCTGCGTGATATCTATGTTCGTATGAAAATTTTTAAAGGGTATGATTAATTTTATCTTAGAAACATATTTTATTTTATTTGTGGAATAAATGTTTATTATTCTTTGAAGAATATATAATCAAATACTTCTTATGTTTGGGTGATAATCATAGTTCGGGAATTTGTGAAGTATTTATTGGTTTGCCATTTATGGAATAATTCAGTTTGAACTTTAGGTATTAATATTGAATTTTCAATACTAATGTTTCATTTGATAGTCTACAAATTTTGGGTATTGACTTACCGTATTATAGAAATGATGGTTTTGGATAAGTTCTAAAACATGTGGATTATATTGACTATCCCTTTTATGGATTTGTGGTCCATAAGATTTTATTTTAATGGTATGGGAAACAAAAAAATCATCTCAAATACCCATAATTTCGAGAAAATATGATATTTTTCTGTTAGTTTATTAAATGATGAAATTTTACTCATCAATTAAGTATATATCATCTTGAACTAAATGGTAAGATAATTAATTAACTTTTGGAAAATTATCTTGAAGTAAAATAAATTCCATATTTCCATCAATTCAGATGACATCGATGACATTTTCCACAAAAATTTGGCTGGTGGTTTTGTCATCATTGAATTCCACATGTATGTGTTCTCTATAAATCTACATTACTCGTTGGGAATTTGTTTTTACATCGAAATCAATATTTTAATTTCCCACCATTGTTCTCCCTTTTCTGAATCCTAGTTATGTGAAACTCCTAGTGAGCACTATATTTCCAAGATTCCCTTTTATGTGGATGTTTTGTTAACCCTCTTTACGATGTTGGTTTCAATTAAAGAATGTTAGAAATTTTAATCATCTGGTATCCAAGAAAAATTTCAAGGGAGAAATTCATTCTATGGGGAGTAGGATGTACCATCCCAAGTGTTTATGAAAAATATTATCTGAAAGTAATTTATATTATTTAATAGATTGTGTGAAAATGAAATACATGGTTTAGATTTCATCACAAAAAACTACAAATTTATCATTCATTGCACCCATCATCAAGTCCCATCAATAACTTATGTTACATGCAAGGTCTATTCTCACCGGACAACATTATATTATAAATATTTTTATAACATAATATTTATCATAATGTCATAGGAATGGTGGAAAAGAATATAATTATCTAAATTATGAAATACTAGTTTTCAATTGTTTATGAATAGAATTCAATGGTTTTTAATTAATTATGAATGAAATAATAAATAATTGAATGTAAAAGATGTATTTTTATGAAAACTATTTTTATAATCATAATGAAATTTTATAATAATAAATTAAATTAATCACTATTAGTTAAATATATTAATAAAATTTATAATTTTTATATATAATAAAATATTTTTATATACAAAAAATAGAATTTATAGTGTTATGATATGAATATGTTCTATTTTAAGCATAAAAATCTATATATTTTTAAAGGAATTTTAACAGACCGTTAATGGAACACCTATTTTAAATCTATATTATAAAAAAATGTATAGTTTTTATTTTTTAAAATTATTTTTTTCCATATTTTAAAAATGAAAATTTACTTTTGCTGAATTTTTTGTAATTTTTTATGAATTGTCATTTTTTATTAACAATGTACGACACCAAATTAAAATTGAAAACTTCTCTTTCATATGTATAATTCATTTTGTAATTATATATTTTAATGGATTATAATGTATTATTAGAAAATTTATATATATTTAAAACCAATTTAATCCATTTTAAACAATTAACCATTTTGTTTAGATATAAAAACAGAGCCATCTTTTGAACATTTTTTACATTAAAACCCAATTTTTTCATCCTGTTTGTAGAATTAATTTTATATTTATTTCTTCCATTTCTATGATTTTAATTTAGAATATATGATTCCATATCATTAATCAGAATATTTTATAATTTATACTAATATAAATTTAGTTTTTTACCAAAATTATTTTTGTATATAATTAAAACAAATTAATGAGATTAAAGAAAAATTAGCATAATTAATGACAAAATTTGTAAAATAATTTGTAAAAATGTCCCCACACTTTTATAAAAAATAATTTCACAAAATATTTCAACCATAAATACTAATAGTATCTATAAGGGTCGGTTTTTTAGGCTTTGGGTTCAAATAAAACATGGGCATCACTTATATCTTTTCAATAATTCCCATTGTGTCCTCCCCCTATGCTTATAAAAGGTCTCATATCCTCATCAAATTAGCACACCTCTAAAGGAATTTGGATCCTATAAAACCTAAAAAAATAATTTCCCAACATTCCTCCCCTCACCCAAGATTTCCCACTTAGGGTCGAAATCCAACCTAGGAATCCCTTTCGTGAAAATAAAAAGGATTTTCTTTAAAAAGAGATAAAATTCATCAACATGTTTTTAAGATGTATTTATTTCTCCACCCATTAATTTAATATTGTTACATTATTATATAATTAAATTTGTATCATCAATATATTTTTATATTTTTATGTTTATTTTTTATCTACACATACACACACATCCATCAAATGGGTAACGAAATTAGCGTTCCTGTAAAATGAACTACCGTCTCACAAAACAATGTTGCTAATTTGTTCTTTAACACCTATCATGGTTGTAAATTATTATGTAAAAATATTTTAATATTAAATATATATTATATTTTTGTTCAATTATTACTTCTATATTTTTTATATTACTCATAACCTTATGCTTTTCATTTTGTGTAAATATGATAACATCGTTGAGGGACATCTGGACTACAGCCTCCTCAAGCAAAGTCATACGTTCACAAATTACATGGAATGAATTAAGGATGGGGTTATGTAAAAAATGATACATATATCAAATATATATTATTTTAATGAAATAATTATCTTTTTTTAATCTAATATTTCATTTTATTTATCACCCTTTCACGTGCTAAAAAATGATAACATCATTCAGGGATCTGTGGATGACTACCTCCTCAACATAATGTGATAAATTTTTACTGTAAATAAATATATATATATATATATAAGTGTATATGATTAAATAATATGATGTATATGATATAATTATCATTATATAATTATAGATTTTACTTACCTTTTTTCCTAAGGATTATCGACAAATTTGAAGTTTATTCAAGAGTACATACGACGACATGTCTCTAGGAATGTAACTTTTGTTGAATTTTCATAACCATATTTCATGATTGTTTTTTAAAAAAATTAATCTTTTTATAAATATGATAATTAATTAATAATATTTTTTTGTATATGTCTATTTAATGACCATATTCGACATATTGAAGTCAGTTTTGAGACATAAGTAAAATATAGTCAAAATATATGACAATACAATTATTGATTTTGAAATTGTATATAAATTTTATATGAGTGAAAAAAATTAAATAATAAACATTTAATAATTTATGATGAAAATAGATAATTAAAAAAATATTACTATTCTACAATATAGGGCATAATCATTGAAAATGGGACTTGAGGTAAGATATTTCATCTCAATTTCATTTCATTATGCCATATTGTATTTTTATAATAATAGCTTCTTTTATATTGTGTAAATAAATACCTATGACTTGTTTTATCATTAATTTCCACATATTAAGGATATTAAAATCTTTAAGTGATGTTATTATTTCATGGGGATCATAATTTCAAATTAACTTAAGAAGTAAGGGATTTCGTCTCAATTTCATTTGATTATGGAAAATTGTATATTTACCAACATGGTTTTTTTATATTATGTATAAACTGCCCCATGAAATTTTATACATAGAATTTATATTATTTCAGGATATTTAAAGCATTCATTGATATTATTCATTCATGGGGATCCTATTTCAAATGTTACTCATGTGGGAAGAGGTTTCATCTCAATTTCAATTCCAATGAGACATAATTATTATTATGCACCTAATAAATTTTTTATCATTTATCTAATGACCAATGAATTTTTATAGAATTATTTTAATTTATTTTATTTTATTAATTACTTTTATTGATTTTTTTCTTTCATGTAACTCAATATTCAAAATTTAATCAACTAGTAACAAATTCTAGTCTCGCTTTTACTTGCATAAGGCATACATCATAATCAAAACTTATTTATTTTTTGGGTTGTATATACTTCCCATATTGATATATTATAAAGATAATTATTTTAATATTTATTTTATTTAAATTATTTATTTTATGAGTATAAATTTATGTGTTTCTAATCTAGTTGGTAGCATATTTTTTAGAGAATTTATAGTCTCACTTTTATTTCTATAAGTTTTATTTGATATTATCCACTTATTCATTTATGTTTTGTATATACTGAACATGCATGTATTTTATGATTATTATCCTTAAATTTATGGGTAATTACATTTTCATTTTTTATCTCTCATTCATGGGATTTATAGTTTCAATGATACCAACGTGTTAATGAACTTTTGTAACAATTTTCATTCTGGGAGACGTATTTTATGTTATACTACTATAATACTTTGTAAGGTGTGTATAATTCTAATTTGACATTATATATCACGAATAAAATTATTATAATGATTTCATATGTTTCATGTAATTATATTTCATTCATGGGGTTAAAGATTCATATGTTTCAGAGTTGTATGGGATGCTCAGGAATGATTGAAATTTATTTTCCTCAATATTATTTTTAATGATATTTTAATGGTATTTCCATTCATAAAAATCAAAAAACATATTTTCATATACCCTCCACTTATTATATTTAGTATTGAATCCATCCTCATTATTTTATGGATGGATTATTATTTTTTCGATGTTGTTGTTATTGAACCCATTTATTTACCATGGGTTATTCAGGTTTCAAAGAGATTGGTATAGAACCCATTTCCATTCTTTTGGTAATTCAAGATTAAAAGATATTTTGATGGTACCCATTTTCATTCCATGGGGTATTCATGTTTCAAAGTGATTTTTATGGTACCCATTTCATTTTCTATGCTTATTCAGGTTTCAATGATATTTTTATAGATCCCATTTCCACTCTATGGTTTATTCATGTATCAAATAGATTGTGATGGAACCCGTTACTTATCCTTGGTTTATTCATGTATAAAAGATACTGTTATCAAACCCATTTTATTTCCATGTGATATTCATTTTTTGAAGAGACAATTATGGAACCCATTTACCTTATATGGGTTATTCACGTTTTAATCATATTGTTTTGGAACTAATTTCCATTCCATGGATTATTTTTGTTTTAAAGAGATTGTTATTGAACCCATTTCCTTTACATTAATTATTTAAGTATCAATGATATTAAGATGAAACCCATTAACTTTATAAAGTAAAATCCTGGTTTAGAAATTTTTTTATTTGACCCATTTCATTTCCATGCTTTAATAATGTTATAAAGAAATTGTTATAGAACCCAATTCCTTTTCAGGGGTTGCTAATGTTTCAAATATATTTTTTATAACCTGTTTATTTTCTTTGAGTTTATCAAGGTTTTAGTGGTTTTTCCGGTGAGATTATGCAATATTTTATGTGTGATAGTTTTTCAATAGTACTTAGACATACAATGTGTGGTAATGGGAGAAACCAATGACGGTTGGTTTCATGATAAACCCGGGAAGGGTGGCTATATGATATCACTCCAATGAATTGGGTTTTCAAGTCAGTCATATGGATATTCCATTTCTTATAGTGAAATGTACATATGTCAACCACATGTTTATATAATTTATAAGAGTGAAAATTCAAATGATGTCCAATTATTCCTTTATGTGTTTATTTATTCATCTTATGGGATTATAATGTTTCTAATGATTAGGACTGATATCACATGGCACAAGATTTTTTATTTTGATGAATTTTGAAATTTCTTTGTTTTTTTATTTGATGGTCCTAGTATTTATGGGAATGAGTTATTTTATGATTCACTCGTGTACTTTTTTTATGTCATAATACCCTTGTGTAAACTTATTATCACTAAGGAAATTTAATTGATAATGGTTATGTTTCCCCATACTGAGTATCTGAGCTAAACCTTTTTATGTTTCTTTTTTCCAGGTTTTAAATAATTATGTTGAACCATTTATGAATATAATAGATTTAATAAGGATGATGTTGATGACCTATCATGAAATAATTAAAACTAGGTTGAATGGGAGAAATGTACTTTTGAAAATATATTAGTCCAAGCTGATATGAGTTGTTAAAGTAAGAGTTTTATATTATGTCTCTAAAATTCTAAACCAAAATATTGATTATGTTTTTCAATAAACCACGTTTTCATTTTGGATTTTTAAGGTTTAGATGAGAAATTTGGGTCACAGTTATCAGCACAAAATAAAAAAAATGTTATGTTAGTGATATCAACACAAGAATAAGGAGTGTGGGTTGTGGGATGTTATTTATATTCTAAAACATTAGGTAATTTTTCTAAACAAAGGATCTTTATGACTAAACAAGGGAAATTTGTGTTGGAGGGGTTGTTTTTTTTTAATGGGTCGATGATTGGAATAATTAGGGGAATGGGTGTTTTGAGCGCCACTTCAAGTGGCGCTCGGCCATTTCCGCGGAAAACAGCTTCAGCGCCACTTGAAGTGGCGCTAAAGGTGTATTTAAAAAGCATGCAGCGCCACTTCAAGTGGCGCTGCCTTCAAAAAACTAAACATTTCAGTGCCACTTAAAGTGGCGCCAAAACACCCCCACCCCCTATAAATAGGAGCCTCCCCCACCCCATTTTCCCATCTTTTCCCCACACCCCTCCTCTCCTTTCTCTCAAACTTCTCTCTAAAGTTTTCTGCAGTTGATCTGCCTACGCCGCCTGCCTCACCTGCCTCTTCGGTTGCTCTGCCTGTGTAGCTACCTCTCCACAAATTTGAGGTAAATTTTTTTTAAATTTATTTAATACTTTGATTTAATAATTTAGTTGTTGAATTTATAGAATTAGTATATAATGTTTGTATTTTATAAATAGTATGGTTTTTTTAAATGTAATTAGATAATGAAATGATTAGTTAGTTAATTAGTTAATCATAATTAGGTAAATAATTAATGATAATAAGGTTATTAATTAATCATAATTAGGTTATTAAATAATTGTAATTACATTATTAATTAATCATAATTAGGTTAGATGACTAAATAATTATAAATAGGTAATTAATTAATAATAATTAGGTAATTAATTAATCGTAATTAGGTAATTGATTAATCGTAATTAGGTAATTAATTAATCGTAATTAGGAAATGAATTAATCAATATTAGCTAATTAATCATTCATAAATAACTAATTAATTAATCATAAATAGGTTATTAATTAATCGTAAATAGGTTATTAATTAATCGTAATTAGGTAATTAAGAAATCGTAATTAGGTAATTAATTAATCAATATTAGCTACTTAATTAATCATAATTGGGTAATTAATTAATCGTAATTAGGTAATTAATTAATTGTAATTAGGTAATTAAATAATTGTAATTAGGTAATCAATTAATCGTAATTAGGTAATTAATTAATTGTAATTAGGTAATTAATTAATCGTAATTAGGTAATTAATTAATCGTAATTAGTTAATTAATCAATCAATATTAGCTACTTAATTAATCAATATTAGCTACCTATTTAATAAAAATAAGGTAACTAATTAATAATAATTAGGTAATTAACTAATCATAATTAGCTAATTTATTAATAATAATTAGCTAATTAATTAATCAATATTAATAATTAATCACAATTTGTTAATTAATAAATCATAATTAGGTAATTAATTAATCGTAATTAGGTAATTAATTAATCGTAATTAGGTAATTAATTAATCGTAATTAGGTAATTAATTAATCAATATTAGCTACTTAATTAATCAATATTATCTACCTAATTAATCATAAATAGCTAATTAATTAATCATTAATAGGTTATTAATTAATCGTAAATAGGTTATTAATTAATCGTAATTAGGTAATTAATTAATCGTAATTAGGTAATTAATTAATCGTAATTAGGTTATTAATTATTCGTAATTAGGTAATTAATTAATCGTAATTAGGTAATTAATTAATTAATATTAGCTACTTAATTAATCAATATTATCTATTTAATTAATCATAAATATCTAATCAATTAATCATAAATAGGTTATTAATTAATCGTAAATAGGTTATTAAATAATCGTAATTAGGTAATTAATTAATCGTAATTAGGTAATTAATTAATCGTAATTAGGTAATTAATTAATCGTAATTAGGTAATTAAGTAATCAATATTAGCTACTTAATTAATCAATATTATCTACCTAATTAATCATAAATAGCTAATTAATTAATCATAAATAGGTTATTAATTAATCGTAAATAGGTTATTAATTAATCGTAATTAGGTAATTAATTAATCGTAATTAGGTAATTAATTAATCGTAATTAGGTTATTAATTAATCGTAATTAGGTAATTAATTAATCGTAATTAGGTAATTAATTAATCGTAATTAGGTAATTAATTAATCGTAATTAGGTAATTAATTAATCGTAATTAGGTAATTAATTAATCAATATTATCTACTTAATTAATCGTAATTAGGTAATTAATTAATCAATATTAGCTACCTAATTAATCAAAATAAGGTAACTAATTAATAATAATTAGGTAATTAACTAATCGTAATTAGCTAATTAATAAATTGTAATTAGGTGATTAGTTAATCAATATTAATTGTAATTAGGTTATTAATTAATTGTAATTAGGTTATTAATTAATCATAATTAGGTTATTAATTAATTGTAATTAGGTTATTAATTAATTGTAATTAGGTTATTAGCGAAGTAGTTATATTAATCAGCGAAGTAGTTATATTAATTAGCGAAGTAGTTATATTAATTAGCGAAGTAGTTATATTGATTAGCCAAGTAGTAGTAAATTGCTTATGGAATATACCTTTGCATTACATTCTAGGTATGATAATGAATTTAGTTTCCAATCTACCTTGACCTCGGTTTGTAATTGAAGTTATGAACTTGAATTTAGTAGTTCAATATATTTTTTGCATATTAAGTGTTAGAATTATCATGAAATGATTGCTCTCTTGAGTAAAGTATCCCCGGGTAGAGGGGCTTTGGGTCGGACCACCTACTTTCCTGGAGGCTTTCCTTGTCTAGGAAAGTGAATGGGGTTGGCTATCTGTCGCTCCGGGCTTACTCATGTGGAGACTTTCAATTTCATATAACTCTATGCTTTTACATGACGTGTTCGTGTACCTCATGCATATAATGCATGTGGATATGTATAAATATATTTGACTTCTATTTTTGGGTAATTAACACAAACTTGTGGGTTGTGTAAATAGTTACACATCAATATGGTTTGAACATATTTATTTGGTGGAGGGATTAGGATTCCAACCAAAATTACTAGAAGCATGCATACATAAATTGATTCTTTAATCAGATTTAATTAATAACAGTGGTTTCTTTTAGATAAAAAAGATGGTCGCTGCTTATATTTATTGCAACGGTCAAATAATTGAGACAGAACAAGGATGTAGTTATAGTATACATCCAGAAGCTATTGTGATGCTTGGAGGATGTACTACTTTGGAAGCTGTGCAAAGGAAAATTCATCGGAGGTTAAAACTGGCGAGGAATCAAGTGATAGAGTCCATCACATTTAGACATGTTCAATTTATAGATAGGTTTTGGCATGTGCCCTATCCGGTAAATGATGATGATGATTGGGAATATATACTTTCATTGGTTAAGTATATACCTGAGAATCAAATGATGGAGTTGTATGTCACTATAGCTGCAATGGAGGTTCCATCGACATTGGAAGTTGACCCATCTCAAATTCATGAGACTATGTCGTATGCTCCTTCACATCAAGACGTTCCATCAGCATCAGTAGTTATTCCATCATTTCCATCAGCCACAGTTTCAATGGATAGTCCTCCACATACTTTAGATGCATTGGTTGATGAATTTGAGGATGATGACAATTTTGAACAAGATGAAGAGGAAGTTGAAGAAGAAGAAGAGCATGCGGAAGATCAGTCTGTACCATCTCATGTGACGTTCAACCGACCATTGAACCATCCTCCACTATTGGCTTCATGGTCTACTGAAGGCATGAATCGCTTGCCAGAATTTGATTATTCAGTTATCACTCCCAGTTCAGAATTTCCAGGAATCATTGGTGGCATAAATCGAGTGTTAGATAACGGTGTTCTGTATATTGGCAGAGAGTTTGAGAGCAAAGAAGCAATGAAAAATGTGATAAAACAATATCACATTGAAAGACGTTACTCATATGTTGTAGAAGAGTCAAAGAGATCTTATTATTTGATCCGCTGTGACAAATATGAATCGAACTGTCAAATGCGTCTGCGAGCTATTATTGATAACACTTTTCACAGCTGGCGCATCACTAGATTTACTCCACACATATGTGTGAACCCAAGCTTGGCACAGGAACACTCTTCATTAGATGTTGAGTTTGTTTCAACTATTATTGTTGAAATGATTAGAGCATGTCAAGACGTCCCCGTGGTTCTGGTCAATGAGCGAATCAAACAGCTTTTTGGGTATCGAATCTCTTACTCGAAGGCATGGGCAGCACAACAGAAGGCTATTGTGAAAGTGTATGGTGATTGGGATGACTCTTATCGAGTTCTACCACAATTGTTGGAGCTTCTACGCCAGAATAATCAAATAGTCTATCGGTTACATACAGTTGAATATGTTAACCAACAGAACCAACTTGACCGCTCAATGGTTGTGTTTGATAGATTATTTTGGACATTTTTACCATTTGTGGTGGCTTTTAGAAATTGCAAGCAGTTCATACAAATTGATGGAACATTTCTGTATGGAAATTATACCGGAACTTTATTGATTTCTGCCACACAAGATGGAAATTGAGCCCCTCTGCCTATAGAATTTGCAATTGTGGAGAAAGAGAACTTCTCATCATGGAGCTGGTTTCTGGCATGTCTCCGAGAGTTTGTTACGGATGCAGAAGGGATTTGTATTATTTCTGATCGCCACCGTGCAATCAAGGAGGCGATACAGTCTGAGGGTCTTTAGTGGAGACCACCATATTCCCATCATCGATACTGTATTCGACACATTGCCAGCAATTTGCGAAAGAAGCTCAAGAATGAGTCGATGAAAAAGGCAATCTTAAAAATTGGTATGAACATCCTTTTCTGTTTAAAATCTTTTTATCGTAGTTATTTTCATAACTGTTCAGATGACTGCTTGTATGATAGCATATGATCCTCAACAACAAAGGATGGAGGAGCGTCTTCAAGATATCCACAGAGTGAATCCAGAAGTGTATGATTACATGAAGCAAATTCCAAAGCAGAAATGGTTGTTGGCATATGATGATGGGAGGAGATATGGTCATATGACGACCAACATCATAGAATGTATAAATGGAGTTTTCAAGGGTGTTCGAAAACTACCTATCACAGTTAAATACGAATATTTCAATATATGTTACTCAGAAGAGTTACTATTATAATATAATATTTGTATAATGTCTTAAATCTAAATTTCAGGGTTGGTACAGGAGACCTTCTATCGTAGTGTAAAGTACTTTCTGGAACGAGGAAAGCAAGCTGAAGAGGGCTTGAACAGAGGGATGCGCTATGGACACCATTTCCAACGTGAGCTAGATACAGTTCTTCAGGAGGCCGCAACTTACCGTGTAACTGCATTTAATCGTCCAGAGCAACGATTTGAGGTCGCTGAGCCCGGTGATGCTATGGCATGTAGCAATGGTCGTGTGCGAGTTGTTTTATTGGAGAAGCGTTACTGTGATTGTGGCAACTTTTAGGCACTGAGATATCCCTGCGGCCATGTGATTGCTGCATGTGCTTACGTACACGTATCTTGGGAGCGGTTCGTTGATCTAGCTTATCGACTCGAGAGCATCAACTCCTGCTACAATACTCCGTGGATGCCAATCGGTGAATATCAGAATTTTCAGCTGCCTGATGGCGCACCCACGCTTCTACCGAACAGCAATAGACTTCGACCTAAAGGGAGGCCAAAGTCGACTCGTATTCAGAATGAGACAGATTGTCCTAGTGAACATCCAGCTGGACGGCGGTGCAGCATATGCCGCCAGGAAGGTCATACGAAGACACGTTGCCCTAGACACATAGGGCAATCATCTAATGGTTAAAATGAATCATGTACTCTATCAGTTACTGTAAAACTTTGTACATGTAATTATTTTTATCATTTCACCATTTTTAATCATATTTGTCTTACTTGTAAATAGGGTATTTTTTGGAAAATGTACCACGATTTCACGTGACATTTTTTGTCGAACGATCAACATTACATGAGTAGCTTTAAACAAACAACACCAACTCAAAAAAAGGAATGTACCTGTATAAGAAAACAAAACCATTTGAAGGGAGGTATTATACCATCAGGAAGAGTGATTCTAGAAATGTGCAATGTTATGACAAACCTTTACATGAAATGTGTCAATTCCCCACTAGATGTGCATGTTTCTTCAAAATTTTCAGGCTGGAGATAATCCACCTTAAGTTTCACATACCCTTATGTCTTCCATGGATTAATGTCAAACACTTCAACCAATTTGTTTACTTTATGGGGAAGTAAAACCTCATTCCTTTGAATATGCACATTACCATGAACATATAAAATCATCATTTTGCAATAAAAACTACTAATATCATGTTCACTGAAATACCCCTTAATGTAAGAATGATACAAATAGTGTAAGTACCCAATAGCAAGATTCCAATCCATTTTGAAGGATAATGGGGATGACAAGGAAACATCAACCCCCAGGCCCACCCCTTCCACCCATTCAACGAACTTCGGTAACTCCTATATAAGTAGTTTTTCAAAAAAATGAAATGTCACACCACCACAGCTTCCTACATCCATATTAACCCCCCAATTCAGTTTCATTAAATGTGGACAGTCCCCATTTTTACCAAAGTCAATGATGCACTATTAAACCATCACTTTTCAACCCCCGCCTCAAAAATACAAAATGCTTTGAGGGATGAGAAATGATTCGGTGCATTTTAGAACATTGAAATGTGTTGAATCATTTCTCATCCCTCAAAGCATTTTGTATTTTTGAGGCGGGGGTTAAAAGTGGCGGTTTAATAGTGCATCATTAACTTTGGTAAAAATGAGGGCTGTCCACATTTAATGAAACTGGATTGGGGGGTTAATATGGATGTAGAAAGCTGTGGTGGGGTGACATTTCATTTTTTTGAAAAGCAACTTCTATAGGAGTTACCGAAGTTGGTTGAATGGGTGGAAGGGGTGGGCCTGGGGGTTGATGTTTCCTTGTCATCCCCATTATCCTTCAAAATGGATTGGAATCTTTCTATTGGGTACTTATACTATTTGTATCATTCTTACGTTAAGGGGTATTTCAGTGAACATGAGATTAGTAGTTTTTCTTGCAAAATGATGATTTTATATGTTCATGGTAATGTGAATATTCAAAGGAATGAAGTTTAACTTCCCCATAAAGTAAACAAATTGGTTGAAGTGTTTTACATTAATCCATGGAAGACATAAGGGTATGTGAAACTTAAGGTGGATTATCTCCAGCCTGAAAATTTTGAAGAAACATGCACATCTAGTGGGGAACTGACACATTTCATCTAAAGGTTTTTCATAACATTGCACATTTCTAGAATATCTCTTCCTGATGGTATAATACCTCCCTTCTCGTCTCACCTTACCAAGAAAAATTATCTAGAGCTTTTGAGGTTGATTTATACTCAGGGGCATGACAAAATTGCAAAGATGTTTCTATTGTTACTAGACACATAGGGCAATCATCTAATGGTTAAAATGAATCACGTACTCTATCATTTACTGTAAAAATTTGTACATGTAATTATTTTTATCATTTCACCATTTTTAATCATATTTGTTGTACTTGTAAATAGGGTAATTTTTTGGAAAATGTACCACGATTTCACGTGACATTTTTTGTCGAACGATCAACATTACATGAGAAGCTTTAAACAAACAACACCAACTCAAAAAAAGGAATGTACCTGTATAAGAAACCAAAACCATTTGAACTATTAAATGAAAATGTCATCAGTTTTTTATAATGAAAGATGAACTTACAGTGACTACAAAACAACAACGAGGAAACTCTGAACGTCTTCACCCCAACACCCCAACACGGGAGACAACAACTAACCCAATGTGTTTATGCTTCTTTCAAAATTATATGATAAATTACATATCTTACATGATAAAAGTCATAACTTACATGAAATTAATGTTTTATTGTTTGCACATTCAGATGGAGCAGCCACTTTTATCTTGCCAGGAGACGCACGTGTCGCGCGATGTGTTGGCGCGACGACCTGTTAGACATCTTCATGTTCGGAGAGCGCACCGTTTCCATCATGAGGCACTGCCGGCAGCTATTTGTCCATACCTTAGACATGCAGGCTTTTATGGAGTCACTATGTGTGACTTCAAGACCATCGATCATCATTTGATAGCTGCATTTGTTGAGAGATGGCGGCCAGAGACACACACATTTCATATCCCAGAGGGGGAGATGACTATTACATTAGAGGACGTCGCCTACATGCTGGGGTTACCTATCCATGGAGATGTAGTTACGGGGGCCAGTACCGGCGATTGGGTTGCAGTCATACAGAGGATGCTAGGCATTGACGTCATCGGCGCACGGGGTGTCCTCCAGGGTTCGCGCTTGCGAATGAGGTGGCTCGATCAGCATTTCGACGTCATTCCAGATGATGCAGACGAGGAGACGCTTCTTCAGCACACACGTGCATATATTTTGCGGCTGCTCGGAGGCATGTTGTGCGTCGACTACTCCACCGCTTTGGTACACATGATGTACCTTCCATTACTTGAGGATCTGGATCAGACAGCTACATACAGTTGGGGATCCGCTGTATTAGCACATCTGTACAGATCTCTCCGCACCAGTTGTCAGGCCGATTCACATCAGATTGCAGGTTGCATGGTGTTAGTACAGATGTGGGCCTGGGAGCGTTTTCCACGCATCGCTCCTCGAGTTGTCGCATCGCTTGCACCGGAGCTACTTCAGGACTGTCCTCGGGGACGATGGTATGTCTACGTCATTACTTTTGGTTATTTAGTACTTTTTTTATTGTTTTTTATAAACTTACCGTAGGTTACTCTTTTTTTACCAGGTGGAGTCAGTCTCAGAAGTTTGCACATACTCCGAGACATAGTGTGCACAGCTTCAGACAGATATTCGATGCTATAGTGCCGGCTGATGTAAGTTAAACAGTACTTTTTTGTAGGAAAATTTGTTTTGTTATCACTATTTTAAGTTATTTCAATATAATCTCAGTAAAATTATCATGCTACTATATGACTTATTTTTTGAGTTTACATTTCAGGTTTCATGGACTCCTTATACAGGTTATGTCTATGCATCACTTCCACTATACTGCACATCTTTGGCTGGAGATCGTGCTACAGTAGTACCACTCATTCACTTCCACATCGTTGAGTGGCACCAGCCAGACCGGGTCATGCGCCAGTTCGGTTTTATACAGCATATCCCCTTGGCACCACGACAGTCTACCGAGTTACATTCGATTGTGCTTATAGGTAGACAGACGACAG
Source organism: Viscum album (assembly GCA_963277665.1). Classification (NCBI taxonomy): domain Eukaryota; kingdom Viridiplantae; phylum Streptophyta; class Magnoliopsida; order Santalales; family Viscaceae; genus Viscum; species Viscum album. Next base: position 881,883,665 of record OY728155.1, read on the forward strand.
ACTGGCGGCGACATCATGCATCTTATATCCAGCTTTGGGACAGGCGTGCCCGATTCAGTATCTTTCCACAGGGATATATCACATCACACTCTCATTTATCTGATCAGGGGGATTATTCACACTGGTATCGACGACATACCAACATGTACCTTACACGTCAGGGGATTGGCATTCAGCGATTGGTATGTTTACTAAAATTTATTAATTTTGTTTAACTCATTTTTTATATTAATTTGATTGTCATTTCATTTGCAGGCAGACGCCATTGGTCAGCTTGCACATTCCACGCAGCCTCAGGAGCATGCATATATTCTGCGGGTGGTAGTTCATCGGGATGTGGTGGCTCTATTGGATCATCTCCGGTTGATATGTGACAGTTTTTTTGATGAGGAGCCACAGATATATCCTGATCCATATCTTCAGGCAGAAGCACCTGAGGATGACGATGTCCCTGCTATGCCTGCTGAGGAGGATGCACCGCCACCGCCGCCGCCAACTGGACGACAGAGACGAGCACATCCGGGGGGGCAGAGGCGACCACATCGACATCCGAGAGCGGCTCCTGCAGATGTCGTCGCACCACAGAGAGACGATCTCTCCCAGCCGACTGATGATTTTGCACAGCAGGGAGACATTTATATACCGCATATGGCGTCTCCACAGACTACTATGGACTTCGATCTGGGTGCAGTCACACAGCTTATGGCGGCCCCCTCTCCTACCGACGAGGCCTTCTTCATTACCCCATTTCTACCATTTATAGGAGCTTCAGAGCCATATGTCACCCCATATGGTTTTGGGGCATCCTCAGATGATTTTGGGGTGTCCTCACATGATTTTGTTCAGTCCTCTACACAGCATCATGAGGAGGCACCAGAAGCACCGGAAGAGGAGGAACCTGCAGAGAGGACACCGGAGCGACATGGACGTCGGACGCGGAGAGGACGTGACATTCAGACACCACGTTGTGGTACCGGGGGGCATCGTCGTTGATGTTTTTGGATGTAATGTTGTATATATTAAAAAACTTATTCACTATGATAAGTAACTGTTGTTTAATTCAAATAACAAGAAAATCAAAAATCTATTAAATACAAACTTATTTCAATTAACTATTAAATTATAAAGTACAGGTACAATATAAACAAAATTTGTCACAGTGAGTTAACCATTAATAATTAATAATTATAATGACAAATAATAATTAATAATTATATTACTAACTAATTAATTATTGTATATAAAATAATAATATTTTATAGACGTTTAAAGTCACATAGTTGAAACATTTTTAAGTTACAACTAGGTGGTTTTGAAAGCCTATAAAATATTTTCTATCGACATTTTTACGTAATTTTTTTATTTTCATCTATTCATTATATGTTTAATCCAAGTTTCAAGTTTCATTCATATTGGTCATATGGATTATGTTTTATAGACGTTTAAAGTCACATAGTTGAAACATTTTTAAGTTACAACTAGGTGGTTTTGAAAGCCTATAAAATATTTTCTATCGACATTTTTTACGTAATTTTTTTATTTTCATCTATTCAGTATATGTTTAATCCAAGTTTCAAGTTTCATTCATATTGGTCATATGGATTATGTTTTATGGACATTTAAAGTCACATAGTTGAAACATTTTTAAGTTACAACTAGGTGGTTTTGAAAGCCTATAAAATACTTTTTATCGACATTTTTTACGTAATTTTTTTATTTTCATCTATTCAGTATATGTTTAATCCAAGTTTCAAGTTTCATTCATATTGGTCATATGGATTATGTTTTATAGATGTTTAAAGTCACATAGTTGAAACATTTTTAAGTTACAACTAGGTGATTTTGAAAGCCTATAAAATATTTTCTATCGACATTTTTTACGTGATTTTTTTATTTTCAACTATTCAGTATATGTTTAATCCAAGTTTCAAGTTTCATTCATATTGGTCATATGGATTATGTTTTATAGACGTTTAAAGTCACATAGTTGAAACATTTTTAAGTTACAACTAGGTGGTTTTGAAAGCCTATAAAATATTTTCTATCGACATTTTTTACGTATTTTTTTTATTTTCATCTATTTAGTATATGTTTAATCCATATTTCAAGTTTCATTAATATTGGTCATATGGATTATGTTTTATAGACGTTCAAAGTCACATAGTTGAAACATTTTTAAGTTACAACTAGGTGGTTTTGAAAGCCTATAAAATATTTTCTATCGACATTTTTTACGTAATTTTTTTATTTTCATCTATTCAGTATATGTTTAATCCATGTTTTAAGTTTCATTAATATTGGTCATATTAATTATGTTTTATAGATGTTCAAAGTCACATAGTTGAAACATTTTTAAGTTACAACTAGGTGGTTTTAAAAGCCTATAAAATATTTTCTATCGACATTTTTTACGTAATTTTTTTATTTTTATCTATTTAGTGTATTTTTAATACATGTTTTAAGTTTCATTCATATTGGTCATTTAGATTATATTTTATAGGCTTTCAAAGTCACATACTTGAAACATTTTTAAGTTTCAGGTAGGTGGTATTGAAAGACTATATGTTTAACAATATTTCAATTTTTTTATAAATAGTTACTTATAACTATGTAAATATATACATGTACAAATATATAATTATACATATACAAGTATAACTATAATTACAATATAATTCTAAATATAATTATAAATATAATTCTACACACACACATACACACACACACATATATATATATATATATTTATATATGAATATTAAATATATTTATAAATAAATTTTAAATATATATGTAACAATATTTTCATAATTATATATTTTAAATATATTCATATTCATATAATTATAAATATTTATATTTAAAGATTAGTTTATAATTATATAATTACAAATATATTTTTTATTTAAAAAATATATATAAATAGATTTATATTTATAAATATTTATTTTTAATTATATATATACATAATTATATTTATACACACACATATAATTATATATATACATAAATATAATTTCATAATTATATAATTATAAATATAATAATAATTAATTTAGCATTTTTAAATACATATTTATAAGATTATTTTTAAAATTTTATTTATTTATTTTGAAATTATTTATTAAAAAGAGATGAGGTGGAAAAAAACTAAAACAAAAAAAAAGGAAAACAAAATTTTATTTATTTATTTTGAAATTATTTATTAAAAAGAGATGAGGTGAAAAACAATTAAAACAAAAAAAAACAAAACCAGAAAAAAAAATTAAAAGGGTGGCAAAGCGCCACTTGAAGTGGCGCCAGCCACCCGAGTTGTTGAGCGCCACTTCAAGTGGCGCTCAATAAACCCTTTTTCCAAATTAATCTAAACCTAGACCCATTTTAATAAATAAATAAAAAAACCTATCCGCCTAAAAACCCCCTAAACAAGAGTTAGCCACCATGGCTCAAACAAAAAACTCAAAGGGGGGTGTACCTGCAAAATATGGGAACTTATACCCTCCCCACCATATAATATCTCATCCCCAATCAGCTCTTTGAATCCTTTTGGGGTCATGGTAAACAAGTATATAAAATGTGTTTGTGTTTCAAAATACCTGCCCAGGGTCTCCTCATGAACTCACCCATGATTCCATAGCACATAAACAAAAGGAATTACTCTACCTCGAACACACGTCCCACTATGGTCCACAATCTATGTTGTATTATCCTCAATGAATGCATCATCACTATTCTAGATGTCTACTATATCTTTTAAATTAGAATGTTATGAATAATATATATGAAGCTGTGAAATTTGAATCATGTACATAATGGTACTATTGAATTGGGGAATGTATAATTGGTTTTCCACTGAACTGAAAATATCCACTATCTCAAACATCATGGAAAAACTGGGTGTTAACATTCCTTATTTACTGATATAGTAATTCCCCATCCAAGGAGAAACCATAAATAAAACATGATGACCAACCTTGACCAATAGAGTTTATCTAAAATTTTTCACATATGATTTTTTCCCTATCTGCATGGTCACCAACCTTTGCCTAATCAATTGATCCTACTCAGACATCTCACACACGATACTAGGCCCAAAAAGTGCTGATTCACCTACCTCCAAATGACATAGAGGGTAAAGACATTGAATTCCATACCAATCCTCAAAAAATTTCATCTAATTTTATTATGGGATGTTTTTATTATTTGAAAAATCCATGAGTACTATATTTTTCCCCCATGAACCACCAAAATCCAAAACACATGCTCGTAATATATCCTCTGGAACCTAAATAGTCTTCTCATAATGATCGTCGGTTAAAGGATGATATGGAATACTAAATAGAACCCATGTTCAAAGGTCATTAAGAATACCTTACCATAAACATGATGTAAAATGATGATATCAATCAAAAACAATACTCCTTTGCACACAGTGTAGTTGAACTACCTCAAGCATGTAAATACCATCCATATCATCAACATTAAAGGTCTCCTTAATAGGAAATAAGTGGAATACCCTCATTGATTGATCCACAATAAATCATAAAACATCATTAATATGGGTTTCCCTAGTTAATCCTATATAAATATCCATAGTAATATCATCCCATTTCCACTCATGAATTAGAAAAGTATACAAAATATTAGTCGGCCTATAATTCATGGCTTTCAGAATACATATTTTTAAAACAAGGATAAACCACTCATCTAGAATAATGGTACTCTCTCATCATGTCCTCGTGGAATCATGTTGAATCCCATACCAAGACATAGAAAAGAGTAGAATTGATGCTGCTAAGAGACAATCCAGATGGTGTCTCCCCACCATATAATAAATCTCTCAAAACTAAAACCTCCAGATCAAATATCATCTTAGTGTTAAACATAACATAATATTGAGTTATGTCAAAAATTCACATTGTGGATATTTTCATGTTAATATTTTTTCAATAATTAGGCTATAACTGTTAGATAAAATTTCAAATATTTGATAGTATACAAGTCTACATGAAAACCATTTGTTCATAATATAAAACAATTTAAAATATAAAATTAAATTTTTTTTCCTTGATAAAAATCTTTATAAAATTCATATTTACATAATTATTTCTATTACCCGTCCTCATACCTAGTGGAAAATATTTCAAAATCATGGGATAAGCATGAAAAGATCAGTAAGGGATATAAAATGAGGAATAAAACTGATAGTCCATGAAAATTTTAAACTCATGAAAACATATTAACAAAATCATACTTTTCACCCAGAAAACATAAGTTCTTTAACAAAAATCCGAAAATAATACAATACTGGAAAAATGAATTAGCAATCATAAATCACAAATGAAACTTGGGGAATCTATTACAAATATACTTTTTATCTTCCATTACTAGATAGATAGTAACCTATATTGTTATGGTTGGAATACCAATTACAGTATATTACCTAAATCACTTAGGAGAAAACATTTTTTTAACTCCATATAATTATAAAATGCTTTGGAGATCTATCACAGTCTAACTCACCCTTGGTTTATAGTATAAGGACCCATATACATCATCAATATTCATGACCAAAAACATAATCATAAGACATAAAACATGAATAATGAAAAATTATAATTTCAACTTTAAAATAACATTTTATTTTTACAATGACACAAAATCATAAATGAACTAAATTTATATGAAAATAAAATGGTAAATGTGTAAAGTAAACTTCAATTAATTAAATGATATAAAATCATGAAATTTCATTGAAGACGTAGTTGTTTCAAAAACACTTAGTGTTATTGAAATAATCAATCCATTTTTAAAACACAATTAAAAATTTTAAAATTTTGATTTTTGAAACAATGTGTCCCATTAAAAATGGAACCATTTGAAAGAAATTAAAATTTCTAAACATTCATGTCCATATAAATATAAACATAAATCCATTTTGAATACATGGGAATTAATTAGAGTGTTTTAGAATAATAAATCACTAAAACATTTAAAATAATGTTTTAGTTAAAGAGTATCTCAGAAAAATCATTTTTTATTCAAATTGATCAATTATGTGTATTCACTATAAATACACATATATAGATTATAAATACATTATAATAAATCAAAAATTTATTTATCACAAAATCAGATAATGACATAATCAAGAAGTATAATTTGAACCTAAACAATGGGAATTTTGGTTAAGATGTTCCATTACCATATATGTATCAATGATATAAGAATTTATGAATGGAGTGATTATGTGTAGAAATAGTATATACACACACAAAATAAAATGGAAATATATCATAAACCAATAAAAAATGATTTCATACATAATCCTGTCATAATAATATGACGAAGTAGATGTATCACCTAATGAATGGAAATTGAGTTAGAAAAATTCCATTACCTTGAGTCTGAAACTCCATATATAATATTTATATTCCTGAATAATTTGAATAGTTTTCTTTGTAATTTCATGAGAATTATTTTTAATTTTATTATTCCTTTTATAACACTTATTATCATTTTACAAATATTATATAATTATTTATGTTCATGTTATACGCTTGTTGATATTCGTTACTTGTGATGAAAATGAACTTGGTATGATTTCAATAGAAAATGAGGTCATAAGAACATCTTCTAAAGAATATAAAACATTATTTATGTATATATCTTATATATATATCTTATATATTCATCATATAAGTATATATAATTATCTTTTGAAGAAAAAATAAAGTCTTCATTAATGGAGATGGTATGCCATACGTACGCATAGACACTATTTTCATTTTTCCTGTAATATTGAAAGAAAAAAATAAATGAAATGAATGTAAAAATGTATAAATATCTAATATTATTAAAATAGAATTAAATTATTATTCATATCATTTATAATTACTGAAAATCCTTAATTTAATTTATATGAATTGTGAATGAATCACTTCATTTTGAGGAAGCGTTAGTCCACACCTCCACAAAAGAATTTACCATATGACCACAATATGGAAAACATAAAGGTGTGTTTAATATAATATTCCCATATAATTAAATAGGTTATGATATGAATATTAAAAAATTATATGACCAGAATAATGGTTTTAAGACCTTATATAAATGTAGTAAGGGAAAAAAGAACAAAAATATTATTCATGAATGTGATTAACTAACATAACAAGGAAAACAATTCCATTTATTTGAATAAGAGGAACTGAGAAATGAAATAGATATGAGATATTACATTAGAAACATAAAACTATAGTATGTACATGATTTTTTTAGTAGTCATGCATTAATGGATGATGGAGTTCAGTAAAATGTATAAAAAGGAATTAAATTAAGAGATGTACTATGAGGAAATTACCTCTTGAATATCCCATCTTTGAACCACACAAGAGGAAATTTGATTTTGTATTATGATGAGACCATCAGCACTTGGAAGACGGTATTGTGAGGAGGATAGGTTTGGGAAGTAATTTTATGAGATAAAATGATTTTTGCCTCTAAAAAGTCTGGTGGAGAGGTGGTATTTATACATTAGTGGAGGTGGGTTCAAGTGATTGATATATATATTAATATATTTAAAGTTATCCATTTAGTGGTGGAATTAAATAACAAGAATTAATCATTTCATTGATTTTTTATTGGATGTTTAGGGTCGATCCTCACCTCAAAAAAGAATTATTTTTTGTAGTTTTTAGGAATTTTATACTCTTAACAATTAACTTTAACATTTGTAAAAAAATTACTTTTAATATGTAAAATAAATTCTTTTACCATGGTAAATTTTTTAATACATGAAAATAAAATTATCCATACAACCTAATTTGGACCTTCTGATTCCAAATATGGAATCTATTTTACATAATTCAATTAGAATAATTCTGATAATTTTATTAATAATTAATTTCACAGATAAGACTTATAACTGTATATTTAAAGTGAAACCTTAAAAAGTTAGAAATGTTTTTATGTCTAATTTCACACAGAAATAGATTAAAATTAAACGAGTTGAATTAAATAATAAAATCAAAACATAATTCAAATTTTAATCCAAATATAATGAAAAATATATGTATAGAAATAAATTAAATGAAAAACTAATTTCGAATTAAAATATTGTATTTTAACTATTCATGAAAATTTAATATTATCATTAAAATACCATATATTTATCCAAAGTGAAATTTTTTGTCCCAAGTACTGTGAAAAGATTTTTTTTCAAATAGAAATAATAAAGGTATCCAAAACTATATGTAAAAATGTTTCCCCATCAAAATGCGGCAAAATTGTATTTTTTTTAAAAATACTTCTTATATCCGAAAATTTGAATTTGTTATTTTTCCATGTCTATAAAATGTATAAGATGAATTTTAGACATTAAATTAAACATATTTCTATATATTTCATTAATAAAATCCATATACAGTGATTTTAGTATCTTATAAACTCACTTATTTTCTTTTATAATTTTTCTTAAAAACACATCCTTTACATTTGATTTGATTTTATTTAATTTCCAAATAAATTTAGAAATCAAAGAATTATTATTCAAACATGTGTAATCCATATTTTCATAATTCATTTAACAATTTTAATTCCCACAAACCAAATGTCTTTTTACTAACTCTAATATTACATAATTATATTATGTTGTTCATTTATGCTAAATGTGGTGTATCATGTATGCTATCGAACATATTCCTTCCATTTCAAAACTTGAGATGTTACATTCTCCCCCCCCTCTTGAAATTGAATCCTCACAATTTTAATTTGGGTTTGGTAACTAAGGTATGAATTTTGAAAAACCATTATTTCAATCCCACATTGGGAAAAGTATTAAAAAAATGTCCATTTTAAATTAAAGTGAGAAAAGTATGATGGTAATCAAAGATAAAACATAATAGGGTTCCATAAAAGAAAAATAAGGATACAGAAGAGTGAAAAAATAATCATGTTCTACTAAATAATAATAGATAAATTGATATAAAAAATTTAATACTCAGAAAGCAAAAAATTTGTGATGTGTTAAATGGTCATTAACTTCGTAGTAAGAAAAATAAACATAAATTGTAATTGTTTTAAGATACTATTCATAAACATGGAGAATAAATTTATAAAATTGATTAAGTACATATGGAAACATACTTAATAATAAACTAGGGTTTCATCCATTAATCAATTTCCAAAACAAACACATATTTTTTCCTAATTGATGAGTATTCAAGTTGAATTCTTATAACACCTGAAACACTAGAATCAACTTCTATAGAATCACACAATCCAAACAATATTAACTATTTATTATGAAAAACCAAAAAAGGTTAGTGTAAGATAAGATATATCTCCCAAAAAAATAATCTATAGAATGAAAAAAAATACTTTTAATCTCCAAAATTCTAATGTAGTACCCAGAGTTCAACAAAGACCATTTGATAGATTATTGTCATTAATATATTCAAAAAAATTCAAACTAATATTAAAACAAAAAACAATAGATATATTTGACATGATATTCTTCTATGAAAATTTTTTACATATATCTCAAAATAACATCACGAAATATGAAGTATCATACAAAAAATTAACGACTATAATCACATATTCCAATGTCAGATTAATCATTTCCTTAAATATTTATAATCTCCATAAGTCCAAAGTAAAAACATATATTATCCCAATATAAAATTCATCCATTACACATAAAATAACATCCCATCATATTCTATTTAGCTTACTACTATAGGGTTCCCAAAAAGATGATAATCTTCCGAAATTACCTTAATTTCATAATCCCCAAATCATTTTCAAATACAATGTATCACCATTTAAAAAAATCTATGTTCCATAATCTACTTATTCATATTCCACAAACTCATTTAACTAAAAAGAAAAATTCATACTAAACAGGGACTTCATGTTTCCATCTTTTAGGAAAAAAACCATGTTGCGATTAGGATGTGGGTTTGATTCCCTCCACCTTGTCTGATGTGACAGGTGTTATATATTGTACATGTTTTCCATTTAAAAACTATATATTTCTTATAACCTCCAAAAAATTTGATAAAGTCCTCAAAAGTAACCATAACATGTTTTTACCTAAAAGGTTATTTCATTAATTTCATTTTTATCCCAACTTATAGTAACCTTAATATATTAATTCATGATTTCTTATATATAGTAAAACAAATTATTTCATATCCAAATTATTTAATAAGACATTTCAAAAAAGAATGAATTCCATACCTTGATCATGTTGTCCACCGGGTTTAATTATCAGTTTGATCATGTGATAAAATGTCAATGCATTAAAAAAATTATTTAGAATTTCATCAAAACCACTTTATTCAGTTATACAAATATTCCTTTTACAACATGGGTCATATGGATATTCATAGATAAATAGATTTAGAAAATAATATTATATGATGTATCATTTGAAAACATTAAAAAATATGTGATTTTTATAAAATAATTATAACTATATTTACTTGAAACGTTCAATAAATGGACCTTTTAAAAATCCATAACTATGTAGTGAAACACTATAAGTGAAAATAAAATATAAATAGGAAATTTAAGGGTATCCATCTTAAGTAAATTTTTCAAAATAATAATATGCTCCATAATACCATGACAAGGTAAAAGTTTTTAATTTTCAAGGAAAAGTTTACCTTTTTTGAAAATATGATAATATTTTGAAGATATTATTTTATTATAAAACCCATGATCCAAGGTGGTATCCATGTTAATAAATCCTATTAGAGATCAAATACAACTATTTTTAAGTGATTTTTAGGTTAGAAATGGTTTAATATTCATCCAAACATGACTTTGTAATAGCTTTTTCGAGAACTTCATCAGGGAGAGATATGAATGTTGTTCAAGATCCCCCACCTTTAAATTTTATCAAAAATCCTTTGATATGAAAATTGTATAGAAAAATAATTTTACTAAAATAGTAGATTGAGAAACATAGGATATCTTAAACTGAATCTTTTAATCCCTAAATTTGTCTAAACCATTCCTTTGACATTAAAAATATAGAACCAACAATAAACATTACATAATCTTGAGATAAGCCGTTAATTCAAATTTATGATACATTTAGGACTATTGTTTTAGAGATTTAATACATAACTATTACACCACATTTCAAATATTAAAAAGTATAAAATTCTACATTCCATCAATTTTATTAATAATTAATAACATATTAAAATAAAAAATTAATTCTTTTCCTTGATATAAAATATTCATAACATTCATCTTGACCCCTTAATTTCTCATACACATAATTTTACCATGTAAAAAACATTTATAAAACTTATGACTATAACAAGATTATTTTTTTGGATATACAATAATTAATGAAACCCATAGTTCATGAATATTTAAAACACAAGAAAACATTATCACAAGATTGTACTTTTTACCCCCAAAACATATGTTCCTTAACAAACCTCATGAAATAATAAGATTCTAGAAAAATTAATTAGAATTCATCAATAGTAAAGGTGACTTATGGAATCCATAACATACTTACATTTTAACTTTAAAAGATACATAAAGAGAAACATAAATGGTTTTGTTTGGAACACCTATCATAGTATATTTCATAAAAATATTAGGAGAAACGTTATCATTTATCTCAATATCATTACCCAAATCATTAGAGATCTATAATGGGCTGACCCACCTTCAGTTTATCATGGAACCACATATATAAATAATCAATTCCCAAGTACGAAAAAATAATCATAACACATAAAACATCCATAGAGTAAAAATAAAATTTCAACATTGATATCACATTTCATTTTTATGAGGCTACACACTCATAAATGAAAACACTATATTTGAATATTAAAGTGTAAAAATGTGATGAAAACATTTGGATATTAAGAGCGACATAAAACCAAGATATTTGGTTGAGGAAGAAATGTTACAAAAACAATTCATGTTTTTGAAATACTCATTATAGATGTGATGCCCAATTAAAACATTTAAAAAGATGATTTTTTTAATCCATTTATCTAGTAAAAATAATAATATTTTGAATGAAATTAAAATTTTAAAACATTAATTTCCATATAAATATATACTTAAAACCATTTTTAAAATGTGGACATTAATGAGTGACTTTTAAAAGCAGAAATCGTTAAAACATTTAAAACAATGTTTTAGTTAATGAGTCCCTTAGAAAGATCATTTTGTTAGTAAATTTGATCAATTATGTGTATTCACTATAAATCCACTTATATAGTTTATAAATAAAATATAACATATCACAAATTCATTTCCCGTATAATAATAGCATTCCATAATCAATATATAGAGGTTAAAACATATAAATTTAAATTTTGGTTAAGAAGTTGCATTACCAAGTTATTATCAATGACGTAATAATTTATCAATGTGATGATTATGTGAATAAATAGTATATAAATACAAATATAAGATTAATTATAATATAGACCAATAAAAAATGATTCCAGACATAATTTTGGCACAATAAAATCAATAATGTATATTTTTTACCCAATAAATGACAATTGAGATTGAAAAATTCACTTACCATGAGTAAGATACTTCATTTATAATATTTATGTCATTGAATACTAAACATTGGATAATTTAAACATTCATTTGAAAAATTTTCAAGTTTATTATTTCTTTTATTTACTTATTACCATTTTATAAAAATTATATAATTATTTATGTTAATGTTGGATGATTTGTTGTTATTCAGTACTTGAGTTGAAAATAAACTTTGTATGATGTCAATTTCTCATATGGTCATAATCCCATCATATATTGAATATATAACACGAAATGAATAATTTATATATTCATTATATAAGTAATTATAATAATCTTTTTAAGACAAACTAAAAATTACATTCATGGAGACGGTAGGTCTAATGCACACATGAACGCAATATTCATATTTCCAATCATTCTGAAAAAATGAAATTAAATGAAATCAATGTAAATATATAAAAATGTATAATTTCAATAAATTATAATATATTTTCTGTTATATCACATTTTCATACTAAAACAACTATTAATAATTTCCTTGTGATGTGTGAACGAATTGCTTCATTTTGAGGATGTGGTTCTCCACACCTACCCAAACGTTGTTATCATATAACAAAAATATGGAAAAAATGAAGTTATGTTTATTATATCATTTCTAAAATATTAAATATTTCATGGTATGAATATTGAAAAATTATTTGTCCAGAAGAATGGTTTTAGGACCAGACATAATGGCAGCAAGGGAAAAAACAAAAATATTAATAATGAAGTGGATTAACTGACATTACTTGGCCAGCAATTCTGTTTCTTTGAATAAGAGGATGTGAGAAATGAAATGGATATTATATATTCATTTATAAATAAAAACTATAGTATTTAAATAATTATTGAATACTCATTCATTAATGGATGAGGGAGTTTAGGAGAATGTAGAAAAATAAATGAAATTAGAAGAGGCACTTTTAAAAAAATACCTCATTAATATCCCCTCCTTGAAATACACTTGAGGACAATGGATATGTTATTTTTTTGAGACCATCAGCATTTGGACGTCTGGATTCAGGAGAGTAGAGGGTTGGGAATTAATGTTTTGAGATAAAAGGTTTTCTTTTGTTGAAAATTTGTGGTGGAGAGGTGGTATTTATACTTTTGGATAGAAATATTTAGGTGATTAATTTATTAATTTGTTTATATTAAACGGTTACCATATAGAGGTGGAATTAAATTACATGAATTTATATTTTAATTAATGTTTATTAGGATGGCTATGTTAAAGACACGCCTCAAAAAACCTTTACCTTTGGTAGTTTTTATGTATGATAGACTCTTAACATTTTACTTTATCCTTTGTCCCAATTTTACTTTTACTGCGTTAAATATTTTTTTTACCAGGGTAACTATTCTTAAACCTAAAAATGAAATTTAACATAAAAACTAAATTTCACATTTTTATTCAAAATATATAATATATTTTTCCTAATTAAATTCAATGAATTATAAATATTGTATTTAAAATTAATTCCTCAAACAAGACTAAAAAGTGTCTTTTAAAAGTGAAATGCTCAAAAGATCGAAATGTTTTTATATCTAATTTTATATTGAATTTTATTATAATGAAATATGTTGGATTAAAAGATAAAAAATAATATAACTATAAATTAAATCAAATTAAAATAAATATAACTATAAAAATAAAGTAAACGACAAAATAGTTTTGAATTAAGATGTAGTATTTTTAAATATTCATTAAAAATGAATATTATCAGAAAAATACCTAAAATTTATCAAAGGTAAAATTGTATATCCCACATTTGAAGGAAATTTTTATTTTTTCCAATATAACTATTAAAAGTGAAAAAAACTATATTTAATAAGGGTTCAACATCAAAAGGTGGAAAATTTATATTTTTTGGAAAATAATTCTTTTATTCAAAAAACTAAATTTGTTTTTATGTAATGTATATAAAACATATAATATGAATTTTAAACATTAAATTTAAAATATTTAAAATATTTTTCCTTAATAAAATCCATAAATATTTATTTTATTAATTGATAAACTCACATATTTTCATTTAAATAGTTTTTTACTTAAAACACATCCATTATATTTGATTTATTTTTTATTAAAATTTTAAATTAATTTGGAAACTGATGAATTATTATTTAACCATTTTTAAAACATATTATCATAATTCATTTAATACTTTTCATTCCAACCAATTTAATGTCTCTAACATAACTATAATAAAAAATAATGATATTATGTTGATAATTTATGATAAATGTTGCGTATCATGTATGCCATCAAACAAAGTGATTCATTTTAAAAAAATCTGGATGTTACATCCCCCCCCCCAATTTGAAATTTCATCCTCATAATTTGAATTTTTGGTTGATAACTAATGTAAGAATTTTAGAGAAACCTTTATTGCAATCCCACACTAGAAAAATGATTAATAAAACATCTATTTGAAATGAAAGAATGAAAAGTACACTGGTGACCTAGGATAACACATACTAGGGTTCTATATATGAAAAAATGTATATAGAAGAGGGAAATATTAATTAAGTTATTTTTTAGAATAATAGAAAACATTTTCATAACAAATTTAACAATAAAAAACTTATAAATTTGTGATGGGTTGAACTATCATTGTGTTTGTAGTAGGAAAAGTAAACATAAAAATTGTTGTTTTAAGATCATATTCCAAAACATGTGGAATTAATTTAAAAATTTGATTAAAAATATAAAGAAACATACTTAATTATCAATTATTGTTTCTTCCTTTAATCAATTTCCACCGCACACAAATTTTCCCTAAACGATGAGTATTCATGTTGAATTTTTTAACACCTGAAACACAAGAATAATCTTCTCGAGAATCACATAATTGAAAAAAGAAGTAACAATATATTATCTAAAACCAAACAAACGTTAAGATAATATCATATAATTCCCCCCAAAGAATAAAACATTGAATTAAAAAATTCTTTTAACCACCAAAATTTAAATGCAATACCTATAGGTCAAAAAATATCATTTGATATATAACTACCCATAAAATCTGAAAAAATAATCCAAACTAATATTGAAACCCAAAAAAATTGAAATATTTGATAACATATTCTTTAAAGGTATATTTTAACGTTTATCTTCAAATAACATCAAGAACTGTGGATATATCATAGCAAAAATTAATTTCCCTAATCACATATTCCCATGTTAGGTTATTCATTTTAAATAAATAACCTAAATCTCTATATGTCTATAGTAAAAACATATATTGTCCCAATATAAAATTCAACCATTACTCCTAAAATAAAATCCCACATTATTCTCTTTATCTTAATGATATATGATTCCAAAAACATTGAACATATTCCTAAATAACTTTCATTACATAATCCCAAATTCATTTTCCAATACCAAGGATCTCTATTTGATAATGTATAAGTTCCCAAAATCAACTTCTTCATATCCCACCAACTAATTTAATTAAAAAAGAAAAATTAATAATAACCATGGAATACATGTATCCCAGTAGTAAGAAATCAACCATTGTTGCAGTTTGTTTGGAGATTTGATTCATGCAGCCTAGAAGGATGTGACAGGTTATCACACGGTCTACATGTTTTCCTTTTTTTAAAACTATATATTTCTTATAACTTCACACAAATATGATAATGTACTCAAAATTTAACATAACAGGTTTTAACCTAAAAAGATATTTCATATATTTAATTTTCATCCCAACCAACAATTACATCAGTATCATAATTCATGTAGTGTTATATATAGTAAAACGTTTTCATTTTATATCCAAAGATTTAATAAAACAATTCAAAAAAGAAATAACATTGTACCATGATCATGGTGTTCACCATGTTCAATCATCATTTTGTTCATGTAGATATAAGATACATGACTTAAAACAATTATATATAGATTCTTTGAAGACACATTTTTTCCCTATCCAAATACACCTTGTACAACATCTGCCATATGGTTGTTCACTAATAAATGGTCATGTAAAATAATCATGTATTATGTATAATTTCAAAACCTCAGATAAGAATTGATTTTCATAAAATATTTAGACCAATTTTGACATGAAACTTTAAATTAATGGTCCTTTTAAAAGTCCATAAGTATGTACTGGTAGACTATAAGTTGAAATCAAATATAAATAACCCATTCAAGGGTTTCCTTCTTTATTATATTTTTCTGAATAATAATATGATTTATAATATTATGACATGGTAATTTTTTTAAAATTTCCTTGATAATATTTACCTTTTTGAAAATATGATAATATATTTAAAATATGATTTCATTAAAAAAATACATGATCCATTCATATATAAAAGTATAAAAGATGTTTTGGATATCTCATATAACTTTTTTAAGAAATTTGTATGTTAGAAAAAGTTTTAGAATCATTCGAACATGACTTTCTAAATATTTTTGCAATAACGTTATTAGGGAGAGTTAAGAATGTTGTTTGAGATACCCCTCATTTAAATTTTTACTGACATACCTTGATCTAAAAAATTTATTGAATAATAATTCCACTAAAAGACTATATAGAGAAACTTAGAATATTCTTAAGAAAAACTCTTATTCCATTAATTTTATAAACAATTCCTTTGATACCAAATATAATAACAAGGCTATAAAAATTACATAATCTTGAGATATATTAATAATGAACATTGATGATATCTTGAGTCCTAGAGTTTTAGATAATTATATAATAATTATTACATCACATTTCATATATTACAAAGTAAACAACTCTATGTGCCATCAATTTTATTCATAATTAAAAACATTTTATAATAAAAAATTTAATTATTTTCCTTGATAAAAATCATCATAAAATTCATCTTTACTTCTTGGTTTTTAATACACATTATTTTACCATTTTAAAAATATTTCAAACACATAGGATGAGAATAAGAATCTTATTAATATATATAAAATAAGGAATGAAACCATTAGTCTATGAATATTTTAAAATCTGGAAAATATTTTCACAAAACCATACTTTTCACCCATAAAACATAAGTTCATTAACATACCTCATGAAATCATAAGATTCATGAAAAATTAATTAGAAATCATAAATCATAAGTGTAATTTTGGAATCCATAACATACTTACATTGTATCTTTTCTAGATACATATAGAGTATCATATATTTTTATGTTTGGATTACCCATCACAGTATATTTCCTAAATCATTAAGGAGAAACTTTATCATTTAACTCTGTCTCATTAGATAATTTCTTGGAGAGCTATCACGGGCTGACCCAACATTGTTTTATAATTTAACCACCCATATACATATTTATTTCCCAATAACCAAAATGTAATCATAACACATAAAACATAAATAGAAGAAAAATAACATTTCGATTATTAAATACCATTTCATTATTACGAATCCGCACACTCATAAAATAAATCATATTATTTGAATATAAAAGTTTAAACATGTAAATTAAACATTCTGATATTATAGTGATATAAAATCAATATATTCATTTTTGGATGTAAATGTTAGAAAAACATTCCATGTTATTGAAATAATCATTCCATTTCCAAATCATAATTATAACATATAAAAAGAGGATTTATTAATCAAAGGGTGAAATACAACATTGAATCTTTTGAAATTAATTAAAATGTTAATACAATCATGTCTAAATAAATATATCATTAAAATAATTTTGGAAATTTGGACTTTAATGAAAAAGAAAAATAAATCCTTATAACATTTAAAATGATCTTTTTGTTAAAGAACCCCTTATAAAGATCATTTTGTTAAACAAATAGATCAATTATGTTTATTTTTTACAAATAAACATAAATCATGTATAAATAAAATATAATATATAAAAAATTAATTTCTTATATAATCATAGCATGACATAATGAAGAAGTAAGAGTTTAACCCAATGAATGGAATTTTGGGTTAAGATGTTCCATTACAATGTTTGTATCAATGATGTAAGAACTTATAAATGGGGTGATTATGTGTAGAAATATTATATCCACTCAAATTAAATTTTAAATTCAATATAAACCAATAAAATTTTATTCCACACCTAATTTTTAAATAATAAAATCAATGATGTAGATTTATAACCCAATTAATGAAAATTGAGTTATAAAAAATACCTTACCTTGAGTATAACACTTAATGTATAATATTTATATTCATGAATAATACAAATAGGTTAATTTATAGTTTCATGAGAACATTTTACAAATTTATTATTCATTCAATTTATTTTATTACAATTTTATGAAAATTACATAATTATTTAAGTTCATGCCGGAGGCATGGTCGATATTCGGTACTTGAGTTGAAAATGAACTTTGAATGATATCAATAGTCAATGTTTCCATAATTATATAATCTCTATAATAAAATTTTTTTTATAAATATATTATATATTCATTATATAACTATTTATAATAATATTTTTAAGAAAAATTCAAATTTCATTCAGGGATATGGTCGGTCGTTCTCAAATATGAATGCTATTTTGGTTTATTTTCTTTCATATTGAAAGAAAAAAATTAAATTAAATATCTATAAATATGTATAAATATATAATATCATTATATTAGAATTAATATTTCATTAAGGTCATATATTTTTACTAAAACATTCCTAAATACATTCCATGGTATGTCTGAACTAATCATGTCATTTTGAGGAGGCATTTGCCCACACGTCCCCAAACGAAGTTATCGTGTAACCACAATATGTAAAGCATGAATTTTATCTAAATATAAAATTTATTGGGTATTAAGTTAGTTATAATATAAATTTTAAAATATTATTTTTATATAATACTAGTTTTATGACCTTCCATAAAGGAGGTAAAGTAAATAATAACAAAAACATTATTCACGGAGGCTATTAACCAAAAAACATGGACAACAATTCCATTTCGTTGAATAATAGAAAGTGAGAAATGAAATGGATATAGGATATCAAAATAGAAACATTATAATATTGTACGTACATTATTTTTTTAGTAATCATGCATTTATGGATGAAGGATGTGAGGAGAATGTAGAAAAAAGAAAGGAAATTAATAGAGTAACTTTGAGAAAATTACCTCATGAATATCATATCAATGAATGACCATTGATGACTTTGGATTTGAAATTTTTTTGAGACCATAAGAACTTGGACGTGGGTATGGTGATTAAGAGATGTTTTGATAGGTATTTTAGGTTCTACATGGCTTTTTGGGTTGAAAATTGGTGGTGGAGAACTGGTGTTTATAACTTATGAGAGGTGGGTTCAAGTGATTAATTTATTGATTATTTTATATTAAAATATAACCATATAAAGGTGGAATTAAATACCATGACATTGGATTGAAATAAATGTTTTAAATTATGGTAATTTTTTAGACACATCTCAAATAGCATTTAAATTTTTTAGTTTTCTATTATGTTATGCTTTTTTCTTTTAACATTATTCCATGTGAAAAATATACTTTTAAAATGATAAATATTTTTTTCACATGTTACTATTTTTATACATAAAACTAATATTGACCATAAAAACTAATTAGGACCTTCTTATTCTAAATTTTTTATCTATTTAATCTAATTCAACTCAAATAATTTCGAAAATCGTATTTTAAATTAATTCCACAAAAAGACTAAAAATCGAGTTCTTAAAGTGAAACGTTCAAAAAATTAAAATGTTTCTTATATAATTTCATTGGGGAATTGATTCCTATGAACTATATTTGATTAAATAATAAGAAAATATTCTAATTATACTTTAAAAACAATTAAAATGAAAATATAACTTTAAAAAAATTAGAGTAAAAATTATTTTTGAATTAAAAATATGTATTTTTCACTAATCATTAAAAATGAATATTATCATAAAAATAACAAACATTTATCTAAAGTAAAATTTTATGTCTATATTACAAAAAAGAATTTTATTGTGTCAAATATAAATTATTAATGATTTAAAAACAATATTCAAATAGGGATCTCCATCAAAAATAGGTAAAATCATATTTTTTTAATGTATATCATTCATCTAAAAATTTGAATTTTTTCTTACATCTTGTATAGAAAACATATAATATGAATTTTATATAGTAAATTGAACATATTAAATATATATATCATTAGTAAAATCGATAAATATTGATTTTATTATTTTATAAACTCACTTATTTTCATTTAAATAGTTTTTCATAAAAACACATCATTTATATTAAATTGATTTTTAGTTAATTTCCAAAATAATTTGGTAACAAATAAATCATTATATAAACATGTGAATACCATATTTTTCTAATTTAGGTAATAATTTTCATTCCCAACAATATAAATTCTATGTAATAACTATAATATTTATAATAATATTAAGTTGTTCATTTGAGGAAAATGTGTCATATCATGTATGCTATTGAACATTGTGTTTCGTTTTAAAAACTCAGGATGTTAAATTAATTCCCTATATCTGTGTCCATAGGGTAAATGGATTGGAAAAATTGTTTCCCATATCCACTATATAAGAAAACACAAAGTTGAAATACTATGGATTCTGGATCAACCAGCATCTCCAAATGACTAGGTCCTTCTTAGAAATCAAGTACTTATAGCTCTTGTGTCAGTGTATACCAAAAAACTCTCACCCATGAGATAATGTATCCAGTATCTCTGGGCATGTAAAATTTCTCCTAAATACAAATGTTTATTGTTATAATTCCTCTCTTATAGTATCAACAGTTTGGAGAAATAAGAAATGACATGATCATGCTACATAAGAACAGCACCAAGACCATATTGGGATGCATCGCTGTACATGGTATACGTTTTACCTGGCATAGGTAATGTGAGTCTATGTTTTGATTTGATGATAATTATTTTCTCCTGAAAATCTATCCCATAATCCCTAGACCATGAAAAATTCACCCCTTTTATGGGTTATCCAGGACATTGATGCTTACCAATGGGAGATGTCTCTGATAAAGTGCAAATAATAACATGATAAAAGTAGAAAACTATGAATCTCAAAGACATTATTGAGCTACTTTCAAGATTCCACATCTGAAAATTTATCTAGATCCACTAAAAATCTTACCTCAAATATAAAATATCAAAATATGTTCATATTACCATTTCATAAATCGCATTTGGTTATCTTGGAGAAAATTTAATGTACTCAAGGAAATGTTGTGATGATGGGCATGATAATCTCTAGACTAGAAGTACACTAAGATGTCGATGATAAAAACCATCACAAATCGATCCAGAAAGGGGCAGTATATCTGATTCATCAAGAAAATAAAGACATATACTGCATTATTAAAAAAGAACTGGGTCACTATGAAATTATTGAAGCCATACCATCTCCAAAACAAGTTATTAGTGTTGAAAAATGTTTGAAGCTGGAAAGAAGTAACCCACATTAGTAAATATGTATTATATCAGACTTTATACCTCTTAATGAGGTGATTCCCTATGGATTTGAAAGATAAATATTTTTCTCATTTGAACATTATATCTCATGGATAAATTATCTCATTAATATATACATTAAATGCACCAAAATGGGGGTAGGTGAAGACTCTCCTTGACTATAAAATGTGTTCTTGAGTAATTGATGAATAAATTTTTATACACACATCCAAATGCATTGAAATTTTGTTGGTGGATAGAAAAATATATTTAGGAAAACTAATAAGAAGAGATATTTCAAAATTTTGAAATTATGTATGGATTAATAGGATATAACTTATGTTGGATGTATTCTGGATTAGAAAATTTATGTTCTTGTTTTTAAATATTTTAATATTTTTGGTTTTGTAATGTCTTGTTATTCCCCAATTTTCATAGATATCATTCACATTGAGGATTTATATTTTGATTTATTGGTTAATGGATTGTTTTCCCCTTTTAATGATTTTATCATTCATTAAATGGTTTGAAATATTTTAACTCTTCTATATGGTTGGTTTTAAATTATAATAGTGGTTTTCATTTTCAGTTCAAATCATATTTGGTTGTAGATAATTTTATTGTACTTACATTGTTCAATGATAATTAAATCCATTTACTAGGTTCTGGTTAATGTATAATGTTGTAGACCATGTAATAGAGGTGATGTAGTCAGTGATTGTCAGTACATGTGGGAGGGGTAGTAGATATTATTCATTATTCTTTATAAAAAATACCTGATCAGGTAATTCATAAGACAATTAATGGTATTCTTTTTTAATCTCTCATTCATAGGAATTATATTATATCAAACTGAGTTCTTTGAATGTTTTACTATCATCATGAATATTTGATGAAGAGAGTAATTGGAAGTGGTTGTTAAACCTCAATTTAATCATCTTAGTAAAAGAGGATTGAATAAATTGGAACTATGATGGAATTGCAATTGGAAAATTGAACCCAATCTGACCACCCAATTCATATTACCATTTTCAATCCTGAAATTTGTTAATTATTTTCAATACTTTTCATAATAGATTACTTTTTTTTCTTTTATTTATTTTGTTTTCAAAATCAAACAATTAAAACAACTTCCAAATTTTTTATCTAATTAAATTCTTTAGCTTGATTATACTGAAGTATTATTTAGAGACAACCTCTCTTGATCACCTAACTATATTCAAACAAAGTAAAAACTTTATCCACACATGATATTAGTCAAATGTCAAATCCTGGCACCATTATTGAGGAGGGAGTGAAAACAATATAATTCTCACATTTCGTAAATAATATTCATCACATTAATTTTAAAAAAAATAAACAAAAAATTTTACATGATGTATTCTATATAAAATTATTCATCATGGACTAGTAACTCACCAGATAAAAGAGAGATGTTATAAAATAATGAGATGGTACTCTTAAAAAAGGTTGATGAACTCTCTGTTTAATACAATAAAATTTTGAATAGCCATGTTACTTTTATCTCTAATCAATATCATTGGACATGGTTAATAAATTCAAAGCTGATTATCAATCACTAAGGGCGATGGGGGAAGTTAAATTGGATAATGAACATCAATCTAATGTAGAATCCAAACTAGTAGTTGAATATAGTTCACAATTAATCATTTAAATAGAGGTGACTAAATAACTTCCTTTATCTAATGAAATTAAACTCTAATAAAAACATTCTAATAAAGAAGAAATTGATGTCGAACAAACTTAAAGAGATTATGTTTTCTTGAACTCATTATCTAAAATTATTATTGAAACTAAATTGATTATCACCTCCACTTTCTTGAAATATTTATATTATGCCAACATATGTCTTTCCATGGATGATAGAGAAGAAAAGTATAACATGACTAAAGAGGATCTTCTAAAACTCCTTGAACATGTTGAACATTTATTAGACTTAGTAAAATATGAGATGAAATTGAATTTATTGGAGGGAACAAAGACACAATATGATTACACTGATGGGGAAATTTTTTTTATTTATTATTCAGGGATTAATTTCTTTATTATATAATTACACTGTGACATTTTCATTGATTATTCTATTGAATAAATTTACCTCAAGAAATAATAGGATAATTAAGAAGAGGTAATGAAATTATAAAGCAATAACGATGATGAAAAATTCATTATCCAACCTCACTATGCATATGGTATCTCATTTTCATGGGGTGGATTTGGTTTACTATATACATTGATTCCTTAATAAATTTGAAATAGTGACATGTAGAAAGAAAAAGTTTTGTAATTTCATCTAAAAGATAGTCTACCGACCATCCGATTGGGGATAACTCATTGGAACTACCAATATAGATGTGGTTGAATCCCAAGACCCACATAGATTATAAAACAAACATTTGTCCTTTTATTTAATTTCTATTTATCATTTATTTTATTTAAATAAATATCTTGGGATTTATTCTCTTTTTTTGTGGGGTTTCAATGTGAATCACATAGACATTTAACTCAACATTTCACTATGAATAATTCATGTTTTACCTATCCTTAACACTTGCTTTTGTGATTAAATTAAAAAAGTTATTTCATATTATATCTACTTTCATTAATTTTGTACATTACATAATTTATGTGTGTGGAGTGGGGGAGGGAACATTTATAGTCTAGGATATAATTTTTTTACATTTCCTATTTTTGAACAAAAAACTGTTTTTATTTTTATTTTTTGTTTTAAATTTTAAAATTATTAATTTTTTGAATCTTTTGTGCTCAAATATTTGTTTTCCCAATTTTCTTAATCTCATTCCAATGATTAATCAAAATTGTTTCCCTAAAACATATCATAATTTAATATTTAAAATGAAATTGTTTCAAGTTCAGATCTTCAAGAATTTAATGGAATGTACTCTCATTTTTTAATTCATTTCCATATGTAACTCTATGTAACTTTGAAATAACTATACAATGAAGCTTTTAAACCATTGATGTAATATAATTTACATTCACCACAATACAAGATAGTACTAGATCATTCTTTCTAAAACCAGAATATGATATATTCTTATCAAAACAAGAGGGATTGAGGTAGTTGGGTTATAAATAACTGATGCATTTATTTGGGTATAAATCCTCGTTTTCAATATAATCCTTTTTATTATAAAATTACTTGTACATTTATTCCTTGAATCCCTAATAATCCCTTAATTTAAAATTAAGTTATCCAAATTAGAAGGAAATTTTATATTTCCATCCTGATCATTAAATGAACATTAAGGATGTAGTTGACCTTATATTAGAGAGGAAGATGTCTTGTGGTGTTGAAACATATTTTTTGAATAATTGGGTGGAAAATAAAATGTTTAGGAGATGATTTTTATGATAGAAAATTATTTTTCAAAAATATATTCCATTTAGATCATTCATGATAATAGATGTTGTGACTTTTAGTAGTTTCCAAATGTGAAATAAATTTTCACCTATCTATATCATTCAAGACTAAAAACATAGAAGAAAAATGTAATTTTTTCTACTAATGTTTTTATCATTAGGGAATTACCTTTTATTTTTATAAATTAATGAAGCTTATTTTATTATATGTGGAGTGAGGAGGACACTTTATTGAGTGAAAATGGGAATAAATAATTATTTAATCAAAATAATCCAATCACACCTTATTCAGCCTCAG
This sequence comes from Viscum album, assembly GCA_963277665.1. Classification (NCBI taxonomy): domain Eukaryota; kingdom Viridiplantae; phylum Streptophyta; class Magnoliopsida; order Santalales; family Viscaceae; genus Viscum; species Viscum album. The sequence goes on from OY728155.1 coordinate 881,909,368, forward strand.
AATTGTTGACATCCAAATCCTAAAATTGGAAATCCACTAAATATCCCTAAAATACCTCATGATAAATATGTTTCCATAACTCACATTAGGTTGATAGGTTATAATTTTGAATGCTTATTATGTCTTTTGTGTGGATTTGGAAGAAAAATCCTTGTATAAAATTAACATTAGTGATATGATATAAAATTTTTGGAGAGGTATGTTTCTTGATTGAATGTTATGAGAAATTAAGAGTAAATATATTGAATGTTATAAATAATTAAATTTTAATTATTTTTTAGGTGGAATGATATTTTTTTGTTACTGTAAAATTAGTGGATCTCATCGGTATGTTATTTTTATTTTTCATTGATTTTGACCCTAACTTTTCTTCAATTCCATTTTCTAATTGTTAGATAATTGATAGAGATAATATTTTTATCATTATTAAAACATTTTTCAATGATTTAATACCTTTAAATTTATAATTTTTATGATGTGCCTAATTTGTTTTTATTTTTGATGAATTTTCGCCTGAAATGTTAATATAATTTTATTTTGAAATTTTAACATAATTTTTTCTCATTGGTATTTCAAGCATAACTTTTTTAAATTTTATTTAATTAGAGTGATTAATTTTATCACAATTCCTTTTTAATGGGATGAATATTATACTTCTAGACCCAGAGAGGATTTTTAATATAAAAGGCCCCAAGAAATCAATAAATAGGTAAAAAATATATACGATATAATGGATCCCACCTCAAGAAATAACGAACATATTATAATATAGACCTCCAAATGAGGTGATTAAATATGAATTTTAAAGAAAAATATATTTTTAATCTTTAAATTAAATATCATGGAGAAATTATCCCATATAAATTTCCATTGAATATTCCAAATTGGAGGAAGGTGAAGACTATCCTTGGCCAAAACAATTGTTCTTGCGTAGTTATTGAATAAAGGTTTTTTACATGTGTCCAAATTAGTTAAAAATTGGAGGGTCAATATGAAATTTAATTTTGAACACAACATAAGAAGAGAACTTATGGATTTTCAATAGTATAGTGGGAAAATTTTAGGAAATCTATATTGGATATATTTTAAACGAAATATTTTATATTATTCCTTTCAACTCTCTTCTTCATTTTAGTTTATTAATATATTCTTATTTACCATTTTTATTAGATACCAATTACATGGAGAGGTAATATTATAATTTATTGGGGAAGGGGAATTTTTCCATTTTCTAATTTTTGATTTCATGCACCTAATGCAATAAAATCCATTATTTCTTCTATGAAATTGGTTTCAATTTATAATTGTGGTTTTTATTATCAAATACGATCATATTTAGTTATACATTATACTTTATTTATTTTTTTGTTCAAATATTTTTATCCCAATATGAGTTACTAGTTTATATATGATGTAATATACCACATCTAGGTGGAAAATTACTCATAAATCACCAGTATGTGTATGAGAGGTTATAGATATGTTTTATTGTTTGATAAAAAATACCCATTAATGTATTTACTGATTTAGTTAAGTGTATTTTCTTAAACTATATCCCACATAAGAAGTAAATAAGATCAAGTTGATATCATGTCATTTTTTACTCACAATATCACCATATTACCAGGGGAGTGAGGGGAAGTGATCATAGAATCTCACTTTAATTGGTTTAGTTGAAGAGGGTTAGATAAATTGAAATATGACAACATTAAAATTAGAAAACTAAACTCAATTGGATGACCCAATTCATATTACTAATTTCAATCACATTAATTTTAAATTATTTTAATTTTTTTCAAAATTTATTTGTCTTTTTCCCAACTATAGTGTGTTTTCAAAATCAAATAATTTCAAAAGGCAAAATGTTTTTTAATTAATTGTTACCACATGATTATTGTGTGATCCCCTTTAGATAAACCCAATGTTGATCACATTAATTAAATTTACCATAGTAAATTATTGTTTTTTCCACACCCTATGATAGGAACATTTCAAACTCATACAATCCTTAACTACTCCTAACAGTCGTTCTATGTATCATTGATGTTCTCACACTCAAATGGTGGTATTCAGATCTCAAATAAATCATGGATAAAATATTTTCACCTACCATCTTATTGAAGATATCATCAATTAATAAAATGGGATAACGATTCTTGAATATCAACAATATCAATTTCTAACAATCCACGCATAGGAGAAATGTACTATTAGACCTCTTAGAGAGGAGAAAATGATAACACAATATGGGAATACTAGGCCAAATGAAACTGTTAGATTCTATATCATTCAATTGATCTTTCGACTCTAGAAACACTATTGGTGGTATTATATAGTGTGGGAGATAAACCGAATCTTCTCCAAATATTATCTCTATTGTGAACATGATATCTCACCCGAGTGGTAAGCCATAAAACTTATCAGGAACAACATATTTAAAACAATCTACCACTTGAGGAAAATAATAATTTTACATTACACCATCATCTATAGAAACAGGTTATATATAAACCATGATGAAAATCAATTTATCAATGAATTGGATATGCATAACCAGCATGAATATCCCACTCAATAGAGTGGAACTAGATGCATCATTCATGAGGTAGAAAGGTAAATCTCCTCTTGTAAAAATCAATGTGAGAATGATATAAAAATGATAATACATAATTATAATCAAATAAAATCCAATCATTTAAAAAACAAATGGTTCCCAAAATCACTAGTATCCGCGACATGTCCTACGACATTTGATATTCTATGACCACACTCCAACGGTGTATCAATGGTCAAAACCTCAACTAAAAATTACACATCCATGACCAAACCATTTATAAAATGAGTTTATGAAAGGAAATATGATTATATAATATTAAATAATAAAATAAATGGATGATTATAAAAAAATAAAAACACAGATATCATATGTTTCTACATTAATATTTGTTGGAGAAGTATTAAAAGCAAGAAACTGGCCATCCCCTCTACCATAAGCTCCAACCTATCACCCCTAAGCTATTCCCTCAGCCTGGAATTTTTGTTCTGTCACTAGGGTACCACATCCCCTACCTCAACAAGAATTTTTTGTAGAAATATACCAATCTATACACTGAGGAATAGTTGAGTCCTTCCCAAACATTGGCACCTATCATGATCCCCTACCACTACTATCTTATTTCATTTTAATGTCATGAAATTTTATGAGAAGTATTTTTTTAAATTAATTTCAATTATTTAATATCATAATTACATAAAATACATATTCCATATTTCCTCTAATTCAAAAAAAATTATAATTCATTATATACATCATCGAGTGCATTTTATGACTAATATTACATGCAAGGTTGGTTCTTTGTGGACCACAATATACTATTAATAATAGTCATATAACATAATAGTTATGACTTGGACATTGGATGGGTGGAAATGAATATTATTAAATAAATTTTGAAATCATAGTTTATAAATATTTATAAAATGAAATAATTATTTTCCAAAAAAATAAAATTTATAATAAAGACTAATTGAGAATAAATGTTATGTTTTTATGAAATCTATTATTTTTAAAAGAATGGGGTATTATCATAGTAAATTAAAATTTTCATTATTACTAAAATATATTAGTATAATTTTCATGTTATGTATTTAATAAATTACTTTTAAATTCATCCAATAACTTTTATAGTGTTAAAATAAGAATAAATATAATTTAAAGAATAAAAGGCCTACTATTTTTAAAAGGATGTTTTAATGCCTTTTAAGGGAGTAGTTATTTTAAATCTAATTTTTGGATTTTCTATAAAATTTATTTTGGAAAATAATATTTTCCTATATATAAGAATAAAATAAATTATTAAGGGTGAATTTTAGGTATTTTTAAGAATTTTAATATTTTGATAAATATATTATGTAATTAAAATTATATAAATATAAATGTTATTAAACTTTTCTATTAAGATTGTTGAAAAATGGGAAAATTACTCATGTTTATGTATGGTCTATAATTTTTATGATTGTAATATTGGTTTATTTTTCATAAATATATTTCTTGATAGATTTTATAATGATTAATTGCAGTATGAATAATATAATGATGACAATATTATTATTTTGGATATGTGTATATAATGACTTCATTGACCATAGTTGACCTATCGAGGTTATTTTTGATACATAAGCCAAATATAGTAAAAACATCTGACATAAAAATTATTGATTAAATAATTGTATGAAAATTAGTTATAATTGAAATAAAACTAGAAATAAACATTTATATTTTTTAAGGAAGTATAAAATTAACAAAAGTTTGTTTTGTATGATGTTATAGAACAAGCATGAAAAATCATATTATATGTAAGGTATTTTGTCAAAATTTCATTTCATTGAAGCTTATTGTATTGTTATAAAAATAGTTTATTTTATAAGGTGAATGTAATTATTTATGGAATATAATATCATGAATTTAATTTATTTAATTATATTAAAACCTTTAATTTAAGATATTATTTCATAGGTAACATGCTTCAATAGAAACTCCACTGGTACGTGATTTTGTCTCAATTTCATTTCATTCAGGCATATTGTATTTTTATAGATCTAGTTTCTTTTATATACAGTATATAAATCCTTATGACATGTTATGTCATGTATTAAATTTATATACCTATATTAAAATCATTAATTAATGTTAATATTTCATGATTATCCCGATTCAAAAGTAACCCAAGTAGTGAGGGGTTTCATCTCAATTCACCTTCAATTGAGACTAAATTTTTATTATGAACATAGTTACTTTTATATTGTGTGCTTAATTCCCTATTAGTTTTTATATTATGAATTACATTTCTTCCATGATATTAAAATTTATAATTTTATCAAACATTTTAAGAATTTCATGATTCCAAAGAAACTCATGTATTAAGGGATTCTAGTCTCGCTTTTAATTTCATGTGGCATACATCATAATTACTACTAATTTAGTTTATGTGGTGTGTCTAGCTCCACTTTATATATATTATATCATTAATTATTATATCTTAATAGTATTTAATTTTTTAAATTGATTATAACAACTTTTCCGATTTCAAATTCCGATGTTACCATGATTGTGACAGGATTTCTAGTCTCACTTTTATTTTTGTGAGACTTATTCCATTTTTTGAACTTATTATTTTTGTGTGGTGTATCTAATTTCCATGAAGAAATGTGATTATTATTATACTTAAATTTATGGATATTATTATAACATTTTTTGTATCTCCCATTCATGGAGTTTTTGGTTTCAATGTTACCAAAGCGGTAATGATCATATTTAACAATGTTTATTCATTAAGACGTTTGTTATAATATACTCGTATATTCTTTTATAAGAAATTTATAATTATCCTTTTACATGATATATAATTAACATAATTATTTTCATGATATTCTATGATTCATTTAATTTTATTAAATTTATTGGGATACTGATTTAAATGTTTCAAAGTGTTATCAGACGCTTTTAAAAGCTTAGTTACTATTTTTCTCAAGAATGTTTTTATTGATTTTTTAATTATATTTCCATTCATAATCATAGATTGCCATTATTGATATATATCTTTCACTGAGGTTATTTTTTATGGATACAATCTCTATTATTTTATTGATGGATTATGATTGTTTCTAAGATTATCTTATTGAACCCATTTATTTTTCATGGGTTACTCGCATTTCAATGATATTGTATGAAACCCATTTCCTTTCAATATGGTATTCATGTTTCAAAGATATTGTTATGAAACCAATTTCTTATCCTTATTTTATTCATCGTTAAATTATATTTTTATGGATCCCATTTCATTTCCATGGGTTATTTATGTATCATAGAGATTGTTATGGACCTTTTTTGTTTTCCATGGGGTTTTTATATTTCAATGTTACTGTTATGTAACACATTTCCTTTCCTTTAGATATTCATGCTTCAAAGATTTTCCTGGAACCCATTTCCTGTCAAGGGGTTATTCATGTTTCAATGATATTTTTATGGAACCCAATTATTATCCATGGGTTACAGAAATTTCAATGATATTGTTATGGAACCCATTTCAATTACATGGGTTATTCCGGTTTCAAAGATATTGTTATGGAACCCATTTTTTTCCATGGGTTATTCATGTGTCAAATAAATATTATTTAATACAATACCATTATATAGGATAAACATGTTTCAAGTATATTATTATTGGACCCCTTTCATTTCTATGGATTACTTATGTTTTAGTGAGATTGTTAGGGAACACATTCTCTTTCCATGGGTTATTCATTTTTCATATATATTGTTATAGGACCTATTTCTTTTCAAGAATCTAATCAGTGGGATATTGGTTTCTCCAACAAGATTATTTAATCATCTATATGTGAATATTTTTCATTGGTACATTCACATTTCATGGTTGTTTATGTGAAAAATCATTGATGGATAGTTTCATAATAGACCATGGTTGGGAGGTTCTATGATTTTCCTCCAATACATTGGTTATAGAACTCAGCCGTATGACTATTCCATTTATTAGAGTGACATGTATGGAAGTATACCATATGGTTATTCCATTTATAATATGGAAAATACTAATTATTTTCTCAGATACCTTTATGTGTTTTTTATATTCTTGTCATTGGTTTATAATGTTTCTGGTTAACAAGAAAAATATTGAAAAGTTTGTGATTAATGATTCTAATAAATTTTGACTTTCCTGTGATATCATATTAGATAGTCCATGTATTTTTTGGTAAGAGTTAATTTATGATTCACTCATTCCCCTTGATTTTGTCATCATAATCTTAGACACTCTTTTTCTCATTGATTATATTTAATTATTAATGCTTATGTTTACCCTTACTGGTTATCAGAGTTCTCCCTTATTATGTTTCCTTTTCCCCATGTTCTAAAGAATGATGTGGAATTAAATTTTTAAAAAAATTATATTAAAAGGATGATATTGATAAACTACTATGAAATATAAAAAGCTATTTTAAATGAGATATATGTTATTTTAAATACTTACAAGTCCAAGTTGATATGAGTAGTTTATGTATATGTTTTAAATAATTCTAATAGACTATAATCATAAATGTACCTCAAGGTTTTACATGATCCATGTTTTTATTTATTATTTTTTAATATTTAGATGATAAATTTGGGTCACAATTATCAACATCGATGATGGAAATGTAATGTTATGGATTTGAGCACATGATATGTGAGTGCGGGTTCTGGGCTATTGTATTTTGTATCAAATGTCAGTTTAGATAACTTTGATGATAAGGATTTATTTATATGAGGGTATATTAAGAGTTTTGGATACTCACATAGGACTATAAGATGAAGTTTTATCATGCATTAAATGTTAGAAGAAACCCCATTTGAAGTTTTTAAGTAGTAAAAATTTTGAGGTTATCAATGACGATTTTGGAGAACACATTTTGATGAGTAATATTTATTCCCTAGGATTAACATGATTCATTTTTATTGAGTATTTATTTTCCAGAATAAAAAAAGGGATAACCTATATATTGGGTTACAAGCCATCACATATGGATTGACTTTGGGGATTGAACTCATGACTATATAATGATATGGGTTGCACACACTAACACATGCATATGTGAAGTCCTGGTTAGTGTAAAAAATTTCAAAGGTTAATATTAAATTTATTTTTGAAACATATGGTAATTTATTTTAGGAATATTGGATTATATATCTTTGATTATTAAATGATCAAATCCTTCTAATACAGAGTTTAAAAATGTAGTTAGGAAATTTATGAATGATTTTATAGATAGTTATTTACGGAATAATTTACATTTACCTTTGGGTGTAACTATTTAATTTTGATGAGTATTGTATCATTTTATGGTTTACAAGTTTTGGAGATTATTTTATAATGTTCTTACAAATTTTATTTTTTTTAATGACAAATGATAGGTGGAATATATTAATTATCCCTTTTATGATTATGTGGTATTTAAACGTTAATTTTAGTGCTTTCAGATATAAAGCGTCATCTCGAATACTAATCATTTCGATATCGATATAATATTTTTGTAGAAATTAATTTAAGGAATAAATAATACAATTCAAGGAATTATATTTCCTCTTGAACTAGACACTAATATAATTATTTTTCATTAGGGAAAATATCATCAATTAAAATGTTGCCTTATTACCATATTTTTTTATGGAATCATTAACCATTTCCACACAAATTTTCTAGTTGTTTTATAATCACTTAATTTACATTCACCATTTTTTCTATCACTCTATATTAGTACCAATGAATTATTTTTCCCTTCCAAATCAGTCATTTATTTTCCTACCAATGTTTTCACTTTGGGGAATTCTAGTTGTAAGAATCTTCTGGTGACATTATTATTTCCCACATTGCCTTTTAAGATGATGTTTTATTGACCCTTTTTAAAATGTGGGTTTCAATAAATGAATAATATAAATTTTAATCATTTTATAATCAAGAAGAATTTTTAAGAATAAATTCATTTTAAGGGGGGTAGGAAGTTCCATCTTGAATGTTTATAAAAAGTATTATTTCATATTATTTTTAATTATTAAATATATTGTGTTTCAAAAAATACATAATTTATATTTAATAACATTCCACAAAAATTTTACCATTCATTTCTTGTAAAATTGAGTCCCTTTTAAGACATATATTACACGCAAGGTTGAGTCTTCAATACAGATATTCATTATTATTATTATTATTTATTTATCCTATTATTTAAACCTAGATATTCGAATGTAGAAAAAATAATATTATTAAACATGTTATGAAGTCCTAGTTTTCACATGTTTATAAAGTAAATATATTTGTTACCAACTAATTATAAATTAAAATAAATACCATTTTATTATAAAGGATGTGTTTTTATAAAAACAATGTTTATGACTAGAACGGTGTTTTATGCTAATAAATTAAATTCTTCATAGATATTCAAATATATTAATGATATTTATATATTTCATGTTTAATAAAATATTTTTAAATTAATTTAAGAAAATTTATATTGTTAATAAATTAATAAATATAATTTTAAAATGAAATAGATATATATTTTTAAAATGATGTTTTATAGGCTTTAAGTGGTGCACCAATTTTAATACAATTTTCCCAGAAATTTTATATTTTTTGTCTGAAAAATAGTAAATCCATTTTTCTAAGTGTAATATAAATCTTTAATTTTTTTTAATATTCATTTTTTTTTGAGAACATACATATTTTGATGAATATTTAATGACACCTAAATTTAAATGAAATTTGATTTTTCATCCTAATAATTTATAGTGTTTAATTAAATTTTTAATTGTTTTAAAATTATGCATTCATATGTTTAAAATCATTTAAAATTTATGTTCATTAGAAACAATTTTAAATTGAATTTTGATATATAGAATTATAAAACATTTGAACATTTTTACTTTAAAACCCATATTACCACACCATTTGCAAGATTAATTTTAAATTACCACTTTTGTGATTTGATTTAATAAAAATGGAATCCATATTGTGAAATAATATATTTAATAATTTAATATTATTAAAAATTATTTTTTAACTAAAATAATTACTGGATTTTGTTAAAATTATTATATTGATTAATGAAAAATTATCATAATTAATGACTAAACATGAAAAATAAAGCGTAAAAATTATCATACACTTGACTAAAAAATATTTTCTCACCTTATGTCAACCATGAAGAAAATAAGGATTTATAATGTTTTAGTTTTACCCCTTTAGGGACAATTTAAACAAGAAGAACACTCAAATCGTTTAAGGAATATCCAAGGTGTCATTTACCTCTACTTATAAAAGACATCATCTCCTCCTCCTATCATCACACATATCAAGGTCATGGGATTGTACTACCCCTTCCCAAATATTCTCCCAATATTATCTCCATAAATTTATATTCCTCACCTTGGTAAAAAAATACAACCAAGGAATCCATCCTCCTATCATCACACATATCAAGGTCATGGGATTGTACAACCCCTTCCCAAATATTCTCCCAATATTATCTCCATAAATTTATATTCATCACATTGGGAAAAAAATACAACCAAGGAATCCATTTGGTGCAAACCAAAAATAGTTACCCAAAAAAGAGGAAACATTCTTCGACATGTATTTGTATTTTATTTATTCCTCCACCCATTATATTATTGTTATTACATGATTATATAAAATAATAATTATCATCAATTAAAATATATTTTGTAATTTTATTTTTTCTACCTAAACCTAAATACACTTCCATCAAGTGGGTAACGAAATTACCATTATTGTACAATGAACTACCGCCACGTGAAATGATGTCGATCGTTTTCTCATTACCACTTATCATGGTAGGTAATTATTATGGAAACCTTGTTTTTTATTATATATTAGATATTTCGGATGTCATGATAGTTTTTCTATTTTTAAATAATAGATACATTTATTATTTCCATTTTTTGTAAATATGATAACATCGTTTGATGATGTGTGGACTATCAACTCCTCAATGTGATATGATTCATTCACACATTTCATGGAATTTATTATGTATGTATTTAATTAAACATATTTTAAATAAATAATATGTATATTATTTTCATAACATAATTATATCTTTATAAATATAATATTTTATTTTCATTATTAGATTTTCCCACACTGAAAATGTTATAATGTTGTTCATGGACGGGTGGACTACTGCCTTCTCGACATGATGTGATTCTTTTTATAATAAAATATTTATATATATAACTATATATGATTAAATAATATATTGAATTTTATATAATTAAAATTATATAAAGATAATTTTTACTTTCACCCTTTTGAGAAGGATCATTATAAAATTGATATGTTACTAATGCATAAGTATGGCAAATCGTCTCCATGATTGTAACGTTGGTTAATATTTCATAACTGTCATTCATGATATGTTTTAGAAACCGGAATTGATGTATAAATGTAATAATTATATCACGATTATTATTCTGTATATATTTTTATGTTGACTTCATTGACCATAGTTGACCTATCAAAGTCAATTTTCAGACATATGTCGAATATGGCCAAAACACCTGATTTAAACAATTATTTACTAATTAATTGTATATAAATTGTTAATATGTTAAATAAATTTAATAATAAACTTGTAATTTTTTAGGATCCATTTAGATAATTTAAAAATCTATTTTTCAGTAAAATAGAGAACAAGAATGAAAATTTGAACTCTATATAAGGGATTTCTTCTCAATTTCATCTAGTTGAGGAATATTATATTTCTAAACACCCTGTTAATTTTATATACGGTATACTATTCCCTAAGAAATTTTATATCATGAATTTTCATTATTTCAGGATATTTAAATCTTTAATTAATTTTATTCATTCTTGGGTATCATGATTCAAAATTTACACAAGTTGTAAGGGATTTCATCTCAATTTCATTTCATTAAGGCATAATATAATATTATACGCATTGTAAATTTAATTTGGTATATATACATACATATGACATGTTATATCCTGAAGTTACTTTAATTAAAAATAATAAAATATTTAATTGATATTAATCATTCATTGGGATCACAATTCAAAAGTCACTCACATTGTATGTGGTTTCCTCACAATTTACATTGATTTGAGACTTTATTGTTAGTATGCACCATATTAATATTGTATTGTGTATCTAAAAACCTATGAATCTTTATATCATGAATTTAATTTATGTAATTATATTAATGGTTCAAATTGAAGTTATTATTTCATGAATCTTATGATTCAACACCAGTAGTAATGAAATATTATCCCTCTTTTAGTTTTGTTATGTAAACATCATAATGGCCACTTACTTCTTTTATGTGGTATATCTACTTCACATATGATATATTATATTCATGATTAATTTATCTTCATGGTATATAAATTATTAATTATATGATTACTACTTTTTTTAATTTAGATATTATTATAGTTTTATGATTATTTTTATTATCGCTTTTATTTTTTCGAGACATATTAGATATTCACCAATTATTCATGTTGTGTATTATATATACATCCTATGAAAGTATTTTCTATTTATTATACATAAATTTAGGTTTCATTATATATATATTGTTTTATCTCTCTTTCATGGGGTTTATAGTTTCAATGTTACCAAGGTGATAATGGACTTTTGTCACAATTTTTCTTCTTTGAGATGTTTATTATGTTACACAACTATCTTCTTTCATGTGATGTTTATAATTCCATTTTTATATGATATATAATTAAGGTACATATTTTCATGAAATTATATGTTTCATTTAATGTTATTTTATTCATGGGGTTAATTATTCTAATGTCTCAAATTGGTATGGGATTATTTAAGATGTTTAAAGATTATTTTCCTCAAAAAAATTAAATATATATTATTTTTTTCCAATCTTCAATGGGAAAAAACATTTTTGACATATCCTCCGCGAAATTGTTTTTATTGATATCACCCTAATTTTTTTATGTATGGAATAATATTATTTCTAAGAGGCTTTTATTGAACCTATTTCATATCCATGTGTTATTCTTGTTTTTGTGTGAATTTAATTGAATCCACATCCATTCATTGTGTTATTAATGTTTTAAATAGATTGTTTTTAAAACCAATTCCATTTTTTGATTTATTCATTTCTAAAATATATTTTTCTGGAACCCATTTTCATTCTATAGGTTTTTCATTCTTTAAAGTGTTTTTAAAACCCATTTATATTCAATAGTTTATTAGTTTTTAAAGAGACTATTATGGAACCCATTTCCCTTCCTTGGGTAATTCGCGTTTAAGGGAGATTATTATGGAACCCATTCCCTTTAATTGGGTTATTCAGGTGTCAATGTGATTTTTAGGGTACCCATTTCATTTCCATGGATTTTTTATGTTTTTATGACATTATTATGGAACCAATTTCCATTAAATATGTTATTCATGTTTCAAAAATATTTTTATAGAACCCATTTCATTTCCATGGGTTATTCATGATTCAAAGAGATTGTTTTGGGAACCATTTTCTTGTCATAGGTTATTCATATCTCCAAAATATTTTTATGGAACCCATTTCCATTCCATGGTTTTATCATGTTTCCAAGAGATTATTATTGGACTCATTTCATTTAAATCTGTTAATCAAGTTTCAATGAGATTGTTATCAAACCCATTTTCTTTTCATGGATTATTCAATTTTCAATGATATTATTATCGAACGCATTTTGTTTATATGGTTTAATTAATGGGTTATTGGTTACTACAATGATTTTATTATATATTTCATGTGTGATGATTTTTCAATACAAGTTGGACATTTTTGGGGTGGTCACATGATAAACCAATTAATGGTGGTTCCATGATTAACCAAGGACCACTGGGTCCATGATATCCCTTCACAGAATTTGGTATGGATGTCAGCTATATGGATATTCCATTTTTAACAGTGACATGTATGGAATTCGACAACATAGTTATTACAATTATAAGGTTGAAAATTTTAATTATGTACAATGATAAATTTATGTGTCTTTTTATACTTATTATGGGGTTATAATTACTCTAATTATCGATATTGATATAACATAGATCATGATTATTGGTAATAATGAGTCTTGACCTTTCCATATTTTCCGATTTTAGGGACTTTATATTGAGGGTTATGAGTCATTTTATGATTCTCTCATAAACATTGACTATTTCATCACACCGTTATGAAATCATATCCTCATTGATGAATTTTAATTGTTAATGTTTATGTTTAACCTTACTGAGTTTCTCAACTCACAGTTTTTATGTTTCATTTTTCCCGAGTTTTAAATAATGATGATGAATGATTTATTTCTATAAATCATTTCACAAGGATGGTTTTGATGAACTATTTGAAAATAATAAAATTTAGGATAAATGGGAGAAATATACTTTTGGTGGCTTATGAGATTAATTTTATATAAGTTTTTTATATAACAATTTATGATAATTATCAAAATCACAAATCACAAAAGGTCATCATGGATGTACATGATCCAACTTTTGATTTTTCATGTTTTCAGTATTAGATTAAAAACGTGGCTCAATATTATTGGCATATAATATAGAAATTCAATGTTAGGGTTTTCGGCATAGGATTTTGGAGTGTGGGATCATAGATGTTATATGAATCCCCCAACAAAACCTCTATAGGTTTCCTAATCTACTTGAAGAACAAAAATCCAAAGAGAGGTATAGAAACTTAGTGCATTTCTCACTACATGTGTAGCACTACAATAGAAGATGATCATGATATAGATTCATACTACCATTACTGTTAATCCCTTTATTTCCAAAAGAAAACCATAATAGTGAGCCTTATTTCTGCAAGATGATGATTCCATACCTTTCATGGATGAAATAGCAGTGCCTCTACATGGGGCCTCTCTCATATTCCCTTATATAGTGACTTCATAATTTATCAAATCGAAAAAACTACATATATGGAAAACATTCACCTATGAACTGATCTCATAGTGATGCCCATCCTGATAACGCCCCACCCTACATATATCATCAACTACTGATGATAGAGAAAATCCCTTTAGGTCATTGAAACATTCATTCAGTTCTAGCTCTAACATTACCTCTTACATCAAGTGTATGACTTAAATATAATTTTCATCCCTCAAAGCATTGCGGTATGAATGGATTAAGAACTTCATCTGTATGTCATCTAAAGATAAATCCCCTTGCTACCCAACCTACTCTGAAATGTATGACTAACACATGGTTGTCCCAAAAATCATATATATAGAAATCTTCTCCCTTTAATCTATATGTGTATCATGATGACTAAAGGTCATCTTGACCGACGTGATCTAGTACTTGGATACATAGTGGTCTCCCTACCGAGTGAACATAGACATATTATTTAGTTAGATCTATCGTGTCGATACATAATTTAATTGAATGATGTTGAAATGAAATTTTTCCACAAATTAAATGACCCTCATGATATTTTCAGTAAGAATAACATCCATATGATCCTGAGGAAATACCAAAATCTCTATTTTAGATGTGTTTGGAGCATGTTGATTTCAACTCTCCATATGTGCAATTCAAAGATGATTTGTAGGAATTTTCAATATAAGAAAAACACCCACCATAAAACATTGGATATAATACGGTCAACATCAATTGTTGATAACAATAATTAACCATGGAATACTTGTCTCTTCAGGTAGCACTTACATGTGTTTTAGCATGACATATCAGTTCATTTACTTGATTACATGGATATAAAATTTTATCTTATATCATTTCTCAAATAGTAATGTATATATCAAATATAGTAAAAAAAGACCCAATAATGAACCATATATGTTAAAATAAATCCTTATGTGCCTATCAGGATTCATACATAATCTTCTCATGCTATACTGAGCCATGAGTGTAAATATTAATAGACAGTAACATCATAAAAATCCCACAGAACATGTGAATCACCCAGGGTGAAAAAAAATCAATTCTAACTATAGAACAAAATAAATAAGAATCCATACCCTCGTCACATGTATTTTCGCTCATACATGGGTTAACTTCACCCATGAAAAACTTCATTACAAAGTATTGACATAACTTAGTCTCCTTTATAACATGTAATAATAGTAATGAAACAGAACAAGAAATATTTCATGCTCTGGTACCACTTTGGAGAATCTCTTAGTGAGGAACTCTCTCATGTGGTTGAACAGATTTGTTATGGGAACTCAAGTATGTCTTCCCATATGACAGAAAATGCCGACTATCTGCGAGGGTGTGATATGTATAGTGGGGGGAATATACCCCCATAAATAAAGATAAAATATCGTGGAATAATCATATAGATATAAATAATAAATATCAGAGTAGTGGAAGTAATGGAAATAATACAATATAGTGGAAAAAACAACAATAAAATCCAATTGGTCAATCCTATATGTAATAAAAGAATAATGTAATTATGTTATGAAATGATACTAAATTTCATGGTAGAAGTAATACATAATAATACAATCATAGAATCAATAATGATGAAAAAATCCCCAGTCCTAAACCCCAGTTCGGTTTCATCTCCAAACATCAACCCATCCAGAAAGTAAATAATCAATAGTAAAGTCATTTTCCCTTATCCATCCCTCCATCCAAGTAATCGCTCAGTTAAAAAATGGAACACCAAGTAGGGTGTCAGTAAAACATAGTAGGATTACACTCCCTTTTATAAATGTAACCATACTGATAATAAGTGCATGAAATAAATTAATAAATAAGTGAATTAATTATTTAAAGTTTAAAATTTAAATCAAATCTACATGCTTCGGAACCATGTCTTAATATCTATGAAATTTTATCACAACCCTTCCCACAATAAAAATATAACAATGATAAAACAAAGCCTACCTCAGGGCCATGTCGGAATGTCTCTGAGCATGTATCACAACCACTCTAACCATAACTATATAACCATAGTAAGATAACAAACAATTCTGGGTCAAACAACACTATATAATCATTTCATAAATCAATCTGGGTTGTGCCTAGAATATAAGAATAGTAGTATAAATTGAGGCCAATCTCGGTATATATTTATTTCAATATTTGTCTAGGCCGAGCCTAGTATATAATCATTCCAGCATGTCTCGGGTCAAATCGTGGTATATAATCATTTCAGTATGTCAACTCATCCATGGCCCTATTTAAGAATTACGAAATATAAGAAAAAAACACATCATGCAATCAAGGATATCCAAATATCACATTAAAAAAATAAATGTGTAATTATGAATGTTTCCATTTTTTATTTCATTAAACATTTCACTTCTTGTTTCACCCAAAATCAACAACATATGAATAAATTAAATAATCAGGCCAATCCAAGTTGACTCTATTTTATGGAAACACCCAAATAACATGTTATATGAAACACACTTTAATACACTAATCAATTTATTTGTAATCAATTATTCTCTCCCCAAAACTATAGCTGTAACCCTATTCAATACCCAAGAAGACCTAAATAGATTCCATGTAATAATCCAATTCATCATTTAATTAATATAGGTTCACAATATATTTCTGAAATTTGACATATTTTAGATACATGATATTAAAAAAATGGTTAAGGATTAGATACCCTACCTTTAAATAATGATCAACCAATGCTTCCAATGGAATTCATCAACAATATTGAAGGAACAGATGAACGCAATAAGGATCCTAGATCAAAACAGATCAAGGAAAAAACCAGCAACAACCATGGTCAAGACATTACACCATAATGTTTTGAGAACGAAGGGAGAACATGGGTATCTAATGAAAAACCACATACCAGGGATCTGATGTGTGATTTGTAGGTCATAAATGACGAGAGGAACTCCAAAATAGCCTAGAAGCTTTACTACATTTGAGAATATGAAACCTCGCATGAGGGAATTAGTTCAATCTCACACATGAAACCCATTAAAATTATATTCTGGATATTACATGAGGCATAATTCCTTTACACAACATGAAATTATATTTTTCTTCTTAAGCCAGAAATCCCCTCATATCATTTGATTAAGTATTTCTCAAAAACATTAAATGATGTGTAATATCTTCACAATGTGCATTCCTCTCACGTCATGCACTAAGATCACACATCTTTCCTAGAAATAGATATGTGTCATGTACCTTCATTGAACGGTGTGTAATTGATTGCAAATAGAATTTATCATATTTCCCTTGGAATGAACGGTACTAAAAAATAGACATATACCTATGGTTCTAGGAGAACTATGGGTATAGGTTGTTTTTCAAGACCAATACCCACAGTTTTCTCTAAACCATGGGAACACAAATGTTTATTGAGGTTATATACCCATATTTTTTCTAAAATGTGGGTATAACTTTCCCACATTATGGCAGGGAAATAAAACCAACAGGAAAGAAAATTGTTTTCACAGGAACACTTATTCCCACTATATTCTACCTATATCCACCATTTATATAAATATGTTTAATTAAATATATATTTATATACCAATAAGAAAAATAGGATAGTGGTTTGGTTCTAGAAGAGTAAAGTAACCGTTCGGGAATCGAATCCTGCGGTTAAATATTTTATCAAAGCTATACCCATGATTTTACAAACTGGGGGTATAGGTTAATGACATGGTGGAGTAGACCTATACCCATGTTTTCCAAAACCGTTTGTATATATTGAGGCTATACTCGTGCCTAGATTGACCATAGTTGCTTCAAATCGTGACTATATCCTATACCCCTGGTTTCAAGGGCTATACCAACAGTTTCAAATTGTGGGTATAGGGTTGTTTTCTTGTAGTTGAACCTAAACCACAACTAAAGAAATCACTAGTAGGGAGAACCCCTCATAAACCCATTTATTCATTATACCTAGACACCATTAATTTAAATAAGAATATATCCTATAACATTATGTAATTTTCAAAAACAAAGGCTATCTCTCCCACTCTCTAAATAGGACTCAACCACTACGGTTCAAACAAAAAACTCAAAGAGGGATGTTTCGGGAATAAAATGGAATACTACATATGGGATTTTAAACTATGATAAATAACTCGAAATGGCTATATGCTACTCATGAGTATACTAACTACCTCAATACCTATCATTTTATTTACTGAAAAAATCTTTACACCCATGTAGAAGTTTACCACAACCCCACATATTTCTTACCAAGGATGTTCGCAAACCCTAGAAGGAGCCTTCTATATCTCATGTTGAAGCCTTTACACAACATAAATAAATAGAATCATTCAATTAAATTACCTAACAATAAAAAAATATGACCACTAAGTGCACCATCTAAATAACATCATCCATGAAAATCAATGCACCACCCAAATTACATCACTTTTAAAATATTGCACACAATCAAAATAATAACTACCATACTTTATAATGATAATTTTACATATCAATAATAATATTAATCCTAGTAACACAAATCAATAGTCAACCATAATTTTAAGACCCCCTTCGGAACCACACTTTGAAATTGTCCTCGATTCTAAACAAACATACCTCCACTATGAAATACATTAAATCCTTTTCCCTTAAAATTGATATTTATAAAAACCATTTTTCACAAAATCACACCACCATAATGAAATTATTTTAGTGATATAAAATAATTTAGTTAAAACTCCTCATTCAAGATCGTGTGATTTGAAATACAATAACATGAGTGATAATACACTTACATCAACCCGATGATGAAGCCATGTTACACCACTAAATCCAAGACCCTCCCTATTTATATAAATATTAAATCAATAACCATAAACCCCATAAATAGAATTTGTTTCACCATGCCTAGAAAAAATATCCATGTAAAAACCCTTTATCATGAGAGAAATGACAAAAATTAAGTAGTAACATACATTTGACTTGACACCCAAACCATTAAATGTTCAAGGGATAAGAGATATGATAAAATAATCCAATCCAAGAGTTGATATCCCCATGAAAGAGGGAAGAAATATGACCATAACCACAAAAATATGGGTAAAATAGAAAGTTTGGTAGGAATTTTAGGTTTTTACATGCCTTAAAGTCATAGTTCCTTGTGACCTTTCATCAACCTTGTATCCCTATTTTCCTCCCTCATTACCCCTTACATTACATTACATGAGATGATGAATGGTCCCTATGTATATGAAACCTCCAAAGATCATCCCAAAAAATATTTTTAATCTCCAAACACCCCCGAAAAATTTATCCTTCTTTACCTACACATCCATGAACGTCAAAATAGCTCAACAAACCTCCCCCAAATATTTAAATCATCCATCCCAATTCAATTTCCTTAACTCCAAAAATCAAACTTGACAATTATTTCATCCAAAAAAATTTATCATCCCTGAAAAACTAGGTTCATGAAAATTCATTGAATAGTCATTATTCAATTATTACCTTCCATGATTTCATTTGATCATGCATGGACAACATCCACTACGAACATAACTACTGGGAAACCTAAATCCATACATTTTAATGTTGTTCTCCCACCATATTTAGATAAATATACATCATTAAATTACTATAATCACGCCACAAGGGAAATAATATAAAATCATACCAAAATAGACATTCAACTAGTATTTTATCCACAACTCAAAGAGCATGGATAACTGATCCATCACTAAATAAATCAGTATTCTACTTTTACTTTGGCTAGTCAAACATAACCTAGCCTATCCCAACATATAATTAACCTAAATAATTTACCCATCCATACATTTATGCACTTCCACTATGTTTCAACCTCTTATAAGTATAAATTTCTAGTCAGTATAGGATATGAATATCTAGTATCACTTCATCTCGATGGTGAATCCATATAGATTATTAGAATCCCAAACAAACCATTCCAATGCATAATAATAAACTCACTGATTGATTTTTGTGATACTGGATTTTGTTTTTTTATGAGATGCATGTGATATAAAATATTGGGGTCTAATTTCTATCATATAGCTAAAATCCAAAGATGTGGTGGTCATATGTTCTAGCTTATTCATGGATTTTTAGGTGACTTTCCACTTACTTTATGATATTACATACAATTTTTGTAGGTTAGTGTTCCTTAACCGATGAAGTATAGGTGCATAATCTAGGAAAAAGGGTGAATATTCATGTTTACTAGAAATCATCTATGTGATTCACATTAAGGGAGTTTTTTTAATTATTTTTATTATTTTAAATAATTTTTTAAATAAGAGCCATTCTTTATTGAGTAAAATGGATAAAACATTTTTGTTTTGTGTTATATTTTTTTCTGAAAATATAATTTAGGATGTTATAATAATTTTTATTATTTGAAATTATTATAATTTTATAACCTTATAATTACCAACATATATTATTTTTTAGTAAAAAAAGATTTTAACTCAATCCTATACACAAGAAATATCCTACAACTAGAATTCAATGGAAATAATTTTTTTTATTAAATCTATAAGATACAAAGTGACATCCATTCATTCAATACATAATGGAATGCCCACTAAAATGAAACTTTTGTTCAAAATAACCATTTTCCACTAATATTTTACTCAATGTATCAATTAATTATCAAATACTTTTAATCGTGCATCCAAATTAATTCCACTCATGATTCATCAATAATTTCCATTTTTTCTCCAATATTTATTGATTAAATATTCAATATATTTTTATTATAATTTTCAATAAATGTATAGTAAATTATCTATAAAATATATCTTTAACATTTTTTGTAACCCTCAACACCTCATTCTATAATATCGGTGCTATAAATTTCTTTTATGGATGCTAAATGCATTGATGTTGTCACTGTCTTTAAAAAGAAGTCTCTTTTATTAGGGATAATGCTATCACTAATGAAAGACCTTCCCAAATACTAAAAATTAAATCAATTGTATTTTAAACACTCTCATACTTTAAATAATATACAAATTAAAATAATTTAATTTGTAGTAAAATCATTACACTAAATAAAAAAAACTATTTAAATAAACATTGTATCATCATGATAATATAACTATTAAATAAAATAATTCTCCTAAAAAAATTACATAGATTTATTGTTCATTTAAAAATGAAAATAATTATAAATAATATAAAATCAACACTCGTAGAAATACATCCCAAATAACAAAAACAACCTCATAAAAAGAAGTATGTTCCTATAATAAAAATAATGTTTGTCAATATTCTATTAGAAGACATTCCATTTGAGGTAATTAAGTTATAAAAATATTGAAGTTATCAATGATGAATTTGGGGAGAACATTTTGATGAGTAATTTTTATTCCCTAGGATTAACATGATGCATTTTTATTGAGTATTTATTTTTCAAAATGAAAAAAGGGACAACCCATATATTGGGGGACAACCTATCACATATAGACAGATTGTGGGGATTAAACCCATGGCTAAATAATGATAAAGGTTTAAAACACTAACACTGGAGTATGTGATGTCCTAGTTAGTGTGAAAAAATTTAAAGGTTAATATTAAATTTATTTTTCAATCATATTGGAATTTATTTTAGGAATATTTTTTTATATATCTTCGATGATTAAATGATCACATACTTATAATAATTAGGTTTCAAATGTAGTTATGAAATGTATGAAATATTTTATAGATAGTTATTTATGGAATAATATAGTATTACCTTTTGGTGTAACTATTGAATTTGGATGTTTATTTTATCATGTTATGGTTTACTTGTTTTCAAGATTATTTTAAAATGTTCATACAATTTTGATTTTGGTTAATGACCAATGAAAGGTTAAATAGCTTGATTATCCCTTTTATGGTTATGTGGTATTTAATCCTTTATTTTAGTGATTTCGGATATAAAGCTTTATCTCGAATACTAATAATTTGGAGAATGATATAATATTTTTTTGTAAATTAATTTAAGGAATAAATAATAAAAATAAAGAAATTATATTTCATCTTGAACTAGACAGTAATATAATTGTTTATCTTTAGGTAAAATATCATCAAATAAATTGTTACCCTATTACCATATTTTTTGATTGAATCAATAACCATTTCCACGCAAATTTGGCTAGTTGTTTCATTTTAACTTAATTTACATTGAACATGTTTTCTATTACTCTAAATATGACCCAATGAATTATTTCTTCCTTCCAAATCAATCTTTTAATTTCCTACCAATGTTCTCCCTTTATGGAATCCTAGTTGTGAGAATCTTATGGTGACCTTATTATTTCACATATTGCATTTTAAGATGATGTTTTAATGACCATTTATAAAATGTGGGATTTAATAAATGAATAATATAAATTTTAATCATTTTATAATCATGAAAAATTTTAAGAATAAATTCATTTTAAGGGGGTAGAATGTTGCCACCTGAATGTTTATAAAAAGTACTCTTTCAAATTATTTTAAATTATTTAATAGATTTTTTTACAAAAAATATATAATTTATATTTAATAACATTCCACAAAAATTTTACATTTCATTTCATGTAACATTGAGTCTCTTTTAGGACTTATATTACACATAAGGTTGAGTCTTACTAGACAATTATTTATTATTAAAATTATTTGTTTAACCTATTATTTTAACCTAGATATTGGAATGCACAAAAACAATTTGATTAAACATGTTATGAAATCATAGTTTTCAGATGTTTATAAAATAAATTCATCTTTTTACCAACTAATTAATAATTACTAAAAATACAAATTTATTATAAAGGATGTGTTTCAAAAAACCAATTTTTATGACTAGAATGAGGTTTTATCTTAACAAATTAAATTCTTCACTAGTATTAAAATTTATTACTGATATTTATATATTATATATTTAATAATTTTTTTAAATTCATTTAATAAAAATTATATTGTTTATAAAATTATAATTATAATTATAAAATGAAATAGATATATATTTTTAAAAGGTTGTTTTACAGCCTTTTACTGGTGCACGAATTTTAAAACTATTTTCTTGGATATTTTCTATATTTTTTTGAAAAAAATTAATCCATTTTTCTATGTGTAATATAAAACATTAATTTGGTTTCATTTTCAGTTTTTTCTGAGAACATTAATATTTTGTTGAATAGTGAATGACACTAATTTTTAATTGAAAATTGATTTTTCATCGGAATAATTTTTTGTGAAAATTTAAATTTTTAATTTTTAAAAAGTATACATAGATATGTTTTAAATCATTTGAAAAATTATGGTCATTAGAGACAATTTCACATTGAATTTAAATATACAAAATTATAAAAGTTTTCAACATTTTCACATTAAAACCCATATTACCGTCTCGTTTTTAAGATTAATTTTAAATTAATTTCTACCAGTTTTGTCATTTGAATACATAAAAATTGTCTCCATATTTTGAAATATTATAATTCATAATTTAAATTATTTCAAATTATTTTTTAACTAACATAATTAATTGATGTTGTTAAAATTAATTATATTGATTATAGAAAAATTATCATAATTAATGAATAAAAATGGAAAATAAGGCGTAAAAGATAGCATACACTTGGCTAAAAATATTTTCTCACCATATGTCAACCATGAAGCATATAATTATTTTTAATGTTTTATTTTTATCCATTTAGAGACAATTAAAACAAGGAGACCACTAAAATCTTTTCAAGAATATCCAAGGTGTCTTTTCCCTCCACTTATAAAAGACATCATCTCCTCCTCCTATCAACACACATATCAAGGTCATGGGATTGTTTAACCCCTTCCCAGATATTCTCCAAATATTATCTAAATTAATTTGTATTCCTCACTTTTGAAAAAAAAATACAACCATGGAATCCCTTTGGTGCAAACCAAAAATAGTTACCCAAAAAAGAGGTAACATTCTTTGACATATATTTAACTTTTATTTCTTCCTCCGCCCATTATATTATTTTTATTACATGAATATATAAAACCATAATTATAATCAATAAAAATATATTTTTTTATTTTATTTTTTCTTCCAACACCTAAATACACTTCCATTAAATGGGTAACGAAATTACCATTGTTGTATAATGAACTACCACCACGTGAAATGATGTCGATCGTTTTTTTTTTCATTACCACTTATCACGGTAGGTAATTATGATGGAAACCATATTTTTATGATATATTAGATATTTTTGGTTTCTTGATACTTTATCTATTTTTAAATAACTGATACATTTATTATTTCCATTTTTTATAAATATGATAACACCAATTGATGACATGTGGACTGTCGCCACCTCAATGTAATGTGGTACTTTCATAAATTTCATGGAATTTATTAAGTATGGATTTAATTAAACTTATGTTACATAAAAAAAATATTATTTTCATAACATAATTATATATCTATAAATATAATATTTAATTTTCATTATTATATTTTCTCACACTGAAATTTTTATAATGTTGTTTATGGATGTGTGGACTACTACCTTCTCAACATGATGTGATTCTTTATACCTTAAAAAATTATATATATAACTATATTTGATTAAATAATATGTTAAATGTTATATAATTATAATTATTTTAAAATAATTTTTTCTTTCATCCTTTTTAGAAGGATCATTATAATATTGGAATGTTACTACTACTTAAGTATGGCCTACCGTCCCACTAATTGTAACGTTGGTTCATACTTCAGAACTATCATTCATGATTGGTTTTATAAACTAGAATTGATGAATAAATATAATAATTATTTCATGAATATTATTCATTAGATTTTTATATATTGACCTCATTGACCATAGTCGACCAATCAAATTCAATTTTCAGACATATGTCAAATATGGTCAAAAAAAACTAATTTAATCATTATTTACTAATTAATTGTATATAAATTGTTTATATGTAAAATAATAGTATTAATAAACATGGATAATTTTATGATTCATTTAGATAATTTAAAAATATATTTTTCAAGAAGATAGAGAATAAGAATGAAAATTTTAAATCCAAGTAAGGGATTTCATCTAAATTTCATTTCATTGAGGCATATTCTATTGTTAAAAACCATTTCTATTTTATATAGGGAATATTATTCCCTATGAAATTTTATATCATGAATTTACATTATTTCATTATTTTTACATCTTTAATTGTTGTTATTAATTCATGGGTATCATGATATAAAAGATACACAAGTAGTAAGGGATTTCGTATCAATTTCATTTCATTAAGTAATAATATATTATTATACACCTTTTTAATTTTATATGGTATATATACGTACATATGAAATGTTATATCAGTAATTTACTTTAAATAAAAATAATAAAACTTTTGATTGATATTAATCTTTAATGGGGATTACAATTAAAAAGTTACTCACATTGTAAGGGGTTTACTCTCAATTTACATTGATTTGAGACATCATTGTTATTTCTCACCAAGTTACTTTTATATTTTTTATATAAAAACCTATAAATTTTTATATGATGAATTTAATTTATGTATTTATATTAAAAGTGTAAATTGAAGTTATTGTTTCATGAATCTCATGATTAGAAAGATACTCAAGTAGTAATAAAATATTATCTCCCATTTTGTTTTGTGTGATAAACATCATAATGACCACTTATTTATTTTATATGGTTTATCTACTTCACATGTGATATATTATATTCTTGATTCATTATCTTCATGGTATATAAATTATTCATTATATCATTACTACTTTTTTGGTTTTTAATTTAGATGTTACTATAGTTGCAAGATGATTTTTATTAGTGGTATTATTTTTTCGATAAATATTTGATATTCACCGCTTATTCAAGTTTTGTATTATATTTACTTCCCATGAATGTATTTTATGATTATTATACTTAAATCTCTATGTCTTTACATATCCAATTTTTATCTCTCTTTCTTGGGGTTTACAAATTAAATATTACCAAAGTGGTAATGGACTTTTGTGATAATTTTTCTTTGTTTGATATGTTTATTATGTTACAAACATATCTTCTTTTATGTGATGTTCATAATTCCTTTTTTACATGATATATAATTAGGATGCATAATTTCATGAAATTATATGTTTCATTTAATGTTATTTCCTTCATAGGGTTAATGATTCTAAAGTCTCAAATATGTATGGGATTTTTTGGGATGTTTAAAGATTATTTTCCACACAAACAATAATGATATATTAATTTTTTTCCATTCATCATTGGGAAAAATTTTTTTTTCATATCCTCTACTAAAAAAATTGTATTGATATCATCACAATTATTTTATGGATGGATTAAGATTATTTCTAAGAGGTTTTTATTGAACCAATTTCTTTTCCATTATTCGAGTTTCAATGTGAGTTTAATTGAAACCATTTCCATTCATTGGGTTATTCATGTTTCAAAGATATTTTTATTAAACCCATTTAAATTAATAGATTTATTCATTTTTAAAATATCTTTTTATGGAACCCATTTTCATTCTATAAGTTGTTCATTATTTAATTTTTTTAGAACCCAGTTAAATTCCATAGTTTATTCATTTTTAAAGAGACTATTATGGATCCAATTTCCCTTCCTTGGGTAATTCACATTTCAGGGAGATTATTATGATACCCATTTCCTTTCATTGGTTTATTCATGTTTTAATGATATTTTTAATGTACCCATTTCATGTCTGTGGATTTTTCATGTTTTTATGACATTATTATGGAACCTATTTCCTTTACATGGGTTATTCATGTTTAAAAAATATTTTTATAGAACCCATTTTATTAACATGGGTTATTCAGGTTTCAAATATACTGTTATGGAAACCATTTCCTTTTCATGGGTTATTCATGTCTACAAAATATTTTTTTGGAACCTATTTCCATTCCTTGGTTTTATCATGTTTCCAAGAAATTATTATTGGACTCATTTCATTTACATATGTTAATCACATTTCAATGAAATTTTTATCAAACCCAATTACTTTTCATGGAGTATTCAATTTTAAAAGATATTAGTATCGAATTCATTTCATTTCAATGTATTAATTAATGGGTTATTGGTTATTAAAACAATTTTATTATATATTTCATGTGTGATGATTTTTCAATTCTAATTGGAAAATTTATAGGTGGTCACATGATAAACCAATTATGGGTGGTTCCATAATGAAACAAGGACTTGTGTGTCCATGATATCCCTCCACAGAATTAGGTATGGAAGTCAGCTATATGGAGATTCCATTTTTAATAGTGACATATATGGAAGTCGACAATATATTTATTCCAATTATAAGACTGAAAATTTTAATTATGTACCATCACACCTTTATGTTTTTTTTTTCAAACTTGTTATGGGGTTAAAATTACTTGAATGGTCGATATTGATATCACATGGATCATGATTATTGTTTATAATGAATCTTTACCTTTCCACATTTTTATATTTCATGATATTTATGTTGATGGTTATGAGTACTTTTATGATTCTCTCATGACCATTGACTATGTCATCACACCCTTATGAAATTATATTCTCATTGATGAACTTTAATAGTTAATGTATATGTTTACCCTTACTGAGATTCTCTACTTAAACATTTTATGTTTCATTTTCCCCGAGTTTTAAATTTTAATGATGAATTATTTATTTATATAAATCATTTCACGGGGATGGTGTTGATGAACAGTTGGAAAATAATAAAATCTATGATAAATGGGAGAAATATACTTCAGTGTCTTATGAAACCAATTTTATATGAGTTTTTTATATAACAATTTCTTATAATTATCATAATATCTAATCGCAAAATGTCCCCATGGTTGTACATGATCAAACTTTTAATTTTCATGTTTTAAGTATTAGATTAAAAACTTGCATCAATGTTATTGGCATATAGTCTAGAAATTCCATGTTAGGGATTTTGGAATAGGATTTGGGAGTGTGGGATCATGGATGTTATAAGCATCCCCCTAAAAAACCTTTACATGTTTCCCATTCTACTGGAAACATGACACTACAATGTGAGGTATATAAACTTTGTGCATTTATCACTTCATGGGTAGCACTGAAATGGAATGTGATCATGATATTCCTCCCACTACCCTTATTACTATACCCGTGTTTCTTTTAGAGAACCATAATACTGAGGCTTGTTTCCACAATAAGAAGAGTCCATAACTTTCTTTCTTGAAATGGCATTGCCTCTACTTGGGGCCTCTATCATATTACCTTCTATGGGGAGTTCATGATTTATCAAATCTACAAAACTACATTGATGGAAAATGATCACCTATAAACTGATTTCATAGTGATGACCATCCAGATAACGTTTAACCCTACATATATCATCAAGAACTGATGATAGAAAAAATACCTTCAGGTCATTGAAACATTCATTGAAATATGGAACTAACATTCCCTCTTACTTCAGGTTCATGACTTCAATAGACTTTTCATCCCTCAAAACATTGCAGTATAAATGGATTATGAACATCATCTTTAAGTACTCAATTGATAACTCCCCTTGCTACCCAACCTGCTGTGGAGTGTATGACCAACCCATGGTTATCCCATAAATCATATATAGAGAAATCTTCTCCATTTTAATCTATAGGTGTATCATGTTGACTAAAGATCAACTTTACCAACATGATCTAGTACTCGGATACATAGGGGCCTCCCTACCTAGTGAATATAGCTATATTCTTTAGTTTGAACTTTCATGTCAACACATACATTAATGGAATGATGTTGAAAAGAAATATTTCCATGAATTAAAAGACACTCATGATATTTTCAGCATGAATAAAATCCATATGATCCTCATGAAATATCAAAATCTCTCGTTTAGATGTTTTAGGAGATTGTTGATTTCCACTCTCTGGATGTGAAATTCAAAGATGATGAGGAGTCATTTTCACTATAATAAAAACACCCTCCTTAAGAAAGTTGGATATAATAAGGTCAGCCTCTATTGGTGATAACAATAATTAACCATAGAATACTGGTCTCTTCAAGAATCTATTACATGTGTTTTAGCATGACATATAAGTTCATTTACTTCATTTCATGGATATAAAATTTTACCTTATATCATAGATTCAATAGGAATATATATATCAAATATAGTAAAAATTAAATAATAATGAACCATATATGTTAAAATAATCCCTATGTTCCTATCCGGATGCATATATAATCCTACCACTCTACACAGAGCCATGAGTATAAATATTAATAGACAATAACATCATAAAAAAACTCAGAGAACATGTGAATCACCAAGGGTGAAATAAAATAAATTATAATAATAGAATAGTATAAATAATAATCCAATCCCTCGGCACATGGATTTTCGCTCATACTTGTGTTATATTCACCAATGAAAAACATCACTACCAATTATTAACAGATCCTAGTCTCCTTTATAACATTCCAAAATATTAATGAAATATAACATGATATATTTCATGATCAGGTACCACATTGTAGCATCTCTTGTTCAGGAACTCTCTCATGTGGCCGCACAGATTTGTTATAAGCACTCGATCAAGTCTTCCCAGATGCCAGAAGATGCCGACTATCAGTGAGGGTGTGATATTTATAGCGGGGTGAATATTCCCCCATTAATAGAGGTAATAATTTTTGGAATAAACATATAAAAAAATTAATAAATATCAGAGTAGTGGAAGTAATGGAAATAATACAATACAGTGGAAAAAACAATCATTAAAATCTAATTGATCAATCCTATATGTAATAAAAGAATAATGAAATTATGGGATGAAATTTAACTAAATTTCATGGTAGAAGTAATATCTAATAATAGAATAGTATAATAAATAATGACAAAAAATTCCCAAGTCCTGATCCCCATGTCTATCTTGTCTCCAAACATCAACCCGTCCAAAAAGTAAATAATCAATAGAAAAGTCATTTTCCCTTATCCAGTCCTCCATCCATGTAATCGCTCAGTTACAAAATGGAAGACCATGTTTCATGTCAGTAAAACACAGTAGGATAACAACACCTTTTATAAACGTAACCATACTGATAATAAGTGCAAGAAATAATTTATTAAATAACTGAATTAATTAATTAAATATTTAAATTAATACCAAATATACATGTTTTGGAACCATGTCTTAATATCTATGAACATTTATCACAACCTTTCCCACCATAAACATATACCCATGATAAAACAAATATTACCTCAGTGCCATGTCGGAATGACTCTAAGCATGTCTCACAACCACTCTAACCATAACCATATAACCATGGTAAGAAATCACACAAATCTGGGTCAAACCCCACTATATAAGCATTTCATAAATCAATCATGGCTGAGCCCAGTATATAAGAATATTACTATGAATTGAGTCCAAGCTCGTTATATGAGCATCACAACATGTATCGAGGCCGATCCTGGTATATAAACATTCCAACATGTCTCGATTCAAATATCATTATATAATCATGTTATTATGTCAACACATCAAACACCCTATTTAATAATTACAAAATTGAAAAAAAAACATGTCATATAATCCAGGATAGCCAAATATCACATCAAAAAAATCATTGTGTAATTATGAAAGATTCCATTTATCATTCCATTAAACATTTCACTTCTTGTTTGGCCATAAATAAATAACATATCAGTAAATTCAATAATCTTGCATATCCATGTTGAGTCTATTTCATGGAAACACCCAAATACTGTGTTATAAGAAACACAGATTAATCCATTAATCAATTTATTAAGAAGCAGTTGTTCTCTCACCATAACTGTAGTTGTAAGCCTAGTCAATACCCAAATGTATCTAAATGTATTCCTATTAATAATCCAATTCATAATTTAATTAATGTAGGTTCACAATATATTGTGGAAATTTGAAATATTTCAGATACATGAGATTAAAAAAATATATGGTTAAGGATTAGATACCCTAACATTAACTAATGATCAACCAATGCTTCTAACAAGATTCATCCACATGAATGACGGAACAGATGATCGTAATAATGTTCCTAGATCAAAATAGATCAATAGAAAAACCATCAACAACCATGGTAAAGATATTACACCAAAAAGGATAGAGAATGAAGGTAGATCAAGGGTATCTGAAGAAAAACCACATACCAAGGATCAGATGTGTGATTTTTAGGTCTGAAATGATGAGAGGCACTCCAAATAGCCTAAAACCTTTAATACATTTGAAAATGTGAGACCTATCATCATGGAATGAGTTCAATCTCACACATGAAACCCTTTAATATTGTATTCTGGATATTACATGATGCATAATTCATTTACACAACATGTAATTATATTTATTTACATAAGCAAAAAACCCCTCATATCATTTGATTATTTATTTCTCAAAAATAACAAATGATGTGTAATATCTTCACAATGTGCATTCCTCTCATGTCATGCACCAGGATCACATATTGTTCCTAGAAATAGATATATGTCATGTACCTTAATTGCATGGTGTGTAATTTCTCTGCAAATTGCATTTATCATGTTTCCCTCAGAATGAACAGTACTGTAAAATAGACTAATACCCACGGTTCTATGAGAACTATGGGTATATGTTATTTTTCAAGACCAATAATCATGGTTTTCCCTAAAACATGGGTATACAAATGTTTCTTGAGGATATATACCCACATTTTTTCCAAAATGTGGGTATAACTTTCCCAGGTTATGGCAGGGAAATAAAACAGGTGGGACAGAAAAAAATTTCATAGGAACACCAATTCCCACTGTATTTTCCCAATATCAACCATTTATATAAATATTTTTAAGTTAATATATATTTATATACCACTAAGATAAATAGGTTAGTGGTTTGGTGGTACAATATTAAAGGAGTGGTCTGGGAATCGAATACCACAGTAAAATATATTGTCAAAGCTATACACATGATTTTACAAACTGGGTGTATAGGTAAATGACATGGTGGAATAGACCTATACCAACATTTTCCAAAGCCTTTTTTATATATTGATGTTATACCGATGCCTCGATTGACCATAGTTCCTTCAAACCGTGGGTATATCTTATACCCATGGTTTCAAGGGCTATACCAACAGTTTCAAATTGTGTGTATAGGGTAGTTTTATAGTAGATGAACCTAAACCACAACTAAATCCAATTCTAGCATGGGGAACCCCTTAGAAACACATTTACACATTTATATCCAGACTCCATTAATTTAAATAAGCCTATATCCTATAACATTTGGTAATTTTCAAAAACAAAGGCCCTCTCTCACTCTCCAAATAAGACTCAACCACTATGGCTCAAATGAAAAACACAAAGAGGGATGTTTCAGGAAAGAAATGTAATATTACTGAGTAGATTTTAAACTATGAGAAATAACTTGGAATGGTCATATCCTATTCATGAGTTTACTAACTACCTCAAAAACTATCATTTTCTTTACCGACAATATCTTTACACTCATGTAAATGTTTACCTAAACCCCACATATTCATCACCAAGGAAGTCCCCATACCCAAGTAAGAGCCTTCTATATCTCATGTTGAAGCCTTCACAAATCATAAATCAATTGAATCATTCAATTAAATTACCTATCAATAAAATCATATGACTACTAAACTCCCCATTTAAATAACATCAACCATGAAAATAAATGCACCTCCCAAATTACAACACTTGTGAAATATTGCACATAATCACAATAACAAAACCCATATTTTCTAATGAAAATTTTACATATCAATAATAATAGTAATCCCAATAACAGAAATCAATAGTCAACCATAATGTTAAGACCCCCTTTGGATCCACACATTGAAATTGTCATCAATTCTAAACAAACATACCTCCACTTATAAAATCCATTGGCTCCTTTTCCATTAAAATTTATCGACATAAAAACAATTTTCCCCAAAATCAAACAACCATAATGAAATTATTTTAGCAACAAAAAATAATTTAACTAAAACTCCTCATTCAAGATCATGTGATTTGAAATAGAATTACATTAGTGATAAGCCACTTACATCAACCTAAAGATGAAGCCATATTATATAACTAAATCCATGACCCTCGCTATTTATATTCTTTTTAACCAATAACCATTAACCCCGTCAATCAAATTTGTTTCACCATGCCTCAGAAAAAATTCCATGTAAAAACCCTAGATTTTGAGAGAGATGAGAAAAGGTAAGTTGTAACATACCTTTCACATGACACCCAAACCATCAAAAGATCAAGGGATAAGAGATCTGATAAAATAATCCAAAAATAATCCAAGAGTTGATATCCCCACAAAAGATGAAATAAATATGACCATAACCGCCCAAATATGGGTAAAATAGAAAATTTGGGAGGAAATTTAGGTTTCTACATGCCTTGAATTCATATTTTCTTGTGACCATGAATCAACCTTGTATCCCTCTTTGCCTCCCTCATGACCACTTCCATAACATGACATGATATTTTGAATGGTCTTCCTGTATATGAAACCCCCAAGGATGATCCCAAAAAAACATTTTTATTCTCCAAACACCCCTGAAAAATTTATCCCTTTTTACCTAAAAATCCATGAACTTCAAAATAGCTCAACACACCTCCCCCAACTATTTAAACCATCTATCCCAATTCACATTCCTTAACTCTAATAGTCAAACTTGACAATTATTTCATCCTAAAAAATATATCATCCATGAAAAACATGGTTCATGAGAATTCATATAATAGTAAATATCCAATTATTACCTTCCACTATTCCATTTGATCATGCATGGAAAACATCCACTATGAATATAACTACTGGGATACATAAATACATACCTTTCATGATGTTCTCACACCATATTTAGATAAGTCTATGACATTACATTACTATACTCACACCACAAACGAAATAACAGTAAATCATAACCAAAAGAGACATTCAACTAGTATTCTATCCGCAACTCAAAGAGAATGGATAACTGAACCATCACTAAATAAATCAGAATACTACTTTGCCTTTGGCTAGTCAAACATAACCTGGACTACCCCAACATACACTTCACCTAAATAATTTACCCATCTTCTCATTTATGAACTTCCACTATGTTTCCACCACTTAAAAGTAGAAATTTATAGTGAGTATAGGATATGAATATCTAGTATCACTTAAACTCGATGGTGAATCCAAATAGAATGTTAGAATCCCCAACAAACCATTCCTAAATATAATCATAAAATCACTAATGGATTTTAGTAATACTTGCTTTTGATTTTTTATGAGATGCATGTGACATAAAATATTGTGGTCTAATTTCTATCATATAGCTAAAATCCATACATGTGGTGGTCATATTTTCTGGATTATTCATGGATTTTTTGTTGAGGTTCCACTTACTACATAATATTAGTTAAAATTTTTGTGCTTTAGTGTTCCATAACCAACGAAGCCTTGGTGCACATTCTAGGAAAAAGATAGACTTTTCATGTCACGATCCATCCCCTAGGGCCCGTGTTGTGACTACCCCAAGCCCGCCTTCCCTAGGCCAGGGGCTGGAAACTAGCACTGAAGGTGTATTCCCTAAAACTGGGAAGGCATTTCGTTTATAACATGTAAGCACATGTATCTAATCACACAACAAGATAGAAACACAAGTAAACTGAACTGTAAACTGAGTGAGTGCAGTAAGAAAAAAGGGGCCAGAATAAAAGCCCAATAGGAATGTACAAGTACAACTGTGATATAATACAACTGAAGAAAAGGGAATGTCATCTACCAGATCGTCCTCTGAGGTTCCTACCTGATGTTAAGGTACATATTTCCTCCTCATCACTCCACCTCCACCCGTCTCCTCTGCGTACCGACACGCTGTATGGTCCACCTCCAGGCACCATCCAATCTAAGTACTCTTAGCCTCTGTCAGTGATGTTTATCGTCTGCATCCCACACAAAAAGGTTCATGCACAGCCTATGTAGGGGTGAGTATAATGATACTCAGTAGGGAGCCCGAGACCCTCAAGTTCTTAAAAACCCGACAAGGATAAAGAACAATGTATGGAATCAATAGATAACCCTACATATGTATACACTCATACATATACCTATGTTATCAATTAATCTATCACAATAATGATGAAAAAATAGTGGTACTGACTCAGATCAAACTAGGTTTTATTCTAGGTGTAGAAACATGTAACATCCCCTATCTCATCTTCGAACACTTCAGATGCTAGAGAACCCTGTATTTATCGAGTATAGTGGGATAGCCACATGACACAGAGGTGCTTCCCACTAATCTTGGAATGCTGAGGTACTCCTCTTGTCGAGTACCATGGGTCTACCGTGCCACATAAAGGCGCTCCCCACCATGGGTCTGCCATGTCACACAGAGGTGCTCCCCCTTGTGACTTGCTAAGGTACTCCTCCTGTCGAGTATTGTGAGTCTGCCGCGTCACACAAAGGCTCTCCCCCTCATAACCTACTGTGGTACTCCTCCTATCGAGTGTCGTCGGTGTTCTATGTCCCACAGAGGTGCTCCATACTGTGGGTCTTCCACATCACACAGAGGCACTCCCCACTGGCCCCCTCAAGTCACTCCGAGTCGAAATGGACTATAGTCATCAAGTCTTAGTCAGCTACTAGGTTCCTGCACTATGATCGCTCGTCTCTGGGAGGCTCCCATCCCCAATATAATGGTAGATACACCAACTACCACGAAGTCCCACGAAGAACCATCTCAAAGGCCTGCCATGTCATAGGGGACAAAATGCAATAGACAGTGCATCGATCAGATGCTCGGTCTTTGAGTTATTTTCCTTTTAGTCCCGGGGGCCCAGTTGGATTCATGCTCGATCCAACCTAACTATTCCCCAAATTAATCCAAAACTCTAGTGGGGTATACTCAAAGGGACCGTCATGCTCCCAGATTTCCAGTTCCACTGACAGTTCCTCAAACGGATATCTAGTGCCAACGTTATAGTGAAAAGGATGTAATTGGGTCATAGTGGGCCTGGGTTCGGTCTGACCCTGCCTGACCTGGCCCAAACTGTTGCGTCTGGCTCATACCATAGTGAAGCCCGACCCGTTGGGTTCGTCTAGGCCATTGGGCTTGGCCAGGTAGGGCGTGAGGGACCATGGAGTGTTTCATGAGGGAGCGACGATGTGGGGTCGCTCGGTCGGGGACGACAGTCCGGCCGCGCGGCGACGGTCAGGCAGCCGGGCGGTGGGGCTACGGATGGTGGGGCGGCCGCGGGGCGGTGGTACGGCCACGGGGGGCGGCGGTGGGGCTACGGGGGATGGTGAGGCGGCGGTCCGACCACAGGGGGTAGTGGGCCGCTGCTGGGGCAGACGGTCGGCCACGGGGCAGGCAGGGCCGCCACTGGGGAAGATGGTCGGCCGCGAGGCCAGAAGGGCCGCCGCTGGGGAAGACGTCGGTAGCGGGGGAGGCGTAGTGGCCGCGAGGGCGGCAGCCCGGCTACGGGGGGGGTGGTCCGGCCGCGGGGGGCGCCGACCGGGCCACGGGGGGACGGCATTCGGGACGCGTGGGGGCGGAGGTCCGGCTGCAGGGGGGGCGTCTGGCAGCCCCCCGTGACAGTCCGGCCGCGCGAGGGGGGGGGGGGACGGTCCTGCCGGGGGGGGCGCGATTTTGTCGTGGGGGAAGGGCGTCTGTCAGCGGGGGCGGCCGTCCGGTAGGGGGTGGGGCAGCCCAGCTGCGGGGGGGGGGGGGGGGGCGGCGTTCCGTCCGCGAGGGGCGGCGGGCCGGCCGCGGTGGGCGGCGGTCCTGCCGCGGGGGGCAGCCGTGCCGCCGGTGGGGTGGGGGCGGTCCACCACGTGGGGCCGCTGGGTGGCCATAAAGGGCGGCGGTCCAACCATAAGGGGCGCCCATCCATCCACAGGGCGATGGTCCGACCGTGGATGGTTGCAGGGGATGCATTTGGCGCGGAGGCCGCAGGGTGGCGCCGCTGCCCTCGTTGCGGCCGGCTGCCGTTCACTTTCGCCAACCATGGATGACTTTCGTCCTCATCCATCTCGAAGGACACCACATGATTTGCGGAAGGGTCGAGATTTGTTTTATTGGCTTGTACCCTCTGTGATAGGGTGGTAGCATATGGCTCATCAAGAACATGAACATAAACGTCAAATACTATCCTCCCGAAATTATTGTTCCCAACCAGTAGATGAAATATAAGTGGTGTACATGGGAAGTGATAAAAAAATATAAATAAACCCCTATCTCGTTCGCTTGATAATATCGACAAGGTCGCAAGAAAGAAGATGAATCATTGGGAATATATGGACTTCGGTGCCATCAGCGTTTTCCCCGATTTTCAGTTAATTTGTCATTGGAGATCATTCGACGAAGTTTGGAGCTGGAATCGTCGAAGAGGAGGCATTCTTCGTTGGTGTTCATTGTTGGAGAGCTTTTCTCCAAAAGCACATCCTCTCCCAATTCTACATAAAATAAAGGGTATCCCCAAAATAATCCATTATGTGATCTATTATGTTTGTTGGCATGTAATTCAAATTTGGTTAATTAATCTCATATGTTGGGGTTTTCAAAAAAAATGTCTCTCCCGTATGCGGCTCCAAATCCATCGGGGATTTCTTCCTCCGCACTGGGCTCTCCGGAAGCCAGTGGCAGTCCTGTTTTTCACCAGTTT
The DNA here is from genome assembly GCA_963277665.1 of Viscum album. Classification (NCBI taxonomy): domain Eukaryota; kingdom Viridiplantae; phylum Streptophyta; class Magnoliopsida; order Santalales; family Viscaceae; genus Viscum; species Viscum album. Next base: position 881,947,585 of record OY728155.1, read on the forward strand.
CCATCATTCAATAAGGTTCTTCTGAGTACTTCCCCAGACATTGAGAGGGCTAAGGTTGGTGCATCGGGCTTCCCGGCGGCTTCTTCTTCTTTCTCAGAGAATGCGTCTACGATTTTTCAGGTTTCGACGGCGTATTTCGCAGCAGCATATGAGGGTCTACAGTTGAAATTGGTGGCGCATTTTTGGTGCTGATAAACCTCCCCTGGTGGTATTTCAAGATTTTGTGGCGTGGTGGGGTTTAGATCTGCCTGCGAAAATGTCTATTTTGGACCGGAAAGCCTTCTATGTTGTCCTGGATTCTAGGGTAGATTTCGTGAAGGCCTGGTGTAGGGTTGTGTGGTCCGTGGGGCGATGGAGTTTCTCTCGTTCTCGGTGGTCCATGGACTCTCACTATGGCTGTGAATGTTTAGAGGTGGCGGTGTGTATCTCTCTCCAACTTTTACCTTTGTCGCTGATGAACGAGGCGTTCCTTAAAGATATTTGGGACTCGTTGGGGGTCTTCCTTTGTGCTGATGCTCGATTGTCTAGGCTGGTGGAGACCTCGGTGGCCAGGATTTGTGTGGAATTAGATGTTTCTCAACCAATTCAGGGTCATCTCGTGCTCAAGATTAAAGGATTGGAGGATCGTCAGCAGACTCTGCTTTATCCTTCTTTCCCAGATTCTGTACTAGATGCCATATTTCGGGTCATACGTTGCAGGTTTGTCGAATTTCTCATCGGGAGGATATTTATGCAGATGGATTTTTGAGGCCCTCCTCTTAGCAGGCTCATCCGCATGTGACTTCATGATCGGAGGGCGTGATAGGTGTAAAGGTATAGCTTCGGTCCCCTCTTTTCAAAAATCGGAGGCTTCTTCATCCAGGCATGGCGATAATGGTGATGGGTGGTCTTCTGCTTCTCGCGAGCTGATATCATTCAAGCGTGGAAGGGTCGAGGGCTCTGGAGTCCTACTACCATTCAAGGTTCTCTCTGGGGGCATGGTTCCCAGTGGTTCCTCTGTATTGTGTTCGGTTTTAGGGGATTGGATCCCTTTTAGAAACTGCATTTCAGAGATCACTATGTTGGAGTTGGATTCGTCTGATCTCGAAGCTGATTCCTCTCCTGTGATTAGGAAGAAGCCTCATCTGTTAGTGGTTTCTCCTTTAGTGGCACCGTCTTCTCCACCTGTGGCATCATTGGCTTCTCCCACTGCCTCTCCACGGTCAACTTCTTCACCCTCTGTGGTGGTTTCTGTTTCGATGGATGGGCAGAGTTTTGTGTCTTCAGAGCCCTATATACAGAGGTATGCCAGTGGTGGCTTTTCTGCAGGGGGATTGGTCTCGAAGGTGCATTCTAGTATTAAAACAAGATCACAATCAAAAGTGGATGCGATGGGCTCTTCAAAATTGTCTCAAAGTACAGAGGGCCAGGAGTCTGGGTCCAAAGCCAGAAGAGTTCACTTTAATGTATAGGTTTTTAATATGAAATGCCCATGGCCGTGGGGCTAGAGCAAAGGCGGATTTCATAAATAATGAGCTCAGCAATAATCAGGTTTCAGTAGTTGCTATATTGGAACCAAAACAAGCTTCCAATAAAATCAATGAATATGCATGAAAACTCAAGGTTCTTGGATTTCAGCATAGAGATCCTTTGAACTCTCATATCTGGATTTTTAGGAAGGATCAAGTGTTGATTGATCTTTTGAGTGCTTCGGATCAGTCACTAACAACCAGGATTTCTGTTGGAAATCGTAGCTTTATTTTTTCCTTCATTTATGCCAAGTGCGATGCGCCGGTCAGAGAGTCATTCTGGCGTGATCATGATAGTGTTAATCCTAAGGATTCTCCTTGGATTGTTGGAGGAGGATTCAATATTATTGCAGGTCTAGAGGAGAATAAAGGGGGAGGTGACTACCCAAGGAATGCCAGTCATGATTTTGTGTCTTGTATGGCTAGAAATGGTCTTCTAGATGCTGGATTTGAGGGTAGCACTTTCACCTGGTGCAACAATCAACATGGAGGGATAAGAACTTATTGTCGTCGTGATATATTTTTGTCGAATGCTGCTTCCATTTCAATGTTTCAGGATTTCCAAGTTGTTCATCTAGTACAGTCGTTATCTGATCATTCCCCAATCCATATTTCTTTAGGTACAGGGGATGGCACGAAGAATTAGGGTGTTTTTTCAAAACTATGGATGGAGGAACCGGGCTTTTCAGATGTTGTCAGGGATGCTTGGGATTTTCAATTTTTGGGGAATCCGTGGAGCATTCTCCATGGCAAGCTGAGGTGCCTTAAAAATATTCTATCCACCTGGATTAAAATGCTACCTGGCCCGGATCAGGTGCTGGTTGAAATTAGTAATGAGGTGGAATTGTTGGAGACATGTTTGGAATAGGTTTGGGACGAGTCTTTATTTATTGAATTAAGAAATAAAAAATACCAGCTTACTGATAGACTGTTGAGACAAGAGCAGATGGCTAGAGAGGGGGCCAGAGTCAGATGGCTTCGGGAGGGAGATAAAAATTCTAGATATTTTCATTCTTGTATTATAGAACACTGTCGTGTTTAGAGGCCCAATATTTGTAGAGAAGAAGGATCTTTTACCAGTGATCATGATGAGGTTGGGGGGATGGTGAATGGGGCTCTTAAATCCCTTTAGGCTTCACCCATCCTAGATATGGGAGGAGAGTATCCGAGAGGTGATGCTGAAATATTTGAGGGAATTCCAAGATGTCTCTCGCTGGATGTTGATGAGGGTCTTAGGAGGTATCCGGATGAGGAGGAAGTTCGTGAGGCAGTTTGGTCATTGAATCTTGATAGTGCTCCGAGGATAGATGGTTTCCCTATATCTTTTTATAGAGGGATGTGGGAAGTGGTTAAAGGAGAGGTGGTGAGAGCTGTCCAGGATTTTTTCTAGGGTGGGAAATTGCCTCGTATAGCTTGTGAAACCAAGGTGGTTCTTATTCCTAAGGTGAGTAATCCACAGTCTATTGATCAATAACTACCAATTTGTATGTGAAATGTACCTTATATGATCTTAGCCAGCATTCATAATAAAATACTAGCTACTCGCTTGGACTCTTGGATGGCTCTGGGGCAGCATGGGTTCATTAAAGGGAGATCAATTCAGGGCGCAATTGGAGTGGTCCAAGAACTGTTTAGTGGAATTAATAATAGGTCCTTTGTGGTTAATCTGGTGGTTAATCTTGACATGAGTAAGGCTGATGACAGGGTGGAATGGAGTTTTGTTCTCAGAGTCCTGACTTGTATGGGATTTTCGAGGTGGACTAGTGACCTGCTATTCAGTTGTATCAGCTCTTCATAGATTGCTACCTCTTTTATGGGTAATCAATTTGATTTTTTTCAAGGGTTTTCGTGGCCTTAGACAAGGTGATCCCCTGTCCCCCACTATTTTCATTCTCTCTCAAAATGTTTTCAGCTGTTTTATTAATAAAAGCATCAATTTGGGTAAGGTACTTCCATATCAGAATAGGAATGCTACAAGGGGTATATCTCACTTAATGTTTGCTGATGACACCATTGTTTTTATCAATGGGAGTAAACGCTCTGTCCAGGGGTTGGTCAGCCTTATTGGGGATTATTGCAAATTGACTGGACAGGTGGTGAACAAACAGAAAAGTTCCTTTTACATAACCAGGAAGTTGTCTGATTCAAGGGTTAGGGATGTGGGGGCTATATTGAGTATGGAGAGGGGCTCCTTTCCCATAGAGTATCTTGGGGCCCCAGTGAGTCCCTCATCTATTAGGGTACATCATTTTGATAAACTCATAGGCAGGATTTCTGGGTGATTTCTGAACTGGGAAAATAGGTTTCTATCCTTCGGTGGTCGTATCACTTTAGTGAATAGTGTATTGGACTCCCTTACCATGCACATCCTTTCTACTCTGAAGATTCCTAAAAATCTGATTGTCAAATTGGACAAGATTATGATGTCCTTCATTTGGGATGGGTAGATGGAAGGCATGCATCATTGGACTTCGGGGAAACGGCTGGCAAGACCTTCCTCTGAAGGGGGTATTAACCCGAGGAGTGTTTGTACAATAATTTAGGGGCTGCATGAAAATTTGGCATGGGAAGCGTCGGAAGGTCAGTCTCTTTGGAGCAGGACTATGCAAGACATATATGGTAAATATCTGTATGATCAGAGGTCCATCTTTTCCATGCTTTGGAATCTGATTCAGCCTCGGATGGAGATTTTAAATCAGCATTCTCAGTGGTTAGTGGGAAAAGGGAATATTAATTTCTAGTAGCATGATTGGGGGGTTGGTAGAATGTATTTTCCAGGATGTCCTACTCCGGGCATGTCTTTCAGTGAAGCTAGTGGATATCCATGTTTTCTGTAGGCTGTTCTGGATGAGACTCAGCTCTCTGTTTTTAGCAATATTTTCACTAGTGATGATCCTGATAAACATGTTTTTACAGGTGCATCTTCTGGAATTTTTTCTATTAAGCAGTTCATTCATGTGGCCAGGGTCATAACAGATAATGATCCCTGGGGAGTTACTCTATGGTCCAAATAATTTTAATTTTATTTTGTCGCATGTAAGAAACAAAGCGCTGCCTACTGATGAAAACTTGCAACATATGGGTGTTAATATTGTGTCAAGATGCTGGTGTAGCAGGTCACCTCATTTGGAATCAGTGGGTCACTTGTTTTTTGGGAATGAATGGGCTAGAGGAATATGGATGAATTTTGTAATCGTCTTTGGTTGGGATGAGTTAGTAGAGGTTCAAGGTGACTTCTTCAATTCCTGGTTTAGAGGCACGGACAATCATGGAAAAGGGAGGAAGGCCAGGATGCATTTTTTGGCGGCTGGTTGCTGGATTTTATGGAAGGTTAGGAATGCAATGCGCCATAATCAATGCAGGGTTTCTCAGGTTAGTATTTTTTTCAGAATGAAGAACTTTGTCTTGCATTTTCTTTAGCTGTGTACAGACGCCAATGCAGCACCTTCTATGAAGCTGTTGTCTCCACACCTTGCACGCGGCCAGCTGGAGGGGGGTACCAATGTTGGGGTCATGGGTTCGGTGGCATGCGCCAAGACAGGGTTTAAAACTGAATTCTGATGGCTCTCTTCTCATGGGGGCGATGTGAGGGGGTGGGGTTGTGATGGATATGTTTGGATCGGTGGTTGCTGGGTTTTCAGTGTGATTTGGATATGGTGATTCTCTACAAGTGGAGGATAGGGCAATGGCTTCTGGTTTGGAGATCTGCAATCAACACAATATTAAACTAACCATAGTGGAATCTGACTCTTTGGTTTTGTGCAATGCTTTGACATGAAAAGGAAATATTCCGTGGAATATTGTGTATATTTTTAGGAGATGTAGAGCAATTATGGGTAGGTGTATGGAGGTTTCTCATACTTGGAGGGAGGGGAATCTGGTAGCAGATTTTCTGGCTCCTATGGCTCCATCGAATCACGATATGTCTTCTTTCATTTCCTTGGGGTCTTTTTCTGATGGAGGGGATGAGGATTGTAGTTAATTATGCTCTTGGTTTACATTATTTTCGCCCTCCATTAGATTTATTTCCTTGTGTTTTTTGTAAGGTCTCTTTTGGAAATCAATAAAAATGAAACCTTTCAGTCAATCTCATAGGTTGGTACAATTAAAGTGGTGTCTTTTCTTAATTGTTGTGGAGGAGGGTTCACACAATTAATATTGGATGAGTTGAAGAGGCTCTACCACATTTAATGATGGAGTTGATTGGTTTAGGCCTCGGGTGGTCTCCACCACCATAACCTCTCAAGGGAGGATAGGCTCGGGTGGTCCCCACCACGATAACCTCTCATGGGAGGTTATTGTCTGGTGGTCCCCACTTCTCAAATTCCAAATGTAGGTTATAACAAATAAAACAAAAATAAAATCTATAAAACTTTATTTTTATTTTATTCATTCATGAAAAAACCCAAAAACTAACTTCCACCCTCGACCAACTGTTGTCGAGGTGAAAGTCTCTTTAAGAGAATATTGGCTTTGTGAGTTCAACGGTGCGTTTGGATTTCAATTTCGAGCACCAGTTCAAAATTTAGAAAAACCTGCTCACATATTTACTAAACGTACCCGAACAAAATTTCAGAAATTCATTCTGGGCACTCTGTGTCTCGGAATCATGTGCTGTCAATTTTTGAGGACACGTAAAACCCCCATTTATTAAAACACATTACATTGAAATTCCGCATCTTTACATTCTCCCCACATCAGGGCTCTACGTCCCCGTAAGCCACAACTCAAACTAGATAAATAAGTTGGGGTACTAAGCACACATCTGAGCCTCCCACTCCCATGTGCTCTCCTGGAGGATCTCTTGCTGCCAGCGAACGTGCACCAGTGGTATCGACCGTCCATGATGGACCCACTGTTGTCGATCCTCAATCTCTACTGGATACTCTGTAAAATTCATCTCATCATCGACGTCCAACTCTCCATGGTCGATGATGTGAGAAGGGTGATGCACGTATCACATCTGCTGGGATACATGGAAGATGTTGTGCACTCGGTGCAACTCAGGTGGAAGAGATAAGCGGTAATCCACGTCGCCAACTCTGCTGAGGACGTAAAAAGGTCTGATGAACCTCAGAGATATCTTTCCACCTCATACAAATCTCCGCAAACCTCATCGAGGTGATACACATTGAAAGACGTGGTCACCATCCTCGAACTCTATAGGTCTCTGTCTTCTATCGGCATATGACTTCTGCCTGCTCTGTGAAGTCATCATCTGCTCCTAGATGGTCTACACATTCTATGTGGTAGCCCATACAATCTCCGGTCCCACATGTTCTGACTCCCCTGGGTGAGTCCAGCACAAAGGTGATCTTCATGTTTTCCCGCACAACACCGCGAAAGGTGCCATCTCAATGGTGGAGTGAGGTTTTTAGTTGTATAAAATCTCCACCAATGGTAAGTGATCGCCCCAGCTACGACTGAAGTCGAGGACACAAGCACAAAGCATTTTCTTGAGGGTCTGAATGGTCCGCTCAGTCTGGCCATCGATTAGAGGATGGAAGGCGGTTCTCAAACGAAGTTGTGTCCTGAAAGCCTCCTGTAACCCCTTCCATAGAAGGGAAGTAAAACGTGAATCATGACCAGAGAAAATAGTTGAGGGTACTCCATGAGGCCTTATAATCTCTTGGACATAGAAGTGTCCCAATATCTCTATTAAACCCTACTGTATGATCGGTAAGAAGTGGGAAGACCTGGTGATCCGGTCGACGATCACCCAAAACGAGTCATGACCTCTAGATTTACGTGGAAGCCCCATCATGAAGTCAGTGAATATCTCATACCTCTTCCACTCTGGGACCTCTAAAGGCTGAAACAAATTTGCCGGTACATGATGATCCGCCTACACATGCTGACAAATGAGGCACCGAGAAACAAACTCTGCTTCTGCTTTCTTCATTTCTGGCCACCAGTGCTGTTGTCGGAGATCCTGGTACATCTTCACCAATCCTGGATATACCTCAAGAGGATATGTGTGTAACTCACTCAAAACGTCCTCCTAAAGTGACATTGGTACCACGGTACGTCCTATAAATAGTATGACGTCCTCCCCAATATTATAAAATCCATCAGGCTCCTACCATGTGGATATCTGAGCACGTCGAGCCTCACAGTCAGCATCCCCACCTTGCGCCTCCCTAACTCATTGAAGAAGTGGGGGAGTGACTGTATGATACTGAAGAAAAACTGCTCCAAATCGATCCACATAGGATATCTTCAAAGCGGCCAGTTGCTCTGTCACCTCACCTGGAAGCTGTATACCAGATCTCCTACTGAGTGCATCTATAACAACGTTTTTTTTCCACGGATTATTGGCTATATCGAATTCATTTTCCTAGAGTAACTCAATCCAATGGCGTTGTCTCAGGATTAAGTCCTTCTGAGAGAAGTTATACCTGAGACTCTTGTGATCAGAGTACACGGTAAAATGCTCGCTCATCAGAGAGTGTCACCACATCTTCAAGGTGAAGTCCACTACTATAAACACTAAGTAATGGGTAGCATAGTTCTTCTCATGTTGTCTCAGATATAGATAACCATATGCAATCACTGATCACTCCAACATCAGGACACATCCGATCCTAGCCCCTGATGCGTTGCAGAAAACTACGTACCATGTGTCTCCCTCTGGAAGCCACAATATGGGGGAAGTAGCCAACCTCTGCGTCAGCTTATGAAAACTTAGCTGGTATCTCTCTGACCACATGAATGGTTTCCCCTTCTTCGTCAATGCTGATAGTGGTTCCGCATCTCATGAGAAATATGGCACATATCTCTGGTATTATCCAGCCAATCCCATGAAACTTTGTACCCCGTCACACTTCTGGGTGGCTCCCAAGAAAGTATCGCCTCAATATTTTCTGGATCCACTTCAACTCCAGCATCCGACATGACATTTCCAAGAAAGTGAACCTCAAGGATCTAGAACTAGCACTTTGAGAGTTTTCCATAAAGTTGGTGCTCTCGGAGTGTGTCTAATTCAACCCGTAAATGATAAGCATGTTGCACCTCAGTGGTCGAGTAGATCATAATGTCATTGATGAAGACTACTACAAAGCGTCCAAGGTATGGATAAAATATCCTGTTCATAAGTCCCATTAACACTACTGGAGAGTTGGTCATGTCGAATGTCATAACCAAGAACTCGTAATAGTCATACCGACACTTGAAGGTCATCTTCTGCATATCCTCATCCCGCATACTAAGCTGGTGATAACCTGATCTGAGGTCTATCTTTGAGAACCACTGTGCTCCCTTCATCTGATCAAAGAGGTCGTCAATCCTCGGGAGTGGTTACATGTTCTTCACAGTCACCTGGTTCAGGCGCCGATAGTCAACACAAAGCCTCAGGATCCCATCTTCCTTTCTGACAAAAGAAATCAGAGCTACCCATGGGGAAACACTGAGCCAGATTAATCCCTTCCCCAGCAAGTCCTCTAGCAGTACTCACAACTTACGAAGCTCCACATGAGCCATCTGATACAATGGTGTAGATATCGGTGTTGTCCCAGAGTACAAGTCAATATAGAATTCTGAATCTCTAAGAGGAGGTAGACATGGAACATCATCATGGAAGACATTTTCATACTGGTCCACCACTATAGGATAATTCGAACTCTCCACATGAACAACTTCGAGGGTACGAATTGCCATGTGATGAGTGGTCGGCTGCACTGTCCTCCTGGTAAGTCCATTATGCACTGCAAAGGCACACTTCTCACTAGTGAAGGTAAACCTTGTCTCATATGTGCGGACACAATGTACCTTGCGCCTATTATAGTCAATCTGAACAAGGACTGTAGATAACAAGTCCATACCCAAGATGATGTTGTAAGGACTTGACGTTGCTACAAGGAGATCCTAGCTGAAGCTCTCACCTTTTAGTGTAAGCTCACACTGCTGGCACCAGTGAGTAATTGTCAAATCAGCTCCTATAGGAGTCTCTAGCCATAATGATCGAGCCAACGACTCCATTGGAATTTCCGATCTCTGAATGAGGGAAGTTTCAATTAAATAATGACTCGCACCTATGTCTATATGTACTGTAAATAAGGTGGAGTAGACACAGATCGTAACTTGTATCATCTCTGGAGCACCGTGATCGTAGGCCTCAGCTTCCTGGAGTAGAGTTCTCCCATGTCCAACTTCTCACTGCGGTCGGGGAGGACCTCCTGGTGGTAGTGGTGGTAACATCTCAAAACGTCATACACTGCCAGTTGCATGGCCAACTCCTCTACCACATCAGTCTTCTCCCTACGGACCACCTCAGTTGAACCTTTAACTCTACCTGGGTGGTCCCTCGATAGTCTGTTGGTCATCCATACGACAAGTGAGACCGTCATGAGCCCTGTGACCCTACCCGCTGCATGAGTAACAATGCCCGCTCCTTTCCTAACTGGTTCCACCTCCAGTGCCCCACACAACCGATCCTAAGTCATGCGACCATCCACTTGTAGGCCTGGTCCTCTTAGACCTCTATGACATTTGTCTGCTGCCAGCTGTAGAAGTCTTCGCTATGTGATGAATAGTAATGGTTCTCGCCACTGGTGACGGTTCGACAAGGAAACTCTCCACCAAGAGGGCTCTCTCTAACACCCCCTCCTACATCGGGATACTGAGTGAGATCATCGAATCCCTGATCTCCCTTCTAAGACCATGCTCAATGTTTTGGGCCCTAAAGAATGGGTCACATACCATATCCGTGGAGTAGCATGTGAGGTTAGTGAACCTCCCTGAGTACTGAGCCACAGTCATGCCACCCTGCTGCAGATTAAGTAGCTCCTGAATGTGCACTGCGCGAAGAGTCGCTGGAACAATCTATCCCCGAAACAGGCTCTCGAAATCTTCCCAGCTAAGCATCACCTCGTCATGAACTTGGGGAATCAAGATCAACTATCTTTCCGCTGCTACCTGTATATGGATGGTGGCAAGAATCACCATGAGATCGGTTGGTGTCCCTTTGAGTCAAAAGACTCTCACCACAGCCTCCAGCCAATACTCAACCGCCTGTGGGTTCGTCTCTCCCCTAAACCTGGGTGGCCTTTGGCACTAGAACTCGTGCAACACACCCAAACAGCATGCACTCTCTACTGCTAGGGCTGGTGGCATTGGTGAACCCATGGGTAATGGTACCACTGGTGCCTCTGCTGGTGCCTCTACTAGAAATGGTACATGTACTGAGGCCTCATCACTCGGTCGGATATCAGTGCGAACAAATCTCGGAACCCTAGCTGGCTGTCTGCGTGGAGGAATCATGAAAGAAAACATGTGCGCCATGGTTAATGAGTTATAACAGATGAGATGACACAAATAGATCACAAAAAAAAAACTCTTGGAAACACACACGCAATCAGTGTTTTCGTGCACTAAGTCAGAAGTCATAAGTCAGGGTCCTGGTGTATGAATTCGTCAGCTGCTACACCAACACTGGATTCCCTAATGTGATAACCACACTCACTACACATAACACTATTTTCATTAAATGGACGTTTAGAGCCCTATGTTCTGTGGTAGAACTAACTCCTCTAATACCAATTTGTCACGATCCGTCCCCAGGGGCCAATGCCGTGACTACACCAAGCCCGCCTTCCATAGGCCAGGTGCTGACGACTAGCACTGAAGGCGTATTCCCTTAATCTGGGAAGGAATTTTCTTTATAACCAATAAGAACACGTAACCAAGAACACATCAAGATAGGAAGTCATGTAAACTGAACTGTAAACTGAGTGAGTGCAGTAAGAAAAAGGGGCCAGAATACAAGCCCAATTGGAATGTACAAGTACAACTGTGATACAATACAACTGATGAAAAGGGAAAGGAAGATATTGGATTGTTCTCCGAGGTTCCTACCTGAAGGGTAGGTACATATTGCCTCCTCAGCAATTCATATCCTCTTGTCTCCTCTGCGTACCGACACGCCGCATGGTCCTCCTCTGAGCACCGTCCAATCCTGGTACTTTCAGCCTCTATCAGCGTTGTCCATCGTCTGCATCCAAAACAACAAGGTGCGGGAAAAGACCGTGCATTGGTGAGTATAAGGATACTCAGTAAGGACCCTGAGACCCTCAAGGTCTCACAAAAACCACCAAGGATAAACCACAAGGTATGAAATCAACATATAACCCTATTTTGGAATATGACCATACATATACCTAAGTAATCAAGTAATCCTTCTTAGTCATGAGGAAAACACAGAGGTACTGACTCAGATCACAATAGGTTTTATTCTAGGGGTAGTAAAAATTATCATCCTCTGTCACATCGTCGAACACTTCTACTGCTAGAGAACCCTTTCTATATCGAGTATAGTGGCCCTGCCGCATCACAGAGAGGTGCTTCCCACTATTCTTGGACTATTGAGAAACTCCTCCTGTCGAGTACCATGGGTGTTCCATATCAAACAGAGGTGCTCCCCACCATGGGTCTGTCGTGTCACACAGAGGCACTCCCCCTCGTGACGTGTTGAGGTACTACTCTTGTCTATTACTATGGGTCTCTCGTGTCACACAGAGACACTCCCCCTCGTATCCTACTGAGGTACTCCTCATGTTGAGTATCGTGGGTCTACCATGTCTCACAGAGGATATCCCCCCCATGGGTCTACCACGTCACACAGAGGCGCTCCCCACTGGGCCCATCAAGTCACTCTGAGTCAAAATGGTTAGCAGCCATCATGTTTGAGATAACTACTAGGTTCTTGCACTATGCTCGCTCGTCTCCCAGAGGATCTACTCCACAAGCTGCTGGTCAATAAATCAATTGCCGCGAATTCCCACGAAAAAGCATCTCAATGGTCCGCCACGTCATAGTGGTCTCAATGCAACAGACGGCGCGTCAATCGAACACCTGGTCCGTGAGTTATTAGCCTTTTAGTCCTGGGGGCCCGGATGGATTCTGGCTCGATATAACCTGGTCATTCCCCATTTTAATCCAAAACTAAAATGGGGTATACTCAAAGGAACCATCTCACTCCAGTATCTCCATCACCGTTGACTGTTCGTCCAATGGACGTCCGGCCGTGGGGCGGCGGCGGTGGTCGCGGTCGGCGTGGAGGACGCGGGGCGGCACCGTTGCGCCTTTGCCTACATTGCGGCGGGCGGTTGTGACGAACACTATTCTTGTGGCCCAACCGTGGATTATTTCCATCCTCCTCCATCGCGAAGAACAACACAATATTTGCGGAAGGTTTGGTCCATGTTTGTTTGGCCCGTACCCTCCGCGTTATGGTGGTATCATATGGCTCATCAAGAACAAGAACATGAACGTCAAATCCTATCCTCCCGCAATGATTGCTCCCAACTCGAAAAATAAATATAAGGGGTGTACATGGGATGTGATAAAAAAATAGAAATAATCCCTTACCTCGTTCGCTTTATGACATCGATGAGGTCGCAAGGAAGAAGACGAATCATTGGGAAAAGATGGATGTCGGTGTCGTCAGGGTTTTCCTCGATTGTCGTTTCATGTGTCGTTGGAGATCCTTCGATGGAGTTTGGAGAAGAAATCATTGAAGACGAGGCATTCTTCATTGACGTTCTTTATTGGAGTGTTTTTCTCCGAAATCTCATCCTCTCCCAATTCCACCAAAAAGAAATGGGAGGCCCAAAATAATAGATTATGTGATCTATTATGTTTGTTGGCATATAATTCAGATTGAGTTAATTAATCTCTAAGGTTGGCACTATTAAATTGGTGTGTTGTATTAATTATAGTGGAGGAGGGTTGGAAAAAATAATATTGGAGGGGTTGAAGAGGCTCTCCCACATTTAATGAGGGAGTTGAGAGGTTTTAGCCTCGGGTGATCCCACCACCATAACCACTCATGGGAGGTTAGGCTTGGGTGGTCCCAACCACCAAAACCTCTCATGGGAGGTGTAGGTTTGGTGGTCCCCACATCGCAACTTTCACATAGAGGTTTTAAACAATAAAATAAAAATAAAAGCTACACAATATTATTTTTATGTTATTCATTCATGAAAAACCCAAAAACTAACTTCCACCCTCGACTAACTTTCATTGAGGGGTAAATCTCTTTAAGCGAATACTGGTGATGCATGTTCAACATTGCCCTAATATTTCAATTTCAAGCACCATTTCAAAAGTTAGAAAAACCCGCTAGCACATTTACTGAGCATACCCGAAAAAAAGTTCTGAAATTAATTCTGGGCACTCCGGGCCTCAGAATCACGTGCTATCAATTTTCACGGACTCGTAAAATTCCCATTTATTAAAAAAATTACTTAGAAATTCTGGGACTTTAAATCACATGTTTAATAAACATAATATATGTGATTTACATTTGGAGATTTTTTTTAAAATGTTTTATTTTTTTAAATCATTTTTTAAATAAGAACCATTTTTAATTGAGTAAAATTGATAATACATTTTTTTCTGTGTTATATTTGTTTTCATAAAATATAATTTCCGATGTTTTAATAATTTTTATTATTCAAATTTAATTTAATTTTATAACTTTATAATAACCAACATATATTATTTTTTATTAAAAAATATTTTAACTCAAACCTATTCACTAGAAATATCCCACAACTAGAATTCAATGACACTAATTTTTTTGATTAAATCCATAAGTCACAAAGTGACATCCATTCATTTAATAAATAATGCCATGCCCACTAAAATGAAACATTTGATCAATGAAACCATGTTCCTCTAAAATTTTAGTCAAAATATCAATTAATTACCTAATACTTATAATTGTACATCCTAATTAATTCCAGACATGATTCATCAAAAATTTCCATTGCTTTTCTTCAATATTGATTCATTAAAATATGATGTGAGTGTCTTTGAAAAGAAGCCTATTTTATTGGCGCTAATTCTATCACTGATGAAATCCCTTCCCAAATACTATAAAATTAAATAAATTGTATTTTAAACACTCTTTTACATTATATAATATACAAAAAAACAATTTTATTTCTATTAAATACAATACACTAAATATAAAAAAAAAATTAAATATACATTGTGTCATCATTCTAATATAAATATTAAAAATAATTATTTCCATAAAAAAAATTACATTGATGTATTGTTTAATTAGAAATAAAAATAGCTATAAATAATATAAAAAACAACACTCTTAGTAATACATCCCAAATGACTAAAACAACCTCATAAAAAGAAGTATGTTCCTATAATAAAAATAATGTTTATTGTAGAAAAAGTACTTAATAAAAATAGAAATGAATTTTAATATAATTATCAATAATCTATTATAAATTAAAATTGGGATGATATGAGGTCAATTACTAAAATTCACAAATGAATAATTAGTTTTTATAATGTATGATGAAAATTAACACATATTTTATTGTTTTTATGTAAGTGACACATGTATTGAACTAATTTATTTTTAAATGAGAAAAACATTCTCTTATAATGCCATACAACGTGTCATATAGAAAAGTTGTTAATTTCTACTTTTCATAAATGAATCATCGATCTCTATTAAAACAATTATGACAATATGAGTGTGTTTGATCACATCTAAGAAATTTGATTCATTTCATTCCTTGTGGTTATGGAACAAGGAGGAAGGTAGTAGATCCATGACTTAGCAGTGTCATCTAGAGAGAAAGTAAATGCTCAGAGTTTTATTTATTCCTCATAAATTCCTTGAGGATTCATGGTAGAGCATACCACTTGGAACTCTTTAAGATGTAGATTTGGATCCTCACTGGCTAGCCCGTGTAAATGAGGGAGAATATGAATAAAATCAGATTTGAGTTCGAAGTCAGCTTCTATGATTGGATATTTAATACCAAGAGGTTGGTAATTCATATCAGGGTAGCGATTTCTTTAATAGTTTGTTCCGTATGATTGGCCATATCTAATTCAATTGGTTGGACATGGACGAATTATTGAATTATTATATTATGTCTAATGTTACTCCAATGTTGGCGAAGTGTAAGCTCAATTTAAAGGTCAAAAAAATCTGAGAGATTGTTTGAGAGGCTACAGGGCATTCAAAGAGATGTTGAAAGAATGATGAAGACGAGTTTTTTTTTGTGTTTTTTCAGTTTATGATTTTTATGAGAAGGCGCATTTCCCATTGTGTTTTTTATTAAATTTTTATAATTTTTTTGGGTTTCTTACAATAACTAGAAACTAATGACTACATAAAGAACCATACCTGAAAATGGTTCCATTTGAAATTGCGGACGATTGTTTCCTATCGACCGGTCATGGTTTCGGAGCTCTGCTAATGTGTATAGCAGCACTCGTGTTGACTCTTCGGCTGTGATAGTTTTTAATAGATGGTTGTTTTTAGTTAATTGTATTCTAGTTTGGAGGTATGTTTTCATATCTTATGAAATAATTTATGGATGATATTTGATTTATCAAATTGATTAAGAGTGGGGATAGTTCATTTTTAGGGAGTTAAGCTTTTGATATCCTTGAGCTTTTCTTTATATTGGATTTTAATTAACTCTCACTTCACAATATAACGTTGATTGAAATTCTTAAGTGTTAAGGCATTAATCAAAGACCTAACATATCTTAGGGTTCTAATCACAATTAGAGCATGTTGGTGGTAGTGTATTTATCATTCCAAAAATCCATGAAAACCATGCGTTAAACAAATAAATTCATTAATCCAAGATATGTTATGTCCAACATACACAATGTTAATTTGACGAATATTAATCGAGAAAACATTCTCAATCACTTAAAATCCAAAAATTTTGACTCACAAAAATAATATAAATACCCATCCATTAAGATAGGCATTAATCTGGTAATATATGTTAATGGTGATGAATTATAAATAGAAAAAAATAATGGGATAAGAAAAGATTTGTGCGTCGAACACACACACACACGATGGGAGATCAGAATTAAAAATGAACTTTAGATTGAATTAGAAAGCGAATGAAGGGAAGGGTATTCAACTGTTTTTAAACTATTTTAATAACATTACAATGAAACTACATATGGTGGATGAGAATAAGAGATATTGAGGAAAAAACTTTCATTAAAACAGAATTACAAAAAAGGACTTACAATATTTCAAACGAAGAACAACACAAATGTAAATGAAATGATAAAAAGAGGAATGGTTTCTCATGTAAAAAATTGAGTGTGGATGATCCTACCAAGAGTTTGGAAGGACCTTGTTCATTACAACCTATCTTTATTTTCTCAGAAATGCCAACCGTTTGTAAACAGAAGAGGGGGATGTATTGATGGCCCAATGTAGTGGGCTGTTTTCATTTCAAAAATTCCCCTCCTATTTCATCTCTAATTTCACAAATTATAAAGATTAATCTTGAGATATGATCTTATTGTCGGATTTAGATAAATATCTCATTTGTTTACTCTGAAAAGTAAGCATCCATTGGACTTAAGGAGCCAAAATTATGGCCAGTTTATTAGAAAAAGTTAATCTGTCAATTTCAATCCATCCTTTTTAAAGTAAAAAAATATATAATGGGTTTTTGAATATTAATATGCCTTCAAATAAAAATGATTTATTCAAAAAAGTCGGCTGCCTATATCTTGTATTTCACACTGCAAAATCTCATCTTTCTTTGAAGATTACATCATGAGATATGCCATGAATACTATCTAAATTGTAATTCCCGGACATAATGGTGGGCTAGATTTCAAAGCATTAGTTGGGCCCTGAAATTTTTATCCATTACTCACTGCATTGTTATCCGAAAGTTTTTAGAATAATTAATGAATTTTATGTTCTAGATTGATCATAGTAATTCAATCTTCATGGTAGGTCCAGTTTCTTCACAGATTCTATGGGCCTTTTTGTGTGGTCTATATGAGCCTTCAAATGGCAGAGTTAGTCCATGATACCTTCTAATGAAATGTTGGATATTGAATTTTGAATCCTAAAAAACAATAACCACACAATTTGGATTCGTAGGGTGATAGTTATAAATAAAATAGTATACTGACTCAATATGACTACTTCTAAAAATGCTCAATAATAGTACTTATAATTAAAACATTAATATTTCACACAAATTATGCACATTCCACATAAAATAAGTAATGGGAAAATAAAAGAAGTCATGAAAATATTAATAACATCAAATCCCCCACACTTAGTCTTGTGCATGTCCCCTTGTGGAACAAATATAAAAACATGAAAAAATCATTTTCACCCACCAAAAAATATTATAATTTGGTTTTCTCTAATTTGGGTAGGTTTAGACTCTTTCAGTCATCCATATTAAATTAAACCACAAATTGTTCATAAACAATGTTCCAAAAACTACTGTTTTTTTCATTCTCAAATTTAGAAATGAATAATGGTGGCACACAAAACATACTCCTCTCAAAAAGATAAAATTAATTTATAGAGCTTCACTCATTCACAATCCAGAAGTGAAAAACTTAGAGTTTATAAAATCTCTCAGCTTCCACTCTATATACTAAAGTGCTAAAAAATCAGGATGTATTTTTTGGGGTTTTTCTGTGGCTATGAGATGGTAGGAATATGATATCCAAAATATAGAAAAAGGGGGTAAAACACAAACATGGAAAAAGAAATGAACATTTTTTTAAATGAGACACGGAATGAAAATTTAATATATATTTAACATGGAAAAATTGTCTAAATCAATACCAATAGTGGAAGAAAATTTTAATGGAATGATAAGATGGAATATTTACAAAACACAAAACAACTCCCAAAGACATAATTGTTCATCATTTTTTTGAATTTTTTGAAAGTTGAACCAGAAATAGATCTCACACTCATCTCTCAACCCATGATTAATCTCTATATGATGCTAATTGTAATAGTTATAACAAGGTCAAATGTTGTGGGAGAGTGATTTTTGACCAACCCAAGACATAACACATTCTTATTTTCATTTTTTTTAATTTTTTTTAATTTTTTTGTGATTCGTTTTTTATTTTTTCTGATAAAATTTCAACAATACAAGATAAAAATATATACATTCTCTAACCACAATGAAGTAAAACCTCTCCCCCATATGAAAATGGATTCCTTCCATTAAGCATTTGATAATATTGTGAAATCAACAAAGGGGACCCAAAATGAAATCCATCCCCCCAACACATAAATTTCAAAAAAAAAATATGCAATGATAATACATGTTGATATTGGGTGGGAAAAGGTATTGGTCTTGTAATGTGGCTGTCAAAGAAAAGATTTTCATAGGCTCAAAGGGGATTTCAAAAGGAGGATTAATGTATGGTTAATGGGAGGCGATTTGGTTATTGTGTTTCTCATGTGGTTCATAAAATGCCTCTATCATATTAATGCACACTAAATTATGAAATTCAACTCTAAGGTCTAAAATCTCAAGATTCACAAATGGGGATGAAAAAAACACACATTTTAAAAAGATGTCCATATGTAGCCTTGGTAAGAAATCCTATGTTGGTTCTCACGGTTGGGGAAAATAATTTTCCAAATAAAAAATTGAGCATTCAAATTTTTTTGGATTTTGCACAAAATTATTTATCCAATGTCATGATGAAAATACAAAAATTTTTAGATGTATACATTTATGTTGACTCCCCAAAAAGGTTTGGAAAAGATTCCAAATTCGGTGCTGAGTAAGTATGACTCTATTTTTTGTAATTTTTTTATGATGATTTTTTGTTTTATATTGTTTAGGTTTATTTGTTTTTAATAAAGTCACACCCACACAAATGAGAAAGGGAAAAATAAAGGGTTTGAAAAAGAATGTGGTAAAAAAATGAAAGACAGAGGAAGAAGAAGAAAGAGGTATAAATAGGAAGAGAGACAGAGAGATTTAAAGGGAAAGAGGTGCCCCTAGTTTGGATTTTGTGGGTTTCCATATCCATCTAGTGGTGGGTCGACTGCATAAACCTATTTCCATTAACTGTGAATGTCCTTTTTGAAGAGGGGTCTTGGACTTTCATTACACCAAATGGGTAAACATGAGAGACAATAAAAGGACCTTCCCAATGAGAATTAAGCTTACCTGGGTGATGCCAAAATCAAGAGTTGAAAAGATATACCTTTTTCACCTTCATCGAATACCATTCTTAGGATGTGTTTGTCATGGAGTACCATAGCCTTTTCTTTGTACATATTCGAATTCTCAGAGGACTCAATTCAAAGCTCCTCCAGTTCATCTAATTGCAACAATCTTTCTTCACAAAACTTTTCACAATCAAAATTATAGGATTTCATAGTCCAAGAAGACTTATGTTGGATTTCAACTGGTAAATGATATGCTTTACCAAAAACTTGCCTAAAAGGAGACATCCCAATTGGTGATTTATAGGAAGTTTGATAAGCCCTATGTGCTTCACCAAAACTTTCAGGCTTGTCTTTTCTGGTGGGTTTTAAAATTCTCTAATGTAGTCTATTCACTTATCTATTATAAAGTTCAGCCATGCCATTTTTTTGGCATGATATGCAGTTGAAGTTTTATGTACAACCCCATTATTTTTTAAAAAATATTACATGGTTTTATTACCAAAATGGGTTCCTAAGTCACTGATCAAGGTATGAGGCGTGCCAAATCTATGGAAGGTGTGTGTCTTTTGGAACTCACTAACATTATGTGAATCATTATTTCTAGTGGGATTTTCCTCGACCCACCTAGATACATAATTAGCCGCAAGAAGAATGTATGAGAATCCATTGAATGGGGGGAATGTTCCAAGGAAATATATAACCTAATCACTGAATATCT
This sequence comes from Viscum album, assembly GCA_963277665.1. NCBI lineage: Eukaryota > Viridiplantae > Streptophyta > Magnoliopsida > Santalales > Viscaceae > Viscum > Viscum album. The sequence continues at coordinate 881,967,782 of OY728155.1, forward strand.
CATAGAAAATTAAAGGGTTTTGGGGCATTTAATTTATATTTAAAATTGTACCAAACTTTTGGAAAGTGGGATATGATTGGCAGAACTCATGTGAGTCCTCGAAGAGTGAAGTCCAGATGAATCCAGAGTCTAGAACCTTTCGGGAGGTCTTTATGGTCCAATTTGGCCACCACCAAGCATTGAGTGACAGAATTCTATGATGGAAGAATGTTCATTTTCATTAGCACATCTCTTAATTACCATGTTTACCCCACTTTTCCAACGTTTATTTTCTTCCCAAAAATAGTATTTTGAATCAATTTTTAACTTCATTTCGTGTTCTTTTGAAAACAATTTAGGAAAAACACCAGAAACCATGTAATTTACAATTGGGGCATACCATGGTATTTTTGGAGTGAGAGATGAAAGGTTCTCAATTATAAATTATGGATTAATTGTTTTAGAATTATAAGAATTACAAATTCTCCTCAAGTGATCAGCCACATGGTTTTCTTTTCCTAGTCTATCTTTTATTTCAAGGTTAGACTCTTGGAGCATTTGGATCCATCATATTGGACTTGGTTTGGAATCTCTTTTCACGAGTAATAACTTTATAGCAGAATGGTCTATGAATATGATGATTTTGGGACCTAAGAGATAGGTCCAGAATTTGTCTAAGGCCAAAACCACTACTAAAAGTTCCATTTCAGTCATAGGGTAGTGAGATGGAGTTTCATCCAATGTTTTTGAGGCATAATATATGATATGAGGAATTTTTTCTCTTCTTTGACCAAGAACAACCCCAATGGCCCTATCAGAAGCATCACACATCAACATAAAGGGTAAGGACCAATCTGGGGGTTGGATTATTAGAGAAGATGTATGAATTTTTTTTAGTTCAACGAAGTATCCCTTGCAAACCTCATCGAAATGAAAATGACATCATTTTGGAGTAATCGAGTGAGTTAGAGAGAAATCTTATTGATGTTATGGATGAATAACTGATAGAAATCATCATTTCCAAGGAACGAATGGATGTCTTGAATAGAGATGTGTTCAGGAAGTGATTGAATCACTTCAATTTTGGAAGCATCATCATAAATACCCTATTTTGAAAATATTTCCCATAGAACAACTCCATTTTCAACAATGAAGTGAAATGTTTCAAAATTTAACACAAGATTACACTTGACACACTTTTTAAGGACTAGAGAGATTGAATTCAAGAAAGATTCAAATGAGGCACCATAAATGGTAAATTTTTCCATGAATACATCAATGCAGTGTTAGATGAATTCAGAAAACATACTCATCATACACCTATGGAATGTTGCAGGAGCATTGGAAAGGCCAAAAGGCATTCTCCAATATGCATATGTTCTAAAGGGACAAGTGAATGTTGTGTTTTCTTGGTCTTGAGGTGCGATTGGGATTCAGAAGTAGCCAGTGTATCCATCAATAAAGCAATAGTGTAACATTCCAGCTAATCGTTCTAGAATTTGATCAAGAAATGGAAGTGGGTAGTGATATTTTAGTTTTTCAACATTCAATTTTCGGTATTCGATTCACACACCATTTTTTCTTCACTCGAGTTGTGATTACCTCTCCATATTCATTTGTGACAACAGTTATCCCACCTTTCTTAGGTGCAACTTGAATTAGACTAACTCATTCACTATCATTAATTGGGAAGGTAATATCATCTTGACGAATCTTTGTAATCACTTCCCTAACTACCTCAAGTATGAGTGGATTGAGTCTTCTTTGTGGATGTCTAATTGGTTTGGATGATTCCTCAATATGGACGTGATGCATGCAAAGAGGAGGGTTGATTCCTGGTATGTTATTTAGGGTCAAACCTAAGGCCTTTTTGTTTTCCTCTAACACTTGAACAAGTTTGGACTCCCCAGTTTCGGTAAGTGAAGAAGATATAATGACAGGATAAAAGTGTTCATCGAAAAGGAATGCATATTTCAGGTGTTCAGGAAGAGGTTTCTGATCAGTCCCATCAATAATTTGTAGGTTAGACAACTCATTAATGGTGGAAGTTACTTCAGTTGTTTTAGATTCATTTTCCTTAATATAGTCCAAGGTGAAGCTATAGAGAATAGGGATGATGTGGAGTTCTTGAGAATTCTCAAGTTCCACTAGATTTATGGAGTCTATGAATGAGATGTCCACATCAACATCACCATTTATGACTAGTTTAATCATGGTGTTGATTTCACAATATCTTTTATCTTTTGAACATGAATAACATGATGGATTTGGGTTCAATTGACTCTTAGAAGTGTACTCAGACGCATGGATTGAGAATGTAGAATGATCCTCAGATGGGTATCTCATGGCTTGGAAAATGATGAACTTGACCAGTTGGTCCCCAAATTCTATGGATAAGATGCCTGAATGGAAACCACTCTATGTTTTACCAGTCATGAGGAATTGTCTTCCTATAATTATGGGAGATTGAGAAGAGTTCATCTCACATTCCAGGTCAAGGACATTGAAATCAGCAGGGATGATAACATCATTGACATGAACAAGGACATCCTCGATTATACCCTTATGACTAGTAGTGCTTCAATTGGATAACTGAATGAAAACGCCTATTGGTTATAAGGGACCTATACCAAGGTTGTAGAAGATAGATTTGGGCATGAAATTAATTAAGGCTCCAAGTTCTATGAGTGCATCATCGAAGTTGGAACATCCTATTTGGAATGGAACTGTAAAGGTACCTGGATATTTGAACTTTATGGGAATAGACTGTTGGGTTGAATCATTTTCAAAGGTCCTAAGTTGCCTCTTATGGGGGAAAATTTCCTTAAGAAACAGGACATACTAATGAATTTTTCTAATGGAATCTAAAAGTGGAATGTTCCCTTAAACACATCTAAACATGTCGAGCATTTCAGGATCAGGTTCAAAGGACTTCATTGGTTTATAAATGTCTTGAGGAAAAGGAATTGGCTTCCTAAGTGGAATGGAAGGAGGTGAGGGAATGACTTTAGATTCCTATTCAAGTTTATTTTTCTTTTCATTTTCTAGGTCAACATTTAAAGGGGGTTGGAGGACTTATCATGAGGAATAGAAATTTTTTTCCCCGATCTAAGTGCAATTGCACATACATTACCCTTGGGGTTTGGTAATGGTTGAACAGGATGTTGGGATGAATTTGATGGTTGATGCTGACTAAGGTGGGATTCAAGTTTACCAATTTGGGTTTCAATGTTTTGAGGCTGTAATGGGTGAGGGAGTAAAGATCATCCACTGAAATTTCCCATGGTTTCCTGGAAGAAGAGGCTTTTCCCGAATTGGGATTACCAAGATTTTGGTTCTTGGGAACGAGATTTAATTGGTTTTGGAATTGGTAATGCTCACTATGATATTTTAATCCAGCAGGAGGATTGTTCCATTGAGGTTGTGGAATAAAAGGATAAGGTTGTTGGAAGTTTCCTACACCTTGACCATATTAGAACTAGTTATGGATTTGATGAGAGAATCGAGGTGAATGAGAGACAAAATTACCATACCTCATGCCTTGAGATGAGGAAGAAGTGAATGGATTAGAGTGAGGTGGGTTGAAGATTCTAATGAACATGCCTAATTGTAGAGGTTTGGTGTTCCTTTGAGTATATGATGCATTGAGCTCCGTTGGTCCACATGAATCGGATTGATTCTCTTGAAATTGTGTACATGTGTCAGTTGTATGAGATGGAGAGTTGTAGATTCCACTAATTTCGAAAGGTCCATGAAACATTGATTGTGGATAAGATGAAGTTAGGGCTTTGGTAGCCACAGCTAGTTGTCGCACAAGACCTGTATGTTCACTCAACCACTGTATCATCTTGTTTGGCTATATCGACTGACAATCTTGGGCTTCTTTGACTTAAGAATGTGCTCGAGTATGGAATTTTTGTCTGTTGGCAACCATGTTGCTTATGATATCTCTTCCAGCGGTAGCTGTTCTATCAAACAGAGAACCTCCACTTGCGACATCAATGAGGGTTCTCCCCATAGCCAATAACCCCTCATAGTAGTATTGGATCAAGAGTTGGTCAGGGATTTGGTGGTGTGGGTAGGTTGCAACATGTTTTTTGAACCTCTCCCAGTACTCATGGATCAATTCACTTAGGAATTGACAAATGCTACTTATTTCCTTTGGGATAGAAGTAGTACGAGAATCAGGAAAGAATTTCTCTAAGAAGAGTCGCTTCATATCATTCCATGTGGTTATCGAACTAGGAGGAATGTATTAGAGCCACGACTAAGCAGTGTCAGCTAGGGATAAAGGGAATGCTCGATGTATGATTTGTTCCTCAGAAACCCTTTGAGGATTCATGGTAGAGCATACCACTTGGAACTCTTTAAGATGAAGATGTGAATACACAATGGCTAGCCTGTTGAAATGAGGGAGAAGATGAATCAAACACGATTTGGGTTCGAAGTCATATTTTATTATTGGATATGTAATACCAATAGGTTGGTAATTCATATCAAGGGTAGTGAGTTCTTTAAGTGTTTGTTCCCTATAATTGACCATATCAAATTCAATTGTTTGGACATGGACTGTTTCTTGAATTATTTGATTATCTCTAATGTTCCTCATACGTTGGAAAATTTTTAGCTCAATTTTTGGGTCAAAAACATCTGAGGGATTTTTTGGAAGGCTACGGTGCATTCAGAGAGATGTTGGAAGAAAGTGGAAGACATGTTTTACTTTGTGTTTTTTTTAGTTTATGATTTTTATGAGAATGAGGGTTTTTCTTTGTGTGTTTTTTTTATTTTTTTTAATTTTGTTTTTTTCATTTTTTTTAAATAACAAGAAACTAATGACTACATAAAGAACCATCCCCGACAATGGTTCCATTTTAAAGCATGACTGATTGTCTCCCGCAGTTGTGCCTCGCTCATCCCTACCAACTCTGGGTCCAGTGAGCTATGACATGCTTTTTCCTCCTCCAAGTTATTATGAGTGGCGGATCACATTTGTTGCGGCTATGATACTTCTCTGTCTTCGGATCTACATTAGATCTGCGCAACTGTGCTGGATTATCAGTTCCATGATCTCGGTGGTTTTCCTCAATGATCCTCTGCGTGAAGGAGAAGGACCCCAATTGGCTTGGGATCATTTGAACAACGGCCCCTTTTTATCAATGGAGGTATGAATTTTTCATTCTATTAATCCCTATGTTGATGATCTGGTCACTATCTGCTCGAGTTGTGCTTCGGTCTCTGCTACATATGGTTTCTACTCTCGGTTTCATTCAGTTTTCATTTTGCGCCTCACCTCTTACTCGATTCTGAAGCTTCTTCAACGTTTCATCACATCCCTCCACCCTTCATTTGATGCGTGTTTTTTTATAACTCGCGGTGATGTATCTGGGATCTCTGATGGGGTTCTAAGCGCTCTTGCTTGACCTCTTTCCGGGGACTTGCGGGCGGCGGAGTTTCCCATATTACAGTAGACTGACGTTACTTCTCTACCTAAGGATCTAGTTTGAGATCTAGGCACCACAAATTTGGATCAATCTGCATTTTTTCATTAGTGTTTCATGCTCTAGTTGGTTGTTGATCTTCGAGTAGCGTCTTCTACGCTCCTCTATGCGGCGATGAAGGTTTATGAGCTAGCTCAGTCTCCTTCGAGTCGTGGATTCTGAAGGATTGGAGGTAGTGTGTGGATTATGATTGGGGGTGTAGATTTCTTCATGCTACTGAGTTTTCTTGGTTGCTACCTACTTGGGAAGTGTTGTTGGTTTCACTTGATTGGTGACTTTGCTACCACTTTGAAGGTTTTGGGATGGGTGGTTCTTCGCGTTGTAGACTCTTGATTGACCGTGATTTTGGTGATTGGTTTCCTCTTCTTTTTTGATGTTTTTTTTCTGCAATGGTGGTGGTTTCAGGATAAATTAATATGAATCTCCTCATTTTTTTCATTGGTCTCAAAGGCCCTGTTTGCTCTTGCGTTGCTGATATCTTTACGAGTTCTTTTTCTCCTTGATGCATTTGGTGTGGAGCAGCACTTTCCAGGTGTCAGTGGGTGGGTGGACTCAAACGAGGGATGGGTGTGTTGACATTCATCATACATCCATTGGTCATCATCTTGATGGACTAATGGGTTCCTTTCCATTACTTTTGTTCATTGTTTTTGTTTCTGATCTTGCGTCACATCAGGTGACATTCCTTGAATCATTTTCATGCTTTGTTTAGGAGGGTGGCTTTTTTGAGAGAAGGGTGTGTTGGAACCTTTCACCCGGCTCTCCTACACACTTCTGTCATGGTTGGAGAGGTCCTCTGACATGTTGTACTTCCATCACGGTTCAACTTATTTGTAGATGAGGTGATGAAACCATTGGAATGATCTCACTATTGCACTGTCTGGTGAGGGGGGCAATGAGGCGTCTACATGTACTTGTCGGATGTTGGATTCCTTTGATCTTACAACCCCATTTTTAACTTTCCCTTTTTTGTTTCCTTATGAATTTTTTCCTTCTCTCTAATAAGTTCCCTCTTACCTAGTAATCGAAGAGGTTCTTTTTCTTTTTTTTTCAATAAAGAGGGCTTGACCCTCAACCTTTTCTTACCCATTGATTGAAATTCCTATGTTTTAAGGCATTAATCCAAGCCTTAAAATATCTTAGGCTTCTAATCTCAATTATATCTTGTTTATGGTTTTGTATTTGTGGTTCCAATAATCCATGGAAACCACACATTAAACAAAACAAGTCATTAATCCATGACATGTTAAGTCCAACATACAGAATGTTATATTTGAAGAATATTCATCGAGAAAATACTCTCAATCACTGAACATCCATAAATTTTGACTCACCCCAATAATAGATTTAATCAGCCATTAAGATATTTATTAATCGGGTAATATATTTTAATGGTGATGAATTATAAATAGAACAAAAATAATCGGATATGAAAATATTTGTGCGTCGAACACACACACACACACAAAGGGTGATTAGAATTAAAAATGAACTTTAGATTGAATTAGAAAGTGAAATAAGGGAAGGGGATTAAACTTTATTAAAACTATTTTAAGAACATTAATATGAAACTACAGAAGGTGTATGAGAATAAGAGATATTAAAAAAGAAACATTTATTAAAACAGAATTACAAAAAAAAGACTTACAATATTACAAACGAAGAACAACACAAAAGTAAATGAAAGGAACCAAGGACGAATGGATTATCAATTAAAAAAATGAGAATGTAAGATCCTACCAAGACAATGGTAGATCCTTGGTCATGCCAACCTATCCTCCTTTGCTCTAAAATTCCAACCCTTTGCAAGGAGATAAGGGGGATGTATTTATAGCCCAATCTTGGGGGCTGTTTCCATTCCAAAAATTCCCCTCCACTTCGATCGCCAATTTGATAAACTAGAAAGCCTAATATCAATATATGATCTTATTACAGGTTGTATATAAATATCTCATATTTTTAATCTAAAAATTTGGCAGCCATTGGACTTAAGGACCCACTGTTTTGGCTGGTTGATTAAACAAAGATAATCTGTCCATTTCAATCCAAAAATTTTGATGTCCAAATTGTGAAAGAGTTTTTGAATAGAAATATTCCTTCAAATACGAATGATTTCATCAACAAAGTCGGCCGAATATATATCCTCTCTCACACTGAGAGATATCAGCTTGATTTGATGATTAAATCATGAGATATGTTATGATTAGTTTCTATATTTTAATTCCCGAACAGAATGGTGGACTGGACTTCAAGGCATTAGTTGGGCCCCTTGTTCTTTGGCTTTCTCCCTAAAATTATTATCCATTACTCCTTGAATTGTTATCCGAATGTTTGAGTAGAAGTAATGAATTTTAACTTTTGTATTGAGCCCAATAATTCATTCTTCACGGATGGTTCAGTTTCCTCATAGATTTTGTGGGCCTTATTGTGTGGTCAATATGAGCCTTCCAGTTGAATATTTGGCATATTATCCCTTTTAATGAAAGGTTTGATATTGAATTATGAATCCTAAAAAACACAAAACACACAATTTGGATTAGTAGAATGCTATTTATAAATAAAATAGTAAACTGACACAATTGGACTACTTCTAAAAATGCTCAAATATTATACTTAGTATTAAAACATTCATAATTCAAACAAATTATGCACATTCCATATAAAATAAGTAATGAGAGTATATTATAAGTAATTAAAATATTAATAACATCAACAACCATATTATGTTTTCTCAATTTGGAATATGGGATGCATGTTTTGAACTAAAATGTACATTTTAAATGAAAACACACACTTTCAATGACATCAACCACACTGTGTGTCATATTAACAGGTTTTTGATTCAAACGATTCAAAAATATATTGTGTATTGTTATAAAATAGTAGGAAAATATATTATTGTTTTCATGGTTTTGAGTATGTGACATGTTTTCAATAAAATATCATTTTGGAATGATAACGTATACTTTCTATCATAAAAACCACAATATCTTTCATATTTGTGTGTACTTAAGTAATACATATAAAAAAATTAAATCATTTTATTTAAATATAATTACAATTTGATTACATTTTCTCAAATTTTTGCATGTTCATCCCATTTTGAAATATAATGTCACTTTTAAATGAAATCACAAAATCTTTATCATACCAGACACATCGTACATTAGATTGATGTTCAGTTGATTCATAAATTTCAAAAATAAAGCACATATAATATTCCTTACATATCAAGAAAATTCAATCCTTTTTTCTTGGTTTTGATTATGGGATGAAACTTTGACCTAAAATGTAACTTTTATATGAAAACATGCACATTAAGTCTTATTAAAAATAATGAGTATCGAAATGACATGGGTATAATTCAAACACACCTTAAATAAAATTTCTATATTTTTACATAAATATTAAAATAAAAAAATAAATATTCATAGTTTTTAGTGTGTGACAAACATTTTGAAATAAATTTTCATTTTTAAATTAAATCATTCACTTTTGGTTATTCTGGACACATTATGTATATTATTGAATTCAGATTAACTCATATACATCAATATGGATTGTAGATCTTTTTTTAAAATTATCATTATAATATGAATTTTTTTCCTGGTTGTGATTGTCTGATAATAATTTTAGACTAAAACGTCACTTTTATATTTAGAACATATAATTTTATTCAATATAGTAAAAGTATGTGTAAGACTGAAGTGTAGTTAATTATTATACATTAAAAATGAATCATAAATCTTTTAAATAAATTATGAAGTCAATCTAAGTGTGTTTATTAAATTTAGATTATGTACCGCATGTTTTGAAAAAATGATACTTTCATACCAATAAATCATTCATTGACTCATACGAGCCATACTATGCATTGTATATATATATGAGGTTTATTATTAAACATCAAAAATGAATCATATATTATAATCCTATAGAGTCAAGATAATATGATTGACTATTGTTTTTTACTAAGTGTAACATGTTGTGAACTAAATTGTAACATTTATACTGAAAACACACTTTGAATCATTTCATCCACACATTGTATAGAATTTACATGTGGTTGATTCATAGACATAAAAATGAATAATGTATTGTTTTTCTAAAATATGAAGATAAATAGAGCTTGTAATTTAAGTTTTTAGTATATGGGAAGTTTTTGGAAATAACATTATAATTTTAAATAATTTTTTTTCAAGCATAAAAACAATATCACGTACCATATTTATGTTTGTTTAATTTATACAGATAAAAAAATAATCATTGATTTCTATCATAAAGTATCAATCTACGCAAGTTAGATCGGTTTTGGGTATGTGATTTATGTTGTGAACTAAAATGTTTCTCAAGGAAAATGAATAGCCTCAAAAAATTGAGTCAATCACAACCGGAGTAGTCTAAAATGAGTACAATAACCCCAATACTATTGGAAAAATTATATAACTATCAGTTTCATGCTCAAACCACAAACTATAGTAAATTCAAAAACCTTTACTCTGTTAATAAAACATAGTTGTTTCTCACGAGCATGTTTTTAAATGTTCTTTTGCAAAAATAATAATGCATTACATCACTAATAAACATAAATAAATAAAATAAATATTAAAAAGAACCATTTAGAGAACATAAAATAGTATCTGAGTGCATGATATTTACCCAAGACTTCTCAAATACATATCATGATTTTGAACAAGTGTGTGAGGTAAAATTGATGTGATAAATGAATGAGAATACTATTATATTTAATATGCATAAATTTAAATATGATTAATGTTTTTTTTAATCCCATTATATCATCATTATCAGTCATTTAATCCAGTTTTGTTTAGGATTGTAAAACAAATAGTTTAGAGAAACTACTTCAATATCTTGTGGATAGGGTTTTCAATGTTAATAAGATCTTCAAAAAGTCAAATATTTAATTGTTAGTGTGAAAAATATTGAATAAAATATTGATTCCCATGACTATTTCTGAGTCTAGATAACATTTAAAAATAATTTATATGAAACTAAAGGTAAAAGGGATCATATAGAATGGTTTCTTATTTTCTCTTCATATAGAATGAAAGGTCAGTTGAATATAAATTGCAATGAATTGATGTATAAGAAACAATATGATTCATCTTAATCTCTATTCATCTTTTCATGTGACAGTTTAGTCTTACATCTTGGTAATTATGGAATTTATGTTTGTAAAATATTTTAATCCAAATATAGTAACTGAAAAACTTTTGAAAAATTATAAGAAATAATTTGAATTATCTAAATTACTAAGAATGGGGGTTTCCTATGTCATCATTGAGAAGAAATAGACTTAAAATTTTCCATGTTTATTTATTCCATTTAAAGTATTTTTCATTTTAAAAAGTCCTCAAAAATTATCTTATTCTGTCATCCACTAATTTCAAGAAACAATTTCATTATAGAATGGATGATTTTGTGGGGTCACTTACTCAACTAATATTTCAGTGACACTTGAATCCTCAATAATTAATTATGAATATACAATATAAGACTCCTTAATATTAAGATATATGACTATAAATCATGATCAAGTAAATACAAAATAAAATTTTAGGTAAATAACATAAAAGTTATTTTGAATCATTCTGAGATAAAACTCGTAATCATTAGAAATGGATTCTTATTAGGATTAATGAAAAAACGTGTAACGACCCGAAATTTTGAATAAATCTTGTTCCCTAATTTCATGTGTTATTTTATTTTATTTTTATACTCAACAAAAATGTTTTATTTGATAAACATGATTATAATTAAAATGAGACCATTGGGTTCTGACTGTTATATGACCATCGGTCAAAATGACCGCTGTGAACAAAATGTTTTGATTATTGTCTCTAAATACAAGTAATGTTGGTTAATTATTATAGAAAGAAGATTCTATGGCCTCACCTAGTAGTCTTGGACCGATCGAAGCCCATCTAACAGAGCTTGGGAAGGAGGTAGCACCATTGGGCTTTGCTCTGGATCAAATCCAAGCCGAACTTCATCATGTGAAGCTGGAACGGAATCGCCTTCGTGAGAAGTTCAAACTGATAGAAATTACTACTCGGGCAATGTTGACTGAGCCGCCCCAAGATTCTATCACCCTAGCACACCTTACTCTTAGGTCCTATGCTGGTATTATAAGAGGCTATGTAACGAGACCGTAACTACCTTGTGTAATCCTTGTTTTAAATAAAAATTGGGATTTCTTCTTATGATGAAGTTTATGAATTTTGAAATGACCGGATAAATATAGTATGCATATTTTTTATGAATTTTAGAAAAAGGATATTTTAAAAATGATTATGTAAACCTTAAATAATTAAAAATGTGTAATGATTTTCAAAAAATGGTCTTCTACAATTATATTCAGTACAAAATTTGGAGTCTAATAAGATCAACTTAATTTTTGATGAATAGTAAATTATGAATAGTGATTTTACGCTTAGGATTAGTAAGGTGACCAAATGGATTAGTAATCTCACTTAAAGAAAGTTTTAAAATAATCTAGGCACCTTGATTAAGTAATGTGATTCAATAAAATGGTTAAATAACGGTTTCATAAATTATTATTCAAGTATTAGTTTTTTTCGGATGAATAGTGTTTTTTAATTAAAAATTTAATTAAAAATAATTAGAAAATTATTTTTATAAAAATGACTTTATTTTTGAACTCAGAGCATCGATATTATGTTAAGGTAATTTTTGGGGATTTTTCTGAAAAAAATGAATTTTCGATGAATAGTGTTTTTATTTAAAAATTAAATTAAAAATATTTAGAAAATTATTTTTATAAAATGGATTTCATTTTTGAAATCAGAGCATTGATATTTGGTTAATGTGAAATTTTGGGATTTTTCTGAGAAAGTTGAATTTTCAGTGAATAGTAAAAATACAGTTTTAGGGTTTCAGTATGTTTAATGACATCATAACGGTGTCATGATGATTTCATGAGATCTTTTGAGGGTTGGCCGGCCAAGGGTGATGAATTATTGTTTTGGGGGCCCCATGTGGCCTAACTCCATGATAAATGGCAAGGGAGAGCACATGGGTTTGAGAAAAGCACATGTGAGGTGTCCCTTGGCCATTAATGCTTGTCCCCTCACTTTCCCTATAAATACCCACCCTTTCCTCCTTTAGTTTTCACTCCCAACTCTCCCCCAACGAAGTTCTGGTCTTCTTACCTCCCAAAGAGTCATTCCAAGGTGCCCCCAAGCCCTCAAGGTCCAATCCTTTGAGTTTCAAGAGTCATGTTTTAAGGTAAGGGATCCGACCCCTCTCTTTCATTTCCTGTAATCTCTTTTATGTCATTCCTTTTATGCTCCATGTTTTTATGTGAGAGGATGTTCTTTTATATTCCTCTTACTGCCCTTTCATGTTTATATGATGAGATATCCCCTCTTACTCTCATCATTTCATTTTATGAAAGTTTAAGTGACGCCGTTAGGCTGCCGAATTTTTAAGGGATTCTTTCACCCTTCTCATTCTTTTTCAAGTTCAATTTTCATGTCAAGTCTTTCAAGTTCCTTTTTATTATGTTGGGGTATGATCTCTATATCAATCATACTGATCTCTTATGATCATATGATGAGGGACCCTTTTTGATCTTGTCAAATCATTTTCTTTTGAAGTTAAGTGACGCCGTAAGGCTGCCGAATTTTCATAAGAGAAATCTAATCTTTTTTCTTCCATGTTTTTCATTTCAAATGGTATGTCCCTAAAATTTCGTTACCATGTCCATATGTCCTTCTTATTCTTTCACCCTACTGTTTTATGGATCATTTATGAGTGGGTGACCCATGTCCCCTCTCATTTCAACGTTTTCTAAAACCCCGAAACTTAGCCGTTATGCTGCAGAATTTTCCCCTCAAAATGCCTCTCTCTTTTCTCAAAAAGTATTTTATGTTATAAAGTGAATACTCAAAGCTCTTATTTCTACAAAGGTATTCACATATATATCAAAATGTTCCATTTTAAATTCTGGGATTTACATACATGAGACCCGCTTTCCCTTTCCGTGGGTTTAAAGTGACGTAAAGATCATGTCTTTAAAGCAGTTTTTAAAACGTTATGATTATGAAATGAAACCCATTTATTTTATGCTATGTGGGTTATTTATGAAATGTTTGATGATGATATATGTGGCTCACATGATAATAAAGGAAAATTTAAGGGTGCGCCCTGATAGCGCTCCAATGCATTGGGTAATGATGTAACCACTAGAGATTACAATTTTCACGATACCTTGGTGAATAACCTTGGTAATTTTCAAATGACACCTTGGGGATGGACCTTGGTGATATGTTCATGATTGTCTATGTTATATGATGTAGCCACATCTTCAAGTTATGGAAAATGTTATTTTTATTATGAAATGCCTCATGATTTCTTTCTCATGCCTTAAAGTTCTTTTCATGTCCTTATTGAAGTATCTCAAGTTCACATGTAAAATGTTCCTCTTGTTTCCCTTACTGGGCCTTATGCTCACCCTTTCTTTTGATGTATGTCCCCAGGTTATGAGATGCAGTAATGAACCTAGAATGAACTTAAGGAGATGCCTTTCAAGTGTTTAATAAGAATGTTTTATGTTGTTTTCATGTATTATGTTCCTGGTTTCCAAGACACTAGACCTTAAAGATCCTCAGTTTTGTGTAATGTAATGAAAGTTTATGTTATAAAATGGCGGGATTCTATAGTTGGTATCAAAGGATGGTTTAGTTATTTGTGGAAATTAGGATATAAAAACTTTAGGAAGAACCCTATAGAAAAGTTTAAAAATAGGAAATCTTCCTGGTATTTTGGTGAGTATTGAGTAAGGGGTTTCCAAGCAAATACATCCCTGTCTAGATACGAGCAGGTAGAGGTGGCTCTGGCACAGATGTACATAGGGGTAAAACCCGAAAACACCGCTTTGAGCTAGACTCAAACGGGAACTGGTACACGACAACGGGCCTTGCTGCACTCTTGGTTACGACACTCCCGGGGGATATGCTTTGGTAAATTCATAAGCTTAGTATGAACCATTGTTAAAGGATCAAAGATAAAATAAAATAAAGGTTCACATAAGACTATATGATCATGGATAACCTAGATGGGAACCTAGGGGATCACAAGTTAGGGTATACTTTTCAACTACAAGTTGTCCTTATATGCTTTAAGTTTCTTTTCTTGATTATTGGCTAAGTATTTAAGCCCCTAATTATAGTTTCTTTTCTTAGTTAATGGTGGGAAATGGAAGAACATGTCTCAACAACCAATGTGATAGGAAATGCTACGATTGCCGTATTAAGATGACAGAGGTGATTAGGGGATTAAAAGATGATTATTATTTTGGAATACGTTCACTATTTTAGGGACCCTATATGATCGAGGTAAATATATTACTATGGTATTTTCATTGAGGAGTAAGGTTGACTTATATTTTGAAGAATCGATAAATTTATGGTGGACTTATAGTAATTTAGGCTACTTATGGGAATGATTAACCTATCTTGGGTAAAATATGTTTAGTTTAGATGTTAGGAGTGGTTGATGTTGTTTGGAGATGAACAATGAAGTTTATTTTGGAAGACTATGTTATCAAATCCTTCTTGTATTTGGGTTTCAATCTTAGTTTGGTTTATTTTGAGGAATCTTAAGGATCATTATTTACGGAATGGTCTATGATGAACTTTGGGTAGTACCATGGAACTTTGAAGATTTAAAAGTAGTTTCCATTCCTATGGGATTCTTTTTGAAGAGTTGTTTTACCATACCCTTTCTATTTTTGGGATAATGTTTAAAGATAAAAGAAATAGATAGTTAATCTTTTGTGGATTATGTGATTCTCTAGAAGATGATTCTTGTGTTTTGATGAGACCAAGTAGTTTTGAATGCTCATAGTTTGGAGAAAAGATTAGTTTTGGGTAGAAACTTATTAAAGGATGAAACTCTAGATGAAGGTAGATATATTTCCTTATGTTTTTGTTCTATGTTGTAAATGAATTCCTCAAAGTTATGAAAAGGAACGTAAAACAAAAATGTTGTTGGTTTACGTTTCCTACTAGGTAATCAAAGACCGCTTGCACACATCATAATTTTGGGATTTTTTGGTGGTTAACTTCCTCCTAATCATGTTTTCTATCACTCTCCTTTAGGACATTACCCTTTGTTTTCTCCTCCATGTCCATGTTTCCTACATGGAATCCTAGTATGAGTAAACTCAGGTGGCCTTTGTACTTCCTTTTCTTTCTTTTAAAGTAATGGTGTCACTGACTCTTTTTCCGATGTGGGACTTTCAATGAAATTTCAAAACCCAATTTTTAAAATTGCGAGGACGCAATTTCTTAAGGGGGGAAGATTGTAACGACCCGAAATTTTGAATAAATCTTGTTCCCTAATTTCATGTGTTATTTTATTTTATTTTTATACTCAACAAAAATGTTTTATTTGATAAACATGATTATAATTAAAATGAGACCATTGGGTTCTGACTGTTATATGACCATCGGTCAAAATGACCGCTGTGAACAAAATGTTTTGATTATTGTCTCTAAATACAAGTAATCTTGGTTAATTATTATAGAAAGAAGATTCTATGGCCTCACCTAGTAGTCTTGGACCGATCGAAGCCCATCTAACAGAGCTTGGGAAGGAGGTAGCACCATTGGGCTTTGCTCTGGATCAAATCCAAGCCGAACTTCATCATGTGAAGCTGGAACGGAATCGCCTTCGTGAGAAGTTCAAACTGATAGAAATTACTACTCGGGCAATGTTGACTGAGCCGCCCCAAGATTCTATCACCCTAGCACACCTTACTCTTAGGTCCTATGCTGGTATTATAAGAGGCTATGTAACGAGACCGTAACTACCTTGTGTAATCCTTGTTTTAAATAAAAATTGGGATTTCTTCTTATGATGAAGTTTATGAATTTTGAAATGACCGGATAAATATAGTATGCATATTTTTTATGAATTTTAGAAAAAGGATATTTTAAAAATGATTATGTAAACCTTAAATAATTAAAAATGTGTAATGATTTTCAAAAAATGGTCTTCTACAATTATTTTCAGTACAAAATTTGGAGTCTAATAAGATCAACTTAATTTTTGATGAATAGTAAATTATGAATAGTGATTTTACGCTTAGGATTAGTAAGGTGACCAAATGGATTAGTAATCTCACTTAAAGAAAGTTTTAAAATAATCTAGGCACCTTGATTAAGTAATGTGATTCAATAAAATGGTTAAATAACGGTTTCATAAATTATTATTCAAGTATTAGTTTTTTTTCGGATGAATAGTGTTTTTTAATTAAAAATTTAATTAAAAATAATTAGAAAATTATTTTTATAAAAATGACTTTATTTTTGAACTCAGAGCATCGATATTATGTTAAGGTAATTTTTGGGGATTTTTCTGAAAAAAATGAATTTTTGATGAATAGTGTTTTTATTTAAAAATTAAATTAAAAATATTTAGAAAATTATTTTTATAAAATGGATTTCATTTTTGAAATCAGAGCATTGATATTTGGTTAATGTGAAATTTTGGGATTTTTCTGAGAAAGTTGAATTTTCAGTGAATAGTAAAAATACAGTTTTAGGGTTTCAGTATGTTTAATGACATCATAACGGTGTCATGATGATTTCATGAGATCTTTTGAGGGTTGGCCGGCCAAGGGTGATGAATTATTGTTTTGGGGGCCCCATGTGGCCTAACTCCATGATAAATGGCAAGGGAGAGCACATGGGTTTGAGAAAAGCACATGTGAGGTGTCCCTTGGCCATTAATGCTTGTCCCCTCACTTTCCCTATAAATACCCACCCTTTCCTCCTTTAGTTTTCACTCCCAACTCTCCCCCAACGAAGTTCTGGTCTTCTTACCTCCCAAAGAGTCATTCCAAGGTGCCCCCAAGCCCTCAAGGTCCAATCCTTTGAGTTTCAAGAGTCATGTTTTAAGGTAAGGGATCCGACCCCTCTCTTTCATTTCCTGTAATCTCTTTTATGTCATTCCTTTTATGCTCCATGTTTTTATGTGAGAGGATGTTCTTTTATATTCCTCTTACTGCCCTTTCATGTTTATATGATGAGAGATCCCCTCTTACTCTCATCATTTCATTTTATGAAAGTTTAAGTGACGCCGTTAGGCTGCCGAATTTTTAAGGGATTCTTTCACCCTTCTCATTCTTTTTCAAGTTCAATTTTCATGTCAAGTCTTTCAAGTTCCTTTTTATTATGTTGGGGTATGATCTCTATATCAATCATACTGATCTCTTATGATCATATGATGAGGGACCCTTTTTGATCTTGTCAAATCATTTTCTTTTGAAGTTAAGTGACGCCGTAAGGCTGCCGAATTTTCATAAGAGAAATCTAATCTTTTTCCTTCCATGTTTTTCATTTCAAATGGTATGTCCCTAAAATTTCGTTACCATGTCCATATGTCCTTCTTATTCTTTCAACCTACTGTTTTATGGATCATTTATGAGTGGGTGACCCATGTCCCCTCTCATTTCAACGTTTTCTAAAACCCCGAAACTTAGCCGTTATGCTGCAGAATTTTCCCCTCAAAATGCCTCTCTCTTTTCTCAAAAATTATTTTATGTTATAAAGTGAATACTCAAAGCTCTTATTTCTACAAAGGTATTCACATATATATCAAAATGTTCCATTTTAAATTCTGGTATTTACATACATGAGACCCGCTTTCCCTTTCCGTGGGTTTAAAGTGACGTAAAGATCATGTCTTTAAAGCAGTTTTTAAAACGTTATGATTATGAAATGAAACCCATTTATTTTATGCTATGTGGGTTATTTATGAAATGTTTGATGATGATATATGTGGCTCACATGATAATAAAGGCAAATTTAAGGGTGCGCCCTGATAGCGCTCCAATGCATTGGGTAATGATGTAACCACTAGAGATTACAATTTTCACGATACCTTGGTGAATAACCTTGGTAATTTTCAAATGACACCTTGGGGATGGACCTTGGTGATATGTTCATGATTGTCTATGTTATATGATGTAGCCACATCTTCAAGTTATGGAAAATGTTATTTTTATTATGAAATGCCTCATGATTTCTTTCTCATGCCTTAAAGTTCTTTTCATGTCCTTATTGAAGTATCTCAAGTTCACATGTAAAATGTTCCTCTTGTTTCCCTTACTGGGCCTTATGCTCACCCTTTCTTTTGATGTATGTCCCCAGGTTATGAGATGCAGTAATGAACCTAGAATGAACTTAATGAGATGCCTTTCAAGTGTTTAATAAGAATGTTTTATGTTGTTTTCATGTATTATGTTCCTGGTTTCCAAGACACTAGACCTTAAAGATCCTCAGTTTTGTGTAATGTAATGAAAGTTTATGTTATAAAATGGCGGGATGCTATAAAACGCCTTCAGAATTGAAGATGATAAAGTTGAATAGATTCTAGTACAAGTTTAATAAGTTATATATGAATGATTTCAAGAAACATATTGAAGTATATATATGTTTTTCATGGGATTCATTTATATTATTCAAGGAATGTAAAAGTTTAGAAATAAATAGGATTGGTAAGAATATTTTTGTGGCATCAGGAAGTGAGAAAAAAAATATCTTAACCAAGATTTCATTAATCATAAATATATAGTGTATTCATTCCTAAACTCATATTTTTGAATAGATATAAATCCAATGAAGTTATTAAAGGACTTATTGATGATAATTCTTGTATATGTTCACTAACTATTAAAATATAGAGTTCATTTCTTTATAAATTCAAATTTCCATATACACATCATATACTTGAACATATGTATAAAGAGGGTGAATAAATAGACGTATAAAACTGCCAAATCCATTCATTGTCTTTCTGAGACATTATTTATAAATAAAATCAATATTCCATTACCATATTATAATGTTAATGAAAATGGTAGATAATATGAGTTGAAGTCTGCATTTAATCCATTATTATAGTGACCACCAATTTTTAAACTTATTATTACATGATTCCTAAACATAAATATCCATTAATACATCACAAGTATCTTATTGAGTTAGTGTATTTGGAATAGTAGTTCTATAATACATCAAAAGGAACATAATGCATGGAATAAATATTTAATTCTCCATAATGAGATCATGAAATCGCTCTGAGATCCTAAAATAACATCAGATAACCTGGGGAATACATTAAGTAATGGATGATCTAAAACTGCTACTAAGGGAATAAACATGATAAGATACTATAACATATGAGTCAAGAGTATAAGATGATATCATAAATTTTAAGGCCCATGAGTGAACATATAGAAGAATAACATAAATAACATGATATAACAAGTTCATATAATCATAATAAGTTCTGAAACAACATATAACCTGAAATTAACATGATTTAATGAAAACAACCAATATAATAACACCTGGTGGGATAAGTACCACAATGGATTTGGTTTACTCTTTAATCTCATATATGAGTAGCCTCATTAGACTAAATATTAACCCAATGCATTGAATTCTATCTAGGAACACCCATCCTAACATGTTCATTATTTATGTCTACCAAAAAATAAGAAATAAATTATAAGTGAAAAACATAATAATTACCCATCAAAATAAATTGGTTGTATAACTTTATCTAATATCATAATCAAAGGATACTTTCATAATAAATTCATTTGACAGATATAAATAATGCATGTATTACACCGTAAAATTAAGATAGTGTAGGGAAGGTATATATATAATAATATTATATTGTATTGTAATTATTACATAAAATTAAATGTTGTTATCACTGATAAATTGAAATATTATTAAAATAATTAAAAAAATCATTAGGAAAATGACCATTCCACTTTGAAAATAACTTTTGAAAAATAAAAAATCAATATTTATTATAGGAAAAATTTTCATTTTAATTAAACATGGAGACATATAAATCAATATTCAAGGAAATTTCTTCTGGAAATAATGATTATTTCATACACATTAAAATAAATATTCCTTTCACTTTTTTGGAAAAAATTTATGAAGTACCTCATTCATAAAATGACAAGACGATTATTTTATTCTAATTTTTTAATGTAAAATGGTAAAAATGAATTTAAAAAATCATTTAATAATTTTGAAAGTATTTTTTAATAGACTTTAAAAAAATGAACATGAAAGAGAATTTTTTTTAATGAAGGTATAAATTAAGTCTATTTTCCTTAAAAACATTTTCTCAATTCTTTTATGTACCGTAGAATGAAAAATGTTAATAACACTTGATAATATCATTTAATAAATATTGGATAATATAATTAAAGTGTTTTATAATGAAATGATAAAATAGTATCGAATAGTGGAAATTAAAGCCATAAATATTCATGAATAAAATGAGATTGAAACATAAACCCTTACCACATTAGTAACTACTAAGTCATAAATCAAATGAACAATGTAAATGAAATATAACATAAATTATAATTAAGTATAATGAATTAATCATATAATATTTAAAGGGGTGATATATATACTATTTGAAATATATTAGGTTCATAAAAGAACACGTGTCCTAAAAAAGGAAATTTTTATATCAGACGCATATAAAGATCATATTGCTTAAGTAGGGGATAATTAAAAAAATTTATGTGAATAAAGTTAATTCCACATAAAAAATTAAATAAAACATAACATTATAATTATTATTTACAAAAATAATCTTATAATAACATAATTAATGATGTAAAAGTTTAACCCAGGGGATGAAAATTGTTTTAAAAAACCCCTTACCTAGATCCTAAATCATCAACTGAATTGATTATATTCTAGAAAAATAATCTAATATTAATTATTTACTTTATTAAGTATAATTATATATTTTATAATCATATAAATAAATTTTATAATAAATTAATTATCATTTTTATACATAATTTATATTTTTAATACCATCCATGAAATATATTTACGAATAATGAACTATGTTATAATCATGGAGATGGTAGGTCATGTGTTCGCATGAGTAATGTTTCTATTTTTCGATGATCATGGTGGATGAAAAGTAATTATTATTTTAACTGCATTTTATGATAATTATATAATAAATATAATATAATTTATTTTTATATTACATAAATATACCATCAATGTGGGTATTCATTAAAAATTAATCACAACGCTTCGAAGGGTGGAAGCTTGTCTTATACAGAAACGACGTTATCATTTTTTCAACATACCATTAGGAAATAAATTATATGATATATTTATATTATATATTCATTAATATGTCATTATTTTCATAGATAATCATAAATTTAGTCACTATTACTGTCAATGTAATGCATATGTGAAAAATGAATCACATCAATTCGTGAAGCAGTAGTCTACTGTACACATAAGTGATGTAATCATATTCACTTTGGAATTGAAATTAAGAAGGTGTATGTGATGTTATTATTAAAGAAATATTATTATATCATAATTTATATATATAAAATTTAAGTACCTAATTATATCCATCCATGAGAAGTGGTCATGGAAAAAAGAATTTTGGTGGGCCCCGAGGCGGTAGTTTTTCATACAAACGATCAACAGTTCGGTTTCCCATTTTAAGAATGAGGATGTGGTTTTAATTCACTACATAAAAATAAAAAAAATTATAGTATATATAATATAATTATGCTAATATATCATCATTATTTAATAATATTATAATTATGTGTAATAAGATATAAAATAAAATTATTGATTTAGGATGTTACCGATTATTCGGACAACTTCCTTAGGGTTTCACTCAAAGTCTTCATAGGATGAATTTTTGATCAAACCAATTATTATAGAATGATTGGATGGGAATTATTTGATATATTTATAAATTTGTTTTCCAAAACAATCAGATTTATATGTGTGTATTGTATAGGAGTGGGTGTTCTCATTTATAAAGTTTTAGAGGACACACAATGAGTTTTTGAGAAGAAATAATCCCAACCACTTTTTTATAAAATAGGGCTCCAAAATATACCATTTTATAACCTTGTAAGATATAATGTATACATATGACCCTATAATTTTAATTATACATGTTTTGTGTAGTTTTCAACCCTTATCTTTCTTGTTTAACCCCCGGTGAACCATTTTTTAACTTAACCATGGTAAATAATTATTATTACTATCCTTATTAATTATATTTAAAAACATATTTTATCGTATTAAATGATATAAATTATTTAGATTAAAATTTTGGAATTCATTTTTCCATATTCCATTCATATAAGTGTAGAGGAATAATTTAAAATTAAACCTACAAACATGAATAAAAGAGGGTTTCCAAAGAAGAAATTTATATAATTAAAGAATGTTTTAGTATCAAGTTTCAATATGATATTTATCAAAATGACATAAAATGAATTAAAAAACATATAATTGAACTGATTTTTCTTTTAAAACCACATTAAATAAAAATTTATCATTTTAATTCCTTAAAAAATTTAGATGAGTTTTTAAAAAAGCCACATTTTTAATATTCATCAAAAAATAAAAATTGTCAAAAAATCTACAAAATGAAACCTATGAAAATTTTGATATGATGATTTAAAAAAATGTATTTAATTTTTTTAAAAATAATTTTCTATAAGTTGTAAAATTTAAGATCAATTTAGGTGTATAATGTATAATTAAATCACTTTTAATAAAAAAATTATTTTTCTGAAAACATTTTTTCATTAAAGTAGTTCTTATTTTATTTATAATTATTAAATGATCTTTTTTTATTTTATAAATTTATAAACTACAAAATTTTTAGAATTTTTTGATTCTTACACATACCTTCAAACATTATCCCCTTATTATAACGACCATGTTTATATAATAATATTTTAATAAAGTATTGTGTTTCCATTAATATCAGTGATTCTTGAATGATATGCTATCGAAGAGGTTTAATTTATTTAAAAATAAATATTCCATCAAAAGATGGGTTGTTACATTACAACCCCTTAAAAAATGGTGTCCTTTAAAATTTAAATTTTTATCAGTATTATAGGTTTTGATATTGGAATATTTTATTATGGAAAACCCCACATCATAAAAAGGGATAATAAAAAATCTCTTAATGGAGGGAAAGGGAAACATAATGTTATCACATCAATATGTCTCCAAATAGGGTAATATTTTTATATGTGACTATATAAACATTGAGGTTAAACATAAATAATTTTGGAGAGGATAGAGGTCATTGATCACATGAATTTCAATGAAGCTCATAAATTCTACAACCACAAAACCATAAATCTATATTGAATTAAAAGGAAACCAATTCATCAAATATGAATGGAATTGGATAATATTTTAGTTTCAAGATCCTTTCCCTTTATTATAGGGATTATTTGATTATCTAGAATAACACTAATGGAAATATACTTTCTTGATTAATATGAATTCATCATTTAACCTATTTCATCTACCATCTCATGTTTCCTCTAAAAAATTAGTGTTCTTTATTCATGATTCATTACTGATGCACTAAAATAAACTTCTAATGGATTGCACAATCCATGTAATAATAACAAACTATTCATAATATAAATATTAAAACCGTAATTATTATCACAATGTAAGATAACTCCTAAAATTAATATGAATATATCATATCCAAAATTCAATATTAAAACTAATGGTGCAAAATTTATCATTATTCAAATAAATAACCCATTATAAAACTAACCTGAACAACCTCAACCTGAAGGAATGTTTTGACCTAAAATATTATCTCATACCCTTAAAGTTATATCACCGAAAACATAATACCATTTTTCCAAATAATCCTTTTTCTTAAACCTATAGTTTAAATAAACCTTCAATTGGGGGTTCAAACACCATAACCATTCCAAATGTGATGAGTTGTCACACAGCTTATGCACTATCCTTTTTATAAAAATATGGAAAAAATTCTGTGATAATCATATTCTTAGTTCACCATGATTCTATAACATTTTAAATAATATGAATAAAACGTTCCAAAAATAAAAATTCATAGAATAACTTTTTTTTAATCCACTAGGGTTTCTTATATAGCTATTTATTTAAAAAATAAACAAATTTAAATTAATTATAATTACCTCAACCTCAAGAAAATCTCCATGTTTATCTTATCTTAAATTATGTGTGTCTCTATAGAGTATCACCTTACCATAAAATAAAATTTTTTAGGTCATCAATACCATTATATATAGATTTATTTTCTAATAATTATTCTTATATATATTAAGGATTATTTTCAAGACCAGGCGATAAGAAATTGTGGAATTTGAGGAATGGTGTTCCTAGAACTAAATTTTGAAATATATTATATATATTTATATCATACACACATAATTTTTTTAAAAATGCATAATAAATCCCAAACGGGGGGCCCAGAATAAAAAACTGTGGGCATCACTGAGTTTAGATTGCGGGATTTCTCTTTAGCGTC
Source organism: Viscum album (assembly GCA_963277665.1). Taxonomy (NCBI): domain Eukaryota; kingdom Viridiplantae; phylum Streptophyta; class Magnoliopsida; order Santalales; family Viscaceae; genus Viscum; species Viscum album. The sequence goes on from OY728155.1 coordinate 881,992,696, forward strand.
ATATAACCTTTGTTGGTTAGGGGAGTTTTTGAAAAATTCATCACTAATGTATATTGAATACAATAATTAAATAAATTATTTTATTTGGCTTTTTGACACAATTAATCACATTCCCAATTAAATAAACTATTATATCCAAATTGCAGGGTCAGCTACAAAATTCAAAAATTTTGACAGAGCATTGAATAGACATTGGAGAGTGTTTTTTTTGAGAATTGACAACAGAATCAAAGGTCGAATACCACTATTCAACAGAATACAAGGATCTTTCCAAAAATTGATGAGGGTTTTCTGTTTTATTGTGATAAATACATATCAATGTAGGATAATGGTTTGAATATATTTATCCCCATTTTATTATTTCTATAATAAATTTGAGTCAATCGACCAATGTATTGATTCATAGATAGTTTTTATTACTGAATGGGTTATCAATTGGAATTTTTTGATAGTTTTTATGTAATTATGGTACGTTTTTCATTATTCTTAAATTAGAGCCTCGCGTTCATATTGAAAAGGAAAAGGTTTGTTCCTCATTTTCATTTTTCTTCAATTTCACCCATTTTTCATTGTGTATTCGTCACTAAGGTTTTATTTGACTAGTGGTTCACCCCAAATAATGAGAAATAAAGTGTCTCTCACCCATTTCAGGGCTCAATAATTTAATTTTTTGGATCCAAACTCGGTGTGTCATGGGGAACATGTGATGGTATTATTAATGATAAAATATGATTGTATTAAAAATATATTAGTTCGAACAGTGTGTGATGGTTTTTATGATGGATGATTTCTTATTTCAGTACAAATAGGATGATCGTATCCTAGTGAGCGGCGATTTTAAGGCTCAACCATAGTAGATCCTTTTATCCCTTTATGATTTAAGGTCAGATCAAGTGTCGTTGGAGTAGAAGAAACCCCAAGAAGAAGAATGGTGGATTATGGAAAATCTTTATCTAAAAGGCATGTATTTATAAAACATGTGTTTTTTTGGACCACCGATATAGTGATAGTGTTTCTGCATTGATGTTAAATATCACACGGCTTGTGACCCGATCACACGACATGTGACCCATCCTAGCCATCTTAGTGTGTACCCAAGACGATACAGGGACATGACTATGAGTTTAAAACCGCTAACATTCCATGTCCTCTAACATGGAAATGGACAATAACAATGTAAATGGGTGAACTATGTACATGGGGAAAACCAAAAGTGCACTATCAATGAAACACTATGTAAATTTACATAAACATGGTCATGTTCCATGATACATTGGAAGGAATCTTTTCTTAAGGGACATGCCGTTTACTACCAATACATGTTGTGTACTTTTTCAATAACGGATTAGAGTCTTTATCGTCGTCTTTTGGTAAAGGTTTTGTAGAGTGAATTACTATTATCAATTCCCTAAGGGTTGGTACGGAATTATTTCCTACACATAGTATAGTGATCTCGTATATAGGACTTATTGGATATGGTTGTTGAAATCCTTCTAGGAGTCTTATCGTGAGAGCCTCTATCATCTCCTTTACCTAGGTAGAGTTATTGGTATCATCATGACTAATATGTGGGTTCCAATCCTCAATATATTGGATTATTCTAAGTTGAGTTTTTTGGTATACCCTATTTCCTTGGGTGTGAAACTCATATTTATATTTTTCTCATTAGACATCGAGCATATACTTATTATGGTGAGATTCAACGTGCATGATACCCCATATATATTCTATCAGTTCTATGTGACTCATTGAGTTTGTTCTCCCATAAATGTGTTATGTGAAATATGTGAGCATGATTCCTAGAGTGTAATTATGGGTGTGACTTTAAATTTTGGTTAGGTTTATTTGATGATTAAATCAAGATATTCTTGTTATATGTTTTAAAGACATATATTTGAATACAGTTATATGTTATTCAAATTATTATATGATTAATGTCTATGGGGTGACCTATTTGGTATTTTTATACTCACCCTTATAGGGTATTTTCCTACACATATCATGTATTATGTAGAATATTGACCTTCCAAAAGATTCCTACAGGGACTAGGACCATGGGCTTCTTTTTGAGATAGATGGAGAAAGGTGTATTCCTACGGTTACCTTGAAAATTGTTCCCATCTTTAATTTCAGGTTTGACATCATTTTTCAGACTCTAGGTTGTGATTATATTTGTGCCTCATTACTTTCCACTAGATTATGTAATAATATGGTTATAGATTTAATATTTATGCTTGCATATATTATAATTTGTTTAAAATTAATAATTTTATGGGCTTGGAGATGTGTTTGTGTATATTGTTACATAGCCTTATGCCTTACATGTTAGAGATATTCCTACTAGTCACTAGTCGCTAACCATTGGCCTAATGGAGGCATTCTTGGGGAGTCACAAAATAGGCCCCTTTTGGTTTGTTCTTAAAGTGTGTTATTAATCTATGATTCAACATTAGTATTGGAGTATGTGAGATAATTTTAGGGAAATAATGTTATGTGTTATAAGATCAATTTTTTTGGCCAGGGACTCTAGTGTGTTTATAAAAACTGATGTTTCTATACACTAGATCTCTAATCACATACCCATTGATTAGGTACATGATGACACTGGTTATAGGGAGAAAATTTGCATATATCATATACAAATGGGTTTTTGTTTCTATTTCATTATTGATTCATCTCCCCAGATATAATAATTGACCATGATAACTCTTCTTTATTTTAGGATTTCTCTTCAATGTTTTCCAACTATGATTCTGCATTAGGATCATGAGGATGACCCCCTTGGTGATGAGGCATAGATACAGGGGCATGTTTTAGAGGTGTTTCCTCTAGGTGATACATGAGTTATACCACCACATATGGAGTAGGAAATTTTACATGCATTACTAGAAGCTAATGTGAACAAACTGAGAGTACTTCACAAGTTTCTATGAAAGAGACCCCTTGTGTTCCGAGGGGGGCCTGACCCACAGGCAGCTGTGGACTAGAATAAGGTAGTGATTCCTGTTTACCATAAATACATAATACCATCAAAACATATGGTGATTCTAAAAATGATCATTCATCATGAATTTATAGGATTATTTTTTGATTTATTGAACCAATCGTAGGACGAGGCAACTCTAGAATAGTCAATTTTGGGAATATCTTCCAAGAGAAGTTCTCTCCAAATATGTTGAGGTATATGTTAATCTAGGATCTTATAAATTTTTATTACGAGAGTATAATAGTAGCTTAGTATTCATCAAGGTTCACTAACATCTCTTGGTAGTCAATTGATATGGTTCATGACCAGTTTTTTAGGCTCATACCTAAGAGAAGGTGTGCTATATAGATATTCAAGAAATAATTATACAACTATGAATTTCTATCTACGTTGGTGTTCTAGAGTAAGCTTTGGTGGTTGATAATTTCCTATATTAGTAGACTTATATAGTGATTATCTGTAATTAGAACACATGATTAGAGACCACAACAGCAGGTAGAAAATTTCATTCATATGGACCAGTATGTGCAATATGATTATGGAGGTGGTCCTGGGACTGAGGGTATGTGGTTTGGGGAACACATGACGGGTCTAATCGTCCTGGGGATAGAAGGTTCTACTCATGTGATGGTAGGGGACATCTCTCAAGGAATGGTAAAAACCAATGTGTGACCGATATGGAGACAATGAATGAGATGCTGAGGAAAAGGTGAAAGGAGGATTAGATAGGTCCATAGAGCAGCATATATTGAATAAGAGTTAGAACACTATATAAAGGTCATAGACACATCATCTTTTTACCACCCCCCAAGGTGGTACATGCTATTATTATAGAGTTAGTGGATAGGGGTGGGTCAGCTACAGGTGGTCAAATCTTATAACCCTTATGCATTGAAGATGATACAAGGTATGATCTATGTATTTTCTATCCTATCTGTATTGCTGATAGAATTAGGTGATAGTCATTCACTTGTTTTCACATATCTTTTTAAATACATAGAAATTCTAATTGATCCTTTGGCCTGAACATTGTTCTTGGAGACTCTTATTGGAGAAGAATAAAAAATTAAATGATTCTTCCAATAGTGTGACCTGACTCTTGGAGATGAGAACTTTTTTGGGATCTCATTGTAGTAGAAATCAGGCCTTACAATTTCATCTTAGTTAAGGACTCGTAATCAAAAATTCATGCACCTATAGACTATTTCTAGAAAGGGATGGGGTGTTTCTACTATTATGGGATGAGGTTTTCTTTTGTGGGTTAAAAATATACTTAAAAAGCACATGATTGTATCATTAATATTAGTGTGTAGCTCATTAATCATGAGTTTTTATGAATTACCATAGGTGTAGTTGATGATATGTGTTTTTATTTCTCAACAGTAGTGGTGGAGTTTGAGGAATTATTTCAAAGGATGTCCCAGACTTTCCTCCCCACCAAAATATAGGCTTTTACATCAATCTATAAACCATTATGACCGTGATTTATATGGTAGCATATCTGATGGCCCCTGCCGAGATCCTCAAGATGAGGGTGTAGTTGGATGACTTATAGTGGAAGGTCTTCGATAGACCTAGTGTTTCACCATAAGCATCCCCAGTATTGTTATTTAAGAAGGTGTAAAGGATCTTTAGTTTATGTGTGGATTATCACTGCCTAAATATGGTTACCTTATAAAACATTTATCTAATACCATGTATTGGTAACATCTTTGATCGGTCGATTGGGTCACGATGGTATTAAAAGATTGACCTCAGAGCAGGTTATTGCCAATTGTGTGTAAAGGATGATGATATAACAAAGATAGAATTTAGATGTCTCTATAGTAACTATAAAAATTTATTATCCCCATTTTCATAAATAATTCCACGACATTGTTAATGGTACTCATGAACTAGATCTTCCATCCATTCATAGAATGGGTCATTTTAGTCTTTATCAACGATATCTTAGTGTACTCAGTGTCTGAGGGAGAGCATGTGAGACAATTCAGTATGGTTCGAGACATACTCCTAGAGAACCATCTTTATGATAAGCTCTTCAAGTGTTAGTTCTAGATTCTGGAATTCAAATTTTTTGGGCATCTTATCTCAGCGGATGGTGTTGTAGTGGACCTGGTGGGGGTCGAGGTAGTGTTAGCTCAAGATCTCAGTAAGATCTTGATAGTGTTTTGGAGATTACAATATTGGGGTTCATACTGGATTTATATAGTATATCACCCCACTTGATATATTTGACATTAAATGGGAATCCTTTTCTGTAGATGGAGAGGTTCTAGTAGGATTTTCACTAGTTGAGGCAGATATTGATTACTTCTCCCAACTTTAGATTTCCATAGTAGGGTCTCAACTATGACGTGTTTTTTAATGAATTTGGAACCATGATTTTTTCTGCTATAATATAGAGGTAGGTGATTATTTCCTATAGTTCTCTTTAGATCATACCACATGAGAAGAAATATGCAACCTGCGATCTTTAGTTAGTAGTGATATTCTTCACACTAAAGTTTTACTGACACTACCTGATGGGAGAGTAGTTTATCATCTATTATATTCAAAATATTATCAATTATATCTTCACTCATATGGATCTTAACATGAGAGAGATTTTATGTCTAGAACTCCTCTAGTATTATTACATTGAGATTTTCTATACTTTTTTGAAGGGGAATGTGATATCAGATGCTCTTTGTAAGAGATATTCTTTGTAGTTATTGAGCAATTAATTAGGGTTTTATCCTCATTTCAGTTATCTCTTATGGATGTAGTTAGAGAATCATAACTCTAGATGATGGTTTTTACCCCTAAACATTTATAACAATTTAGGATGCACATCTTGGGGATACCGACTATGAGACCCTAAAAACATAGATATCGAACAGACATGTTCCTGATGATTTTTTTGAAGTTGGGGGGTCATTCATTTTAGAGAATTCATGATTCTAATAGTGTCATTGTGAGAGGAGGTTTTGATATATTATCATAAATATCATTTGGTGGTACACCCATGTTGGGAAAATATGTATCGGGGTCTCTGACGTCAATTTTGGTGGCTAGTTATGAAAAAGGGAGTTGTAGAGTTTGTCTCTCGGTGCCTTACTTATGAGAAAGTGAATGCTATGAACCTATATCCTGTTGGTTTATCTTAATCTATTGTGGGTACAAATTGGATATTGGATGGGATATCCATGAACTTCATGATGGGGTTACCACATACATCCAAGGGACATGACTCTAACTATTTGATTTTAGAATTAATGACCTAGTCACCCATCATTATAATTATTTAGGAGCGAAATTCGTTAGATTTCATGGTAAGGCTCTTAATTCATGATATAGTATGGATACATGTAGTTCTTATAACAACCTGGACCGGAACAGCCACCCAATCATTGCTAAATGTGTCGGGTGTTACGACCATAGGCGCACCTCCCCGAACACCAAAGGCTGCCGACTAGCAGCGAGGGTCTTATAAGTATAGTGGGGAGGCTATACCCCTTCAGAGGATAATAATGTAACTAGTATGAGTATAATAATAATGATGTAGTGGAACAAATTATTCAGTAGACTCAAACCAGACCCGCAGAGTGGAAGAACATTCAATATCGATAAACAACGGAATCAATAAATATAAACAATAGCAGCAGAAATAAACACAATAGCATGATGATCACATGTTATTGCTTCTGAACAATGAAACCTGCATCCAAATCAGGTCATACATATCCATATATATGTAAATATTGCGACTGGCTAACCCAATCTTGCTACATAACAAGCATGCTTAAACATGAAAGAAATAGAAGAAAGTAAACTCCATCTAGGAAAGACCTCAAGGTCCATACCATCTCCATGCAATGACTAAAACAGTCCATCTCCCAAATCTGGCCTCTTTCCAGCACCTAAATCCATAATGTCTACACGTATCCTGAAGGGAATGTGTAGGGTGTGAGACAAATCTCAGTATGATACCACCCAATGATGCTTACCTAATATAAGTGTTTAAGCAGACATGCATTTATAAGGAAAAAAATAAACGGTATGATGTAGAAATAAACACAAATTCCACTGGGGCTTAGCGACCACCATGGAGTATCACGTGCTTCTTCCAACGATGGAATATCTGTCATGTAAACTGGCACCATGTGCCACCATACATCGCATGTCTCAAGTACCGATGCCCCGAAGGCACCCCCAAGAATTGTAACCCAGCACCTTGTGCCTCCTGACACCTCATGCTTCAAGTACCGACGTCCCGAGGGCACGCCTAAGAAGTAACTCGGATGAACAGCGATGCTTGTCCTCAAATTTATAACCGGAGAGAGAGTGATGTCTGCCATCAAATAAAGTAACCAAATGCATGGTGATATCCACCCTCATATAAGAAACCGGAGGGATAATAATACATTCCCTCAAATAAATAACCAGAGGGACATCAATATCTGCCCTCAAATCACGGTGAGCTTTAGCTCCCAACCCGTTAACCTCAAAGATATCCCCTAGAGGCTCCTCACCTCCCACATGGCTTCCTACGGCAAGCACCACCAACCAATGTACCTAAACTGCATCTATTGGGGCCTCTACCCACATGAGTGGTCAAAACCACCTCATCAAGGAGTATCTATGTGTGCACACTACTCAAGTTCAGAGTGAGCATTAATCACAAAAATAATAACTAATCCACCACACATCTGACACCTCGTGTTCCTTCGACCATGTCGGTCAAGTACGATATCCTTTTCATCCAATTAACACGGGCCAAGCCCAACTTGGCAGTCATCATGCCTCTAGACGATGTCCATGACGCCCAATCCCGTGGTTAAAACCACCAAAACTAACCTCAGGCCAAGAGAGACCTGACAGTCATACTGCCTCAAGCCGACATCCAGGATGCCCAATCCCATGGTCAAAACCACCCAAGTAACTCGGGACATGCCCATCACAACCCGAAGGTTCCATCATACAATAAATCACACATCACATATATAATCGCATTTTAACAGAACACATTACAGGAAAAACCATCTAAATAGATGAATTGCACTAAACAACTACTGCCCCATACCAGCACTGAAGTTTCTAGGGTCTCCAACAATTAATATCAAGGTTTAAATAACTAAACCAAATATTTTAAACCAATACATTCCAAGTATTATCATTTTGGCACCCCAGGCCAAAATCCCCCATGTGAGTAAGGGCTCTCGCCCGACCCTTCTCAATCAAGATAGGTCAAAGGGAATACCCAAAGTTGTATCATAGGTGTAATAAACAACTTAATATGAAATAGTATATAAATTAGGGTCTCTCTCAAAATACCCTAAAACGTGCCATAGGATTTTCAACAAAATTTTCCAGAAAAAAACAAAAGAAGGTATGCACCACCTACCTCATACTAGTATGATGATACTCCTTCGATATCAGCCTCCAATTAGGTGTAAAATGCGGTACATCTACAATAGAACTGAAACCTCTCAAACCAAAATAACTCATTCTAGGACAATAATCAAGAAGAATGTCTCAAGAGGAATCAATCCCTTATCAAGGGGGTTCCAACGTATCAAACGGTGCTCGAAACAGAGTTCGGACGAAGATCCGAGAGGGATTTGAAGTTCCGGCTAGATCTCCCCATGTAAGCCCCAACTGGATGGAACAAAAAGTGGAGAATGGGAATTCCCGAGTGGCTCGGAACTTAAAAACCATAATTTTAAGTGTCCATAGAGTTAACACGCACGGTTTAGAAAACCATGCACCAACCGTGCAGTTGCCACTTCCTCACCCAGGAACATCGCACGACCAACCCGCACAGTTTGGAAAACCGTACGCCGCCATTGCGGAGCCCACTATCTCACCAAGATACTTTACAAGGTTTGTCCTCAAAGTTTGTTCAGACTGTGCCCCAACCATGCTCACCAGCACAACCTCCCCAACTTCAAAAGTTTAACCCAGAATTGTCCAATTTCTCTAGTAATCACAGATGCGAGTCAAAATTCAAGTAGGATCGAGATTTTGACCCATTCTAAAAACCCAAGTTCTTACAATCTTCCCAACTTAACATAGCACATCCCCAAGATATTAAACAAATCTTGGGGATGTCACCGAACATACCACCATGATCAAAGAAACTCGGGCTTCCTCGGTCACAAGGTTCTAGTTAAATTCTTCAAGGGGCACCCCACCGTAGGAATCTCTTAACTCGGTCTCAACCTGACGAAACTATGAACAAGAAAAGGTTTGCAAACCTGTGTTACAGTCTCAAGGACCTCCCATGATGCATCGTCACCCATGCCCCTCAATGGAGCTCCCATGTCATTTCCGACACCCAAACGTATCCCACACCGCATCAGTGTCCGCATCCATGTGGTCCTGCATCCCATGGATGCTCAAAACAATCCTGGTGTCTATCACCTCATGTAAATCGCATCATCAATGCCCTGATGCCCATGGAACCTCAAGTAACCTGCATCCATGATGCCCTGATGACCATGGAACCTCAAGTAACCTGCATCCTCGATGCCCCAATTCCCATTGAACCTTATACATATACATATATATAACAATATATATCCTACGCAGATATGGAATGTTTTAAAAGGCAGTGCATAACTAATCCCCTTACTCTCACCCACCGCAACCCATGCCCCACTGCATCCCGGCCTCATGTCCTCCTTATACACCCTTAAAAGAGCCAAGTATCAAAGGTAACTTGAGCCATGCCCGTCCTGACAACCAATGTTGCCGCAAACAGACGACCGTGTCGCCCAATCCTGGTGATCAAAATCACCTAAACCGATAGTATGTTCCTGCTCTCATAAGATCCAGATCCAAATTTCCTTCCACATGCAATTCTACAAATATACATAGCATGTCATAAAACATTTCAATAAAGGAGCAATTGTATCAGGAATTTCACCAATTCACATTTCAGAGCATACAAAGCATGGAAATTGATTTTTATTCACATGGAATTATCACTTCACAAAGCATACATTGAATTACGAAATTGAAATACACTAAAATGTGCCGATCAAAAGCCAAGAAAAACAAGCCTCGCCATACCGGGCCAAGGTCCAATTCTCCTTTACCGCATCGGGTCAAGGTTTACATATCAAAATCAATAACATCACACACCAAGTGATCCATCGAGGTGGAAATCATATAAACATTAATCTGAGCAAAAGAAAACAACAATTCCCACCCAAGGTAACTTGGTCAATCCCTTGTACCAGGGGCTAAAGGCACCAAAGCACAAGCTAGAAACCCAGTTCCATTAACAACCTATCTCCAGTCTACCATATCCCAAATAGTAAAACCATCAGAAATAAAAGATAAGTCTCAGTCTCATTTGTATCCAGTAAAACAATCCTACTAAATCCCTATCAAGAACTCCTCTGATACCACTTTGTAACGACCCGGACCCGAACAACCACTTGAATAGTGCTAAATGTGTCAGGTGATACTACCTTAGGCGCACCTCCCCGAACGATAAAGGCTTCTGACTAGCAGCGAGGGTCTGATAGGTATTGTGGGGAGGATATACCCTCTCAGATGATAAAAAATGGTACTAGTCCAAGTATAACAACGGAGACTATAGTGGAATAAAAGACTCAGTTGACTTGAACCAGACCCACAGAGTAAAAGCACATTCAATATCAATAAACAGTGGAAGAAATAAATATAAAAAAAGTAGTGGAAATTAACACAACAGTGTGTTGATCACATGTAACTGCTACTGAACAAGGAAACATGCATCCAAAGGAGGTCATACATATTCATATATATGTAAAGGGAACCACTGGATAACCAAATCTAGCTAAAAAACAAGCATGCTGATATAGGAAAGAAACAGAACAATGTAAACTCCAGCTAGTCAAGACCTCAAGGCCCATACCATCTCCATGCAACTGCTAAAATAGTCTAGCTCCTGATACTGGCCTCTTTCCTGTACGTAAATCCATAAAGTCTGCAGGCATCCCGAATGGCCCGTGCAGGGTGTGAGACAAATCTCAGTAGGATACCACCATATCGTGCATACCTAATATAAGTGTTTAAGCAGGCATACATTTAGGTGGAAAACAATAAACAGTACGATGCACAAATAGACACAATCTCCACTGGTACTCAGCTGCCACCATGGAGTGTCACCTGCTTCGGCCAAAGCCAGAATATCTATTGTGTAACCTGGCACCATGTTCCCCCTGACACTGCGTGTCTCAAATACCAACACCCCGAAGGCACACCCATGAATAGTAACCCGGCACCTTGTGCCTCCTGACACCTCGTGCCTCATGTACCGATGTCCCGAGGGCACACCCAAGAAGTAACCCGGAGGAATAGCGATGCATATCCTCAAATAAAAAACTGGAGGGAGATCGATGTATTCCCTCAAATAAAGTAACCATAGGGATGGCGATTTCCTCCCTCAAATAAGTAACCTAAGGGACAGTGATACATGTCCTAAAATAAATAATATGAGGGACAGCGATACCTACTCTCAAATCATAGCAAGCCTCATCCCCCAACCCGATAGCCTCGAAGTTATCCCCTAGAGGTTCCTCACCTCCCACATGGCTTCCTACGGCAAGCACCCCCAACCAAAGTACCTAAACTGCATCTACGGGGCCCTCTACCGACACGATTTGTCAAAACAACCTCATCACAGAGTATCTTTGTGTGCACACTACTCATGTTTTGGGTGAGTGGTAATCACCAAAATAGTTCCTAAGCCACCACACATCTGACACCTCGTGGCCCTAAGACCATGACGCTCATGTATGATGGCCTTTCCATCCATGTAAACTGGGCCATGCCCAACCTGACACTCATCCTGCCTCAAGACGACGTCCAGGACGCCCAATCCCGTGGTTAAAACCTCACAAAGTAACCTCAGGCAAGCCCAACCTGATAGTCGTACTACCTCAAGATGATGTCCATGATGCCCAATCCCGTGGTCAAAGCCACCCAAGTAACTCAGGACATTTCTAGCACAACCTGAAGGTTCCATCATATGAAAAATCACACATCAAATATATAATCGCATTTTAACATAACACATAATAGGAAAAACAATCTAAACAAATGAATTGCACAAAGAAAGTACTACCCCATACCAACACTGAAGTTTCTAAGGTCTCCAAAAATTCATATCATGTTTTAAATAATTAAACCTAACAGTTTAAACTAATACATTCCATGTATTATCATTTTGGAACCCCCGGCCAAAATTCCCCATGTGAGAAATGACCTCTCACCCGACCCTTCTCAATCAATACAGGACAAAGGACATACCCAAAGGTGTCCCATAGGTGTAATAATAAACTTAATATTCAATAGCAATTAAATTATGGTCTCTCTCAAAATACCCAAAAACATGCCATAGGATGCGAAACACAATTATCCACGAAAACCCGAATGAATGTATGCACCACCTACCTCATAATAGTATGATGATACTCCTTCGATATCAGCCTCCAATTAGGTCTAAAACCTGGTAGATCAACAAAAGAAACAAAAATTCTCAAACCAAAACAACTTGTTCCAGAACAGAAATCAAGAAGAACAGTTCGAGTGGAATCATGGCCTTACCGAGGGGTTTCCAACGGATCAAACGGTGCTCGAAACAGAGTTCAGATGATGATTCGGGAGAGATTTGAAGGTCTAGTCAGCTCTCCCCACATAAGCCTTGAGTGGATGGAAGAAAAAGAGGATAATTAGAATTCCCGAGTGGCCCGGAACTTAAAAACCCTAATTTTAAGTGGTCTCATGGTTAACCCGCATGGTTTAGCAAACCGTGCGGTTTCCACTACCCCACCCAGGAAATTCACACAAGAAATCCGCACGGTTTGGAAAATTGTGTGATGCCCGTGCGGAATCCAAGGTCTCACCCAGAGACTTCACACAGTTTGTCCGCATGGTTTGTTCAGATCGTGCGCCAACTGTGCGCACCTGCCTGACCTCCCCAACTTTATAAGTTTATCCCAGAATTTTCCAATTTCTCTAGTTTTCACAAAAGCAAGTCAAAATTCAAACAGGGTCAGGATTTTGACCTGTTCCAAAAACCCGGGTTCATACAGTTCCCTTTAATATCATTTTCTTCTATGATTATAACTTCACATCTCATTTATTTACATGTTTGAAGGAGGATTTTTGGACTCTGTTATGTTTGAGTATGGGTTTTACCTTGAATAACTGCCAGACTGAGCAGACCAATTAGTCTATGGATTACATTTTAAGAGCTTGTATGACCTACTTTGGACATAGTTGGGAGGATAATATACCCTTGGTTGAGTTTGCGTATAAAAATATCTTCCATTCGACAATCGGTATGGAACCATTCGAGGCCTTGCAGGGGAAACCTTGCCGGTCACCACATTATTTGACCAACCCAGGATAGTTAACACTAATGGGACTTGAGTTGGAGAATGCTACTATATGGAGTGTTATGATCATCTAGGAGAATATGAGGACTAAAAAATATCAATAGGATTTCCTATGCATATAGAATATAGTGGCCATTGGAGTTCGAGGTGGGAAACCATGTGTTCCTATGGATTTCCCCTTGATGTGGATTATGGAGATTTGACTTGAGAGGAAGGTTATCTATAACATTGATTTTCATTTTCTAGATACTACATCGAGTTGGTGTGGTACAATACCACTTAGATCAACCTCTGTAGTTAAACTATGTACACAATGCCTTCCGCTTATTGCAATTAAATATATTCATGCCAAATCATCCACATGTTATATATTGGGGTGACATGGGCATCGAGGATGGAGATACCATTTCTTTGTAACTAGTATAGATTTAGTATTTATATCCAATTACCTTTTCGGATGAGTGATTCCTTTGGTCTATTTTTGGTCGCATCACTAGAATCTTTAAGAGAGCACAAGGGAGTGGGAGACACAAATGCATGATATATACACAAAAAATTATTTATAGACCCTTGTTTTAATTTTTAGGATATAAAACCCCTACATGGGGAGATTATAGTGGCTCTAATTTTCCATTTTTACTTTTCGATATTTAATGGATTATTTTCTATACTAGTCGCTGAGACAATGTGAGATTTTGAGGCAACGTGTGACCATAATTAAATTTTGAATTATATTTAATATGATTATATCAAATTCATGATGTTTTCATAAAATAGTGGAATAACTCCTAAATGGGAACCTAGATTAGATATCAGAGGGCACCATTGAGATTAGAATGCGATTTTTACCTTAGGTTTTATATAAACATTGTCGGTGTTGGGTGTATGTTAAAAGTCATCATAAGCCTAAAAAGAATAAAATATTAAAATTAATTTATTTATATTGTTCTTTGATGCAGTGACCTATATTCATCATTAAATATGATATTATATCAAAATTTATGGGTTATCAATAAAACTGTGTGATTATTAAATAGCATTTGAGAGCCATTTGAGGAGCTTTCATTAACAAATGACAACCTGGTCGATGTTCGATGATAGGTGTACAACAAAATTCTAGGATCTAACCAAAATATACCATGTGGCCTTATTCTTCATCATTTATCAATCCATATTGATGTAACATATTGATTTGATTGGACATATCCATGTTTTATTTTTTATGTGATGAACTCAAATCAATCAACCAATGGATTGATTTTCCGATCGGTCGTATTGTGGGATTGGTCATCTGTGGAGATTTTCATGGGATAACATTATATGTTATTAAGGTGCTTCATTCATCATTATAAAAAAAATGGATCAATGAAAAATGAACAATGCTGAGGTTTATTCAACTTTTTCATGTTTTTTATTTTTTTCTCCCATTATTCAACATGTGTTCATCCCTAGGGTTTCTTTTAATAATTGGTTTTACCCAAATTCAATGGAATTGAAAAATGAACACCTATTTCGTGGTGAAAATTTTAATATCACATATATAGGCTTGGTTTAGTAAGGGGTACATCGGTCATTGATACTGACAACAAAATCAGATTAGATTGAAGATCTCATTATTCAAGTGGTGCGTGTGATGGTGATGAGGATGTTGGATGAACTATTTCAAAGAAATTGATAATACCAGTTCCTAGAGATCAATGAAAATAAGTATCTACTATATTATATCTTTTCATCAAGTCACAATTCATATATTGATCAAGTTTTGGAAGTGTTGATGACATTATAAGAGAAGAAATAGTGGATTTTGAAAAATCCTGATCTACACGACATGTTTTTTTGAAAAAACACATAGTGTGGAACCCTTATGTAGTAGTTTGGTTTATTAATTGATGATAAATACTAAACCACATGATACCTTTTCACATAAAGTGTGAAATGATGTAGCCATCTTAGTGTGTACCATAGAGGGTACACGGACAAAGCCATAAGAACATGTCTACAGATAGGCCGTGTACTCCATCATGGACATGGCTAAGCCAGGAGTACACGGGAAAAGTCATGTACTTGGACACGTGAATAAGTACTCAAAAAATGACATGCCATGTACTATTACATGGGCATGGTCATGGGACATGATACATGGGAATGACCTGATGCTGAATTGACACACCATCGGCTACCAATACATGCTGTCTACTTATTAAAATATAGATTATCTATTGTTCCCCCTTCAAATTGGACATGTTTTATTATGTTTTTTCCATGATCCATTCACCAAGGGTAACTATATAATAATTTCCAACATATATGAATGTGTTCCCTTCGGTGGGACTTCTTGTTTAGATTTTTTGTAATCTTTCTCTGATGCCTAGAGTGATATCCCCTACCATCTTCTTTACCTAGGTGGAGTTCTTGGAATTATCATGACCAAAACTATATGGGCATTGATCCTCAAATCAGTGGGTTATTCCAGAATGAGTTATTAGTATACCCCATGAAATATGGTGTTGTCCTCATATTTTTATAGTTATCTTAATAATTATATCATATAATTATTTTGGAAATATATAATTATCATGATACCTAGGATAGACACACATTGTGTTATGTGACTCAAGGAGTGTGTTCTCCCTTATGAGGTCTAAGTGGAACCTATGAGCATTATACCTAGTTTGTAATTTTTTGTGACTATACTTTATTATTGTGTACCTCTATTTATTATGCATGGAAATTTTTATTATATGTGTTATAGGCATACCTGTCTATTGTTGGATGTTATTCCTGTAGTTTTATGATTATTGTTTTGGGGGTGTCCTACTGGGTATTTTCATACTCAACCCTACTGGGGATTTTCAGACACGTGTTTTTGATAGAGTTAGTATTATTAATATATTTCATGGGTTTTTAAATGATTTAATCCATTCCACCTAATCAGTTTTAAATGATTTGAATCATTATTGTATTTTTGGTGGATTTTTGTATTTATTGTGAAAAGGGATTAATTATGTAAATTTATTGTTTTTATAGATCATTTGATTTTGGGCGTATCTATTACAATTTTTACCCAAATTGTTTTATTCCTTTTTATTATTTCTTTCTTAATGGTATTCAACATTTTTGGACATTGAACCAAGTCAACACACAATGGATCAGAAAAATAAATCTTGTGGACAATGTTTTCTGGCTGATCAAATAGACCCCACCTCAGTTAATGAGGCATATCATAGACACTATAACTCCAAATGAATTTATTCAGGCTGGAATTGAAATTGTACTCTTTTTAGTTTTCAATATATATTTCATGGAGATATTAGGTCATTATTGAATCCATTTCACGAACTAAAGTGGAGAGTGTCTAGTAGTCTACTTGGGGAGAAAAAATATTCCTCCATTATTTGAGCATAAAATTCTATTAACTTGTCCAAATTAGATGAACTTTTGTAGTATATTTCAAAATTTAGATTGTAACAACATTCATTTATACAAATTCACAACATTCCTCCATTTATTACGTGAATAGAACTCAATATATCCAATGAATGAATCTGGAGGGAAACTTTTCCACCTCTCAAACGTATTTATATGAATACACACTACAATTAATGGTTTGTGAATGATGTTCAAAATGAGGTTTTCTAGATGATTGAGTATCGATGTTATATTTATTTTATATTTTTTTTTCATTTATTAATTTTGTTATGATACTGTGTTCCCCTTTAAACTCTAGTACCCTTCACATGGTGGGTTAATTCCTTTTAGTGATTGGGGAAGGGGGGGATTTAATTTTATAATGTTGGGGTCTTGAACCAAAATGCAAAACCCTCTTTTTCTATTGAATTATTTTTATTTTTAGTGTTTAACAATTATCTTAATTAGATTGTGTTTTTATTTTTTCATATTCAATTTTTATGGATTTGGTTGTTGAAATTTTTACTCCTTCCACCTAGTGCAATTTTTCTCGATCAAGAAGATTGGGTTAGGTTGTGACTTCCTTGTAATCATTAGATATTTTGTGGAACTAGTTAATTTCTTTCTAGGGTGCAAAAATTCATGATTGGGACATTCTCTATTATTTGGCAATATTTCATGAACATTCATGCACATAAGATTAGGTTATATTGTTCCCTTCAACCAAGGGTTCATGATAACTCGATCGAGGAATCTTTTGTTTATAATTATATGGGAAGAGTGGGGGAAAGATCATTATAACTATGATGAAATTGAAATAGGTGATCCTACCATATCCCCATAACTCTCTTAATAAATTAATTTTCAACCTTTATTTTAATTGATTTCATTCTTTTAAATTCAAACAATTACCAAAACAATATCCCCTTTATTCTCAAATATTAGTCATAGATATAATTTTTTCACACTCTTCTGTGGATAAATCATAGGTCAACCAAATTTCTACATTTAAACTTTGGAATTGTTTCTTATCATGCCCCATGAGATCCACATGTAAAATATTTTCTTCATTTTTTGGGAGTTAGTGCCAAAACAAATTTCCATATCTTTCTCTTTCATGTCTCTTTTACTCGTATCTCTTAAAAATTACATGACTAGAACCTAAAAAACAAATCCATTCCCCCTAGATCCGAAAATTTAAAGAAATTTTTTTAATAGACATAGAAACTATAATTTGAAATATTAATTTGAGGATATATCTCTTGTAGAAATGAGTGAAATATCAAGTGTTCACCTCTTTCCTGTTATAATGGCACGAAATAAAATCCAAACCATTTTATAACTGTGTGCACAAAAATTACATAATCTAAACCATAAACATGGCATGTTAGTGTTACAAAATTATTTTGAGATGAAAACTAAAATGATTATGTTACATTCAATATATAATTTCTTGGTAGGTGAATATCCAAACATATATATTAATGAGTTCACACATTTATTCCCAACTTTTACACCTCGAGGAGTAGATCAGGAACAAGTAAAGTGGAAGGCCTTACCATTTTCATTTGAAGTATATACTAAAGAATAGTTGTATGGTCTAAAAAAGGATATTTGGATTATTGTAATGTCTTTGTGAGACTCTTCATGGAAATATACTTCTACACCTCCAGAAGCATATCCATCATAAATGAGATATATTCCCTCAGACAGATGTCCAGATAAACTCTTTAAAAGTACTAAGAATGATTTAAAATACTATGTTCCTGGTTATAGCATTAGGAAATTCAAGATCATCCCTTTCTTCTCTTATTTTATCAAGGCTTAATGGACAATGATAGAAACCGTATGGATGAATCATATATAGGTGCATTGTTTGGAATGTCCAATGAAGAAGCTAAGGTCTTGATTGAGAAGATCTCTCAAAACTCAAAATTGTTTGGTAAAAGAGGTACTGTTACAAATGGAATTCATCTGGTATGAACTTATCATCTATCACTATTATTAGAAACTATGTTTGATGGTATAACATATATGGTGAGCTACATAGCCCTAAAGCATGTGAGTCACTAACAAGAACTGGATAAGGTATGTGGTATATGCTCATCACCTGATCGTTTCACTAACCACTGAACTAAAATACATGTAACAGAATCTTGTATGATCGCCTTTTAGTAGAGGATGTTCAAAAATAAATCAAATATATTTTGAGCTTAACCATGTTCAACAAGGATTCAGAAATTTGTAGAATCAATCCATACTCCCATCCCAAAAAAAATTCCAAATCCCACCACTATATCAACAATAGAAATCTTATAATTATCAATCATCATATGAACCACCCACTTTTCCATGATAGTATAATCATCCTTCCACCAGAACAGAACCTTATGTGTTATAGAAGCAATCCACATGAGATATCCTAGAAGATAAGGTTGATAATCTGTAAACACGGTGGTATGTTTTATTGAAATCACAGAAAAAATATTTGGAAACTACCTTCCTAAAAAATCCCAAAACATAACGATAATTTTTGCATGATTACACCACGATGTGGAAAATAAATCTCACCACCAGTATCCCATGAACATGAAACAAGACCACTTGACTTGAATGACAATGAAGTTATAAATTCATAAACTTTTATGAAAATGAACCGTGAAGAAGATAAGAAATAGGAGAAGGATAAGGATCGTATGAGGAAGTAGATATAAGAAATACCATTTAAAATTCATGAAATAGAGAATAAATACATAGCCCCATCGTATCCTTCAAGGATGATTTAAACAAAGAGTTTTTTGAAAGAAGCAAATTAAAAAGAAATTCTTAACACCTTATAGAAATTTGAAATTAGTACCCCCTTCTTGAAGCACTCGATAAAATTCCAAATTATTCTAAATATCTGAAGGATATATTCACCAATAGGAGTGTAATTCAAGGTAATGAAAGGATGAACATGCGAATGAGTCTATCATCCATTATCAAACCACAATTACCAACCAAAATTAACGACATAATGAACTTTTCCATTCCATTATCCATCGGATCATTAAATTTATATAATATTTTGTGTGATCTTGGTGATTCATTTATCATATTCCCTTACTTAGAATCCACTTATTCAGATATTGGAGACTTGAAGACCACAATTTTGGCGGTCCATCTTGCAAACAGATCCATAGTTTTCCCTATAGGAGTTCTTGAGGATTTTGTGGCGAATGTTAAAGAGTTATGGTACCCATCAGACTTCTATGTGCTGAATATGGATGTATATAGGAGCCTTTCACAATAAACCATGATTCTTGGGAGTCCTTTCATGAAGAAAACCAAAACCAGCCTCAATTTCCATGAAGTGACACTCACCAAGAAGTTTGTAGATAGAACTGTCCACTTCAATGTTATTAAATACATGAGGCACCCATCAGATGATCACTCACACTTTGAAAGCTCCCATGTGGTTAGTACTGAACCCATTGTAGAATCTAGTTTGTTCCATTAATTATTATCATTATGTGATAATTCTACCATTGAAAATATCATTGAACATGTGGATACCCGAAATATGTGGGAGATTATAATTTGATGTGAGAGGAAGAGATAATATATGATTTCATTGATGATTTCTAACTGATGAGGAAGATGAAATGATTTTTTGTGTGAATGATATCCATCAATTGGATGTTAGTAACATTAGTTTAGTATAATCCCTTGGGAATCCCTCTAATATTTAATTAAATCCACTCCCACTGATTTGATAAATTTTTACATTAGGAAGGGAGATAAATTACTAATGATAATTTCTAATAATATATCTAAACCCCAAGACAAATAGACAATTGAGATTTTGAGATATAATATCCAAGTAATAGGGAAGATCATAGGTGATATCCTAGGAATAAACTGAAATGCAAGATTAGATATAATTTTTCATGAAAGAGATTCCAATCCTATCAGACAACCAAAAAGGATGTAAAATCCCATCAAGATGGAGGTTGTGAAGATTTATATCGAAAGGATATTAGAATATAGATCATTTATCCCATATCAAAATCACAATGGGTTAGCATAATTCATATTGTTCCAAAATAAATTATCCTAGCCACTATGTGTAATGAAAATGATGAATTAATCCTTGTGAGAATTTATAATAGCTAGAGAGTATGCATTGAGTATAGTAGGTTGAATCAGACCACTCAAAAATATAATTTCCCAATTCTGTTCATCAACCAAATTCTAGAGAGATTGGAATGGATAAATCATTATTTTTTTGTTTAATTTTAAGGATATTTAAAGGTACTCTATACTCCTGAAGATCTAGAGAAGTTAATGTTTACTTGTCCCTTTATCACTTTTTCATATAAAATGATTCTATTTGGAATATGTAATTCTCCAGGAACATTTTTTAGGTGCATGGTATATATATTTTCGGATCACATTAATGATTTCATAGATATTTTCCTAGAATATTTCACTATTTTTGGAAATTCATTTGACAAATTTTTGAAAAATATGAATTTTATTTTGAAAATTTACATCGAAAAAATGTTGTTTTGAATTTTGAAAAGTGTCATTTAATGGTTGAGGAATTAATTTTTATTTATAATGTCATTTCCAAAAAGGTAATTGAAGTTGATAAATCAAAAAATGAAAAGATAAATTATTTTCATTACCTAACTTTTTTCAAGCATGATAAATGATTTTATGGGCATGAAAAATTATTTAGAAGGTTTATCATTGATTTCGGATATATTTCTCTCCTTATCTATATATTTCTTTAAAAAGATGATGAATTTGAATTCAATGATTCATGTAGGGAAGCCTTTGATGAGTTAAAGATGAGATTGATTACACAACCCGTGATGCAACCCACAAATTTGGAAAAACCATCTGAGAGAATTTTTTATACTTCCCAATAAGATGTTTGTACACTCTTTTCTTAGATAATTGAGGATACTCCAAAAGTAATTACATATGCATTTAGATCCGTGGATTTACCTCAATTAAATTATGAAACAACAGAAAAAGAATTTTTAGTTATTATTCTTTCTTTGAATGATTTAGAACACATCTTCTTGGAACTAATGTATCTGTGTTCTACGATCATACTACTCTTATGTACTTTATGAAGATGGATGATTCTAAACCGAGGCTAGTGAGATATATTTTAATGTTTCTTGAGTTTAACATAGAACTCTTGAACAAGAAGGGATCTGATAACCAATTTGTTGATTATTTATGTAGACTTCCCAATATCAATGAGGATGAGATTCTAAAAAAAGAACCATTGAATGATCAAATTCCAAGAGATCAAATGTACTTGGTTGAAAGAGAAGTGTCTTGGTATGCTGACATGGTCAATTATTTAGTTACATCATGTTTTATCTCATTTCAATTCTCACATAATTCATAAACTGAAATCTGAATGTAGATATTATATTTCGTATGATCCATTTCATTGGATGATATTCAATGACCAATTTCTGTGAATATGTTTGAGTGAGAGTGAACAGGTTCTATCTTTCAGTTTTGTCACACTTTATCTTCATGAGGACACTTGGGACCTCAAAATACCTTAAGTAATGTTTATTAATATTGATATTATTGGCCCACCATTTTTAAAGATGCACATGAATTTTTAAAAAGTTGTGAAAAATGATAATTTTTTAGAAATATTTCAAAGATATATGAAATTCCCCAAAAACCACTAAATTTTAGTGATATTTTTTAATTATAGGGGATAGATTATATGGGACCTTTCAAAATAACATTTTCAAATTCATATATATTATTTTTGGTTTATTATGTTTCCAAATTGGTGCATGAAAAATCCATCAGGATAGAATATGATAAGGTTAATTGGTATTTTTTCAGGCCTAATATATTTGGTAGGTTCAGATTTCCGAGATCCATCATTATTAATCAAGGGACTCATTTTTTCAATAAGAAAATAGAGGATTTTATAAATAATTAAGGGGTGCACCATAAAAAAATCAACTCCCTATTATCCACATACAAATGGTCACACTAAAGTGTACAATAAGGAAATAATATGAATTATTGAAAAAACATGTAATCCAAATAGAAATGATTAGAGAAAAAGAATTGAATACATCTTATGTGATTAAAATATAGTCTTCAAGACCTAAATTGAAATGAGTCAATATAGGATGATTTATGGGAAATCTTGTAAAATGCCTATGGAACTGAAGCATAAGACATTATGGGCTATTAGAAAGATGAATTTGGATATTTAATGTGGTGAGAAAGATAAAATATTGATGTAGTTGGAGATGGAGGAAATTATGAGGGAAGTATTTGAAAATTATAGGATTTACAATGATAGAACAACAGTTGATCATTATACGTGGATCCATCCAAAATACTTCCATCATAGAGATGAAGTGTTTTTATTCAACTCAAGACTCAAACTGATGCTAGGTATCCTTAATTATATATAGGAGGGCCCATTTCTGATGAATCATTCATATCCTTTCAATTTTATGAATATTTTTAATGAATAAGAGTATGATACAATCACTATTAATACACACATGCTAAATACATTCCATCAGACCATTCCATCAGATCTTGTGGAAGATATCACACTCCTCCAACATGTCTATGAATAAAATCCATCAGGTTGTACCTCTCCATTACAATTTATTTTTCTGTGATTCATTTTAAAATTTTATATCATGTTAAATTTATATGAATTCATTGAGGACATTGTATAATTTATGTGTGGTTTATGAAACCTTTGTATTTTAGGATTTTCATTTTTGTTTTCCTATTTTTTAACTAAATGTGACTATATTTCAAAACAATTTGTGTTTCTTTTGATTTTTTTGTGTTTTTTTCAATATTTTGAGCTCAAATTATTGTCACGGACAATTTTGAAACCCATTTCAATGAGTGAAACATTTTAATCCGTAAAATTGTGTTCAAATGGATGTTGAAAATGATTTTGTTTGAAGTTCAATTCTTTGGGAATTTCATGAAAAGAACTCTTATTTTGGAATCACATTACACATATCACTATCTTTATAACTGAAATCACTTTCATGTAAGGATAATAAACCTCTTTTGTCATATTTTTTTCATTCACCTCAAATATTGAGAGAACAAAACCATCATGATTTAACTAGAATTTTGTTTATACGTTTCAAAATTTGAGGGATTGAGAAACATGATATTTTAATGATTGAGGTATTTTATTGGTTTTAAATCCCCCATTTTCAAGTGAATACTATTAATTATTTCCTAACTTGTAAATTTCATACTTATAGCCCTTATAATCCATGAACATCATGTTATTTTATACACACTACAGTCCAATTTTTCTTATCCAGCCTCCTCTTACTATGAAATTTCATGATCTAGTTAATCATAAGTGTTGGGAGAAGCTATGTTATATCCTTCTATCTCATTTTTTGATACTATATCTTGAAACTAAAAATCATAAGAGATATGTTTTCTAGTGAAAAAGATTATTCTATAGAAATTTGTTCCTTTTCTAGAGCTTTCATTATAAGAGAATATATTCCATTAAGGAGCTTCTAATGGAGGAATAAATATGACCCTTTTCTGGAGTTTTCAAGAAAAATTATGTTTTGGAGGATTGATATTTTTTCTAATGAGATTCTAAATGGTGTGAAATTTGTTTGAGGTTTCATGATGATCAAGATGATTTTTGACTAATGGGTGTGATGAGAAGATCATACGTCAATGAAAATGACAATCATCTAATTTTTATTCAATAAGATCAAAGAACTCTTCATTCGAACCAATAAATTTTGACATACAAATCCTACCAATAGGAATAAATAAAATAACCCTACAATTCCATCAATATAAGAACGTGTCCTTGACTCACATTGTTATAATATGTATTTATGTCAATATTTTAGTTGCACTTGAATGAGTTTGGATGAGAAATGTTTTTTTTAAAATTTACATTTGTGAGATGAGGGAAATTCATGTGAGTGAGATATATTGTGTGCATGGGAGGAGAAATAAAGATTAAACATATTGAATAGTATAAATGGAAAACATTCCATAATATTTTTTATGAGTCATGCTATATTTTGTTTCTTGGTATGGAATCAGTGGATCTCAATGGCATGTGTTTTGAATTTTCTTTTATTTGATTTTGAATTCTCCAGGGATCCATGTTCTGAGTGTGTTGGAATTTATAAATGTAATATTTTGAATAAATTACATTTGTGTCTAATGGTTTTAGTACATTTTTATTAATCCATTTGAGCTTATTTTCGTCATTTAAATATTTTTAGTGGATTTTGGGGTTAATTGTGAAAATAGATTAATTTGACAAATTTAGCAGTTTTATTGATCTTATTTATTTCAAAATATAGTTTACAATTTGTATCCAAATTGATTGATTCATTTTTTATGGATTTTTTCACTTGTGGGATTTAACTTTGACTTTTGGAACCTGAACCAATTTTATTCAAAACGGCCCAGAAAAATAAATCTGGTCGACAATGTTTTCTAGATGATTAATTAGACCCCACCTCAGTTAACAAGGAATATCATGGAATCCATCACTCAAAAGGAATTTATTGTTAATGAAATAAAAATAGAACCCTACTTCTCATGTTCACAATAAATTTCATGGGGATAATATTTCATTAAAAAATTTATTTCATGCAACAAAGTGGAGAGAGTCAAGTAGTATCCTTGGGAAGAAAAATTATTCATCAGTAATTCGAGCATAAAATTTTGGACAATTGTACAAATCCACTGAGGATTTTTGGAAGAGTGAACAATATAGAGGGGGGAAACGTTAATTAACACAATATTTCATGATCAGGCAATTTATTTTTCTAATGGAACACAAAATTTTAGAGGAATGAATATTGAGTGAATATTTTCCACTAATCAACCCTATTTATAAGACTATCCACGTCAATTCAGGTTGTTGAATAAGGTGCATGAGGGGATGTGATGCAGTATTGGATTCATTAAGTTCTTTTTATTTTCTATTTTTGACTTTATTAGTTTCATTATTCTCTCTTCTTCTGATTTCATCTCTATTACCGTTCACATGGAGGGCTAAAGCCTTTGAGTGATCGAGAATGGGGGAGTTTCACTTAATAACGTCGAAGTCTTCAACATAAACATAAAATGATCTTTTTCTATGGAATAATTTCTATTAGGATTTTTTACCTCATCTCTTAATTTTAATTATTTCTGACATTTGGTGTATACATTTTTTTATAGATTTGGTTGAGGAACTTTAAACTCCCTCTACTTAATACAATTTGTCTTGATCGAGAAGATTTTATTATGTGGTGAGTGTCTATAGATCATTGGAATATGTGTGGAAATTTTGAACTATTTCTATATTTATTAGGAGAAAAAATCCGTGATCGGGACATTTTGTGGTTTTTTGGTAACTTTTCATGATCTTCCATGATCATTGGAGTGGGTTCTATTGTTTCCTTCATCTAAGGGATACTGATGTCTCGATCTATGAGCCTTTTATTCATCATTCAATTGAAATTGAAGGAGGAATGATTTTTTAAAATATGAAAAGAAAACCAAGAGGTTATCCTACACTAACTATGTCACTTTCTTCATCCATTAGTGTTAAATCATTTTTTTAATTTTGTTCCTTATTTTTAACAAAAAAAAATTCAAAAATAATATCCCCTTATTTATCAAATTTAAGTGAAAAATGAAATTGTTGTGCACTCTTAAATGGAGACATCCTATTTCTGACACTTTACAACATTTAAACTTAAGAATAATTTTTTTTACACCCCATGATAGGAATGTTTCAAAACATGGCGTCATTTTCAAAAAGGCAGTGCCAACATTTTTTTCTTTTCACTATCTCTTCTTCTCTTTTAATTATATTGTATTTAAAATTGCATAAATATAACCTCAAATATTAAACATTTCCCACTATATCTAGAAATTTAAATAATGTTTTTGAACATACATTAACTCCTTAATTTTCAATCTGAATTTGAGGAAATGTTTCTTGAATACTCAAGTGAAACCTCATGGGTTCAATTCGTGCATGTCATCATGGATAGAAATAAAAACCCAACCCTTGGCGACCTCTCTCCACAAAAATTACTAAATTAAATGAATCAACCTTCCATTCATTGTTATAAAATTATTTTGAGATGAATCCTAACATGATTAATTTTCTTCAACAATTTCATGGATTGGTATGTGAAGATCTAAACATACATATAAAATAGTTCTCACATGTCTTATCTACTTTCGGACACTATGGAGTAGATGAGGAACACGTAAATTGGAAAGAGTTTCATTATTCATTGGAAGGAAATACTATATAATGGTTGTATGGTCTACTAATAGAGTATGTGGATTATTGGAATGACATTGTGATGTGATTCATGAAAATATTCTTCCACTCTATTAAAAAAATATCTATCAGAAAGAGATCCATTACATCAGAGATTCATCAACAGAAACACTCTATGAGTACTGGGAAATATTTAAAAAGCTGTGTTCTAGCTCCCCTCATCATGAAATTTAGGATAATCAAATTATTTAATTACATTATCAAGGACTAATGAGAAATGACCAAAACATTCTGGATACTTCATCTAGAGGCGGGTTGATTGACAAGTCACTAGAAAAAGATAAGGGCTTTATTGAGAAGATCACTCTAAATCCATAATTGTTCGGTACAAGAGGTTCTGGTAAAAGAGGAATTCATAACATTAGAACTTCTCATACATAACCTTTATAGGAAAATTTTATTAGTGATATATCCAGTATAGTCAGATTGATCGCTCGGAAGCATGTGTGTGACAAAAAATAACCCGCTAATATAAGTGGTTTTTTGTTATAACATGTTCATTTCACTAACCAGTGTGAAAAAATACTTAAAATGGAAAAATTTTGGGTAGCCTTTCATTTGACGTATTTCCAAAAAAATCAAAGACAGAGTGTTCTTAACCATGTTCAATATGGAATTGTAAGTCAGAATAATCAAAAAATACCCCCATACCAAAAACAATTCGAAAACCCACTGCCATTTAAAAAAAATCATATAACCAGTATTCACACAACTAACCACTCACTTTCCCATTTCCCTGTGATCAACCATCCACCATAACACAACCTTCTATGAAATATCTACAATCCTAGTATGATTATCTAGAAGATAAGGCTGATAACGTGAAAACCCGATGGGGAATTTTGTTGAGATCCTAACGAAAAATACTATGATGTTCCCTTCCCAAAGAATACCAAACCCAAAAGAGAATGTCAGCATCATAAAAACAATAAGTGTAAATTAACTCTCACCACCAACATCCCTTCAACATTAAACAAGTCCACTTGAGTAGAAGTAGAATTATGTTTTAAATTATTAAAATTATGTGAAAATGAATCATAAAGATTAAATTAAGGGGGAGAAGGAGAAGGATAGGTTGATGAATAACATACAAGAAACACCATTGAATATACAGAAAAGGGATGATAAGGACATACCCACACTATTTAAATCATGGATGTCTGAAAAATGATATTTTTGGAAAATTACTACAAAAATAAATTATGGACACCTTCCATAAAGTAGAAATTAAAATCATCCTTCTTAAATCACTCAAAAAATTCCAAAGTATAATAAATATTTGAAGGATCCTTTCACCAAAAAAATAATACATTAAGGGAATGATTGGATCATCTTGGGATAAAGCGTCTTATCCATTATCACACAATAATTTCCAACCAAATGTCAAGATCTAGGGTAATTTTCATTCCATAAACCATTAGTAATTTAAATTTATCTAATTATTAGTGTTATCCAGGTTCTTCAATTAATTTATTTCCCCACTAAATATGAACTTCTTTGCTAATGGAATACTTGAATCCAATAAGAATGGTTGTCTATATTGTAAACAGATACACATATTTCCATAAAGGATTTCCATTGGATGTCCTAGTGAATGTCAAAGATATATTGTTTTATTTGACTTTTATGTGTTGAATATGGAAGAATATATGATCTCATCACAATCACCCATAATTTTTGGGAGGCCTTTCTTGAAGATGGAACAAAATATCATCAATATCCACCAAGGGACACTCACTATGGAGTTTGGAGATAGCACTATCAACTTAAATATTTTAGAATCCATAAGGGACCCATCAGATGATCACTCACTCATTTCAATCTCCCATGAAGTTGGTACAAAACCCATTGAAGAATAATGTATGGTCATAGAATTATTATCCTTTGGGGAGACTTCTTCTATTAAAAATACCACTGGACATGAATATTCCCAAAATACTAGAGAATGTGATTTCATGAGTGTGGAATAATTAATGTGTTATTTCATTGATGATTTGTTAAATAACGAGTATGATGATATGATTTGATGTGTGATGGATGTAAAACCATTGGATGTGGTGACCATCAGTTTAGTGTCATCCCTTCATCACCCCCTAATATGTAATTAAAACCAATCACCATTGATTATAAATATGTATACCTTAAGGAGGGAGAGAAAATAAAAATTAAAAAATATAATAATCTATATATTACTGCTGAAAAATTATTGACTGAGTTTTTTAGAGAGAATTTCCATTCAATAAGTTGGAGCATAGGTGATATCCCATGAATAAGACCAAAAGTATGCCCACATAGAATTTTTTTAGGGAGATTCCGAACCTGATAGAAACTAACAATAGATGATGAATCCATCCTTGATAGAGGTTGTGAATAAATAGATTGAGAAGCTATAGGAAGATGGTATTATTTATCCCATCTCATAGTAACAATGGGTTAACCCAATTCACATTCTTCCAAAATAAACCAGTCTTACCACAATGAGGATTGAACAGAATTGATTAATCGCTATGATAATTTAGAATAGCTAGAGACTGTGTAATGATTTTATGAAGTTGAATCAGGACACTCAGAAGTATCTTTACCCCATTCTTTTATTTGATCATGTTCTATAGATATTGTAAGGGATAACTAATTATTTCCTTTTTGGATGGATTTTCAAGATATTTTCAGGTACACATTTCTATTGAGGATCAAGAGAATATATCTTAACTTATCACTTTGGATCATTGTCATATAAAAGGGTTCAATTTTTATTATTTAATGCTACAATAACATTTTAGTGGTGTGCGGTAAGTATTATTTCTGATCAAATTGAAAATTTCATGGAGGTTTTATTGGATTATTTCATATTTTTTGGAAATTATCTTAAACATTATAAGAAAAATCAAGAAAAAGTATTAAAATAATACATTGAAAAAAATATTGTTTTCAATTTTGAAAATTATCATTTCGTGGTTGGGAATGGAATTTTCCTTGGAATATACTTTATAAAAAGGGAATTGATATTGATAAATCATAACTTTTAGTGTAAAATAATTTTCCATTCTTGCCTTGTGTGAAACATGTTATATCATTTTTATGACATGCAGAATTTATTAGAACATTTATCAACGATTTCAGTAATATTTCTATCCCTATCTCAAGATTTATTTACAAAGATAATGATTTTTATTTCAATGGGTCATGTAGGGAATCCTTTGATGATTTCAAGAGGAGATCGATTACACAACCCATGATGCATCTAGAAAATTTGTAAGAACTATTTGAGCTAATTTGTGATGATTATAACTAAGCAGTTGGATTAGTCCTCTCTCAATGAATTTAGGGAAGGTAAAAGTAATTTCCCATTCCTCAAGATCATTGGATTCATCTCAATTAAATTACACAACCACATAAATGGATTTTTTTAGAATATGTTTTTTCATTAGAATGATTTAGATCATATCTTATTGGAACTAATTCCACTGGGTTTTTTGATTAGGCAACTCTTATGTACTTAATGAAGAAAGATAAAGATAAATTAAGGCTACTGAGATTGTTGTTACTACTAACGGAGTTAAATATAGAAATCGATGACAATAATGTATATGTTATCTAAGTTTCTGATCATTTATGAAAAATTTAAAACAATGTAGAAGATGAAATTTTAAAAAATGAACCATTTAATGATCACCTTTATGAGAGTAGCTGTACTTGGTTGATGGATAAGTTCCTAGGTATGATGAAATAGTCAATTATCTGGTAGCATCACCGGTCCCATCTCATTTCAATTCTCACTAAATTAACAAAATTAAAGTTGAATCTTGATATTACATTTTTTATGATCCATTTTTTAGAATATTTACAATGAAAAATGATGAGAAAATATTTTTCTAATAGGTAAGTTGTTTTGTTATTTTATATTTTCCACAAATTAGCATGTGGAGTAAACATTGGAAATCATTGGATAGCATAAATTTTTTTGTAATCTTTAACTTATTGTCCCAGCCATTTTAAATATGAAACTGAATTTTTAAAATGTGTGAAGAATATCAATTTTATGGAACAATTTAAAAGAGACATGAAATACCCCAATAACCCCTTATTTTTTGAGGGATTTTTGAAGTATGGGGGATAGATTTTTATGGTCCCCTTACCAATTTAATTTTTAAATTCTTATATATCTCTTGTGGTCAATTATGATTGAAATGGTTGAAATAAATATCCACTATGACTATAGATGCTAAATTTGATTGTGATTTTATCAGGGCTAACATATTTTGTAGTTTTGGAATTCATATAGACATCATCAATGATCAAGGGGCTCACTTTTTAAATAGGATAATGGGATATTTATTAAAGAAATATTGGGTGCCTTATAAAACATCAACTCTCTATCACCCAAAGAAAAATGGTCCTGCTGAATTGTCCAACCGGGAAATTAAAGTAATAATGGGAAAGAATGGTAATCCAAACAAGAATAATTAGAGCCAAATATTCAAAGCCACATTATGTGAATACAGGACATCCTACATGACCCTGATTGGATTGAGTCTGTATTGGTATATTCATCAGAAAATATTTTACATGCATATGGAATTTGATCCTAAGGTGTATTGGACTATTAGGAAGATGAATTTGGATCTTCGAAGTACTGGGAAAGAGAGAAGATTGTAGTTTCAAGATCATGTGTCAATTTTAATGGAATTATTTAAAAAAAGTTGGAATTAAAAAGAGATATCAAGAGTGGTTCATGAAAAGATGATCCAAATAAGCGACATCAATTGAAGAGACAAATTTTTCATTCAACTCCAAACTCTAGCTAAAGCTATGTAAACTTGATTATATATGGGAGGGTCCATTTAGAGTTAATCATGTGTATAATTTTGGTGATCTATAGAATGTGATGTGTGTTGAGTCAGGTATATTATATATTAATGGAAATAGGGTGAGGATATTCCATGGGACCATTCTATCTGATCCTATGGAGGAGATCACACTCCTCCAACCTATCTATAAATAAAATCCATCAGGTCATACCTCTTCTTTACAGTTTCTTCTTTGTTATCATTATTTTTCAAATATTTTTACATGTTAAATCCATATATAATTAATTGTGGTCACTACATCATTTAATCGTGGTGTATGGATACTTTATAGTTTAGTATTTTAAATTACGGATTTCATATTTTTTTATAAAATTGTGTATGTTTCTCAATGTTTTGTGCGGTTATATTTCCATTTTTTTGTGTTTTTTAGATTTTTGAGTATAAATAATTATCATTTACAATTTTGAATTCCAATTTAATTAGTGAACCTTTTTATTCTATGAAACTGAGTATAAATGAATATTGAAAATGAATTTTTTTCACATTCAATTATTTGGGAATTTCATGAAAATTACTCTAAGTTTTGAATCAATTTTGACATATCACTCACTTTATAATTAAAGTAAATTTACATTGAGTATTATAAAACATTTTTTAATACAATTTTCATTAACCTCAAATCTTTAGGCTACCAAACCACGCAATATATAACTTCAATTTGATTTATTACTACCAAAACATGAGGGCATGATGTTTTTTATATTAAATGATTGAGGAATATTATTGGTTTTAAAGCCACATTTTCAATAGAAACCCTTTCCTTCTAGAATAACATGAAAATTTTGTCCTTTTATCCCTTAAAAACCATGAACATACTGTTAGTTTATCCATATTAGAATCTAATTTTCACTATCTAGCCTTCTATTGATTTGAAATTGCCTGATCTAGTTGAACATAATTGGGGGGAAAATCTATATTTTGGTTTTCTATATCATTTGGTGATACATTGGTTAGAAAATAAAATTTTTAAGTGAAGTTTTTTCTACTGAAATAAAATAATTCTAAAAAATTCTTTTTCATTTCTAGATCATTCAGGATAATAGATGTTGGGCCTTTATGAAGCTTCTAATGGAGAAATAAATTTTTTCATTTTTTATAGATTTCAAGAAAAATTATGTTTGAGAAGATTGTTATTTTTTTAATATTAAATTATTAATG
Organism: Viscum album; assembly: GCA_963277665.1. Lineage (NCBI taxonomy): Eukaryota > Viridiplantae > Streptophyta > Magnoliopsida > Santalales > Viscaceae > Viscum > Viscum album. Next base: position 882,025,852 of record OY728155.1, read on the forward strand.
GAGTAAAATTTCCATAATATTTACTGATGATAAAGCTTGTTTTCTACTAAGGGGAGTGAGGAGGATACTATACTTGAGGGGAAATTAGAATCTTTCAATTTTACTTTGAAAATAGACAGAACCTCATCATTCGGACTTAGATTTTACCACATAAAAATCCAACCAATAGAATTGAAAAAAATTACCCTACAAATTCTACATGATTATAACATTTCCTTGAATCCCATCGGGTAATGATGTAGGAATTTATCCATCATATGGTGACCATTTCTTGAGTTTGTTTCAGAAATAATTACTTCAAAAATTGATGTTTTTGATATGAGAGAAAATTCATGTGAGGTAGATTTATTGTGTTCATGGGAGGATAAATAAAGAATGAAAATATTACATGATATCGAAGGAGAAAATGGAATAATAGTTTTGATAAGGCATGATATATTATTCTTCATGGTGTTGAATTGGTGGATCTCATTGTAATGTGTTTCAAATTTTCATATATTTGATTTTAATTTTTTATGATTACAAGTGCTAGGTATAGGGGAATTGATATTTTATATATTTTAATTATCATTAAACTATTTTAATTGATGTAAACCCTTAAATTTAATCAATTTGAGCTGATTTTCATCATTTTAGAATATTTGGTGGGATTTGATCTTAATTTTGAAAATTGTTTAATTCTGTAAATTTATTATTTTTATGTATCTTCTATATTTTAGGAATATATATTAAAATTTGCATCAAAATAGAGTGATTTATTTTTTGTACGCTTTCATTTCTCACAGACATTAACTTTGTATTTTAGACCTCAAACCAATTCGACACAAAATTGACTTGAAAAATAAATCAACTGGACAATGTTTTCTTGACTTTAGAGTGATCCCCACCTATGTTAATGTCAAATATCATTTCTTACATAATTCCAAATGATGTTATTTTATGTAGAATATAAATATGAAACTTCTTATCATGTCTATAATAAATTTCAGTGATATTTTAGGTCATTAGGGGATCCATTTATTGTGCCAAAGTATACAGAGTCATGTAGTTTCTTTGGGCAGAAAATGTATTCATTAGTAACTTGATCATTAAATTTTTTATAGTTTTCCAAATATTCTTTGATATATTCTTGAACAAGTTTTAGGGTAACAAATTTCATGAATACAACTAAATTATATTTTACCATTTATTATAAAAATGGAACTCTATTTTTTACCAGAATGCATCCAAAGGGAAACTATTTCACCTCTCAGCCCTATTTATATTAGTGTCCACTTATATTCATGTTTGCATAAGGAGGTGATATAGGGGATGTTCTAGTGGAATTGAGTCTTGAATTTATTTTTATTCTATATTTTATATTTTCTTATTTTCATTATTCTCTCTTCTTCCCCTTTCAACCCTATTACCCTTCACATGGAGGTTTAAATCCTTTGAGTGATCAGGGAAGGGGGAGTTTTACATTTTTAATGTCATAGTCCTGAACATATATGTATAAAAATCTTTTTCTATTGAGTGGATTATATTTTAAATGGTTACCAATTATCTTAATGCAATGATTTTTTTATTTATGGTGTATTAATTTTTTATAGATTTGGTTGATGAACATTTTTCTCCCTCCACCAAATAGAATTGGTCTTGATAGAGTAGATTGTGTTTTGTGGTGTGTATCGAGTGATCACTGATACATGTTTGGAACTAGTGATGTTTTTCTCAATATCAAAGAAAAAAATTCATAATCAGTTCATTCCATAGTTTTTTGATAATTTTCAATTAACATTCATTAACATCAGAGTGGGTTCCATTGTTTCCTTCAACAAAGGTTGATTGATGAATCTATCGAGGATTAGTTTTTTTTATCATCCAATAGTAAGTGTGGGTGAAAGATTTTAACGAATATAGTGACATTGTAATATGTGATCCAACCATATACCCTAAACACACTTCATCTATTAGTGTTCATCCTATATTTTAGTTTCATTCATCCATTTTACAATCAAAATATTTCAAAAAACATCTTCACCTTCTTTAACAAATTTGAGTTTCAGACTAAATTGTGAGACACTCATATCTGTAGGAATCCTAGGTAAAAAACATTACAACATTTTAACTTAGGATTTTTTTTCACACACCATGATAGGAACTTGTCAATACTTGGTGTCATTTCTAGGTAGGTAGTGAAAACATTTTTTTTTCATTTCTCAATTTTTATATTCAATTTTATTTTTTTTATTTTCAAAATCACATAACTATAACCTAAAAACCTAAAAATTTACCCATAGTTCCTAAAATAGAAATAAAATCTATGAATATACTAATAAAACATAATTTGAATTCTTAATTTAAGGATATTTCTCTAGAAAACATGGGTGAAACTTCAAGTGTTCACTCCGAGCCTCTCAACATGGTAGGAAGTCATAACCCAAACCATAGAGACCTTTGTGGACCAAAATACTTTAATAAAACTATCAACATGCCATGTTGGTATTAAAAATTATTTTAGGATGAAACCTAACATGATTCCATTACTTCCAATGATTCTTGGGATGGATGTAAAAGATGCAAACAGGTATATTAAAGAGTTCACACATTCCTTATATATTTTAAAACCTCGTCGAGTAGTTGAGAAACAAATGAAGTGAAATTAGTTCTTGTTTTCAAAGGAAGGAGTGACCAAATAATGGTTTTATGTTCTAAAACCAGAAGATTTGGACGATTGGAATGACTATTTGAGATGTTTCATGTAATGATTTTTCCCTGTCACCATAAGAAAATCCATAAGAAATGAGATCTGTTCAATCAAATAGTCATCTGGAGAAACCATTTATGAGTTATAGGAATGATTTAAAAAGCTATGTTTCATCTTCCTAGATCAAGAAATTGAGGATAATCACTTTCTTTTATTACATTATCAGGGCATATAGATAATAATATAAATGTTCTGGATGCATCATCTTAAGGTGCATTGATTGAAAAGGCACTTGAAGAATAAAATGGATTGATTGAGAAGATCTCCCAAAACCAAAAAAATAGTTATATATAAGAGGTACTTGAACCATAGTAATTTATGTAGTAAGAAATTTTAATCCATTAACTTTATTGGAAACTAAGATTTTTTATATGTCCAGTATGGTGAGACAGATGTCCCTGAAGTAAGTTAGTGACCAACAAGCACTAGCTATGGTATTTGGTTTATGCTCAACCTCTAATCATTTCACTGACTAATGTTCTAAAATACAGGTAATGGAAGCATGTGGGGATATTTTTAGCTATGTTAGTTTCAAAAAAATCAAGGATGGAGATTGCCTAAACTTGTTCGTTATGGATTTAAAAATCAGTAAAATAAATAAAGAACCCCCATACCAAAACAAATTTCAAATCCCACAACCATTTCCACAAAAAAATCTTATAAACATTCATCACATCGCAAACCATCCACATTACAAAGAACCTATGATCAATCATTCTCCAATAAAAAATATTCTGCAAAATAACTACAATCCATGTTTGATTACCTATCACGTAATGTTGATAAGAGTGAATAAATGTTGGGAAGTTTTGTTGAAATCATGATAAAAAATCTCAAGAGACTCCCTTACCAATACATCCTAACCCAAAAAGATAATTTTATCATGATAATAATAATAAGTGTAAAAGAACTCGCACCAACGACATCCCATGAACTATATATAAGACCACGTTCGTGGAAGGAGAATGAAGTTTTAAATTCTAAAAATATTGTGAAAATGAACCATGAAGAAGAGAAAAAATTGAGGAAGGAGAAGGATAGTATTAGGAATAAGAGACAAGAAACACCATTGAAAAATCCAAATTTTTTTAATAAATAAATAACAATACAATTTCCATCAAGGACGACTGAATAAAAGAGATTGCAGGAAAAAACACTTCAAAAAAAATTGGACTCCTTCCAAAATAGAAATTAATATCTCCTTTTTGGTGAATTTAAAAATAATCCTATTTTGATAATATTTTGATGGATATTTGAACCAATAAAGGGATACATCAATGTAATGAAAGTATCGACTTGGGAAGAAGTGATTTATCCCTTATTACATCATTATTTCAATCCAAATTTCATGATCTAGAGGTGTTTTCCATTCCATGCACCATTGGTTTCTGAAATTTTAATAATTTTTTTTTGATATAGGTTATTATATTAATGTATTACATCACTCAATATAAACTTATATTTATACGGGAGAGTAAATTCCAACAAGATTTGTGGTCCATCTTTCTATCAGATCCATAGTTTTTCCTATAGGTATTCTGGAGGATGTCATGATTAAATTTATAGTTTACTTTTTCCCAGCTGATTTCTATTTGCAGAATATGGGTATAGATAAGAACTCATCCCAATCACCGATTATTTCGGGGATACCATTCACGATAATGGAAAACACCATCATCAATGTACCTGAAGGAATGCTCACCATGAATTTTTAAGACAGCACTATCAAATTAATTATTTTTTAATCTATGAGGCACCAATCGGATGATCACTCACTGCCTTTACCAATCCCATAAAGATGGTACAAGACCCATTGAAGAGTCTAGTATATTCCATTAATTATTATCTATAGAAGAGAAATCATCCATTTAAATTATCATTGAACATGTGGATGAAAAAAATGCAGGTGATTCTGATTTCGAGAGGGAGGAAGATGTAATGTCTAATTTCAATGATGATTTGTTAAATGATGAGGAAGATGATATGATTCCTTGTTTGTAGGATGTCTATCCATTTAATGTTTTGAACATTAGATTAGTTTTATCCTTTCAGTATCCTCCTATCCTAGAAATAAAAACACTCCCCACAGATTTGAAATATTTGTTCCTTTGGGAGAGAGAAAAATTATCTGTGATATTCAATTATAAAATATCTAAAACCGATGAAAAGTAGTTGATTGGTATTTTGAGAGATAATTTCAAATAAATATGGTGGAGATCAGGTGGTATCATTGTAATACACCCCAAATTATTCTCACATAGAATTTTTCTTGAAGGATATTCAAAATATATTAGATATCTCAAAGGAGGTTGATTCCCACCTTGATGTAGGTTTTGAATACGGAGATCAAGAGGCTAGTAGATGTTGGGAGCATATATCTCATCTCATATTCACAGTGGGTTATCTCAATTTATATAGTTCCAAAAAATGGCCTAACCACTGTAAGGAATGAAAATAATGGATTAATCCTTATGAGAATTTAGAATAGTTGGAGACTGCCCATTGATTTTAGGATATTGAACCCAGTTACATAGAATGATCATTTCCACATTCTATTCATTGATCAAATTCTAGAGAGATAGAAAGGGATAATTAATTATTTCTTTTCTAGATGGATTTTCATGGTATCATTAGCTACCCATTTCTCCCAAAGATCAAGAGAATACATCTATTACATGCCCATTTGGAACTTTTTCATATAAAAGGATACAATTTGGATTATTTAATTATCTATGTACATTTCATAGGGTCATTATAGGAATATTTTCAGATCCCATTGAATATTTATTAGAGGTTTTCTTGGATGATTTCACATTTTTAATGAAATTATTTTTACCATTGTTTGAAAACTCTAGAAGAGGTTTGAAAAGCCACATAGATATGAATCTTATATTAAATTATTAAATTTTTTTTCCTGTTTGAGAAAGGATTCTTTTATTATTCTTTTCATTTCAAAAAAGATCATTGATTTTGATAAATAAAAAATTAAATTGATAAATTATTTACCTTATCCAACTTGTGTGAATCATGGTAGATCATTTTTATGATATACTAGATTCTACCAGAGGTTTATTAAAGATTTAATTATCATTTCTGTCAATCATTCTAGATTTCTTTTGGAAGATTAGAATTTTGATTTCCATGGTGCATGTAGAGAATTATTTAATGAGATGATGAGGCAATTGATTACACCACCTGTGATACCGCCACCAAATTGGGAAGAACCATTCAAAGAATGTTGTGATGATTTCAACCATGTAGTTGGAGCAGTCCATTCATAAAAAAATTGAGGGTAGGCCACAACTCATTGACAATGCCAATAGAAACTTGGATTTAGCTCAATTCAATTTCATAACCATAGAAAATAATTTCTAATAGTTGTTTTTTCATTAGAATGATTCATATCATATATACATGTAACTATAGAAATTGTGTTTTTTAATCATACATCAATTAGGTAATTGATGGAGAATGATAAATCTAAACCGAGTCTAGTGAGATGGATATTACTTCTAAAAGAGAACAACACTGAAATCAAGGACAATAAGGGATCTGGGAACCATATTGCTGGTCATTTAAATAAATTTCCCAACTCTATGGAAGCTAGAATACCAGAAAAAGAACCATTGAAGTATCACCATCTAGGAGATAAGTTGTATTGGGATGAAGGAGAAGTGCCTTGGTATACTGACATGGTCAATTATCAGGTAAAACCATAGGCCCTATATCATTTCAATTCTCAAAAAATCTACAAACTAAAAACTAAATATAGATATTTCATTTGGGATGATCCATTTCATTTTAAGATTTACTGTGACCTTGTGATAAGAAGTTGTTTTTTTAGAGTGAAATTCATTCTCTTATTTAATATTATAACACTTTATATGTGGAGGCCACTTTCAACCTCAAAGGATAAAAAGGAATGTTTTGGAATCATGAAATTATTGGACCACCTTTTTAAAGAAGCTCATGGATTTTGAAAACATGTGAGAAAAATGTCCATTTTTTGGAAACATTTCAAAGAGACAAAACATTCTACCCCAACAACATATATTTTGTGAAATTTTTTATGTTTGTGGGATAGATGTAATAGGCTCTTTACAAATGTAATTTAGAAATCCTTATATCTTGTCTGTGGTTTATTGTGTTTCCAGATGGGTTTAAGAAAAAGCCATCATGACTAACGATGATAATGTTGTTTGTGATTTTGTTTGGTAAATGATATTTAGTAGGTTTAGAGTGCCTGGAGCCATCGTCAGTGATCATGATATTCAAATTTTCAATAGGAGAATAGAAGATTTTCAAAACAAGTATGGGGTGTTGTTGGAACCATGGTTGTTCTATGTAGGATTTGGAGTTTTGTTTGTGTTTGTTGTCAATCCTCAGTGGATGTTCCGAATGTGTGCCAGAAAAGTTATCATACAGTTCAAGCAGAGAACAGTATTGAAGGTGGCATTGTTTTCTAGTGTTTGCCAATTTTTTGGGCCTCAAAATCGGAAATTGAAGACAGGATTGTCTGCAAAAGGCGGTTCGCACAAAAAGGAAGTGGTGCGCGAAATATAAGAGGCTTGCGCGAAATACTTATGTTGGGCGCGAAAAACAGCGGGATGCGCGGAATAGTTTTTCGCGCAAATAGTGTTTTGGAATCACACCGTCAAAAAATGGAAATGGCATGGGTTGTGCGAAATATCTGGAGAGGTGCGCGAAAAACGATACCTGCGTGAAATATTACGCACCAGATGAGAGGTTTTCCATGCCGAAGGGGATTTTGCGCGTGGGGGTCTCAGTTGCCTATAACTATGAGGTGACCCCCTTCATTCCAGTGTGTTGAAGACTTAGAGAAGATCCGAGGTCTAATGTGCGAAAAAGGATAGAGTAAAGGGGCTTGCGCGAAATATTCGGAGTTGCGCGGAAAATTTCGGGATGCGCGAAAAATGAAGGATTGCACGTAAAAATTGGGTTCGCACATAAAATATCCAGTTGCGTGAAATAGGGGATTTTTGCGCGAAATATTTTTCCACGCGAAAAGTAAATTTTGCGCGCAATAGGAAGGTTTTGCACACAAAGGGTTGGTGTTGCGCGCAATTGTCAGTAAAGTTTGACTGCACGTTCTGGTTATCTGGTTCAATGGTTTTGTGCGTTCTAGTGCATCTATTCTAGACTTCGATGCAAGAAGAGTCTCATGCTGAGCAGAGGCAAAGAATTCAATGAAAATATAATGAAGAGACCTTCACATCTATAAACTGATTGAGACTTCGCCAAGGGCAGTGAGCCAGGGGGAGTTAACGGGAGTGACCCAAGGGAAGCAGGGAGTTATCCCTGAACCTTTGTAAAGGCAGTGAGCCTGGGACAGAGTGTTTGTGCCCAAACCTTTGTAATCCAAAACTTGTTAAGATTAGTGGAATTTGGTACGACCGACAACTTGTCGGGGTATGCTCCTTGGACGTAGCCCTTAACGGTGAACCAAGTAAAAAGTGTTGTGTCTTCTCTGTGCATGTGAATGTTTGATTTCTAATCATATTCATCATACAGGTTCAACATGTTCCTACCAACATGGGAACAAGATCCATCACATTAAAAGAAAAAGTTGTCACCCTGATTCACCCCTCCCCTCTCAGGGTGTCCCGGGGTCCTTCAAGTGGTATCAGAGGGAGGTTGCTGGTGTTGAATCTGTCCTTTATCATCATGGAAAATGCAGTCAATGTCAAGGGAGTCCCTCACTTCGATGGAAGTAATTTCCAGATCTGAAAGAACAGAATGAGATCTCATCTAAGATCTCTTGGAATGGAAGTTCTTTTTTCTTCTATGCAAGGAATAAAAGTCACTGATCCAACATGCCTGACTATGACTGAAACATACAAGAAAATTCTGGATGCAGATGGTAAAGCACAAAATGCACTCACTGTAGCCCTTTTTGATCAGATCTACCTAAAGGTGATGAATTTCAACTCAGAAAAATCCATGTGGGATAAACTCGAGAATATTTATGAAGGAGATAGCAAAGTGAAGGAGGGGAAGCTACAAGTGCGGCACAATCGGTTTGATGATCTGAAGATGCATCTAGATGAGAATGTAGACTCATTCTTCAATCGAATTACTGAAGTGGTTGGAGGAATTCGGGGTATAGGAGAAGAAATCAAAGACATTGATATTGTAAATAAAATATTAATAAGACTTCCACGTTTGTACAATGCAAAGGTGTCAGCTCTTGAGGAAAGATATCTTTCCAAACTTTCTCTGGATGATCTACTGAGCATCTTGGTAGCATATGAAATGAGAGTCAAACCAGAAGATGCTATGACTCGTGTGAGCAAGGAAATGGCATTCAAGGCCATGGATAAACTGAAAATATCAAAATATAGTAGTGGTGAAGATGACGAAGAAAAATAAATTCTTTCTCTCATTGCAAAGAAGTTCCAGAAGGGAAAAGGGAAATTCAAAGGGAAGTTACCTCTCGCATGTTTTCGTTGTGGAAAAGTTAGGGACATTGCCTCTCAGTGCAAAAGAAAGATCAATGATGATGATAGTGAAGATTAAAGCTTCGAGAATCCTCAGAGAAGGTTCTTCAAAAAGGGAAACTTAAAATCTGAAAAGAAAATGCAAAGGAAGAGTTTTTTCTGTGAAGAGGAAGAAGATGATAATGAATTCTTTGATGAAGAAGAACCAGAATTCAAAACTAAGAACCACACTTCCATGATGGATACTGTTGAAAATTCAGAAGATAATGGTGGATAAAAACAACTAAGAACTTGTGTAGATCCCGAGATGAAACTTAAGGATGCATTTAATATGTTTAAGACTAAATGTAAGAGTTTCAATAAGTGGAAATCAATTGTAGAAGAATAAACTAAATACGTTGATCAACATGAAGCTGAAATTGAACAACTGGAAAAATTTGTGAAGTTACAGTCTAAAATAATTGAAAGCAATGATGATGTAGTGGATCTGAAGCTGAGAATTGAAGAGCAGGAAAAGGTCATCAATGACCTCACCTCCAGACTAGATGAAAAATCCAAGACTGCTGAGGGTCTTGAGGAGGAAGTTGTTACTCTAAGGAGTAAACTGGAGACTAAATAAATTCCAGAATAATAAAGGAAGAAAATATAGTTTGGAAGATTCTCAGATGCAGAATTACTGGTAAGAGCCAAGTGTGGTTCAGATGGGGTTTGAAAAATCTTGAGTGATCGAAGACCTGCTTACATGGGAAGGAGTGGAATTGTATGTGAACCTGAGACATCAACTGATGGAAGTGAAAAGATCCAAAAGAAAGATAAGATGAAAGTTGAACATTTTGAAACGTTGCCTAAAGTGCTGAAAAATGAACCCTTAATCCAAACTAAAAGGAGAAATGAAAGTTATCCTCAAACATTCAGAAATGACAGACAATCTAACTATTCTCCCAAGGAAGAAGTTATGAGGATAAATCCAAGTGAGAATACATTTACACTCATGAAGTGTCAGTTCTGTGGCTATCTGGGCCATACCATGTCTTATTGCGAAGAGGAAAGAAGTTATCTAAATGGAGAAGATATAGAAGTTCAACAATGGAGAACAAATTCCTATCCTAATTCTTATAGAAGAAATAATTTCTATGGATATTTTTTTCGTTGTTCTAACTTTGGTCATAAGGCTACTAATTGCAGACAGAGAAGGGACATGGGCACCTCATACCGAAGTTCAAGACAAGTCAAGTCTCAACAGCAAGACAGTGTTTCTCTCGCAAACAGGTTCTCTCCTCTCAAAGAAGATTTCAACTATGATGAACCTGGGTATGTGGAAGAGATAATTGAAAGGCCATCAGTACTATATACTCAATCCAATGTCTCATGGAAGGAAAGGAAGAAGATTGAGAAATCCAACCTTGCAGAGGTGGCCCTCAAAGCTAAAAATAACAACAGTACCTGGATTCTAGATAGCGGTTTTTCATCTCATATGACAGGTAATTCTGACCTGTTAATGGATATCAAAAGGAAGGTTGATGGTACAGTACAATTTAGTAATGATGGAGCTCTCAAAATCAAAGGGAGTGGAAGTACAGAATTAGCTAATGGAGAACTAAATAAGACTGAAGTTCTTTGCGTAGATGGCCTACATCAAAATCTCCTTAGTGTGAGTCAACTCTGTGACTCGGGACTTATAGTTACATTTAATCAGAAAGTTTGCACTATCAAGGGAAAGATAGGAAATTCACTTATGAAGGGATGCAGAACAGAAGGCAACTTGTATCAGGTTGATAGTGAAGAAAATGTCTGTTACCTGACTGTTGAAGAAGAAAAAAATTTTGGCATCGGAGACTGGGACACATCATTCAACAAGACATGGAGAAAATATCAAAATTGAGAATTTTCATGGACATTCCCAACCTGAAACGTGATCGTGAAAAATCTTGTGATGCTTGCATTCGTGGGAAGCTGGTCTGCAGTTCATATCGTCCAAAGAAGAAAAGGGCATCTCACCTTCATGATCTGATTCATACAAATGCATGTGGGCCGATAAATGTTTTCAGAACTCATGGAGAAAGGTATTATGTCCTTTTCATAGATTATTACAGTAGAATGACATGTGTGATGGTCATTCATAATAAACAACAAGTCCTTGAATGCATGAAAAGATATCAGCGAATCGCCGAGAATGATACTGGACGAACAATCAAAGTGTTGCGATCTGACAATGGAGGTGAATACATGTCCATTGAATTTGAAAATTATCTAGAGAAGCATGGGATACAACATAAGGTAGCTACTGTGAGAACTCCACAACAAAATGAAGTTGTTGAACGTAGGAATCGATAGGTGAACAACATGGCACGGACTATGCTGATTGAGAGTCGTATTCCACGACATTACTGGAAAGAGGCTGTTCAGGCTGCAGTGTACATTCAGAATCGAATAGGACTTTATATGGGTGAGATGCAGACACCATATGAATTGTTGCGTGGATGGAAGCCTTCTTTAAAATACTTTCGTGTCTTTGGAAGTAAATGCTTTATCAGGAACAAAGAAGGAACTCAAGGGAAATATGGCGAAAATGCAGATGAAGAAATTTTCCTCGGTTACTCAATTAACAGTAAAGCCTACAAATGTTTCAACAAGCATTTAGGAAGGATTGTGGAATGCAGTGATGTTAAGATAATTGAAGAGAAAAGCACAAATTCTTCAAGGACGTCATATGATGATGTGATAGAAAGTCAGGAAGAAAGTGAACGTGAAGGAAATACAAATTCAGAAATAGAGGAAGTTGTTCAAAACACTCAACAGTCACATCATGATGTTAACTCAGAAGAAGAATCTGAAGAAGAAACTGTAGCTGAAGAGAATGCTGCTGAACCTCGCAGGAGATATCGAAGAGCTGAGATTGATCCATCCAACATAATTGGGGACAAGAGTGCACCCACTCAAACAAGAAGGATGAGTAATAACACGCAATCTGCATTTCTATCAGTTATAGAGACATCCTCATTCGAAGAAGCTGCAAATGATGAATCTTGGGTGAAAGCCATGAATGATGAATTAGATCAGATTGACAAGAATCAGACATGGGATCTTGTCCTGATACCCGAAGGTCACAATGTGATTGGTACCAAATGGATCTTCAAACATAAGTTTGATGAGCATGGAAGTGTCATCAGAAACAAGGCACGACTCATATATAAAGGATGCTCCCAGATTAAAGGTATTGATGTTGATGAAACCTTTTCTCCAGTGACTAGACTGGAGTCAATCAGGCTCTTCCATGCCATGGCACTCCAAATAGGATATAAAGTATATCAAATGGATGTCAAGACAACATTCTTGAATGGTGTACTCGAAGAATAAGTCTACATTGAACAACCAGTGGGCTTTGTTTTGGGTATTGATGAAATAAAGGTCTGCAAACTGAAGAAAGCTCTATATGGTTTGAAGCAGGCACCACGGGCGTGGTACTCACGGCTGGATTCATATCTCAAGAAGCTGGAATTCAAAAAGGGAGGATTTGATCACAATATCTATGTGAATAATTCTCCAAAAGATCAATTCATGGTTCTATTCTACGTTGATTATGTCATATTCGGTGGAAGTAGGCAGAAATCAGTGGATGAATTTGACAACCACATGAAATCAGAATTTGAAATGTCTATGATTGGGGAGCTCACACATTTCATGGGGCTGCAGGTGATTCAAAAGAAGGAATACACTTTTATTTCTCAGGAAAAATATGCAAGAGATCTGCTGAAGAAGTTTAATATGCAAGATTACAAACCAATGTCAACTCTGATTGCAGTTGGAACTAAACATGAAAAGCATGAGGATGGGGACTCTGTTGATCCCACCATGTGTAGGAGGATCATTGGGAGCCTACTTTACCTGACAGCGACATGAACAGATATTGTCTTTGCCACATGCCTAGCAGCCCGCTTTTAGAGTAATCCAAAGGAGGAACATATGGCGGCAGTAAAAAGAATCATGAGGTACATTCAAGGTACAAATAAATTTGGGTTGTTTTTTGCTGCAGGCAGGGATAGTGAATTATCAGCGTTTTCTGATGCTGACTGGGCTGGTGATGTAGTAGACATAAAGTCAACTAGTGGTGGAGCCTTCTATATTGGGCAGAAATGTGTTGGCTGGTTGAGCAAGAAACAAGAAAGTACTTCTCTCAGTACTCCTGATGCTGAGTATATCTCTTCTGCAAAGTCATGCACTCAAATACTTTGGATGAAGCAACAACTAACAGATATTGGTGATAAGGTGCAGCAACCAATGGTAATTTACGGTGATAACAAGAGTGCAATTGATCTCACGAAGAATCTGGTTCAGAATTCTCGTACAAAACATATTGAAATCAGGTATCACTTTATCAAAGAAAAAGTTGAGAAAGGGGTGATTAAAATGGATCATGTGGGAACTGATGACCAAGTAGCTGATATCCTGACAAAACCACTATCAGCAGTTGTGTTTGAAAAGCATTGGTTGAACCTCGGTGTTCAACCACCTCCTACGGCATAAGGAAATTCCGAAATCCCCTCTCCCTGATTATAATAATTATTTCTATCTGTTTATGGTTGTGATGCAGGTTTATGGGGGAGATACTATCCAGGGGGAGTATCGTTTGAGCTGAACATTGATTATTTTACCGGACTTTGGGTTTATTATCAATGGGGGAGAAAGGAAATGAATAAATTTAGGAATTCAGGATTGTCTGTGGACATGTAATGCTTCTGTGACACGATGAGAATTCAGTGTAAGAAAATTTCTTGAGCGTCTTTGAGCATTCCAAAACACGGGAACCCAATTCGGGTTTGGTGATTTCCAACAAACCTGAAGGGGATTTTTCACGCGGGGGTCTCAGTTGCCTATAAATATGAGGTGACCCCCTTCATTCCAGTGTGTTGAAGACTTAGAGAAGATCCTAGGTCTGATGCACGAAAATGATCGCGTAATGTGGCTTGCGCAAAATATTCGGAGTTGCGTGGAAAATTTTGTGATGCGCAAAAAATGAAGGGTTGAACATAAAAATTGGGTTCTCACATAAAAGATCAAGTTGCGCGAAATAGGGTATTTTTGCACAAAATATTTTTCCGCACGAAAAGTAAATTTTGCGCGCAATAGGAAGGTTTTGTGCAAAAAGGGTTGGTGTTGCACACAATTGTCAGTAATGTTTGTCTGTACGTTCTGGTTATCCGGTTCAGTGGTTCTGTGCGTTCTAGTGCATCTATTCCAGACTTCGATGCAAGCAGAGTCTCGTGCTGAGCAGAGGCAAAGACTTCAATGCAAATATATTGAAGAGACCTTCACGTCTATAAACTGAGTGGGACTTCGCCAAGGGCAGTGAGCCAGGGGGAGTTAACGGGAGTGACCTGAGGGAAGCAGTGAGTTATCCCTGAACCTTTGTAAAGGTAGTGAGCCTGAGATAGAGTTTCTATGCCCAAACCTTTGTAATCCACAACTATTTAAGATTAGTGGAATTGGGTACAAATGACAACTTGTCAGCGAATTCTCCTTGGACGTATCCCTTAGTGGTGAACCAAGTAAAAAGTGTTGTGTCTTCTCTGTGCATGTGAATGTTTTCTTTCTAATCATATTCATCAAATAGGTTCAATATGTTCCAACCAACTTGGGAACAAGATCCATCACATTAAAATAAAAAGTTGTCACCCTGATTCACCCCTCCCCTCTCAGGGTGTCCCGTGGTCCTTCAGGTGTATCATAAAACATCAACTCTCTATCACCCATAAACAAATGGTCATGAAAAAGTGTCCAACAATGAAAATAACAGAATCATGGAAAAGAATATTAATCCCAATAGTATGTATTAGATCTAATGGTTAGAAGTCACTTTATGGGATTACAAGACAGCATATAAGACCCCAATTGGAATGAGTCTTTATAGGATGATTTATGAGAAAAATTGTCACCTACCAGTGGAATTTGAGTATAAGGAATTTTGTGATGTTAGGAAGATGAATTTGGATTTTGAATTGTATGGGAAGGAGAGAAGATTGAATATATAGCTATTAGAAGAAATTAGAATATAATCATTTAAAAGATATAGTATTTACAAACTTAGATCAATAAGAGGCTCATGACAAGATGATCCAACAGAAATACCTCCATCCTTGAGACAAAGTGTGGTTATTTAACTCAAGACTCAAGCTGATTCCAAGTGAACATCATTCTATATGGGAGTTTCCATTTATGGTTACACATATATCTTCATTATATGTTGTTAAAATTTTGATGGGTAGACTGAAATATTCATTCACTATTAATGGAAATCTACAAAAGAAATTCGAGGGGACTATTCCATCAAAACTTGTGGTGAAATCAGACTCCTCTAACCTATATGTCAATAAAATCCATCCAGGTGTACCACCCCATTATACTTTCTTTATTTCTATGATTCATTTTTAATTATTCTTATATGTAAAATATATATGAATTCATTGAAGACGCTGCATCATATATGAGTATAAATGAATGGTGAAAATGATTTTGATTCTTGTTCAATTATTTGGATATTTATTGAAAATTACTCTAATTTTTTAATCTCATGTCACATCATGTTGTAGTTATTATTTAAATAACATTCCTATAAGGATTCTATAAATTTTTTTGCAAAATCATTTAATTCACCTCACCTCATAAGAAAACCAATCCCTACAAGCTTTAACTAAAAATTGATTTGTTTCTATCAAAACTTGTGGGTTTGAGGTACTTCTGTTTTAAATGGTTGAGGAATTTCACTGGTTCTAAAGACCTATTTCCAAGATAATCCATTAAATTATATCCTACCTTGTAAATTTAATCCGTGTATCCCTTACAAACCATGAACTATTTATAATGTTAACCACATTAAAAGTTTATTTCCCTATCCAATTTGATCATTAAGTGAAATTGCATGATCTAGTTAATATTATGTGTTGGGGAAGATATCTTGTGTTATGGTAACTCATTTGGTGATATAATGGGTGAAAAATAAATTCTTTTGTGATCTTTTTACATATGGAAAAAAACTACTTAAAGCCATGCATTTTCTGGATCATTCATGATAAGGGAAGATATTCCTTTCTAGGGCTTCAAATTGGTGAAGAAATATGTTCCTTTTTAGGTTTTATGAAAAAAATTTGGAAGCTCGATATTTTTACTACTGAAATTATGATTAGGGTGAACTTTATAAGAGATTTCATGATGATCAAAATTTATTTCTACAATGGGAGGTAGGATGTGACCATACATGGGTGATGATTAGAATCTTCCAATTTATCTTTCAAAAAATCTAAGACCTCCTCATTGGGAAACATAAAAATCATACTAATATGAAGACAAAGAATAACCCTTCAATATAATCATGATAAATACATGTCCTTGACTCATATCTGGTGAATATATTGGATTGTTTAATCCTATAGTGACCCTTTACTGAGTTTGGATGATAAAAACATTGATGAAAATTGTGATTTGTTAGATGATAGAAAAGTCAAGTATGTTTGTGTCTTGTTTACATGGGAGGAGAAATAAAGAGTAAAAATATTGAATTATATAAATTGATAACTAAGAGTAATTTTTATTTATGAGTCATGATATATATTTTTCATGGCATGGAATTAGGGGATCTCATTGGCATGTGTTTTGAATTTTCATTGATTTGATTTTGTCTTTTCCAGGACTCCAATAGATAAGTGTAGAGGAATTGATAAATATAATATTTTCATTATCTATTTCATGTGTTAAAATTGTTTAATCCATTACTATTAACAAATTTGAGAGGATTTGAATCATTTTAGTATTTTTGGTGTATTTTGGTCTTAATTGAGAAAATTCATTAATTCTATAAATTGATCATTATTATGGATATTCTATATTTAAGGTATATCTTTTGCAATTTGGATTTAACTAGTGCGATTCCAACTTTTAGTATTTCCTTGATCACAAGATTCATCATTCTCTTCTGGTCCTTGAAACAATTTGACACAAAATGTCCCATAAAAATCAATCAAGTGGACAATGATTTCTTGTCGGTAGAATTGACACCACTAAACTTAATGAGGAATATCTGAGTCTCTACAACTCATAATGTAGATATTATAGATGGAATAGAAATATGAATCCTCTTATCTATCCCACAATAAATTTCAATGAGATATTATGTCATTAAGGCATCCATTTCATGTGCCTTAGTGGAGAGAGTCAAGCATTCACATTGGGAAGAAACTCTCTTCATCTATAATTTGAGCACAAATATTTGGACACTTGTATGAATACACATAGATTTTTTTGGAGGATAAACAACATAGAGGTTAATAAATTTTATTGGAACAAATTATCAATATTCACCTATTTATTATGAAAATGGAACCCATCTTTTTAGAGGAAGGAATCTGGAGGGAAAATTTTCCATCTCTCAACCTGATTTATATTAGTTTCGACTTCCATTAAAGGTTGTTGAAGGATGTACAAGATGGGATGTGATAGAATATTGGAGTCTTGAAGGGATTTTTATTTTTTATTTTTTCTTTAATTTTTTAATTTATGATATATTCTTCCCTTTTCAACCCTATAACCATTCACATATTGGGGTAAAGACTTTGACTGACCGGGGAAGGGGGAGTTCCACATTTTAAATGATGGTGTATTAAATATAAATGTAAAACTCCCCATTTAAATTGAATTATTTTTATTTTTAGTGATTACCAATTATCATAACGAGACAATTTTTTCAGTTTTTTTATTCATTGTTTATATATTTTGTTGAAGAATATTTAACTCCCTCAACCAAGTTCACTTTGTCTCGATTGAAGATATTCTGTTAGGTGGTGAGTTTCTATTGATCATTGGAAGGTGTGTAGAAATAGTCTTATTTTTATAGATTAGTAAGGATAAAAAATTCCCAATAAATAATTTCTACTATTTTTTGGTAATTATTCTAGAACATTAATTCACATATAAGGGGGTTCCATTTTTTCATTCAACTAAGGGTGATTGATGACATGATCGAGGATTCCATAATTTATCATTAAATAAGATTATATGGGGTTTAATATTTTTTAATATGATGACATTTAAAGAGGATATTCTACCCTAACCCCATAACTCACTTTATCAATTAGTGTCCAGCCTTTATTTAAATTATATTCTATATTTTTAAATTCAAACAACTTCAAAAACAATATCTCATTCTTTCTCAAATTTATTGGATAAATATATTTGTTGAAAACTCCTCAATAGATAAATTCTAGGTAAACCACTTTACTATATTATAAAATAGGAAATATTATTTAGTGTCACACAACATGATTTGAATGTGTCAGTCATGTCTTATATAGATGATAAACCTTTTTCTGGAGTCATAGAACGATCAAGATCATGCAATGCTTAGGGGGACAAATAGGCCATGTTGTGTTCCTTTGGTTACCTTGGTTGTGGTACCCATATTTAATTTCAGGTTGGACTTATTTTAACACTCGCCTATGTTGGTATTGTATTTGTCCCATTTACATTCCATTAGTTGTTTCTATACTATAGTTTTAGGTTTTAGAGGTATACTTGCATTGTTTATGTATTTTATTATATTTCATCATTGAATGGGATTTGATATGTGTGTGTGTGTCTAGGTAATTAGGATAATGTTTACAATGTTAGTGATATTCCTACTCAATTCGAGTCACTTTCGCATGGCCTATTGGAGGTGATCTTGGGGAGTTGTAGCACGAGCCCCTTTGATATAGGCTGTGACAACCAATCAATGCATTCTTGAAAATAACTAAACAAAATTACAACATACTAATACAATTAATTTTCATGATTCATATAAAACATAGTTAATAATAAAATAATTACATGAAAATGTTATTAAATCCTAGTATATAAATTCTTCAACTCATTCAGTTAAATGGTTGACAAGGAATATGTCCTTCCCTGACAATGTAGATCATCCATGATTAGGGTATTGACTTGGATAATTCAAAAGTTCCCCAAATTTATGATATTGAGCTATAAATGGTACATTAGGATGAAAAAAATTTCCCTCCATTTATCCATTTATTTTTCTTTAAATTTTTTTTCTCTGTGCACTTCTTTTCGACACATAACACATTTTCTAGTCCCATTAAGTCATTTTCCGGGGTTTCCCTTTTAATATTTGTTGACATGCAGAAAATTGAATATTCTTTACATTATCATATTTATAACCTAAACTTGTATGATATGATATCATTCTCTTTTTTGGTCAGTTATAAAATTAAACTACAATATTGTTGTTAATCGTAATTCGAGATAGCTCATTTGTCATGATCACAAGATGTCTAACTTCAATTACCATTATGTTAGACATATCTTTTTGTAAATCATTACAGTTCCCATAGAATTTATTATTATCATGATTTATTTTATTTTTTTCAATTAGATAAAGGATTAAATGAATAGAATAAGAATTCATTCATGGTTCAATAGGAATCTTATAATCCTGTAAGAAATAACTTGAAAATAATATGTTTTTCTTGTGATATGGGCCTCTAGGTTTTAAATTACATTATCATTATTAATGATTTATTATAGGTTTTCGAAACTAAATATCGATCCAAGACCAACATAATATATCCTATAGAGTATTTGAATTTCCAAATAATAACTCCCTAGAGAGTCGAACCATGTGTGCAGCAAGACCCATTTTTAAATACCATTTAATTCTCGAGTAAACCCAGATGTACCTTTTTTGGAGTTATTACCCTAGGTATATTGTTTCTAGAATGGCATCCACTTATAGTATTAAAACATTGATGTAATTTTACGTAAACAAATCACTCTATTCCTCACCAATATTATAAAAAAAATTACAATACGTTTAATTATTATTATAATTTATTGATAGGGTTCTCACTAATTTTTTATCATACTAGTTTTCAGAGGTTAATTGATCTATTTTATAGAAAAAATACTTAGTGACCATAGCCTTCTTGAACATATTATTACATGATTATTAAACATAAATATCCATTAATATAACACAATGGTCGTAAATTATTAGTGTCTTTGTAAAATTTGGTTAATAATACATCAAAATGAACTTAAAACATGGAATCATTATTTAATTATCAATAATGAGCTCCTAAAATAACTTTAAGATCCTAAACAATTAGTGAATAACCTGTGGAATACATAAAAAAATATATGATCTAAAAATCCTAGTACATGAATAAACATGATGAGGAAGTATAACATGTGAGTCAAGAGTAAAACATCATGTAGTAAAAGAAAAGGCTCGTGAGTAACAAGATGTTCGAAAAACATTAAGAACATGGTATCATAAGATCATGGTATAATAGGGGATTGTACAATAACATATAAAATGATATAAACATGATTCAATTATAACTTCCATGATAATATTCCATGGTGAACAATTTCCCATAATGTATTAGGTTTACTTCCTAATCTCTTACACGATGCCTCATGAGACTATATCTTCATCTAGTACATTAGTGAGATATCTGGGTGAACCCATCCTGAAATTTTCATGAAATATGAATTAAAATTAATGGAATTAAATCCAAATGCATAAATATAATAATTACCAATGAAAAATAAATGTTTTTCATAATTGTGACTCATATCATAATAAATTGAAAATTAAAAAATAAATTCATTTGAATGATGAACATAAGCCACATATTAGCCCATCAAATTAAGGTATATTGATAAAGGTATACATTTAAGATACAAATATATAATATTTAATTCAATACATAACATTAATGATTGTTTTTATTAACGGATATAAATACTTTATAAAAATATTAAAAACATTCTTGATGAATATAACCAATCTAATTTTATAATCACTATTCAAAAATATGAAATTAAAAAAAAAATTGACATTATATTCATTAAAACATTACTTAGATACATATAAATTAATCATCCAAAAAATCATGTTGGATACTATTGTTCATGTTTTACACATTAATACATGCATTTCTTTCACAATTTGGATAAAAAGTCATGAAGTATCACATTTAGAAAACAATTACAATATTCATTTTAAACTAATTTATAAAAAAATAAAGGTAATAATGAATTTATACAATCATAGAATAATTTTAAAAAATTATTTTAATACAAACTAAAAAATGAATAGACCTGAAAAAGAAAGTGTTTATGATCGTTGAGAGAAATAAATTTATTTTCCTTAAAATTATTTTCTCAGAATTTTTAGGTACCACGGTAAGGAAAAAGGTAATATTTTTTGAAAAGTTCATGAAAAATAAGAGGAGATTAATATATAAATGATCTATTGGGAAATAATAAAATAATTTCCAATAATTTAAATCTAATCATAAACAATTCTGATTAAAATGAGATTGAAACATAAACCTTACAACCATTTGTTTCTTTCGAATCCTAACTACCATGAATAATGTAAATATATTTTAACATAAACTATAATTTATTATAAAGTATTAATTATAAGATATGTAGATTTATGTTATATGAACTATTTATAAGAAATATGTTTCATAAACTAACTTGTGCCTAAAAGAATGATGTTTTGAGACAAAACTGTTACAATTAACATACAATTGAAGTGGGGAAAATTGAGGATTTGATTAGCTGTATAAAATATAAATCCACATAAAAAAGTTTACATAAAACAAAAAATAATAATAATTCATTATTAACATAATAATAGAAAAAATATAAATTAAGTAGAAGTTCAAACCTGTTAATTGAAATTGAGTTAGGAAACACCTTTCCATGAGCTCAAATAATCATGATTGTTCCTTGTCTTCTTGAATAATAAAATTTTATTAATAATTTTTTTTATTAAAATAATTTTAATTTTTGTCATTTATTTTTAATTTTTTAAAAAATCATAATCAATTACATAAACAATAAATTTCTTATTGTACATTTTTAAGGATATATGGCTTATACGTTTAAAATCACTTTGTTAAGTTGAATATGTTCAAAGATATTGTTATTTAATCTAATAAATAATTAAAAGAAATAAATTATTATCAGTTTTATACTTAAATTATACTTTTAAACCCATATTTTAAATATTTTTATTTATAATAAACTACATTACAATCAAGGAGATGGTAGGTCATGCATTCGCATAATTAACATTTCCTTTATTCGAAGATCATGATAGAAAGATAGTAAGTGTTATTTAATCATTAGAATATGATAATTATAATAAAAATATCAAATTATTTGTTTAAATATTCCTTAAACTTGTCATCCATGTGATGTGGTAGTAAAAACAAATCACATCACTTTATGTGTTGGTAGTCTGACATACACACGATGGACATTATAATTATTTCATTGGATGGTAATGTAAGGATGTATATGATATATTTATTTTACATAATGATTAATATATATTGAATATCATATATAAACATCAAATATTCCTTATAAAATTCTATGTAAATCATAAGTGAAAAATCAATGACATCACTTCGTAAGGTGGTAGCTCATTCTTCACACAAGAGACATTATCATACTCTTTATGGGATGGAAATTAAGATGGTGTATGTAATATTATAATTAAATTAGTTTAATGATATCATAAATTTCATATATGAACTTTAAAATACATCATTATATCCTTCTGTGAGTGCTTTTGATGGAAAAATAATTATATTGGATTGCAAGGGGTGGTTAATCAGTTAATTATGGACAAAATTTAATGGGTTACAAAAGCAGTAAGGAGGGTTGTGACATGGTAGATAAAAATGTTTCATGGAATAGGTGGTTTACCATGGATCAAGAATCTTGTTGTGCTAGTAGTGGTGGATGAACTAGGAGGTACATTAAAAATATGGGGTGTGTTGGCCCTTATCAACACATTTCTAACCCATGTGGACTTCTAATGTGCGGTAGAGGGTTATCCTACTATAGTGTGATGAAATGGTTTTGAAGTGGTGGGTCTCAGGGAAATCAGGTCATTTATTAAAAATGGACATTTGGTCTATCTTTAGATGTGCCTATAGTACAAATAAAACAAGGGCCATTGTTCCATATATATGTAAGAAAATATGATTACTTTTTTCTTGTCATTACATATTGAATGTAACGAGGCTTTACCCACTGAGGTATATAAAATTATACGAATTTGTGGTTTGTAATCCTCAAAATGGAATAGAAATTATTAATATTAATTGAAAATAATTATTCAACTAATAATGTTATTGGTAATAATTTTTAATATTTAATAGGAATACTAATTTATACTTGACATAGGGGATTACAACAACCAAACAAGAACACAACCAAACACCTTAGTCAGTCAAGCCTTATCCATCCTTTCTTGGATTTACAGCCACTCACAAGTTCAAATTTATAATATCATAAAGGCCCTTTAATGTCCTTGGATGTTGAAGACCTAATGGCTCTATTGTATGATGCGTTGAATCAAATTGCAATTATCTCTCCCACATGAATCATGGAAAAACTAATTGTGTCATGGTCCATTTTCAAGAACTAAGGCTCCATATCATGTTCTTTGTCATGTAATAATCATTCATAGCACCACATCATAGTGAATTATGGGTCCATGTCCCCTACACTATACAGCTATATATGGAACTCCCAATTGGGTGACATCATTCTCATGGAAAATCTATGGTTCCCAACTTGTTTACCTTTATACACTTGTAGGGCTCCCCAATATGGTCCCCAATGATGTACCAATCCCCACACCTAAAATAGAGGATCCTCATGGAGTTCCCTATGGTGCACTTGACCAATTGTATGGAGCTCCCCATAATGCTCGGGACATCCACTCATCATTGTATCTAACCAGGACATTCATTTTACACCACCGAGAGTCTGAGTGGGTGGGGCCTGTTAAATAACTTAAGAATACCATCCATCTCATCATACATCATCACAAGAATTCCATCCATCACCAAACTCTGCACACCATGTGATCTCCGACAAATTTCCCAACACTATCTTATATCCCATCATGTCATCACTACAACTCTTTTATAACAGTATTCTAAAAAGTAGAGAAATATATTTTAATGTTGGTTTTTCAACATAATTGGTTAAATAAAAAACTATAAAGGAGTCTCACAACATTTATTTATATAACAGACGTGAAACCAAAAAAAAGTCTCCTTGCATCGGTAATTTATATAACATATATAAAACTCCATTTGAATATATTTTTATTGTTCTTTATATAAAAATAAACACGAATACATCAATGAGAGAAGGTTTTTAACATCATATATATATATATTCCAAAATTAAAAGTAAAAATTATATCATGAAAACTTGATACGTAAATTTTCTCACAGAATAGTTTCAAAATTTAAAATACAGAATAAATTTTATAACATCATAGTTAAATATATTTTCATGTACAATAAATAAGCTCTCATAATCTCTCTTTTAAATTTTTTCCCTAGTTTAATTTTTCCCACACCAATGTTTTTTCACATATTAATTTGATAATTCAATATGGTATTTATCATTATGTTCCCATCATTTGTTTTATTTTTTATTTTTTTATTCATCAATATTTAATACAAAAAGGTTTTTTAACGTCAAATAATTATGTTACTTTTTATTAACCAACATTAAAATTGGAATTTTAAACCTTTATTTTTGGGTTAATAAAAAAATTATATTAAATTATTTTTAAAAAATTTAATTCCAACAAAAATATGCTCATATTTTTAATGAGATCTCTCTAGAACCCACAGTCTCTCAACTTTAAATAATACCTAACCCTAATTATTATTATACATTTTTTATATTTTAATCTTTTTTTGTATTTTTTCTCCTAAATCTTCCATCCTTCATTGTTCTTCTAGGACCCTCATAATTATTTTGTCCAAGAAAACCCTAATATGCTCAATTTGTGACCTCGCTCTGTGTTGTTTTCATTAAAAATTATATTTCATTTTTACTATGACCAAATCCATTTAAAAATATTTTTATATAATTTTTCACATAAATATCCAAAAAATACAACTAAAATATTGTGAGTCCATGTTTCATTGAAAGTCACATTTTATATAAAAACAACATAGAGAAAAAATACAACATCGTTATTTTATTCTCTATAACAATTTCATGAATCCCCTTGATCTCCTAAAACATCAATAGATTACGTTAGAAGAAAAAAAGGTTGATTTATATATATTAGTAGTGTAATAAACATATAAATGAAACATAATATTAAGGTGACAAGGTATAAAATGATATCATAAATAGCATGGATGATGGATAATCATTAGGAGGAATAACATGATAGAAAATCAATAATGTTTCCATTGTAACATATTAATTTTATATTATCATAAAACATGACATAAGAATATTTAAATTTTAAACCCCTAAACAATATAACATGTTGGATAGATTTTCATCATGGATTAGGTTCACTCCCTAATCCCATAAATATTACCTCATTAGACTAAAACATTACCCAAAAAAATAGAACACTATATGGGTGCACCCATCATAACATGTACATTCTTATGAGTGCTATAATATGTAAATCAATAATAAAATATAAACATATGTGTTTCCCAAGGAATAAAATGGGTTCCATAGTATTACCTCAACAAGGGAAACATTAAAACAAGTTTTTCACATTTATAGGAAAGTGAATTAATGTTGGAATACATGGTTGGGAAATATATACATCATATAGAATCTGTATATATGAAAAATTCAGAGATAAAGTTAGCTAGGGAGACAAAAATGTTATCTCAAATGAAATAGGATGGTCCATAGAGATCCCTTTAACTTATGTTCAATATTTTTTCTATGCATTCACATTATGTCCTAAATAATAAAATAAAAATCATTTATTAATTTTTTCAGAACCTATTCCATTATTATTTGATTTATTTTAATTATATTCTTCTTGTTTATAACCATTTAATTTTTTTATAGAGCTCAATTTCACTATATTGTGGTCATTCATTTGTTGGTTCCAAATTTTGATGACTTATGTATAATTGGTGATTTTCATTTAAAATGGGACTAAAACAAGAGAAGTTAAACAAAATAACTTTCATTTTCTTCCAAAAAAATTGAATGGTCCCAAAAATACATTTTAATTCCGAAATAGGAGTGATTTATATATAAAAAATGTTAACATCGTTCGATTAGTTTATTTTGGTGGGGTTTTCATCCAACACTAACTAGTTTTGATAAATTTAATATTATAATTATATATTATTCCCTAATATAAAAAAATATAAAATATACCTATATATGTAATTTTAAACCATTATATGATATCATAAGCCTATCCTTATGGTGATAATGGGAAAAAGAACTTGTTGGCAATCAAGGTTGGGAACTGACATATTACAGAAAATTATTTTGTTATTATAATAAGAGTATAAGAGAAGTGATCTAATCATTGAAATTAAATTAAAATAATAAAATTATAGTATAAATAAGATACTAGATTTATTAGTCAATTTTTAATGAGGAAGGTGACTAGAATGTAAGAAAAGAATAGAAATTAAATGATATAGTTGAAAGTGTTACCTCTTGAATTTCGCCTCATTTATGAATTTCTTAAGGAAATAGGTGTTGGTATTTTAGGAATACCAGCAGCACTATTTCATGGGAGGATATGCTTATTAAGTGAAATTGAATTAATTTTGTCATGATATTGGGCTTAGAAGGTGTGAGGATAAGGGGTGGTAAGGAGCTGTATTTATAAGTTGAGGGGGACTTAAAATTATTATATTCATTTGTTTATTACTTTGAAGAATTAATATAAATACCATTAAATATTATTACAATTTATAGTAAATAGGGAATTTTAGTTTAAACTAATTGGTTTTTATATCATCCATGACTCAAAACTTCTTGAATTTATAATATAATGTTATATATTCTTATTTATCATATTCTATTGTTAACAAACAAATATATTAATATAGAAAAATACAAAAAAATATTAACCATAAAAATTTTAGGAAATGTATATTTAAATATTGAAATACATTTTTTGAAAAAATATTTTTAATATGTGTAATTTAATTTTAAAATAAAATCCTCATTTAAGTGAGAAATACTAATATTAATATTAGGATGGATTTTCTGACCCTTTGAAAATTTACTTATGGCCTGATAAAATATTATCTCCATTAATATTAAAGATGATATTAATTTATAAATCCATTTAATAAAATAAAATTATTTTTAAATTATTTTTATTAAATATAAATTAGAACACTTGTGTTATATAAAAATTCAACTAAATAAACTGTTATTTTTAACCCATGTATTAACTTGTACCATGATTTAAATAAGTAGTTTTCTCATTTTATAGGGTAAATAAATATTATTTTATACTTAGATTGGTTATGATAGTTTTCTATTAGTCGTTTTAATATTACTAATAGACATATTACTATTCAAATGATCGACATACTATTCAAATATTTATATTATTATTCTAACGGCCAGATTTGTAACAGAAATATGGGTTCACTACTACCTATAAATACCAATTACTTCCTTAATTCCCCATTTACATAATTTTTCACTCATTTTTATATGTATTTTTTTTCAAAATTTATATTCCATTACTAACCTTATGCTTAATTTCTAAACTATTTTTTATGTGTGCGCTTATCCTAGGGGATTGAGTATATCCACATTTTCATATTTTAGTTAACTTATTTTATATTTTTTCACCACATTTTTTAATTTTAAATTCTTATGGTTATATTTATTCTCTATGTATATTGTTAAAATTAATAAAAAAACGGTTTTCATTAGGTGGTGTCTATTCTTTAAACAACATTATAAAATATTATAAAATTATTTGATTAGAAATTCCGTTGATAAAAATTTCGGGAGTTACATTAATCACCCTTGATATATTTAATCCTTATATTATTATTCTTGATATTAAGGTGAAAAAAATGAGGGTACTTATACATTATAGATTCCTTCAGTTCCCATGTTACATCCTCACACTTATGGGTTTTCCATGTTACATAGAATAGGTAACTTCTCTAGTTGCATAGTACTTTATCTATATGTTAAAATATCTTCCTTGGATGCTTCTCTTAAGAGATTTCATTTTACAACTATACCAAAAAATAATTCAGTGAATTTATAGAATCTGGTTTGTAATTCCTCAAGAGGGATTTGTGGATTACTTCATGTACTTGAGAAGGGGTTGGTGGGATTGGTAGACCATATTACACAACTCCAATGCAATCTAGAATATTAAAGGTGTTAGTGTTCCTAGGACATAGCTTTCCCTTCATTCCAAATATCATGTATCTCTTCCAAAGGGAAATGTGGTGGAAGATCGTATCCTCATCCTCAAAGTCTAGGCCTCATCAATGATTGTTAGTATAAATCTTCTTTTAAAATTGTGTATACCAATTTTGAAACTGATAGGTTTGGAACTTTTATATTATTTCAATGGTTATTTTGGATCTAAAAAACTTTCTTTATCCATCATCAACATAGAATGAATAATTTGAATAAATTTTCCTACTAAGGGATTCAGATAGATCCATTTGTCTTGTTTAGTGAAAATTATTATTGTTTGGGGAATTGACCATAAGAACATGCTGATACCATCCACATTTGATTCATATCGAGCAATCTCTCAAAATATCATCCAATTCATAGATATTCCACTCATATTGGATATTAGTTAGGGGTGATAAGTAATATTGATGGTCATATTAGTGCTTTGATCATGTTGGAAACTCTTTAAGAATGTGTAGGTAAATCATGTATCTCAATAAATATAACAGATAATGTTTTTTCTTGAAGAATCACCATTTTTTTAATGTATATACTTATATGTTTATTGACTACGAAGTCAGTAGAATTTTTATGAAGTGATCAGTCATTGTAATGTTATCCACTATAACACATATAGATTTACTTCATGTGAATGTATTCATACTACCAATGACAATGTATGTGGTGATATTTTCTCATTTCTATGTAGGTATGGGTAATGTTTTCATCCTCATATTATTATTATTTTTTTCATTAAAAATTTTCATGCAAACATACTAATCACATTGATGTGAATTCTAATACCTCTTGCTATATATTTTCTGGAAAAAAATTGATCTTATACGTATATAAAATGTATTCATACTCCCTTGGTGGATATAGATTGTGCAACTACATGCATAATACAATAGAACCATTATCTATGGATTTTATGGTACACTCAGTTATCAACAAAATATTACAACTCCTTATTCCTTAATTTTGAACTCAATGGATTTCCATTTTCTTATAACTTCCACCTTCTTCATAGATTCCATACCATCACTTCAACCATCCCTTATGTTCTCCCAAATGGATGGTTGAGAAATAATTTGGGAAATAAATGATGATTTTACTTCCTTTTTGATTCCCATGTCCTTCCTTGGAAAGATTAACAATACTAGATACTTTTGAATTAACATTATTGATATGTTTGTTAGATCATTTCTAGGTAGAGAATCTCCCAAATTTTTTTCTTTCCTAGTGTGGCAGTGGATTGAGGAAGTATAGTACATGATCATATCTAACCATATTCAACTGTGCATATTAAGATATTTATGTGTGAATATATACTTGAGGCTCTTATGTTCCATATATATTTCACCCTACTCCCCATAGATATAATATCACTAGATTCTCAACATGAAGATCACTATAGACA
The DNA here is from genome assembly GCA_963277665.1 of Viscum album. Lineage (NCBI taxonomy): Eukaryota > Viridiplantae > Streptophyta > Magnoliopsida > Santalales > Viscaceae > Viscum > Viscum album. The sequence goes on from OY728155.1 coordinate 882,055,757, forward strand.
AATCCATATCATACACAGGCTAGTTATACTCATGATCCTTCAAATGACTTGGTGTGTAGTCTATCACTTTATCATTTTTTATTTTTACATAACCTAAGACCTTCTTCAATGAATTAATTTTCCCCATGAATATTTTCCCACTTTTGGTTATTGTGTGTAATGATGTAGTGATAATCCTATATTTAAACTCTTGATGATATCTTTCGATTAATTAGTCTATTAAAACACAACCCCTTCTATATAACTTGGTTAGTTGGTTCAAAAAGCATGTGATGTTTCTAAAAAATCAATGATAATACCCATCTTGACCTTGGAAGCTGAAATCTCCATTACAGATGTTGGTGTAGGAAAAAGAATGTTCTTTTTCATAGAAGGGTCCATAGAAATCTTTTTACTGGTGATAACATTCCCCAAGAATGATAATTTCTCTATCTAGAACTCAAATTCATATTACATTGTATATAGATTCTCTTTTTTCTAATTATTTAGAAAAAAATCAAATGATCATCCTGATCCTCCTTGCTTCTAGATTATATCATAATATGATCTATAAAGACTAACAAAAATATATTAAGTTAATTTGTAAAGATTATATTTATCATGTTCATTGTCCTAGTTGTTTAATTAGCGAGTCTAAAGGGCATCACAATTCACACATAGTTTCCATACCATGATTGAAAGGTTTTCTTGGGAATATATTCATTCTTTTATTTTAAATTGTGATATATTAGCTAATTGTCGGCATTTGAGAAATAATTGGCCCCATGTAATTGATAGAGAAATTAATCTATCTATTAAATGGGATAATTTTTCATCATCTAGGTTTTTTTGAGTTCAATATAACCAAATCAGGGGTGCATTGACACATCCTTCTTCATGAAAAAATATCCAACGCCCACCAAAATGAAGCACTCTAGTGTATAAAACTAATTTATATATTATCATCAAAAGTATTCTTATGTTATTCTATCTAAATAGTTTCAATTATATATAGAGGCTCTGATATGGGTTGATATCTTTGTTTATGTTCAATTGAGAATTTAAACTCTTGGTCTGGAGGAATTCTATACAATTATTCCTAGAATACATATATATGATCCCTCATAATGTGAATATCTTGAAGCTTGATTATCTACTTGGTCTCAATAATAGTGACACATAATATGAAGTTTTCAAAAGTGATATACCATCTACCTTTCACTTGTACAAAATAAGTGGATCACTCGAGATGTGAAGAGTGACCTCTCTTTCTACAAATAGTTGATACTTTCTTTGTATAAAAATATCCAATACATTCCCATTATAACATTATACTCTGCTAAAGAATGTGGAAAATGTTTTGTAATAACTAAATTCCCATAAACATCAACCTGTGATACAATAATTATACGATTTTTTCATGATAAAATTAATTCATTTGGGGAGGTGAATCAATTATTTTATAAAAAAACCAGATACACTATCTTATTAATAAGACATATTGAACTATGGAGTGGTGTATCCTAATATTCATAGTTCATTCCCTTTATAGTTCCCTTTGTTTTTTTATATTGTTAATATTTTTATCCCTTATTATCCGTTATATTAGAGTAATAAGTTGGATAATGACTAAGATCCCCAAATATATTACATTGAGTTGTTAGAGGTGAATAAGATTCATCTTTATTTCACTTCATAATTTTATCCATATCATTCATTTTTTAGATATTAATTTATTTATGACCTCTTTCTCCACACATAAACCATCTTTTATTTTCTTTATGCTATTAAAATAATTGCATCTTCCAACATTTTTGGAACATAGGTAAATAGATTTTATTTTCCTTATCATATATATCACATGAACTTCTTTGATACAATATACTTATCTTAATTAAAATTTTTGGAAACTGAAAAATTATCTACTTATTAATGGTAATTCACATTAATTTGTTTGTTGTATTCACAAGATATGTTTCAACAGGTTAGGATTTTTTTAGGGAAATCAACACATTGTCAAACACATAGGTTATTGACACATATTTTATTATTTCATTCCATTGACTAAAAAATAAAATAAAATTAGGGATTTGGATATATAACTAATAAGTACATAAAAGTGAAACTCTAACCTTTTAATGAATAATATTAAATGAGAAGTATATCTAAACTTATGGTTCTATAGTTTTAATTCTATGTTATCAATGGTAATTATCCAATTATTTTGTATAGCCTAATTACATATTCATATACTTCATAATAGTTTATAAATAGATTATGAATTTTATAGATAATATCCCCCCAGGTTTTCCAAACTAGGTGTGTAGTAAGGCCTCATTATCCTTTAACATATGATAATTGATCCTCCCTTTTAAGGTTTTTAACACTAGGTATAAATGTTCTAAATACACATCCAATTTTTGTATCCATATACGTATGTATTTTCTTGGAAACAACTACCTCTATACATCAAAACAATTTAAGTATATTTCCTATACATAGAATTATTTTTAGAATTATCCATCGGATTATCACAAAATTATTCTATTACTAATCCCAAAATTTAACTATGCCATGCTTGGATTCCAACTATAGCTGCCTTCGATTTTTACAAATTATGTTACTATATTTTTGATATAAATATCCAACAAAGGTGTAAGGGTAGTGTTACATGGGGGCTCTCGTCTTCGGCCGAGAGCTCCTTTTGACTCAGCAAGGTTTCTTCCACAGCGGTCCACGACGGTTTCTTTAGTGGTTTCAGTAGATTCCTCAGTAGCATATACCCCCATGGTGGATTTGGTTGCAGGACTTGGCTTGTGTTTATCCGTAGCGGTTGCAGGTGTTCTGATGGGAGGTGCTAGCCTTTTTTCTTTCCTCTGTGCACAAATCTGTTTCAGATCTGGCTTTTCCATCTCATGGAGATGGCCAACAGTGGTTATCTTTCATCCAATTATTTTAGTGGCTGTAGGGGGTAGATACGGCGGAAGATACGGGGTTATGGAGGTTGTGCATCCATCCTCCATGGATCACCTTAGAGAGTGGGTGTGACGATAGATCTTTTTATGGTGGATAATGTTTTGTTGTTATCGACGGCACAGTTTGGTGATTAGATGCTTAGAGGCAGTGTGGATCACTGGTCAGTTGGCAGCGCAATAGATATCATGTGGCACTGTTGGGATAGGGTTGGCCTATTTGTTCCCATTATTTTCTTAACAATGTATTTTTAATGGTTGTTTGTACCATTGGGTCTTCGAACTACTGATTTTTGTTCTTATGATTACTGGGTATTTGGGATGTGTAGAGTTGATGTTTGGTATGATTTGTAATGACTTTGTGTCATTGGGATTTTTGGTCATTGTATCCTCAGGTCTATGTGCCTTCGGGTCTATGGATTTCGGTTGGGTTCCCCCGTCTCCCCTAAACGGGATTTGTGTTTTTTAATAAAGGGGTTTTCTGCCAAATTTCTCAGTAAATATCCAACAACTCCAACCTAATGTTCATGAGAACTTGTGTATTTTGAGGAAAATTATTATAAAATACAAACATGAAACTGAAAAATATATTTATTCTATTATCCATAATGATATCATAAATTATGTTAATCTTCAAAAATATCATAGGATAACTTGGGAAATACATAAACAAAAGGTGTGAGGTATAAATCTTAATAACGGAATAAACATGGATATGAAACATACCATATGATTAATAAACCATAACATGGTAACAAAAATAGAATGGATCATGAATAATAACATGGAGGTATAATATGAAGATTACAAAATCATGACACTATGTAAATATAAGAATTCTGAAGGAGAATAAAACATGACATAAGCATTTGTCAAGTATAACCTCTAAGACAACATCACATAGTGGACTGATTCCCATCATGGATTTAGTTCACTCTATAATCCCATAAATATCACATCATGAGACTAAAAAATTACCCAATTCATTAAACCACTATTTAAGGTTTACCATTAAAACATTTACATGCTTATGTGTTCCAAAAAAATTAAATAAATTGTATATAATTAACAAAATAATTACCCATGGAATGAAATGGATTGCATGGTCTTACCTAACTAAGAGATACTATAAAACATGTATTACCCATTCAAAGGAGGATGGATGAAACTTATTATATATTTTTGGGACATATATAAATAATATAGAATCATTTTATTATAATAATAGAGATATTAAAAGAGTAAAGAAGAGAGAAAGCGTATCATAGAGGAAATAGAGTGGTTTAGGGAGATCCTTTACCATATGATCTACATCTATATTTTTCTTGTACATAATATTGTGAATAATGAAATTAAATAAATAAATTACATACTTTATAATCTCATCCATATATATTTTATTTAATATAATTTTGTTATTCTCCTTTAAATCCATTTTAATGTGATATAAATCCAAATTTCACTATTTTTGGGGAGCTTGTTTCATTGTTCCTAGGTTAGATCACTTGTGTGTGAATGTTGATGTTCTTTTACAATGGAAATAAAAATTCAAAATCTAAATTGAATAATATTAATTTTCTTCCAAATATATTAATGTTCCCAAAAATTAATTTTGGTTCTGAAATATAATTGATTCATTTATTATATATATTGACATCACTCAATTATATTATTTTGTTGGTTTTACCATCCAATGGAAACTAGTCTCATTATTTTTCTTATTATGATAAAATATTATTAAAAAAATTGAAATAATATATAATATAAATATTTAGGCCATTTTGAACCATTATAAATGAACTTAAATCTTCAAAAAAGCTGGTAATGGGAAAATAAAGTTCATCATAAATGAAGGTGGGGAACTGAAATATTACAGACAATGATTTAATTGTTATAAAAAGAAGTGGGGAAGTGATTGTATGAAATATATTACTTAAAAAACAAAATTATATAGTATATATGATATTATAGTTATTATTCACAATTTTATGAGGGAGGTGAGTAGAAGGTACAAAAGAGAATAAATTAAAATGGGTATTTAAAAGTGTTACCACTTGAATTTTTCATCATTGAATAAATTGTTATGGAAATTTGAATTTTTATTTTAGGGAGACTAGTAGTAATAGGACATGGGGAAGAGGATTGGTATGGTAAATGGGAATAAATTTGTAATGCTCTAAATTGTAGAACGTATGAGGAGAATGGGTGGTATTTAAATTGGGATGAGAGGGGTGTTTTTTAAATATTATATTCATTAGTTCATTACTTTGTCTAAATATTATGAATAGTATTGAATATTATGACAATATAAAATAAATAATTCATGTGAGTTTTATCTAATGAGTTCTTACATCATCCATGAATCAAAAATTTATTTATTTATTTAATAATGTTAAATACTTTAATTTATTTTTTTCACTATTCACCAAAAAAACCTTTATTTTAAAAAATAAAAAAAATTAACCCTAACAAAACATCAAGGTAAAGATTTTAAAAATGAAGTAACTTTCATGAAAATACATTTCCTAATATGATAAATATAATTTTTAAATAAAATTTTCATTTAATTGAAAATACTAATTTTAATATTATGATTTATTTTCTAACCCTCTGAAAATTTTCCTCTGCTATTAGAAAATTAACTTATCATTATAATTACGTGTAATATTTATTTATAAATCCATTTAAGATAAAATGATATTTTAAATCAAAAAATTTATTATAAAGGATCAATAATATCATTTAAGTTTTATAAAAATATAATCAAATAAATTATCGTTTTGAACACATTTATTTACTTGTATCATGATATAGATATTCCATATATTCATTTTTTATGTTTCCTTAATATTATTTTATAGTTCCATAAGTTAAAATACTATTCTATCAGTCTGGTGGTATTATTAACATTTGTGTTACTATTCTGAAAACCAGTTTACTATTCCAGCAGTCAAAATTCTATTCAAATGATTATATTTTGAAAATTCATATGGGTTTTCTACATCCTATAAATACCCATTATTTCATTATTTATTCATTTACTTCTATTATCTCTAAAGGTTTTATATTTTTTCATTTTCAAAATTTATATTTCATTACTAACATTTTACTTCTTTTCTACAGTGTTAATAACGACAACTATTATTTTGGTTGATTGAGTAGATCCACATTTTCATATTTTAGCCAATATATTTTATATTTATCATTCCATTTTAATATTTTAAATTCTTATAGATATTTTTATTCTCTAAATTTAATGTTATAATTAATAAAACTATGCCTTTTCATCACAGGTTACATGTACATTATAATACGTTACTAGATTTGACACAGTTATAAGAAAAAAAATTCCATTGATAATATTCTATTTCATTACAGTTTTTTCATAATTTTTTTTCGATATTGAAAAATTACCCCACTTCCACACCCTCAAGTGAATTAATTGGAAATAAGTAATAATTATCCAATTTCTTACATATTTTCTGAGTTTGTTTTTATTTTTTCCATATCAATAAATTATATGTTGGTTATAAATTATATCCATAAATTCATTTTTTATGAATTATATTATCTATTATAAAATTTTTATTTTATTTTATTATTTTTTAAAATTTATTTTAAATAATTTTTTTTTGTTGTAACTATTTGTGTTTATAATTGTTTGTATTTAAAAAAATTTTATAGTAATAATTGCTTGCGCTTTAAATTGATATTTTTTCATTAAATATTTTTTCCCATTATAATTTATTTTAATTAAAACATTATTTATGGTTGTATATTGTTATTAATTTTTAAATATTTTTTCAGATATAATTTTTTTTAAATGTTATGCATGTTTATAGAATATTATTCTTTTATGATTTAAATTGATTTATTGTATATCTATTTAAATGTTTATATGTATTAATAGATTCATCTATTATAATTGGAAATTTTTTGTAATTATAGGACAATAATTAATGGGTTTATAATTTCTTATAAATGGATAAAAATTTTCTTGAAAACAAATATGTGTTTTTTTTATTCATGAATTGTTTTAATATGAGTTAATTTGGGTACAAAAAAATAGAATACCATATGATTTTCTATGGTTTTAGTCATAATTATACATAATGGATCCATCCTGGGGAAATTCGTCATTTTAGTTTGGAACACATGGATAAAACATGTGTTGAAATACCTTATGGATATACTATGATACCACTATTCATATGTTTCCCTTAAATTTATAGTGTCTTTAGATGCACAATGATTAGTTATCTAGAATGAAAGACAAGGTTGGAGTAACAAAATATTCATGGAGTTTCATTAACTTCTAAAAGGGATACTCGTGCAAGTAAACATGATTCCAGATTCTAATTATTAGGGAAAAATATTATTTTCAATGGTATTTGGGTATTAAAATAAATATGATTCCTTTAATGATTGTGTGTTTTATAGGAATTAATATCAATGTTTTACATAACTTCTTTAAAATGGGACATCACGATATAAAATGGTTGACCAATACAACTTTGATTAATTCCCAAGAACATTCACCAAACCTCCCAATATAGTAATCCTGTATATTATAATAATTCCTCATTTTAATATTCTCTTTTCTGATTGGAATGATGAAAATAGGAAAAGAATATATACAAACGAGCACATATTTTATAGTAACCTACATCACCGTACTTATTCACCGCATGGGAAAAAATTGGATAGAAAATTTATTTCTTGTTTAAATGAACGTAGAAGCCATAGAATGCATCTACGAAAAGATTAAATGAATTAATATTAGATTTTCAATTGAAAACATAGTTCTTGGCTTATTATTATGGTTGTCTATAACTTTTCCCTATAGATATGTATAAAGAATAATTATATGTTGACGATCATGGTGATTTATGGACCACAACATCTTGGAAATGATATTAATTTTTATCTATCATTATTTATTGATGTTTTAAAAGTTTTTTTTGAATACATGTGTTATAATATATTGTAATGTCCCGGTTCTGGAAGCTTCCTAGAGGCGCCTCGTACCAGGTTGGTCACATGGACTCAGGCGCATTTCCTTGAACACTAGAGGATACCGACTAGTAACAAGGTCCTTGGGTGTGATAGTGGGGAAACTATGCCTTCATTGGCAGGGTAACACTGCGGAAGAGAAACAAATAGAAAAACAAAAGCAGTAATAATCTGAACAAATGTAAACAATGGAAAAATAGAAATAATAAACTAGAGAACACACATATATATAAGGATGATACATGATACATATGTCTAAGAAAGCATCCAAACACATCACAATGCTAGAAAACAAACATTACTAAACCAAAGTACAAAAGGAAAACATATAACAGCTCCTCAACATCGCAAGCCTCAGCTTGGTCCCATGCTCTCCAGCTCCACAGTCAATAAAGAACTTGAAGTAGAAGGGTTCTTTCCCTTATCTATACCTGCAGAAATATAATCTATTTAGGCCCAAAAGCATGGATCAAAAAGGGTGTGAGACTAAATCTCAACAGGAAACCACCACAACATATATGCCTAATAGTCATTGAATATATGGGAGGTAAAGTATAGAAGGTAGTAAACAAGGAAGTACATAGATGTAACAATGCAAGGTTTTAAATATCATGCAACAACTAATCAAAGTAGGTAATCACAAACAGGTAACCCTCTAGGAAGTACTCAGAGCCTAACCTCGTTGGTCCTACCTAGAAACACAAGAATAAAATTAACACAACTGGTAACCCTCTGGGATGTACTCAGATCCTATCCCCTCTGGTCCTACCTAGAAATACAAGCAACCCTCTGGCCAGCACACTCTGTCTATCCCCCTGTTTCATCTTAAAGAAAGACTCTCTGTGGAATCACTCATCGTCAATTCCTTCTATATTCTCATATCGGTAACTAAAAGCTCTCTAGGGTAGCACTCAGTGTCAATTCCCCTTGGGGACCATGTTGAGGATCTACAGACACTATGAGGAAGCACTTATGTCAATTCCCCATGTGGTCTCACATAGTAAGTTATAAAGACACTCTGGACAAGCCCTTATGTCCATTCTCCCTATGGTCTACACACCAGGTTCTCACAGCCCTATGTATGTAAAGCAAGTATAGTAGCGTGTATCGGCCATGGTAAACCTCAAGAACTAAGTGGTTAGAATTATACAACATATCACCATATCAGAACAAACACACCATCCTATAACAAGGAATGAGAATGTAAACAACAACCTAACAGGAAAACGAGACCAAACGGTCAAAACCAACAAACATGCATGGTAAAACACTTCCAATGCACAGAAAAGTCACCCTATTCACATTCAATTATACTCTACTCAAGCATACAATCATGGAAAGAATACAATAAGGCTAAAACAGTACACTTTCAATACCCCATTCATTGGTATTGGCGATCTTGCACACAAAACTCAAATATTTTCAACAGAAAGGCACAAACCACCTACCTCGACATTGTAGGATCGTTATACTCTGAAATCGGCCCTTGGATCGACCTATAATGCAGTAGATCTACTAAAATGTTTAAAATTTTCAACCAATAATATATTATAAGAGAGGAAAAATAAGAAGAAGGAGCTCTAGGAGAAGAGAGAACTCACTGATGCGATTCCAACGCAACTGACGGTGTTCGATTCAGAGGACAGACACTCTCTCAGGTGATCGCCTATGATATGAGGTCGTACAATGCTCTTGGATGAGATGAATGAAGAAGGGTGTGTTCTGTCAATTAGACGCGACCCCAATGCATTTAATAAAAAAAGAAAATACACATCATGTATTTTTAAAGTACATTGTGTGTACTTTCCTTTTCTTTACTCCTATTTAGGTAGCCTCCAGGTCACCCCCACATGGCCATGTGTATGGACGCTACACGGCCAGCATAGGGTAACCTGTGGTAACCGAGTACAGGGTGTGTACATAGAAAGTACACATCGTGTAATTATAAAATATTCATAAATTCCTCTTTTTCTCAAAAAATTACCATAAAAGGAAAATATACCTAATATCAAAGATCCGGGTTCTTACAAACTTCCCCCCTTCAAAACATTCATCCTTGAATTTACCTAGATATGTGGCGTAGAAGAAGAAACCCCGAAAACATTTAGCCACTGTGATTGTATGTCATCCTCCCTCTCCCAAGTCTCATCCTCAACTCGCCCGTGCTGTCATAGCACCCGTACCAGAGGAACAGACCGACCATAGAGAACCTTCATACATCGATCAAAAATCTGGATAGGATGTTCCTCATATGATACATCTTCTTCCAACTCAACCTCCTCGGGTTGGAAAACATGAGATGAGTCATAGAATTAATGTCGAAGTTGAGAAACGTGGAAGGTGTCAAGCATTTCCCAGTACCTCTGAGGTATCTACAACCGATAGGAAACCAACCCAACTCTCTCCAAAACCTCAAACGGTCTGATGTACCTCGATGAAGGATTCCTCAGTCTCTTAATCCTCTTGTGCCCCAATATTTATGTGACACGCAGGAAAACCAGATCCCCGACCTCGAACTTTAGTGATTGTCTCTATTAATCATAATACGACTTCTGTCGAGACTATTCAGTATCCATCCTCTTCATAATCCACTATATCTACCTTGTGGTCTCCTGTACTAGACAAGGTCCCAACATAGCCACCTCTCATGTCTCTAGCCAACATAAGTTTGATTGGCACAGACTACCGTATAAAGCCTCATATGTTTCCATATTAATAGTTGATTGAAAACTATTATTGTAGGGAAACTCCACAAGAGGAATATGCTTCTCCCAAGAACCTCCAAAATCCAGGATACCTGCACGAAGCATGTCCTCAAGCACTTGAATCTTACACACGTATTGGCCATATATCTAGGAATGGTAAGCTGTAATCAAAAGTACATGTGTACCCAAAGCATTCAGAAACCTCTGCCAGACGTGAGAAGTGAAACATGCATCTCTGTCTGAAACGATGGAGTGTGGAAATCCATGTAAGCACACAGCCTAACTGATGTACCACCATCCCATCTCATCAAAACTGAAGGTCTCCTTGAATGGAAAGAAGTGATCAACAATCATGAGTCTGTCAATGTCAACCCACACTACATTAATCCCGTAAGATGACCTTGGTAAACATGTCACGAAATCCATCGTGACATCATTCCACTTCCACTCAGGAATGGGTAACTACTGTAAAAGATTTTCTGGTCGATGATGCTCTACCTCCCCCTATTGATAGGTGGAACACCTCATGACTAAACCAGAAAAATCTCTCTTCATACCTGGCCTCCAATACTAACGGTGTTGATCACGATAAATTTTGATGACACCAGGATGAACAGCCCAAACTAAGGAATGAATGTCCCACATCAGCTCCACTTTTATGTCTGATGGTACCCATATGCGCACCTAGAAACGCAATATCTCATCCTAGCCTATGGTCCTTCAAGGAATTGGGTCCCCTCCTCACACGCTTTCCTATAGGACCTGGTCTTCAGAATCTAATAGCATCCTCATTCGCACTTGATCCAGAAGAGTAGAGGTAACAACCACAAAAGAAAGAAAGGTCTTCCCCTGTCTATCGTGCACCTCTAAATGTATCTCAGAGAATAGATCCCTAAGATGCCACTCACTTCTGGCCTCCTGAACTACCTGTATCTGAGTCCTCCTGCTCAGTGCATCGGCCACCATGTTGCCTTTCCCAAGCATATAGGAAATCTCAAAGTCAAAGGACTGAAGACACTCAACCCACCTTTACTATCTAAAATTCATATCACACTGAGTGAAGATGTTTTTGAGACTCTTGTGGTCTGTGAAAACCAAAAAATGATCTCCTAGTATCTAATTTCTCTAACATCACAAGTCATAAACAACTACAACCAACTCGAGATCGTGTGTTGGGTAATTTCTCTCACGTGGCATGAACTGTCGAGACCCATACATGACGACTCCTTATCCCTGTATAAGCACAACTCTCTTCCCGATACATGAAGCGTCACAGTACACAGTATAGCTCCTACCTGGTTCTGTAAAGACTAGTATCGGTGATGAAGTCAGCCTCCCTTTCAGCTCCTAAAAGGATGTCTCACAAGAATCTGACCACAAGAACTTCACACCCTTCTTAGTCAGACCCATCAGTGGGGAAACTAAGAATGAAAATTCTTGTATGAAATGTTTGTACTATCTAGATATCCCTAGAAAACTATGTACCTCAAAGATGTTCTTTTGCTGCTCCCAGAAAACTACTGCTCTCACTTTCTAAGTTTATACTGATACTCCTGTCTCTAAAATAACATGACCCAATAAGTGAATCTGATCCATCAAAAAGTGTCATTTTGAGAGAATATCATATAACTAGTTCTCTATTAGTGTAATAAAAATGATCTCATGATGGGTATCATGGTTGTTTCAAGTGTTTGAATACACCAAGATATCATACATAAAGACTACCAATAAGGAATTGAAGTAAGGATGGAACACTCGGTTCATCAATTCCATGAAAACTACAGTCGTGTCTGTGAGGTCGAACGGCATAACCACATACTCGTATATACCAAACTTGCTCCGAAAGGCTTTGAGAGTTATATCATATGGTCTAACATGAAACTGGTGATAACTGGATCTCAAGTCAATCTTTGAGAACACCTGGGATACTCGAAGCTGATAAAATAAATCATCAATCGTCGGTAAGGGATATCGGTTCATGACTGTCAACTAGTTCAGCTTCCAATAATCCACACAAGGCCTAAGGTTACCGTCCGCCTTCTTCAAAAACAGTACATGAGAACCCCATGGATAAGTACTAGGTCAGATAAAACCCTTAGACTGCAACTCCTCCAACATCATCTTGAGGTCCTGTAACTCTGGTATAGCCATCCAATAAGGAGGAATGGACAGTGGTGCCGCTCCTGGAAAGAGTTCAAAAGAAATTTCTACCTCTCGCTCCGTAGGAAAACCTGAGAAGTCATATTTAAAGACATCTCTAAAATGATCCGCCATGAAAGGAAAGTCTAACTATGAAGTCTACTGTTCATCCAGATATAGAATACCAATATGGGTTGTAACTCCTCCTACCCCATGATTCATGAATCCCTCTCTGCTCGCCTGAACATCCCACTCACCCTTATGAAGAAATGATCATACCTCTAGTGTTGTGAAACTCACCCTATGATGATCTCAATCAATGAATTCCTGGAAAGGAACTAACCAGTCCATACTGAGGATGACATCATAGCCTGTCATCTCTATGATATAGAGGTCCCATAAAAGGTGAAACCCACCAACCTCTAGAGGGAACTCCTTACAATGATTTACACTCACTGTTTTAGTACCCAATGGAGTGTTTAATTTCTAGATATCAGCAAGAAGAGAAGATGAAGATCCCATGGCTATCAAAAACCGCAACAACTATAAAGCTATGGGAATCCCCTGTATCAAAAGGAGAAAAATCTAAAACTGAGGCTACTATGATCATACCTCGAACTGTATAAGGTCTGGGATCCTTCTCTTTCTGAGTATACTCCAATTCAAAATTATGGCTTCTACCACAGCCATGTGACCCTACTTGACCACTCTGAGCTGATCTAAACTGATGTCGCTGAAAACCATGCAATTGGATACCATGGCCATGACCTCCACCTCGGCCTGAATGGCCAGAAGAACTCCAATTCCTATAATGGTGAGAAATTTTTGGTGTTTCTTCTGAACGAGGAGTCATAGAAGAACCCCTGTCACCAGCCACTGTTGAGAAGATCTGACAGAACCCCTGAAGATGACCCATCATGCTACAAGATAGGCACTCCACTAGGTCACTCATGCAATGTGGCCTCGTATTCCTGCTCTATCCGCACTGGTAGTACACCACTTGGATACCAGAATACGTGTCTTGCCTCCTCATATCACCACGCGAAGACACCTTGCGGTGCTTCCTTCTGTTAGTAGGAGGGATACTGACTCCAGATTCCAAGCCATCCTGGATCACAAATCCAGAATCCTTGAGCTTGAGCTTAGTAATCAGCGCCTGGTTGATGATAGAAGTTATAGAGGTATACCGGAAAAAGTTCACCTATGATGGGATGTTGTGCCTTAGACCATCCTCATACTTCCTTACCAGAAACAACTGGTCACTTCCGGAAATAGGCGTGGAGAGTTGCAGCTCGGTGAAATGAGAGGATTAATCCCTAACTGAAAGAGTCCCTACTCCAAACTAATAAACTCTCAGGATCGGTCGGCCCTCTACGTCTCTGGATAAAAGAAGTCATAAAAGATATGCTGGAATACCTCTCAATTCATAGCCTATTGATTTCCCACCTGTGAGATCACATCCCACCATCTCTTGGCGGATTCTCATGGTATATATGTCGCGAGAATTACCCACCTATCTGGAGGCATCTCTAGATGCCCAAAGATCATAAACATGGATTCTATCCACTAATCTACATCGTGGGGTCCTCCATCCCCTGAGAATGTGGGAGGATGCTGCTGCTGAAAGACTCGCGTCAATTCTGCCATCGACGGGCCAGGAGGTGGTGCTCCCTAAATGGTATACATCATCCTCAAAAATCCATCCCTGAACTATGCATCAACACCTGTGTCAGGTATGATGGTTGATGGAAAGACTGACACAACAAGAGGATCTATAGGTAGACCCTGATTAGCCACATCAAGTGTCTAGTCGCCTCCTGGAAACTGGCATACAACTGGATGATGTATTGGTGGTATTACTCTGTAAGATCAAATGAACACCTTAGATCAACATCATCAAGAACAAAAAAAACTGAAAATGTTTAAAGGGAATAAGAGAAAGAAAGCATTCAATTTATACAAAATAGGGCTACACGGCATGTATAATAAGTACACAGCATGTTTCCTAAAGTCTTTCACATGGGCGTGTACTCCTTCCAGAACTGGTCATGTAACACCCCAAACACACAGTGTGTCTTCCTAACACACGACATGTCCTTGAATTTTCTTCCCCTACTTAATTGCTTCTACATGGCTATGCCACATGGTTCTCCTTAGAACGAGACTACACGGTGTGTTATTTCCAAAAATGGCGTGTACAAGATGAACCTCACTGACCCTTGTTGTTCGTGACACGGTCGGATACTCAGTTCATATTACACAGCGTGTTCCAGATGGACACAGCGTGTACGAGAAAGGATAACACAGAACCATGTTTCTAGATACATACTCGGATTAAACGATTACACAACATTGTGTGTTCATAACTGACACGGCGTGTATCGCCTAAGGTTTCTCCATCCGTGTTGTCAGTCACACAGTGGACACAGGGTTAACCCTACACGGAATATACAACTGGTACACGGCGTGTTCCCACAAGAACTTCCCTATCCCATGTATTTTCCAACACAGCCTATGACACGGTTAGATACTACACGGCATATACACAAGGTACATGGCATGTAATTAAGAAAAACATATTCTTCCAGAACATAAGAACACATGACGTGTAGTAAAAACTACACGACTTGTATTCAAAACAACACCATGTGTATTCTAGGTTTTTCTTGACAGTAAGCCTTAAAAACAACTCTGGAGCCTCGAAAAACACTGAAATGAACACCAACATTCCATATTCTGATCTTTGAGGGACCATACTCCCCGCAAATCAAATCATGGAACCTTATACATGTGATTAACACGGTAAAAAGTCAATGATCCACCAAATTCTAGGCAATGAGGTCCCAAAACACCTTAAGAACCATTGTTTGGCATTCATTCAAACAAAACCTTACTCAAACAATACCCTACCATTCAAAAGTTGTTTTTATCAAGAGATCTATCACAACAGCATGCATATCTAGCACAACACCTACCACAACAGCATGCTATCACTAATGAACCTTATATGTCCTAGAAAGAATACATCAAATGTTATCCCAAGAAAATTCCTATATGATGCATGAGATGGAATACCCACATATCATCAGTTTTCAATAGAAAAAGAACCTCAATATCGTCATCAATAACAGCAAAAAACATGTGAATCACTCAAGGTGAAATCTAATCAAATGTAATAATTTAAAAACCATAAAAATTGAAATTAAACGAGGAAGATAGGCTTTAACCTATACATGAGTTAGCTACTCCCTCGCACAACTTTTTTCCATTTACCTATTTATTCTTATCCCTTTCTATAGGCTCCATACAGTATGTCAAAGAAAAGAAATCCCTCTGATACCACTTTTTATTGTCTCGGTTCCGGAAGCCACCTAGAGACACCCCATACCCGGTTGGTCACATGGCCCCAAGCGCATTTCCTCGAATTCCAGAGCCTGCCGACTAGTAGCGAGGGCCATGGGTGTGATAGTGGGGAATCTATGCACTCATTGGTAGGGTAACACAACTTAAGAGAAACAAATATCAAAAGTAACACAATAATAATCCGTACAAAAGTTAACAGTGGATGACTGGAAATAATAAATTGGAGCGAACACATATATATATATATATAAGGTTTATTCATGAAACATATGTCTAGGAAATTAGACAAACACATCATGATTCTGGAATACAAATAGAACTAAACCAAAGTACAAAAAGAAAACAGATAACAGCTCCTCTGCATCACAAGCCTCATCTTGGTCTCATGCTCTCCAGCTCCAAAGTCAATCAGGAACATGAAGTGTAAGCACAATTTTCTTTATCTATACCTACAACAATATAATATGTTTGGGACCAAAAGCATGCCCCAAACAGGGTAAGTGACTAAATACCCATAGGAAACCACCACAACATCTATGCCTAATAGTTAGTGAATATATGCCAGGTAATGTACAAAAAGCATTAAATAAAGAAGTACACAGTAGTAACAATGCACAGTTTCAAATATAAAGAAACATATAATCAATGCAGGTAATCACAAACTGGTAACCCTCTGGGAATTACACACAACCTATCCCCTATGATAATACCTAGCAATACAAGCAACCCTATTGGTAGCACACTCATTCTAACCCCCCGGTTCATCTTAAAAATAGACTCTCTGAGGAAGAAGTCACCATTAATTCCTCCTATAGTCTCGTACTGGTAACTAAAGGCGCTCTGGGGAAGCACTCAATGTCAATTCTCCCTGTGTCCCATGTTGAGGATCTACAGAAACTATGGGGAATAACTTACATCAATTCCCCTTTTGTTCTCGCATTGTAAGTTATAAAGACACTCTGATGAAGCCCTTATGTCCATTCTCCCTATGGTCTATACACCAGGTTCTCACAGCCCTGTGTATTTCAATCAAGTATAACAGTGAATATCAGATAAGGTAAAAATAAAGAACTACTTGTAAATTAGTCTATAACCTATTAGCATATCAGAACAAAAACATCATCCTACAACTAGGCATGGGAAAGTTAACAGAAACTTAATGGGAAAATTAGACCAAACGGTCAAAACAACCAACATGCAAGGGAAAAAACTTCCAAAGAATAAAAAATTCACCCTATTCATGATAAATTATCCTCTACTCCATCATACAATAATGGAATCCAAACAATATGGATAAAACGATACATGTGCAATACCCTGTTCATAGGTATTGGTGATCTTGAACATAAAACTCTAAGACTTTCAATATAAAGGCCCAAACCACCTACCTAGGCATTGAAGGATCTTTATACTCTAGTGTTGGCCCTTGTATTGACCTACAATGTTTTAGATATAAAAAAAATCCTAAAACGTTCAACCCATGATATCTCAAGAGAGAGAAGAAATCAGCAGATGGAGCTCTAGGAGAATATTGAACTCACTAATGTGATTCCAACACAACAGATGGTGTTCGATTTGGTGGACGGCCGCTCTCTTGGGGGATCATCAAAGATATGTGGCCGTACGGTGCTCCTAGATGAGATGAACGAAGAAGGGGGTGTTCTGTCGATTAGACACGATCCTAGTGCATTTAATAAAAAAAAAGAAAATACACGGTGTGTATTTTTAAAGTACACAGTGTATATTTGCGTTTTCCATACTTCGCATTAGGTGACATCGAGGTCACCCCCTCACGGCCGTGTGCATGGCTTCTACACAGCGTGTATTTAGAATGTACACCGTGTGTACTTAGAAATTTTTTAGAAATTCCACTTTTTATCAAAAACAACCAAAAAAGGAAAACATACGCGACATCGATGAACTAGTTTCCTACATATGTTATGTATACAAGGAAGAGTATTTTTTTGTAAAAAATATTATAATGTTTTATATAAAAAACTTTTATACCAATGAAAACATATCTAGATATAGTGTTAAAGGATATAAACTATGTCCAGTTTCAAAAGAGGTGGGTTTATATTATTAATTATATAATGGAATAAAAATTGTGAACATGGGGAATCTGATATTTTTGCAAATGGATCACCCTTATCGAATATTAAAAATAAATTTATGTTTTTAAAAGAATATTATTTTTCCATAATACCATTCTCAACAGAATATTAATATAAAAATTAAAAAATATCGATGTCTCATATTCAATGAAAGTGATTTTTGGCCTTTAAAGAAATACATGGAAGAAACTATCCAGTTTATTCAAGCTACTATGTTCAAAAATTTTATACATAAAAAGAAACATTTAAATTATACATGTTGAGAAAAACATTTTTCAGAGTCTAATTTAACGATTGGTAAACATAAAATAAAGAAAAAAATATGGATTGAAAGAAAGACTAGAATTATTAACCATTGGACTATGTTTGGATTATGATCTCAAAATAAATGAAAATAGAACATAATTTCCTTTTTCATAACACAAATTAAACAATAGTGAGAATATAAATTTTAATAAATGTATGCTTGGTATTAATGTAGCATGTGGGTCATTGTAAAATGTGTAATATTTGGTGTCATCAAAGAATATAATTTTAATGATATGAAATATTATAAATATCATGTATTTATGAAATAATTTCTACCAATTTCATTGCTTGGAATATTTTGTATACCTGTTATAAATTTTATCATCAGGTTATTTTACCTTTTTCATTTTAATTTTCATCAAATATATAGACCCATAAATGTTATATTTGTTGGAGAATAAAGCTATTATAATACTAGAAATGTATTTTCCACTATAATTTGTGATATAATGGTCCATATGTTTATTTATTTACTGTGAAATATAAGAATATGTGGGCCTTTTATTAAAATTGTATACATCATTCTGAAAGATATATGAAAATTTTTAAAGGTATATGTTAATAATATGTCTTGAGGAGATGCATCTATTATATATATATAGGATAATAGTTAATTGAGTTCTTTACTCATTATTTGTTTAAATTGGAGCACATTGGTCACCCTATAACTCAATATTTGATAGATTATAGCAAAGGTAATGGGATTAATGGACTAAAGGTATAATTAACTCCATGGGATGAAGTGATGCATGTACATTTATACATTTTTAACAACATAGGTGTTATTTGTCCATATATACCGTCAGATATTATTGGATTGAAGAAACAATATCTATATAGAAATAAAAATTGGTTGACAAATGAAAATAAAAACACAATATCTTCACAATTTAAGGAGAAAAATAACACTGATTAATGTGAATCATAAATAATGAAATTGTTAGAAGTGGGACCAAATATTAATTTGATCATATGGTCTGGTATTGATATTAATTTTTATATAATTTACACTCAAAAAAATTGGATAACATGGTTACTATTTATAATAGTTGTTCAATTTTCATTACTGAATCACATAATGTTTCAAGTTCCAAAGATAAAAAATAAATTTATATATCAACATCATAATTAATAGTTTTTTAGTATATATTTGAGATTGATTAACTAAATTTCAAGTACTAGTATTTAAGTGTGTCTTGGATGATGGTAATAAATGGGTAAAAAATATTAATTTTTATTGGCAGTTGTTGTATTTAAAAGATTTTGTTTGATGGAGGAATCATTGATTATTGTGACACATGTCAAAAAAATATTTTATATTAATGACACATCAAATAATCAATGGTCCATTATTTTCCAAGGGAAAAAATTAATTTGGGTGATGATAATAATTATGTTGTTAAAGACTTATATTAAATTTATTCATATATTACATGACTACCTAGTGATAACAATGATTGTGGTGAAAAAACATTCCATGAAAACAGAAATGGTCATGTGAAAAGGATATTGGAAAACACTCTGTAGAACTCCTAATGAATTATGTAATCTGTTTTTTTTTTCTGAAATTGAAAAAATTCAAAAATTCAAAATTTTATTTTTTATCATTAATATTTTTTGTATATAGATGTTTACAATTAATTCCATTTTTTTTAATTTTATTTATATTCATTAGATTCAAAAATACCTTTTTTCTATGAATATTTTTTCCTTCATCATTTCTATATACACATATATCTTTCCATTCGATATATTTTTTGATCATAAGTAGATCATTTATTAGAGGGGATCTATTTTATTATCCTCATGTAATCATTAAAATTTAATTATTTCATTTTTATGTATACACATTTTTTTAAAAAATATTAATAATATTTATCCCATTATGAACAATTGCATTTTCTCTTATGTCACTTATTTATTTATTATCTAATATAGGTAATCAAAATTGCACATTTTTAGATTAGGATATTTATTTCATTATTTTATTATTAATTTTTATTTTCAAAATATTTATTTACATAATTTTTGGGTTAAAAAATCTAACATTCAATGTGTTACTTCCTATAATGAACAACATTTTTCTATCTATTTCAATTATTTAATTTTAATAAAATTCAAGTTGACATTTATTTTTACAGTATCATAAAACATTATAAATGTTTAAGATAGGGGAAAGAGAACCATGTTATTTATCTTACATCGTATACAAATATATATGTACTAATTTAAGTACATGATTTAATTAAACAAGTATTTATAAAAAGTATGTGAAACTCATATTCTTCATCTCCATAAAAGAGTATACCTAAATATGGAAGGTATGAGATTATATCTTTTCCAAAAACATTACTTGAACATGGTGATTAGAAATTCATAATTGAATTTAATGGGAATGACCACCCAATTGGCACACAATCCATGATTTTAGGACATACATGATAATAAAATTCCATTATAGGATAATTATTTTATCCTTTATTGACGAAGCATCAACTAGTCAATGAAAGGTCTATAATGGGAGTCCATAAAGGTAAAATTTCTAATCATATTTATTTGTTATTAATGGTTTTAAATATTATACATTTATTAATTTTTAAAAAAATAAAATACAGTTTACATTATATATTAATGAGATGAATAAAATTAATAAAAATAATTTATCCTTTAAACGAAAATATGAAACATATTTATTATTTTTTGTTTGTAAAATTTATTTCATTAATTATTTTTAATTAGTTGATAACTTATTTTTTTATTATGAAATAGGCCCCTAGGAAATATTAATAGGAGATATAGTCTAATTATATATGCAATGATAAATTTTCACTCAAACTTAATCCATTATTAAGAGGAGAAAATAATTGATGAAAAATTTAGTGAATTGAGATCCAATCCACGTAGCAGTTGTTGGAACAGAAAACATTTTAATCCCCTCAAAAGGCTAGTTTTGGATGAAAAAATCATGTGACCTACCCAAAAGACCAATTATAGAGATAAAGAAAAAATTTCACACATGTTTTGAAATTTTTATGAAATGCTGGAAATCCTCATGCTAGATACTTGCATGCCAAAGGTGATGGTGAGTTCAGAGGATGAAATTATGTGGGAGGATGATGCATTAAAAATGGTTTCTTGTGTGAAAGATGACTATTAGTGCATAACTTATCACAAGGCCATCCACTTTTGAACCAAAGGTGAAATCTGATCTGACTGGTTGTGTGGTTGTACACTAACTACAATGGAATGAGATATGTGTATCCTGGTTTGGGACCATGGAGTTTTGTGACCATGGTAAGGGATTTCAATTATAAAAATAACCTTACTCCCATCTTTGGGAGAAGCTCCATGAATGAGGAATCTCCTCTCTCATGTTCTAAATCATACATATTATATGATAGTGAATAACCCTAGAGATAATACACCCTCAAAGGTAGATCAATTGTGTGACAAATCTCATATGTTACCAAATAATGACTTGGTATGTGGCAGATTAATCCTCCCAAAACACCTCACAAGGCTAGTAATTTTTTCAATACAATTCACCATCATGAAAACTTTTCATGTGTGCAACTCCAAATTTTCATGCAGTATGGATTTTTAATCCAAGAGTTTCCCATGTGCCAGATCATCATGCTCATGTCATTTTTTTCCCACAACACAATAAATATGTGTGCAACAAATTTTTGGTAATGCACCCTATGTTCCTTATGATTCTACTATTTCCATTATCCTACTTATTTTTACTAATAATATGTACCCTAATTATATTTGATCCTATGTATAGGAACCCAAACATCAACACACTTACTGGACACTCCTCCACGACCATGTAAACACCATGATCCATCGAGAGGATTATGGGTGGTGAACCCATAATCCTTTCATGTATCATCTTCATGGGAAACTATTGGAATATATTACTAATGATGAAGCATCATATCTCCTTAATGAGGAAAATACTAGGTTTAAGCTCCAACCACATCAAAGTGTCATTAAATAATAATTCCTAGCTCCATGTCATAGTTAAAGGATATTAAACTTTATAATAATATCCATATTACAAGACATTAATCTATATCCTTACAATGTAAGATGAACATAGGATGGCCTATGAATGACTCACACTGGATGAACCCACACCTCCTACCCCATTTGATGAACACGAGATTCCCCATGTATGACCGTCTAGAGATTCCACTCCTCTAGAAATTCCTCCCATAAACAATAATCTTGTTTTGGGTAGCTCCCATGTGTAATCTTGATACCATCTCCCTAAGGGATGATTCCACTATATTTGGAAGCATTAATTTGTAATTCACACAACATCCATCACTGAATCTCCATTCATGATGAAATCATCCTTACCACCAAATATTAAACTACAAGGATAATTCATGTCACCTAACCATAAGATGTGTCATCAAACTATGTGATTTTGTAATGATGTTTAGTTACAGGGTATGTTGGATGCCTCCTTGAGTTTCTATCCAAATAAGCATAAAAAATAGTGTGACATTTCCTATTCTGGGAATACCCTTCACATACATGAGTGCAAAATATTCCCCCCCTTAGGACACACTCAACCTTGATATTCCACTATAAGGCATCCCTATCCTATCCCAATATCAATGTAAATATATTTACATCATTTTCCCACAAGAATTTAAATACATGCTCATCCTATCACTTTGTTACTTTAAACAAGAACCCATATTATCTTTGTAATACATTAAACCTACACCCATCTCATCTCCTCATAGCATTAAAAGAAAGACCTTATCTTCTTTAATAGGTCATCCTAATCGGTCTCCCCAATATATAGAACTTGTGGCCAATAACAGAATCCCTACCCCCTGAAATGAACATGGAATCCATGATGTAAAAAACCTAACAAGATATAAAAAACTGGAACCAACTACCACATAATGACATGGGTTGCATTAGGTTTCACGCATGAGATACCTCATATGATATTCAATCCTAACGTGGAAAACTATATATATGTACAATTTACCAAAAATCATGACATGCATACAGACATTCCCAACATTCATACTCCCCTAGATCGATGGTTTATGCCCTTTTAAGGATGATAAAGCATAATTAACATGCGTCCACATAAATATAGAGCATAGAACCTGTTTAACGAAAATGAATTATTCATCGAGGGAGTCCTGAACTAAGTGATGATCTCCAATGAGGGATCCATGGAATGAAAAATAGACATATAATCATCCAATTTAAATAAAGGATCATTCATCACCAATGAAATTGATAGAATTCATACACCTTTGGAAAGAAATAATTGAGGGAAATAATGAAAGTAGTGTGTCGCTGCCAGGTGGAAGGATGGTGTTGGGTCCGGGTGAAAGTGTCCTAAATTTAAATAGTGAACCCGATGAGAAAGAGAGAAAAAAGTACCCTCTTCGACACAAACTCAAAAAATCTCAACGCGGGTTAACATCATGTTGGTGGGGATAGAAAGGCTTATGGATTAGTCAATTAAGGGGTTGGGACCAATATGTGTTATTTGGTCACTGCTATATATAACATGAGAATGAGAATTAATCCATAAATAGATCTAGAATGTGTTTCAGGAAATGGCTTACCAGTACACCATAATTTAATAACAACATTTTAATGATGGGATAAGGATGTTGAGTGTGCATAGATTATGTTTATAAAACATTTATGAAGGATCATAGTTTATGGTCATAGATATTATAATAGGTAAAATAGGAAAACCGTTTTATGTTTTGATGCTTGGACTATCAGGAAATATTTGAAAGTCGTGATGCTTAGACTAAAGATACATTTGAATTAAGGATGTTTATTTTTCATCAAAAATGTAAAACCTAACACTAAAGGAGGGTTGTGTAGGCCCACGTACCACAAATAATAATTTAAGAAAAACTACACATAGTTTAGTATCACAATGCTTGCATTGTAAATTGGAAAAAACAGAGGAATATTTCTTACATTGTAGCTGGTCCTAGAGACTCAGTTTCGAGGAATCACTACATATACCATGGAATAGGAATCAATCTATGCATAATTCTAGAACAAGGCGTGGTGTGAGAATAGAGATGTATGTATGGGAAACCCTATCTGATGAGGGAATACCATGTTTATAACATAGGGTAAGTCTACAATTTAAGATCATGTGTAGAAGATGTTCTCTTTTTTCCATCTCACACTTTTCATATGATTCATCATGTGTTCATTTAATAGGGAAAAGATATAGTTTAACACCATACATTGAGTAAATTAGGTTTTTATCATCCCATACCTATCAAATGTTGAATCTTGATTTTATACGGTGTTATTATTTATCATCCCACTATAATTGTATGTGTCTCCCTCATGCGAAATTCTATCTATCTTGTGAAAAACTCTCCATTTGTGTGAAATCCTAATTTCTTCCATGACTCTAATACAAATAGTCTTTTTTATGAATCAACTTTTGTGACCTTGTCAAGGTATATAAATAATATTATAAGATTTCATGATGTCACTTAATTTTGTTGATC
The DNA here is from genome assembly GCA_963277665.1 of Viscum album. Taxonomy (NCBI): domain Eukaryota; kingdom Viridiplantae; phylum Streptophyta; class Magnoliopsida; order Santalales; family Viscaceae; genus Viscum; species Viscum album. Next base: position 882,080,884 of record OY728155.1, read on the forward strand.
ATACCACATTGTTTCACACTCTATTTTTAGAACTCATCGAATATTAGGAGATAAAAAACCAAAAAACAAGATGAGATTAAATCTATTGTTTTTTTCACTTGAAGGGATAATATTGTGGGTAACCTAGAGATTCAACCTAGAAGAAGTGTAATTTATAGAAATTGGAAACTCTTAAGCCTGCTGGACATAGCCTGTAGAAGTTATATGCCGAACAATCACCCAATTTTGTGCATCATTGGTTTGATGGATGAGGTTGTTATCCCAGTCATAAATTTAAAAAAGTTTATTTTCAGGTTCAATCATCGAGATGAGTTTCTCCATTGGAATATCACCATTGTGCATCACACTTAGAAAGATCATGATGACACTTCTGTCAGAGAGTTGATAGGTATAAATTAAGGTGATCCATTGGGAGAAACTATAGAATGAGGAGTTTCTAACTCACTACACCTAAATGTTTCAATAGATCATACAGGAGAGTAGTAAGGGTTGGTCAAAAGACTAAGATTTTAAAGAATGTGTTAATTTATAGATTTGTGGTCCTAGGAATAAGTTTTACATTTTACCATCTAGGATTATAGGAATAGGATTCATTATATCAGGTGATATGAATAAGTGAGGACTTCCAAGTTTGATACAAATGACGAATATGAGCTTCTACTAGAACTCATCAGTCTTTGGTCCTCGAATACTAATACATTACACCTCCATCATGTGTAGGTAGGTATCATCCTATTAAACCCGCACTCTATTTTTAGGATCCCACTAAAGGGGTTTTGATTATGATAAGTTCCTCCCATCACTAAGCACTTGGGGTGAAAAGCATAAGATCCCCCTCACATCACATATTCTTGTGGATACATTGAAAAAAACGATGGAGAATCATCCCTCCAATTGATACATCACAATCAATATATGTTTGCTGGTATTTTTGAAGAAGGATCCCACCATGAAGATGATAGGGTTACCGGATTAGTGTCTAGAGGCACAATAGATGAGGAAGTCTGAATCTCACTAGTTGATCCTAATGGAATGTAAGTATGGGTATTGTGGTTATAAAACTATAGAGGGATGGTTGTCATTAGTTCATTAGATTACATTCCTAGAGACTTTCATCAGTGTTTTCATACTCTCAGTGATGTAATTGAACATGGTTCTATGTTGAGTGATGGTCAAGATAGTGGTGACTATAGATTTTGGAAACTGAGTAATCTTTGGGGTATGAGTTCTATCCTGGATGCACAACCAATTAGACATGTGGCTAGAGGGAGTGCACCCAAAAAATATACACTCCTTTCTTGGTCCTTTATGTCTTGATCATGGTGGACTATAGGGATATTAATTTCCACATTCAATCACTCCCTCGAATACTGGTATGTTTCCTTCACTGCTCAACATCACCTCAGTTCAACTAGTGGCTCTAAACGAGGTTAGGGTCATAGTTCATAACATAAAAAATATAAATTTATGCCTTTATATGTTCTTAACCCCAATTGAGGAGATAATGGAAAATTCCAAGGGGATTCTATAGAATCAGTAATACCAAGAGACTCTCAAAATTAGAGTGTTTTTTACCATGATTAATGGAAATATGTATAGTTAATCATACATTGCATCTTTCTTCTCCCTGGAGTTCATGTGTTTCCAGTAACTAATGAAGTGTGTCTTCCTAGTGGTATTTGAGGATAATCATGCATGTATAATTCATCAAATATGGTGGATATTTATAAGATATGGAATATAACAATTTATCATCCTACTTCTAACCAACATTAATACTGTTCCATCTAATAATTACACTGGCAACATGTTTGGAGCATACCCAGTCATGATCCTTTTTCAGGGTATAAAGGTAATTGTTAATTAAAAAGAGGCACAAGAGAAACAAGGGGTCCTGGTGTGACATTCTTTGTAGCTCTATCCAACCATTTTAGGATCCTATTGTGGTTTAAGTGGGGGAGGATTATGGAGTTGTATTACCCTCACCTCGTTGAAAAACAGGGCTTACTTTTAAATGGTCATCGGATAAGGCAGAGGGATCTCATGATTGGATGAGAATATAAAGGGAGGTCCCAGGAAGATGTTGTGATTCCTACAATAGCCAACTTCTAATAACTATTTCCCAAAACTATAGGTGTCTTGGGGGATATTAGGGATGATCTATAAGATCGATTAGTTTTGGTGGAAACTAACTCGAGAAGGGAATGAGATTCTAGAGATGGGGCTCTCTAGGAATACCTCAAGGGTTCATATCCACTATAGGATTGCATACCTATAGTCCATGGACATATTTTCATGGAACCTTGTGATAAATGACCATACATATGACCCAATGTGCGTGTTGTTTAGTGATGTCCTAGATACTGAGATGATACCATCCTATGAAGGATCTACAGTGGATTTATCTACTTATACTGATAGAAAGATTACCATTGATGAGGAGTTTGAGTGATCTTCTGATGATCAAACGAATCCTTAAGAGAGTGGTGATATCACCCATGACAATTACATTGACTTGTTTGGTATTCTCAAGGTTTTCATTCTTTTTTGAACATAATTTTTCTTTTATCCCATCCCTCTTCCCCTTCTCAACGTTTCTAACATGTATTTTCCTTCTGCATGAACAATCCAAAATTTTCTATGTGTTCCCAACTAGAGGGGTTGAAGATATTCCAGCTAATATCTATGTATATGCCTCAAAAACTATATCTTGGTAGCTTAACCAAGAGGCACCAACAATTAGGTGATAGTAGAATCTTTGGAGTACTCTTCCCATCCAGTCTTCTATGGGGGACCATGTCCTAGAATCCTGATGGCATAATTGACCTCTGGTGAGGTAGATCACCCAGAGAGACTCATTATTGAGATCCATATTCCTTCGGGTAAGACTATATCTCAATCAACCAAACACATTTAAACCATCACCAAGATATTATCAATGTGTTTTTTTAATCTTATATAGCTTCCACCTATCCAGTACTGAGGGGTATGACATAGGTATTTAATGTACCTACTGTTATTTTTGGATCTCCTTTGGTGGAAATCCCTTTTGAAACTATGAGACCTAGCCTCACCGAAATCCTCACAATCTATAAGTCCTTTACCCTTACATATGGAATGTTTACCTGACTCATCATTATTGGGTAGACATACTAACATGATTATTTTTAAAGCATTATCTTTAGGGTGCAATCCCATTAAGAGGCTATGGTGGTAAATTTTAATAATTTACCTCTACAGTCATGCCAATTCATGAGGAATCGATCATCCTAGTTGACCAAGACTTATTCCTGGAAGGGGGCTTGTTGTGTTTGCGGGTGATTCCATTTGAGGGGTGTAGATGAAGGTTAGTGGAGGTAATACTATGGGTGGAGTTTTAGTTAGGTACGTACCCCTATTGATATGGAACCTAGACAATTTGAGAGGATCCTGCAGGATGGCCTTCCTACTGTGATACTTTCTACCTTCCCAGAATATGAACTTGAACCACTTGAGATGTTGGAAAATTATTGATATGACATTTACAAGGAGAACTATATCATCCATTGATGGGAAAGTAGGAGCATACATTGCTTCATCACCATGGCCCATGATCCATATATAGTGATTCAAATTGGGTACCCTCACCACTTGATGTCAAACATGGTCACCAAAGGGGTGGATGATAACACTATCTACACATTGGTATATGACTACCTTGACAAGCATTTGAGTTCGGAGAGCCATGAATTTTTTGTTTCTTTTGAATAAGTAGAAATATTATGGCACCATGAATCTCTATTTGGTCGATCAAGAAACCCAATGTTTTGATGAATATATAAAAGTACACGTGAAATTATTCAATACATAAGAAAAGATCATTAGTCTAATGAATGTTTGGTTGGTGGTGGAAGGGGAACAAGTGGAAGAGGTTATATCTATGATTGCTAAGTACCATGATATGTAAGAATATGTGAGGATCTTGACTAGTGACCATCATCACATGGCTATGAAGGAGGATAAAAACCTCATTTGGCTACAGAAATCCTTAGGGCTATGAGCTATAGGATGGTTGGGATGGATCACTCGATTCCTGGGGTAGTGCTATAGGAAGCACTTTTGCTAACACAAAATATAGGCTACAGTGTATTGATGATCCTCACAAACATGTTCAGATATTTTGATCTCTCCCATGAATGGCCATGTTTCTTTTTCCATATATGTTACCACCTCAACTCAATCATAATAACGATATAGTTGATGATTGATGCCTATGATCATGTGATTTATGTTTAGTGTTATAAGAAAGGGAAAACAATTTGATTTCTCCCTCACACAAGAGTGTTAAGAAAATGTATAAACACTCTGGGTATGAAATATTTTATCATCCACCAAGAGGATTATGAATAAAAAGAGCTATGTGTAACACCCCAAGCTTCGACAATATGATTCCCTTTGAATAATGCAATAACTTGCATTGTACGTAACTTCGAGATTCTAACACACCACGAACAATCAAACTAGCCGTTATGAATAGTAATACCTAATTTTTAAAATTTTATAAAATTTATCTATCAAAATGGACTTCATTTTTGGATTCGGAATATCAAAAATATTTTAGGGTGAATTTTTTGTATTTTTCTGAAAATGGTCAATTTTTGCTGAATAGTGAAAAACCCTGCATAATTGTTTAAAATCGATTTTTTATTAAAATAATTAATTATTCTATTTAAATTTATTTTAGTTCAAAATAGATACATAATACCTATATATGTTCTATGTAATTATTTGGATTCATTTTGTAATAATATTAGATATATAAAATTTTATTGAACTTTTTACTGTCTTTTACCCACCTCCTAGAAGAATTTACAAATTTGCATAAAACGTAATTTTACCGCTTCTGTGAGTGGAATTTCAAAAATCCAAGAGACACAGTAGATATAAATAAGAAATATTTTGTTCAATAATATGAACATAATTTTTGGTGAATAATAAATTTTTACTTTTCTTTACCATGATTAAAGGTAAATAGGCAAATTAATGTAAAAATGATATTATTATTACCCTGACACATGAACTAATTCTATTGGATAAGTGTAATTCGGCCAAAAACAAACTTAGGAATATAATATTATCCTTTAGGTACACTTAAATTAGATTAGTACTTATATTATTATTTTATTTAAGGAATAGTTAAAAGAGTTATATTCAAAGATTAATAAGTTAACCATTTTTATTATAGGGTTGTACATAATATAAATTTGACTATAAATATTAATTATAAAGCTAAAATTATTTCGTACTTAATTATATTTTATTTATAGTTTTTATCATTAAATAATGTAATTTATTTATGACACAGTGTTGACGTAATAATTACTTTAATACTGAGATATTAAAACAATTGACATTATAAATATCCAAATAAATATAATTTGAGAGTTATGAGGAATTACACTAATTCTTTATGTAAATATGACATTCCAGGATTGAACATATGAATTTATTTCTATGTAATAAAATTTTTAGGTCTTTAACAATAATCATTTTTTAAATAATGTCAAAATTTACATAATTGAGGTTTTAAAAAAAAATACTATATTATTGGTTGATATGATATTCCTAAAAATATAAGGTTAGTCCAAAGAGCCTTAATAATATTATATATATCATTAATGAACCTATTGGGGTTTACATGGTAGTTTATAGTATGTTTATTAACCATATAATATAAAAATACAAGGAGACATGGAAAATGTCAAACTATTTATCTTAATGTTAAAATAAAAATAATAAGATTAATATGGTGAACCAATCCTCTCTAAAACCTATTGTTTGAGTGGTTTTAGACCTATTACCACCTTATCTGTAATGCCTCGACCCCAGTTACCAGAGTCAATGCATTATTTTAATACTTTGGAATGATTAGAAGGAATAAAATTCCAAAGGACCGATCAGTTTAGTAGTCTTGGAAAATAGATTACATACATGAATGTTACATTACAATTTAAGAAATAAAAGAACATAAATAATCCTTTAAGAACGCCATTATTCCTATGGCTTAACCTTGTATATCAATCACAATACACTTATTAGAATCCTGGGAAAAATAAAACATAGAAAGGGGTGAGCACAAACGCTTAGTAAGGGTAAGGAATACAGTAGAAACCTTCATAAATAAGCTTAAACATTTAAGGCAATGTATAACTAAAACAAAAGCCTTTTAAACTTGAACTTCAGCATAATATGGAAGCAATAAAATGAAATAATGTCTTTTACTTATTCACATTGATATTCTACTAATCGAATAATTACATGAAATATCAATAACCACTTTCATAGTGAAGGAATTCATAATGCCGAACATTAATTTCTTTGTCAAGGCCTCATGCCAAGACCTAAAGGATAATTGTAACCAGAACCCATCCCGGAGAGCCTTTCTAACCGGAATCCATCCCAGAGAGCCTCTGTAACCGGACACCAACCCAGAGTGCCTCTAATAACTGGACACCAACCCAGAGTACCTCTAGTAACCAGACACCAACCCGGAGGGTCTTCTGTAATCGGACCCCAACCCGGAGGGCTTACTTTTACCGGTCCCCAATCCGAAACATTCTAGTCCAACTTATTCATCTCAAGAAGAGGATGAAATATAACATAAACATTCATATTAAAACTAGCATATGAAATACCAAAACATTAATTATAAACCATTATTGGAAAAAAAATAACTCATCCGTAGTCAAACATATCACAAAACCATTTATACAATATGGAAGATTTTTATCATAATAAATAAACTTCAAACAAGTGTAAAATTTATCAAAGGATATTGACATAGATGAAATCAAAACTATTTGAGAGAAATATCTCTTTTTTTGAAATCATTTAAACGTTAAATAATTATAAAAGAAAAAATTTACATCTAAAATATTAATATAATCTTGTAAGGGAAGTTTCAACGATTTTATAATGGGGGAAAATAGCCGCACCTGCCGTACAAGTTATAAAAAAAGACATTCTTACCTTAATTCTTTCGAAAAGGTTAAAAAGGACCTTTTTTGGAATACGACGAAAAGATTCCTTCATAAACATCTTATAAAAAATAAAACAAGGCTATAAATGACTTTAACCCATATTCTGTAAAATATTAAGAATGTTTTGAAATACATTTTTAAGAAACATGGATTTGGATGATAAAGAGGTCCCAGTAGATAATTACGTATAAATAACCTCGGATAATGAAGAGATTGTGAAATAAACCCTTATCAATTTGGTAACTTACGAAACATACAACCCATGAAATAGGTATCATACAATTAATATGTAAATACACATAAATTAAATTTCATTACACAAATAATACAATTATAGGCAGTACATACACCACACAAAAGGCAATAGTGGCAATATGGCATGAATCTCATGGGAATAAGGAGTGAGATGAAAACCCCTTACCTTGTACATTTTCTTGGTTGATGGTAGGTTAACCTCATGTATAATGGTGAAATAATTTTTGTTAAATTATACAATAATAATATATATTAATATGATATTATATATGATCTTTTAACATTGCTTTGTTAATAAAATCATAGTATTATTGTCGTTTTGGGTGTTAACTTACTCCTTTTTTTATATGTTTTGTTACATAAGTCATGTTTTTTATGGATATATTGAATCATATTCATATCAAGAATGATATTAAGTCTTTAAAAATTATTTTTAACCATAAAATTATAATTATTCTTGAATGGGTATGATGGGGAATGAATCTCATCGCGTTCGTGGAGACGGTAGTCCATACGTACGCAAGAGCGACAATATCATTCTTTTGATGTTAAAATATTATATAATTGGGTAGTATATCATAGATAAATAATCATTATCATGTTATATTTATTATTTACATGAATAAATCATCATTATTATACTCATCCAAATAATAATGTATTGAATAACAATTACACCACAACGTGGAGACGGTAAGCCGTACGTACGCATGTATGGTGAAATGTCATTCAAGGGATGGATAAAATACTGAATATGGTTGTACCATATTTATAATAACATAATATTATATAGGATATATTGGATTAATTATTTTATATTATAAATAACAAATAAAGAAGAAGTTGAAGAAGAAAGGAACTTTAAAGAAGGTGGTGAAGACGTTATCTCTTCTTCTGGTATTCCTTTTGATTAGATAAAAATGTCTTCTTAGGTTGGATTTCTGATCAAACTAAGGCATCTAGGAAGACGTAAGGGAATTTGGGAGGCTATTTGTCCATGGTTTTACCTAATCAATAGTCTTTGAAGGTGTAATGAATTGGTTAGAAGTGGTGTCCTTTTATAAGGGGGAGGAGGGGATCTTTAGGAAAAACGTAATGTATTATTTTATAATAAATTACTATTTTTTTAATGGCTCAAATGTGTATTATTCAAATTCTAAGGTGGGGTTGGGTCGAAATCCTTTCATAAAATAGATTTTAGATAGGTCTGGGTCGTTATATTAACCTTATATTTTAGTTTTAACTCTTAGATAACTAGTTTGACACTTACCATGTCAATTTGTATTTTTATATTATATAGTAAATGAACATACTATATACATCCATGAGATGCCAAAGTGGTCCATTAATGATACACCAATAATGATATAATTAATTTGTCTGAACCTTTTATTTTTAGGAATTAAATATCAATTAAGAATATAATATTTGTTTTAAAAACTCTTCTATGTCAATTTTGACACTATTGGGTATTTTGTTTTTGATAAATTTATAACAGCATTATTACTTGGATCATAATTCATTTAATCAACTATAACATGTCTTATTAACCTCTTAAATTCATGAAATTCATTGAAAGTGACAAATTATATTTATTTGGGTATTTATAATATCAATTATTTTAATATTTCACTAATAAGGTAATTACTGCATCATCATTGTGTCATAAATAAATTATATTATTTAATGTATAAAAATTATAAATAAAATATAATTATGTAAGAAATATTTTTATCATTATAATTAATATTTATATCGATAATATAACTTATATAACCATATGTAAAAATTGTTTTTCTAAAAGATACAAGCATATGTCATTTTTGTATTTACTTTAACTTAATTAATATAAAGTGTCCCTATCACCTACATGTGGCTCCATGGGGTACCAAAATCAACCCAAAGATTTCCATGGTCGGAAATGTATCCACCAATAAGGTTAGTACACGTTTTAGGGCAAATTATTATTATTATAATATTATTGTTTTACCTTTATTTACTGGATTTACCTTTTAACCATGGTAAATAAAATATTTACCGAAGTAATTATTCAAAGTGTCTAAAAATAATAGTTATCTATTTACAAAATTTGGATATACTGATTCCAAATATGGAATCCATTTTTCCAAATTCAAAACACAGATGTGGTAGAGATTAATTTAAAATTAATTCCCGCTGTCAAAACAGAAAGCGTGTTTTTAAGATATAATAACTCTCAAAAGATTAACACTTGTTTATGTCCGGTTTAACTATGAAATTATGTCCAATGACCAAAATTATATTAAATGGTAAAAATATATTATAAATATACTTTAAAACCACTCAAATTAATAATTTCTCACTATTAATTATTTTGATTAAAAAAGTTGTTTTTAATTAAAATTTAGTAATTTTCACTATTCATCAAAATATAAAAGTTATCTGAAAAGTACCAAATTTCACCCCTAGGATAAATTTGATATTCCGAATCCAAAAATTAAGTCCAATTTGGGAGATAAAATTTATAAATTTTCAAAAAGTGGGTATTACTATTCATAACGGCTACTTTGATTGGTTGTGATGTGTTAGAATCATGAAGTTACGTACAATGCAAGCTATTGCATTATTCAAAGAGAAATGTACCATGGAAGCTTGGAGTGTTACATTCTCCCCTCCTTAAATACATTTTTCCCTCATAATTTTAAACTTTTTTTTCGAAAAAAATGGGTGAAAATAGAAAATATCTTTGTGGGGAAACCCACATCAAAAATTGGGTTAATAAAATTTACTCTTAATAAGAGAAAACGTGAAATGAAAGGGTCACCAAAAAATTATGATATCGATTTGGAGAAAATTGGTAGAAATTTGAGACACATAATTGGAGAAAAAATGTAAATATTTATAGGGAGTGATTGTGGTCATCAATCACAAACAAGTGTAGAATTGAGGGCCTCAAAGCCATCAATCTATGATGATTTAAAATATCATCAGTTCAACAAAACATAAGGTATTAGGATAACACATTTTTTGTCATAATATCCATTCCCTAAAGTGTTAATTTATTCATAGAATAAGATAAATATATATATACATCTTGACAATTAGAGTTTTCATCCTTCAACTAATTTCTATCACAAACTCATCATTCACTCCAAAAGATAATACAAATAAAAAATATTATATTTATCCTAATAGTATAAGGATCCAATCATTAACACATACCATTATAATGAAAAAATATTTTTTTAATAAACAGGGACTTCCTGTAGGCTAATGGTAGGAAATAAAGTCTTTTTGCACTATGGTTGTCGGTTCGATTCCTGCATCTTTGTCCGACGCGACGGGTTATCGCTAGACCTGTAGGTTGTCCTTTTACTAAAACTATCATATCATAATATTCCAAAAATAATCATAATAAATTATTTATCAATGAACAATACTATCCAATGTTCAACTTAATCCATTTCAAAACATTATTGTTCTCCAAAGTACCTCTGTCCAGACTCTCTGTAAAAGGTATCAAAATTTCAAAATCAATCGCAACATCAGATTCTCCAAATAGAGTAAAGTTTATCTTATTTTCATATACTGAAAATATTATTACCATAGTCATATTGAAACCATAATGAAGAAAACAAGTACTGTAGTACAATCCTTATATATATCACGTTATTCTCATAACCAGAATATAATACTTGAGTCCAAAAACACAAATACATTAATTATTCCTCTTCAACTGTAGTAACAGCATAAGCTTGGCCTTGATCCCTTGGCATTTTATGAGGTAATTTTCCCTGATGCTTAGGAAATTAATTTTCATAATGCCCCATTTCTCTAAAATTCTAGCATTCAACATTGACAGCCTCCTTCTTTCCCTTGCAATCATGAGTCTGGTGACCTTTTTATCTACATTTTTAACAAACTCCCATTCCTTTTAGGCAAGTACCGGGGTGTTTCTTCCCACAATTTTCACATAATGGAAAATACTTTTATCACTTTTTCCCTTTATCTGTCTCTTGCTCCATCGTTCTCTTCTACTCATGCTTTACTTTATTGTCATAAGATTTAGAGAATTTCTTTTCTGTCTTGATAGCACATGAGACTATATCTTCGTACATTGATAAAGATTGTGAGACTAATGATCGAAGAAGAAATGGTTTTAACCCATAAAATAAATGATCAATCCTACTTATTGGGTTACATATATAATCTTCAGCATGTCTCACTAACCTTGTAAAGTTAGCCTCATACTTTGCGACATTCTCATCCTCATTTTGTCTCAGACTCAGAAATTGCCTTTCCATATCTGCTCGATGGTCACGAGGAAAGTATTTTTCTAAGAAAATATCGTTGAACTCCCTCCATTCCATATTTGATACTTCATCTTCTTTCTTCATGTTTTGAATCAATGACCACCATTGATCAACATCTTCAGTGAGGCGGTAAACTGCCATGACAACTATTTCCCTTTCGCTACTCCCCAAGGCGTGGAATATTTTTTCTAAAGCATTTATCCACTACTCAGCTACTAAGGGATTTGCACTCCCATTGAATTTTGGTGGTTGTTTCCTTATGAAGTGATATAACATTTATCCTCCACTCTATGGATAGAGGTGCTCCATATGGGTAAGGTTTTTATTCATAACCTGAGTGAGTTGTCCCAGTATGGTGATTAGCTGATCAGCACCAGTTGCATCACCAGCTCCACTATAATTATCTCGACAAGGAGGTAAATCCATGCATGGAGTGTGTTCATTGATACGGTTTCCATTCCTTCCACTAGGCGCCATTTCTAAACAATGGCATAAACTAGATCAAATTATGAATCAAAATACATAATCCCATACTTTTAAAACACTTAACATAAATTGAACTATTTATGAATATAATCCATAATCAAAAAAATATTTTCATTGAGGTGGTATATACTCATAATCCTTTCATAGTGGTTTGTAAAGAAAACGAGAATTATCCTAAGAATATCCCCCGAGAGTTTCATAACAAAGAGTGCAGCAAAGCCCATTTTTGTGCACTAGTTCCCATTCGAGTCTATCTCAAAGCAGTGTTTTCGGGTTTTACCCCTAGGTATATCTGTGCCAGAGCCGCCTCTACCTGCTCGTATCCAGACAGGGATGTATTGCTCGGAAAACTAAAAAAATATCTACAATACCAAAATTATAGGAAGTTCTTATATACTAATCGTCAAAGTCTATCTTGGGGCTATGTTCTCTAATCATATTTTTTCTAAATCTATCTTCCATGGTTATTTCTAAACTTCCACTGATACCAACAATAATTCCTCAACCCTAGTTTCCCAGAGTTGGTGCATTATTTTAATACATTGGAATGATTACAAGGAAGAAAATCCCAAAGTATTGATCAGTTTAGATGTCTTGGAAAATAGATTACATACATGAATGTTACATTACACTTTAAGACATAAAAAACATAAATAATCCTTTATGAACACCATTATTCCCTTGGCTTAACCTTTCATATCAATCACAATACACTTCTTGGAATCCTTGGAAAAATACAACATAGAAAAGGGGGAGCTCAAACGCTCAGTAAGGGTAAGTAATACAGCAAAAGACTTCATAAATAAGCATAAACATTTAAGGAAATGTATAACTAAAACAAAAACCTTTTAAACTTGAACTTCAGTATAATATGGCAGAAATAAAATAAAATAATTCCATTTACTTATTCACATGGATATTCTACTAATCAAATAATCACATGGAATATCAATAACCACATTCATAATAACGGAATGCATAATACCGAACATTAATTTTTGTGTCAAGGCCTCGTGCCAAGCCCTAATGGATAACTGTAAATGAAACCCAACCCGGAGAGCCCCTGTAACCGGACTCCTTCCCATAGAGCCTTTGTAACCGGACTCCAACCCGAAGTGCCTCTAAAAACCGGACACCAACCCAGAGTGTCTCTAATAACCGGACACCAACCCGGAGGGTCTGCTGTAACCGGACCCCAACCCAGAGGGCTTAATTTTACCGGTCCCCAACCCGGAACAAACTAGTCCAACACATTCATCTCAATAAGGGGATGAAATATAACATAAATATTCATATTAAAAATTGCATACGAAATGCCAAAACATTAATCATAAACCATTAATGGCATAAAAATAACTCATCCATAGTCAAACATATCACAAAACCTTAAATAAAATATGGAAGATTTTTATCATAATAAATCAAATTCAAACAAGTGTAAAATTTATCAAAGGATGTTGCCATTGATGAAATAAAAACTATTTGAGAGAAATATATATATTTTTGAAATCATTTAAAAGTCACATAATTATAAAAGAAAAAATTTAGATCGAAAATATTCTTATAAGCTTGTAAGGGAAGCTTCATAGATTTTATAATGGCAGAAAATAGTTGCACCAGTCGTATAAGTTAAAAAAAGACATTCTTACCTTATTTCTGTCGAAAGGGTTAAAAAGGACCTTGTTTGGAAAACAACAGAATGATTCCTTTATAAAATTATTATAAAAATTCAAACAAGGTTATAAATGAATTTAACCCATATTCTGTAAAATAGTAAGATTGTTTTGAAATACATTTTTAAGAAACATGGATGTGGATGATAAAGAGGTCCTAGTAGATAATTACGTATAAACAACCTCGGATAATGAAGATATTGCGAAATAAAACCTTATCAATTTGGTAACTTACAAAACATACAACATATGAAATAGGTATCATACAATGAATATGTAAATACACATAAATTAAAGTTTATTACACAAAGAATACAGTTATAGGTAGTACATACACCACAAAAAAGGTAATAGTGGCAATATGGCATGAATCTCCCTAGAATAAAGAGTGAGATGAAAACCTCTTACCTTGTACTTTTCCTTGGTTGATGGTAGGATAACCTCCTATATAATGGTGAAATAATTGTTATTAAATTATACAATAATAATATATATTAATATGATATTATATATGATCTTTTAACATTGCTTTGTTAATAAAATCTTAGTATTATCGTCGTTTTGGGTGTCAACTTACTCGTTTTCTTTTATATGTTTTGTTAAATAAGGTGTGTTTTTTATAGATAGGTTGTATAATATTAATATCCAGAATTATATTAAGTCTTTAAACATTATTTTTAACCATAATATGATAATTAATCTTGACTGGATACGATGGGGAATGAATCTCATTGCGTTCGTGGAGACGGTAGTCCGTACGTACGCACAGGCGACAATATCATTCTTTTGATATAAAAATAATATATAATTGGGTAGTATATAATATATAAATAATCATTATCATGTTATATTTATTATTTACATGAATCAATCATCATTATTATACCCACTCAAAGAATAATGTATTGAATAACAATTACACCACGATGTGGAGACGGTAAGCCCTACGTACGCACGTATGGTGACATGTCATTCAAGGGATGGATAGAATACTGAATATGGTTGTACCATATTTATTATAATATCATAGTATATAAGAGATACTGGAGTTATTATTTTATAATATAATTAACAAATAAAGAATATGTTGAAGAAGAAACGAACATTATAGTGGGTGGTGAAGACGTTACCTCTTCTTCGGGTTCTTCTATTTGATTAGATAAAAAGGGATCCTTAGGTTGGCTTTCTGATCAACCTAAGGAATCTAGGTTGAATTGAGGGATGTTGGGAGGCTATTTGGGCAGGGGATAGCCGAACTAAAAGGCTTTGATGGTGTGAAGAATTAGTTATAAGTGGTATCCTTTTACAATGGGGAGGAGGGTCTCTTTAAGAAAAACTTAAAGTATTATTTTATAATAAATTCATATTCAGTTTATAATGAATCCAATGTATATTTTTCAAAGTCTACGGTGGGGATGGGTGTATACCCTTTCAACCAATAGATTTTAGATAGTTTTGGGTCATTATATTAACCTTATTTTTAGTTTTAACTCTTAGTTAATTAGTTTGACACTTACCATGTCACTTTGTACTTTTATATTATATAGTAAATAAACATACTATATAAATCCATGCAACCCCAAAGTGGTAAATTAATGATACACCAATAATGGTATAAATCCTTTGGCAGAAAATTTTATTTTTTGGAATTAAATATCATTTAATAATATAATATTTGTTTAAAAAACTCTTCTATGTCAATTTTGACACTATTGGGTATTTCATTTTTGATAAATTCATAACAACATTATTACTTCGATACTAATTCATTTAATAAACTCTAACATGTCCTATTAACCTATAAAATTCGTGGAATTCATTAGAAGTCTCAAATTATATTTATTTGGGTATTTATAATATCAATTATTTTAATATTTCACTAATAAGTTAATTACTGCATCATCATTGTGTCATAAATAAATTATATTATTTAATGTATAAAAATTTTAAATAAAATATCATTATGTAGGAAATACTTTTATCTTTATGATTAAAATTTATATTGAAAATAAAACATATATAACCCTATGTAAAAATTGTTTTTCTAAAAGAAATAAGCTTGTGTCATTTTTGTATTTACTTTAACTTAATTAATATAAAGTGTCCCTATCACCTACAAGTGGCTCCATGGTGTACCAAATTCAAACCAAAGATTCCCATGGTCAGAAATGTATCCACCAATAAGGTTAGTACACATTTTAGGGTAATTTATTATTATTATAATATTATTTTTTTACCCTTACTTACCGGATTTACCCTTTAACCATGGTAAATAAAATATTTACCGAAGTAATTATTCAAAATGTCTAAAAATAAAAGTTTTCTATTTACACTATTTGGAAATACTGAATCCATTTATGGAATCCATTTTTCAAAATTCAAAACACAGAAGTAACAGAAACTAATTTAAAATTAATTCCCGCAATCAAAACAAAAAGCTTGTTTTTAACATATAATAACTATCAAAAGATTGACACATGTTTATGTCCAGTTTAATTATGAAATTATGTCCAATGACCAACATTGTATAAAATGGTAAAAATATATTATAAATATTCATTAAAACCACTCAAATTCATAATTTATCACTATTTATTATTTTTATTAAAAAAGATGTTTTTAATTAAAATTTAGTAATTTTCATTATTCTACAAAATATAAAATTTATCCGAAAAGTACCAAAACTTCACGCTATGCTAAATTCGATATTCCGAATCCAAAAATTAAGTCCATGTTAAGAGAAAATATTTATAAAATTTCAAAAAGTTGGTATTACTATTCATAACAGCTACTTTCATTTGTTGGGGTGTGTTAGAATCTCGAAGTTACGTACAATGCAAGCTATTGCATTATTCAAAGGGAAACGTATCGTGGAATCTTGTGGAGTTACATTCTCCCCTACTTAAATAAATTGTGTCCTCGTAATTTTAAATGGTTCTTCGAAAATAAAAGGGTAAAAATAGCAAATATCTTTGTGGGAAAACCCACATCGAAAATTGGGTTAATAAAATTTAGTTTTAATAAGAGGAAAAGCAAAATGAAAGGGTCACCGCCAAATTATGATATCAATTTTGAGAACATTGGTAGAAATTAGAGACAAATAGTAGGAGGAAAAACGTAAATATTTATAGGGGGTTATTGATGTCATCAATCAAAAACAAGTTTAGAATTGAGGGCCTCAAAGCAATCAATCTATGATGAATTAAAATATCTCCAGTTCAACCAAACATAATGTATTAAGAAAACACATTATTTGTCTGAAAATCCATTCCCTAAAGAATTAATTTCTTCATTTAATTAGATATATATATATATATATATATATATATATACATCTTGATATGTAGAGTTTTCATACTTCAAATAATTTCTACCACAAACTCATCATTCACTCAAAAAGATAATAGAACTCAAAAATATTATATTTAGCCTAATAGTATAAGGATCCAACCATTAACACATACCATTATAATGAAAAATTAATTTTTTAATAACCAGGGACTTCTTGTAGGCTAATGGTAGGTAATAAACGCATGTCGCACTATGGTTGTCGGTTCGATTCCTGCAGCTTTGTCCAACGCTACGGGTTATCACCAGACCTGCAGGTTGTCCTTGTCCTAAAACTATAGTATCATAATATTCCAAAAATAATCATAAGAAATATTTTAACCTTGAAAAATACTATCCAAAGATCAACTTAATCCATTACAAAACATTATAGTTATCCAATGTACCTCTGTCCGGACTCTCTATAAAAGGTATCTAAATTCCAAAATCAATCACAACATCATTTCTCCAAATAGATTACAATTTCTCTTATTGTCAGATACTGAAATTATGACTACCATAGTCAAATTAAAAACATAATGAAAACAACAAGTACTGCAATACAATACTTATATATATCACGTTATTCTCATAACCAGAATATAATCCTTGAGTCAAAAAACAAAAATACATTAATTATTCCTCTTCAACTGTAGTAATAGCATAAGCTTGGCCTTGATCCCTTGGCCTATTCTGAGTTAAGTTTCCATGATTCTTAGGAAATTCATTTTCATAATGCCCCATTTCTATACACATATATCATTCAACATTGAAGACCTCCTTCTTTCTCTTTTAATCACGAGTCTTGTGTCCTTTTTCTCCACATTTGTAACAAACTCCCATTCCTTTTAGGAAAAGTACCGGGGTGTCTCTTCCCAAAATTTTAACATAATGGAAAATACTTCTTTCCATTTTTCCCTTTATCTGTCTCTTTTCCATCGCTCTCTTCTTCTCTTTCTTTACTTTATTGTCATAAGATTTAGAGAATTCCTTTTCTGTCTTGATAGCACATGAGACTATATCTTCGTACGTTGAGAAAGATTGTGAGACTAATGCTCGACGAAGAAATGGGTTTAACCCATCAAATAAGCGATCAATATTACTTATTAGTTTACGTATATAATCCACAACATGCCTCGATAACCTTTTAAAGTTATCCTCATACTTTGCGACATTCTCATCCTCCTTTTGTCTCAGACTCAGAAATTGCCTTTCCATATCCGCTTGATGGTCACGAGGAAATTATTTTTCTATGAAAAGCCCTTTGAACTCCCTCCATTACATATTTTATACTTCATCTTCTTCCTCAATGTTTTGAATCAATGACCACCATTGATTAGCATATTCAGTGAGGCGGTAAACTGCCATAACAACTTTTTCCCTTTCACTACTCCCCAAGGCGTGGAATATTTTCTCTAAGGAATTTATCCACTACTCAGCTACTAAGGGATTTGTTCTCCCATTGAATTTTGGTGGTTGTTTCCTCATGAAGTGATCTAATATTGATCCTCCACGCTGTGGATCTGGGTGCTCCATACGGGAAAGGTTATTATTCATAACCTGAGTGAGTTTCCCCAGTATGGTGATTAGCTGATCAGCACCAGTTGCATCACCAGCTCCACTATAATTATCTCGACTAGGAGGGAAATCCCTACATGGAGTTTGTGCATTGATAAGATTTCCATTCCTTCAACTAGGCTCCATTTCTAAACAATGACATAAACAAGATCAGCTTATGAATCAAAATACATAATCCCATACTTGTAAATCACTTAACATAAATTGAACTATTTATGGATATAATCCATAATCAAAAAAAATGTTTAATTTGAGGTGGTATATACTCATAAACCTTTCATAGTGGTTTGTACAGAAAATGAGAATTATCCTAAGCATATCCCCCATGAGTGTCGTAACCTAGAGTGCAGTAAGGCCCGTTGTTGTGAACCAGTTCCCATTCGAGTCTAGTTCAAAGTGGTGTTTTCGGGTTTTACCCCTAGGTACATATGTGCCAGAGCCACCTCTACCTGCTCGTATCCAGACAGGGATATATTTCTCGGAAATCTCACAAAATCTCTACAATACCAAAATTCTAGGAAGTTATTCTATACTAATCCTCAAAGTCTATCTTAGTACTATGTGCTCTAATCAGAGTTTATCTAAATCTAGCTTTCAAGGTTATTGATAAACTTCTTCTGATACTAACTGTAACACCTCGACCCCAATTACCTAGAGTCGGTACATTATTTTAATACATTGGCATGATTACAAGGAATAAAATACCGAAGGACTGATCAGTTTAGTAGTATTGGAAAATAGATTACATAAACAAATGTTACATTACAATTTAAGATTTAAAAAAACATAAATAATCCTTTTTTAATGCCATTATTCCCTTGGCTTAACCCTACATATCAATCAAAATACACTTATTAGAATCTTGGGAAAAATAAAACATAGATTGGGGTGAGCTCAAATGCTCCATAAGGGTAAGCAATATAGCAGAAACCTTCATAAATAAGCATAAACATTAAAGGAAATGTATAACTAAAACAATAGACTTTTAAACTTGAACATCAGCATAATATAGCAGAAATTAAATGAAATAATTCCATTTACATATTCACATGGATATTCTACTAATTGAATAATCACGTGCAATATCAATAACCACTTTCATAATGAAGTAATGCATAATTACAAACATTAATTTTTATGTCAAGGCCCCGTGCCAAGACCTAAAGGATAACTGTAATCGGAACCCAACCCGGAGAGCCTCTGTAACCGGACTCCATCCCAGAGAGTCTCTGTAACCGGACACCAACCCAGAGTGCCTCTAATAACCAGACACTAATCCAGAGTGCCTCTAATAACCGAAAGCCAACCCAGAGGGTCTGCTATAACCAGAACCCAACCCAAAGGGCCTACTTTTACCAGTCCCCAACCCAAAACATTCTAGTCCAACACATTCATCTCAAGAAGAGGATGAAATATACCATAAACATTTGTATTAAAACTAGCATACGAAATGCCAAAACATTAATAATAAACCATTAATGGCATTAAAATAACTCATCCATAGTCAAACATATCACAAAAACTTATATACAATATGGAATATCTTTATCATAACAAATAAACTTCAAACAAGTGAAAACTTTATCAAAGGATGTTGACATAGATGAAATCAAAACTACTTGAGAGAAATATCTCTGTTTTTGAAATCATTTAAAAGTCACATAATTATAAAAGAAAACATTTACATCAAAAATATTTTTATAAGCTTGTAATGGAAGCTTCAAAGATTTTATAACGGCGGAAAATAGCCGCACCTACTGTATAAGTTAAAAAAAATACATTCTTAACATAATTCTGTCAAAATGGTTAAAAATGACCTTGTTTGGAAAACGACGGAAAGATTCCTTTATAAAATTCTTATAAAAATTCAAAAAAGGGTATAAATGACTTTAACAAATATTCTGTAAAATAGTAAGAATGTTTTGAAATACATTTTTAAGATACATGGATGTGGATGATAAAGAGGTCCCAGTAGGTAATTACGTATAAACAACCTTAGATAATGAAGAGATTGCGAAATAAACCCTTGTCAATTTGGTAACTTAAGAAACATACAACCAATGAAAGAGGTATCATACAATTAATATGTAAATACACATAAATTAAAGTTTATTACACAAATAATACAATTATAGGCAGTACATACACCACACAAAAGGTAATAGTGGCAATATGGCATGAATCTCACGAGAATAAGGAGTGAGATGAAAACCCATTAACTTGTAATTTTCATTGGTTGATTGTAGGTTAACCTCATATATAATGGTGAAATAATTTTTATTAAATTATACAATAATCATATATATTAATATGATATTATATATGATCTTTTAACATTTCTTTGTTAATAAAATCTTAGTATTATCGTCGTGTTGGGTGTAAACTTACTCGTATTATTTTATATGTTTTTTTTACATAATCCATGTTTGTTATGGATAGGTTGTATAATATTCATATACAGAATGATATTAAGTTTTTAAACATTATTTTAACCATAAAATGATAATTATTCTTGAATGGATATGATGGGGAATGAATCTCATCGCGTTCGTGGAGATGGTAGTCCGTACGTACGCACGAGCGACAATATCATTCTTTTGATGTTAAAATAATATATAATTGGGTAGTATATCATATATAATGAATCATTATCATGTTATATTTATTATTTACATGAATCAATCATCATCATTATACCCATCCAACTGATAATGTATTGAATAACAATTACACCACGGCGTAGAGATGGTAAGCCATACGTACGCACGTATGGTGACATGTCATTCAAGAGATTGATAGAATACTAAATATAGTTGTACCATATTTATAATAACATCATAGTATATAAGAGATACTATAGTTATTATTTTAGAATAGAAATAAAAAATAAAGAAGAAGTTGAAGAAGAAAGGAACTTTAAATAGGGTGGTGAAGATGTTACCTCTTCTTCAGGTTCTTCCTTTTGATTTGATCAAAAGGGCTCCATAGGTTGGATTTCTGATCAAACTAAGGCCACTAGGTTAAATTGAGGGATTTTTGGAGGCTATTTGGGTAGGTTTTATCCGAACAAAAAGGCTTTGAAGGTGTTAAGAATTGGTTAGAAGTGGTTTCCATTTATAAGAGGGAGGAGGGGCTCTTTACGAAAAACATAAGTATTATTTTATAATAAATTGATTTTCAATTTCTAATGGCTCCAAAGTGGATTATTCAGAGTCTAAGGTGGGTATGGTTTGAAAAAATATCATCCAATATATTTTAGACAGGTTTGGGCCATTATATTAACCTTATCTTTTAGTTTTAACTCTTAGTTAATTAGTTTGACACTTACCATATCACTTTGTATTTTTATATTATATAGTAAATAAACTTACTATATATATCCAAGAGACCCCAAAGTGGTTCATTAATGATACACCAATAATGATATAAGTCCTTTTGATGAACCTTTTATTTTTAGAAATTAAAAATCAATTAATAATATAATATTTGTTTTAAAAACTCTTCTATGTCAATTTTGACACTATTGGGTATTTTGTTTGTGATAAATTCATAAAAACTTTATGACTTCGATTGTAGTTAATTTAATAAACTATTATATATACTATTAACCTATTAAAATTTTTTAATTCATTAAAAGTGTCAAATTATATTTATTTTGGTATTTATAATATCAATTATTTTAATATTTCACTAATAAGGTAATTACTGCATCATCATTGTGTCATAAATAAATTATATTATTTAATATATAAAAATTATAAATAAAATATCATTATATAGGATATATTTTTAGATATCTATTTAATATTTATAATTGAAAATATAACATATATATCCCTATGTAAAAATGGTTTTTCTAAAAGATATAAGTTTATGTAATTTTTGTATTTACTTTAAATTAATTAATATAAAGTCTCCCTATCACCTACAAGTGGCTCCATGGGGTCCCAAAATCGACCCAAAGATGCCCATGGCCTGACATGTATCCATAAATAAGGTTAGTACACGTTTTAGGGTAATTTATTGTTATTATTATATTATGTTTTTACCATTATTTACCGGATTTACCTTTTAACCATGATAAATAAAATATTTACCGAAATAATTATTCAAAATGTCTGAAAATAAAAGTTATCTATTTACACAATTTAGGCATACTAATTCCAAATATGGAATCTATTTTTCCAAATTGAAATCACAGAAGTGGCATAAATTAATTTAAAATTAATTCCCGCTGTCAAAACAAAAAGTGTGTTTTTAAGATATAATAACTATCAAAAGATTGACACTTGTTTATGTCAGGTTTAATTGTGAAATTATGTCCAATGACCAAAATTGTATTAAATGGTAAAAATATATTATAAATATACATTAAAACCACTGAAATTCATATTTTCTCCCTATTAATTATTTTGAATAAAAAAGTTGTTTTTAATTAAAATTTTGTAATTTTCACTATTCATCAAACTATAAAAGTAATCTGAATAGTACCGAAATTTCACCCTAGGATAAATTAGATATTCCAAATCATAAAATGAAGTCCACTTTGAGAGATAATATTCATAAAATTTCAAAAAGTGGGTATTACTATTCATAACGGCTACTTTGATTGGTTGTGGTTTGTTAGAATCTCGATGTTACGTACAATGCAAGGTATTGCATTATTCAAAGGGAAACATACCATGGAAGCTTGGGTTGTTACATTATCCTCTAAATAAATAATTTTGGATCCATTATAAATCGAAATTTTTTTTATTATAAAATAATATTTCAATCATTCTTAAGGTTCCCCTCACCCCTCTTATATAAAAGGGAACTTACCATTCTATTAATTTCACACCTCCAATGACTTCTGGAACGACCAAACCCTTCCCAAATATCCTCCCAACCTTCCTCCCTTCATTCTAGAGTCCTTATTTTAGTCATAAATCCAACCTATGGATCCCTTTCGATTAAATCAAAAGGAAAAACCCGAAGAAGATGTAAATATTCCATCACCTCTTTCATGTTCTTTTCTTCTTCCACTTCCACTTTCTTTGTTGTTTACATTATAAAATAATAACTCCAGTATCTTCTATATACATTGATGTTATTATAAAAATGTTACAACCATAATCATTATTCTATCCTTCCTATAAAAGACAAAGACACCATACGTGCATACATACGGATTACAGTCTCTACGTCGTGATGTAGTTTGTTATTCATACACTTCAACACTTGGATGGGTATAATAATGAGTATAAATTATATAAATAATTAGTATAAAATTATAATTTTCCTGTATATATGATATACTATCCAATTATATATGATTCTAATATCAAAAAAATGATATTGTTGCTCGTGCGTACAAACGGATTACCATCTCCAAGAACGCGATGAGATTCATTCTCTATCTTAATCATTCAAGACTAATATTCATTTGATGACTAAAAATAATAATTTTTAATGACTTAGTATCATTCTGAGTATAAATAAGATATACATCTCCACAACAAACATTACATATGTAACAAGAATATAAAGGATAAAATGAATCAGTTAACACCCGAAACGATGATACTACTGAAATATCATTAACAAAGAAATATTTGAAGATCATATATGATATCATATTAAGGTATATGGTTCTTGTATAATTTAATAACAATTATTTAACCATTATACAATAGGTTAATCTACCATCTACCAAGGAAAATTACAATCTAAGGGTTAATTTCACAATCTCTTTATTATCCGAGGTTGTTTTTACGTAAGTATCTACTGGGACCTCTTTATCATCCACATCCATATTTCTTAAAAATGTATTCCAATTTTTTTTACTATTTACCAAAATATGGGTTAAATTCATTTATAACCTTTTTATATTTCTATAAATTGGTTTGAAATGAATCATTCCATCGTTTTCCAAACAAGGTACCATATGTCCTTTTCAACCAAATTAAGGTAACAATGTCTTTCTTAACTTAAACAGCAGGTGCGTCTATTTTCCACCGTTATAACATTGTCTAAGCTTCACATACAATATTATAAGAATATTTTCAAAATTAATATTTTCTTTAATAATTATATGACTTCTAAATGATTTCTAAATAGAAAGAGATATTTCTCTAAATAAAGTTTCGATTTCATCTTTTTCAGCATCCTTTGATGGATTGTGAGTTTATTTGAAGTTTAGTTATTATGATACAAAATACTCATATTGTATTGAATGTTTTGTGATATGTTTTACAATGGATGTGATATTTTTATACCATTCATGGTTTATGGATAAAGTATTGACATTTCATTTGCATGTTTTAATACGCATGTTTATGTTTTGTTTTAACCTTTTCATATGAGGAATGCATTGGACTTAGTAAGTGACAGGTGGAGCCCTCTATAGCTCCTTGATGAATCATTTGGTCTCATGAGACAAACTAGTGTCTTGGCACAAGGCGTTGAAAAATTCTTATTTGTAGTCTTGGCACAAGGCCTTGACTCTGTGGTTATGAAGTCTTGCATTATGCATTCCATCATTATAAAAGTGGCTATTGATATTGCTTCTGATTATTCGACTAGTAAAATAACCATGTGAACAATTAAATGGAATTATTTGATTTTTTTACCATATTATGCTGAAGTTCAAGTTTAAAAGGATTTTATTTTATTCTGACATTGCCTTAAATGTTTATGCTTATTTATGAATGTTTCTACTATATTGTTATCCTTACTGAGAATCTAAGATCACCCCTTTATATGTTATATTTTTTTCCCAGGATTCGAGAAGTATATTATGACTGACATGTAGGGATAGTCTAATCTATATGGGTGTGTCCAATGGAGACTATGTTGTTTTAGTTTTTCATTTTATAATTTAATGTAAATCTTATGATTGTATCTACTATTTCCAAGGAAACTGAACTAATCGGTCTTTCGATTATTGATCATTTGTGACCATTCCAATGTTATGTAATAATTCACTGACTCTGGGTAACTAGGGATGGGGCGTTATAGTTGGTATTAGAGGAAGTTTAGTACAAACAATGGAAGCTATATTTAAAAAAAACTCTGATTAGAGAACATTACCCTAAGATAGACATTGAGGATTAGTATAGAATAATTTCCTAGATTTTTTGTATTGTAGAGATTTTGCAAGTTTTTCAAGGAATACATCCCTATCTAGATACAAGTAGGTAAAGGCAGCTCCAGCACAGATATACCTAGGGGTAAAACCTGAAAACACCTCTTTGAGATAGACTCGAATGGGAACTGGTGCACGACAACAAACCATGTTGCACTCTTGGTTACGACACTCCTTGGGGATATGAATAGAATAATTATCTTTTTTTACAAACCATTATAAAAGGTTTATGAGTATATACTTCCTCAACGAAAATGTTTTTATGATTATGGATTATATCTATAAACTGTTCAATTTATGTTATGTGTTTTACATGTTTGGATTAATGTATTGTGATTCATAAACTAATCTAGTGTATGCCATATTTTAGAAATGGTGCCTAGTGGAAAGAATGTAAAATATATCAACATACATAATCCATTTAGGGAGTTCCCTCATTCTCCAGATAATAATAGTGGAGCTGGTGAAGCAACTGGTGCTGATCATCTTATCAACATATTAGGAAACTCACTCAGGTTATGAATAATAACAGTACTCGTATGGAGAACCCTGATCCACATCGCGTAGGATCATTATTATACCACTTCATGAGGCAAAAACCACCAACATTAAATGGGAGTTCAAATCCATTAGTATATTATCAATGGATAAATTCCTTAGAGAAAATAGTTCAAGCTTTGGAGAGTAGATAAAGGGAAAAAGTTATCATGGTAGTTTATCGCCTCACGGGAGATGCAGATCAGTGGTGGTCATTGATTCAAAACCCAAATGAAGATGATGAAGTATCAAATATGGAATAAAGGGATTTTATAGAGTTTTTAAAAGATAAATACTTCATTAATGACCATCAAGCGGATATGGAAAAACAATTTTTGATTTTGAGGCAAAAAGAAGATGATAATGTCGCAAAATATGAAGATTACATTATAAGGCTATCAAGGCATGCATCATATTATATTTGTAACCCATGGAGTAAAATTAACCAATTCATTGATGGGTTAAAAACATTTCTTCATCGAGCATTAGTTTCACATTCCTTCTCCTCATACGAAGATATTTACTCATGTTCTATCAATATAGAAAATGAATTCTCTAATTCTTATGAATTTAATGCAAAGCAATAGAATAAAGGATATAATGGTCAATCTGGAAAAGTAAATAAGGGTAATAAGGGAAATTTTGAATATATATTAATGAGTAAATGTGAGAAGAAACCCCCTGGTATTTTCTTAAAGATAATGGGAGTCAGTTATATGTGTGGTGAAAAAGGCCATCACGCTCATGATTGCAAGGGGAAGAAAGAGGATGTCAATGTTGAGTGATACAGTTGTATATAAAATGGTCATTATGAAAATAATTATTCTAATCTCCAAGGGAACTTACCTCAGAAAAGGCCAAGGGGGAAAGGCCAAGCATATTCTATCACTACTACTGAGGTTGAAGCTCCGAAAGATTTGATGGCAGGTAATTTAATGGTTTCGTGATGTTTATAAAATGCATTATTTGATTCTAGATCATCGCATTGTTTCATATCTTCCCAGTTTGATAAGAAAGGTTGATATTTTCAATTGGACATAACAAGGGATTTTTCAGTCAATACCTCTACGGGATGTATCATCGTAACAATTTTTTGTGAAACAGTTCCCATTAGAAAATATGAATGTTCTTTATCAGCTGATCTCATCTTCATACCCATGATTGAAGTTGATATAATCCTAGGAATGGATTGGATTTTGGACCATGATGAGAATATATATTTTAAGATTAAGGTGGTTACAATTTTTGATGATGATAAGGAGTACCTTATATTTAGAGTAGAAATATCACCACCTAAATCTTATCTAGATCCACCCCCAGTATCTCTACTATGTTCAATTATTGGGGAAAAAGAGAATGAAGTAACTACGGGTGAGGAAAATAATGTTCAAATAGATGACATATCTATTGTGCATGAATATGTTGATGTATTTCCATAGGATTTACCTGGACATCCTCCATAATGAGAAATTGAGTATTCCATCGAGTTAGTTCCTGGTTCAAGGACCATATCGAAGTCCCCTTATAAAATGGTCACTGTAGAATTAGTGGAACTAAATAAACAACAAGAAAATATTGTAATAAGATATTTATTCACCCTAGTGTTTCTATATGGGGATCCCATGTCCTTTTTGTTAAGATGAAAGATAGATCTATGAGGTTGTGCATTGACTACAGGGAGATAAATCCTATAATAATAAATAACAAGTATCCCCTACCTCACATTGATGATTTATTTGACCAAATTCATGGAGTTAAATATTATTCAAATATTGAACTTTGATCTAGATATCATCAGTTTTGTGTGAATATTGAAGACATTCTGAAAACAAAATTTCAAACCAGGTACGTGCATTACGAGTTTACAGTAATGCCTTTTGGGATGACTAATTCACCCACTATTTTCTTGGATCTAATGAATAGAGTATTCAAAGAATATACTGAAGAAGTTGAAGTTGTATTTATTTATGATATCCTGGTATACTTCAAAAGAAATGAAGATCATGAAAATCACTTGCGCACCATTCTAAAAACCCTCAGATTAAATGAATTATACGGATAGTTTAGCAAGTGTGAATTTTGGCATCAAGATATTTCTTTTCATGGACATATTGTCTATAAGGATGGAATATCTATTGACCCTTCAAAGACCTATGCAGTCCAAGAATGGCCAGAACTGAAGAGTATAACTAAGGTACCATGTTTTATTGGTTTTTTTGGTTATTATTGTTGATTTTTACATAATTATGCATGATTGGATAACCCATTAACAAAGCTCACACGTAAAGGGGATTGATTTTTTTTGAAAAAAGAGTGTATATAATGTTTTGAAGAACATAAGAGATGATTTTTCAATGATTCTATCTTGACTCTACCATCAGGGAATGATGGGTTTGTTATTTATAGTTATGCTTCAAAGAAAGGACATGGTTGTGTACTTATGTAGAATGATAGAGTTATTTTATATGCATCACGGCAGCTAAAAATTTATGAGCAAGACTATCCTACTCGCGATCTTGAGTTAGTAGCTGTAATATTTACTCTGAAAATATGGAGACATTATCCCTATGGTGAGAATTTGAGATATATACTGATCATCAGTGCTTGAACTATATATTCCCAATGAAACTACTCAACATGAGGCAAAGGAGATGGCTTGAACTACTCAAGGATTATGAATGCATAATACAATACCACCCATGTAAGGCATATAAGGTGGAAAATGCTTTGAGAAGAAAGTATCATGGAGTTTTGAACAAGATGAGAGTTGAAAGGGATGTATTTTCATGGATCTAGTGAAAATGGATATGGGAATAATCATGGAAGGTGAAACATCAATAATTTTTCAAATGGTTTCCAAACCATCTTTACTAGAAAACATAAAATGTTCTTAGGATGATGATGAGGAGTTTCAAAAAAAATACAGCTATGAATGATGGGAGATTGATCGACTTCATATATGAAGTCTGGATTTTGAAATTGAAGAATATACTTTGTGTTCCTGATATACCTGATCTGAAAAGGTAATTGTTAGATGATGTTCATAGAACCAATTTCTCTACACACCCTGGTAGCACCAAGATGTATAGATATTTGAATGAACATTTTTTTTGGGACAACATGAAGAGGGAGATTTTTTATTTTGTGTCAAGATGTATGGTTTTTCAACAAGTAAAAGCTGGAATGTAAAATCCTATAGGAGTCATGAAACCTCTTCCCATACCTGAGTGGAAATGGGATAATATTACGATGGAAATTTTCATTGGAATAGAAAAGACTCCTGGATGGAATGATGCAATATGGTTCATTGTTGATCGTCTTACCATGTTAGTGTATTTTCTAGATATAAGAGAATATTTTCCCTTTAACGTCTAGAAAGACTATATATTAATGATGTTTTAAGTCATCATGGAGTACCCTTATCGATTGTTTCTGATCGGGATCCCTGTTTTACATCAATATTCTGGAAAAGTCTTCAAAAATTACAGGATACTAACCTTCATTTGAGCATTGCCTACCACCCTCAAACTGATATACAATCCGAACAGACTATTAAATCCTTATAAGACATGTTGATATCTTTCTCCCTTGACTATCAAGGTATATGGGGTCAAATTTTACCTATGGTAGAATTTTCCAATAACAATAGCTTCAATTCAAGTATTCAGATGGCACTATATGAAGCGTTTTATGGAAAGAGAAGTCGCACACCAACTTGTTGGGATGATGTTGGTGAAAGAAAACTAGTTGTCCCAGAACATGTTGAGGAAGCAATGGAAAAGGATAGGTTATCCAAACCCACTTCAAAGCAGCCCAAAGTAGGAAAAAGAGCTATGCTGATAACCAAAGGAAGGATTATGAATTTCATGTAGAAGATCATGTTTTCACGAAGGTATCTCAATGGATGGGTGTTATAAATTTCGGTAAGAAGGGTTAATTGAGTCCCAGGTACATCGTACCTTTCGAAATTCTAGAATGATTTGGAGTTGTAGCTTATCGTTTGGCACAGCCTCCAAGTCTCTCCAAAGTTAGTGATGTGTCCACTTATCACTGTTGAGGAAATACATGCTTGACCCAACGCATGTACTCACCTATGAGGAAATTGAACTTCAACATGATCTGTGTTATTTTGAATAGCCTGTAAAAATTCTTGATACAAGAGAACAAGTGCTGAGAAAGAGAATTAATGGTCTGGTAAAATATCTATGGAGAAACCGTAAGATGGAAAAGGCAACGTGGGAAACAGAGAAACTTATGATGAAGAACCACCAAAATATTATTGTGCCTTAGTATAATATAAATTTTTAAGACCAAATTATTTGAAGGAGGGAAGAATGTAACACCCGAAGCTTCCACAGAACGTTTCCCTTTGAATAATTCAATAGCTTTCATTGTATGCAACTTCGAGATTCAAACACACTGCGACCAATCAAACTAGCTGTTATGAATAGTAATACACATTTATTTAATTTTTTTTAAAATTTATCTATCATAATGGATATCATTTTTGGATTCAGAATATAGAAATTAGATTAGGGTGAATTTTTGGTATTTTTATGAAAACTTTTTATTTTTGATGAATAGTGAAAACACTGCGTTATTGTTTAAAACCAACTTTTTATTATAATAATTAATTACTTTATTTAAATTTATTTTATGTAGAAATAGATACATAATACTTATATATGTTCAATGTAATTTATTGGACTCATTTTGTAATAATATTAGATATATAAAATTTTATTGAAATTTTCACTGTCTTTTACCCACCTCCTAGAATAATTTGCAAGTTCGCATGAAACACAATTTTACCTCATTTTTGAGTGAAATTTAAAAAAATACAAGAGACAGGGTTGATATTATTATGAAAAATGTGGTTCAATAAGATGAAAATTATTTTTGGTGAATAGTAACTTTTTACTTTTATTTTCCACGGTTAAAAGTAAACAGGGTAATTTAGGGTAAATAGATATTATTATTACCCTGACACATGTCCTAATTCTATTGGATAAGTGTAATTAGACCAAAATAACTTTAGGAATAAAATATAATCTTTTAGGTCCACATGGATTAGATTAGGACATTTATTATTATTTTAAAGAAGAGTTAAAATAGTTAAATTCAAAGTTTAATAACAAAACCATTTTTAATATAGGGTAAAAATATATAAATTCAACAATAAATATTCATTAAAAAGGTAAATAAATTTAATACCTAATTATATTTTATTTATAATTTTTAGACGTTAAATAATTTAATTTATTTATGACACAATGATGATGCAATAATTATTTTTACAATGAAATATTAATATAATTTACAATATAAATATTCAAATATATGAAATTTGATACTTTTAATGAATTCAAAAAAAATTTAAGGATAATATTACATTTTAGATATAAAAAATTAACTTTATTCTAAGTAATAAAGTTTTTAGGACTTTATCAATATTCATATATTAAATAATGTCAAAATTGACATAATTGAGATTTTAAAACAAATGCTATATTATTTGTGATATAATATTCCTAAAAATATAAGGTTCAGCAAAAGGCCCTTTATAATATTATATATGTCATTAATTAACCTATTGGGATTCACTTGGCAGTTTATAGTATGTTTATTAGCCATATAATATAAAAATACAAAGAGATATGGTAAATGTCAATCTATTTAACTAGGAGTTAAATCTAAAAGATAAGGTTAATATGGTGAACCAAACCTATATAAAACCTATTGTTTTAGGGGTTTTAGACCTATATCTACCTTATACTCTAAATAAAACATTTTGAGCGATTAGAAACCGAAAATTATTTTATTATAAAATAATATTTCTATCTTTCTTAAGGTGCCCCTTACCCCTCTTATATAAAAGGACACTTCCCATTCTCTTAATTTCACACCACCAAAGGCTTTTGGTTCATCAAAACTCTGAAAAAATATAATCCCAACCTTCCTAAACTCATCATAGAGGCCTTACTTTAGTCATAAATCCAGCCTAATGATCCCTTTTTTTCAAATCAAAAGGAATAACCAGAAGAAACGTAAATATTTCATCACCTCTTTCAAGTTATTTTCTTCTTCCACATCCTCTTTATTTGTTGTTTTAATTATAAAATAATAACTCCATTATCCTCTATATACTTTTATGTTATTAAATAAATGTTATGACCTTATTTTTTATTCTATCCATCCTATAAAAGACTAAGTCATCATATGTGCATATGTATGGATTACCATCTCCACGTCGTGGTGTAGTTTTTTATTCAAACAAATCATCATTTGGATGGGTATAATAATGTGTATAAATGATTTAAATAATAAATATACATGATATTGATTCTTTATAGATAATATAATATCCATTTATATACCAGTTTAATATCAATAGAATTATATTGTCGCTCGTGCGTACGTACAGATTACCATCTCCACGAACGCGATGAGACTCATTCTCCAGCGTAATCATTCAAGATTAATTTTCATTTGATGATTAAAAAAAATAATTTTTTAAGACTTAATATCATTCTAAATACGAATAAGATACATCCTATCCATAATAGACATTACTTATGCAACAAATCATATAAAGAAAGACGAATCAGTTAACATCCAAAACAATGATACTACTAAAATATCATTAAGAAAGCAATATAATAAGATCATACATGATATCATATTAATGTATATGGTTATTTTATAATTTAAAAACCATTATTTTACAATTATACAGGAGTTTAACCTACCCTAGACCAAGGAAAAGTACATGGTAAGGGTTAATTTCACAATCACTTTTTTATCCGAGGTTGTTTTTACGTAAGTATCTTATGGGACCTCTTTATTATCCAGATCCATGTTTCTTAAACATGAATTCCAAAACATTTAAAATATTTTCCAAACTATGGGTTAAATTTATTTATACCCGTGTTTGACTTTCTATAAAATGGTTTGAAAGGAATCTTTCTGATGTTTTCCAAACAAGGTACCTTATGACCTTTTCAACAAAATAAAGGTAAGAATGTCTTTTTTAACTTATACAGCAGGTGTGGCTATTTTCCATCATTATAACATCGTCAAATCTTCCATTACAAGATTATAAGAATATTTTTAAAATAAATGTTATCTTTTATAATTATTTGACTTTTAAATGATTTCAAAATAGAAAGAGATATTTCTCTGATTTTTTTATGATTTCATCTATGTCAACATCCTTTGATAGATTGTGAGCTTATTTTATGTTGATTTATTATGATACAAAACTTCCATATTTTATTGAAGGTTTTCTGATATTTTTGATTGTGGATTTGTTATTTTTATACCATTCATGGTTTATTGATAATTTATTGACATTTCATCTGCTAGTTTTAATACAAATGTTTATGTAATGTTTAAAACGTTTCATATGAGTAATGAATTGGACATAGTATGTGACGGGGGCATCCCGATAAAGATCCTTGATGCATCAGTAGGTCTCATGATACAAACTAGTGTCCTGGAACAAGGCCTTGAAAAAATATTATTTTTAGTCTTGCAACATGGCCTTAACTTTGTGGTTTTGAATTCTGTTATTATGCAATCCATCATTATGAAAGTGGCTATTGATATTGCATGTTATTATTCGACTAGTAGTATATCCATGTGAATTAGTAAATGTCATTATTTGATTTTATCTTTGACGTATTATGCTGATGTTCATGTTTAAAAGGATTTTGTTTTAGTCTTGCATTGCCTTACTTGTTTATTCTTATTTATAAAAGTTTCTACTATATTGTTATTCTTACTGAGTATCTAAGCTCACCCATTTCTATGTTTTATTTTTTTCCCAGGATGCCAAGAATTATATTATGACTGACATGTAGGGATAGTCTAAAGGATAGAAGTGTGGCCTATGGAGACAATTTTGATATAGTTTTTCATTTGGTAATCTTATTTAAAACATATAAATGTATATAGTATTTCAAAGGCTACATAACTTATTGATCTTTAAAAACTTGATCTTTTGTGACCATGCCAATGTTATGTAATAATGCACTGACTCTAGATAACTAGGGTCGGGGTGTTACATATTTATGGAGTAAGGGTCCTTATGAATAGAGAACTTTCCTTCCCAACAATCCCTAGTGCATGAAAGGTTTGAATCTAGGGTATTTGAATTCTACCCGAATAAAGGGAGTGAATTGTGTGAATTAATAATCTCATGATTTGGAACATAAAGTGTGTGGCATGATGATGGAGGTTAATTTTTGACCTTGATTGAAACATAACACCATTTATCATTTTGTTAGGTATGGGGATAGACAGATGAGGGTCAACCATTCACCATGTTCAAACACAAGACCTATCTAAAAATGTTTTCATAAGTCTTTGGGGAATGTTCCCAAGAAGGTAGGTGATCTAAAATGGCATGTCAAAATTTTGGTTATGGGGGCTCATTCAGACATGGTAGCGGATCAAGATCCAAATAGAGGTACACATGAAGCCTATGGATGAATTTATATAATGTATGAATTGAATCAATTACTCTTAGGATTTTTTCATTAAGTATTTTAGCTCATTTGGTAGGCATATGTGTCTAAATAAATGTCAAACTCATATTCCATGTAACACCAAAAGTTTTTATGTACCTTTTTTCGAATAAATTAAATTAACATTTATGTCTTCCAATATACTAAGACAAACATTCCATTAATAAGAATCCAACTATGTGTATATTACAAAAAACATTTAAATTGTGTATATTTCATGGAACATCTACTTGGTGTATATTACATGTGACACTTATTTGAATTACGTTACACACAACACCTATGTTTCAAAGAAACATCATTTTTCAGGTATAATTTTTTAAAAGAGATTTAAATAACCTAGTTGTTAAACATAGTAATAGGATTAGTAATAAATACTTTTAAAATATGTTTTATAATGTTATCATATAAATAAAAAATATTGATAATGAAGGGTATAATTTTTGGTAAAGTCCTTATATGGTTAAAAATACTATTTTTCTCAAATGAACAGCTTTTAATTCCCTTCTGTGAAAATTAGTAAAATTAATTTTAGAAATATATAATAATTTAATTTGATAAAATATGATTTATTTTTGAATTTATAATGTTGAAATTATATTAGGGTGATTTTTTTAGAAATTTTCTGAGAAACATAAATTTTGGATGAATAATGAAAAATATCGAATACTAATTCAAAACTGCATTTTTCATCTAATTTATTTATAAGGATAAATTATATTTTGATTCTGGTTAGAATTTATATAAGTTATTAATTTTATCAATTAATAAAATATACGTCATTTTATCAAATTTTATTTAGAAATTAGATATAAAAACTTTGCTAACATTGGATCATTTTTACTATAAAAAATCGTTCTTTCATCCCGTCTTCAGGATAAATTTTTAATTAATTTTAGAAACATATATGACAGGAACTTGGAAAAATTATTTCCATATTTTTAATAATAATAATTTCTAATTTATAATTCTCTAAAACTAGTTTTTGACCAACAATATTATTGAATGTAATTAAAATTAATATCATCAATTAAGGTAAACATAATATTAACTAAGGATGAAACCTAAAATATAAGACCCATAATAACCTTAAAACATGTCCAAGAGTAATTTTATGGACATATTTCTACCCTATGATCCCTTTTTAGACTTTGGATAACTGTTTTATCCACTTTCAACATGAAAAACGTGGGTAGAATTCAATCTTCAAATATTTAAAAGAGTGTCGCTTCTCTTCCACTATAAAAGGCCCCATCTCCTCCCACTACCTCACACCCATATAAAACAAGGATCATCCATTATCATGCCAATACACCTCCAAAAAAACCACCCTACCTCTATAAGTCTCCCCATGGTCATAAATAAATTCAATGGTTCGTTTTAGATGAAACCAAAAGGAGTTTCCCGATTAAGAGGTAACAAATTCTCTCAAGATCCATTATTTCATTTTTTCACCACATACCATCTCATTATTCTAGTACAATATAATAACCCTATATATATAATATATTATTAGTTTTTTATTCTATGGTTTTGAAATACACTAACAAACACCCCCATATAATTGGTAGTGAAGATATTGTTTATGTGTACAGCGAATTGCCAACTCAAAAAATGAGGATTGTTTATTTTTCATTTACCACATATCACGGTAGAAATTATTATGTAAGAACTATTTATATATTTTATATATTATATTTATTTTGTATTTAATATTCTATGACAATTTTAAAAAATATAACATTATACATTGAACATGGTGTAAATGCGATAATTTCATTTGAGGAATGGTGGACTACTTCCCCCTCAAAGTGATGTGATTCATTTACACACTATATAAAATGGATTAATAATGTGTTTAGTGAAATAATATGATATATATGAAATAATAATTCTAATGTAGTTAATATATATATATATATCATTTTCATTCTTTCTTTCAATATGAATATAGAAAAAGAAACAATGTTCATTCATATGTATGGTTTACCTTCTCCATGAATGGTGTATTGAATTTCATACTAATATATTCTGTATATAATAAAAATAAACATAAAATAAATATGAATGATATTTATATCATTATGTATATTATTGAAATCATGATATAAGTATAAGGACAAATAATATAACAAATTAAGACACTTGTGATTAACAAAGTGAATATTACATGATGTGAAACATTAACATATGATTGTTAAAAACCCGGTAATATAAGGTTAAAATCAAACCATAAAATGAATTATATATAATAATATGGTTTTTAAAAATATTTATAATAA
This sequence comes from Viscum album, assembly GCA_963277665.1. Classification (NCBI taxonomy): domain Eukaryota; kingdom Viridiplantae; phylum Streptophyta; class Magnoliopsida; order Santalales; family Viscaceae; genus Viscum; species Viscum album. The sequence goes on from OY728155.1 coordinate 882,117,987, forward strand.
ATCTATATTTATTCTATAGTTTCTATTAATGAGTATGATGAGATTCAATACACAAGGTACTAGAATTTAATCTCACTTTTTATTTCTCTAAGATACATGCTTTATTCACCACCAATTCCTTTTATGTGGTGTATATAGAACACATATATGTATTATATTATTAATATAATAAATTTTAGTGCATTTTCATACCCATTATATTATCTTTATTTCATGGGGTTTAGTTTCAAAATTTTCCAGGTCAGTAAAGTAAGTTGGTCTTAATTTTCCTTCATTGAGACTCATTCAATGTTACCAACCTATATTTTGTAAGTGGATTACATACTACCTCTTTCATAATGAATCATTAATATAATTCCTTTAATTTTATTTCAAGCATCATGTAATTTCATTTTCTTACATGTGGAGTATTTTTCAATGTTTACAAGTTGTATGAGTTTATTTAACCAATATCATTACTTTTCTAGATTTTTTATGATTATCTTTACTTTGATAAATCCCAATGATCCATCCCTCAAAAACACTAATGAGTTTACTTGTCCTATGTTTTAATAATATATATCCTTGTAAAATTACCATTTTATAGTCATTGGTACTTAAGATCATTAATAAAATATTTTTAATAAAAAACTAATTGAATTTATTCCTTGTTTCAGAAATCTGTTTTATTTAAAAACCATGTTTTTAATAAATGTTTTTGATATTTTATTTAAAACACTAGTTCATAAAACATTATTTACGTCACCATTTTTTATTTCGGTTATATATAAATGACGTGATAATATGTGAAATGTTGTTTTTTACGTCGGTTATTTTATAACCGATGTAAAAAATGCGGTGAGTAAAATTTTAATTTCAGTTATTTTATTAACCGACGTTAAAAATCGTGCACGTTCATTTTCTATGACACTTATAAATTAACCGACGTAAAAAACTAAAGAGCGGTGTTTTTACCTCATTTATTTGATAACCGACGAAAAAACAAGCTCTCTCTGAATTTTTTATGTTGGTTATAAAATAAATGACGTAAAAAAGTGGCTTTTGAGGCCTTTTTGACATCGGTTATTTGATAACCGATGTAACAGAACAAGCTGAAGAATTTTTTTCATCGGTTATAAAATAACCGACCTAAAAAACTGTGATTTCTGATGTATTTTTTACGTCGGTTATTCTATAACCAACGTAAAAAACAACATGCAGATTCTTTTACATCGGTAATAAAATAACCGACGTAAAAAAATCCATTTATGATACATTTATAGCGTCGTTTATTATAATAAACGATGTTATAAATGTAAAAAATTAGTTTATAAAGTCGGTTATTAAATAACCGATGTTATAAAACATTTAAAAAATTATCAAGCCCCGTGGATTGTCATTTACGATTTTTCGATCGACAGTCTGGAAACTCGTCTCTCTCGCGCAGTAAACCCTAATAGAATCGTCGATCTCATTGTGTTAAACTCGTTTTTCCATCATCGTTTGTCATCTTTACACTCCTTGGATCTATCATCTCAACTCGCAACACTCAGGTAAGCCTGCCACAACTTTTTTTTCATTCGTTTTTTTTGAATAGTCTATATTTACGTTTTGAGATTTTTTTTGTTTAAAATAGGTAAGATCCTTCGATTTAGAACCCTCTTACCTAATTTTTCCATCATCATATTATTTATTATCCCCAGATCTATGAGATCGACTCGCAATATTCACGTAAGCCCCACCTACTACTATTTAGTTTGTTTTTGTTTTGTGAATGCCCTACATTGATGGTAATTTTCGTTGTCATTGACAACTAATGATCTTATTCACCTATATTAATGCAATATATATATAAACCATTGTGATACACCCATTCTGTGTACCGGTGTGATTTATTTTATAAATATATATATGGTTTTTCATGGTGGAATGTTTGTTTTTGGATCCTAGGTTGTTTTTATTTTGGGTATCACTTTTTGTTGTTTCATAATCTATTTATGTCGGTTTTTTTCGTGGACTATTAAAAGTCTTCATATGCTTTTAAAAATTGATTCATTGCACAATAGTGCATTTCAAACTAGTAGGAGATACAATTCATGGTTCTCATTTTGAATAATGGCATGGTACCAAAACTAGTAGCTTGAGGTTAAAATCTCTAGATATGCCAAAACTAGTAGCTTGAGGTTAAAATCCCATGGTTTTGGGGGGATGTCAAGAGGGTTGGTGGCTATCCACGGGGTTGGGGGCACTCTAGGGTGTCCATAGAGGTGGGGGGAGGGCAGTCCAGGGGTGTGGGGGGGGGGGTCCAAGGGGGTGGGTGGGCTGTCCAAGGGGGTGGGTCGGTGGGGGGGGGGGTGTCTAAGGGGGTGGGGGACTGTCCAGAGGGTTTGGGGGGTTGTCCGGGGATGGGGGCTATCCAGAGGGTTTGGGGTGGTCCAGGGGGTGTCCAAGGGGGTAGGGGGTGGGGGTGGTGTCCAGGAGGGGTGGGGTTTTCTCTCTAGAAAGGTGGGGGTTGTCCAGTGGGTGGGGGGTTGTCCAGAGGGTTGGAGGGTGTCCAGGGGGTGTACAAAGGGGTAGGGGTGGCGGTGCTGTCAAGGAGGGGTGGGGGTGCTGTCTAGAGGGGTGGGGGCTGTCCAGGGGGTGTCCAAGCGGGTAGGGGGTGGGGGTGGTGTCCAGGAGGGGTGGGGGTGATGTCTAGAGGGGTGGGGGCTGTCCAGGGGGTGGGGGCTATCTAGAGGGTTGGGGGGTGTCCAAGGGGGTGTCCATGGGAGTTTGTGGGTGTGTGTGTGTGTGTGTGGGGGGGGGGGGTTGTCCAAGGGGGTGGGGGCCTGTCCAGAGGGTTTGGCGGCTTTTCCGAGGGGGTGGGGGCTGTCCAGAGGGTTGGGGGTGTCCAGGGGGTGTCCAAGGGTGTGGGTAGGTGTGGGGACTGTCCAAGGGGGTGGGGGCCTATCCAGAGGGTTTTGGGGTTGTTTGGGGGGTTAGGGGATGTCCAGAGGGTTGGGGTGTCCAGGGGTGTGTCCAAGGGGGTAGGGGTGGGGGTGATGTCCAGGAGGGGTGGGGGTTCTGTCCAGAGGGGTGGGGGGCTATCCAGGTGGTGGGGGATGTCCAGGGGTTGGGGGTGTCCAGGGGGTGTCCAAGGGGTTGGGTGGGTGTGGGGGATTTCCAAGGGGTTGGGGCCTATCCTTAGGGTTTTGGGGCTTGTCCGGGGTGTGGGGGGATGTCCAGAGGGTTGGGGGTGTCCAGGGGGGGTGTCCAAGGGGGTAGGGGGTGGGGGTGGTCTCCAGGAGAGGTGGGGGGTGCTGTCTAGAGGGGTGGGGGAAATCGAGGGGGTTGGGGGGCTGTCTAGAGGGTTGGGGGTGTCTAGGGGGGTGTCCAAGGGGATTAGGGGGTGGGGGTGGTGTCCAGGAGGGGTGGGGGTGCTGTCTAGAGTGGTGGGGGCTGTCCATGGGGTGGGGGGGGGGGGGGGGTTCCAGAGGGTTGGGGTGTCTAGGGGGTGTCCAAGGGGGTGGGTGGCTTTCCAAGGGGGTGGGGCCGGTCTATAGGGTTTTGGGGGGTTTTCCGAGGGGGTGGGGGCTGTCCAGAGGGTTGGGGTGTCCACGGGGGTGTCCAAGGGGGTCGGGGTGGGGGTGGGGGTGCTTTCTAGAGGGGTGGGGGCTGTCTAGGGGGTGGGGGTGCTGTCTAGAGGGTTGGGGGTGACCGAGGGGGGTGTCCAATAGTGTAGGGGGCAGGGGTGGTGTCTATGAGGGTTTGGGGTGCGATCTAGAGGGGTGAGGTGCTATCATGGGGGGTCCAAGGGGGTAGTGGGTGGGGGTGGTGTCCAAGAGGGGTGGGAGTGCTATCTAGAGGGGTGGGGGGATGTCTAGGGGTGGGGTGTCCAGGAAGGGTTGGGGGGCTGTACAAGGGGGTGGTGGTGTCCAGGGGGTGTCCAAGGGGGTGGGGGATAAGTTTCAGTTGGGATTGACTTCTGAATCATGGTTTTGGAGATTATGACATGAGGATTGTGCTATGATGATTGGATTTACATTGTGATTTTCTCCATCTGAATTTTTATTTTAAATATGATTTGATTCTCAGGTTTACTCCATTTTCTCCAATTTTCTATCAACCACTGTAGGCCCCATGGTTTTTTTGATTCAATGGAATTTAAAACTATTATATATAACAAATTTTTTTTTTAAAAAAATATTCAAGAATATTTTTTAAAATATTCATAGATTTGTTTTATATTTCAAAATTGTTTTACATTCAAATTATGATTTTTTTCTTATAAACATATATTTGTCTTATCATAAAAATATATATATTTTTGATATTTGTTATAGGTAATAATGAGTCGAAGTTGGATTACAACACATTGAATGAGAAATGAATACGAGGAAGGTGTTGATGCCGTTTTGGAATTTTCTAAACGAAATGTTTCAAGTAGTGACATTTTTTTCAGGCCATGCATGAAATGTTTGAATATGAAGAAGTTGAAAAGTATAGAGATAAAAGATCATCTGAATTGTCATGGTTTTAATCTGAGTTACAACCCTTGGATTTGTCATGGTGAAACTGGACAGAATGTCACTGATGATGATGATTCCCAAGATGGTAACTCTGATTTAATTGAAGAAATGAATCGCGATATTGTAGAAGAACTAATTGAGATAGAACTGACAGTTTCATGTCTATATGGTGATGATGAAAAACCATTATATCCTGGTTGTATAGATTTTACGATTTTTTCGGTGGTGTTAAGATTGATTAACCTGAAGACGAAAGCTGGATGGAGTGACATAAGTTTTAGAGAGCTTCTACAATTGATAAAAGACATTATTCGAAAAGATAACGATCTTCCAGATTCACATTATTAGGCCAAGAAAATATTATGCTCGATGGGATTGGGATTCAAGAAAATACATTCCTGTCCGAATGACTGCATTATATATAGGAAGGAATATGAATTAATGTCAGAGTGTCCTAAATGTGGGAAATCACAGTATAAGGTGAATGAAAAATCATAGGTTGATGTAGAGATTACAAATATCCCTTCAAAGGTATTTTGGTATCTTCTTATAATTAATCATTTCAAACATCTATTTGCTAATCCACATGATGGAAAAAGGTTAAGATAGCATGCTGATGAGTAGGTATGTGATGGAAAAATACGTCATCTATCTGATTCTCCATAATGGAAGAAAATTGATGCACAGTATTCTACATTTGGAAATGAAATTAAAAATCTTGTACTAGGGTTCTGCATAGATGGAATGAATCCATACCGAACCCTCAGTAACAGACATAGTTCATGGCCTGTTTTATTGGTAATTTATAACCAATATCCCAAAGTTTGTATGAAGTGCCAATATGTCATGTTGAGTATAATTATCTCTGGTCCAAAGCAACCCGACAATGATATTGATGTTTACTTGTCAATATAGATTGATTATTTGAAACTGTTATGGGATGATGGTATTAGGGTGTATGATTCATATAAAATCGAACATTTTCAAATGCATTTAGTGATTCTGGTCACTATAAATGACATCCCATCATATTGAAATTTGTCTGGATATAGTGATAAAGGGCATAAAGCATGTCCAATTTGCAAACAACAGACGTCATATTGTCAATTTCACAATGAGAGGAAAACAGTGTACATGGGACATTGAAAGATTTTGCCTATGGATAACCCTTATAGAAGACTAAAAAAGGCATTCAATGGATCACAAGAATTTGATACTTCTCCAAAACCTTTATCCCCTGATCTGTATTTTGATAGGGTGAAAACCCTTGATGTGACATTGGGAAAGACACAAAAATCCGGTAATGATAGACATATTTGGAAGAAAAGGTCAATATTTTTTGAGCTACCATATTGGAGGTATCATTAAGTTAAACATAATATTGATGCCATGCATGTGGAGAAGAATATTAGTGATTGTTTTATTGGAACATTTTCAGATATTAAGGGAAATACATGAGATGGGTTGAATGAAATATCAGACTTACTATCAATGGGAATACGTTTGGAGTTAGCTCCGACTCTTAAAGGAAGACGAACACATCTTCCCCCGGCTTTTCATACATTATCGAAGAGGGAGAAAATTATATTTTTTTAGTGTCTTCATGATATCAAAGTGCCTTAAGATTATTCTACAAATGTAAAAAATATTTTCTCATTGAAGGACTTGAAGTTGATAGGTATAAAATCACATGATTGTCACATCCTGATGGAACAAATTCTACCAGTTTCATTGCGTGGAATATTTCCCATCCATGTATGAAAGAATATAATGAAGTTTTGTTATTTTTTCAATTCAATTTGTAACAAGGCGATTGATGTCAATGCTTTGAACATTTTGGAAAAGGATGAAATTTTTATACTTTGTCAATTGGAAATGTATTTTCCTCCAACATTTTTTGATATAATGGTGCATTTAATTATTCATCTGGTTCAAGAAATAAAGCTTTGTGGACCTGTATATCTTCGTTGGATGTATCCTTTTGAAAGGTATATGAAAATAGAAAATGGGTATGTTAACAATCCATATCGACCTGAAGCCTCCATTTTTTAAAAGTATATTTTTGAGGAGGTAGCAGAGTTTTGTACGAGATACTTGGCAATGACGCATCACATATGTTTGCCTCCATCTCACCATGAATGAGTTAATAATGACAGAAATGGGATATGTATCATGAAGTTCAACTCATTGTTAGCTGAACATATGAAGAAGTTAGAATCATACATCTTGAATAACATAGCTGATGCTCAACCGTATATCACATTGCATATTAATGAGTTGAAACAATGTCATCCAATGAAGAAAGAAATGTCGATTTTGAATGATCACAACAAAAACTTTTTGTCATGGTTTAAAAAGACCATGCTTGGTAGATTAGATGTATCAGTGAAATTAAAATGGACAGTGGGTGGTCCATGTTTAAATGTGATAACATGGTCCAGTTATGACATTAATGGCTATACATTTCATACTAAAGCATAGGACAACAAAATTGAGGTTCAGAATAGTGGTGTATTGGTGTTTGCATAAGAAATGATTTTTTTAGTGCTAAGGACAGAAACCCAATTTCTGCATCAAGTGCATATTATGGAGTGATTGAAGACATATGGGAGGTTGATAACATTAAAATTAATGTTCATGTTTTTAACTGTAAATGTTTTATCGGTAACAACAGTGTTAGACACGATGAATTTGGAAAGACACTTGTTAATCTGAATAAATTGGAAGACATAACTGATTCTTTTATAATGGTAACACATGCAAAACAAATTTTTTATGTAGTAGATCAATCAGATATGCAGTGGGCTGTTGTTTTACATGGGAAAAAACAATATGTTGTTTAGGATGAACTTGATGAAGATGCTGACTTATGTGAGATCCCTACTTCCATGGAATGATTAACAGAACATAATGATGAGCATGTTGAAGACATGGTTTGTGCCATAAGAAATGATCATGATGAAGGAATTTGGGAAAACAATCCATATTTACATTCTTAAAATTACAGGTAACATATGTTTATTTCTTGTTTAGATTTATTTTTTTCATAAAATGTTAAATATTGTAGGTTTTTTATTTATTAAAACATGTATTAAAACAAAATAAGTATAATTTTTTGTTTGTTTTATGTTTGTTTATTTTACTTTATCATGGTTACCATTACATGAATTATATATCTATTATTTTTGTTCAGTGAAAATTACTTTACCATGTTTACCAGGTTTACCATGTTTACCATGTTAACCATCTTTACCATCTTTACCATCTTCACCATTGTTTAACATGCTTACCATATTACCAATGTTTAATATTACAAAACTTAGTACAATTTTCTATTTTCTGATTAAATTAGTATTAAAATATTTGAATTTTTATATTTGTGAACTAATTTTTATTTTCTTGATTTGAAGGATAATGAAAGATCATTCAGTTGATCAACCACATGATTCTGGAGATGATAATATTGGTCATACCTCAGGGGAGGAACATTCACATGCTCCTCTTGATGTTCCCCAATCTTCCTCATGTGATCCTTTTACGACAAAGAGTTCAAAGGTTGGTAAACATGGGTGCCCATGTTTACCAAAATTAGCACTTGCCTGTATGCAGGATCAGAGGATACTCATTGAGTTTGATGATGATGATTTTTTTAGATGTCCAAATGCAAAGGATTTTAAGATTTATGTAGAAAATCAGGCTAAGAGAAAAGTAAGAATTTTGTATGATGACTGGAGAAGTGTGGATAAAGAGATAATCTCTCAGTTGTGGGAGATGATTTTGGTAATATATTTTTCTATTTTTAACTATTCATTAAATTTTTCTAGTATATATAATATGTTTAACCTCTTCTTTATCAGATGACATTTGATATTCTTGACACTGGAGGAGTCAGGAAGAAATTATTATCATTGGCTGCTAGGAGATGGAGGGATTTCAGATCAACCCTCTCATATGATATCATTTATGTTCATAAGATTCATGAAAATCCATGTCGTATCTATTATTTTATATATGAAGACACATGGAGATAGTTTTTTTAAAGTAGAAGAAAATAGTCATTTTTAGTAAGGGCAATGTAAACATTTATAAGCTTTCTTATATAAATGATCTTATTAATGTTTTGTTAATTATTTCTTATTCTTAATTTACAGCAAACAAAGAATGATCCTTAGGAGATCCAATCTAAAAATATATACCCTAATAGTTTATCTCATGGAGGGTATGTATTTTTGTAAGAACAAATGATGGCCGAAAAATTTCAACAACTAAGTGCTGAGTCATCAAGCTCTAGAGAGGTGGCCCCTCCATCCCCTCCATCTAGACATGAAAAATGGAAGAGATCTTGGAAGGGAAAAAAAGGGAAATATCTTTCAGAAGAATCGAGAATCATAGATGAGAGGATTGTAAGATATCTATTTTATTTATTTAAGTTAACTATTTTTATTCATATAATTTCAATAATTGTAGAAATTTTCAATTAATAAATACAGGACTCTCTTGAGGAGCAGAGTTCAAAGGGGACATTTATAGCTACTGGGAGGCAAGATATTTTATCTATAGCATTGGGAAATCCCAAAAATCCTGGTCGTGTAAGAGGATTTCCGGTAGGTGTGATGGTAAGAAAAGTGTTTCCACGTTCATCAACTTCTAACGTTGAGGGGGTTTATAAAAAAAATAGAATCCTTGGAGGCTGAAGTTCATAATATTAATGCGACTATGGAGGAAAAGATTAGAGTGTCGGTACAGTCTTTGTTTGTAGACATGCGAAGACAATTTCAGACTACAGCTCCTACTCCTCCACCTCCCCCTACATACCCCATTATTTATCCTCCACCCCCTCTAGTATCTCACACTCCCCCGCCTCAGCCTACAAACCCCATTTTTTATCCTACTCCTTTGTTGTAGCATACAATATATTGTGAGTTGTATGTTGATAATCCTAAATATAATATTGTTGAATATGGGTTTATATATTGTATAGTAGATACAGTTCATCATCAACAATTAGAGGTAGTGAATCAGAGGGTCACTGTACAGGATATTATAGATAGATCAGTTTGGGTTCCATTACCTACAGATGAGGTGACGACAGTTGGACGTAGTATCGGCCATTTTTTAATTTTTCCATCCAGACTTCTTTGACTCATTACCATAGAGGTATGAATGTAATATATTTATTTTTATTTTTTTATTAAAGTTGATATATAATTTTAAAACTAATAAATTTTTCAATTTATTTTTACAGGAATATTTTAAAAGTAAAGAAATACTGTATAGAAAACAACAAAGACAAAGGGCTATGACATCAGATACTGATTCTAGTAGTCTTGACAGATTGTCAAGATATTCAAATTTGTTGGTGGGTAATTATGTGTTTCCATTGGAATCTCATGTTTGTGGACGTTCAATAAGTGTGGGGATTATTAAAAGTGATATCATGTAGCTTGTTACTAGAGATAAGTTGGGCAAAAACGTGGTGAATTTTTTTCCATGTAAGTCTTAACACCTTTTCCCTGTGTTATATTTATTAAAAATGTATACTTATGTCTATTTTGTATTAGGTATGTTTATAAAATTTGTGAGAGGAATGAGCTGACAGATGTATATGGATTCATGGACCCACAATTCATTTCCCCTGAAGCATGTTCATTGGATGAGGAACAAAGAATGTTGTATATTACTGAAAGACTTGAAAAGAATATAGTCACACAATGTTGGATGATTCATTTTTGTGAGAGGTGTGAAACACATCTCTCTCAAAGAGTTAATTATCATTTAACATAAAACACCAGTAATGTTAAATTTTCTTTAACTAGGGATCATTGGATGTTAGGGGTATTTTTACAAAGGGAGAAAGCACTTTATTGGATATGATCTGTCCTTGGTGATTTGCACGAATGTTTTAAGAATATATTGGAAAAGTAAGTTTAAATTTCTCAATAGTTTTATATATTATAATGAATTTTAAATTTACCCCATTCGCATCATTTTCTAACAGGGCATGGGTCTACTTTTGAAAAAACACAATGAAAAGAAGTGTACAGATCAAATATGTAAATTCTAAGGTAAATATCCAGTTATAATTTGTAAATTTTGATTTATTACATAAAAATAATATATTGAATTTACTCTCATTCAAACAGAATTTTCATGAAAAACAAGGCGTCATCGAATGCAGATATTATATGTTAAGATTTATGTATGAAATAATAACAACTGGGACAATTGTGAATTTTGACCCGGAACGATTTCCTCTTAAACATTGCCATAATATTTCAATTTGATTTATTCATTATACACGTTAACTACTATCCTTTTCATTTGTAGCTTTTTGATGACCCTCAAGCCTATACTGCTGAAGACATCAAACACTTACAAGTGGTGTGGTCAAATTATTTTACAGGTTTGATTGAATTTTAGTTGTTTGTAATGTAAAATTTAATTTTGAATATTGTCGTTGTAATTGTGTATTAGGTAGTCGTTTAGGTTGGATTTAGTTTTTTTTGAAGTTGACAGTCTATGTTTTTAATGTTATATATGTGAATGTTTAATTTTTCTCTACTTCTTGTTTTCCTCTACTTTTTTTTGGTCTACTTATATATGTGAATGTTGAATTTTAGTGGTTTGTATGGTCCAGGGGTGTGCTAGGGGCATTCTAGTGGGGTGAGGGGGTTCTGGTTTGTTTTGGTAACTTTTTGGTCTCTTTAAGGGGTGTGGGAGGGTTGTCCAGGGGTTTGGAAGTGCTGTCCAGGGGGTGGGGGGTATACATGAGGGTGTAGGGGTTGTCCAGGGGTGTTTGGTGCTGTCCAGGGGGTCGGGGGGGGGGGGGGGCAGTCCGGGGGTGTGATGGGGGCTCCAATGGGGTGGGTGAGGGTTGTCCAGGGTGTGTGTGTGGTGTGGGGGGGGGGGGGGGGTTGTCCCAGGGTGTGTGGGTATGTCCAGGGGGTCGAGGAAGTCCTGGAGTGTTGTGGGGGATTTCAAGAGGGGTGAAGGGGTACTGTTCATGATGGTGGGGGGGGGGGGGGGGGTGGTCCCAGGGTGTTTGGGGATGTCGAGGGGGTCAGGGGAAGTCCAGGGGTGTGGTGGGGGCTCCAATGGTGTGGGGGAGGGTTGTCTAGGGTGTTGGGGGGGGGGGGGGGTATACATGAGGATGGGGTTGTCCCGGGGTGTTTGGGGCTATCCAGGGGGTCAGGGGGCAGTCCAGGGGTGTGGTGGGGACTGTCAAGTGGGGTGAGGGGGTGAGAGGGTGCTATTCAGGAGGGTGCGGGGGTTGTCCCGGGGTGTTTGTGGATGTCCAGGGGGTCGGGGCAGTCCAGGGGTGTGGTAAGGGATCCAATGGGGTGGGGGAGGGCTTTCCAGGGTGTGGGGGGTATACATGATGGTGGGGGGTTGTCCTGGGGTATTTGGGGTTGTCATAGGGTGTTTGGGGCTTTCCAGGGGGTTGGGGTGCAGTCCAGGGGTGTGATGGGGGCTGTCAAGTGGGGTAAGTTTTATATGTTATCAATGTAAATGCTTAAATTTTCTTTAGTTCTTATATTGATCTCCTTATGTTTTTGTGGTATGAATTCTTGATTTGGGTTCGGGTTGTTTATGGGGGATAGCAGAGGACTGCATTCAATTATTTTTTTAAAAAAGTTGTCTTCCACGTCAGATATTTTATAACCGACATGATAAAGAAATCTAGAAGTTTTTATCACGTCGGTTTTTTTAATAACTGTCCTGATAAACACCTATTGCATGGTTTATCACGTCTGTTATTTAATAACTTACGTGATAAAAGGCATGGGAAATGGTTTATCACGTCGATTATTTGATAACCGATGTGATAAACCATTTCCCAGACCTTCTATCACATCTGTTATTTAATAACCGACGTGATAACCCCCCCTGGACTAGTTTAGCACGTCAGTTATTATATAACCGACATGATAAACCATTTCCTAGGGGTTTATCACCTCAGTTATTTAATAACCGATGTGATAAACACCCCCACACAGGTTTATACTGTAGGTTATTATATAACTGATGTGATAAAACCCCCCATTTTATCACAGAGGTTATATAATAACCGATGTTATAAACCCCCCTGGGTTTTGCACGTCGGTTATTAATTAACCGACGTCATAAACACCACGATGTTATGTTTTTTATGTCATTTTTTAAATAACAGACATAAAAAACATTATTTACAATGTTGTCCGTATTAACGTCGGCTAAAAACCGACGTAAAAAATGAAAAATAACCGACGTAAATAACATTTTCTGCACTAGTGAAATGACCTTTGATGGCCATTTTGAAGGAAAAAGTATTTCAGAAAATATATATTTTTTGTTTTCAAAGCTTCTTTTAAATTTTTTCAAATATATATTGAATGAATTCTTTTTAAAAGAATGTTTCATATTTTAAAATGAATATTTCAAATAATAAAGAATATTTTCCTAAAGATATATTTTGAAAGAATCTTTAAAATTATTTCCTATATAAGACAACATCTTTTTGTGTTACTCATGCCTTTATGAGGAAATTTTTTTAATGATTCCATTAATATTTTTCTATGAATGGATTATGTTTTAATGGAATGATTTTTATGAAACCCATTTTTCATTCTCAGGTAATATGCTTTTAATTCATTCTTCTTTTCTTGGGATATGTTTATGATTAAATGATTATGAAACCTATATTTTACTAAAGTATATAATATGATTACTTGTTTATAATACCCATTATATTTCATTGGAAATGATATGATTATTTATGATTTGTTGTAACATGAATGAATGATTTAACTATGAGGTGGGAAGGAGCTATATCTCCCTCTAATTCAATGCGTAAGATTTATATCTCGTGAGATAGACAAGGACGAAATGTTAAATTTAATTGGTTCAGTATTACATGGCATAAACAAGAAATGAATTTGGTTTAGTAAAACATGGTTGGAGTGAGGAGTGAACTCAGTTCAGAAATATTTTCCTAGAAATGGGAGTCAACTAGATTTAGTAAAAGACATTGTCTGCTAAGGTGGCCATCAAAGAGATGTATTTTATACTATGGAAAAACTTATATACGCTTATGTGACTTCCATAAATCCATTTTTTAACCCTATGTTATTATTTCATGGAATATGATCATTGTTTTCTTATGATTCATTCATTATGAAATTCTATTATGTATACAGTGATTTATGTTTCTGTTCCTTGATATAAACGGTGTGATCTTCTATTTTCATGATCATGTTCTCATTAACATATGCTCATGATTTTGTTTACATATCTCCCTTATTTACCCTTACTGAGCATATGAGATCACAAATTTTTATGATTACTTCCCCAATTTTATGAAGATATGTATTATTTTTGATGTGTCTAGGAAGGGTTCTTGTCCTGAAGAACCTAGTTAGAGATAATGTATATCTTTTTTATACCAGTTTTTATTTTTCCCCATATCTAATGGCACTAGACTAGTATGGTCTTTGGGAAACTTTTTTTATATTTTTTTAATTATTTCACAAATGTTATATAATGTCAATTCCTGAAAAGTGAGGGTTAATATTGATTCTATTTGATAAATTTTTATATATCTATTGGATTCTAGGATGATAAAACCGTAGTGGGAACCCAATGATCATGTATAGGGTTATGTCTAGATTGAGTGGTGTCATAGAAATACTTCACTATCTGGATACTACAAGTGGATGTGGATATCGCACAGATGTACCTAGGGGTAAAACTCTTGACAAGATATCTTGGGCCTAACTCAGGGTAATTTGGTACATGAATATACACCTGGTTTGATACTCACAAGGGATGTGCTTCGGGAACTCACAAACTCATCATGAATTATTATGAGGGATTTAAATATATGTTAGCTATTAATGAAATAGGATAAACCTATTTTGTAAATTATTAAGGAAGTTTTCATAACATAGGAATAATATAAGTGAATTCTCATTATTATGTGGTTCCTCACTATGATAATTGATTCTTACTTAATGGTTTTTTTTCAAAAATTTATGGAACCCAACGGAAATAGGTTAATGTTGATTGAAATGAAAATTTCCCTGATTTTACTCATCAGAAATTGAATTCTATGGGATCTAGAATAAAAAAATCATGTTGTTATGATAAAACATTTTTCTCTATATATGAATCATGATGTACTTCTATATGAGAAAATGTGGGAGGAACATTCTTTTGAGTCCTTCATGAGGAAACTCCTACCATTGTTATGTGGGAATTCTGATCCAAATTTTTCGGAAAAATGGATCAAATCTACTGGAATTATATTCCCTATTCTCTTATGTTTGGATCATGATAATGTTATAATGTCTTTTATCATTTAGAATGTGAAGTGGATAAATGGTGGATTCTAATAAGTAATCTGAAGAATAAATATAAAATTTAATCCCTGGAATAGGATGAGTTCTAAAACTTATATTTCAATAAGTATATTTTTTCGATTCTTCATACGAAGATGGAGAATGAGTTACTTATGTAGAAACAAATGGACGATGAATCAGTTAGTACCAACGAGTATAATTTCCTGAGATATAAAATTTAAGCTTTCAGAATTATCATCCAACAGAAATTTAAAGTTCATAGGTTCTTAATGGCTTAAATATATGTCTTAGAAGGGCACTAGCTATAAGAGACAATATTAACTATGAAGAGATTGTGTTTTTTGAAATGAAGGTTGAAATGGAAGTCAGAGTCACATATCAACCTCATGATCTTGAAAGGAAATTTAATATTTAGTTGAAAGGAAACTCTAAAAAATGTGAGGAAAAGAATATATTCTTTCATTTATTCTTTCAAAGTTGGAAGAACCAGGGATTATTTTGTCTCAAGAGGTCTAATAATTGTTTTAAGTGTGGAAAGGAAGACAACCAAAAAAATTAATTTATGAAATTTTGGGAAGAAGATAATTACAAACAATACTATAGAAAATGATGCATAGAATACACCTCCAACAATTATGTTCCACAAGTGTAAGGAGAATGTGCATAATGCTAACCACTTCCCAGACCTAAATGATAATGATGATGATCAATATCAACTACCTTTAATTTTGAGGAATAAGTGGAAGTATCATGCAATTTCTATTTCAAATGAGGAGTGCATAACAATGTGATTAATGGTAAACTTACAATCTAATCTAAAACTAAATATTTCATATTTGATTCTATATCTACCCACTATTACTTGTCTAAATAATTATAAAATAGTATTATGATTTTTCCAGAATGATTTTATGTGGAATTAGTAGTGTAAAACCCTAATTGAATCATTATTTAATATTATATCTATGATTCATCTTCTATTGATATTTGTGGGAATTTCCTCATGAAAATATTTTCATTGTTTGTTTAGTTGATTTTTATGTTATCTTCGACATGGTTGGGATTTCCTTATATAATCCCCATAAATATTTTCAATGAAGGGATGTAATGTTCGATATTTATAACACTTTTATGATCATCCATCAATGTGATGATTATCAGGAACTTCCTCTCGAGATTGCATCTAGTGTATGCATCTTAACTACCATTCAAAGGTGTTTTTATTTCAAAATGTTGGGGATAAAATTAAAATAGATGAAATGCATTTTTTGATAATTCTTGGATTTATTTCACGAAGATTTCTGTTATTTTAGAGACCCGAAGCTATACGTACATGGACATTACATTAATTTTGCGGAATACTTAGTACATAACAAAAACACACACACAAGGATCGTAATAGTTTAGTGTCTTTGGAAACTCAGAACGTAATCTTCTAATTGTGGTGAAAGATCTTCAATATCTCCCATAAAGATCTTCCCTTTTTTTACCTAAAACCTTTCTTTATATCCTGGGGAAAAGAAAACATAAAAGGGTGAGCTCAAATGCTCAGTAAGGGTAAACAAAAGAAAAATCAATCACATCATATTCATAAGAACATAACTTTTGGAAATCTTAACCTGCAAAAGAGAGCATAATTTCATAACATGGGATAAATCATTGTAGTGAAATGAAATCCCAATAAGCATAACTTAAAACATGAAACTTTGTGGCATACACACATAATCATAGAGAATCATTTTTTGTTAGTCATTACTCATTGCCAAGACTATCTTAGTGGACAAAGTCCCTTTCTGAATCGAGTCACCCTCGTTTCAGTCCTGTTTCACTGAACTGATATAACCTACCATTCCATCCATGTATATCTCATGAGATATAAAATCTTTACCCAATGCATTGGAGGGAGATATAGGTCCCACCCATCTTATAATGAATCCTTTCTTATGTGTGCCACATAATCATAAATCATACATCATCGCATAACACATGTAACAAAAATGGGATTCTTGAAACATCATGACATCATAAAACAAATCATATAAGGTAAATGACTTCATAAAGATAATTCCCTCACAACATAATCAAATCAATGTAATAATAGGGATAAAAACAGAACCCTATATTATCTTAGATGGAAAATAATTTTGATAAAACATTTGAACTCCATTCTTGAGGAAAATATCCTTTCTATTTCAAAAACACTTTTCTTTTCTTAACATGTCATACAATTATAAACTAAAAGAAGTTGATTAAACATAAACTTGAAAACATATAAAGTAAGATTCTTGGAAATAATGTTTTAAAAATCCATTCTTGCCGTATAAGTTAAAAAAACATTCTTCGTACTTTTGTCGAAAAAGTCAAAAAGTGCATCATACGAAAAACGACAAAAGATTCCTTTCATATCTTTTACTAAAAACTCACCAAAGGGTAAAATTGGATTTAAAAAATTGTAGTTGGATGGAAATAACATTAAATATTGAGGGAACATGGATGTGGATGATAAAATACACCCCAGTAAATACCAAAGTATAAACAATCTCAGATAAAAATGAGATTGTGATATTTCCCTTACCTTAGGCCCGACTTGCTTTGTAAGTGTCCGAACCTCCTGTATAATGATTTAAATCATGTCATTGACTTATTCCAGAATCATATTCATTGTTATTATATCATATATGGTCCACTTATGACTTTATATTACCCGTTCTTTTGTAAATTCATGTTAAAGTATCGTTTTGGGTAAAATCGTCTCATTTGTCGTTCGTGTTTTTTACTTGTAATTATTCATATGATTACTTAGATCATGATTACTTAATTCCAGAATATAAAACATGATTTATATATATATTCAGAATATATATATATAATAAATCAGTAAATGGAAAGAAATACACCGTTCATGGAGACGGTAGTCCGTACGTACGCACGAACGCTGTTTTCGTTTCCTTATTGAATTGAATGGAATTAAGTAGATGAAATAAATATAAATATAAATAATTCCAGTATCATTATTAGGTCATATATTTCATTAGTACTTATTATATATACTTTATAATCATTCATGAATGGTTAATCATTGAGAATGAATCTCATCGCGTCGTGGAGACGGTAGTCTGTATGTACACACGAGCGATGATATCGTTCCCATGGTCGTGGAATTGTGTTGAAGTGTATGTATACTATTTCAGTATAAATATCACTTTATAATAATCATATATAGTTACTCATTACACCTTTATACCCATCCAATTAAGGTGGTGGCGGAAAATAGATTACACCACGGCGTAGAGACGATATTCCGTACGTACGCACGTGCAGTGATTTCCTTTTTCCGTAGGATGGATAGAAGGTTAATTAGAGTTGTTTCATATTTATAATAACATATCAGTATATAAGAAATACTTATGTTATTACTTTATCATGAAACAACTAAAGAAGAAGAAGTTTAAGAAGAAGGAAATTGAAAAAGATCGGTAATGGATATTACCTCTTTTTGACGCGCCTTTTATTAGCCTCCACTTAAAGAAATAAGGATGGTCTTTGAAGAAGACCAGGACCTCTAGGATGATACTAGGGAAGTGGAGAAGGGATTTTGGCAGGGGTTGGCCGAGCTTGAAGGCACAAAGTTGTGTGAGGAAGAGAGGGAGGAGGTGCCCTTTTATAAGGGAGGAGAGGGGCACCTTAGGAATATCTCAAAATATTATTTTATATTAAAGTCAAAATCGGTTAATAATGGTTCCAAAGGGTCTTATTTCGAATCTAAAGTGGGTATGGGTCGAAATAATATCAACCAATAGGATTTAGACAAGTTTAGGTTATAATTTTAATCTTATCAATTAGATTTAACTTTAAGTTAAATAATTTAACTTTTACCATGTCTTTTTGTTTTCTTACACTATATGGTTAATACACTTACTATAACATGCCAAACGAACCCCAAATTGTTTATTATTAATATATATTTCCTTATCTAAGTCATTTGGTAGAACCTTAGATTTTTAGGAATAAAATAACAATTAATAATATAATATTTTATTTAAAAACTATTTTGTGTCAATTTTGACACTATTTGATATATGATTTTTGTGAAAGTCATAACAGAATTATATGTTCGAACCAAGTTGATTAAATCAACAATAATATATCATAGTAACCTATAAAATTACTGGAATTAATAAAAAGTCTTAAATTAAATTTATTTTGGTATTTATAATATCAATTATGTCAATATTTCATTAATAAGATAATTACTGCATCATTTTTGTGTCATAAATAAATTAAATTATTTGATGTCTAAAAATTAAAAATAAAATACCATTATGTAGGAAATCTTTTTATATTTCTAATTAATATTTCCAATTGAATTTATCTTATGTATAACCCTATATTAAAAATGTTTTAGTAAATAAACTTTGATTTTAACTCTTTTAACTCTTCTTTGAATTAAATAATAATAAATGTCCTAATCTAATCCAAGTGGGCCTAAATGATAATATTTTACACTTAAGGTTGTTTTTGGTCGATATACACTTGTCCAATAGGATTAGGACATGTGTTAGGGTAATATTAATATCATTTGTACCCTTAATTACCCTATTTACTTTTAACCGTGGTAAATAAAAGTAAAAAGTTACTATTCACCAAACATTATTTTCATCTCATTGAACCACATTTTACTTACTGACATCAACCATGTCTCTCGGATTTTTGAAATTCCATTCACAGAAGCGGTAAAATTAAGTTTTATGAAAAATTCAGTTTTTTTAACTACCACTTAGTAGTTTCACTATTCATCAAAAATTAATGTTTTTCAGAACAATGCCAAAATTTCATCCTAAGCTATATTTCATATTCCGAATTCAAAAATGAAGTCTATTTTACCAAATTTATAACATATAAGTTGCATTAATTAATTTTATAATTAGATCCCGCTGTTAAAACAAATAGCATGTTTTTAAGAAACAATATCTATCAAAAGATTGACACTTGTTTATGTCTGGTTTAAATGTGAAATTACATCCAATGACCAAGAATGTATTAAATTGTAAAAATATATTCTAAATATTCTTTAAAACCACTCAAATTAATAATTTATCACTATTAATTATTTTTATTAAAAAATTTGTTTTTAATTATAATTTAGTAATTTTCACTATTCATCAGAATATGAAAGTTATCCGAAAAGTACCAAAATTTCACCTTAGGCTAAATTCGATACTCCGAATCCAAAAATGAAGTCCATTTTGAGAGATAAAATTTCTAAAATTTTAAAAGGTGGTTATTACTATTCATAACGGCTAGTTATAATAATATTTTAATGGCATATCGTTGTTTAGTGAAACTCGGTATTGCGTACTACACACCCTATCGAGGAAGGTTGTGATTGCGTGTAATGCAAGGCAATTCAAGGATGTGTGTTGTGAAAGCTCCTTTTGGTGTAGCGTACAACACAAGACATTAATAAAATTAAAAAGAATATTTTTTATAAAATCTCGGGCTGTTATATTCTACCCCCCTTAAAATGAATTTCTCTCTCAAAATTCATCGGGGTTATAAATGGTTTACTATTCGAAAGTTTCTTTAATCGAAACCCACATCGTAAAAAGGAATACCAAAACCAATCTATAAAAACAAAAGTATGAAACGTAACGGTTACCCAAATAAACTAATCACTGGGTTTCCACATAGGTGAAAATATGGATATGGAAGAGAAATCTAACCATCATGTTCTGATGGAGAGTGGTAGAGAACTTGGCTATGGAAAAGTTAGCAATCACAAATCCATAAATTTGTGACGATCTAAGGTACCATCTGATTAATCAGATATAAGAGCACTAGGACAACATTTTTGGTTTTCAATATCATTTCCCTAAAGATGAAAATTTGAATTAGAATAAATACTTACTTTATTTTGGTACAATCTCACTGTTGTTCGTGCCTTGAACAATTTCCACTTCATCTCTTAAATAAATGAAGTTGAATTTGTTATTCGTGAAGTGTTAGCAGATCATGTGATAGAATGACGGGTCATTCCATCTGTCCCAAACAAAAGGTTAGCAAAAATTATATACATAAGTCGATCTATAGTTAGATTAATCGTATATGGTTCCTAAAATGGACTTATACTTCATATATCATACTGCTTAATATAATAAAACTAGTTTATACTAAACAGGGACTTCCTGTAGGCCAGTGGTAGGTGATAAAGGCCAGTCGTACTTCGGTTGTGGGTTCGATTCCCACAGCCTTGTCCGACGCGATGGGCTGTCGCCCGTCCTGCAGGTTGTCCTTTTTCTAAAGCTATATTACTATAACATCTCATCAATAATATCGAAAAACGTTTTATCCTAACTTATGTCCAACATAATCCATTACAATCTTTAGGCTTATCCATAATACTTTAGTCCACTCTCATAATATAGTGAAAATGATTACTAGAGATTTAATACCATCGTTGATCCCCATATATCATAAGATATGTCTTTTTGGTCACATTCCAAACATTCAAAGGCCTTAATAATTTATTCTCTTGAATACCCATTGAACCATAGTGAAAACTTGAATGTAGTTAAAAGTTAACACTTTTCACATACCAAAATCCTCAAAATTCTATATACTCAAACCATGATATCACTTAGTCCTTATATCAATCATGAGCTCATGAATACTATAAAACATTTCATTTTCTCCTTATCCCTTCATTATGCGCATATCATCTACTTTCAAAAATATTTGAATCACTTTTCATGGTTACCGGTACCTTAAGATTATTGAAAACCAAAATAGAATAATACAACAATATTCTAATACACAATAAAAGTACCTCAACAACATTATTCGTGAATACCAATACATAAACACTTCAATCCATCCTCTTCAATTACTGTCCTGGAATAAGTCCTTCCTTGATTTAGAAGTAGCTTTTTAGGTCAGGGCATTGAGTTGGGTAATTCCCATGTTCTCCACAAATAATACATTGAACTCCATAATAGTCTGTCACTCTATGACCCTTTTCTCCACACAGATAACATCGGTCCCTCCATTTGAGGTATTCCTCAAGGTTATTCTTCCCTTATTTAGAAATCTCAATCTTCCTTTCTTTATTCTCCTCAACATGCGAACATGCATAATAGTCTATCTTTCTCTTCTTTGATGAATTAGGCATACCACTAAATTTCACCTTGTTAATCATATATCGCGATGAATGATTCGGCATAATCACAATATCTTTCTATCTAGGCATTACACAATTTTGTTACTCATAGTCACCAATTTGTCCATTGTATTCAATGTTAACCGAATTCCTTTTGGTTCCCTCCATTAACTAGAACACAAAAATAATTCTGTGAGAGGAAAAAATCATGCTAGGGAAAACAACATAATAAAGGGGGAGTACCTTCAATATTTAACATCTTAGGTTTAATTCTATGATCGTTAGCGTAATTCTAGTACTATAACCTATACGTATACTTAACCTTAGGGACATCCCTAGACATACCTTAGAAATATCTCTAGGGATCTCACTAACATTTTCGCGTCCTAGTTTCCAAAGGTTGACTAAACCTTTCCTCTGATACCAACTGTAGAGACCCGAAGCTAGACGTACATGGACATTAAATTACTTTTGTGGAATACTTAGAACATAACAAAAACACACACACAAGGATCGTAATAGTTTAGTGTCTTTGGAAACTCGGAACGTAATCTTCTAATCGTGGTGAAAGATCTTCAATATCTCCCATAAAGATCTTCCCTTTCTTTACCTAAAACCTTTCTATATATCCTGGGGAAAAGAAAACATAAAAGGGTGAGCTCAAATGCTCAGTAAGGGTAAACAAAAGAAAAATCAATCACATCATATTCATAAGAACATAACTTTTGGAAATCTTAACCTGCAAAAGAGAGCATAATTTCAAAACATGGGATAAATTATTGTAGTGAAATGAAATCCCAATAAGCATAACTTAAAACATGAAAATTTTTGGCATACACACATAATCATAGAGAATCATTTCTTGTTAGTCATGACTCATTTCCAATACTATCTTAGTGGACAAAGTCCCTTTCTGAATCGAGTCACCCTCGTTTCAGTCCAGTTTCACTGAACCGGTATAACCTACCATTCCAGCCATGTCAATTTCATGAGATATAAAATCTTTACCCAATGCATTGGAGGGAGATATAGGTCCCACCCATCTTATAATGAATCCTTTCTTATGTGTGCCACATAATCATAAATCATACATCATCGCATAACACATGTAACAAAAATGGGATTCTTGAAACATCATGACATCATAAAACAAATCATATAAGGTAAATGACTTCATAAAGATAATTCCCTCACACCATAATCAAATCAATGTAATAATAGGGATAAAAACATAACCCTATATTATCTTTGATGTAAAATAATTTGGATAAAACATTTGAACTCCATTCTTGAGGAAAATATCCTTTCTATTTCAAAAACACTTTTCTTTTCTTAACATGTCATACAATTATAAACTAAAAGAAGTTGATTAAAAATAAACTTGAAAACTTA
This sequence comes from Viscum album, assembly GCA_963277665.1. Lineage (NCBI taxonomy): Eukaryota > Viridiplantae > Streptophyta > Magnoliopsida > Santalales > Viscaceae > Viscum > Viscum album. Next base: position 882,141,359 of record OY728155.1, read on the forward strand.
TAAAGGAAGATTCTTGGAAATAATGTTTTAAAAATCCATTCTTGCCGTATAAGTTAAAAAAACATTCTTCGTACTTTTGTCGAAAAAGTCAAAAAGTACCTCATACGAAAAACGACAAAAGATTCCTTTCATATATTTTACTAAAAACTCACCAAAGGGTAAAATTGGATTTAAAAAATTTTAGTTGGATGTAAATAACATTACATATTGAGGGAACATGGATGTGGATGATAAAATACACCCCAGTAAATACCAAAGTATAAACAATCTCGGATAAAAATGAGATTGTGATATTTCCCTTACCTTAGGTCCGAATTGCTTTGTAAGTGTCCGAACCTCCTTTATAATGATTTAAATCATGTTATTGACTTATTACATAATCATATTCATTGTTATTATATCATATATGGTCCACTTATGACTTTATATTACCCGTTCTTTTGTAAATTCATGTTAAAGTAGCGTTTTGGGTAAAATCGTCTCATTTGTCGTTCGTGTTTTTAACTTGTAATTATTCATATGATTACTTAGATCATGATCAATTAATTCCAGAATATAAAACATGATTTATATATATATATTCAGAATATAAATATATAATAAATCAGTAAATGGAAAGAAATACACCGTTCATGGAGACGGTAGTCCGTACGTACGCATGAACGCTGTTTTCGTTTCCACATTGAATTGAATGGAATTAAGTAGATGACATACATATAAATATAAATAATTCCAGTATCATTATTAGGTAATATATTTAATTAGTACTTCTTATATATACTTTATAATCATTCATGAATGGTTAATCATTGAGAATGAATCTCATCGCGTCGTGGAGACGGTAGTCCGTACGTACGTACGAGCGATGATATCGTTCCCATGGTCGTGGAATTGTGTTGAAGTGTATGTATAATATTTCAGTATCAATATCACTTTATAATAATCATATATAGTTACTCATTACACCTTTATACCCATCCAATTAAGGTGGTGGCGGAAAATAGATTACACCACGGCGTGGAGACGGTATTCCGTACGTACGCACGCGCGGTGATTTCCTTTTTCCATAGGATGGATAGAAGGTTAATTAGAGTTGTTTCATATTTATAATAATATATCAGTATATAATAAATACTGATGTTATTACTTTATCATGAAACAACTAAAGAATAAGAAGTTGAAGAAGAAAGAAATTGAAAAAGATTGGTAATGGATATTACCTCTTTTTGACGCGCCTTTTCTTAGCCTCCACTTAAAGAACTAAGGATGGTATTTGAAGAAGACCAGGACCTCTAGGATGATAATAGGGAAGTGGAGAAGGGATTTTTTCAGGGGTTGGCCGAGCTTGAAGGCTCAAAGTTGTGTGAGGAAGAGAGGGAGGAGGTGCCCTTTTATAAGGGAGGAGAGAGGCACCTTAGGAATATATCAAAATATTATTTTATATTAAAGTAAAAATCGGTTTATAATGGTTCCAAATGGTCTTATTTCGAAGATAAAGAGGGGATGGGTCGAAATACTATCAACCAATATGATTTAGACAAGTTTAGGTTATTATTTTAACCTTATCAATTAGATTTAACTTTTTCCGTGTCTTTTTGTTTTCTTACACTATATGGTTTATACACTTACTATAACATGCCAAACGAACCCCAAATTGTTTATTATTAATATATATTTTCTTATATAAGTCATTTGGCCGAACCTTAGATTTTTAGGAATAAAATAACAATTAATAATATAATATTTGATTTAAAAACTATTTTGTGTCAATTTTGACACTATTTGATATATGATTTTTGTGAAAGTCATAACAGAATTATATGTTCAAACAAAGTTGATTACATCAACACTAAAATATCCTAGTAACCTAGAAAATTAGTGGAATTCATAAAAAGTCTTAAATTACATTTAATTTGGTATTTATAATATCAATTATGTCAATATTTCATTAATAAGATAATTACTGCATCATCTTTGTGTCATAAATAAATTACATTATTTGATGTCTAAAAATTAAAAATAAAATACAATTATGTATTAAATCTTTTTAGCTTTCTAATGAATATTTACAATCGAATTTATCTTATGTATAACCCTATATTAAAAATGTTTTAGTAAATAAACTTTGATTTTAACTCTTTTAACTCTTCTTTGAATTAAATAATAATAAATGTCCTAATCTAATCCAAGTGGGCCTAAATGATAATATTTTACACTTAAGGTTGTTTTTGGTCGAGATACACTTGTCCAATAGGATTAGGACATGTGTTAGGGTAATATTAATATCATTTTTACCCTTAATTACCCTATTTACTTTTAACCGTGGTAAATAAAAGTAAAAAGTTACTATTCACCAAAAATTATTTTCATCTCATTGAACCACATTTTACTTACTGACATCAACCGTGCCTCTCGAATTTTTGAAATTCCATTCACAGAAGAGTTAAAATTAAGTTTTATGAAAAATTCAGTTTTTTTAACTACCACTTAGTAGTTTCACTATTCATCAAAAATTGATGTTTTTCAGAACAATGCCAAAATTTCATCCTAAGATATATTTCATATTCCGAATTCAAAAATGAAGTCTATTTTACCAAATTCATAACATAGAAGTTGCATTAATTAATTTTATAATTAAATCCCGTTGTTAAAACAAATAGCGTGTTTTTAAGAAACAATATCTATCAAAAGATTGACACTTGTTTATGTCTGGTTTAAATGTGAAATTACATCCAATGACCAACATTGTATTAAATTGTAAAAATATATTCTAAATATACTTTAAAACCACTCAAATTAATAATTTATCACTATTAATTATTTTGATTAAAAAAGTTGTTTTTAATTATAATTTAGTAATTTTCACTATTCATCAGAATATGAAAGTTATCCGAAAAGTACCAAAATTTCACCTTAGGCTAAATTCGATACTCCGAATCCAAAAATGAAGTCCATTTTGAGAGCTAAAATTTCTAAAATTTTAAAAGGTGGTTATTACTATTCATAACGGCTAGTTATAATAATATTTTAATAGCATATCGTTGTTTAGTGAAACTCGGTATTGCGTACTACACATGCTATCGAGGAAGGTTTTGATTGCGTGTAATGCAAGGAAAGTCAAGGATGTGTGTTGTGCAAGCTCCTTTTGGTGTAGCGTACAACACAATACATTAATAAAATTAAAAAGAATATTTTTCATAAAATCTCGGGCTGTTACAGTTATCTTCCACTAATATGAGACATTAAGTTATCAATAAAAATTATACATGGTTCCACACTGATTTAAATGTCTCTTTATCGAATGGCCCCAACCGAGTCAAAGGAATAAAAGAAGAAAATCTAAGAAAACCTTGATAAGGATTTCATTTTTCCACGGGTGTTACCTTGGGGTGAACACATTCTCTTTTTGAAAATGAATGATGGTCCAATGATACTATCCATTTTATAGATCCTAGCTTGACGTACATGGAAATTACATTAATTTTATGGAATACTTAATACATGTCAAAAATAGACGCTCAAAGACCATATTAGTTTAGATTCTTTGGAAACTCGAAAAATTATCTTCTAATCATTGTGAAAAATCTTCAACATCTCTCATAAATATCTTCCCCTTTTTTTTCCTAAATAAAACATTACATTATATCCTCGGGAAGAGAAAATACAAAAAGGGTGACCTCAAATGCTCAGTAAGGGTAAACATGGAGAAAATAAAACAAACCATATACATTTGAATGTAAAAACTTGAACATTATGTTTAAACATTAAAATCTTGAGTCGTGAAATAAATACTGGCATTATGTAAGGAATAGATCATAAAGGAACATTAATCACGATAGAATAAAATTAGAATAAAACATGTAATTGTGGAAAAATGATAAGCACATAGTATGATTTCTATAGTGGCTAAGGCAATACTGCCAAGACCATCATAGTGGATGAAGTCCATTACTAAACTAGGATTACATGCTGTTCCAGCCCAGTATTACTGAACCAGAATTACTTTCCATTCCATCTATGTCAATATCATGAGATATAAATCCTTACCCAATTTATTGGAGGGATATATAGGTCCCACCCATATCAAAATTAAATCATTATTACATAATCCATAAAAACATAAATCTTTCATCGTAGCATAACCCATGAAATAAAATTTGTTTCATAAAAAACATTCCATCATAAAATATCCATATAAAATACCATTTCATCATTAAAATAATAAAATCATCATAATAATAGGGATATAAACATAAAACTATTTAAATAATGTCATCTTATATGGAAAATAATTATGATAACACACTTGAACATAGTTCTTGAAGAAAATGTCCTTTCTCCTTCATTAAACATTTTCTTTTCTCTAAATGTCGTGCAATTTTTAAAGAAAATAATTGAGTTAAAAATAAACTTGATATTTTTTAGAGGAATATTCATAGAAATAAGGAATTAAGAAGACGTAAAAATCCACACATTTCGTATGAGTTTAAAAAACATTATCTTCATACTTTTACCGAAAAAGTCAAAACGTTCATTGTATGGTAAACAAAAGAATGATTTGTTCCATACCATGTAGTAAAAACTAAAAATGGGTAAAAATGTATTCAAACATACATATAATAATATTAAACATTTTGTGAAAATAGTGTTATAGAACATGGAAATGGATGATAAATATATTCCCAAAAAATAGTTATATATAACCAATGTCAGATAAAAATGAGACTGCAAAATTATCCCTTACCATATGTTTGTTTTTTTCAATATATGTCTGAAACATTATTGTAGTGGGTTTAAAAATATTTTTAACTTTTAATAAAACCATAATAATATTTATGATATCATATATGATTCACATACAACTTTATATTACCCGTTCATTTGTCAATTCCATGTTAAAAAATGGTTAGGGTAATAATAGTTTCATTTATCGTATGTGTTTGGACTTGTTAATCTTTATATGATTAATTAGTTAATGATTTAAATACTTCCATAATTTAAAAAAATATTTATATATCTTATATATTCCGCATATAAATATATATGAAAGATCGATAAATGGAATGGAATTCACTGTTCATGGAGACAGTATGTCGTACGTACGGATGAACACTATTTTTGTTTCCTTATTAAATTGAATGAAAGTAATTAAATGGAATATATATATATATATATATATAAATAAATCTAGTATAATTATTATGCCATATGTTTCATTATTATTTATTATATAAACTTTATAATCATTATTGAATGGTTAACATGGACATTGAATCTCATGGTGTCGTGGATACGCTAAGCCGTACGTACGCACGAGTGATGATATTGTTCCTATAATTATTGAACGGTATTGATTTGGATGGTGTATAATATCTCAGAATTAGTATCATGTTATAATAATAATATATAGTATTTATTTCCACCATTATACCCATCCATGTAAGGTGGTGGTGAAAAATATATTACACCACGTCATAGAGATGGTAAGTCGTACATACGCACGTGCAATGATATTGTTTTTCATAGGACTGATAGAAAGTGAAATATGGTTTTTTAACAATTATAATAAAATTTACTTATATTATTGATACTTATGTTTTTACTTTATAATTAAACAACTAAAGAATAGGAAGAACAATATGAAATAATTTTGAAAGAATCAGTAGAAGAGATTACCTCTTCCTTAATGTGCCTCCTTTAAATTTATTATTAGGGAAATAGAGATGGTATTTTGAGCATACCAGAACCTATATAATATAACTATTAAAGTTAATAATGTAAATGTGTCGCTTTTGGCCATGATTGAAATCACAAAATAGATGGAAGATATGATGGATTAGGTTCACATTTATAAGAGATGAGAGGGGCACTTTCGAAATGTTCCAAGATAGTAATTTATTATAACATCAATTTCAATTTAAAATGGCAGAAAACTTAAAAAATTCTATGATAATATGATTTTGGTTTGAATACCAATCATCCAATAATTTTTTGAGACGTTATGAATTTTTTTTATCCTTATCTTTTTGGATTTACCCTAATTTACACATTATGGGTTAATGTAATAACCATATCATATAAAAAGACCCACAAAAAGTTATTTATGACATATCTGGATTTATATAAAATATTTGGTTGAATCCTATATTATTAGGAATTTAATATCATTTTATAAACTATTTTATATTTAATGTTATGACTTATGTCAATTTTGGATTATATTCATTCTTGACTTTTTAAAAAAATAATAACATTACTACTTGTAAAAAAATTAAATAACTTATCCCTAATATTTGAATTTAATCCAAAAAAATTCTTGGATGACATAAAAAGTTTCAAATTAAAATTATTTTAATATTTTTGAACTCATTTATTTTAATGTTTAATCTATGTGGTAATCGCTACATCATAATTGTATCATTAATAAATATATTTATCTAATGGCTAAAAATAATAAATAAAATACCAAGATGTTGGATATATTTTTATATTTCTAATAACTATTTATTTACATATATATTAGTTTTATGACCCTAAATTAAAAATCAATTTATTAAAAGATATATTTTTAGGTTATAATTATCTTTACATTTAATTAATTCATATATATTGGCATTTTCACATCCAAGTGAATCCATGGGGTCCTCAAATCGACCCAAGGATTACCATGGTCGTCAAAATCTCATAAAATAGGATTAAGAGATGTGTTAGGGTAATTTATTATTATTATAATATTATTTTTTACCCTTATTTACCGGATTTACCATTTAACCATGGTAATAAAATAATTCCTGAAGTTACTATTCACAACATCCAAAAATTAAAGGTAACTATATACAAAATTTGAAACCTCATATTCCAAATATGGAATCCATTTATCCTGATTCAAAATAAAAAAGTTGTAGTAATTAATTTAAAATTAATTCAGGTTGTCAAAAAAGCGGGGGTTTAAGAAGTAATAAATATCTATTGATTGACATGTTTTTTGTCCAATTTAAAAGAGAAATTACTTAAAATGACCAAAATTGGATTAAATGATAAAAACATAATTTGATTACACTTTAAAAGAAATAAAAAATGTAATATTACTATATAAATAAAGTAGTATTGGCCTGTGCAATAGCACAACTTATTCGATTAATGATTGTTCTTTTAATAAGAATTAATAATTATAATTTTTTAGAAGAAACAATAATGTTGACTAAAAAGAAAGGGGCATGATTAATGGTTTTACTTATAAAAAGAATTTGTATTTATAAAAGTCGAGAAGAAACAATAATAATGACTAAAGAGTGAAAGTCAAATCCAACATAAGACAATTATTGTAAAAATAAAACCGACAAATGTGAAAATGACTGAAATAAATATGGTATGTTTAGAAAATCTAGAGAACAGAAACTAATGGAAATCAGTCCAGCAAAATGAAAATAATAAAAAATGAATAGAATGAAAACATGGATTTCTCATCCATTTTTATGAAGAGCAGTTCAACTGTTGAGGTGTTGTCATCCTGTTTGGAAATCAAGGACCTGCTCCAAACCATGATTTGAAGATAGCCACCTGAAAATGGAAATAAAATTATGAAATTTATTAAAAAAATTTAACACCATAATGATGATAGTAGGTTACTCATGATGGAAGAATATGGAGTAAGGCTAAAGACAATGAAAATAGAAGATGCTCGAATAGGGGAGGTGAAGTTCAGAAGGTGTGAAATTTACAAATCTGTTGAAAGAAATTGAACTGAAAAATTACTACTATAAATATGACAAACACTCATAGCACTGCCCCTCCCCTTCCCCTCTGCCCAGCACCCCCTCCCCCTACCCAGCCCCCTCCCCTTGCCCAGCCCCATGACCAGCTCCCCCCCTCCCCCTGCCCAGCTCCATCCCCTCCCCCTTGCCCCATGCCCAGCCCCCTCCCCATCCCCCTGCCCAGCCCCCTCCCACTGCCCAGCTCCCTCACTCCACTGGCCCCTGCCCAGCCCCCCTCCCCCTGCCTAGCTTCCCCCCTCCCCTCCCCCTGGCCCTGCAAAGCTCGCCCCCTCCCTCTGTCCAGCTCCCCCACCTCCCCCAGCCACTGCCCTGCTGAGCTCCCCCCCCACTGCCCCTGCCCAGCTCACCCCCTCCCCCTGCCCAGCTCCCCCCAGCCCCTGCCCAACTCCCCCCCTCCACCTGCCCAACTCCCCCCTCCCCCTACCCCAGACCCTGCCCAACTCCACCCCTCCACCTTCCCAACTCCCCCTCTCCCCCTGCACCAACCCCTGCCCCATCCCCAGCCCCAGCCCCAGCACCTGCCCCTACCCCAGCCCCAGCCCCAGCCCCAGCCCCAGCCCTTGCCCAGCTCCCCCCCACCCTCCCCCTGCCCAGCTCCAACCCCCCCTTTCCCCTGCCCAGCCCCTCCCCCTGGCCACCCCCACTAAAACATGCCCTTAGAAAACAGTGGAAAGCTAACTAAATTTTACAAAAACGAACCACAAGAAGAGATATCCTAATCAGTTACAATTAATTCCTTGGATGGTTATTCATCATTCTCTAAATAGTGAAGATAGATGCAAGAGTAGGAGTAAATTTTTGGTATACCTCAATAATTAGCCACGACCAAAACTGGGAAGCACCTCCACAACCGAGCTGCAAACCCAGGCCGAACAGAAAGATATGTTAGAATGACAAGATAGTGGTAGGTAAAATTTAAACAGAAAGACAAACTTCTATGAAATCATTATAATAGTAGGAAACATATACGAATAAATGAAAATGGAATAAAATATAACAACTCCCCTTCCCCCTCCCCTCTGCCCAGGCCCCCTCCCCTGGCCAGCCCCCCTTCCCATGCCCAGTCGCCTCCCCGTCCCCCTGCCCAGCCCCCTCCCACTGCCCAGCTCCCTCCCTCCACTGGCCCCTGCCCAGGCCCCCTCCCCCTCCCCCAGCCCCCTCCCCCTGCCTCTTTCCAACTACCCCCTCCCCATACCCATGCCCAGCTCCCCCCTCCCCTCCCCTCCCCCTGGCCCTACAAAGCTGGCCCCTCCCTCTGCCCAGCTCCCCCACCTCCCCCAGCCCCTGCACCTGCTGAGCTCCCCCCAGCCCCTGCACCTGCTGAGCTCCCCCCTCCCACTTCCCCTACCTAGCTCCCCCCCTCACCCTGGCCAGCCCCCCCTAGCCCCTGCCCATATCCCCCCCTCTGCCTGCCCAACTCCCCCCTCCCCCTGCCCCAGCCCCTGCCCCAGCCGCAGCCGCAGCCCTTACCTAGCTCCCCCCCACCCCCTGCCTAGCTCCATCCCTCCCCCTTGCCCCTGCCTAGCCCCCCTGGCCACCCCCACTAAAACGTGCCCTTAGAAAAGCAGTGGAAAGCTATTGAAATTTTAAAAAATGAACCACATGAAGAGATATCCAAATCAGTTACAATTAATTCCTAGGATGGTTATTCATGAATCTTTAAACAGTGAAGATAGATGAAAGAGAAGGAGTAAATATTTGGTATACCTCAATAATCAGCCACGGCCAAAACTGGGAAGCACCTCTACAACTAAGCTACAAACCCAGGCCGAACAGAAAGATATGTTAGAAAGGCAAGATATTGGTAGGTAATATTTAAACAGAAAGAGAAACTTCTATGAAATCATTATAACATTAGGAAACTTATATGACTAAATGAAAAGGAATAAAATATAACCCATCCCCTTCCCCCTCCCATCTGCCCAGCCCCCCTCCCCCTGCCCAGCCCCCCTCCCCATGCCCAGCCCCCTCCCCGTCCCCCTGCCCAGCCCCCCCTCCCCCTCCCCCTGCCCCCTCCTCTTTCCTCTGTCCTGCTACCCCCTCCCCATGCCCAGCTTCCCCCCATCCCCCTGGCCCTACCAAGCTAGCCCCCTCCCTCTGCCCAGCTCCCCCACCTCCCCCAGCCCCTTCCCAGCTCCCCCCCTGCCCAGCTCCCCACCTCCACCTCTCCCCGCCCAGCCCACCTCCCCCACCCCCACCAGACCCATCCCCTACCATCCCCCTGCCCAGCCCCGCCCCCTGCCCACCCCCACTTAAAATTTCTGATGTTAAACTGTAGCGGGTAAACAGAAAATAATATCATAAAAATCATGTACTTGTAGACAGCACAAGAGCATTAGAAGACCGTAGTACCATCAATACCATGCTGTTGAATAACAACTGTATGTAAACATGAACTTTTATAGTGGTCTCATTTCTAGAGGCCTTCAGTACAATTTCTAAAAACATGAGACTTTCATGACAGAGTTACTATTTCAGTACCTAAGGAAAATTCTACATTTAGTAAATCATGTACAACATTTAGTATTACCGTTCATATATGTTGTACATATCAGTCAATCTTTTCTATTTTTTCCTTTAATTTATCAGTCATTCGGGCTGCCACATTTTTTGCCTGAATTGTTCTACCGACACTTTCAGGTTAGATATGATGAGATTTTTCAGTAAGATCCTCATTGAGAAATTCATTTAGTAGGTTATAATTTATATAAAACATAATTAAAAGATACATCAGATGATGGATCAATAACAATGTAGGCCTCAACTAAAACCTTATAATGCAATTTCTATGGAAGGAAATATATATATACCTGAATAACTGATGATACCACAGACGATTTTTCAAATATTGAGTCATCCTTTTCACTTTGTCGAAATGAATCGGCACTCTGATGATAATATTATAGAAAAATATAGTATTATTCCAGTTGCATGTTCTTTACACAGAGGGAAGTATTGAATGTTATAATGGATTATATTATACCTGATTATGTTCTTCGACACTACTTACATTTGTACAACCTATGCTTTGACCCTGCTGTATATAAATAATAATATAAATAACTTTGTGCAATCTATCCATATTAAAGATAACAGGAAAATGTAATAGAATATACCTAAAAATATGTGAAGCTGTCATTGAACATGGTGATGTAGTTTTTTTTTCGGTAATGAAATGTACCTTGTATGAGTTTTGTTCTACTGAATGGTGATGATTTTGTATATTAAAATTAGACACTTCAATTGACAAGAGAACCTTTTTTGATTTGAAAACAGTCAATTCAGAAGGAAAATCGTACTCGTCATCAGCCTTATTTAAAAAAGAAAGTAGTTATTAGTTTAAATGAAGAGAACATATTTTGTCATCATGCTACTTTATTACATGGTAGTACCTGAATCAAATAATCTCGCAGATCTGAAGCAGTTTTGATCACAAATTGCATTACTTGTTTATCGAATAGGACAACTGACAAGCAGTCTTTGGTATTTGTCACAAGCAGCTGCACTCTAATTCTTTTGATTTTTAAATATGAAATAACTAAAATTAATTACTATTGTATTATAAAATAAGTAATAAACTGTTAAGGAGAAGAAAAAATAATAACCTGGGAACGGTGAAAGTTACAGATATTTTTCATTTGTTACACTTAATTTTTCCCTCATAAATATGCACTTTTTTCATGCAAGAATTTCATGATTTGTAGAAAAAATTGTGAGTTGTTTGAATTTTATTTATGGTAACAGAAATCAATCACTTTGTAGGCTGTCCAACATTGAGAGAAATGTAGATTATGAATTAATACAGTACTGTACTGGTACACCCAGATTAAGAAACTGCACGAAATTAATTGTTAATTTTCCATATATTACATACCTGATCACAATTATTCACTTCAGAAAGGGTTTTTTTTATTTTCCCAAAATTGAAATGGTGTAGAATAAGAATATGGGTTAGTTGATGCTGGACTTTGATTCTCTAAATCCATTATAAACGTACATCTGAATATTGAAAAATGCAACTCAAATGTCATATTATATATGTACATATATCATATAGTAATCTGTGAACATCATATAAACAATTCAGAATTAAATATAGTATGCAGGGAACCTTTTTCTGAATGATTCAACATCTTCAATATCAAGATTGAAAATGATTTTCGTCGCATTAATGGAAGTTGGAAGTATGATACAGTCTGAAAATGGTTTTAAAACAAACTTAGCTGAATACTCTGTTAAAAATCATCAAAGATTTGAATAAACGAAAGGGCAATAAGGAATTATGTTATTAGAGAGCATACTATTCAATTTTTTAACTCTGACAAGTTTCAATATTAAAACAATTGGTGAACCGATATTTTCTTCCAAGTATGACGAAATCTGGTTAGCATAGTCACCCCATAAACTGCATTTAAGTTGTAACCCACTGCCCAAAAAAATATGTACCGCATGTTGTTAAATATAAATTGCGGGGAAGAGAAATTAAAAGGCCATAATAACTGACCTTTCATCTCGTAAGACAATTTTCATCCTCGAATTGGAACTACCCAATGTCTCAGGAGGATGTGGGCAATGTAAGTATCCAATAATTTCTAAGACACATTACAAAAAAGAAAAAGCATGATAATGTTAGATAATAGTTTATAAAATCATTCCATAATATTTTGTATTGATCGATACAGAATATTTAAGAGCATTAAACTTAGGTGTCAGAAATATTAAGAAACATCTAACTATTAAATGTTGCTCTCGAACCGTTCTCTGAATTATGTCTTCGAAGTAAGTAAAATAGAAACCGAAATGTGGAAGCGGCGCATCACACTGCCAGATAAGCGTTGTTGATGTGAATAGTAATCAACATTCATGTCTACTTCCTAAATATGTACCTTGATTAACAGCTATTTGACAGTTCTGTATGAAATAGCACATGCCTTCACCCAATATATTTCTGAACTTAGACAGAATTTGATGCCCAGTAACTGTACACTATATCTTTGTTTTCTGCAGAAATAAAGATCTAATAATGTCAAAAATATAAAGATATATCAATGTAGTTGATAAATTTTTCCTATACTTGAAATGAGAATATAAGTGAAACAACAAAAATATAAAATGCAGTCTAGTATGAATTTAAAATTCACCTGTAAATCACCAAGAATCATATCAATCGCAACAACATCATTGGAGTACCTAGATGTTGTGTTGGACCAAAAATTCATAATACTCACTTGTATCTTCAATGTCTCATCGGTATCAGGAGTGATATCATTCAAAGGGGTAATAGATCGTGACATCTTTGTAATAATGTGATGTTTTTTCCGTAGAAAGAGATAATAATAAGATATATTGAGATTCATAAAATCATATAGAAATAAGATGAGCAGAACCAAACATTGACAATTTAACATATAAATTGACATATACCTAACACAATCTATCAAATATTTCTTTATACACAATATTTTGCATTGATTCATGAGTTGTGGGATTATTATCACCAAATACTATTTTCAAACGTAATGGTGATGTGACTCTAGATAGAGAAACATATAATTGACCATGAAAAAACACAGGTTTTTGAAGATATATCCCAACAGTAGATAGTGATTGTCCTTGACTTTTGTTAATAGTCATAGCATAAGAAACAGTCAAAGTATATTGTCTTCTTTGCAGTTTGGAAGGCCATCGATAGTCGGAGTGTGTCATATTTAATCTTGGAATGAAAGCAAGATATCCTGAATTACAACCACACAATATTCTTGCTCTGATGACATGATCTCCCAAATGCGTAATAATCAAGCGAGTCCCATTACATAAACCCATAGACTGATCTACATTTCAAAGCAACATGATAGGTACCCTAATTTTGAGTGTAATCTTATGGGAATCCATACCTGAAACATTAATCCCATTTAACATATCAGAAGTGTAAATGTTTTCTGGCCTATCGGTATCAAAACATGCATCACAAACTGAATCTGAGCTGAAATAATCTTTGCATTCAGAACTGGTGAAGAACATCATGTACGCATTTACTTCTTCAACAATATCCCGAGTTGGAGCTAAGATGGAACGGTCTTTAAGATAATTAATATCAGCATGGTTTCTCATGAAGTTGGGATAAGTATGTTCAACAAATTCACAAATAGGATCTGTAGTCCAAGCAAGAAGATATGCAGATGGGATTGGAATTAAAGTTTCACCATCATTTGGTTCTGCAATGCGACCTTCTCCAATATCTAAAGTCCATTTGGAAAATTGAAGAAGCTCATCTGAAACTGTATCAGAATTGGAAAACAATCTCATGTTCCTTGTCAGTTTCAAAACACAACAATGTTGCCATAAATATGAAGAAGCTATACTTGAACAAACTATATCATTTCTATTTCCACCTGGTACGACAGGTAGTATTTTCCTGAAATCCCCACCCAACACAAATGTTATTCCACTGAATGGCAAGGTTGAAGCATTCTCATTTTTTTTGACATTATATATTTTAAAGTACGATCAAGGGCTTCAAAGCAATGCTTATGAGTCATTGGTGCCTCATCCCAAATAATTATATTTGTTAACAGTAGAAGATCTGCGACATCACTGCCTTGTTGAATATTGCAAACAGAATTTTCAGAAATAGATATAGGAATTTGAAATTTAGAATGTGTCATCCTTCCACCAGGTAGCAGTTATGATGCAATTCCACTGGATGCAACTGCCAGAACAATATTACCTTCGGACCGTAGTAAATATGTCAATACGTTCCAAATGTATGTCTTACCTGTGCCTACATGACCATGAAAGAAAAAGAAACCACCGGCGGATGCAGTTAACGAAGACATAAATTTAGTCATCACATCGTTCTGTTCATCAATAAGATGACTTTGCAAATTCATATACTCATTCCGAAGACTGTCTCTGTTATGATTTAGCTCATCAGCTACTAAAATGATTTTGTTGAGAGACAATATCAGAATCTGGAACCGGCAGTGGTGGAAAAGCATGAAGAGATCGACCATTCCTCTGTAGTATATTCTCTATTTCAAGCAAAGAATACATTTGTTTTTGATGATCTGTGGGTGTAAAATCTATATAGAATCATGAAATATTGTTATTGAAGTAGTATAATGGATTCATAAAAAAGTAAAAGTTCAATGAACCAACAACTACATAGATCACATAGTATATATTGAGAAATTTGACCACACATACCTGGAATTTGAAGCCTATTTTGTTGCGCATAGAGGATGTCTTCACTGAGGAGCTCCCATGTTTCATGCCACACAATGTCTGGGTGGGACATATTGTTTGAGAAAAAAATACTGGAAAATAGTATGTGCATAGACTTTCCTGTAGCCCAAGATGACACCTCCTTTATTGCTTCAATAAATTCTTTGTCATCAGCAAGAAGTCCCAATGCAGAACATGATTCACGAAAAGTATCATGGATAATATTGTTCACAGTTCTAATAATTTCAAAAGAAGTTGCACCTCTGATCTTTGTGAGCATTAATCATAGGTAATAAAGCTCTCCAGTTTTCGGTGGCACATAATAAATTCTACCAATACTGAACCCCTGCTTTCTTGGACATCATATTTTTTCTCGTTGGTGGAATACAAATCTAGTTGAATATTCTATGAATGAGAGACACCTTCCTTCCGGGTAAGCAATATTATCTTGAAACCAAGTCGTAAGCATTGAATCATAAATATTACTCTTACTCAGCACATCCTCAATATGATCAATGTTAGTGTACGTAACAATATTCTGGCCTGGTAAATGGAAATGTAACCTTTCAACCGGAGGATATCTATAGTGGATATCATATGAAAATATCCCCCAAGCAGCCTCACAAGGAGAGATGTACCGACAATCATAATACATTTTAATCTCATCAAAATTATTGCCTGACTTTGATGCACTGTTAGTTTCATACAAATTTGTTGTGACACGATCATTACCTTTGCTAATATACTTAAACAAATATTTAATGGAAGTTGATTTATTGCAAATTTCTATATTTAGATGAGCTTGATACTTCATTAGCAAGAAAGGATTATATGGTACAACAAACTAATTATCCAATGGGACACCATCTTTCACGATCGTGTTCCCATCATTTCGTCGTCAGTATAGAACATACCCATCATCATCAATTGTTGTACTTTCAACAATTTTTTTTGGAAAAAATTTAGTACACTTGCCATTTTTCATACAAGGTTATCGACGATTTTCATTACCACAAGGTCCATGCATCGTAAACTTCTTAACAGCCTCATGAAGTTTTTGGAAGTCACATTTGTTTGGAACTTCATCAGAAACACATTTTTCAATGCAAGAAGGAGTACCTACGTTGCTCTCTCTACATAAAAATAGCAAAATGTGTACATGAGGCAATCCTCGTTTCTGAAATTCCACTGTACGAAAAATGCACAGAAATTAATGATATAAATGACATAGTTCAACAACATATTCATTAGTTAAGATAATGTATGTATTATAAAATAATCCGTATTAAAGCAGGTACCTGCTCGTGACTTTCCAAAGAAACATATGTCTCGTAAATCTTTCATCAACTGGTAAAACTTAATATTGAAAATTCTGGATAAAATGTGCGGACAATCTGAAGGCCGAAGATTGTTAGATGATACAAATCTTGTGATCTCAGGCCATATTGGATTGCATGTAAATGTTAAAAAAACCTGGATACCCTGTCCAATTGCATATTGACATAGCATCTTGGTAATTATGAATCATATATCTGGGACCACCAGTAAATGAAGATGGTAAAATGATACGCTTCCCACATGCAGACCCATCATGGTCACCTCATAGAAAAGAATTTTCAACCCATTTTACAACTCAAACCTCAAGCGTTTTTTGATTGAAGCGAATGAAGGATAGTCTCCGAGACTCTATCATTGTATATGCATCAACAATAAAATTTTGCAATAGTCTTCTCGAAAATTGTAATATTGACCTATCACTCGAACGACACTGTAAGTGATAGGAGAAGTATTCACGCATTGTAGCTTTCCGAACCTTTGTACATGCACTCATAGATGTAGATCTATGTAAAATGTTGTCAACGTATCCATCCTGACCATTTGTGAAAATAAGTGGATATTGCAATGGAAGGTACAAGGGATGATGCTCATCAATCCGCTGCAAATCACCACTTATGCTCTGAATAATAATATTTGTGTCATAGTTGAGATCTTTAATGTCACCGACAGTAAGCATCACAATCTCAGAAGCTGTAGGCAAGTTGTATGTCGTTGCATCTGTTTGTCTTCTCTTCAGAAGACGCAAATTTAGGTTTTCATGTTCGTGACGATCAAGAACATCCTTTGCACATCTGAACTGATGAGCTAAAACATTTGTTTCATGTAGCATTTTTTGTAAGTTGAAAACAACATTATAATTGACTTCTGTGTTTGAATTTTCTCCTTCATAACTGCAAAGTGAATTAAGTTACAAATGAAGTGAAAATATGAAAATCACATAAACGGGGTAACCGACATATTAAATTTTACCTGACATTCAAAATCCTGTTTTGAGACTCGTTTGCAGTATCATAAACATATAATTGGGAAAACCTAGGTGGTTGTCCCTCAAGAGGACACAAACTACCTATGTGATGGTAGTTTTTTTCATTCAATCTTGAATGTAGTTGGATCTCCTCCATCATTGAATGATCTATCAACCATACCACCCATTGACATGAATGAAAACATATAATTGTAAATATGCATATATTCTTGGAATCCTCTTTCCTCCACAGAGTTTTTATCAAAAACCAACATTTGAAGGTATGGAGGGCAGGACAGTAGTAATTTCAAAGAGACTTTACCAAGCACGCAACATATAGCAAATTGTGGGTTGTCTTTGGTGCTACATTTAATATTTCACTCATCAAACCAAAATATACAAACACAGTGTTGAGAAACATTTGAGGGATATCCACTATTCAAATATTCTACAAGTGAATAATGGTTAAATGAATGGTGTTAATAAATTTGGAATTATAAATTATGTAAAACCATCAGGACCTGAATAATAGTAGTTAAAGATATGAATAGTATGGTGACCTGCAGCTTCTGCAAGTTCAAGTTGATGCATGATTTCTGGAGCAATGTTTTGATTTAGTTAGTAAGAAAATTCATACACAATTCCTGTGTAGTAACAAATGATTACATATTTGGTCAAACCTGAAAACTCTCTCCATTGTTTAAATGGAGAATTGATTTCACCGGTTGTTACATATCTTTATGAAATGACATGAGTCAATTTAGATGACACATATTTTTGAAGTCTAAATAATGCATTAAAAGTACAGGGAAATTCAGATTCATAAGAGATATATATCTATAGATTCATATAGAGAATAAAACATGATTATAATATACAACACACCTATGTCGGAAAAATATGCTTCGTTATCGGTAGTTGAAGAAGTAAAACAGTATCTGTTTTAAACATAGTATGCAACATATTACACTAAGTCATATTTGAAGATCATCTGAAAGCCTGAGTTGTGCTTACTCTGATAATGTGTCACGAGCAGGGTAACTGGGAATATGTCCCTCAATCATTATACCTACAAGAAGTAATGTAAACATAGTTTATTTCTTCAATACATGTGAGACAAAACGTGAAATAGTTCACAAAAATACGCTGACGGAGTAGATACCAGAAGAGTCATAATTTTCTTTATTAGAAGATGATATATGCTTTATCTTGCTACCGGGCGTAGATCTTGATGATGAAGCTCCATTATGAGATGTAAATGATAGTTAATATTTGACAAACTATAGAATGTTACATCATAGTAACAAAAAAATATTTAGTCAATGTTCTTTTACAGCTTAATATAACAAACCGTTCAAAGACATAGGTGACAATGAAATGCCTGAACCTCCTGTGGTGAATAGACAGGATATCAACAAAAGTGTAACGATTAGATGTAATTTTAGATTGAAACGCTCGGATACTTACTTTAAGTAAAGTTAATACGGTTATTACTATCATTTCAAAGGCTTGTTTGAAAAGTATTTGGCGAATAAGATCCAGAATGTAGAGCCACTATCAGTTCAACAATAAAATGGGTAAATCATTTGAGATTATTCACATTTAATTTCTTTACTATTTCTGAAAATGTTAGTAACATAAAAAGTACTGACCATTTGTACGAACAGGTGAAAGAGGTATGCGTGCTCCTCTGCTCAAGACGGAATTCAATTGCATAGTGTCAAATGTTGCAGTAGAAAATAGTTCATGGGAGCTCATCGGTGATTTTCCTGAAATGTTATGAACCTGTAATTTTGTAAGTTCATTCATGGAATGTTTCTAAGGGAATACACTAATTTTGTACCAATTTTTCGTTCTCTCATATGAAATATTCTTTGCAACCTTGCATCTTGAGATGCTGATGGCGTCTGCATCTTTGTTTCGATGTCTTTATGTTGAATTGTCAAGTTTTACAATGCCAAGGAAAGATGTTTATGGGTACGTACAGTAAATTTAGAATATATTTATTATACAATCGATAGATAATGCATGTTTGAATTATATATGATGTATGTTGTAAATTTAATTCAAACATGCAGCGTACTGTGGTTTTACTTAACGGTAGTTACACCAACATGAAAAAGCATATCTATTTTATACAGAAATGATACATTTGAAAACAACATATTCAAATAAGTATAATGCACTATGGGAACACATCTGCAAAACAGTTTGAATGAATACCTTAGAGGGATATTGAGGTCAAGTTATGCAGTGAAGAAGGATGCTCTAGCGACTAAGTATTCTGTTGTATTGTGATTTCAATGAACCACAGTTATACCAACATCAAAGATACATATATACATTACAGACAAAATAAATCAATGAAATATCATTATTGAATGTCACATAAGGTACTAAGAGGAACCCATAGATAAGAAATGTCATGTAAATTTAATAAACGACACTTATACATCTAATAACGACGCATGTATATAGTATACAGAAATTAATTACTTAAAAATAGCATTTTCAAATAAAAATTATGCTATACTGAAATTGACTGGAGTGAAGGGAGTTGGACAGGGGTAGGGGGAGGTGGGGAGCTAGGTGGGGGGAGGGGAGGCTAGGCAGGGGTAGGGGGAGGGATGGAGCTGGGCAGGGGAGGGGGGCTGGGCAGGGGGATGGGGGAGCTAGGTAGTGGGAGGGGGCTAGGCAGGTGCAGGGGGAGGCAGGGAGCTGGGCAGAGGGAGGGGAGGATGGGCAGGGGAAGGGGGGGGGGATGGAGCTGGGCTGGGGGAGGGGGTGGAGCTGGGAAGGGGGAGGGGGGGAGCTGGGCAGGGGGAGGGGGGGAGATAGGTAGGGTGAGTGGGCTAGGCAGGGGCAGTGGGAGAGGGCTGGGCAGGGGAGGGGGGAGCTGGGCAGTGGGAGGGGCTGGGCAGGTGCAGGGGGAGGCGGGGAGCTGGGCAGGGGGAGGGGAGGCTGGGCAGGGGCAGGGGGAGGGATGGAGCTGGGCAGGGGGAGGGGGGGAGCTGGGTAGGGGGAGAGGGGAGCTGGGCAGGGGGAGTGGGCTGGGCAGGGGCAGGGGGAGGGGGCTGGGCAGGGGAGTGGGGGCTGGGCAGATGGGATATAGTATACAAAAATGATTTCCTCGGATGGTTATTGATGGTTCTTTAAACAGTGCAGAAGCATGAAAGAGATTGAGTGAATAGTTTGTAGACCTCACGAAACACTGTCCTATTAATTCATTGAAGTATAGTCATAGCAACATGAAAGAAACAGGTGTAATTTAGACTGAAGTTAGACAACATAATATGTAGTCGGAATGTATTATAATATAATGCATTAATAAGTCACACCAACACAAAAAATCATATGATGTATATTGTAAATATAATTCAAACATGCAGCGTACTGTGGTTTTATTGAACGATAGTTACACCAACACGAAAAAGCATATCTATTTTTTATAGAAATGATACATCTGAAAACAACATATTCAAATAAGTAGAATGCACTATGGGAAGACATCTGCAAAATGGATTGAATGAATACCTTGGATGGATATTGAGGTCAATTTATGTAGTGAAGAAGGATGCTCCAAGGACTAAGTATTCTGTTGCATTGTTATTTAAATGAAACACAGTTATACCAACATCAAAGATACATATATACATTACAAACAAAAAAAATCAATGGAATCTCATTATTGAATGTCACATAAGGTAGTAAGAGGAACCCATAGATAAGAAATGTCATGTAAATTTAATAAACGACACTTATACCTCCAATAACGAAGCATGTATACTATATACGGAAATGAATTACTTGAAAATAGCATTTTCAAATAAAATTTTTTCTATACTGAAATTGACTGGAGCGGAGGGAGTTGGGCATGTGTAGGGGGGAGGCGGGGAGTTGGGCAGGAGGAGGGGAGGCTGGGCAGGGGCAGGGGGAGGGATGGAGCTGGACAGGGGAGGGGAGGCTGGGCAGGGGGAGGGGGGGACCTGGGTAGTGGCAGGGGGCTGGGCAGGTGCTGTGGGAGGCGGGGAGCTGGGCAGGGGGAGGGGAGGCTGGGCAGGGGCAGGGGGAGGGATGGAGCTGGGCAGGGGGGGCTGGGCAGGGGGGAGGATGGGCAGAGGGGATATAGAATACAAAAATGATTTCCTCGGATGGTTATTGATGACTCTTTAAATCGTGAAGACGGATGAAAGAGATTGAGTTAATATTTTGTATACCTCACGAAGCACTGTCATATTAATGCAATGAAGTATAGTCATAGAAACATGAAAGAAACAGGTGTAAATTAGATTGAAATTAGATAACAAAATATGCAGTCTGAATGTATTATAATATAATGCATTAATAGGTACCCATAAAAGGGTTTCAGTTGTAATTGTATTATGCACAGTGGACAGTAAGGTGACTTTAATATATGTTGACAACAAAAACAGAAAACTAGAAACATATTTAATATAAATTATTGTGCTAATATTAGTAGCATTTATTGGAAACCTACAATTAGTGGTATGATTTGATGTTCTGTAAAAGGAAGCATACATTTATGGAATCGTAAGACTTAATGTGAACTGTCCTATTGAAGTGAAAACCTACTGTATAAACAGAAATCTGGAATAAAATAAGTAATCCATACCTTCTTCACTATAAAAATTTGGACAATATATTTTCATATATCAATGGAGAAAGAAATATGCAGGATTTCTCCACAACATGACTTTATAGACAAATAAATTACTGGAATGAAACAAAATATTAAACAAATGAATGGGCTAGAATTGAGAACTTACTATTCAGACAGGTCAAATGAAAAATCAAGAAAACTTACACTACAAAGATTGAAGTATATTCATTATTCAAACCCTTAGATATATATTACTTTGGAAATCGTAATTGCAAGCGTACCCCAACGAAGACGCTCAAATATATTTCACCAACATTCGGTCCAATTTGGACTCCTTGCCGACAACGGAACTCAACTACAGATAGAGCTCGCAGAGGTGGAGGAGTGGAGGCGGAGGCAGAGAGGAGGAGGATGATCGGGAAGGGGATCGGGAGATGGGAATCACGGAGAGGTTCAACGTTGGGTAGTCACGGAGAGCTACGGGAACCTAGGAGAAATCCCGATGGGACCGACGGTGGAGCATTCAGTGGTGGAGGCATGGAGACGGAGGCGTGGAGGCGTAGGAAGTTCAGGAAGGTGACCGGGAGAGGGGACTCGCGGAGAGGCTGAGGCTGGCGGGAACCCTAGGAGAAACCTGATCGAAAGGAGGTGGAGCGCGGGAGGGGGAGACTGAAATGTGTCGCGGGATGGGTAAATGGGAGAAGCGGAATTGGGATAGTTGGGTGATGTGGAACATTGAAATGGTGACACGTAGGCAATGAGAAAGCCAATTTTAGTATAGATAATAGATTAGATGAAAAGGGAGTTTTGAATTAAAATACAGTATTTTTCACTATTCATTAAAATTTGAATTTTATCAAATAATTTCCAAAATTTCAACAAAAAAAATTATGTCCTGATTCAAAATAATAATTTCATTTTTTCCCAATTGAACTTATAAACATTTAAAAAACTAGATTTAAAATGGGTGCTCCATCAAATGGCTGTAAAACTTCATTTTTTTCAAATTACTTCATTTATATGAAAAATTCATTAGGTTATCATACAATGATCAATAATATGTGTAAGATGAATGATAATGTTATAAAATAAAAAATTAGGTTATTACTATTCATAACATCTAGTTAATATCTCATTAAATAATAAAATTTTAATAATATACTATTTTTAGTGAAACTCGGTATCACGTACAATGAAAGCCATTGAGGAAGTCCACTCTTGCATGTTACTGAAGACAAGTCACTATTTCATGTAGTGAAATATTCATTTTATTGGTGTGTCTAACATAATGAAAACCTAGTTCATTTATACATTGAACAAAATATATACTCGTTGTTGTGTGAAATCAATTCTATCAAAAGAACTTTAAATTGTGAGAAACACAAGGAATGTATTTGATGTGTGTACTGTAGCCTAATATAGTGTTTCATAGAGTGAAATATAAACATGGTGTAGCATATAACAGAATACATTAATGAAATTAAAAATAACTATCTCATAAAATCTCAGGTTGTAACATTCTACCCCCTATAAAATAACAATTTCCCTAGAAATTCACCAGTGTTATAAATGGTTTTCTACTTGAATGTTTCGTTAATGGAACCCCACATCATAAAAATGGATATTAAGACAACATTTTAAATAGGAAATTATAAATGTAATAGTTATCCAAAGTAACTCATCATTGGTTGTCCACGTAGGATAACATTGGTGGGAGCTGAAAACATAGATAAGTAAGAGATATCTTACCATGATTTTCTAATGGATAGTTATAGAGAATAATGATTGGAGAAAGTTAAATAATTGAAATACACAAATCTGATATGATTTAAGGGTCCATTTTATTCATCAGATAATAGGATACTAGGATAAAAATTTGGGTTTTCAAGATCATTTCCCTGAAGTTACATAAGGAAAAATACTTACTTGTTTTTAGTGTAATATAATCATTGGTCGTTCCCTGAAAATTTCCACTTCATCTATTATTTAATGCAATGAAGTGGAATTTCACATTCTTGAAGTGTAAGCAGATCATACGATTGAATGATAGCTCATTCTATCTATCTCAACAAAAGGGATATAATTGATTATTAAATATGCATATGTCTACCTATAGTGAGATAATACATTAATCTAAAAATCTTCAATAAGAATATAAAGTATACCCTCCATAAATTAATAACATTATAATCCATCTAAAAACTTAAAATATAATTCTTTATAATGAATTGAACTAAATCAAATTAACATTTTTATCCCATATCTCATTTGTTAGTTCTTCGTTGTCTCATTGCGGACATCTAAATACCTTAATCATGTATTCTCTTGAAACATGATAATAAAATAAATTCCCATAGAACCTTAGGAACCATATGAATTCTATCAAAATTAACTCTTTACACACACCAAAAATATCTAAAATTCTATATACTCAAACCATGATATCACTTTTTCCTTTTATCAGTCATGAGCTCATTAACACTATCAAACATATTATTTTTTCATTATCCCTTCATTATGTGCATATCATCTACATTAAAAAAAAATATTTCAATCACTTTTCATGGTTACCAGTACCATATAATTCTTGAAAACCAAATTATAATAATACTTAGATATTCTAATATTCTATAATACTATAAATTATCTTCCACAACACCATTTTGAAATCCCATTGCATAAATACTTAATTGTTCCTCTACATTGTTTTCATACTCAACATATCCAATAATGTTTTCATGTGACTTACCTTTTCCTTTTTTATTAAGAGGTTTTCGATGTTGATCATCATTAACCCTTGGATTAGGGAATGGTTAGTATAATTACACATTTCCTTGCACTTATAGCATTGAAGTGTTGGTGGTTCATTCTCGGTAGTCTTTTCTATATTTACATCATTAGAAAAAATTTTCCCATAACTCCAGCACTCAAATACTCAATGACATTCTTTTCCATAGTTGAATATTTTTCTAGTCCCTTTAAGAAAATCTCCACCATGCTTCATTCACCACATTGAGCATAGGAAAATAGTTATATTCTTTTCCCCATTTTTTTCATATTTTCCCTTGAACTCCATATGTCGTTTTCTATCTCTCAAAACAATGAGATTGATATGTATCACCAACTTCTATTTCATACTTAATAGCACAATGCACAATCTATTCATAGATATTGAAGTCTCTTATAGCTAATTCTCTTAAAATACTTGGTTTTAATCCACAGAAGATTCAATCAACTTTAATTTTAGGTTTGATGATTAATCCAAAATAATTCCTTGAAAGTCTTGTAAAATTTTCCATGTATGTACCAATATATTGATCATCATTTTTTTCATTCTCATGGTACTTTTTTTCTATATATTTTTTGAAGAATACGAGGGAAGTAATTATTGAAAAATATGTTCTTTAACTCATCCCATTCAATGGACTAAATTTTATCTTGCTTCCTTTTATTCTTAATTACAGTCCACCACTGATCTGTTTGACCTTATAAATGATAGATAGCCAAAATGACCTTTTCATGATCCGAATAGTGAATAATTGAAAATATCTTTTCAATTTTATTGATCAATTGCTGAGAAACAAGTGGATCCAAAGACCCACTAAATGAAGGTGGACATTACCTCATGAAAGACTCAATAGAATATTGTTCCCCTATCTTCTCATTTGGGAGTTGAGAGTGATTCATAGCTTGTGTAAGCATGAAAATAAGATTTTTCATTCCATATCCCATAAAATTTTGTTGTTCTGGAGGACAATTATTGCAATTCCCAATGCATTAATCATTAACACGGTTCATTTGGGTTCTATCCATCTTATAAAACCCACAAAGAATAGTGTCAGAGGAAAAAATCATACTAGTAAAACAACAAAGTCATGGGGGAGTACCTTAAATCACTAACATCATAGGATTAATTATAGGTTATTCATGATTATTTATATAATTTTAGGATTGTTACCTATACTTATACTTAACCATAGGTACATCCCCATATATAACTAAGAAATATCTCCACAGATTTCACTAATCTTTTCAAATCCTAGATTCCAAAGGGTACCGAAACCACCACTCTGATACCAACTATAGAGACCCTAGCTTGATATACATAGACATTACATTAATTTTTCAGAATACTTAATACATGAAAAAAATATGCCTAAATACCGTATTTGTGTAGTGTCTTTGAAAACTCAAAACATAATCATGTAATCATGGTGAAAGATCTTCAACACCTCCCATAATGATCTTCCCATTTTGTTTTCCTACCTAAAACCATTCCTCATATCCTAGAGAAAAAACCTAAAAAGGGTTAGCTCAAATGCTGAGTAAGGGTAAATAAGGAGAAAATTAAAAAAACTGTATACATTTGAATGTAAAAACATGAACATAGAGTTTAAATATCACAATCATGAGTCATGAAATAAATCATGGAAGTACATGAGGAATTGATCATAAAGGAACATTAACCATGATAGAATAAAATTTCTATAAAACAAGTAATTATGGAAAACTAATTATCACATAATAATATTTCTATAGTGGCCAAGGCATTGCTGTCAAGACCATCACATTGGACGAAGTCCATTACTGAACCGGGTTTACATGTTGTTCCAACCCTGTATTACTGAACCAGATTTACTTTTCATTCCATCCATGTCAATCTCATTAGATATAAATATAGCTCCAATGCATTGGAGGTAGATATAGGTCCCACACACTTTACAATTAAATCATTCTTAAATGTGCAACAAAAACATAAATCATTTATCATAGTATAACCATGTAAATAAAATGGGTTTCTTAAACATCATTCCATCATAACATAATCCATATATAATACAATTTCATCATTAACACAATAAAATAATAGTAATAATTGGGATAGAAACATAAAACTATTTAAATAGTTTCATCTTATATAGAAAATAATTTTGATAAACCCCATGAACTTAGTTCTTGAGGAAAATATCCTTTCTTCTTAAAAAAACATTTTATTTTCTCAAAATTTCAGGAAAATTTAAAAGAAAATAATTGGGTTGAAAATAAACTTGAAATAATGTAGAGAAATATTAATGGATATAAGGAATTAAGAAGAAATAAAAATACCTTCATGCCGTATAAGTTAAAAAAACATTCTCCTCATACATTTACCGAAAAAGGAAAAAAGTACCTCATATGGTAAACAAAAGTAATATTCCTTCCATACCATGTAGTAAAAGTAAAAAATGGGTTAAAATAACATTAAAAATACATATAATAATAGTAACAAATTTATGAAAACATTTTTATAAAACATGGACATGGATGATAAATATTTCCCCTGAAAATACTTACGTAAACATGATCTAAAATAAAAATGAGATTGCAAAATTATCCCTTACCTTAGGTACGATTTCATCAATATGTGTTATAAAATCTTGTATAGTGGGTATAAAAATTCTATTATCTTTTAAAAAAACCATAATAATATTTATGATATCATATATGTTTCATTTACAACTTTATATTACCCATTCATTTGGCAATTCCAATTTCAAGCAATGTTTAGGGTAATAATCGTCTCAATTATCATACGTGTTTAGACTTGTTATTCTTCATATGATTAAATAGATATTGATTTAATTACTTACATAATGTAAAACTTAATTTTTATATAATTTATATTCAGTATATAAATATATATAATAGATTGATAAAGGTAATGGAATACACATTTCACGGAGACGGTAGACCGTACGTACTCCTGAACACTGTTTTTGTTTCCTTATTAATTGAATGAAAGTAAGTAAATGAATTATATATATATAAATATATCCTGTAGAATTATTATTTCATATATTTCATGATTATATATTACATATACAGTATAATCATTGTTGAATGGTTAACATGGATAATGAATCTCATTGCATTGTGGAGATGGAAAGTCTTACCTACACACGAGCGACGATATCATTCCCATAGTTGTTGAACGATATTGAAGTGGATGGTTTATAATATCTCATAATTAGTATCATGATATAATAATCATATATAGCTATTATTTACACCATTATTCTTATCCAAGTAAGGTGTTGATGAAAAATAGATTACACTATGACGTGGAGACGGTAATCCGTACGTATGCACGTGCTGTGATTTTGTTTTTAATAGGATGGATAGAAGGTGAAATAGGGTTGTTTCATATTTATAATTACATATAATTATATTATTGATAATTATTGTATTAATTTATATTGGAACAAATTAAATTATATGAAGTATAGGAAGAAATAAATTTGAAATAGTCGGTAGAAGAGATTATCTCTCCCTCGACGTGCCTCCTTTAAATTTCCTTTTAGGGCACTATAATTTGTTTTTTTAGAAAACATGAACATCTATAATGTAAATAAGGAATTTTAGTAGTGAAATGGGCAGGTTTTGGCTGATCTTGAATGCTCAAATGGAGTGAAGAGGAGAGGGAGGAGGTTCTCATTTATAAGAGAGGAGAGGGGCACTTTGGGAAATTTCCATAATATTAATTTATTATAAATTATATTTCTATTTAAAATGGTCCAAAACTTATTTAATTCTAAGATAAGATAATGTGGGTTAGAATACCCATCATCCATTAATTTTCTTACAAGTTTTGAATATATTTTTTATCCCTATTTTTTTGGTTTTACCTTTATTTTACCATTTTAATCTTATCACTATATAATGTTATTTACACATTTTGGGTTAATTTAATTTCCATATCAAGTCAAATGACCCACAAAAAGTTATTTATGACTTATTTGTATTTATATTAACCATTTTTTCAAATATTATATTTTTAGGAATTTAATAGTGTTTAATAAACTATTTTATGTTCTAAGTTATTAATTATGTCAATTTTGGATACTATTCATTCTTAACATTTAAAAAAATACAATATCAACCATATTACTTAGATAAAAAGGAATTAACTAATACTTAACATATCAATATCATCCAAATAAATCGTTTATGAAATCAATATGTTCAAATTAAATTTATTATGATATTTATAAACTCATTTATTGGAATACTTAATTATTGAGCTTATCACTACATCATACTTTTTTTCATAAATAAATATATTTATCTAATTTATAGAAAATGTATATAAAATACCATGATTTAGGAGATTATTTCATATTTATAATGAATATTTATATACATAGAGGTTAGTTATATGACCCTCTATTAAAATTGATTTAGTAAAAGATATATGTTTACGTTATAGTTATCTTTACTTTAAATTAATTCTTATAAATTGTCCTTTTTTACATCCATGTGAATCCATGGGGTCCCCAAATCAACCCAAAGATGCCCAAGGTCAGAAATATCTCATTAAATAAGATTAGGACATGTGTTAGTGTAATTAAATATTATTATAATATTAATTTGTACCCTTATTTACCATATTGACCCTTTATCCATGGTAAATTAAATAATTACTGAAGTAACTATTCATAACATCAAAAAATAAAAGGTTCCAATTTACACAACATTAAACATCTCATTCCAAATATGGAATCTATTTTTTCAAATTTAAAATACAGAAGAAACGGTATTAATTTAAAATTAATTCTCGTTGACAAAACTAAAAAGCGAGTTTTTAAGAAGTAAAAACAATAAAAATATTAACATGTGATTAAGTCTAATTTAAAATTAAAATTACTTCCAATGACCAAAATTACATAAAATAATAACAACTTAATCCAATTACTATTTAAATCCAATTAAAAAGATAATATAACTATATAAATAAATTAGATGAAAAGGTAGTTTTGAATTAAAATACAGTATTTTTCACTATACATTAAACTTTGAATTTTATCATAAAAATAACAAAAATTTAAAAAAAGTAAATTTTTAGTCCCAATTCCAATGAAGAAGTTTATTTTTTCAAATTGAAATTATAAATGTGTCCAAAACTATATTTAAAATGGTTTCTCTATCAAAAGACAGTAAAACTATATTTTTTTAATAATACTTTTATCCAAAATTTTCATTTTGTTCTCATACCATGTTCTATAAAATGTGTTAGATGAATTATAATTTTATAAAATTCAAAATGTGGTTAATACTATTCATAAAAGATAGTTTATAGAACATTAGAAAATAATATTTTAATAATATAACATTGTTTAGTGAAACTCAGTTTCGCTTATAATGAAAACTGTCGAGGAAGGTCACTCTTTCTTGTAACTCATGCCAATTCAGTGTTGCATGTAGTGAAAGCTTACTTTGGGGTTTTTTATAACATAATAAAAACATATTTCATTTATAAATTGAACAAAATATATTATCAGTGTTTCATGAAATCAATCATATCAAAATAACTTGAAATTGTGTGCAACACAAGCGAAGTATATAGTTATGTATACTGCAAGATAATATGGTGTTGTTCATAGTGTAATATAATCATAGTATAGTGTACACCACAAGACATAAATTAAATTAAAAGAAATATATCTCATAAAATATCGGGGTGTTACACCATTGATTATCGTGAGTTGAACATGATCATGATCAAGACAAAGTATCTTATTCTCTATATTAATTGTATGTTTTATCTACTCTAAGAAGATAAATACTTTTCCAAGATTGAAATTAATTGTGGATATCATCAGTAGAGTTTCAAAAAAGAGGACATACCCAATATGACTTTTCGTACATGGTATGGACAATATGAATATATAATGATGCCTTTCTCTCTTACTAACATCTCTATTATCTTCCCGTGTTTAATAAATGTAGTATTTAGACTTTGACTTGATTAGTTTGTGGTAGTCTTTATAAATGACATTATTGTCAATTCAAATAGAAAGTAAGTGCAAGAGTATCACCTGAAAATTTTACTAAATACACTAATGAAGGATAATCTATATGAAAAATTTACAAAGTATTAATTTAGGCTGCAAGAATTTTCATTTTTGTGTCACATAATGTCAATTGATGGTATTTCAGTGGATCTATCAATGATAGAGGCTATTGAATATTGGCATAGACCAACCACATTGATAGAGATATGTTGATTTCAACATTTAGATCAATATTATCAATGTTTTATGTATAATTTCTTATGACTATATAATATTCAAATCAATATATTTCATAAAGGTGTCATGTTCCTATGGACAGATTAATGTGATGAAGATTTTAAGGAACTGAAGGGAATGCTATTCAGTACATCTATTCTTGCACCACTATATAGTAGAGATGGGTTTGTAATCTAAAGTGATGAATTTAAGAAGGTTTTAGGATGTGTAATTATGTATAATAACATGGTAATAGCTTATTCCATGTGG
Organism: Viscum album; assembly: GCA_963277665.1. NCBI lineage: Eukaryota > Viridiplantae > Streptophyta > Magnoliopsida > Santalales > Viscaceae > Viscum > Viscum album. The sequence continues at coordinate 882,172,598 of OY728155.1, forward strand.
TAGTTGGTGATTCATGAGAAACGTTACCCCACCCATAATTTGGAGTTAGAAGAAGTAATTCATTCATTAAATATATGGATGAATTATAATTATGGAGTAAATTGAGATATATTATCTTATCCTAAAATAATATATATATATATTACCACATATTTAGTAGAAAATACACTAGAAAATATGGATAGAGTTGATAAAGTATTGTGGCTGCTCAATACATTACCTCCATAGGAAAGCGAACAAGGTCTCTGGTGCTTTCTGTTTGTAGGATCATGTTATATTATCCATGATAAAGATAAAAAAATATCCAATATTTCTAGATTTTCAATGTATGGATCAAAAAATCCTGAAGGAATTAGAAGAAATATTATCTTTCTCAAATGGATATATAATAACAAATCCATGTGAATATTAAGGAGGTATATAAGGAAGAAGTAGAGCTATAAAAGAATGTAAAAAATTTTCTTATGTTTAACCTTTATTTGGATGGAATGAAAAGGTTTAGGAACCATGCATTTGTTCGTTCCATACTAGATTTGAAGAAGGAGATGTTATATCAATATCAAAGTTCATAATTCTCTATTCATCCTAGATGTAATAACATTTAAAATGACTTGAAATAATACATATATTGTAATGGAATAAAGAAGGATATTGTGTAGTTAGTATAACAATTCATGGTAAACCAACAAGTAAGGCTGAAGACAAAAGTCGGAGGGGATGTTTCATGCATTACCCATACCAGAATGGATGTAGTAGAAAATCACAATGGATTTGGTCAATGAACTACCCAAATACTATAATGTGTTTTATTCTATATGGGTGGTATTTGATCACCTTTAAAAGTCATCACCCTTCATCAATATTAGATAATACTTCTATCTGAATCAATTTTCCATGATATACATTAAGAAAGTGGTAAGGTTGTATGGAGTACTGAATTCCATTATTTCAGACCAGGATCTAAGGTTCAACTCAAAGTTATGGTGAAATATTCAGTAAAAACATGATACAAAAATGATTTTGATCACTAATTATAATCCTTTTATAAACAGCCAATCTTTAATAACAATTAAAACCGTAGAGGATATTTTGAGATCTTGTTCTCTATATTTTAAATGTGGTTGGGATCAACACATTACTTTAGTATAGTTTTAATTCAACAATAGATTTCACTAAATAATTCATATTGATCTATATAAATACCTCTAGGGGAGAAATTCATAGATAAAACATAATTGTATGAGGTTGGAGAAATAAAGATATTGGGGCCTGAGATATTAAAAGCAATGGTCAAGAATGTTAGAATCATTCTACAACATATCAACGTAGCTCTAATTCAGCAGAAACGTTTTGCTAATAACCAATTATATGATCTACCATTTGATGTTGGAGAAAAGGTTCCTCTACCAATATCATCCTATAATATTTTTTCAGGTTTAAAAAGAACGATAAACTATTCCCTTGGTATATCAGTCCCTCAGCGATCCTTAATCGTATCAGGATAGTAGCCTATCACTTGGAAATAACTCCAAATCTATCTCAAGTACATGATGTCTTCTATGTATCTCTCCTAACGAAGGAAATATCTAACCCTTCAATTGTTCTAAACTTAGAGTTCATACTACTAGAGGAGGATATTTCTTCTGAAGAATAGATAGTTGAAATTCGGGACTAATAAGATAACGGTCAATGAAATAAGACCACTCACCTGGTCAATGTTTTGTGGGTAAATCACCTATTAAAGGAAGATTTGTGCGAACTTGAGGATAATATGAAGTATAATTATCCTCATTTCTCTTTGTGTGAGTGGTGAATTTTGAGGAAAAATTCATTTTATCGGAGGTAGAATATAACAATCAATGTTTTATAATGATTTTTTTGAATAAATTTAATTTACATTTACGTATTTAAATCCACTAAGTTAACCATTCCATTCACAAGAAACTGAGTCGGAATACATTACATGCAACATCTACATATAATACATTACATGGAAAATCAACATGGCATAATCTACACACAACACCAGCTTGGAATACATTACACACAACAACAATGTTGTTAAGAAACCACATTTTACTATTATAATTATTTAAATGGAATAATTATAACCAAGATGGTAAACATAAAAATATGAATATTAATAAATATTTTTAAAATATTTTTTCTAATTGTTATATATATAACATATTGATAAGAAAAAAATATAATTTTTTGTAATGTTCTTATATGTTCAAAAATGATTTTTTTTTCAAATGAAAATCTTTAAAAGTCCTTTTGGGAAATGTAATAAATTTAATTTTAGAAACATTTATAAATTTAATTTCATAAAATAAAATTATTTTTTTAATTCATAATATTGAAATTATCTAAAGATGGATTTTTTTTATTTTTCTTAGAAACATCATTTTTAAATGAATAGTGAAAAATATTGGATTTAAATTAAAAAATTCATTTTCTTCTAATTTTTTTATAAGGATAAAATATGTATTTTCTTAAATTTTAATAGATATTTTTTTTTATCAATTAAACCAAATTAGGTCATTGGAACCTATTTCACAATGAAATTTTATATAAAAAACTCAGCAATCTTATTGTTAATTTTTTCTTTAAAAACCCTACAGTGTCATCCCATTAAAACAATTAATTTTAAATTAATTTGTTGCTTGTATGTTGGAATAAATGATTTAATAATTTTAATCATAATAATTTATATTGTATAATAATTTCATCTATGTTGTTTTACCAGAAATGCTAGCGAATGTAATTAAAATTAATTACATCGATTAAGGTAAATTTAATCTTTTTTAAGGATTAGTCATTAAATTTAAAACCCAAAACAATCTATATTCTTGTACAAGAAAAATATTACGGAAATATTTATACACTATACTCCCTTTTCTCTACTTCAGATCATTATTGGATCCACTTGCAACATGAAAAATGTGGGTGGAATTCTATATTAAATTTTTTACAAGAGTGTCATTCCACCTCCACTTTAAAAAAATCCTTCTATCGCACAACTTCCTAAAAAAGTTTAGACCAATTATATTTATCCAATAACTACCCAATATTCTTTTAAACATCACTCCCTTCCCCCTAGAAGCCTCCCATTTTTTAGAAAAAAATCTAAGGAATCCTTTTGGAACACCCAAAGGAAGACACCTGATTAATAGGAAATGACTTCTCTCAAGATCATTTCTTTTAATTTCATTATACACTCACTCTTCTCTATTTATTTCATTTCTGTGTAAAAAAATTATATTGAACATACAAACACTTCCATATAATGGTAAATAAACATATTGTATACGCGTATGGCGAACTACTGCCTTACAAAACTATGTTTGTTCGTTTTCTTCTACCGCCTCTCTTGGTGGAAATTATGATGTAAATAATATTTATATATTTTATACATTATATTTATTATTTATTTATGATTACTTATATTTTTAACAACAAATATATTTATTCTTTCTACTTTTTGTAAATACGATAATTGTTTTGTGTAGTGTTGACTACCAGCCCCTCAAAACAATATGATTCATTCACACATTATATGGAATGTATTAAAGATGATTTTAGTGAAACAATATGATATATGTGAAGTAATAACGCTAATGTGATTAATATATATATATATATATATATATATATATATATCTTTACATATATTTTCTATTTTCATTCTTTCATTCAATATGATAATAAAAATGGAAACTATGTTCATGCATATGTACTCCATACATCTCTATGAACGGTGTGTTCCATTTCATAATTCTATATATATATATATATTATAATAGAAATATACAGAATAAAATGATATTTATATCATGTTTTGAATTATAAAAATCATGATATAAGTATAAGTACTAAATATATAACAAATTAGGACACATTTAATGAACTAAGAGAATATTACCTGAAGTTAAACCTTAACATAGGATTGCTGACAAGAGGGTAATATAAGGTCATAATCAATCCATAGAATGAATAATATTTAATAAAATGTTTTTTTAAAAGATTTTTAGTAAATTTAATGTATTTATAATTTTTTTTTGCAATGGTTATGATGAGATTCAAGAAACAAGGTATGATGATTTCATCTAACATTTTATTTCTTTGACATACATTCTTTATTCACTTCCCATTTCTTTTTTGTGGTGTATTTACTTCCCACAAATTTATTCCAGGATTATTTTACATAAAATTATTTTTATTTACATATAAATACTATGATATATAATTCATTTGTTTTATGTTTCAAAAGTTACCATGTCGGTAATGTAATTTTGTTTTAATTTTCCTTCTTTGAGAATCATGCCATGTTATGTACCTATAATTTTATATGAGTTATATATACTACCATTGACATGATAAATCATTAATATCATTATTTTTATTATAGTTTAATCTTTCATTAATTTTATTTTTTACATGGAGTGTATGTTTCATTTTTAAAAATTGTTAAGTGTTTGTTGAAATAATTTCATTTCTTTTAAAGACAATTTATGATTAATATTAATTTAAGGAAATCATGTGACCCATAACTCTAGAACACTCATGTGTTTTCTTATCGTTTATTTATTCAAAATTTATCGATGTATTAGAACAATATGTCCACTTTTCGGTCCTTATGATCAATAATAATTTGTATTATGAATAATATAAATGTATTTCACTATTCAATCAGAAATTGACTTATTTAAAAAATCAAAAATGTTTTCAAAAATGATTTTAAATGATACATGAAGAACATTTTCCCAGAAAAAATATATTAAAAATATATTATTATTTTCAAAGATTATTTTATAATTATCCAATTAAATTTTCAATTATAATGGTTCTCAAAAATGTTTTATATTTTACAAAAACATTTCAATGAAGAAAGGATATTTTCTACAAAAAAATGTTTATAAAATATTGTGTAAAATTATTTCCCATCTAATATAACATATGTTGGTGTTAGAGATTGCTTTCTTGGAAAATTATTCAATGTTTCTATTAATATTCTATCACTGAATGGATTATGTTTTGATGGAATTTTGTTATGATAACTTATTTCTATTTCATTGGATATATACTTTTGAAAGCCACTCTTTTCACAAGTGAGGTTTTAGATAAAATTAATATTAACCCTTCCTTTTTTGAAGGGTTATGATATTATAACATTTTTTATAATACCCATTTCATTTCATGGGTTATGATATAATTATTTATGATCGTGTGGAACATGTATGCAGGATTTCACAATGAGATTGGTGGAACCTATATCTCTCTCAAGTGGATTGGGTAAACATTTAGGTCTATGATATAAACAAGGATGAAATGATAAATGAACTTGTTTCATTATTATAGGTCTATAATAAGATATGATAATAGTTCAGTAATATAGGGATGGAATGAGTAGTGAACTCAGATCAGTAATACAAGGCTGGAATGAGGAGTGAGCTTGGTTTATTAAAGGACTTTGTCCACTAAGATGGACTTGGAAGATATGGATTGACTACATTGAAAATCATTATATATGATTATATTTATACCACAATTAGATTTTTAATTTATATATTATGCATTCAGTGATTTAGTTCATTATTTCTGCGTGATTCGTGTCATAATAACTACAATGCTTTTGGAAATTATTTTTTATTCGGTTTTTTGATATGGAGGGAATGAGCTTCTGTTGTCATGATCATGTCATCATACCCTTATGACCATGATTATGATTACATATCTCCCTTATATACCCTTACTAGTTATATGAGATTACCCCTTATTATGTTTCCTTACCCCATGTTACAAAGATATATATTTTGTTTGATATATCTAAGAAGACTGATAGTTAAGGAGAACCTTGTGGGAGATGATGTAGCACATTTTTGTACCAATGTTTATGTTTCCTTGTTTCTAAATCCAGAAGACTAGTACAGTATTTGGGTGTCTCTTTGTATATTTTTTTATGTATTCCGATTTTTTTGTTAATTTTTATGTATGAAATTCGAGGGTGTATATATTCAAAGGGGAGAATAATCTCGGATTCCTAGTGAATGTCGAAGAACATGAATGATGTAATATGTTACTAACAATGGAGGAAATAGATTCTCAGGAAACATCCAATGATGCTACATAGTATATTTTCATTCTCTAAGGATGATGTACATGTAGTTTAGTGTCATACATGGATGAAGAGGTATCACATGGTTTAACATAGTTTCATGAGGTTGTGAAGTCATATGGTTTAATGTATTGTGATTAGGAAATGAAAAACATAATGGGAATGTTATGAACAATTTAAGGTCATGATACATGGATTAGGTCTATGTTTTATAAATGAATATACATGGTACCAAATAATGGTTAGAATGCATGAATTAAGGGTCTTAGGAGGCCACATGACACCACATAGAACATTTATGTTATAACTTTCACACTGTTTAAGGTCTTGATTCTTAGACTTAGGGGAAGTCACATGTCTCAAACATTGTTAAATCCTGAATAAAACATCATAGAAACTCTTAAACCTTCATGATCCATTATTGTTGTGTGAAATAATGCACAGAATGGATTTATAATTTATTGTGGGTGAGAACACAATGAGTGGAGAAAGTTTCTAAAAATTCCAATGAATGTAATTGTGAAATTCAAGACCTGGATAGTGAAAGAAGAATAATCGACGAGCCAGGAACAACTATTGACTATGTTTGAAACATAGGTACTATACCCATGTTAGTTTGTAATTGAGTTAAAACATGTGAAATTGACAATTGAATTATTTTTAAACATGAGAACTATTATTCATTGTCATATATCCTTCAAAGAATGAGGCCAATACTGATGTTGAGATAATGTGGAATTGTAAAATTCTAGTAGGGAGATATTCAAATCAGTTGGATGAAGATTTTCCAAATAGTAGAAAGCACCAAGAAAAAATGTGGAAATGAGGGATGTCTATAAGGGAATATTACGTTCCCTAGGATATATTCTATCATTCACCCAAATGTGTTTGATTACCTTATATGTTGGAAAAGTCAATCCTATCACTGAGGGGAAAGTCCCTGAAATTAGTTGATGGTTAGGATGAGTATATGATGAGATATCTAGAAATCATTACATATATCAAGATAATGGGAATAAATCAACTTGTAGTTCTATGTTGTGGTTTTGTATTAGACTAATGCTAGTTGGAGGGTATCCTTTATTGTGAGGCTATCAAGCCATCACAAATTATAAGGCATCTATGTTATTTGTGGGGTAATTTTATTTTTTACATCTCGTACTTGTCATTTTAGGAATCATGGTTTCGTTTGTAGAATGATCATAGTTTAACATCATTAATTTAGGATGTTAGGTTTGTAGTTAAAATTTATGTAAATATGACTATGGTTACTATTATTTAAAATTCATAGTTCTCGGAGAATAGTTTCTAGTATTTTAATGTTATGGGAATCTTATTATGGTTTCTGCAAGTTAAATGTAATTTGTATTTGAATATGGTTTATACTAGTAAGAGTTTATATGTCTTGGAGAGGGACCTGATCTCTTGGTCCCCGAGTCTGGTGCTTCCAAGGACGGTCTCTGACAATGAAAGGCTATTCGTTTCACCAAAAGTGTTCGAGGTGCAGTTACCTTTCGACTTGGGTAGCCCGGCTAGGATGCTTTCGCCTCCTCCGCCTCCCTTTGGTTTTTCGAAGCAGCTTTCTCCTGGGTCTACCCGGAGCTGTCTCGTGAATAAGCTTCTGGTCTCCTCGAGCTCCTGTGTGGAGATGGTTGATGGGGTCCGGGGTGTGGAGAAGGAAGTGGAGGCTTCCCACTGGTCTCCTCAGAGAAGGGTTTGGCTGTCTTTGTGTCAGGGAGAGCGAGATAGAGACACTCCTCGCGGTCAGTCTGGTAGGAGACCGAGGCTGGAGGAGTTAGATGCTCTTAGTAATGAGGGGCTTCTATCAGGAGCTCGAGGGAATTTTATGGATGGCGTATCGGGGCCGATCACTCGCTCGAGGGCTAAAGGAAAAGGTTTGATGGTCCTCCATAGTCAGGACGCTCCAGCGGCCCAGAAAGTACGTAACCTCTCCCAGTGATGTTTTCCTCTATCGTTTGGAATGCTCGTGGTCTTGGTGCCCAGGCGAAGAAGGCCTTTATATCGTTAGAGGGTAGGAAAGCCAAAGCTTCCCTGTTGGTTATTCTAGAGCCGAACCAGGATTCTTGTAAGATGCCGTATATAGTGAGAAAGCTAGGCTTTCCGAACTCCTTTCATGGCGGACCTATTAATTATCAGATTTGGGTGGGTTGGAAGAAGAACCTTACAGTGGAGGTCGTTAGTGTGACCTCTCAGTGTATTGATCTTAAGATCGCGGTGAATGGTATTTTCGTCCTTTTCTCTTTTGTGTATGCGAGTAACAAGGAGCTGGAAAGGAGAGAGCTCTGGTCTCATCTAATGTTGTTTCAAGCCGATACGTTACCGTGGTTCGTGGGAGGTGACTTCAACACGGTTACGGATGCGTCCTAGAAGAGAGGAGGGAGGCTTGTTTCTCTGGAAGGAATGATGGAATTCAAGGAGTGCCTGTTACATGCGGGGCTGCTGGACTTAGGCTTAGAAGGGTCGAGATACACGTGGTGTAATAACAGGAGAAGACAGAATAGGATCTGGTGTCGTCTGGACCGGTGGCTTACCAACTTTCATGGTCTTGATATGTTCTCCAAGTCCTCGGTCACCCATCTTCCTCGTATTTTCTCAGATCACGCTCCAATCTTGTTGGAGATAAGACGTGAAGCTGTGGTTGGACAGGGATTTTATTACACAAGTGAATGGCATAGGGACCCGTCTTTCATGCAGATGGTCAAGACAACCTGGATGCTGGAGGAGAGAAAGGAGTCGTGGGGAGGGCTAGCTAATCGGCTCAGGAGGCTTAAACAGAGCATTAAGCGGTGGCTGGTGGAGCAACCCAACTGGCACAATGGGGTGACCAGCTTACAGGAGGAGGTTGGCAGACTTGAGGGAAGGCTTCAGGTATCCTGGGATGAGAACACGTTTACCACTCTGTGTGATAAAAATACAGTGCTGGCAGAGAAACTTTTGGAGATGGAGAGGGTGTATTTACAGCGAGCCCGTGTGCGTTGGTTGAAAGAAGGAGACCGCAACACTGCGTTCTTTCAGGCTAGTATCAAAGAAAGGAGGAACTGGAAGATCAACATTAAAGGCGAAGATGGAGAATTTACTTCGGATGTTATGGTGGCTGGGAAAATTGCGTTAAAGCACTTTGAGGGTATGTGGGCAGGAGAAGTCTCGTCTGGATTTCGTCGAGAGGCTCTAAGAGACTCTGGTTTTTTGGAGGGTCTCCCCTGCTTGCTCTCCCACTCTGAGAATACATGCATGTCCAGGATTCCAGATGAGAGGGAAGTTAAAGCGGCCCTGGAGAGCATGACGAAGGAGAGCGCACCTGGTCCTGATGGCTTTCCGGTGTCTTTTTACAGTGCTACTTGGGATGTTGTGGGGCCATGTGTTGTGGAGGCTATTGGTGATTTCTTTCGTGGAGCTCCGCTAGGTAGGGGGGTTTCTTCGTCGAGGGTGGTGCTGGTTCCGAAGAATAAAGATCCCACCCTGGTTAGTCATTTCAGACCGATAAGCCTGTGCAACGTTTCTTACAAGATTCTGGAAACGACCATTAGCCGAAGATTGGCCACTGTGATTCCGAAGCTAGTTTCTAAAGAACAACACGGCTTCATTCAAGGGAGGAGTATTCAGGGAGCCGTCGGCATAGCGAGCGAGTTGGTGCACGATTTGAACAAGCGGTCTGTGGGTTCCAACATCATCTGGCAGGTCGATATAAACAAAGCTTATGAAAACCTGGAATGGGGCTTCATCCTGCGGGTAATGAGAGGGTTTGGATTCTAGGAGTCCTTTTGTGATCTGTGTTTCAGGTGCTTTGCATCTCCCTGGATCACTATATCTCTGCTCGGGAAATGCTTCGGCTTCTTCAAATCGGTGAGGGGAGTCCGTCAAGGGGACCCACTATCTCATTTTCTGTTTGTTCTTGCACAAGACGCCTTATCCAGAAACTTGGAGAAGGGCCTAACAGAGGGGAGGCTGAGGCCTTTCCTTGGTCGAAGGAACTCTCTCAGAGTTTCACACTTAATGTTTGCAGATGACATCCTGATTTTTCTGAATGGAGGGAGGAGATCGTTGAATGCCCTTAAAAGAATTATGTCTGAGTATGGGGAACTAAGCGGACAGACAATCAACCGATCGAAGAGCCACTTATTCATATCCAAAAAGTGCCCGGGGCAGAGGTGTAAACACATTCAGGAGGTTTTGGGCTGCGGACAAAGACAACTACCTATTCTTTATCTGGGAGTTCCTCTATCATGCAGGAGAGTCTTGAAGGTGCACTTCAACGAGATTCTGGACCGCATCCTGGGAAGGATTTTAAACTGGAAGAATAGGCTGCTCTCCTTTGGGGGCAGGATCATGCTGATCAACAACGTTCTCCTATCAATTCCCATGCATGTATTCGCTGTCATTAAACCCCCGAAGGGAACAGTGGAGAAGTTAGAGCGCTTACTATCGTCGTTCCTTTGGGATGCGAAACAGGAGGGGAGATGCCACTGGGCGTCTTGGAAGAGGATGGCTCGACCGGTGGAGGAGGGTGGGGTTGGCCTTCAGGATATACATGGAATGATTCGGGGGCTGCAGGCAAGACTGGCTTGGGAGGTGATAACAGGTAAGTCCCTCTGGGCTAATTTTTTCAGGATGCGATACGGTTTGCATGGTGATTGCAACATGCGCGGTGCAACTGCTCTCAGCAGATGCATTGTTTTACACCTGGAGGAACTTCATGGTTATGTCAGATGGGTGATCGGTCGCGGGGAGATCAACTTCTGGGAGGATTCCTGGTTGGATGAGAGGATTGGTTACACGGGCTGCCCTTCCCCTGCTATCTCATTCAGAGAGGCGTGTGAGAGGTACGATTTTGTGCATGAGAACCTCAACCCTTCGCAACTGAATGCGTTTAACAGTATTGTCATGAGCAACGAACCGGACAGGTGTTGTTTTTCTCTGGCTGAGTCGGGGAGGTTCATCTTGAATGGATACAGGAGGATTGGCCAGGGGTTGCTTCAGGAGAAATAGAGCAGGGTCCCATATGGTGCAAACCAATCCCAACGCGCATGAATTTTCTGGTGTGGAGGGTTCAGAACCGAGCGCTTCCCACGGAGGAGAACTTACAGAAGAGGGGAATCTCCTTAGCGTCACGCTGCTTCTGTTGCGAGAGCCCAAGGGCGGAAACAACGATGCATATTTTCTTTCAGGGGCGGTGGGCAGAGTTCCTTTGGTCCCAGTTCTCCCATTACAAGGCTCCGGTTGAGGAGCGTCTCTCCGTGAGAGATTATCTCCTGAATTGGTTTTCGGGCTTAGGCAGGAGAGTGGAGGATCGTTCAGCAGGTATGATCATGCTTGTCGCGATATGTTGGACACTGTGGGAAGCTCTCAATCAGGTAAGGTTAGGTGGCAAGAAATCGCTTTTGGCTCTTCATGTCCGCATGAGATTGCTCATTGCAGAACTATCTACTCTTTTCAAAGGTCTGAATACAGGTGCTATGGGGTCCTTTGTGGGTGGACAGATTGAGCAGACCCCTCAGCGAGGGAGATGGGTTCGTTGGCAACCCCCGATGGACGGGTTAAAGTTAAATGTGGATGGTTCTTGCTCAGGGGGGATCATGAGGGGCGGTGGCGTTCTCCGGGATTGCTGGGGGTCAGTGCACATTGCTTTCAGTGCCTACTATGGGCCCGACACTTCTACAGGTGCGGAATTTAGAGCCCTCCTTACGGGTCTTACTCTGTGCAAAGGAAGAGGCCTCCGAGTGACGGAGGCTGAATCAGATTCGGAGGTTCTTGTTAGATCTCTTCAGGGTGCTTGTGAAGTGACTTGGAATTTGGTGTATGTTTTTAGAAGGTGAAAAACGGAGACCAATCAGGGCAGGTTGATTCATCACAGTGTGAGAGAATCCAACTTTGCGGCGGATGCTTTGGCCCGCGGGGGCAGGCCAGAGGAGAATCTTATAGTGTATGACAGTCTTAACTCCCTTCCTTGCGAGTGTGCCAATGTGATCCGAAAGGACTCACTAGGCCTTCATTACTTTCGCCCTCCGTGACTTGTACCCCCTGAGCTTCATGCTCCCTTAATAAAAAATAACTTCATTCTAGTTACCTTTTGAAGATAAGAGATTTCCATAAAACATAGAAAATATAACTAATCCATTATGTAACATAGGGGATTACTTACATAAAATGGTACACCTCACATCTACCATATTCATATTAACCCTCATGGGTACCATACAATGTTACTCCCATGACAATCATATTATGTGACCCTCTCAGCTACCTTATGGTGTAACCATCATAGTCTCACTTGGAATAACCATTATGTTCAACTTCCACCATAAAAAATACCCATTGCATTGAAGGGAGATATATTCCCCACCTTTAATCATAAAAATACCAACAAACCATTACATAAAAATGAAACATTATAACATGAATCATTAAAACATTCCTTTTGAATTTTTTAAAAAGGAAAATTTGATAGATAATTTTTAATAGAAATGTCCCTTACCTGGGGTTTGAATTCCTTCGAACGTATTCAATCCTATTGTATAATGGTTTAAATAATGTTATTATTTAATTATAGAACTATATTTATATTTATAATACAATATATGATATTTTTATAACATATTTACACCCATTTATTGATAATATTTTTTTTATTTTAGTGTTTCGGTTGGTTTATTTCGTGGTTTCCATGGTTGGTTCATTATAGGTTTTCATGTATAATGGAAGAAAAACAATAGAAGTGGAAATAAATTATATAAATATGTTTATAGAGTTTTAATTTATACCATATAACATTTTTTTCTGGTATATTTATTATTCATTAAATAAAATATTAATGAAAATGAGTTCATTTATTCTCTTGGTTTTTACGACCATCATGAACAAATGACATTTTATTTAATATAATGTTTATATATTATTCCAGAACATTGAGTAACATATAATATTTATAATAAATTATCATTTAACCATAATAATGGTTTTATTACCATCCTTGAATTTAGAAAATAAAATTCAAACACATCCTCCATGATGATAATAAATTAACTCATCAGAGATAACATTTTCATTTTAAAGAATTAGAGGAGAAGAAGAGTTTTTTGATGATTGATATTTCATTAAAAAAATAAAAATCTTTTATTTTTAAGATAATAGATTTATCATGTCACATGGATGTAGGGATGTGAGGATAGAATAGAAAATAAAATAAATTGAAAATAAATTTAAAAGAAATCAAAAGAGGATTTTACCTCTCAAAATACTCCTCATTGAGAACATTTGTATGGAACTTGTTTTTGAATTTTTCATGAGACCATAATGTCTTCAAAGAATGGAAGAGGCTTGGTAATGGAATTTGTTAAAAATTAATTAAGTTACAAGGGTTTTTAGGTGTGAGGAGAAAAGGTGGTGAGGGTGGTAATTATAGTGGAGGATAGGGGTGTTGTATTATTATTTTATTCATTAGATTATTATTTAGGCACAACACTATGAATATTGTGAGCCTTTTAGTAAATATATTAAAATAATTAAGAATTTTTCTAGAATTTGGACTCACATCATCCATACATCATCTATGAATCAATAATTCATGAATTTTTTAATTGTTGAAAATTATTGTATTTCACTATTCATTAAAAATCAATTATTTTAGAAAAAACCCAAAAATTCACCCTAACTATTTTTTAGAATGTATAATTCAAAAAATAAAGACAACTTTTTGAAAATAATATTCTATATATGAGAAATTATAATTTTTATTAAAATTTAGAATTTATTTTAAAAATAGCGATTTTAAAATTGTTATTGATTTTATGACACATTACAATTTTGATTAAAGTAAAAAAAAATTATACCATAATTATATGAAAATAAATTAATTATAGACCTATTTTATTAAGAAAAACTTTCATTTAGATTATTATGTTAATTATAAAATTGTAAAAAAAATTGGGTTGGAAAAATACAATTACATATTTATGAATTTTCAAAACATTTATTTACATAATCATTATATAAATATAATATTTATTTATTAATAAGATATCTTAGTTTAATTTTTAATATTTTTGGTGAGGTTACCATTCTATTGTTATAAATACCTTAATTTCTGTAAATACCTCTTATTCAATTATACATTTATAATGAATTTAATTATTTAATTCCAAAATAAAAACCAATTTATTTAAAAGTATATGGTTTTTCAACCCCCCCACCCCCTTTAGAAATTTCATCCTCATAATTTTTACTCACTTATTAAACAAATGAGGATACCTTCCCGTCATATAATTTCCAGATTCCCATGTTTCTTCTTCAACAATGTAGTTTCTCCATGAAAACATAACATGTTGAATTACCTTATTTAGCAATAAATTATCTCTACAATCGTGAATCTAAATAGGATTTTCCTTATAAGAAGGGTTCTCTTCCCATTGAGGTGCTTTTGAGCCCAAAAACATGAGTTGAATCTGGCACATACATTAATAACATTGAAACAAGAGAAATATAATGTACCAATGATAAACTCGGAGGAAAAGCTACTCATTAGGAAACTATTCCATCATTATCTAGCACTTCATATGGTCCAATGAAAAGTGGAAATAAATTTCCAATCATACCAAAATGCATAACAATTTTTCAAGGAGATATTTTATGGAAAGAATGATCACCTACCTGGAAATAAAATTCATTCCTCATGTTATTTTCTTGACTTTTCTTCCTGCTCTGAGATTTCCTCATGTATTATTTGATCTTGATCACTTTATCAAAAAATTACTCTACTAATTCAGGTCCCATCAACCTCTTTTCCCAATATTCATCCTAAAATGATGGTGTTCGACATTTCATTCCACATAATTACTCAAAAGGTTATATCTATATACTATAATTAAAACTATTATATATGGAATCTTAACTAATGAAATTTGTTGATCCCAAGGTCCCTGTTAATATATTAAACAAGCACGTACCATGTCTTCCAATGTCGGAATTGTTTTCTTATTATGTCCATCAGATTGAGGATAAATGTTTATGATGAAATTTAATTCTGTAACCAATGACTTATAAAGGACTTTCCAAAAGTTGGAAGTAAACCTAATATCATGGTCAAATACAATGAGAATAGAAACTCCCTGAATCCTGAAAATATTTTTGATGTAAATTGAAGAAATATGATATAGATAAAGAGTGTATCAAAGAGGAATAAAAGGTGTATATTTAGTCATCTGGTCAAAATTAACCCAAATCACATTCTTTTACTAATAAATCATTGTTATTTCCACCAAACAATAAATGGATATACTTTTCTATTTTCACACTGTAATTGGAAAAGGAAGAATCATCCCATTTGGTAAATTATTGTCAAACATAACCAATTTACAAGTCAAATATTTCATTATAAAATCTAAAATTTCTATTTTCATTCTATCCCAGCATTAATACTCTAAAAGGTCTATGCAATTCATAGTTATTCCAGGATAAAATGAAAATGGAGCACTATAATCTTCACATAACAATTCATTCTTCATCAAGGAACCAAAAGTCACACATATTACCTTTCAAAATCATAGGAAACAATCCTTATCAAATTTTAATGTTGGAAAATTATCTTCCTTAAAAACTTATACCTTTCTCTGTAAATCATACTCTTCTTTCTGTTCATTCATAATACTTTCTGAAAGAGTCAACTGTACTGACACCTGAAACAAAACAAAGGAATTTATTGCACCAAAATATCCAAATCCAAAACTAATCAAATTGTATGCCAAGGGGTCATGTTCCAAATTTAACATGGAAAATGATGCATGATGTTTTTGACTCGAGGCATTTTCAGCTTTGGTTTCTTTTCAATTAGGGTAAATGATCATAAATATATAATCATGTATCGTTTCCATCCATCTACTCTTCCTTGTTTAATTCATTATTAGTAAATATATAATTCTATATTTTATAGTCAGTCTATATTTCACCTTTGGATCCATATAAATTATGCCTCTAAATTTTTAAATTAAAAACTATATATGCTAATTCTAGATCATGTGTGGGGTAATTTAACTCAAGATATTTCAATTCTCTTAAAGCCTGAGCAATTACATGAATATTCTGAATCTGAACACAACCATGTACCTTTATTGAAGAATAACTATCTATAAAAAAACACTACATTTCTTTATGGTAGATCGAAAACTAAAGCATTCACCAATCTTATCTTCAGTTCTTGAAAAAAAAATCATTGTCTTCTATCAAAATCAATTTAACCCCTTTTCATGTTAACCTTGTCAGGGGGCTAGATAATTGTGTATTGTTTTTCACAAACCATCAATAATAAACTTCTAATCAAAGAAAACTATGAATCTTGATAATATTTTTATATCTTGTACATTCATCATACACTTTTTTTGCGTGATCAACTATTATTCCACCCTTATTTACAATCTCCCAAAGAAAAGAAATATTTTTCAACAGAAAATCACATATTATTAATTTCTCATATAAATTATTTTCATTATGTGTTTTCAGAAAAATATATAGATGATTTTCTTGATCCTCCTAAATTTATAAACAAACCAAAATATCATCAATAAAAACAACAAAAAACATATCCAAATATTTCATAAAGATTCAGTTCATAAGATCTATCAATATTTCAGGGTAATTTTTTAAGCCAAATGCATAACAACAAACTCATATTTCCAATATTTTGTTCCTAATTCTATTTTTGGAATGTCATCCTCCATCAACTTTACCTGATGCTACATGGAACCATGCCAATCTTGGATAAATACTAATCTCCCTTGATCTGATAAAACAAGATATTGATATGAGGAAATAAATACATATTCTTAACATTATTGTTAGTCACATATATATAATCAATGAAAAGTCTCATGGAACCATTTTCCGTTTTAATTAACAAAAAATGTGAACCCCTTTCTGAAGTGCAAGGAAAAATGATGCCTTTATTAACACACTCTTAGAACTGATTTATTCATTTCATGATGTTCCACATCATCAACTAGAAAAAAGGGTTTTCAAATTTTATTAACATACAAAAATCAGTCAATTGTAAATTCAAATTCTAGATCATGTATAACACCTAGATACTCATTAGAAAAAACATTCAATTAATCATTTACCACTGGAACATACTTAATATGATCATTTTTTATGTTCATAAAAATATGTGCATGATAACATTCAACTCCATATCATAATAATTTTTATATTCATGATATGTTATTAATCGTATGGGTTCAATATTGTATACAAACTAAATATAATTATGAAACAAACTTCTATATTTCGATAAAAATTCTTAACATGATAAATAAAAATCCAATCATTACTCAGAATAATATATAACTCTATTAAGGAAAAAACAACATGGTTTTAAGGTAATTTAATTTCACATGTTATAACATGAAGATAATTTTAATTCCATTTTTCATAAATACTTCCCCATTTTTTTAACAATAAGTTCTGGTTTCATTTCATTAGGTGAAATTTACTATTTACCAAAAAACTTATTAGAAATAATGTAATGTGTGGACTGCATATCAATGAAGACAATAGAAAAATATGAATACAAAACAATTTACCTTATACCACTTCCTTGGACGGTCCAACATCTTCTAATGTAGTTGCGATGGATTTCACTATTCCTTTGTACTTATAATTTGTCCACTTTCCATCATTCATATCTTTCTCTAGTTATGTATTTTCATAATTTTCCATCTCACCACATTGAATATAAATTTCATTTTTCTTATAAAAATTAAACTTCATATCACATTCATTACAATATTTGGCCATATGTACAAACATACCACATCAAAATAAATTCCTAATTTTTTTAAAGAATTCCCCATTGTGCTTTTTTAATAAACATCACACAATGTGGAAACTATATTTTCCTACCTATATATTTTATTGATTTATTTTTACACATTTCCTACAATCTGAACGTTTATTTTTATTATTGTAAGATTGCAGTTAATCATTAGAAAACTACATTTCCCTTATCTCATAACATCATGCATATTTCTTATAACTTTTGAATTAATGGGAGTCCAATTCCCTTCGATATATTGGCTTTATTCCTTTTTAAAAATGATTGATTTTACAATAAATATCTAGAATTAAATTTTGATTGTAACTTTCTAATTGATTGATGTTTTCTTCACACATAGAAATTGAATCTTCCACCTTTTGTTTTAACTCTATAAATTTCGTTTCTATCCTAATTTAAATCATATTAGGAAAGTATTTTTCATGGAACATATTTTTATATTCATTATTTTCCATAAAATCAGTCTCATTTTTGTCCATGATATTCTTGATCGTTAACCACTATAGGTAAGATTCACCTTCAAAATGATAAATAACTAGACTATCCTTTTGGTTTTCTAAACACCCCATGACATAAAATATATTTTCAAGGGTTTTTATTCACCCTTAAGTGATCACTATGCCAAAAGATCCACTAAATATAGGAGGGTTTCATCTTATAAAATGCACCATTATCGTCATATTCCATTATGGTATATCTTTTTATTCTCTTACATGAATGAAACCACCATTTATAATCAGATTTAACAGAGCCATTACTATCACAAAGTGATCGATTATAATTATCACCATTCTAGGATGAGGATTTTGAAAGATATCATCCTCTCAATTCCAGCCAACATAAGATTCACTATTTTTTGTGGAAAACCATTTTGATGAAACATATTATAGATTAAGTAATATGGTAACTACTATATCATCATAACATAGACATAAGCTAAAAATAATTCACAATATTCCATTAAAATTATCATATCCAATAAAGTTATCTAAATCATGCTCTAATACCAATTATATGTACATGGACTTAAACATTACATAATCAAGTAAATTATTTTAAAATTCACTTTCTTATATTCGTATATATCCTTTTGCTATAGAGTTTTATATAATTAGGAAATAATTCATACATATCATCCTACAAGCATAAAAAGTGGTTACTACTAATACATCATAAATTTTTTCTATAATATTTTTTTTATTAAAACATAAAATATTTTTCTGAAAAGTCATCACAAATCTTATTTTGGATTATCCATTTAACTAACCCAACATAAAACTCTATGAAAACCATTTTCAAGCATGGTATACGAGGAAAAATTTATTAAGGGAAATAAAATTAAGGAACAATTAGTCCATGAATACTGATAAACATATTAAATAATTTCCACAAAGTCATTCTTGTCACCCATAAAGTATCATATACTAAGCTTGTGAAAACAAGATATTTCAATATGACCTAGAAAATAAAAATAAATTATTTCGGTAACATGTGGATTTAATTACATATTATTTTAACACTAATGGACACTATATGATTTGTAACCCCCATGGATACCTAACAATATATCCCTCACCACTACCTTATTATGTAACCATCTAATTAATTTTATAGTGTGACCATTGTAGTTACAAATGATATATCTATTATGGTCAACCTCCAATATAAGCATACACAATGCATTTAAGGGAGATACAGGTCCCACCCTTCATCATAGAAAAATCATGAGAATAAAAAAATAACCATAAAACATGAATACTTTCATAAAAAAATTCCATTTAATTTTTTTGAAAATATAAATTTAAAAGAATATTATTAAAGAAAAGTCACTTACATTGGGTTTGGATTCATTAAAAAAAACAACAAAACATCATGTAAAATAGTTTAAATAGTGTTATTAATTTGTTAAATTAATCTAATTATATTTATATTAACTTATATGATATTTTTATAACATATTTCCACTCATTTATTGGTAATATTTTGTAATTTAATTTTTTGGGTGCATTTATTCCATGGTTCTCGTGGTTGGTTATTTACTAGTTTTTATTTTTAATGGAATAAAAACACAAGAATTTGAAAGAAATTGTATAATATGTTTTATAATTTTAAATTATACAATATATCAATTTCATTTTCTGATATTATGATTATTTATTTCACGAAATGTTAATGAAAATGATTTAATTAATTTTGACGGTTTTATGATTATGATGATCTTGGATCATTCTATTTAATATCATATTTATATATTGGTTCAATAAAATTATAAATCTAAAAATATGATTAATAAAATATTTTTTAACCATAATATTTGTTTTATGACCATCCTGGAAGTTGGTAAAAAGAAAAGAAGACGCATCGTCCATCATAATGGAAAATCGAAACATCATAGGCAGTGTTTTTTTAGAATAAGAAGTGAATATGAGAGGTTTGATGAAGGAAATTCCATTAAAAACAAAATTAATTTTTTTATACTAGATTTATCATTTCACTTGGAAGATGGTAGGAGAAGAGTTAATAATAAATGAAATGAAATATAAATGAAATGTAAAATAAAACAAAAGAGGATTTAATCTCTTGAACTTCTTCTCCATTAGAACCGCATTAAAGAACATGGTTTGGGAATTTAGGTGAGACTAGTATGCCTTTTATGTGGGTAATATAGTTGGGAATTTAATTTGTTAGAAATTAACAAAACATCAAGGCTTTGTATGTGTGATTAGGGGGTGGTGAGAGGTGGTATTTAGAGTGCAAGAGATTGTTGTTTTTTTATTATTTTATTTATTAGATTTTTATTTTTTTCAACACAATGAATAGTTTTAACCTTTTCACTAAATGAATTAAAATAAATTAAGGATTTTTTTAAATTTTTGTCTTTTTTCATCCATACATCATCAATGAATTAATAACCCCTGAAATTGTAAAATACAGTAATTTATCATATTTGACTATTCACACAGAATCAATTATTTTTGAAAATTTTCAAAATATCACCCTAATATTTTTCATAATTTAAAAATAAAATTTTAATATAGTTTTTAAAATTAATTTTATAAATATGATATATTTTATTTTTAATTAAAATCATCATTTAATATAAAAATACATATTTTAATTTTATACCTTATTTTAGGTCACGTTGAAAAAATAATTAAGGTCTCATAAAATTATGTTATAATCCTAAGACAAGAAAATATTAATTTATTAATCTATTTTATGAAGATAAGTTTCTTAAAACAACTATATTAGTAATAAAAGATTAAATAAAATATATGTGTCACAAAAATTCAAACACTTAATTTATCATTTTTAAAAAAAATTACTTTTTCAATAATATGAATATATCATAATTTCATTGTAAGATATAGTAAATTTTATTAATACTTTCATAGGTGTGGTTACTATTAAATTTTTATATATTCTTTAATTTCCTTAAATAGCACTTATTTTATTAAACATTTATAATGAATTAAACCTTTTAATTCCAGAATGAACAATTAGTTTTATAAGAACCTATGATGTTATGACATCTATCCTAATGAGGATTTGATGATATAGAAGAGTAAAAACATGACATAAAGGAGGTCGAAAAAGACACACATCCACATAAATGTGACATATTTTATCCCGAGTCGACATACTTTTTTTTGGGTAAGGAAAGAATCATGGCGAGCCGATGAAGGGGATAACCCATGGATGATATATTTTTTCATCACTGTATATCACATGAGAAATATAATCAACCCATATAATTATTTGGAAAGTGGTGGGGATTCAGTGTTCTAGAAAAATGAGAGATGAAGTAAATTATTCAGATGAATGGCTAAGGAACAAATTTTTTCACTTTTTATGGTCATAATTCTTAGACCAGGGATCCATTTCCAAGGTCATATCATAGAATACTATAAATTGGAAAAAAGTTTAAATTCATGATTATCAGGCCATAATTTATCATTTTGATGCCATGATTATTGTACTAAAAGGATTTCTGTCCTCGGTATTTTTATGTGGAATGGAATAGGTAAAGATCGAAGTGAAAATAGGGTAGTTCAGGACTACATACCACACAAATACTGAAATATGTGATACACACAGAATTGGGATATAATGAATTGACCATAAACGGGGCCCAAAGGGATTAATAATGTAAACATTTCCACTGGTTCTAGATATAGAATGTATAGGTGTCAAAGTGTATCCCATGGAATTAGATTCAAGAAACGTGTAGTATTAGAATATGGAATGGTAGGATATTGATGCCAAAAGTAGGGGAAATCATCTCTGATGAGGGAATCCTATTTTCTTGAAATGGGGGAATGGTATTGTTTAACGTCATTCATGGAGGATTTTCACCCTTTTGGTCGCCTCACACTTGTTGTATGAGTAATAATGTGTTTGTTGAATATGGAAAGGATGTTTTTTAATAACATGCATTAAGGATGATAGTTTATTATCATCCCATACATATGTTATGAGGGATCCAGATTTTACATTGTGTAATAATTTATCATCCCATGCTTATTGTATGAGTCATCATGGGTTTGTTTCATAGGGTAAGGTAGCAGTTCAGGATTATACTATGTAGGACACCATTCTCAATGAAAGTCATCTTTCCATGATTATTCAGTATATTGTAATACTTTTTAAAATTATTTATGATATCCCATTTTTCCAATGGAATTCATGGATATAGTTTGTGAAAAAGTAATTAATGATTATATTTTTTCAAATAATTAATAGATATCAATTTATTACATTATAATGATATTTAATTCCATTTTTACCTTATGCATAATTATTCATGACATATATTACTCTTTAATATCATGTATATTTCTCAAATATATTTTCTATTAATATTTTTGAGGAGGTGATGAAAAATTAAATACATTTCTTTGTGTAGGTCATAGTCTGTATGTTCCAACGAATTACATTTTCATATTTTATAGAATGGGTGTAATTTTTTTAAAACAAATTTACCTTTTAATAATATTAAACATGGTATAAAAATATTTATTCATTACATACACTTTTATAACATTCAATGTAATGTGATTATGAAAAAAAATATCACATTATGGATGTGGTAGTCTACAAGTACACATGAAGAACATTCCTATTTATCTAAGAAGGTGGGTAGGGTGGATAATTATTATACCATTGACATCATAAAATTTTAGTATAATAATAATTTATATGTCATTATATGAGGTTGGGTAAAATATATTTGGAAGAAAAACATACAGACGAAAAAAGTAATGTAGAGACTCTTACTCATATTGATAATTTTAACCCTCTCTTGTATGGCCTCTTAGAAATTAAGGATTTATGGATTTTTATTTACTAGGGGTACTAAACGTGTTATATAGATATAATGAAATTAAAATTGGTATTATTAAAATAAGAATATTAATTTTATACTATATGTAAAAGGGTGTTGGAATTCCCTATTATAAGTTAGGGAAGTGATATTTTAGTAATAATATAAAAGGAAATTGAATTTCTCAATGAATTTGAGTTAAAATTTAAAAAATAATTATGGTTTTATGAGTATTGGGTTGATTAAAATTTTTTACATCATATTTTTAGAAATATTTTTAATAGGTTTTGGACTTTTTTCTTTATTGTTTACTTTTAACTTAATTTATAATTACCACGGTAACCAATTTTTAGCATTGGTAGTCTATTTTAATGATATAAATTCATTTTTAAAAGATCTCTTAATTTGTATATGATAATGTTAAGTATAAAATAATTTTAAAAATTAAAATATTTCAAGGGTGAGAAAAATTAATTTTAATGTTAGTTCACACAGAGCGTAAAAACTATTTAAAAATGAATTTGAATACAATAAAATTGTGTTTAGGACAAAATTAAAATTTTAATTTAATTTCATAAAATTAATTGGCTTATTAATAAATGAATAAAATTTAGGAGGATTTTAAATCAATCCAAAACCTAAATCCACAATTTGATTACTTAATAAAAATAATGGACTCAAAGCATTTTTTATTTGATCGAAATATTCCATGAATCTCAAATCCAAACATAAGTTTCTAAATTAAAAAATATAGTTAAAATGTAAGATTTTAATTATTGAATTCATATTTTATTAAAAAAAATTTATAAAATTATAATTCATTTTTATATACTAATGATGTCAAAACAAATAGATGGTATTTATAAACATGGTATTTTGAATTATTCACCTAATATTATTCGTTCCAAAAAAATATAAAACATTCATTCTAAGATAATATTATCCTCATAAAACCAAATATTAAGTTCATGTTATTAAATTCAAATTTAAAATTTTAAGATATTTTCTTTTAAAGGGAAATATATAATGAAATGTATTTTTATTCTGTAATTACTTCTTTAAAACCATAATTGATCTTAATTTTAGTTATTTTCAATAATACGTTAAGTAAGTGATCATATGTTTTTTTACATTTAAAAAAATTATTATAATAATCTTTCAAAAATGATCAATTTTTATTATTATTTAAAAATAAATAATATATATTAAAATAAAAATCACTATAGAATACATAATAAATGATTTTATTACCAATGACTAATATTTATAATTTTATTAATAATCACTAATCAAATTTTATCAATATGCCTATATTAAGAACAATATTTATTATTTTGTTAAATTAATTATTTAAAATTATATAATATTGAAATATAAAATGTATAAAATGAATGTATTAAAATAAAATATAAAAAATTACATGTTTACATCTTCATAATTTCAACATAAAAATCCCACTAAAAATATCTACATATGATATATGGGTAAGATAAGTTGTGCTAGTTTCCATGGGTCGAAACCTAGCTAGTATGATTCTCATGTAAATTTCCATGAGATTGAACATATCCTCCAAACTATTTCTCCCAAGATGTACTGGATGGAGTTCTTCTTGGTATTGGTTAAGGTAATACCCTAGCGATGATACCACCCTCACAAGCTTATATAATGTATCCTTTTAGGAATAATTATACAAATTCATTTCATTTATTCTTCATTCTACATAGATTTCAAAATGTGTTTACATCTGTTTATAGCCACTAATTTAAAGTATAATCCTGTGGTTTTCTCCATGATGTTTTTTAGGGTATATTCTATACAATATAGGGGTTTCTAATTCTATGTTCTAAATAAAAATATCATAAAATGCAGTTTTCTATGAAAGAAAGTGTTCTCGTTTGCATTTCCAAGAGGAGCTATGTAACACATTGTGGTGTTAGTTGTCATGGAATGAATAAGTATATTTTGAGAGTTTTAATATTTTTAATATCAATTATTTTAAAAGGTAAATATGAAAATTCATTAAAAATTTTGACTCGGATTTGAAGGTTATTTTTTAATGGGTTTTCCCATCATAATCATGGAAAATTCAAGATCATTGATGAGAAAAACATGGAAAAATTATCTTAGACTAGAGAAATTGGAATTATGGATATATATTTCTCCAAAATAACTTAAATTGTTATTTTTTAGAAACATAGACTTATTTCTATATCTATTATAGTAATAAAAGTGTTCCAGAAAGAAGAGAGGATATGGATTTGTTAAATAATTATAACTCTTTAATATCATTACTAAGAAATTTTATAGATATTCCTTGATAACTAATTTGAGATAATTTTATTGTTATGTTGATATTTCCAACCAGTCTATGAAGGATCAACACTTACAGGTCAAGGGGAACCTTTCTATACCCGGTGCATCAATAACTATTTTAATGTTGTTTTGATTTTGGGTGTGTCTCAAATATTTTTCATTTAATTTTGTAATAATAATGATAAGGGTTAGGGAGTGAGATTAGGTAATTAGTGAACCAATCCTGACTCATTTTAAGCAGAGTAAATCTAGGCCTGGAGTGCCTTAGTATAATCCCACCACCAAGGAGTGATTTAATTCAATTATAGTATATTGACACATTATCATTTTATGGTCCTTGGATTAGCCTATTATAAGTGATCCAAGTAAATTCTTATGTCTTGTGTATATGTTTTGTTAATAATCTGCAAGACATAAATTGGGGAATATTGGTTGATCCATCATTTTTTAAATTGTTTAAAATAAAATAAAAATGTTAATAACAATCAGAACATCATTGAAAGAAGGACATATGTGTGACCCAAATAATAATTTGTACAATATCATTTAGAGTGATTAGAGTTTTAGGATTCATCATTTATGTTGGAAGAAGTTACAAAACATAATTCACCACCACCCCCCAATTTGGGTAACTCTCACAAAATACCCTTACGGTTCTAATAGTATAACTAATTTTCCATATGAAAAATATTATTTTATAGAATTATTAGAGTAAAAGAGGGGGTTTTAAAAAGTTATTACTTTTATACTATGATATATGAAGGAACTGATGAATTTGAAATATTATTTATATTTATGAATTAAAAAAGATATGTATTATTATAAATTGGTGTAACTATTTTCAATCTCAAATCAATCAACCCATTAAATTCCCCTAACCATTCATATTGAGTTTTATTAAAAACCACATGTTAGGGTTTTGAATGTTTGGTCAGATTTATCATTAAACCAAACCAACCCACCCCTTCTCACACCATTTGTTTCAAATATTATATAATTAACTCATGTAGTAATTTATTTTTAAAAAAATCAAAAAAAATGATTAAATGAGCCTAGACATTAAATATTGATGACTATAGTCAAGAAATAAATTATTAACATTTATGATTTTTTTAAAATTAACAAAAAAAAAACAATTTAGTTATTTTTTAAAATTATATATATTTTCAAAAAAAAATTTAAAATTCTTTTATTAATATTATACATAATATTAAACTCATTAAAATAATCCAAAAAAATACTCAAATTCTCACTAAAACCTGAATCTTACAAGAGAGATGTCTTTATTCTTTATGAATTTTCAACCTGGGATTTAGGTCCCTCTTTTGAGCATTGAAATAATAATCTATTAACAATAATAATATTATATTATTAATATTATTAATAAATTATTAATGACTATAAGTTATTAATAAAATAAATAAAAATACAACATTATAAAAATGAAATAATAATACTGTTATTTTGATTATTATTATTATTAATTCAGACCGTGGATGGATTTAGAGGTAAAGTCACCATGTTATTCTTCATCTCAAAAGGGTTCAAATCTTTGTTGATTCCTTTAGGGGGGGGGGTTATAGGTTAATTATGGATGAAATTTAATGGGATACAACAATAAAATGTTGTTTCAAGACATGGTTGGTGATAACGTGTCTTGACATAGGTGGTGGAATACAACATAGGAGTAAAATCGTCATAGCTATGGTAGAGGCACCAAGCGGGACACTCAAAAGATGGGGTGTTTTAGTGCTTATAAACATGACCTTTAACCGCATTTCTAAATTGGGATAGAGTGTTTTCCTATGAAATCATAATGGAATATGACACAATGTTTTGGATCTTAGGGAAATTAGGTCCTTTCTTCATAATCAGCCTTTGGGAAATCATCATTTGTTTCTATCTACCATAATCAACATTGGACATTATACCACTTAATTGTAATAAAATAGGTTTATTTTATGCTTGACATTACTCACGGAAAATGATGAGGCTTGACCCAGTAAGGTGTATTGGTGGGTGTGTGATTGTGGTTTGTAATCCCCTCAATCGAATAAACATTATTATTTTTAATTAAAAATAATATTTAATTATTTATATAATTAATTATGATATTGATAATAATTTTTAATATAAAATAATAATAATAATTTATTATAGATAGAGGGTATTATAATAACCAAATATGCACACACCTTGACATCATAATGGGAAATGTCTCATATCTCCCGCATTGATTGAATGATACCTAGTATCCCTATTTTATAACATATTAATGGCACTTAATGGCCTAAGATATTGATGAACTTAATCTTCTATAGAGTGATTCATTGTATCAACCTATTATTATCGCTACCACATTAATAATAGCCAACCTAACTATATCATGGTCTGTTTCTTAGATTTGAGGCTCCATCCTATGGTGCCCCCATGTTATCACTATACTCAGCATCAAGTCATGGTTCATTGTGAGTCATTTTGACCTACACCATGGAACTCTATGTGTAACACCCAATCGGGCGACCCCATTGCCATGAAAATATTTTAGTGCCCTATGTGTTGACCGATTAATGCACATAGGCCCACAATGGATCCCCCACTGATTAACTAATCCCTACACCTATAATGGAGTCTCCTTATGGAGTTACCAACGGTGCACCACATATACACATTGAATCTAGACATAGATCTCCCCCCAATGCTCTTGACATCCAATAAGTATTTTATCTAAAAAGACCACTCACAATCCCAAACAAAGAATCCTAGTGGGTGGGATAAGGTAACATAACATGAGAGTTCCCTCCAACTCTTGAGACATCATCCTACCAATTCCTTCATACAAGGACCATCACACACTACATGAAATCCCACCAATCACCCCACACCATTGATAAGTTTAATTTATGAATACATTTCACGATCTTTAAATAAATTCATTATTTAAAATAAATGATTAATATTAATAAATATTATACTATTTCAATTGTTTTTTTGGAAAGACATTATGGATTTTTAGAAAATGAAAAAAATATAAATATAAGAAGAAGGTCAATACATTCTAGATATGATGGTGAATGACATTTTTACATTGTGTGAATCATAGTTCACATTATATTTTTATGAAAATGTCACCACATTCCTAAATGATCTATTGATTTATGGAATGACACAGTACACATCATGAGATACATTTCACATCACGAAAGCATCAGGTTAGAAGTTAATTCTAATAAGACACTGCCACAAAATCATTCACATCATATGAAAATTGTATATTTTGAAACCACTGGGAAAATTAAAATAGATTCATGTATATGAGTATTTTAATGCTAAGAGGATCATATATTGAGTGATTCAGACAGAAAATAGATGTATCTTAGAGATCAGAATGATACAGACAGATGAATAATGACTAGAGACACATAAACAAGCTTGGATCCCTTCTTCATGATCATTATTCCCTAGTTATCTTCTTTGAGTATCCATATTGGGTGTTCCCATCATGTTTATAATGAGAAAGTATTCATTTCTATACCGAGTGATGTTATTTTAGGGTCAATTGATTCTCATGGATTATTTCTATACTCTTTTCATATTTTGGATTAATAAAACTCTATTTATTAATTCCAATTCTTCTTCATTCCATATTGATTTACCATTGGTCGTGTTATGATGATTATTATATTACTAAATCAATTAATTTCCCTTGTTTTTGGGTGAACATTAGTCAAATTAAGTTAATTATTTTTTAATAGGATTTTGGGTCTCCTACTTTGGTAATTTCAAATGGTATATGACCATTCCAAATGAGAAATCACATGATTAGGGTAGGGAACCCATAATAAAGATCACTAAAAACCCAATTATGACACCAAACCTGAATGAACCCAAAATAAATTAACTCCCAATAACAAAAAAATGAAATTCACTAAATCTAAAAACCATCACTTATTGATTTAAAAACTATTTATTTGATAAAATTTTATTATTTTCTTCCAATCAAGAAATGAGTACCTTTTTTTAATTCTATTAATTAATTTAGAACACATGGATCATCCTTGTGGGTTCAACACTTGGGAATAACATTTATTACATTTTTTAGGTTTCCCATGTTTTTTTTAAATTTATGTATCCCCATAATAAATAAACAATGTGTTACAGGTTTTCATTTTTTATAATGTATTCAAGGATGGTTTATTTTAAATTTATGTTAATTACAAATCCTGATAAATTTTTTATTTTAATTCATTATTTTAAACATTATTTTTTCAGGTTGTAGTTTTGGGTTTGAATAATTTCGAATAATAATCAACTCATGGTAAAGATATAACTCATGATCTTATGTACAACCCAAAGAGGTAATGAACCGTTAAAAAGAAAATGATAGAAAATCAAGATGCAAAGTACGAACTGGGAATCATGGCTATAACTGAATAATATCAAGTATGAAAAAATGGGTTAGGTGTAGATTTGGACCTAATATAAAAAGAAGAAATAAGTGGGGCAAGATCTGATCTACTATAGAAGACCCTTAAACATGGGGGTCAGCCTATGTATTCTCATATCCCTCGTCACTGCTCAATATTTCAAGATCAGGAAAATATCATTCCAAATGATCACACTTTAACTCAATGATAGCTCATGAAGACCCCAAATCACACATCACGAGTTTCCTTGTAAATTTTGACACATTTCAATTTTAGAAATTAACAAATGGTTTTTTAATAATATGTATCTTCAAATTCTCATAGAAGTAAAAAATCACGGGAGGGGATCTAAAGTATGTCCATGAATTCAATCAACACAATGGAGGATATGGTAAGGAAATTCATAGAATGTGGTTTCCCACCATCAATACTAATTTGACATGTTGGTTAGTATAATATATTTTGATAAATATAATGAAAAATTTATATATTGTGCATAGAAATGATTTAAGGTATCTTTATGATTATTTCCACATCATACCATCAAATTTTAGATTCTAATAAGAAAATTATGATGGGATTTCACAGGTAAATTGCTCAATAGCTGATGATGCCTCAATAGAATCTCTTATGAAAAAATAACTAGAGGATAGTTATGAGTTATTGGATAAGAATTATAGTAATAGTTTCCAATTCTAAGTAGAAGAAGGGAGAGCACAAGGAGTTCACATGGTCGAAAACTACTATGTTTTGAACCAAATGAATATCATGTTAAATAAATACAATACAATGATGGCCAAACAAAATCCCCAATGTATGTATTGTTTAGATGTAAATTATTTGGATTTTGATCATCAGAACTATGCATAGGGATTGAGGCCACAAAAACCAAAAAATTAAATTAGAATCAAGGCCAAGGATTTCATCCAAGGAAATTAAGTTTTTAACCCCAAAACCTTGATCCAACACTGACAAGTCAAGTCCATTCACTGAAATAGACCCTAGAAATATTTATAAACACCATAAGAGATTCACTCAAAGAGTTGACAACACACACAAAATATTAATGTTCCTTGATCAATTTATTGAATGAAAAATCACAAATCTATTAAACCTCAATAAACTATATTGAAACTCAAGATGGTTAGATATCTATGAAACATAGAGAAAGGCCTAGAGGGATGTTTTCTGGATTCCCAGAACACCATTAACTTATATATCTGAAACCTATATTTCATTAATGTGGGTAGAGGATAGAGGAATTTTATAATGATTTCATAATTCATATTGAAGAACAACTTGTGGTAGAATGTAAATAAAATAACATAGAATCTAAGTAACACGAGGAAGAGGAAATACAAACACCATATCAACCACCACTTCCATGTATGAATCAGTTTAAGTTGGAAAAAGTTGATTGAAGTGAAGAATCATTCTTCATGATGTTCAAATATATTTCTATCAACATACCATTATATGAGGTAATAACAAACACTCCCTTTAATTCAACGTTCAACAATAATTTAATGATGATAAAAATAAATATGGAAGAATTTGTTTCCATTCCACTAATATGGGAATGATTATCAATAGTTTTAATAATCATAAAAAACAAAAATTATTGAGGTAGTTATAAGTTTTAAATTAATATTGGTGTCATTATTTTTGTAGTTATTTATGGGATTTAGGTTCTAGTATAAATTTAATTTCATATAACCCTTTCAAGATATTGGGATTAAGATAGATTCCACCAACTCATGTTAAGATTCAAATAGAAAATACAATATTGATAATTCCTTACACACTACATGAAGATGTCATCATCAAGGAAAATAATTTTATTTTCAAGTGAATTTTAAGGTGATAGAAATAGATGAGGAAATGGTTCCAATGATCATGGGCTGAATATTCGTTGCTATTAGAGGAGAACTAATGGATGTTAAAAATTGAAAATAGTATTTAAGAGTTGTAGGGTCATAAATGATGTTCAAATTACACTAGAAAATGATGAAATCAAAAGACATAGTTGATTAATTCTCAAATCATATTCTTATTGTTTCCAAGGAAGTTATTTTCCATGGATGAAGAATGAAAGTTTATGTTGTGGAAATTCAAGAAGAATGTAAGAAAAATCATAAACATGGATAGAGATTCCAAAAAAGGCTAAAGATAGTATAGAAACATTCATTCAATTGAAATTATAAGAATTAGAATAGGTTTGGGAAGTAAGTGATTTTCGATTAAATTGTTAAATAAGGTACCTGAGTATATTCATTGGTCTTGTGGAAATTTAGAAGGTGTAGACTAACATTATGATAAAATAACTTTCAGAAAAATAGATAGGATTTATCTATATAGAAGAATCATTGATTCTATATTTCATAGATATAGAATTGGTATCCTTTTTCCTAAAATACATTACATGAACTAAATGTGGTAATTTTATACTAATTATGTTAAATAAAATCTATTCCATGAGGATATAAGAGTATTATGAATTTTCTTTATTTAATGTCTATTTTTAATCACATTATCTCTTCCAAAAATATTTTAAATTTCATTAAAATAGAATGTACTTTCACTTTTATATTTTTATTTTTAAAGAACCATTAACACCTCAGAAGGATAAAAGAATCATGTGTAATTAAAATAAACATCATTAAAATGGGGATTAATCATTTTACATTTTCAAATTTATACTATATTCTCTACATTTTACTTACATAACTATTTAAATGTTAACAGCTTACCGAAACATGAATATAACATTATTCAAATGAACTATGTGACATAAAATTCCAAGGAAAATTAATATTCCATGAATTTAAATTAAAATTTATAATAAATTTAAATGTCTAAAATGGAAGAAATAATTGGTAGGGATTGGAATATTGATTATGATTTTCAAAATAATTATTTATGGGAGCATATTGGTTTTAGTAAATGAAATTTCTCTAAGATTTATCCTACATTTGATTTTTTATATTTTTACTAATTGATTTTATTATTGAAATTAATTTTCATGAGTGATCTCGCCAACCCTTTGTATCATTACCAAGATATCCTTTAATCCTAGAATTTATCATTATTTTATCTCATATTTTCATGTGATATATAGATATGTTATCTTCTAGAACATTATTTTCATCTTATCAACAATATGTATGTACAATATCACTTTTAATATAACTGAAGTATATTTTTTAGCCCTTTAGTCTTGGAACCACCTTAGATTAATCATTTTCTATGCTTAAAGAATCCATGAACATCCTTTTAAGGAAAGGAGGCGAGTTACAATCCTATCTTATATATTCCCCAATTCATATAAATATATTGAGTGATATTTAAAGTAATAACTGTGGGGGGGAGATATTATATGGTGAATAGGGATATTTTCATTGAGCATTTATTTTATGTTATTTTCATGATTTTAGGAGAGGCCATGATATTTTTCATTTTCTATTATCTTTATTAACCTCTAGTAATGGGAAAACTTATTTTAAAAATGAATTAAAAATAAATATATATAAAATGGTATGTGTATTAGGAGGATAAAAAATTTACATTAACATACTAATGATTTTTTGATCATATGTGCTTAGGTAGTGTATGTGATATTTTCTTCAAACACAATATTTAAAAAATAATTATATGAAATAAAAAAGATCAAGAGAGGATGATTTATTTATTGTGAGTACTTTTATCATGACCCCACATTGATCTTTTTGGGGGGAAGAGAGGGAGGAAATATATACATGGATATTTTAATTGATATTATCTTTTTATATCTTGTATTATTTATTACATTCAAACATTTATTTTGAGATTTACTTTTTCACATTATTTACTTACATTTACTAAGACATTGATTCATTTCATCATAGATGATTAAGCCCTCCTTATTAACAATTATTTTTTTATTTATATTGTAGATATTTTAGATTCCTTACAGGTCTATGGTACGTAAAAAGTTCATAAGGTATGTGTTGAAATGTATTCATATTTGTAATATAATTATGGGTAGAGAAATTTAAATGAGGTAAATTGAAAGTGGCATGGTTATTAAAATTGAATTTAAAAATAATAATATATTAATGAATAGGATTGGTTATTTTAAAGTAAAAAATTAAAATACC
This sequence comes from Viscum album, assembly GCA_963277665.1. Lineage (NCBI taxonomy): Eukaryota > Viridiplantae > Streptophyta > Magnoliopsida > Santalales > Viscaceae > Viscum > Viscum album. The sequence continues at coordinate 882,206,754 of OY728155.1, forward strand.
TGATTAATTTTTTTCTTTGAAAATTAAAGCATTGATTAATTTTCATATGTGTATCTTAAATATTTAATTTCCCATTTCTTAAATTTATTTTATTAAAATTGAATTTAAATCATGGTAGAGTGAGATTACTTTATATTATAATAGGATTCAATTATTGATAATAAGTACCAATCCAAGTGTGGACGTATTATATAAGTGTATTTTATACATACATTATAGGGTGTTTAAGAACATTGATTTTAGTAAATAACTGATTAATACTGGCTATTATTGTACCTTTTGACTTGTATTGTGTTTTTTAGGATTCTATATATTATTGGAAAGGAACAAATTTAGGGGAATATAGAATCTAAAAGATAATTCAAAACATAATGCAAAGAGGAGGATCATGACACAAGAACATTGAATCCAATACAATCTAGAGAATCTTGTGAATGACATTTTCACACCATGTATATCATACATGATATGAAATGTTTGGTAGAAATTAACCCATTTCAGTTGTGAAGTGGAGACTCATACCTTGACACATTACACATCCTGAGATACCGTTCACATTTTAAAAGCATTGGGAAAAAAGACGATTCGTAAAATCCATTGCCACTACATCGTTCATGTTGTATAAAAATCATACATCATAAACCAATTTAGAATCATAAAATAAATACATGGTTATGAGAGTTTTGAAACAAATAGGATTATTTAATAATCCCTTATATAAAAAACAAGGCACATATCAATGCCTATAATGAGATGAATATATGATTATCACCCAAAAACAAGTGTGCCGTAATGGATCATTTCATTGAAACTATTCTTCATCATCAATATTTTCTCGGTATCCCTAGGTATCATTCTCATCATGTGTAGCCTGATCGACAATTACTTTCTATATTGGGTGATGTTATTGTATGGGGAAGTACTGGTTAGGGATTATTTATATATTCTTTTCTTATATTGGATTATTGAAACTTTTTTTCTTAATTCTATTTTATCTTCATTGCATATTTCATGATAGTTTTCTATGTTCTATAGAGTATTATTTTATTACATCAATTAATTTCTTCTGTTTTTGATTGAACATTATGTGGATTATGTAAATTATATTTAAAGATGTTTTTGAGTTGCCTAATTTTCTTATTGAACCTAGTATATTACCATTCAAGATGTTAAATTGTATGATTAGTGTAGGGTAACTAGACCAAGGATCCTCCCTGACTGAATTTTGATACCAAATATAAATGAACCCAAAATAAATTCAGTCGTTGCACATGAACCTAGAGATCCCTAAACCTAGCATGCCTAACCTATTTAATTGAAAACATTTTATTTGCTTCACATTATTTCATTTATCTAATAAAATATGAATTACATTTTTTAATTCCCCTAAAAAATTATATAATGAAAAAAATAATTAAAATAAAGACAAAAATATTGGAAAATAGAATTGGGTGATTATAGAGTCAATGTATGATTTCTCTAAGATTATTTTAACTTCACTTACTTAGTAATTATGTCTAATAGTTGAAAAATCCTAAAAATATTTGAAATCAACGTGGTCTATTTTATCAAAACTATCCTAGACACGCAATATCCATGTTTTGTTTAATTAAACTAATATGGATTCATTAATTCCTTATTGAAAATGTATAAAAACTTTTATCCCAATGATCATGAGTTATTTATCATTTACCATGCTAATTTTTCTTAATCATTTTATACACATGTTAACTGATATAATGGATAATGAGATAATTAATTAAGTCACAATATGATACAAAAGAATAAAAAAATTCTACAAGTTAAGAGAAATCATATCATAGAGGAACAGACACCCATATAACTAGAATTTCACTCTCTTATAGATTTATCATACTATTTTTAGGTGAGCACCAATGAAAAATAATACTAAATCTCTAGGAGAATGAATAGATGATAAAGAAAAAGAAACATATTAAATAAGTTAAAGTAAAAAAAATAATAATTAAAATAGTAGTTTGGGTTTGCCTTAGTGGTAAGGACCCCATTATCCTACAGGAAAAATGGGGGTTCAAAGACCATTGGGTGAAAGTACTGTAGAAGTATTGTAGCAGTGCCAGTACTATAGATCGCTGGGTACTGTATCAGTGGCAGGGCACTGTAGTGGTGGCGGTACTGTGTGAGTACTATTGTAGGCAGGTTACAATTCACAGAATGGGAAATGGGCCAAAAATTTGGGCTTACGAACTATATAATGGGCTACACGCCCACTAGGCCTTCATGCTATGTAATGGTTCTCCCTCTACCAATATTAAAGTGTTATTTCCTTTTCTTTAATAATAAAATGAGGATTCATCCCCAACCTTTTAAAATAATGAAAATAGAATGTTACATCAAATTACTATAAAGGAATGAATAGGGAATACATGTCTATAAAGAATGGTCTTTGGTTCAGAACCCTAGAGGAAGAAGAAGAATATCTGGTCGATGAAGTTAGTGATTTTCAAAAAATAAACCTCAGGATAAATATATTTTGGAAGATCATTCCATCAAAAAACTTGATGAGAAGAGCCTAAAAGTAATAACTTATTATCTTGTTGAAAAAGTAATTTCATGTGATGGATATTAAGATAGATGATCATGAATCCCAATTTAGTGAATAAGGATAATTGAATACCCACATTTCTAAAATTATTTCAAATTTAAATTTCTCTATAAATAATATACCTTAAAATTATAATATATTGACTGAGTGTATTCGAGACGATGTTGAGGAAGAGTTGGTTAAGGAAGGTTGTAATTTTGACTTGATAAAATAATAAAAAACTGAGGATGATAATGTTGATGATTTTTTTTGAGAATATTGAGACCTATCAATAAGTTTAAACAATGGATTTTGATGAAAAAGAATACCTATAGCTTCCCTTATATACATATAATCAGGATAATAAGAACCAATAGAGGTCGAACTGATACATGTCATAGAATCGATGGTAGAATAAAATTTTAAGGAAGAATATTTTGGTCAGTCATGTATTGACCTCACCTAAATTTTGAGACCGAAGATGAATAGGAATCTCTCTTATAATTTCAAGAGGAAGAGGATAAAAGGATGGTTCCTCTCAAGAATTCGTTCATGAATGTGAACCTAATGATACAAATGAAGATATTGGGGTGGATATAGTGAACTATAAAATCTTTCTGGATTTCAATTTCCTATTATTTTCATTATATCAATCCTCAAATTTCATAACACTACTAGTCAAAAAGAAACAATGCACGAGTAAGTTAAAGAATACCCCAGATGAAAAAAATATTGATGTTGAAAAATTCAAGATAGTTAGTTTTAAATATGGTAATATTTATCTAAAAAAGTTAAAGTTCATGTTCGATGACCCTAAAGTTCTCATCTACCAGGCGTCAACTAATATTTTTAGTTTTATTTCTGGGACTAAGACTTATTTTATTTTTTAGATGAAATAGATCTCCCTATAATCATAATCTTTATCAGATTAAGCCTAATATTATAAATTTTAAAAGGGTATATACATTCACTTTTTATTTTAATTTTTCATGTCCATGTAATAAAGAATTATGAAGCATAAAAAGAGAAAAATATAGGGCAAATTCATGTCACATGTTCAATTCACCTTTTAAAATCACACTTCACATCATGAACCTGGGCCACAAAGAACATGAAAATATCATTCAAAATTTGAAATGGAAGGGGAGTACTATGTTACATGTTTTTATTTTTACATCTATAGTTGTTTTCCACCACATGATTAACAAAATGTCTGAAATGAAGTAAACTGAATTGTCACATGAACTGATTTGAATTAGATTATCCCATAAATGATTGAATTATTTTAATTTTAAATGAATATCCATGAGGCATCAGATCATAAAAAAATTATTTTGACATGATGTTAAATTTGAATTATCATTCACAAAAAAAAATTAATGGATATGGTAACATTCTAAAATTAATTTATAACTTCATGAAAAATATATCTGATATGATTAATTTTTTTAATGTTAATTACTAGAATCTTGATTATAGTAAATTTATTAATCATATTCATGCCATGACATGATTGATTTATAGTATATTCTCATTCCAAAGAGTATTTTTGAACAAATATTTCCTATCATATTATATGAATATTTCTTGATTGGACTTTTTGGAGTGTAAAACTACTAGAACTATCATTGATATCATGTCGATGATAAAAAAATATGAATTTTGGTTTGAAATGATTGAGGAAATATTTTAATGATCTCATTTATCCTTCAAACCCACTAGTTCATTGATCATTATTTATCCTATAGAATTAATGGATGAAAATGTTAGGATTAATCCATGTTACAAGTCATTAATTTTCCCTCCTACCAATCTCCTTGTATTTTATAGGATATTCAATTGAATGAGTGTGGGGGAGGGGGTTTTCATAGTAGATATGGGATGTGGTATCCTGATTAGAGACCTCATGGTGTTTCCATTATATTTTTAGGAATGAAATATATTTATAATCAATGTATTTAATTTTAAAACCATATTAATTTTAAATAATTAAAAAAATGATTAGTCTCTCAGTTATGTTAATTATCACCATTTTCAGACCGATGATCTCAAAATCATAAAGGGTTTTATGGTGGATTTGAGACTTATCCAAGGAACAACTTTAGAAAAAAAAATTATAAATGACTAGGTAGTGTTTCAAGATGTTCAAAATTCATCATTACTAGAGTAATGATTCTCTTAGTAAACTGTATTGGGTTAGGTTGTGAATCTGAGAATTATTCTAAAATTGACTTCCAAAAAAAAGAAAAAAAGAAAACAAGAGAGGGTCATCATTCATTATTCTAACATAGTTTATGATCATTTACTTTTCACTTTGGGTGGTGTGTTAGACAAAAATCTATTTTAGTGGGGATCCTTTCATTACAAATTTTTTTGGATATCTTGTATTATACTAAAGTGTTTATCCTCTTCCTTGAGCCTTACAAGATTTTTAAGATCAATACCCACATACCCTTAGCCTCAGAGATGTTTAATCATAATTGAAAATTATTCATGATTATTTGTGATATTTATCTTAAAGGGGTTTGGAATGTAGTTTCAATGCAATAATATATTTTGGTTTATGTTATTTTCTTATGAGCATAACTTAATTAAATTTTTACCATGATTTATTAGAATAAAAATACATGGTGAGGTCAATCATAAATGTAATCGTTGTTGATAAAAGGATGAAATCAGTAATTGAAAATGTAAAATGTCCTAAATTAAAAATTATAAATGAATAATGTTGTGTGAATTCCAATTTTCATATGTCTTCTATATTTGTAAACATTTTTTATGAGCAACATAATTTGAAAATTCCCTTGATAATGATTGGACCCATTGTGTATGGATGTTGATATTTTTTTCAATGACAAGAAAATTCCCTTGTTAATTTATATTGAATTTAAATTTATTTATTTGGATATGAATCTTTGATATCAATGTTTTATGTATTGATATTGAAGGATCATCATTTAGAACATTATAGGGGAAAATATGAAAATTTTGAAAGAGTAAGGAACTTCAGAAATATGATGAATATGAGAGTGAATATTGATACCAAACAGGTTAACATTTCAATTTAATTAAGGACTCCCAAGATGATATATGATAATAGGACGTTCTAGAAGATCAGAAAAAAATAACATGAAATAAACTAGTTTTTGTGTGTGCTATAAATAAATGTTTATCATTTTGTATCTTGTACACAATGAAGGAGTTATACAAGGAATGAACCTAGTATATAACCCGAAGTGATAAAATTCATGAAGATATGATTCTTGCAACATTCATTATGTTAGTTTTTTTCACACCATGAAACCCTCCAAGAATACCTAGATATAAATGTTTCTAGGTATATTTCAACAGAAATATATATTCAGTGTCTTCGACCACCATTAAGTGATTTATTTAATATATGTAATGCATTATAGGATATATAGTCTTATAAATAGATTTTTTCATCCAAGATAAATATGATTCATTCCGGGCATAGAGGTTCGACAACCATAAGGATTCCACTATGATTATGACGCACCGTAGTTAGGTTTTTTCTACTTCCCTTAGTATGGATTTGATGTAATGTATGAATTTATTAGTTTAATTATTATTACATTACTTTTATTTAGTTATATTTACTTATCTCTTATTATATCTTCCATGGTTTATGTTTTCTTCATCATTGTAAATCACCTAATGATTGTCAGATAAATCCTTAGGGGAAAGTGAAATCAGTAAAAATTGGTGGGTACCAAATTATTTTATTTATTTATTCTATTGAACAATCATTATATTAAAATAGTAATGTTTTTTGATTAATTATTTTTATATCTATTACTAAATCATGGAACAAGTTTATTTGGTAGAAGACGAAATCCAATTTGATAAAGGTAATTAGTTCATTACCACTAAAATGGATTATTATTCTCATTTTGAAATATGATCATATTTTATCTTAGTATTTTAATTCATATAGAAATGACTAATTTTGGTTCTAGGGTAGATCGATACGGATTAACCAGTTCATTTTATCGATAAAATTGATTGATTATACTGCCAATAAGTATTTTCATTTTAAAAGGGCTGTTGATATTTATTTATTAAATAACCAATGCTAAAAGGTTTTTAACATCATTTATTTATATAACCTGAATTAAAACCCTTTGTGAAAGGGTTTTCACATCATTTTTTATATAAACAATGTGAAAACCCTTTTTATAGAGTTTTAAAATCGAAAATTTAAATAATTCCCATAAAATCCTAGTTTTGGGAATGTTTTTATCTTTAGTTATATATTTACCAAATGTTAAAAGTAAAATTTTAACAAATAAAAATTGATATTTAATTTATTTCATATCACTGTTTCAATTTTTAAAATCCTGCATTATAAATTTTAATACAACATGATCTATGATATTTTTATGTTCATTATATAACTTCTCATTATTTATCTTTCAAATTATTTTAATTTATCCTATTTTATCCACATAAAAATTCAATCACTATTTTATTTGATGATTTCAATACGGTATTTATCAATATGATCACATAATTTAGTTTATCTAGTGTTGGTTTTCTTCACGGATCACTAGTAGAAAAATATGATTTTGCATCATATTTTTACTGTCCTTCTTTCACAACTAACATTAAAAGTGGCATTGGAATCCTTTAACCTCATGATTATAAACAACGATGTTAAACTATTTACATAATAATCTAGTTCCCATGGAATTATCCTCATATTTTCAATGTGATATTTCTAACAACCTCAACCTATATACTTGAAATAGCCCCACAACTCACTCAATATTCTACATTAATTTCATTTTCAACCTATTTTTTATTTATTCTCCTCAATCATCCATTTTTCATTATTCATCCAGGACCCTGGACATTATTTAGTCCATTAAAACCCTAATCTTCTCTAATCATGAGTGTGATCCAAGGCCTTTTTCATTATATTTTTAATTTCATTTTTATAATGACCCAATTTATTTTACAAATATTTTTACATGATATTTTACTAAAACATCCATGAAATACATCCTAGATATTGTTATGTTGAGTGTATTTGGAAAAATAGGTTTATTACAAAAACATGAATCTAGAATACAATATATTTATTTTATTCTCCACAATGAGACCCTAAATCTCCTTGATCTCCTATTACTATATATAATAACATAGTAAATACAAAAACAAATGGGTTAAACTATAAATCCCAAAATTTTAATAATAAATATATGAATGATATCATTTTTTGTGGTAATGCATATCATTATAACATTAATGTCATGGATCAATAATAACAATTTATGGGAATAAAATTATTGGAAAGGAATCATGTGATCATTGTAATATAGAAAATTTGAATAATAATAGAACCTAACATAAGAATAACTCAAGGCTAACCACATAGAAAAGATCACATGGTGGATAGATTCCCATCATAGATTTGGTTCACTACCTAATCCTATACATATCGCATTAGGAGAATAAAATATTACGAAATGATTTGGAGTGCTATAAGGTAAAATCCATCATAACATGTACATTCATATATGTTTCACTAAAAGTAAATAATTTTTAAATCATAAACGTAATAAATAAACTTGGAATGAATTAGTTTGTATAGTATTACTATACTAAGGTAAACATTAAAACATGTATTAATCCTTTAATGGAAGGTGGATTAAACATGGTATATATTTGTCAGAAAAAAAACAGAATATAAAATATGTATATAAGAATAATAGACAGATAATGTGACGTAAGGGGAGAGAAATTTTAACCCAAAGGAAATAGGGAAGTTAGAAAAGATCTCTAAACTTATCTTCTAGATTTAATATATTAATTCACATAATGTACAGAATTATCAAATTAAATTGATTAATTACTTAACTAACAACCTATTTCGTATATATGTTATTTATTATAATTTTATTATTTTAAGGACTTAGCTTTTGACCCATAAGTCTTCTGAATATTTTGGAGAATATTTCTGGAGTCGGGCACTGAGTCGGTGCAGGAAGCCATGGCCAATAGAGCCTAGGTGTGACAGTATTAAAAATATTAAAAATTATTTTTCATGCATGATTAGTTTTTTCTTGAAATGAAAATAAATACCATTTGGATTCTTAGCTTTTTTTCTGAGACCCCAGTTGTATCTGGAATGTCATATTTACCCTAAGTTCAAATAAAAGATTAGCATGATTCAACAAAGAAAGGTGTTTCCAATCTATGTTTCTAATGCAGATCATCCTCAGATAAAATATTAGCACGATTCAAGTGTTTTTAATCATCCATATTTTTGTTGTTTCCCAACTATGTAGGAGGATTTGAGTATTAGTCTCGATCTCCTTATTTACACATTTTGTAATGTTCTATATCCAAAATACGATTTTTATTGATCCCTACTAGGTAAATATGAAGTTTTTGTAGAGGAAGAGAATGAATTAAGGTTTTTTTAGTAATTACAAACTATAATGAACATCTATAAAACATGAATTTCAATGAAACATGCTTTGTAGGACTTCTTATTTGGGGAAGATGAACAATCATGATTTCACATCGTGTACCGGGATTACACACCATGTAGTGCCCCAAACTATTTTACCATTGGACAAGGATAGGGTTATCCAATTAATATACATGGTTTTGTACTAACACATAGACAGGTTATAAGGACACGGTGTCGGTGCATGGAAATAGGAAAAATACATGGTCAGATGGCCATTTATCCTAAACACTCTATGTTGTATGGGATACACAGCGTGTGAGGGACATGGTTGGTCGATCAGTGTAGATGAAAAACATGTAGATGGGCCAAGTGGAGCAGGATATGGAATGTACCTCCTTTATATTATATGTACCAATACACGACATAGTAAACCATTTAGATATGATACAGGGCCATGTGCTCAGGTGGGCTCACACACCAAGTGTGCCCCAGTGCACGTCGTGTACTCCTATGAGATCCCAATGTGATATTCGGCCTTCAGTATCTTTTTCCCTCTAAATCATATTCCATATTGAGTGTAGTCTATCCTTAGTGGTTTTTTTTCTGAAAAAAGGATGGTGGCCTTTATTATAGTTTATGAGAAATCTGGTTGCGTAAATCAAGAAAGACTCTTGTGATGATATAAGGAGCCGATGTTGAAGATCAGTATGGTTCGTGTAGAGAGATGATGTGCATGGTACTCCCCATTATCTTCTTGGTTTGGGTTTCCCTTAACTATCATCTTAGGTAGATACAAGATTCCCCACATCATGAGTGTTGGTTCATTTTCTTTTGGTTATCTTCCTTCAGGGGTATTACTCCTCTAGTGGACTACGGTGCGGGTTTCCCCATGATGATCATGATGAAAGAAAATACTCTCCCATTAGACCAATGAGAGGGTCCTCCATATAAGATTCCTAGATAGAGGGGTTTCTCACCTACCATTTAGAGAATGGATCATCTATTCTAAAAGTTGGTACACTAATATTATTCTAGGGAATGGGTCCTTCATAGCTGTTGTTCAAACAGAGTTGGTACTCCCCTATCATGTCAGGGAACTTTTCCTTTATCCTTGATTTGAAACTCCCCTATCCTATTGGGGAGTGGGCCCCAATAGTGAATGAGATGTCAGAGTCGATAAACCCCTATCCTACAAGGGTTTAGTTCCTCTAACCACTGATTGTTACTCCCCTACAGGGAGGTGTGGATCCTTCATCCATGGAGTGGTACTACTTTTTCGTATCAGGGTGTGGGTCCTCCATTATCTAAGTAGTACTCCACTATTGAATCAATGAACATGGTACTCACTTATTATGTAGTAATCCCTCATCATCGAATAGACGTGGGGTGCAAGTCCTTAATTGGATTTTCATCTCCCTCAAATGTCGAATACAATTAGGAGGAGAGGGACACTCCAGTTGATGTGAATGATACCTATATAAGAGTTAGTGATCCCTTGACTGACTGATATGTGGGCCACTCCACATTGGATCATCAAAAGTTTTTATTGTTACTTATGAGAAGTACTACCTGAAATTTGGTTCAGTGGAAGGCAAGGGTACTTCTGTTCACTCTTCTTAGAGAGCATACAATAGTCTCATAGTCTAGAGTAGTGTTTCCTCAAATTTTAGCAGTGGTGAAGGTGAGCCTCTTTTATTTTGTTTCTTTATTTTTATCGTGGCATAATTGTATAATGAAATTCCCTCTGTGATGGGAACTAGATATGGACTATATAAGATGTTCTAGATGTAGCTCATTCTCTCGGGCATACCATTAAGAATATTTGGGTTGTTCCCAATGGATATCATCTCTCAAACATGTTCCATCTAGGGTGGATGAGCTCATAGAGTGTTTTCTCCAAGTGTTTTGTCACAGATGGAGCCTATTAAGTGAATAATTTTGATAGATATGATGGTGGAACCTAATGAGACTTATATTCTAAGATAGGTATATTTGGGTGATTTCTGGGATCCCTTATGGTGTTGTCACATTTTGAGGATGACACCCCTTTTAGATTGAGCTAACATGTCATGTACAGTCGAGGATGGATTGAAATTGAGTTTCTCTCTTGATTGAGGTTCACTCTGGCTAGGTTCACCATACAATTTCCTTACAGATGCTCCATTTTTCTTTTAGGGTTTTTAGGGAGACTACAGAATATTCATATACTCACCCCATCACGGGCTTCACCCACACATTTTTTGTGTCTTATGAAGACCGCATGGCTTTCAAAGGAGTGTATGGAGGACTTGTGGCATGTGGATCTATGTGAGATAGATCAAACAAGGTGTTTACATGATCATGGATAAGGAGATTTATGGAAGATTCAGTTGACAGTGATCCCCTTCTTCTATATAGGTTGAAAGATTTTATAGATTTTATTGGTGGCCATTTTTTTCCCTTGTTTTTTTATTACTTGTGTTGTATTTATGTTGCGGGATATAGATGAATACATGAATTTAATACTTAGTGGTTTTTACATTTCATCATTTTGATGATCTTGGAGGTCTGTACATGTGAAAAGGTACATATGGAATGCCTCCTAGTTAAGTGATATGCCTACTGAACACTAGTCACCAACCTCAGGAGTATTATAGGTGGGATTGGGGAGTTGTGTCTCGGTTCTTGGTGTATCAGGTCAAGACATAGTGGTATCAATGGAGGTGAGTTCCACTTTGGGACCAAAATATTGTGATCCTAGTTTGGGATTCATAGTGATAGTGTTATTATGCTTTGAGTTCATCTCTCATGCTATATGTTCTTGTATTTCTGCAAAAAATAATATATACATTAACTACGACTCTAATAGCCTATATTTACAATTGGAAAATTAGGGAACTGGTCACTGGGAAATAAATGGTACATCCATCACATAGGACTATGTTTTGGTATTTCCTCTCCTCTATGAGTCTACTCCCCAAATATACTCATTGATCATGGAATTTCTTGATTATATTTTCAAATTCAACCATGATGATAGCCTAATAGGGTTCCAATGCATTATTGTGAAAGAATCTATCATGTTACATAATTTTAGTAAAGGGAACTAGTTCTAAGGCATTAACTCTGGGTGGTCTGCTGTTATATCCACCACCTGTTGAGCAGCAGGTTTTACTAACATTTCAGGCCAAGGATGTGCATGGACTTAGTGCACTACATGAGTTCCATAGTAAATGAAATCTACAGAACCAGGGTGATCAAGACCCCCCAATAGTAGATGACAAGCTTGAGTCATTCATGAATATTTTTTTATTAATGAGGACACCTCCTTATCAGATGGAGGTCCTATCGGTGAGCCTTCAGCAGGGTTCAACAGGGTGATGGTGGAGTCTGGTGTTATAGTCTCATGATGAGGCAAGGCTCACATGGGTGGGGTTTGAGTGAATATTCAAGGAATAGTTTTACCTATCCATGTTGAGATCAGATCATATCAACGAGCTTCTGTATCTTTGGCTGGGTAGTCAGACAATAGTGGGGTTTTTTGTGAGGTTTTCAGACTTATCACGATATACCCTAGTTATGAATTCAGATATGTTTTTTTATAGAACCAACAAAAAAATTGGTATTATTTAAGGATATTAGGGATCTATGATTATACTAAGCATTCCCACCAATGCTTGTGTGTTGGAGCTATCTCGGGTGGGGGTGAGATTCCTGGTTAAAGTAAAATTGGATGTAACCCACAACATTGGTCATGAGGATGAGGCATCCAATGGATCTAGTAGGTTTCATGTTATAGGATCGTGGTTCATGATGCATAACCATTCCCAGAAAAAAATGTAAGGTTCTATATTTAAGGAGAAGTTTAGTTGATTTGGTAAACCATAGGAGATGATTTTTTATACTTATGATGGATGGGGATATCTCACTATAGATTTTATGAACTACAGTGTAGCTGAGAGGGAGTTGGATAACAATCCGACTTTATAGATAATACAATTGGGGAAAGAAGTTCTGCATGGTTTTAGGCAAGGTGGAGAAGCTATAGAAGTGGAGCTAGGTGTTAGGCAGTTCGTGGTGTTGTCACCACCACCCCCTTGTGGTCCACACCATGCTCTAGGAGCTTGAGGACATGGGGGAGAACAGTAACAGGACGAAGTGGATTTTGACTCTGAATCTATAAGGAAGAATATAGGTATAACTTATGTCCTTTATACAATATATAGTATATATTTTTCGACAATGTTGTGGAAAATCTAATTTTTACCATTTTTCTTAATGTTTAACCAAGCTGATGTGGGGCATTAGTAGAACCCCATGTTGGTAGTTGTGACATAGGTCTTAGTAAGGCCTAGTTTGTGTTTGGGTAGCCATTTTACATTTATAGTCTCATGTGTTTGGTGTCAATTTTTTAAGTGACATTCTGGAGGATTATGTGAAACATTTTGAAGTAACATTAAACTAATGAGGAAGGTGGAATTTTTCCCCACCAAGGTGAATTTTTATGACGCAACCAAAATCATGTGGGTGAGTTAGTTCCATCCAAATAAGATAATATCGAGTTGTGTTGTATGAGTACATTAGACATGCATGTTTAGGGTGAGGTTATGTGATGAATTTTCAGAGAAATGTGTGGCCTTTCCAGTAGATTTTCCCTGCTTGACCCCTTTATCTTGGTCACCCTAGGAGAGGGAGATCCTTGCTTAGAATCATTCGTTAGTGGTAGAGTCAGCCACTATGATTTTTACATTGTATGAATTGGTTTTCTACCATCCATACATAGCTGGGATTAAACTGGTGGATGTGGAAATGTTTTTTTTGGGTGAGTTGTGTTATAGCTAGAGGTTTGAAGATGAAGGGCCTTGTAAGACCAAAGGATTAATCTTAGGAAGCCTTATTTTGTTTTTGATTACCCTCATTTGTTAAGTATCAACCTTGAATGTAAAACCCTTTAGGATTATATTTTTCATTCCATCCAGGTATAGATGTGAGTTGTGGGGTTCCATTAGTATTTGTGTTAGGTTAGTAGGATATTGTACAACTATACCCTATGAATATAGATGGACTATAGTTATTTTTGTTATGCCACCTAATATAGCTATGAATAAAAGTCCATATTGGATTGATGACGTTTTCCTGGTAGTATATGTACATGATAGTGCTTTTACCTCGGCGTTTCTTCTCTGTGTGTGATTTTTACAGCATGGGAACCCTAGGCGAGCTTGCTGGTGTGGTAGTCCAGTGGGGAACTCAGATTATTCCCTTGTTCTTAGGATTTCATTTTTTATAGATGAAAAGCCCAAGGGTGGGGTAAATATAATGACATGGGTTTTGAACCATGTAACTTTGTAATATTTCATATAATATTTTCAGTGATGCGATTTGAGTTGGCATGGGAAGCTGGGGCCCATGGAACCTCGGTGCGACGATATTGGAAATTTTGAAAATATTATGTCCTACATGTTCAAGTTCTCTTGAAATGTAAATAAAACTGGTTTGAGGTCTCATTCATATCTTGGATACCATGTTTGAGTCTGTAACATCATTTTTACCAAAGGCATGTCCTAAGGTCATCCGTGTCGGGAGTTTTGATCAGTGGAGTTTTGGTGACGTTGTGTTGAAAAGGGGAATTAATTGTTTTAATGTAATTAATATCAGTCCCCTCCCTATGGATCATGCCTTTACCAAATAAATTCACTTATATACTTCCCCCCATCTCCTACCTTGTTCTACAAGTGAACCAATGCCAAATCAATAACTAAAGGTGCTCTTGATCTTCATTTCTAACGTATATCATCCTCAGATCGAAGAGCATCATTATTTGGGTGGTTATTCATCCAAATCATTAGTGTTTCTTCATCTAGGTATGTGGATTTTAGATTTGGTCTGGGTACAATTATTTTTGCATTTTTAAGGATCTATAACCCAAATATGATTACTATTGATCTATTCTTGGTAAATCTATGGGTTTTGGGGAAGAACAAGATGAATCTGAGCATTTTTTAGTAATTCCCGAGTCTAATTACCTTTTACATGGCATGTAGATTAGAAAAACATGTCATGTTGAACTTATTATTTGGGGAAGATGACCATTGGGTACTACACACCATGTACCTAGGTCACACGCCATGTATTTCCCCAAACCATCTCACCAATGGACATGACTAGTGTTATCAATGTAAAACTACATGGCCGTGTACTAACTGTTGGGAAAAAATCCCTCAAGGTAACACTGCAGCATTTTTGGGTTCATTGAGTTTGTTTAAAAATAAGTTTTCCATGGTGAATTTTCATGTTCGAGAGATGTTTTTGACAATCCATGTTGACAAAGAACCATGACAAAGGAACGAAAGATCTGGAGGCGGTACAAAAGGAACAGATACAAGGTGGCACTGTTTCCCAATGTTTGCAAAAAAGTTTGGGTCCGAAATTTGGAGTTTGGTGAGCATTGCGAAAATAAGATTTCCTTGAATATATAATTTAAATATATAAAAGGAATGAGTTTCCTAATGTTAGTCTTCATGGATTGTATTTTGTGAAGACCAGAAGATTGCTAACGGTGATGCTTCACGATTACGACGAGTTTCGCGAACGGAAATATTGAAGAGCATTGCGGCGACGAAGGGCATTGTGAGTGGAGATTCGTGGAAAAGGTGTGAAGGAATTGACAGGATGATCCACAATTACAAAAAGCTCCATGATCGTAAAATTGTCGTGGTGCTTTGCGATTTTGAGAGAATTTCAGTGGTAACATCAGAGCTTCACGATTTGAGATGACGTGGCGTTGACTTCGTCCAGAAGGTTCAAGGGTTGTTGAAATCACCTCTAAATATACCTAGACCCCCTCAGGATAAGTTGAGAGAGTTTTTCAGAGAAAATATTTTGATTTCGGTTCACGATGGTTGTTCGCGAAGGTAGTGTCCTTTGCTAAAGGAAGGAGCTTCGAGGTAGCTATTCTAGCTCCACAAAAGTTGTAAGCTCTGCATTGGCTTAGTGAACTTCATGAGGTAAGTTGCATTGTGAAGACTTGAGATTCATGAGATTTCTTTGTGAGAGTGATTCATGAGAGTGCTTTGTGAAAAGGCATGAGCTTCGTGATGTCTTGTTTGTGATTTTCAAAATTGGGTTCGTCACGAAGTAGGGTGCTTTGTGAAGGTTTTTTCAAAAGAATTACCCAGTGTTCAGGGGAAAGGGGTTATTAATCAGTGAATGAAATTTGGACTTCAATAGACCATCTACATATAGTGGATGATTCATTCAGTAGTGGTAATAAAGAGACCTACAGGTCTATAAACTGTGTGGGGATCCCCTCCAAGTGCAGCGAGAAAAGGAAGAAGAAGAAGGTTATCCTTTCTACCGGTAGTCAGCCTGTGAGAGAGGAACAAGGAGTGACCCTTCGGAAAGTAGTGAGCTAACCAAAAATATTGTATAGGTAGTGATCCTGGGCATAAAAATGATCTAGCCTGAACCTTATTGGCATCTAGCTATAGTGGATTTTGTACAGCGGCACATCATTGTTTTATGCTACTTAGACGTAGTCCAGTGAGGGTGAACCAATTAAAAATCATTATGTCTTCCTGCTTTCTTCCCTACATTGCCTTCAAATCATCATCATCAGATAAAGATGAAAATAAGTGATCATAATAAATGCAAAATTGTAAACAAAGTGACCCATTAAATAAAGAGGTAATGATCCAATGAGGCAGGAATAATTTTGAAAAAGAATATCCATACCCTGATTCACCCCCCTCTTAGGGTATATAGGCCCCTTTTGGTCCTAACAATTGGTATCAGAAGATATGTTTCTTTTATTAAATTCATTTTCCCTGACATGGGTTAGTCGATTTTTGTGGTTCAAGATTCAGTCTTCCCATATCTTGGTGCAACATGACAAATGGAAGAACTTCAAAGAAGAAGAAGAAGTCTTTTCAAATTCCCCAATGTGGAAGTGTAAATGGAAAGAGTGTGATTTAGTTAAATGAATCGTATAATGAATAGATAAATGGTATTAATGAATCATATAGGGAAAAATATTACTCATTCAATTATGCTGAACGAATGAGCAATGAACCTGAAATTCCAAGTGATGTTGGAACTACTGATGATGAAGAAACTCCTAGAAGTCGAAAAGATGAAGTTGTACACAAAGTGAAATAATTGGATCAGAAATTTACTGATGAAATTAAATCTAAAGATATTAAGATCCAAGCACCTGTAACATAGATCAATAATTTAATAGTTTTGAATAAAAGTCTTATTGATATAGCTAATGATCTGAGGGAGAAAATGATTCTCTATATGAAGAATTGCGAAAGTGATCTGAAAAGGTAGAAAACTCTAGAGATTGTGTCAAGGGGAATAATCTGAACTCAGATGAGATTCAAAATTTGAAATCTAAAAATGATGATCTTGCTACATAACTATCTGAAATTTTTTAGAAGAATCAAATGCTACAACAAGATAATTCATATTGTTCTAATTCTATTGCTCATGAAAAATTGAAAGAAAATGAGAAAAGTGAAATGGTGGATAAGCTTACACGTGAATTGGAAGATGAAATATGTAGGGGGTATCTCTATAAAGCACTCAACAGTAAAATTGAATTAAGGGATATGAAGATTCAACAACTGGTTGATGAGCACGAATTAGAAAAGAAAGAAGAGAAGAAATATAGTACCAATGGAAATCCCAAATTAAAGTATGAATTTCACTTAATATTTGATTATCCTTCGGCAAGTGATGATAAAATGAAAAATGAATATTCTATTTCTGAAGAGAAACAACTGCATATTTTCTCAGCTCAAGGACCATACAGTTTGGGAAATACTAGTATTATATTTGATGAATCCCCTCCCACACATGATAGATGGAGATCTGTGAACAGTTACATAAGTGGATAAAATCCTCTAGGTTCTAAAGATAGGCCTAAAAAGATAGTTACAAGAAATAGTGAAAACATGTGAAATTTTTACGGGATTCATGGCCACACATCAAGATTTATTTCAAAGGCTCAGGAATACATTTCGGGCTGTGGAAATAGAAACATTACTAAATCTCAGAATAAGAAGAAGTGTTACAAGAAATCAGAAAGAAGAGTCTCTCAGAGGAAGTCATTTATTAGATGTTATTACTGTGGATGAATGGGACACATCTTGATTGTGTGTCAGGAATCTCAAGAACTCAATTCTAGAGGAGAACTCAAGATGTATCAACATCTCGATGGAGAAATGATTAAATGAGATATACCTTTAAAAGAAAATGATTTATATGTTCTGATTATTGGAATTTGACAAAACATTGCTGCAAGAACAATGCAGGAAACAGAAAGGAACTTGAAAGGAGATTCACGAGTCTAGTGGTGTATAATGGGAAATCGTACACTGGATGAAAATGTGGTAAATTGAAAAGTAGGCTTAGATACTCAAGGGAATCACATGGAGCCGAACGAAAGGTGTATCAATCACCTCCTCTGTCACACTCACAGCCGCCCTCTATAAAATAACATGAACAAATATGGATGAAAAATGGAGGAAATGCTACAATTGTGAGTAAAAATAACATACGTTCATTGGAGGACCTACCACCAATGCAAAATAGTGTGGTGACTCAGATATCTGATAAAAGAAAATTGAACAAAGAATGAATTGAAAAATTCACATGTCGTGTTCCATAGTGAAAAGTGGAGGAAAGATAAAGACACTTGAAATGGTGGAAGAAGAAAGAGAATATGACATGTAGATAGATTCAAACCCAGAGAAGAAATCATGGGAAGTTGAATTTTGGGGGAACATCGAAGAATGAAGTTTGTACAAGTGGTCTTAAACCCCAAATTGTGAAAAATGAAAAGCCTGTAGAATATATATATCAGAAGAAGGCTCAAAATGTAGGTAAAGAATGCTTAGTCATATGGCCAGAACAGTTAAAGTTGGCTAGGTGGCTAGAATAATAAAGGAAGGAATGTGATGCTCTGCATGAAAGAATCAATGGGTTGACCCATCGGGATCAACCACAATCCTCTTCTTGAAGATTCTAGAAGCTCCCCTCTCCCTATGTATGTAAATTTTGTTAACTGATGATTCAATTGTTTCATGTTTTAGGGAGATACCATCAATGGGGAAGAGGCATCTAAATATGAAAAGTGGAAATGTGATATGCTTCGGAGTTTCGATTGACTCAAATTAGGTACCAAAGCTGAAGAAGAAAGGGAGAAACAGAGCACAATAGGAGGTGATTATGTTATTAACATTGTTTCTTTTTTCTTACACTGAGTTCCAACTCAGTAGGTGTAGATATTTTTTTAATGGCTCAGTTTCGAGTGGAATATGAGAATAGATGACGCTTGAGAAGAAGAACGTTTTTGGTTTTAAAAGGTGGGATTAGTCCTTGGAAGTGTTGCATAACATTGTGAGAGAATTTAATTGGAAAATCAGATGCAAGATCCATCAAAGAAATAATTGGATGAATCAGCTTAGGAGTTGTCTATTGAGGGAAGACATATTTCTAGAGAAGAAGCAATAATCATTCATCTAATTCTTATATATTTTTTTTCTAACAAAGTAGTATCAGCTAACTATTTTCAAGATAACAAGAAGCTGTGAGATAGATTCAACAATGTTTCAACAAGAAGATTAGAAAAGTAGTTGAAAGAAATGATACCACTGAAAAATGACACAATTACTAGTTGTATATTGAAAGTGATGAAGTGGTAAGAGAATCGGGGGGAGAAGAAGTGGAAAAATATAATTCAGAAACATATAATGATAATAATCCTAAGGAATTAAATTCTATATCAGCATGAAATTTGAAGAGTCGAGCTACAACTAAACAAGAATGTTATAATTGGTAATTAGGCATGGAATATTATTTTGAGGCTAGCAGATAAGAATTTCATCGAGACTAAATTGGTCTATTACAACAAGATAAATAAATATGGCACTATGATTTATAATAAATCTTGGATGGTGTGCAATGGATACTCCCAGATAGTGGGAATGGATGTCGATGAGACATTTCCACCTCTTGAAAGGTTGGAGACAATTTTATTTTTCCAAGCCATTATACTACAACAGAATTTCAATGTTTTCCAAACGAACATCAAATATAAATACTGGAATGGGATTATAGAGGAAGAAGTGTATATCGAGTAGTCATATGGTTTTCTCATTCATGAATATGAGAACAAGGTTTGTAGATTGAAGAAGGTGTTGTATGGACTGAAATAAGCACCAAGAGCATGGTACTAAAAACCTGATCAGTACATGACAAAGCATGGTTTCCAGCTAGAGGGAGTTGATAATAATCTCTATTTGAACAAAAATAGTAATCAATGGATGATGGTCCTAGTTTATGTCTACGACATAATATTTGGTGGAAAAGATGAAAATCAGTGTAGAGATTTTTCCAAATTCATGAAAAGAGTGTTTGAAAGGTCAATGATTGGATAACTAACATTTTTCCTTGGTCTATAGGTGACAAAAGGAAGGAATAATACATTATTTTCTCAATCCAAATATGCCAAGGAGGTTTTGAGAATATTTCTAATGGAAAATTACAAGGATACAAATACTCCGATTGAAACCTAGATGAAATTATAGAAATAAGAGGATGGAAAGGAATTTAATATCATAGAATACAGGCATATTATTGAAAGTTTACAGTACCTGATAGTAAAGAGACCTAATATTGATTTTTCCAAATTCAAAGCAGCACAACACCAAAGAAATCCCAAGGAAAGACACATGCTTAAAGTGAAAAAAATACTTCAGTATATTAAGGGAACGGTGGAATTAGACCAGATATAAAATTGAAAATCTCAGATAGAGTTATTGGGATATAATGATCCAGATTGGGCCGGTTCAGTGCATGACCAAAAATCAACGTCTGGAGGTGCATTATATCTTGGTGGACTATGTATTTCATGGATAAAAAAGTAGAAATATTGCATTTCATTAAGCACCACAGAAGATGAGTATATTTCGATCAATCAAAAATGCCCACAGTTATTGTGGATGAAGCAGTAGCTTGATGATATGGGACTTGAAGTGATGTGTCTGACCAGAAAATTGTGTGATAACTCAAATTCTATCAATCTTAGAAAAAATCTAGTCCATCACACAATGAAAATGCTCATTTGGATAAAGTATCTTTTTATCAAGGGTATGGTTGAGCAGGGAGTCATGAAGTTGATGTATATTCCTACCAAACTACAGGTTGTAGACATTCTGACAAAGGCCTTACCCAAGGAAGCATTTGAAAGGCATCAAATGGCTATGGGAGTTCAGCCGACTCCCCGCACTTGAAAGAGTGTAGATGTGGAACCCCCATCACCATGGTATAGTTTGTTTTTCTCTACTATGTTAATATGTTTTCTTTCCAATGTATTCGACCATAGAGGAGTGCTTTACGAAAGGAAGGAGCTTCGCGGAAGCTATTCTAGCTCCACGAAAGTTACAAGCTAAGCATTGGCTCGGTGAGCGTTATGAGGTAAGTCACTTTGTGCCAAATTGTGCTTCACGAGAGTGCTTCATGAAATTTCTTCATGATAGTGCTTTGTGAAAAGTTAGGAGCTTTGCAAAGTCTTGTTTGAGCTTCATGAAATTGGGAGCCTCACAAAGTAGTGTGCTTTGTGAAGGTTTGTCCAAAGGAATTGCCCAGTGTTCATGGGAAATGGGGTATTCATCAGTGGATGGAATTTGGCCTTCAATAGAGTATCTATATACAGTGGAGGATGCATTTAGTAGTGGTATTTAAGAGACCTACAGGTCTATAAACTGTGAGTGGATCCCCTCCAACTACAGTGAGAAAAGGAAGAAGAAGAAGGTTATCCTTTCTATCAGCAATGATCCTGAAAGAGAGAAACATGGAGTGACCCTTGGGAAAGCAGTGAGCTATCCCTAAACATTTTATAGGCAATAATCTTTGGAATAGAAGTGATATAGCCTGAATAATATTGGCAGTGATCTTTAGTGGGTTTGGTACAGTGGAACATCATCGGTATTTTCTCCTTAGACGTAGCCCAGTGAGAGTGGACAACGTAAAAATCTTGGTGTCTGCCTGCTTACTTCCCTGCATTGCATTCAAATCACCATCATCAGATAAATATTAAAATAAGTGATCATAATAAACACAAAAGTGAAAAAATTGACCCTTTTAATAAAGAGGTAATGATCTAGTTGGGCAAGAATAATTTTAAAAAGGAATATCCATACCCGGATTCACCCCCCTCTCAGGGTATATAGCCTTCTTTTTTTCCTAAAAATTGGTATCAGAGGACATGTTTCTTTTATCAGATTCATTTTTTCTGACTTGGGTTAGTCAATTTTTGTGGTTAAAATTCAGTCTGCACATATCTAGGAGTAGAATGACAAAGGGAAGAACTTCAAAGAATAAGAAGAAGTCTATTGAAATTTCCCAACGTGGAAGTGTAAATGGAAAAAGTGTGATTAAGTTAAATGAATAGTATAGTGAATAGAAGAATGGTTTTGATGAATCATATTATGATGATTCTTACTCGTTGAATGATGCTAAAGGAATGAGTAAAGAACCTGATCTTCCAA
Source organism: Viscum album (assembly GCA_963277665.1). NCBI lineage: Eukaryota > Viridiplantae > Streptophyta > Magnoliopsida > Santalales > Viscaceae > Viscum > Viscum album. Next base: position 882,229,294 of record OY728155.1, read on the forward strand.
GTGATTTTGGAACTATTGATGATGAAGAAACTCCTAGAAGTCAAAAAGTGGAAGTTGTACACCAAGAGAAATAATTGGATCATAAATTCATAGATGAAATTAAATCTAATTTTATTTGGGTCCAATCACTGGAAACAGAGATCAACAAACTAAGAGGTTTGAATCAAATGATTATTGATGTAGCTATTGATCTGAGGGAGAAAAATGATTCTCAAGATGAAGAATTGCGAAAGAGATCTGAAAAGATAGATAAATCAAAAGCAGGTTTCAAGGGGATGAATCTGAACTCAAATGAGATTCAAAATATGAAATCTAAAAATGACGATCTTGCTACACAGCTATCTGAACTAGTTTAGAAGAATCATATGGTACAACAAGGGAATGCATGTTGTTCTAATTCTATTTCTCAAAAAAATTGAAAGTTAAGGAGAAAAGTGAAATGGTGGATAAGGTCACACATGAATTGGAAGATGAAATATGTAGGAGGAAGGATCTCAAAAAAGAACTCTATTTTCAAATTGAATTATGGGATATGAAGATTCAACAACTAAGAGAAGAGCTTGAATTAGAAAATAAAGAAGTGAAGAAATCTAGTACCAATGGAAAACCCAAATTAAAGGATGTATTTCACTTACTATTTGTTATCCTTCGGCTAGTGATGATAAAATTAAAAATAAATATTCTATTTCTGAAGAGAAACAACAACTTTTTTTATCAGCTCAAACACTATACATTTTGGGAAAAACTGGTATTGGATTTTTTTTGACTCTCCTGTTTTGACAATTATGATCAATTATGTTTTGATAATATCAAGTATGATTATTTATGTTTTGATAATCTCACTTATGATTATTTAGGTTTCGATACTCTCAATTATGATTATTTTTTTGGGAATCCATCCATCCAACGTTGCTTTTTTATTTTCAAAAACACTAGGCTAGAGTGAGAACCCTTACAACTTTAAACACCCAAAGAAACAACAGATTTGTTGAAGAATAGTTTTAGCCGATTGGAATCAATTTCCTTAAACAATATCTAGGGAATATAATTTACCTGGGAGTCGGGGTAGTCCTTAAAAATTATGTCATACTGAAGAGACATGTGGCCCCAAGCATTCGTGAATTCCTCAATGTCAATCTTTCTCATATTGAAACCTCTGAGCAGAATAGAAGCCTGCCTATCAATCCACTCACCTTGTTCCTTAGAAGTGGTCACACAAATCATTCTTCATGTCTTCTTCAATGCTCACATATCCATATCTTCCTATCCCATTTCTTCATCTGAGTGAAAAAGTAGATCCATGCGTTCTAGCATCGATGATATATATTGCTAAGTGTCTCTGACGGATCATGTCTCATATTGCTGTCCAGGATCCCTTGTCTTTGCCGAGGGAATAGCAGGGACTCCAGCCTTGCTGCCTGAATCCACCGGGTTGCTATATGAGTTGATCACTGCATCCAAATTGTTCACAGTTATAGTATCCTTTGGCATCTTCTTGCTCTTACTTGCAGACCTTGTGATAGGAGGACTCTGTAGATTAGAGTACTCATTCCTACGTCGCCCCCTCCGGTTGGTCTTGATAAAACCATTAGAATATGTAATAATAAACTTGACCTTCTATGGTGATGATATTATATATTCCTCTGCAATGGACACTTCCTTGGGCTCCGCGGGGACATCCATAACATCATCCATCTCCTCTTGGGGCTCACCCACATCTACCAAGTGGCCCTCTTCATGTGAAGCCTCATTCCTGTTTATGATTATTTATGTTTTGATAATATCACTTATGATTATTTATGTTTTTACACTATAAATTACAATTAATTATGTTTTTATAATCCAAAATAATTTTTATTGATTAAACATTTCATTACATTAGTTACATATTTAATTCTTAATGTCAATATATAAAAACTGATGAAAGATGTTCAAATGATATGTATTCCATTGGAGAACATTCAGTTATCCTTTGTAATGTTTTATCCTAACTTAATATGTGGATATTATGTATAAACAGACTAATAGATAATGATATAGAAAGGTCACTGGTATGTAGAAGAGCTACCGATACAGAAAGGTCATCGGTATGCAGATAGTTACCGTTACACTTGAGCTACTGATAGAGTAAGTCTACCCGTATGTAAAAGGTAGAAGAGCTACTGTTACACCTGAGCTACTGATAGAGTAAGTCTACCGGTATGCACATGTAGACCGATACAGAGTAACGACTATTGATATGAAGTCTACCGTTACAAGCTCCTATCACTAATACAAAGAGCTACCACCACACAAAAAGCTATCGATACAAGCAACCTACTGTTATAGAGAGTAACAGCTACTGATGGAAACTAGTCACTGTTTCTCTAAACTCTATCTCTGTTTGGTTATTAACAATGGTAATATTTTTTGATTTTAATGCAACCTATATTAATTAATTATGTCTATTGGAAGGCAGGAAACTGTACCTCGTACAAATTAGTGCTATTTCCGGAGCTCGAGGAACATATAAAAGGGAACCTCAAGCTACTTAAAAAAATACCCCCTTCAACGCACACGCAAAATAAGTTTTTGGATATACACGAGGATTTATATAGAATAATAAGGAAGAACACATGATGGATCTATATAACGTGAACATTCTAGGAGTGAAGAGCATCAAACAACTACAGCTACACTCAAGCTAATCAAGCTGGTCAAGCTGGACCTAGAAGTCAACGAACAAAAATGATACTCTGTTTTTCAAACTACTTATAGGGAAGGACTCAAACTTCATCTCCTTAAAATTGAAGGAGTCCAGAGATTCATTGAAAACAAATAGAGCATTCTAAACTCATATCTACAAGGTTAGATCTATTGTGTATCATTTATTAACATTTTTAGCAGTGTGTGTGCTCTGTTTTATTTTAAGCATACTCTGTCTCTTGTGATGAACAAGAGGATTCCTAAATCCTCACTCAATTTTTTCCTTATTCTCTTTTTTCCCTATGTGGATAGTGGTAGAGGTCATGTGTGACCTGGATAGCTTGTGTGTTGTTGTTCAGTTTTTCCATGAAGAACTATGGTAGAGGAAAAGTGTGACCCAGACAGTCTAGGAACTATTGAAAAACCTCAATCCAGGGTGTGGATCATAGTTTATATAAAACTGTTTGAGAGGACTAAGTCTCTTCTTGAGACTGAAACTCTTGTTTAAATCTTCTGTTCATTTTTATTTTAGATAAATATATTTTTAATCTTCTTCAGCTAAGTACTTTAAATATAAATATATTTTAAAAAGAAACTCTGATAGTTAAACAAGAAAGTGTGTTTATTTACTGTAAAGCTGTAGGTTAGTTTCAAAATCTAATCTAATCTTCAGATTAGAATAACTGAGAACTAATAAATCTCTTGAGAACCTTAGTGAACCTTTACTGTATTACAAATTCACTACAGTTTAGCATGTTATTTTAATTGGGGGATTTTAATAGAAATCTTTTAAGAATAAATTTTTAATAGGAACTCAATTCTCCCTCACCCCTCTTGAGTATCCACTCTGACCAACCATTGGTATCAGAGGGTTTACTAAAATGTATTCATAACACTCTGTTTGTTAAAAGTTTTAAACTATGATTTTAGTTGTATCTTAATTACCTTAAAATTTCAGTTAATTCTAAATTTTTATATATTTATACAACTTATGTGTTATGGGTAACAGATTATAAGGTACAGCTACCAACAAACAAAATTTCTATAATGGTGTTAATTCTTCCCAATGGAAAATAAAAATGAAAATTAATTTAGAAAGTATGTGATTTGACATCTGGACTACTATAGAGACTCAGAATAAGATTCCATAGAATGTTAGAACAACTTGGGATGAACCTACGAAAGCAGCTTATAATAATAATTGTAAAGAAATGAATTCCCTATATTTAGTTTTATGAGATTAATAATTTAATCGAATATCTACTTGTAATACTGCTTATTAAATATGGGATACCTTGGCTATTTATCATGAAGGAATAAAAAATGTTAAAAAAATGAGACTAAACACTTACACCATTAAATATGATAATTTTAAAATGAAAACTGATAAATCTATTTCTGATACGTATCTCAGTTTTAATGAGATAGTCAATACGATGAGCTCACTGGGAAAAGATGTTCCAGAAATAGAGAAAATCATGAGGATACTAAGATGTCTGCCACAATGATGGAGAGGCACATTAGTTTCAATAATAGAATCACGTGACATATGTTCACTACATGTTAAAGCGATGATTGGTATGTTGATGATGTATGAAGAAGAGTTGAAAGTAAACAATGAAGAAGATGATGAACTGAGGAAGAAGTATGTATCTTTCAAGACTTATAATTCAAAAATTAAGGACAACGGAAAAATTCAATGTGAATGTGATAACTCATGCTATGAAGAAAGTGCATCAGAATGTGAGGCTGAAATGGCACAAATAGCAAGAAAATTTAAGACGTTTTATAGGAAAAAAACGTTTTTAAAAAAATCCAATTACTAGGGAAAGTATGAAAAAATATTCATTGGAAGAATGATTAGAAAAGGACTGATAAAAGTGATGATGTAGTCTGCTAAGAATGCAAAAGGAAAGGGAAAGTCAAAGCTGACTGTCCAAAATTTAAGTACAAGATGAAATATGAGTACAAGAACAATAAATATAAGAAGGCTATGAAAGCAACATGAAGTTCTTCACAAGATAGTTCAAGTGATTCTGATTCCACTCAGGATTAACGATCTCAAAAATCTAATATGTGTTTCATCGAAAACACATATGAGGTAACATTGGATACTCTTGTTTTAAACCCTTATTATTCTAGAGATTATTCTGATTCTTATTCTGAAAACAGGTCAAGTGAAGAATAATTTGAATACTATAACATGTTAGAGGATACCTGCAATGATCTGAAATACATCTATAAAGCTTTAATGAAATATCATTTTTTAACTAGAAATGTCAAATCTGCACTATAATTAGAAAAGGAAAAGAATTCTCAACTGCTTAATGAAAATACTGAACAGAAATTGTCTAATGAGTGACTGAGGAATGATTTATAAAAAATTTCAAATTGAAAGAACACTCTTACACCAATGCTAATAATACAAGTATCACCAAAGTATACTACTGGTTTAGGCTATCATCCTGGATAAGGAAACATTATGAAGAATAGATTTATTCCTAAATATGGATAGTATGGTGCTAGTTCTAGTTCTGGAAATTCCTATTTCACAACTAGCTACTTACATGGTTATAGATCAATTAAAGTTTATCTATCAAAATACATTAAATCTATTGATTATATGAAATGCATTAGAAAAATATGGGTACAAGAAGTTCTTCTTGCTAACCTGTCTGGACCTAAGAAAATCTGGATACTAAAATCATTTTCTATCTAAAATTGTGTTGTAGGAAACCTGCTTAAAAATTTCCTGTAAGAAGACATGGTACATGGACTGCGGATGTTCAAAACATATGATAGGATACTTTTAATGTTTTAAAGGCTTAGTCAAATTTGATAGATAATATATCACCTTTTGGGATAACTCAAAAGGAAAGATCATCGGCTTAGGCCAGATTGGTAACACCGATTCAATTTTAATTTCTAAAGTTTAATTTACTGATGGACTACAGTATAATCTGTTAATAATTTATCAGTTGTGTGATGATGGATTTAATGTTAAGTTTGATAATGATTCATTTAATGTTTTTTATTCTAAAAATGTTTTGGTATTTACTACATTAAGAAATGGAAATGTTCATGCATTAGATTTGAATTCTTTATCCAAGAAAAATATTACCTGTTTAAATGCTATCCATAAAGAATCTTGGCTTTGGAACAAAAGATTAGGACAATAAATAATACAATAACTTAGAAAACTCACTAGGAATAAAATATTTAGAGACCTACCAAAACATGAATTACCAACTGACAAAGTTTTTATTCCATGTTAAAATGGAAAGCAACATAATGTTTCTTTTAAATCAAAGAAAAAAATTTCAACTTTCCAACCTCTAGAGATGGTTCACATGGATTTGTTTGGACCATTCAGATCTTGTTGCTTAAATGGGAAGCACTATGTCTATGCCCTTGTAGATGACTTTTTGAGATATACTTGGGTATATTTTCTAGCTCACAAAATTGAATCTTTCTCTTACTTTATTAAATACTCCATGTTTTTAGAAAACCTTACTGGACTAAAGATTAAAACCTTGAGAAGTGATCATGGTAGTGAGTTTGGAAATCATGAATTTGAATCATACTGCTCACAAAATGGCTAGAATCACAACTTCTCTATCCTTAGGACACCTTAGGAGAATGGTGTAGTAGAAAGAAGAAATATAACTCTTTATCAAATTGCATGAACCATTCTTAATGAATATGATTTACTCATTTATTTTTGGGTTGAAGCTGTAAATACAGCTTGTTACATAATAAATAGTTTTTTTATTAGACCAGTACTTAAGAAGACCCCATATAAATTGTGGAATAATGGAAAACCTAAAGTTAGTTATTTTAAAGATTTTGGATGTAAAGGTTATATTCTGAATTATAAAGATAATCTTGTCATGTTTTCAACTAAGGGTGATGAAGGAATTTTTCATTGTTATTCTTTGACTAGAAAATCCTATAGAGTTTTTAATAAAAGAACCAAATGTGTGGAAGAATATGTTCACATAAAATTTGATTAAACCGATCCACATGAACCTAACCATTCCCTTGAAAATTTTTAAGTAGATTTGTCTGTTCTGAATCTTAATGATAAAATCAGTGAATCTATTTTAAAGACCACCAGTTCTGGAAATATTTCAGAATCTCTTGCTGGTGATCCCGTACCTAGAGAAGAACCTAATATTTCTAGTCCTACCTTTACTAGATCAACTATGATTTTAAAGATTCATCCTTTATATGTTCTTTTATGTAATATTGATAGAGGGACACATACTAGAGCTTATGTAAGAAACTAGGTTGAACATGAAGCCTTTCTTTTATAGTCAGAACCTAAAAATTTCAATGATTCTATCAAAGATGAATTTTGGGTAATGGCTATGCAAGAAAATTTAAATAAATTTGAAAGAAACAAAGTCTGGGAATTAGTAGAAAGGCCTAAGGACACTTTGACCATAGGAAGAAAATTGGTGTTTACAAATAAGGTTTTTGAATATGGAAACATCATAAGAATCAATGCTAGGTTAGTTACACAAGGATACACTCAAGAAGAATGAATTGAATATGAATAAATCTTTTCACCTGTAGCTATATTAGAAGCCATTAGGACCTTTCCCGCTTATGCATCTCATCTAAATTTCATGTTATATCAAATGGATGTTAAAAGTGATTTCTTAAATGGTTATATAATTGTATATTTTTTTCTTGAACAACCACCTAGATTAAAAAATCCCCATTTTCAAAATCATGTTTTTAAAGTTTCTAAAGCTTCATATGGTTTAAAAAAAGCTACAAGATAATGGTATAATAGACTTACTAATTTTCTTATTTTAAAATGTTTTGGTAAATGAATTTATGATACCACTCTTTTTATCCAAAATATTTCCAAAGATGTTTTGATAGTACAAAATATTTTGATGATATTATTTTTGGATCTTCTAAAAATTCTTTATGTGATGATTTTTAAAAGATTGTGCAAAATGAATTTGAATTGAGTTTAATGAGAGAACTCAAATATTTTCTTGGATTACAAATTTTTCAAAATAGGGATGGTATTATTCTAAATCAAATAAATACACAAAGTAATTATTAAAATTTTTTGTGTTGAATAATAATAAAGTAAGTGATACACCTATGAGTACCACTTGCAAGTTGGATATTGATGAATCTGGGAAACCAGTAGATCAAAACAATTACAGAATTATGATTGGAAGCTTACTTTACCTAATAGCTAGTCGACCTGATATTCTATTTAGTGTATGTATGTGTGCACGATTTCAGGCTAATCCAAAATAATCACACTTACTTGATGTAAAAAGGAATTTCAAATATATTAAACATACTACTGATTTATGTTTATTTTATCCTAAAGGACAATATTTTGATTTAATAAGTTATTCAGATGATGAATTTTCTGGTTTCATGTTATATAGAAAAAAGAACATCTAGAACATGTCATCTATTGGAAAAATCCATAGTATCTTATTGCAGTAAGAAACAGAACTCAGTTGCATTGTCTCCTACTGAAGAAAAATATATAGCTGCCGGTAGTTGTTGTGCACAGATTATGTGGATCCAACACACTTTGTTAAACTATTGATATGTTTTTAGACATGTTTATCTTAATTTTTTTAACACTAGTGTGATCAACATATCTAATAATCATGTATCTCACTCTAGAACTATGAACATTGATGTAAGGAACCACTTTCTAAAATATCACTATCAAAAGTGTGATATAACTAGTAAATTTATAGCCACTTAAAGTCAACTAGGTGATATATTTACAAAGCGTTTATGTTCATAGAGATTAAGTTACCTTAGACACGAATTAGGAATTATCAACTATCCACAAACCTCGCCGTTAAAAAAACCTCACCGTTAGACAAACCTAACCATTAGACAAACCTCACCGTTAGACAAACCTCACCGTTAGGATACCTCACCAGTAGTACTTACCATTATAATCCTCACCGGTATAATAGATACTGATATATCGTGCTGTTTTAAATTTGTGTGTTTTAAGTCGAGACTCTTTATTGTTTTAATATATATATATATATATATATTAGGATTTGATTCCTAAATGATATAAGTCGAGTATAAATCACATTAAATCCACCACGAACTCCACCCTTTCAAGTCATCATCTAACCAATCCTCTAAAATCTTGTGAACCCAAAGTATCTCGATTTTCAAATGGCCCGAGTTAAGCAACTGACAATTGATGAAGGAAATGAGCTGAGTGCGAAGAGACAAAATGTTGGTTCTGGTGACACTGGATGTAATAGTGGTAATATTAAAGAGAAGAGAATGTCTGAGAATCCACATTTATCAAGGAGGAAAATAGTGATTGAGAAGGAGTTGGGTGCTGAGTGGTTAACGTCAAGAAAATCTTGGATTTTGAGGGTTTTAGAAGAGAAAGGATGGCTAGATTGTTTTTCAAACAACAGCAGGCTTTGTTACCCGAAACTAGTTAAGGTATTTTATGAGTTTGTTATATTTGAAATGAATGAAGATGAGAACATAATGATTTTTGTGGTAAATGATAAGGATATATCTTTTTCATCTGTTAAATGGGCTGAGTTATGGAAAGTTCCACACGAGGGTGAGTTTGGATATTTTTCTAAATCAGTACCTACAGCTACTTACCATTTTGAGTATGACGCTAGCTTTCTTGAGTTAACTGGGAATGGATCACCTAGAAAAGTGATTGCTGCTGAAATTGAAGGAGAAAACATATTGTTGTTTAAATTCATTCAACATGTGATTAGACCTAAGAGATGAGATTTTTCACCCCTGATGTTTCAAGATATATATTTTATGTACTTGTTTAGGCATGGAGTAAAGGTCAATCTATGTAGATTATGGATGATTTAGATAAAGGATATGACCATACCTAAATCAAAGACAAATACCTAGTTCTTTACTAAGCAGATTTCCATTATGTTAAAAGTCATAGGTAATTCTGAATCTCGGAATGAAACTGTTGTTGTCAAAGACAATTTCTGTATTACTAAGACTATCTGCAAGTATATGAATGTAAGCCGGAATACTTGGAAGAAACAATGGGTGAATGATGATAGTAAATTGTATGATAAATTTAATCCTATGTATAATCCTTCTAGGCCTATGGATGAGAGGTATCCAGGTCTAGGATCTGATGAAGATGAACCTTCTTATAGTGATGATGCTAATGATGAGGATGAAGAGACCTCAGTAGAAGAAGGAGGTGATCCTGACTGGCCTCCTAGCCCTGCACCACAAAGTATTTCTTATGGAGATGATAGTCCTCCAGCTACTTTACCAAGAAGAGAATCTATTTCTCATAGCTCAGATGAAGGTAATTTTAGTTTGAGTCCAGTAATTGGGAGTTCTGTTATGTATGAAGAGGCTTCGTTGGTTGAGATGCATGAACCTGCCCCTATCCCTGATGAGCCTTTTATTGTTGAAATGAAGATAGCTGTGGCTGATTATTCTGAGGAAAACCTATCTTTTGAGGCTTCTATTGATGTACATGTCTAGGAGAATGCACAAATTGAGGTGGAGCATCCCACTAGACACGGTACTGTATCAGTAGATCATGATATTGAGGACTGGACAGAAGACCTAGGTTTTCTAGTTTTTGGGTTGGACTATTCTGATTTTGAAGATGAGACACCCACCAGAAGGCCACATGTCAGTTATAATATCCTTTCTGAGACATTACCTGAGGATTTAGAAAGAAAATATAACCTAGACCAGTTGAAGTCTGGTCTCAAGACCTATTTTGTGGAAGAAATAAGAAAAATATAAAATTCTTTAATTTAATCCATTCAATTTGTTCTGACTAAATCTGTATTTAATATTTTGGATGAATTCAAGACCAACCAGTGTCCAGTTTCAAGCTTAGTAGAGGATATTGAATCTTTAAAGAAATCAGTTATCTCTATAGAACCTTATATGAGTTCTAAATCTTAAGAAGACAAGGATTTTTCATTTGTGAAAAGTATAGATGGCCAGATGGTGTCAGTTTTTGAGGAATTTAAGAATTCCATGAAATAGTATTTCAGCACCCAGTACCTTGTTGTGAAAATATCATTAGTGGTCTGACTAAATCATTTAAGGAAATAGTATCTTTGGATGTTTCACCTCTGAGTGCTCCTAGGAATTCTTTAGATGATTATCAGATTAGAGTTGTGATGAGATAAGAACTTGGACAGACTTCCAGAAGTGTCTCTGTAGACTCTACTACCTCAACCCAAGTGGTGACTACCACTAGGGATATATGAAAAATTGTTCAGGATTTTATGAGGGAGGCCTATGATTCTAATAAATAAGTAAAGGACAAGGTGGATTACTATTTCCAAAGGGTCTACGCTAAACATCAGTTGAACAATCACTTCAAACATTTATTAGAAATTTTGAAATTATCTCTTGTGACTCAAGCCTTAAGACAGCAAGTGGGTAAGCTTAGGGACCTGACTCCAGCTTTGGAAAAATTCAATGAAAATAAGGATGACTTGATTTCTACTATGGAAAGAAGAGGAGATATTATCTTGGATTTCAGAAACCTCTTGCTTCCCTTTCTTCTTGTTGATTCTCAGTCAGTGATTGTACATCCAACTTTACCTGCATCTGGCTCTCCTGCTTCTACTTTTCTGATGACCCCAGCTCAAGCTATCAGAAGCTTGATGCCTATGATTACTAAAACAGGTACCCACTACAGGCCAAGAACAGTTTCAGTTGCTCAACCTCTAGTGGTCATTTTTGGAGTTCCTAAGCCTTCAACCGTAGCTACCCATCCTGAGTCTACCTCAGATCCAAAAAAATCCAAAGTGGACATTTAGGAAGTGGATTGATTGGTTTTGGTTGAATTTGATAGGGATAATTTGTACCTTGTGTAAAGTTTTTTTAATCCTTATATACTTTTAACTCCGTAATATATACCTCTTTTCCAATCTCTTTTTATCAGTTTTTACCTATGCTGGTTACATCATTTATTGTCAAATTTTCCTCGGATACATTCTTTACATCCTTATATTATACCTCCCTTCTATTTTCTAATTCCATAGGGGGAGAAATGATAAAGTGGGAAATATGATAAAGGGGGAGGATTATTTGATAAAAGAGGAACCTATGCCATACATGGATATTAATATTTTATCAATCTTCTATGATACATTTGTCATAATTTTTTTTATTCTGATACATTTAGATTTCCTACCATAATTTTTCATTATCAAAAAGTGGGAGACTATTGGACTCACCTGTTTTGAAAATTATGATAAATTAGGTTTTGATAATCTTAATTATGATTATTTATGTTTGGATAATCTCACATATGATTATTTATGTTTTGATACTCTAAATTATGATAATTTATGTTTTGATAATCTCACTTATGATTATTTATGTTTTGATACTCTCAAATATGATTAATTATGTTTAGATAATCCCAAATAATTTTTATTGATCAAACATTTCATTACATTAGATACTGCTTAGGTGATTAATGTAAAAATATAAAAACTGATGAAATATATTCAAATGATATATATTTCATTGGAGAACATTCAGTTAAGCTTTGTAATGTTTTATCCTAACTTAATCTATAGATAGTTTGCATAAACTGACTAATAGATACCGATACAGAAGGGTCACTCGTATGTAGAAGATCTACCAATACAGAAAGGTCACCGGTAAGCATAAAGTTACTGTTACACCTGAGCTACTGATAGAGTAAGTCTACAGTTAAACACAATGAAGAAGAGATACCGTTACACCTGAGAAACATATAAAGTATGTCTACCAGTATGCACAAGTTGACTGATGTAGAGGAACGACTACTATTGTGAAGTCTACAATTACAAGCTCACCATCACCGATACATGGAGCTACCACCACACAAATAACTATAGATACAAGCAACCTAATATTACAGAGAGTTACAACTATTGATGGAAACCAGTCACTATTTTTATAAAATCTATATCTGTTTGGTTAATAACAACCGTCATATTTTTTTCTTTTCATGCAACCTATATTAATTAATGTTGTCTGTTGGATGTCAAGAAACTGCACCTCGTAAAAATCATCCCTATTTCCGGAGCTCAAGGAACATACAAAATGGAACCTCGAGATACTGAAAAAAATTCCCGCTTCAACTCACATACAAAACAAGTTTTTGGATATACACGAGTATTTATATATTAGAAGAAGGAATAATACATGTCGGTCTGTAGAACGTGAAAATTCAAGGAGTGAAGAGCTTCAAACGACTACACCTACACTCAAGGTAATCAAGCTGGTCAAGATGGACCTAGAAGTCCGAGAACAAAAACTATACTCTATTTTTGAAACAACTTCTAGAGAAGGACTCAAGATTCATCTACATAAAATCCAAGGACTCCAGAGCTTCACTAAAAACACATAGAAGATTCTAAACTCATCAGTACTTGTTTAGATCTATTGTGTTTCAATTATTAACATTTTGAGTAGTTTGTGTGCTCTGTATTTTTTAGGCATGCACTGTCTCTTGTTCTGATATAGAGGATTCCTACGTCCTCACTCAATCTTTTCCTTACTCTCCTGTTTCTCACTGTAGATAGTGGTAGAGGTCAAGTGTGAACTGGAGAAAGTGTGTGTTATTGTTCAGTTTTCCCACGAAGAACTGTGGTAGATGTCAAGTGTGACCTTGATAGTATGTGCACTATTGTAAAACCTTGATCCAGGGTGTGGATCATAGTTTATATAAAATTGTTTGAGAGGACTAGGTCTCTGCTTGAGACTGAACCTCTTGATTAAATCTACTGTGCATTTTTATTTTATATAAAATTATTTTTTAATATTCTACTGATATGTACATTAAATATCAATCTATTTTAAAAAGTAACTCTGAGAGTTAAACTAGAATGTGTTTAGATTTATTGTAAAGAAATATGTTAATTAAAAAATCTAATCTAATATTCAGATTTGATTAACTGAGAACTAATCAATCTCTTGAGAACCTAACTAAACATTTACTGTATTACAAAATCACTACAGTTTATCTTGTAATTTTAATTCAAGGATTTTAATAGAAATATTATATAAACAGAATTTTGTTATAGGAACTCAATTCACCCCCCCTCTTGAGTATCCACTCTGACCAACAGATTTGATAAATCCCCTCCCATGCACGATTGAAGGAGAGTCATGAACAATTCCATAAGTGGAGAAAATCATGTCGGTGCAGGAGAAAGTCCTAAGAAGACTGTTACAAGAATTAGTGACAATAAGTGCTATTTATATGGGATTCATGGCCACACATCAATCTTTTTTTCAAAGTCTTAGGAATACATTTCGGGCTGTGAAAATAGAAGCATTACTAAATTGTTGAATAAGAAGAAGTGTTATGAGAAATCATAAAGAAGATACTCTCAGAGGAAATCATTTATTAGATGTTATTACTATGGAAGAATGGGACACACCATGATTGTGTGTCAGGAAGATCATGAGCCTAATGTCAGAGGAAGAACTCAAGATGCATCAACATCTTGACAGAGAAATGACAAAATGAGGTATGCCTTTAATGGACAAAGTTTTATATGTTCTGTTTATGGGAATTTGGAAATACATTGCTGCAAGAATAATGATGGAAAGGGAAAGGAACTAGAAATGAGATTCATGACTCCAGTGGTGTATAATGAGAAATCGTACACTAGAAGACAATGTGGTAAATTGGAAAATAGGTTTAGAGCATTAGGGGAATCACTTGGATCTGAACGAAAGGTATATCAATCACATCCTTTTTCACACTCACAACCACCATCTAGGAAAGAACATGAAAAAATATGGATGAAAAAGGGATTTAATGCTACAACTGTGAGTAAAAATAATGTACATTCAGTGGAGGACCAACAAACAATGCAAAATAGTGTGGTGACTCAGATTTCTGATAAAATAATGATGAACAAAGAATGAATTGAAAAATTCACATGTTGTGTTCCATAGCAAGATGTGGAGGAAAGATAATGAAACTTGAAATGGTGGAAGAAGAAAGGTAATATGACAACTAAATAGATTCCAACGTAGAGAAGGAGTCAAGGGAAGTGTAATTTTGGTGGAACTTTAAAGAAGTAAGTGTGTAAAAGTGGTCTTAAACCCCAAATTGTGAAAAATTCCAAGCCTCCAAAATCTACAGATCATAAAAAGGCTCAGAATGTGTGTAATGAATGCCTAGTAAAATGGCTATAATTGTTGAAGTTGGATAGGTATCTAGAAGAAGAAATGGAGGAGAGTGATTCTCTGCATGAAATAATCAATGGGTTGACCCATCAGGATCAACCATAATCTTCTTCTTGTGGATTCTATAAGTGCCCCTCTCCCTATGACTAGGGATTATTTACCCACAATCTAAGCCTTTTGGGGTCCAAAATACAGTGTTTGGTGAGCATCGCGAAAATAGAATTTCCTTTAATATATAATTTAATTATGGAAAAGGAATGAGTTTCGAGAATATTGGCTTCATGGATTGGATTTTGTAATGACTAGAAGAATGTTCACGGTGATACGTCATGATTACGACGATCTTTCTGAATGGATGTATTGAAGAGAATTGTGGTGATGAAGGGCATTGTGAGTGGAGTTTTTTAGGGAAGGCGTGAAGGAATTGATGGGATGCTCCGTGATTACGACAAGCTCCGCAATCATAAAATTTCCATGGTGCTTCTCCATTTTGAGAGAAATTTGGCGGGAACATCAGAGCTTCATGATTTGAGATGACGTGTCATTGACTTTTCATGGAATGTTAGAGGGTTGGTGAAATCACCAATAAATAGGCCTCGACCCCCTCGAGAGAATGAGAGAGTGTTTTTCAGAGAAAATATTTTTCTCCTGGTTCATGAAGGTGGTTTGCGTAGGCAGTGTGCTTCGCGAAAGGAAGGAGCTTCACGGCAGCTATTCCAGATCTACTAATGTTGCAAGCTAAGAGTTGGCTCAGTGAGCATTGTGAGGTAAGTCGATCTATGAAGACTTGATCTTCGTGAGAGTGCTTCTTGAGAGTGCTTTGCAAAAAGTCAGGAGCTTCGCGAAGTCTTGTTTGAGCTTCGTGAAATTGGGAGCCTCATGAAGTAGTGTGCTTTGCGAAGGTTTTTCGAAAGGAATTACCTAGTGTTCATGGGAAATGGGGTATTCATCAGTGGATGAAATTTGGACTCCAATAGAGTATATATATACAGTGGTGAATGCATTTAGTAGTGTTCATGAAGATAACTATCGGTCTATAAACTGTGAGTGGATCCCCTCCAAGTGCAGTGAGAAAATGAATAAGAAGAAGGTTATCCTTTATACCAGCAATGATCCTGAAAGAGAGGAACATGGATTGACCCTTGGGAAAAAAGTGATCTAACCCTAAACATTCCTTAGGTAGTGATCATGTGTATAGAAGTGATCTATCTTGAACATTATTTGCAGTAAGCTTTAGTGGGTTTGGTAGAGTGGAACATCGTCGTTATATACTCCTTGGACGTATCCCAGTGAGGGTGAACAATGTAAAAATCTTGGTGTCTACCTAATTTCTTCCCTGTATTGCATTAAAATAACCATCATCAGATAAAGATGAAAATAAGTTATCATAATAAACACAAAAGTGCAAACAATGTGACCCCTGTAATAAATAGGTAATGATCCAGTGGGGCAGAAAGAATTTTAAAAAGGAATATACATACCCTGATTCATCCCCCTCTCAAGGTATATAGCCCCCTTTAGGTCCTAACAATTGGTATTAGAGGACATGGTTCTTTTATCAGATTCTTTTTTTCTGAATTGGTTTACTCGATTTGTGTGGGTGAAGATTCCGTTTTCTCGTATCTAGGTGTTGCATGACAAAGGGAATAACTTCAAAGAAGAAGCATAAGTATTTTGAAAATTCTAAATGTGGAAGTGTAAATGGAAAAAGAGTGATTCAGTTAAATGAATAGTATAGTGAACAGAATAATGGTTTTAATGAATCATATAGTGAAGATTATTACTTAGTCAATGATGCTGAAGGAATGAGTAAATAAATTGATCTTCCAAGTGATGTTGGAACTAATGATGATGAAGAAACTCCCAGAAGTTGAAAATTGGAAGTTGTACACAAAGAGAAGGAATTGGATCATAAATTCACAGATGAAATTAAATCTAATGATGTTTGGATCCAAGAACTGGAAACAGAGATCAACAAACTAAGTGGTTTGAATCAAATGATTATTGACGTAGATACTAATCTGAGGGAGACAAATGATTCTCAAGATCAAGAATTGCGAAAGAGATCTTCATAGGTAGAAAAATCAAAAGATGGTGTCAAGGGGAATAATATGAACTCAGATGAGATTCAAAATTTGAAATCTAAAAATTATGATCTTCCTACACAGCTATCTAAACTAGTTCAGAAGAATCAAATGCTATAACAGGGGCATTCATGTTATTCTAATTCTATTGCTCACGAAAAATAGAAAGTAAAGGAGAAATGTGAAATGGTGGATAATCTCGCACGTGAATTGGAAGATGAAATATGTAGGGGGAAGGATCTCAATAAAGCACTGAATTTTCAAATTTAATTATGGGATATGAAGATTCTATAACTGGGAGAAGAGCTTGAATTAGAAAAAAAAGTGAAGAAATCCAGTACAAATGGAAATCCCATATTAAAGGATGTTTTGCACTTACTATTTGATTATCCTTCAGCTAGTGATGATAAAATGAAAAAAATATGTTATTTCTGAAGTGAAACAACAATATATTTTATCATCTCAAAGAACATAGAGTTTGGAAAAAACATGTAGCAGATTTTGGTGGACTCACCTGTTTTGACAATTAAGATAAATTATGTTTTGATAATCTCAATTGTGATTATTTATGTTTTGATAATCTCACTTATGATTATTTATGTTTTGATACTCTAAATTATGATTATTTATGTTTTAATAATCTCACTTATGATTATTTATGTTTTGATACAGAAAGGTCACTGGTATGCAGACAGTTACCATTACACTTGAGCTACCGATAGAGTAAGTCAACCCATATGTACAATGCAGAAGAGATACTGTTACACCTAAGCTACAGATAGAGTAAGTCTACTAGTATGAACATGTCTACCGATACCGAGTAACGACTAATGCTATGAAGTCTACCGTTACAAGCTCACCTTCACTGATATAAAGAGCTACCACAACACAAACAACTATTGATACAAGAAACCTACCGTTATAGAGAGTAACAGCTACTGATGGAAACCCGTCACTATTCCTCTAAACTCTATCTGTGTTTGGTTATTAACAATAGACATATTTTGTGCATTTAATGCAACCTATATTAAATAATTATGTACCTCGTACAAATCATTCCTATTTCTGGAGCTCAAGGAACATATAAAAGGAACCTCGAGCTACTGAAAAAATCCCCCCTTCAACGCACATGGAAAATAAGTTTCCAAATATACACTAGGATTTATATATAATAAGAAGTAAGAACACATGCTGGATATATAGAACATGAACATTCAAGGAGTGAAGATCTTCAAACGACTACATCTACACTCAAGCTAATCATGCTGGTCAAGCTGGACCTGGAAGTCAATGAAAAAAAATGATACTCTATTTTTCAAACTACTTATAGGGAAGGACTCAAGCTTTATCTACTTAAAATCCATGGATTCCATAGATTCACTAAAAACACCTAGAGCATTCTAAATTCATCTCTACTTGTTTCGATCTATTGTGTTTCAATTATTAACATTTTGAGTAGCGTGTGTGCTCTGTATATTTTAAGCATACTCTGTCTCATGTGATGAACTAGAGGATTCCTAAATCCTCAGTCATTTTTTTACACTCTCGTTTCCCAGTGTCGATAGTGGTGGAGTTTAAGTGTGACCTGGACATCTTGTGTGTTGTTATTCAGTTTTTACACGAAGAACTCTAGTAGAGGTCAAGTGTGACCTAGACAGTCTATGTACTGTTGTAAAACCCCAATCCAGGATGTGTATCATTGTTTATATAAAACTATTTGAGAGGACTAAGTCTCTTCTTAAGACTGAACCTCTTGTTTAAATCTGTTGTGCATTTTTATTTTAGATAAAACAATTTTGAATATTCTTCTACTAAGTACATTAAATATAAATATATTTTAAAAAGTAACTCTGATAGTTAAACTAGAAAGTGTTTGTATTTACTATAAAGAAGTAGGTTAGTTTCAAAAGATAGTCTAATATTTAGATTAGATTAACTGACAACTAATCAATCTCTTGAGAACCTAACTGAACCATTACTGTATTACAAATTAACTACAGTATAGCTTGTTATTTTAATTGTGGTATTTTAATAGAAATATTTTAAACAGAAATTTTTAATATGAACTCAATTCACCCCCCCTCTTGAGTATCCACTCGGACCAACAATTGGTATAAGAGGGTTTACTAAAATGTTTTCATAACACTCATTTGTGAAATGTTTTCAACTGTTATTTTATTTGTATCTTAATGATCTTAAAATTTCTGTTAATTCTAAATTTTTATATCTTTATACAACTTAAGTGTTATGGATAACAAATTAGATGCTAAAACTACCAATAATCCACCTTTCTTTAATGGTGTTAATTATGCCCAATGGAAAATAAAAATGAAAATTCATTTAAAAAGTATTGGACTTGACATCTGCAATACTATAGAGACTCAGTATAAGATTCCATATACTGTTAGAACTACTTGGGATGAACCTATGAAAGCGGGTTATAATCATAATTGTAAAGACATGAATGCCCTATATTGTGTTTTATGAGATGAATAATTTAATTGAATATCGGCTTGTAAGACTGCTTATGATATATGGTATACCTTGGCTATTTCTCATGAAAGAACAACCAATGTGAAAAAATGAGACTAAACACATACACTATTAAATATGATAATTTTAAAATGAAAAATGATGAATCTATTTCTGATATGTATCTCAGATTTAATGAGATAGTCATTACAATGAGCTCACTGGGAAAAGATGTTCCAGCAAAGGAGAAAATCTTGAGGACACTAATCTGTCTGCCAGAATGATGGAGAGGCACATCAGTTTCAATAAGACAATCGTGTGGCATATGTTTACTACATTTTAAAGAGCTGATTGGTAAGTTGATGATGTACGAAGAAGATATGAAATTAAAAAAGTACGCAGATGATGAATCGAGGAAGAAGTATGTAGTTTTCAAGACTTCTACTTAAAAAATTAAAGACAAAGGAAAAATTCATAGTGAATTTTATAGCTCAAGCTATGAAGAAACTGCATCAGATAGTGATGTTGAAATGGATCAAATTTCCAGACAATTTAAGAAGTTTTATAGGAAAAAGAAGTTTTTCAAAAAATACAAATACTAGGGATTGTATGACAACAATGGTCATTGGAAGAAAGGTTAGAAAAGGACTGATAAATGTGATGATATAGTCTGCTATGAATGCAAAAGAAAAGGGAAAGTCAAAAATGACTGTCCAAAATTAAAGTACAAGAAGAAATATGAGTACATGACAACAAATATAAAAAGGCTATGAAATCAACATGGAGTGCGTCAGAAGATATTTCAAGTGATTCTAGTTCCACTTAGGATGAACGATCTCAAAAAGCTAATATGTGTTTCATGACAAACACATCTGAGGTAACATTGGATACTCCTTCTTTAATCCCTTATTATTCTAAAGATGGTTCTGATTATGATTCTGAAAACATGTCGTGTGAAGAATAATTTGAATTCTATAACATGTTAGAGGATACCTGCAATGATCTGAAAGACAAGTATAAAGATTTAATGAAATTGCATGTTTTAACTAGAAATGTAAAATCTGCACTAGAAGTAGAAAAGGAAAAGAATGCTCAACTACTCAATGAGAATAATGAACTGAAATTGACTAATGAGTAACTCACGAAAGATTTAGAAATATTTACAAATTGAAAGAACACTCTTACACAAATTCTAGGAAAACAAGTAGCACCAATGTATACTACTGGTTTAAGCTATCATCCTGGATAGGTACAGACTACAAAGAATAGATTTATTCTTAAATCTGGATAGTATGGTGCTAGTTCTAGTTCTGGAAATTCCTAAGTCTCAACTAGCTATTTACATGGTTATAGATCAAACAATGTTTATCTGTAAAAATCCATTAAATCAATTGATTATATGAAACCCATTAGACAAATCTGGGTACCAGAAGTTCTTCTTGCTAACCTGTCTGGATACAAGGAAATCTGGGTACTAAAATCATTTTCTATCTAAAATTGTGTTGTAGGAAACCTACTTAAAAAGTTCCTATAGTAAGACATGGTACATGGATAGTGGATTTTCAAGACATATGATATGATACTTTTCATGTTTTAAAATCTTATTCAATGTTGATGGAGGATAGGTCCCCTTTGGGGATAACTCAAAAGGAAAGATCATTGGATTAGCCATATTTGTAACACTTATTCAATTTTAATTTCTAAAGTTTTATTTGTTGATGGACTAATTTATAATCTGTTAATCATTTTTCATTTTTGTGATGATGGATTTAATGTTAAGTTCAAAAATGATTCATGTAATGATTTTTATTCTAATTTTTTTTGGTGTTTACTGCATTAAGAAATGAAAATGTTTATGCTATATATTTGAATTCATTAGCCAAGAAAAATATTACCTGTTTAAATTCTTTCCATAAAGAATATTGGATTTAGCACAAGAAGATTAGGACACTGCAATATACAATCACTTAGAACACTCACTAGTAAGAACATATTTAGAGACCTACCTAACCATGAATTCCTAGATGACAAAGTTTGTAATCCATGTCAAAAGGGAAAGCAACATAATATTTCTTTTAAATCAAGGAAATAATTTTTAACTTCTCAACCTCTTGAGCTGGTTCACATGAATTTTTTTGGACCATCCAGAGATTCTAGCTTAAATGGGAAGCAATATATCAATTTCCATGTAGATTACTTTTCTAGATATACTTGGGTATATTTTCTAGCTCACAAAAGTGATGATTTCTCTTACTTTATTAAATAATCCATGTTTGTAGAAAACCTTAGTGGAATTATGATTAAAATCTTGACAAATTATCATGATCGTGAGTTTGGAAATCATGAATTTTAATCATACTGCACAAAAAATGGCTACAATAACAACTTCTCTGCCCCTAGGACACCTTAGCAGAATGGTGTAGTAGAAAGAAGAAATTTAACACTTTAGAAAATTGCACGAACCATGCTTAATTAATATGATTTATTCGTTTATTTTTGGGTTGAAGCTGTAAATACAGCTTGTTATATTATAAATAGATTTTTTATTAGACTAGTACTTAAGAAGACCCCTTATGAATTATGGAATAATAGAAAACCTATACTTAGTTATTTTATAGATTTTGGTTGTAATGTTTTTCATCTGAATTCTAAAGATAATCTAGAGAAGTTTTCATCTAAGAGTAATGATGGAATTTTTATTGGTTATTATTTAACTAGAATATCCTATCGAGTTTTTAATAAAAGAACAAAATGTGTGGAAGAATTTTTTAACATCAAATTTGATGAGACTGATCCACATGAACCTAAACCATCCCTTGAAAATCTGGAAGAAGAATTGTCTGTTCTAAACCATAATGATAAAATCAATGAATCTGTTGTAAAGACCACCATTTCTATACATATTTCAGAATCTGTTCCTAGTAAACCCGAACCTAGAAAAGAACCTGAAACTTCTAGTCCTACCTTTACTAGATCAACTATAATTTTATAGAGACATCCTTTAGATGCTGTTGTAGGTAATCTTGATAGAGGGATCTAGACTTGAGCTTCTATAAGAAACCAGGTTGAACATTAAGCCTTTCTTTCACTGTCAGAACCTTAAAATATCAATGATGCTATCAATGATGAATTTTGGGTAATTGCTATGCAAGAAAAGTTAAATAAATTTGAAAGAAACAATGTCTGGGAATTAGTAGAAAGACCTAAGGTCACTTTGACCATAAGAACAAAACAAAATTTATAAATAAGGTTGATGAATCTGGAAACATCATAAGAAAAAAATCTATGTTAGTTGCACAAGGTTACACTCAAGAAGAAGGAATTGACTATGAATAATCCTTTGCACCCATAGCTATATTAGAAGCCATTAGGATCTTGCTGGCTTATGCATGTCATCTAAATTTCATGTTATATCAAATGGATGTTAAAAGTGATTTCTTAAATGGTTCTATAATTGAAGATTTTTTTTGTTGATCAACCACCTGGATTTACAAATACCCATTTTCAAAATCATGTTTTTAAACTTTCTAAAGTTTTATATGGTTTAAAAAAAGCTCCAAGATCTTGGTATGATATACATACTAAATTTCTTATTTCAAAATTTTTTGGTAAATGAATTTATGATACCACTCTTTTTATGAAAAATATTTTCAAATATGTTTTGATAGTACAAATATATTTTGATGACATTATTTTTGGATCATGAAAAAATTATTAATGTACTAATTTTTAAAAGATTATGCAAAATGAATTTGAAATGAGTTTAATGGGAGAACTCAAATATTTTCTTAGATTAAAATTTTTTCAAAAAATGGATGGTATTATTCTAAATCAAAGTAAATACAAAAAGGACATCTTAAAACTTTTTGGGTTGAATAGTAAAAAAATGAAGTGATACACCTATAAGTACCACTTGCAAGTTGGATATTGATGTATTTGGGAATCTAGTAGATCAATCTAATTACAAATTTATGATTGGAATCTTACTTCAACCAACTGCTAGTAGACCAGATATTATGTTTAGTGTATATATGTGTGCACGATTACAGGATAATCCAAAAGAATCGCACATACATGATGTAAAAAAGGATTTTCAAATATCTTAAACATACTACAGATTTATGTTTGTTTAATCCTAAAGGAAAATCTTTTGATTTAATAAGTTATTCAGGTGATGACATTGTTGGTTTCAAGTTAGATAGAAAATGCACATATGGAACATGTCATCTATTGAGAAATTCCTTAGTATCTTTTTGTAGTAAGAAACAGAACTCAGTTGCATTGTCTACTACTGAAGAAGAATATATAGCTGCTGGTAGTTGTTTTACATAGATTACGTGGATCAAACACACATTGTTGGACTATGGATATGTTTTTAGACATGTTTATATTAATTGTTTTAACACTAGTGTGATGAAATTCTCTAAGAATCATGTATCTCACTCTAGAACTAAGAACATTGATGTAAGGCACCACTATCACAGAGATCACTATCAGAAGGGTGATATAACTAGTGAATTTATAGGCACGTAAATTCAACTAGATGATATATTTTCAAACCTTTAAGTTTATAGAGATTTAGTTACCTTAGACCTGAATTAGGGATGATCAACTATCCACAAACCTCACCGTTAGACAGACCTCACCATTAGATAAACCTCAACGTTAGACAAACCTCACCGTTAGACAAACTCCACAGTTTGGATACCACACCAGTAGTACTTACCGTTATAATCCTCACCGGTAGAATAATTACTGATATATCGTGCAGTTTTAAATTTGTGTGTTTTATGTCGAGACTCTTTATTGTTATAATATATATATATATATATATATATTAGTTCGTGTGTGTGTGTGTTTTATGTTTCGATTCCTAAATGATATAAGTCGAGTCTAAATCACATTCAATCCACCGCGAACTCCACCCTTTCAAGTCCACATCTAACCAAGCCTCTGAAATCATACAAAACCTAATTTTCTCGATTTTGAAATGGCCCTAGTTAAGAAATTGACAATTGATAAAGGAAATGACCTGAGTGTGAAGCGACAAAAAGCTAGTTCTGGTGCCACTGGAAGTAGTAGTGGTAATAGTAAACAGAAGATAACGTCTGAGAATCCGCATTTATCGAAGAGGGTAATAGTGACTGAGAAGGATTTGTGTGTTGTGTTGTTAACGTCATACAAATCTCTGATTTTTATGGTTTTAGAAGAGAAAGGATGGCTAGATTGTTTTTCATACAAAAATTGGCATTGTTACCTGAAACTAGTTAAGGAATTTTATGAGTTTGTTAGATTGAAATAAATGAAGATGAGAACATACTGATTTCTGTGGTAAATGATAAGAAGATATCTTTTTCATGCGCTGAATGGGTTGAGTGCTTGAAAGTTCCACATGAGGGTGTGTTTGGATATATTTCTAAATCAGTACCTGCAGCTAGTGACCATTTTGAGTATGAGGCTTCCTTGCTTGAGTTAACTAGGAATGGAACGCCTAGAAAAGTGATTACTGCTGAAATAGAAGGAGAAAACAATTTTTTTTATAAATTCATTCAACATGTGATTAGTCCCAGGAGATGAGATTTTTTACCCCTGAAGTTTCAAGATATTTATTTATTGTACTTGTTTAGGCATGGAGTGGAGGTCAATCTATGCAGATTATGGATGATTCAGATAAAGGATATGACCATTCCTAAATCAAAGACAAATATCTTGTTCTTTGATAAGATTATTTCCATTATGTTAAAAGTCAAAGGTATTTCTGAATCTGGGGATGAAACTGTGGTTCTCAAAGACAATTTCTACATTACTAAAACAATCTGCAAGTATATTAAAGTATGATAGAACCCTTAGAATAAACAATTAGTGAATTATGAAAGTACATTTTATGATAAATTTAATCCTATGGATCATAATTATAGGCCTAAGGATGAAAGGGATCCATGTATTGGATCTGATTAAATGAACCTATTTAAAGTGATGCTGCTGATGATGATGATGAAGAGACTTCAGTGGAAGAAGGTGGAGATCTTGACCTTCCTCCTAGCCCTACACCTCAGAGTATTTCTTATGGAGATGTTATTCCTCCAGCTACTTTACCCTGAAGTGAATCTGTATCTCATAGCTCAGATGAATGTATTTTGTGTTTGAGTCCAGTAATTGGGAGTTCTGCTATGTCTGAATAGGCTTCTTTGGTTGAGATGCATGGACATGCACCTATCCATGATGTGCCTCCTGTTGTTGAAATGGAGATAGTTGTGGCTGATTCTTCTGAGGAAGACCTCCCTATTGAGGCTGCTATTGATAAACATGTCCAGGAGAATGCACTAATTTAGGGGGAGTGTCCCACTAGACACAGTACTGTATCAGTAGCTCATGATATTGAAGACTGGACAGAAGACCCGGGTTATGTAGTTTTTGGGATGGACTATTCTGATTCTGATGATGAGAATCCCATTATAAGACCACATGTCAGTTATGATATCCTTTATAAGACTTTAAATAAGGATTTAGAAAGAAAAGCTGGCCTAGACTAGTTGAGGTCTGGTCTCAAGACCTGTTTTTTGGATGAAATAAGATGAATGGAAAACTCTTTAATTTCATCCATTCAATCTGTTCTGACTAAATCTATATTTAATAATTTGGATGAAGTCAAGACCTGCCAGAGTCTAGTTTCAAGCTTAATAGAGGATATTGAATATCTAAAGAAATCAGTTATCTCTATGGAACCTTATATGAGTTCTAAATCTCAAGAAGAGAAGTACTTTTCATTTGTGAAAAGTATAGTTGGCCAGATGTTGTCAGTTTTTGAGGAATTTAGGAATTCCGTGAAACATTATTTCAACTCCCAGGACATTTTTTTTGTAAAATCTCATTTGTGAGCTGACTATATATTTTAAGGAAATAGTAGATTTTTCTGTTTCGCCTCGGAGTGCTCCCATGCCTTCTTTAGATATTGATAAGATTAGAGCTGTGATGAGAGAGGAACTTGGACAGACTTCCAGAAGAGGATCTGTAGACTCTACTACCTTGAATCAAGTGGTGACTACCACTAGGGATATAGGAAAAATTGTTCAGGATTTTATGAGGGAGGCCTATACTTCTCATAAATAAGTAAAGGACAAGGTGGATTATTATTTCCAAAGGGTGTACACTAAACATTAGTTGAACAATCACTTTAAACATCTATTAGACATTTTGAAATTATCTTTTCAGAGAGCTAGTGAGTAAGCTCAGGGACCTGACTCCAGCTTTGTAAAAACACCTGGAAAACAAGGATGACTTCATTTCTTCTATGGAAAGAGGAGGAGGGATTATCATGGATTTAAGCTATCTATTTCCACCATTTCTACATGTTGATGCTCTGCTAGTGAGTGTACCTCTAACTTTACCTGCATCTGGCTCTCCTACTTCTACTTTTCTGATGACCCCAGCTCAAGCTATTAGAAGCTTGACACCTATGATTAGTCAAATAGGTACCCACTATAGGCCAGAAATAGTTTCAGTTGCTCAACCTCTAGTGGAAATTTCTGGAGTTCCCAAGCCTTCAACTATAGCTACCCAGCCTGAGTCTACCTCATATCCAAAAAGAAAATCCAATGTGGACGTTGAGGAAGTGGACTGAGTGGTTATAGATGAATTTTATGGGGATCATTTGTACCTTGTGTATAGTTTATTTAATCCTTATGTACTTTTAACTCCTTAATATATACCTCTTTTCCAATATCTTTATCTCAGTGTTTACCTATGCATCTTACATCATTTATTGTCTAATTTTCCTCTAATACATTCTTTACATCCTTATCTTATACGTCCCTTATTTTTTCTAATCTCAAAGGGGGAGAAATGATAAAGAGGGAAATATGATAAAGGGGGAGGATTATTTGATAAATGAGGAACCTATGCTAGACATGGATATTAAAATTTTATTAATAATCTCTGATATATTTTTCAAAATTTTATTTTAGTCTGATATATTTGGATTTCCTGCCATAATTTGTGATTATCAAAAAGGGGAGATTATTGGACTCACCTATTTTGAAAATTATGATAAATTATGTTTTGATAATCTCAATTATGGTTATTTAGCTTTTTAAAATCTCACTTATGATTATTTATGTTTTTATACACTCAATTATGATTATTTATGTTTTGATAATCTCACTTATGATTATTTATGTTTTGATACTCTCAATTATGATTAATTAGGTTTTGATAAACCCATATAATTTTTATTGATTCAACTTTTCTGTACTTTAGTTACTTTTTAAGTGCTTAAAGAAAAAATATAAAAACTGATGAAATATGTTCAAATGATATATCTTTCATTGGAGATCATTCAGTTAACCTTTGTAATGTTTTATCCTAACATAATAGGTAGATAGTATTAATAAACATACTAACAGCTACTGATACAGAAAGGTCATTGGTATGCAGAAGAGCTACCGATACAGAAAGGTCACCGTTATGCAAACAGTTACTATTACAACTGAACTACTGATAGAGTAAGTCTAGAGTTATTCACAATATAGAAGAGCTACTGTTACACCTAAGCTACCGATAGAGTAAGTCTACCAGTATGCACACGTTGACTGATGTGGATTAACGACTACTGTTATGAAGTCTACCATTACAAGCTCACCGTCACTGATACAAGGAGCTACCACCACACAAACAGCTACTGATACAAGCAAGCTACTATTACAGAGAGTAACAACTATCGATAGAAACCAATCACTTTTTCTATAAATTGTATCTCTGTTTGGTTAACAACACCATTCATATTTTGTGATTTTAATGTAACCTATATTAATTAATGTTGTATTTTGGATGTCAGGAAACCGTACCTCGTAAAAATCATTCCTATTGTCAGAGCTCATGGAATATATAAAAGGGAACCTTGAGATACTAAATAAAAAGGCCCCCTTCAACGCACATACAAAACAAGTTTCTAGATATAAAAAAGTATTTATATAGAAGAAGAAGGAAGAACAAATGTTGGATCTGTAGAACATGATCATTCGAGGAGTAAAGATCAGCAAACAATTACACCTATACTCAAGCTAATCAAGCTGGACTTGGAAGTCAAAGAACAAAAACGATACTCTATTTTTCAAACAACTTCTAGAGAAGGAATCAAGATTCATCAGCTTAAAATCCTAGGAGTCTATAGATTCACTAAAAACACATAGAGAATTATAATGTCATCTCTACTTTTTTAGATCTATTGTGTTTCAATTATTAACATTTTGAGTAGTGTGTGTGCTCTGTATTTTTTAAATATACACTATCTCTTGTTCTGAACTGGAGGATTCTTAAATACCCACTCAATATTTTCCTTACTCTCTTTTTTCCCACTATGGATAGTGGTGTATGTCAAGTGTGGCCTCGAGAACATGTGTTATGTTGTTCAGTTTTCCCACGAAGAACTATGGTAGAGGTCATGTGTGACCTAGATAGTCTGTACACTATTGTAAAACCCTGATCCAGGGTGTGGATCATAGTTTATATAAAAATGTTTGAGAGGACTAAGTCTCTACTTGAGACTAAACCTCTTGTTTAAATCTGCTGTGCATTTTTATTTTAGATAAAACTATTTTGAATATTATGCTGCTAAGTACGTTAAATATCAATCAATTTTAAAAAGTAAAATTGTGTCATGACCCCCTCCCACCAAAGATGCCCCTCCTGAGCTGGCAATGGTGAAAGGGAGATAATGACCCCCGAGTCCCGCCTTTAGTGGGCCCCAGGGTGGTGACTAGCACCAAGGGTATTAGTTTTCACAAATATGGGGGGCATTACCCTTTTTATTATTTATGATTGGAAAATAGGACAAGTAAAACACCAAAAAGGAAGAGAACAAGTGTATAGAAATAAACACAAACCAATCCCACATGCATGTTTAAATAGTTCTAAAACAAGGTAAGAGTACAAGAAAGACCAAAAGTACAATACCAAAAGAAACAAGAGTACAACAAGTGAAACAACTCTAACTGTCCCAACTAGTAGGGTCCCACACAGCCCTCGTAGTCCTCCTAGAAACTTGAAATTAAACGTAGGGTGAGCATACAAGTATACATAGTAGGGAAACCTAAATCTCTCGTGCACAAGTGGTGAGACATCCTAATGTCACGTGAGAACAACAGAAGAAACATAGCAAGGAATTCTATCCACCCAGCCTCACCAGCCACACTCACCAAAAACACAATCACAACAGGTAGTAGTATATAAGAACAAAAGTATTGGGTACCCCGCACCATTTCCCATTAGTTATCTGCTCTACCTAACGGAGAATGTCCTGACGCTGCCACACTCTCCCCGCCCGCCACACCTGGGCCTCACAAACCACACATCCCACCCACACACACCTGGGGCTCACAACCACGTATCCCGCCAGCACACACCTGGGCCTCACAACCCGGAATCCCGCATGCACACACCTGGGCCTCACAATCACGTATCCCGCACACACACACCTGAGCCTCACAACCAGGTTTCCCTCCCGCACACACCTGGTCCTCACAACCACTTATCCCACCCGTACACACCTGGTCCTCATCCCAAAGATTCTTGGGACACAGTAAAAACTGCCCGAAGAGTCTTGGGCTAAAACCACCCCAATAGAAACCTACCCAAAGAGTCTTGTCTGTAAGGTCTCCTCAAGCCATCACATCCTATGGAAGAAGGAGAAGGAAGGAGCTAGTAACTATGGGAATACACCCTCTCCCATGAAATGGGAGTGTTCGGTACTATGTTCTCAACAAAGGTGGCGTGCGTCAAAACACAAAGATACATATATATATATATATGTATACCAAACACATAGCCCAACATATGGCCTCTAAACAGGGAAACTGAGCACGTGCCTTGGCACCGCTACTAAGAAACATGCATACAAAAAATAACCCTGACCCCATTTAGGTTTTCACATTTTAGCAGAAATAGTTTATTTAGTTCATTATCTACTGGGCAACCAACCGCAACCAACCATATCAATAATTCGTGAAACATTTTCCTTCCATCCACAAATCAAGTTAGTAAAACACAAGAATCACAAAAAATCCCTTCTTATTAGCCAACCAACCCCATTGATTATTAATCTCGTTCCATTACAATTCCCCACCCTTCATTTAATCTTCCACATTTTATTTGTTATTCACAACCCATAGTTCTTTCACATTCAAACCCACCCCTACAGTCCCGCTGCCAACCACCATAACCATAATGTTTCCACCCACAAAATGGTCTACAAAGATAGGGAAACATTTAATTGTGCAAGAAAAGGCCTCCAACGACCGTGATTTTTAGTAGGCAGAATCCTATTTAATTCACAAAATAATATCACAGGTTATAAATAATGTAGTGACATTCAAAAACTTCCCATCCCCATTATATAAACCATTTATTATCTTTATTAAACCGGTTCAAAAGTGTTTCACATAAAAAAGAGGAAACAGACCCTACATGATGTACAATTTAGTGAGACGAATGTAAGATCCCTACCTCCACAGGTTCTGATCCCAAAGTTCCCCCATATCAACTTTAGAAGACGTCCGTCGGCGTCCGTAACTTCTGTCAAATCTCAGAAAAACATCCTTGGGTGGATACTGGAAAGGAAGTACTAAAGGAAAGACAATGGATCTATTCTCAGCAGTTCCGCCTCGTCGTTACGATCCCATGGCCACTGACGGATCGTAAATCGGAGCTCGGACGAAGAAGTTATGGAAGAAAGAGCCTTCGAGTCTCCTAGGAGAGCTCTATTGAGAGGAAAGGGGAGGAGAGGAGTGACTTGAAAAGGAGGAGAGGACCCCTCCTTTTATAGGTGTGAAAAACAAAAGTACATGGCCTGTACTTACTTATACATGGCATGTACTCGACCATTTCACACAGTCACCATGCGGCTTCAACCACGGCCTTCAACGCGGAACGCGACCGTTGACTGGTCAACACACGGCTTGAAGGTAACGCGTACGCGGGGAGGGACTACACGGCATGTAGTATTGGACACATGGAGTGTAATCATTTATTTCACATTGAAAGGAAACAGCCTTCAACATGGGGTATACCCAGAAAGGAGGTACACAGCATGTTCTCACACTACACGGCGTGTACTTACAAAATTCCGGAAAGTGTGGGAAAAGTCCATTTTACCCTCAAGAACACTTCGTGACCTTCTTTTTAAAAAGGGAATGGGCCGTAGAGGTTTAGTCCATTAAATCATATACCTCTTAAAACATTCTCATCCCCAAGAATTCAAAAACAAACACAGAGGTACCCAACAAGATACCTCTTAGGGGTCTCGTTATAAAAGGAACCCAACCAACAACCCTAATCATAGTTGTTGGGAATTCCCCCGCCTATGTCGAGATATAATCCTCTTTAGGTGGCACTGACTTTCCGGCACAGGTTTAAGCTCATTCGCATTAATGCGTCTCGATTAAGGATTGGGACTTCCCACTTCCATATATCCAGATTTTCCAACTGGCACTACCCCCAACACCACACAACCAACACACTGCCCGAACATGTGGTTTGGGGAAAAAATTCCTTCTCCTATGTCGAGATAGTTTCCATTGTAGGCGGCACTGACTCACCCGCACGGGTTCTATCGGATCCTCATTAATGCGTCTCGATTAAGAGTCAGGTTTTTTTGTTCCATACCCCACACAACCGGACACGTTACACACTTCTAGAGAACAAGGAAAATAAACCGTCTCACAACCAACAAGACAAGCATTCCATACATCAATGGTATAGAGTATAACATCAACACAAATCTCAAGAGAACAAGGGAAAACACAAGTCAAAACAACTCCAGGTACTGAGCGTGCACCTATGCCTCCCACTCCCAAGTGCTCTCCTTGAGGCCACCATGCCTCCACAACACACGAACCAAGGTGATGGTTCGTCCATAGAGTACCATCTCATTACGATCCTCGATTATGACTGGTCATTCCTCAAAGTTCGCATCATCTCCCATATCTAACTCTCCCCAGTCGATAACGTGAGAGTTGTCGTGTATGTACCGACGAAGCTGGGAGATGTGGAAGACTTCATGAACCTTCTCCAACTGAGGTGGTAGGGTCAGCTAATATGCTACCTCGCCGACTCGCCTCAGCACCTCGAATGGTCCGATGAACCTAGGGGAGAGTTTACTCCCTTTCCTGAACCTCTATTTCCCTCATCGAGGGGAAACCTTCAAGAACACATGGTCTCCCACCTCGAACTCCAAAGGCCTCCTCTGACGATCAACATAAGTCTTCTGTCGGTCCTGAGCCGCTTTCATCCTCTCACGCACAAGTCGAACATTCTCTATGGTTCTCTGTACTACCTCTAGCTCAAGCGCACCTGTCTCCCCAACCTCTTCCATGAAAATGGGTGAATGACATGGTCTTCCATACAGAGTCTCAAATGGTGCCATGCCAATAGTAGAGTGGAAGCTGTTGTTGTAGGAAAACTCCACTAAAGGAAAGTGTCGTACCCATGATCCTCCAAAATCCAAAACGCATGCTCGCAACATGTCCTCCAACGTCTAGATAGTCCACTCTGTCTAACCATTGGTCTGGGGGTGTAATGTAGTGCTAAGGTGTAGCTGGGTTCCAAAATCATATTGTAACCCCCTCTAGACTCGTGAGGTAAACCGAGTATCCCGATCCGAGAGGACAGTCTTTGGAACTGCGTGCAACCGCACAACCTCATCTACGTACCACTGTGCTAAGGTACTCAACGGGCCTGACTCCTTAATTTCTAATAAGTGAGCTGATTTCATCAGTCGATCCACCACTACCCAGATAGCATCATAACCACCCTGAGCTCTAGGTTTTCATGTGACGAAGTCCATTGAGATGTCATCCCACATCCATTCGGGGACATCTAAAAGATGCAACAAACCACTGGGAACACAGTGTTCAACCTTCACTTTCTGACACACTAGGCATTTAGCCACAAACTCCGCCACTGCTCGTTTCACCCCAGACCACCAAAACTATTCCCTCAGGCCTCGGTACATTTTTGGAACTCCTGTATGTACCGCCAAGGCTGAGATATGGAACTCACGTAGAACTCCCTCACGCATTGTTTCTGGGACAAACAACCTTCCCTAAAAATGCATCCGATGTTGGCTATCCTCTGACCATTCTTCTGGAGCGTTCCTATGATCGATACGATCCCGCATCACTTCTGCCTAGAAGTCCCCCCACTGAGACTCTTCCACTTTCTACAACAAGGAGGATTGCACCGTAATTTGAAACAAACAGCCTATAACACCTTCAACCCTGCCATCCAAGTGCAAGGCATCAAAATCTCTCATCACTTTCCAATCATCAGCGGATTCCCGAACCACTTTTTTATGTGACTTCCTCCTCAGGGCATCAGCTACAACATTTTCCTTACTTTCAGTTTAAGAGACCTCGAAGTCATAGTCTTGGAAAAACATGAGCCATCTCCACTACCGTAAGTTTAGGTCACGCTGGGAGAAGATATAATGCAAGATCTTGTGATATGAGAATACCAAAAAGCGCTCCCCAAAGATGTAATGTTGCCACAACTTCAGTGCAAACACTACTGTTGGAAGGTCTAGGTCATGGGTGGCATAGTTACGCTCGTGAGGGTGAAACTACCTAGACCCATAACAGATCACTCCCTTATTTTGCATCAGCATGCACCCCAGACCAAGCCCAGAAGCATCAAAAAACACCTCATACAACAAACCTTCCTCTGGAAACCTATGTACGAGAGCATTGACCAAATTCTCCTTCAGGTAGTCAAAAGCATTCTTGCACTGCTCGCTCCATAGAAAGACTTGGTTCTTCCTAGTCAAGGCTGTCAATGGAGCAGCAACTCGAGAGAAGTCTGAAACGATCCTCCGATAGTAACCTGCCAACCCCAGGAAACTACAAACATCTGCCACGCTCTTGGGTGCTGCACAAGAAACAACTGCCTCCACCTTTGATGGGTCCACTGACACTCCATGATAAGACACCACGTGCCCAAGGAAGTGTACTTCTTTCTTCAAGAACATACACTTCGTCAATTTCCCATAAAGCTAGTGCTATCGAAGGACTTCCAAGACTGCCCTGAGATGCTCAACG
Source organism: Viscum album (assembly GCA_963277665.1). Classification (NCBI taxonomy): domain Eukaryota; kingdom Viridiplantae; phylum Streptophyta; class Magnoliopsida; order Santalales; family Viscaceae; genus Viscum; species Viscum album. The sequence continues at coordinate 882,263,819 of OY728155.1, forward strand.
TCCTCTTCCTCTGATCTTGAGTAGATCAGGATGTCATTGATAAACACAATGACGAACCGGTCCAGAAACTCTCAGAAGACAAAGTTCATAAGTCCCATGAACACGGCTGGTGCATTCATAACTCGAAACGGAATCATTAAAAAGTTGATGTGCCCATACCTTCACCTGAAAGCTATCTTCGAGATGTAATTGTCCTTTACCCTCAGCTGATGATATCCAGATCGTAGATCAATCTTAGAAAACCAACCTGATCCCCTCAGTTGGTCGAAGAGATCATCTATCCTTGGAAGGGGGTAACGGTTCTTGACTGTTACCTGGTTCAACCTTCCGTAGTCTATGCATAGCCTGAGACCACCATCTGCCTTCTTCACGAACAAAACTGGAGCACCCAATGGCGATACGTTGGGCCGAACAAAGCCCTTTTCCATCAGATCGTCAATCTGAATCCGCAACTCCCGCAAATCTGAAGGTTCCATCCAATAGGGGCCATCGAAATTGGATGGGCACCAGGCTGTAAGTCTATCCCGAACTCAATGTCACGTCGGGGGGGGGGGGGGTAGAGTCACAACCTCCATGGAAAAAACATCAAGGAACTCCCCAAAACCTCCGAGACATCCATAATTTCTGTATCAGTTGGAACCACTGATAACTCGCCTAACAAGGAAAGGAGAGGCATCACATGCCAACTTCCTACCTGATAGCTCCTCTCTCCAACAAAAGATACGCGCTGCCCATCCACGCCGGAGAACACGACCCTCCTACGGAATCAGTCGATAACAACACTAACAGAAAACAAAAAATCGATACCTAGGATGACATCATATGGTTGTATCTGTAGAAAAAGAATTTCCCCACTAGATTGATGCGGTCCCAACGCCATCTCACTTCCCCAACAATCACAAGATACACTGGTCTGGCCTCCAACGGGTGTACTCAGCACCCATGGTATAGAAAGTATCTCTACATCTAGACCCAAGGCATGGGATATACTAGGTTCAACAAAGGAGTGTGAAGCTCCCGAATCGAAAAAAGTAGAAACGATAGTGCTGAACAAAAAAATCGTACCTTGCACCACCTCTGGTCCTGCCGGAGCTGCCAACTCTGCTGCGTACAAATGTCCACGCCCATCTCCTCTGCCTCTCTGATGTCGACCACATCCCAGACCATTCCCTAGTCGAGGTCCTTGAGGATAACCCTGAGGTCATCCTCCTCCTGCAATGTCTTCCCTCGGAGGAGCTGGGTCATGCTGCAGCTGGAAGGGCCTCGCCGGCAACTGGTGCTGCTGAGGCGGGCACTGAACATGTACACCTGCACCGTAATGAGCTCGGGTCCGGCACCGACTCTGAACGTGCCCGAAACCTCCACAAGAAAAACACTTCGGTACTAGGCTCGTGAAAAAGGGACGAAGAACCGAAGATATGAACTGGAACTGATTGGGCCTGCTCCCCACCGGCCTGAACCTGGAAGGTCCTGTCGCAGGAGACCTGCTGCTGACTTCCTTCCCCTTCGATGAGCCTGGATGGATCCCCTCTCATGGTGCACCTCCCAAAGATTAAATCCTCTCTACAATCTCTGACTTCTTCCGTACTGCCAAGTACATAGGAAGGGTAAAGGGGGTAACAACATACTAAAGCGAAGGATGAAGCTAATCCTCTAAACGTCTCGCCTGAGACTCCTCATCCGGAAAGAGATCCGGAGAAAAGCGCAGGAGATCCTTGAACTTGATCCCCAACTCTCGTACTAAAATACTCCCCTGTTAAATGAAGAGTAACTTCTGCCGCTTCTCTTACTTGATCATGGAAGAAACGAATTCCTCTCAGAATTCCTTCTCAAAGTCATCCCACGGAACCTCTGCCTCTATCCTCTCTCTGAGGTAGAGCGTCCACCACTATCGCACCGCCCCTTTCAGCTAACAGACTTCTAGGGGAACCCAATACTCCCTTGGAGCACAGATCAAAGTAAAAGTGATCCCTAGCTCCTCAAGCCACCCCTCCATCTCCGTATCTGAATTATTACCCTCGTACTTCTTGAGGGTTTGCCTCTGGAAATAAAGGAGAGTCTTCTACCACTGGATATCATCCTTCTCTCGGTCAATCCTCAACTGATCGACTGCCTGAATCTACTCGGCCTCAGCCATCTGAGCCACCCGGGGATGATGTCTAGGTGCCATAGCTGTATGGTAAACAAAGATCGCCTAAGCCCAAGTAGAGAGGAAATTTCTCAAGGTGTTATTTTATCATTTTTTTATTTCAAATTTCTTTCACAGAACACCCAAATCAACTAAAACACAATCATGATGATGCATGTACCTTCCCTAGGGTCTCTACCCTGCAATTAATGTAGTCTCACTTTGTCGTTCGGTATAATCAGAGTCCATGCATCGGATCACGGGGGGCCCTAAAATCCCGTGTCCTAGCTGGTCTTCCCTGGCCTATGTCACGCACCAAGATTAACCAACACTGTTGCCCTACCATCCCATGCAATTCTCACTGTGCCTAACTCCGGACTCCATCCTATCTCTCAACCATCACCTCTGATACCATTCTGTCACGAACCCCTCCCACAACAGATGCCCCTCCTGAGCTGGAAATGGTGAAAGGGAGATAATGTCCCTCGAGTCCTACCTCCAGTAGGCCCCGAGGTGGCAACTAGCACCAAGGGTATGAGTTTTCACAAATATGGGAGGCATTACCCTTTTTATTATTTATGATCAGGAAATAGGACAATTCAACCACCAAAAATTAAAAGAACAAGTGTATAGAAATAAACCCAAACCATTCCCACATTCATGTTTAAATAGTTCTGAAACAAGGTACAAGTACAAGAAATCTCAAAAGTAAAACACCAAAAGAAACAAGAGTACAACAAATCCAACAACTCCAACTCTCCCAACTAGTATGGTCCCGCACGGCCCTGTTAGTCATCCTGGAATCCTGAAAGTATACGTAGGGTGAGCTTAAAAGTATACTCTGTAGGGAAACCTAAAGCACTCGTGCACAAGTGGGGAGACATCCAAATGCCTTGTGAGAACAACAGAAGAAACCTAGCAAAGAATTCTATCCACCCAACCTCACCAGCCACACTCACCCAAAAAAAATCACAACAGGTAGTTGTATATAAGACCAAGAGTATTGGGTACCCCCCCCATTTCACATTAGTTAGCTTCTCTTCCTAATGGAAAACGTCCTGACCCTTCCATACTCTCCCCGCCCGCACACACATGGGCCTCACAAACCACACATCCTGCCCTCACACACCTGGGCTTCACAACCACACATCCCGCCCTCATACACCTGGGCCTCACAACCATGTATCTCGCACGCACACACCTGGGCCTCACTACCACGTATCCCACCTTCACACACCTGGGCCTTTCAACCACGTATCCCTCCCACACACACCTGGGCCTAACAAACACGTATCCTGTCTGCACACACCTGGGCCTCACAACCACATATCCTACCCGCACACACCTAGGACTCACAACCACGTATCCCGCCCACACACACCTGGGCCTCACAACCACGTATCCCGCCCACACACACCTAGGCCTCTTCCAGAAGATTCTTGGGAAATAGTAAAACCTACCAGAAGAGTCTTGGGCTAAAACCACCCCAATCGAAACCTACCCGAAGAGTCTTGGGTGTAAAGTCGCCTCAAGCCATCACAGCCCATGGAAGAAGGAGCATGAAAGAGCTAGTAACTATGGGAAAACACCCTCTCCCATGAAATGGTAGTGTTTGGAACTAAGTTCTAAACATGGGTGGGGTGCGTCGAAACACAAAGATACAAATATATATATGTATACCAACCACACAACGCAACCTTTGGCTTCTGAACAGTGAAACTGAGCACGTTCCTCGACACTGCTACTATGAAGAATGCATACAACAAACAACCCCAACCCCATTTAGGTTTTCATGTTTCAGCAGAAATAGTTTATTTAGTTCCTTACCTACTGGGAAACCAACCGCAACCAACCATATCAATCGTTCGTGAAACATATCCCTTCCATCGATAAATCAAGTTAGGAAAACACAAGAATCACAACAAATCCCTTCTTATCATCCAACCAACCCCATTTATTATTAATATCGTTCCATTACCATGCCCCGCCATTCATTAACTCTTCCACATTTTATTTATTATTCACAACCCATAGTTCGTTCATATTCAAACCCATCACTGTAGGCCCGCTGCCAACCATCAAAACCACAAAGTTTCCACCCAAAAAACGGTCTATAAAGATAGGGAAACATTTAATTATGCAAGAAAAGGCCCCCAATGACCGTGATTTTCAGTAGGCAGAAACCTATTCAATTCACAACATAGTATCACAGGATATAAATAATGTAGCTGCATTCACAGACTTCCCATCCCCATTATGTAAACCATTTATTATCTTTATTAAACCAGTTCAAAAGTGTTTCACATAAACAAGAGGACACCCACCCTGCATGATGCACAATTCAGAGAGACAAAGGTAAGATCCCTACTTCCAGAGGTTCTGATCACAAAGTTCCCCCAGATCAACTTTAGAAGACGTCCGTCGGCGTCCTTAACTTCTATCAAATCCCGGAAAAACCTCCTCGGGTGAATGATGGAAATGAAGGACTGAAGTAAAAACAATGGATCCAATCTCAGGAGTTCCGCCTCATCATTACGATATGGTGGCCACTAACAGATTGTAAATCGGATCTCGGATGAAGAAGTTATGGAAGAAAGATCCTTTGTGTCTCTTGTGAGAGCTCTACTCAGAGGACAGGGGAAAAGAGGAGTGAGTTGAAAAGGCGGAGAGGACCCCTCATTTTATAGGCGTGAAAAACAATAGTACACGGAGTGTACTTCCTAGTACACGTCTTGTACTCAGCCATTTCACACTGTCACCACGCGACTTCAAACACGGCCTTCAACGCGGAACGCAGCCATTGACTGGTCAACACACGACTTGAAGGTGACACATATGCGGGGAGAGACTACACGAGATGTAGTATTGGATACACGGCGTGTACTCATTTATTTCACATGTCATGGACACGACCTTCAACACGGGGTATACCCAGCAAGGTGGTACACGGCGTGTACTCACACTACACGACATGTACTTACAAAATTCTGGAAAGTGTGGGAAAAGTCCATTTTACCCTCTAGAACACTTCGTGGCCTTCTTTTTGACAATGGAATAGGCCGGAGTGGTCTGAGCCATTACATACTGATAGTTAAACTACGAGGTGTTTGTATTTATTGTAAAGCAATAGCTTAATTACAAAATCTAATCTATTCATCAGATTAGATTAACATAAAACTAATCAATCTCTTGAGAAACTAACTAAACCATTACTGTATTACAAATTCAATACATTTTATCATGTTATTTTAATTGGGGGTTTTTAATAGAAATATTTTATTAATAGAATTTTTTTATAGGAACTCAATTCACCCCCCCCATCTTGAGTATCCACTCCAACCGATAGATTTGATAAGTCCCCTACCATGCACGATAGAAGGAGAATCGTGAAAAATTACAGAAGTGGAGAAAATCATGTAGGTGTTAGAGATAGGCCTAAGAATATAGTTACAAGAAATATTGAAGACAAGTTCTATTTATATGGGATTCATGACCACACATCAAATTTTTGTTCAGAGTCTCTGGAATACATTTCGGGCTGTGAAAATAGAAACATTACTAAATCTAAAAATAAGAATAAGTGTTATGAGAAATTAGAAAGAAGGGTCTCTCAGAGGAAAGCATTTATTATATGTTATTACTGTGGAAGAATGGGACACACCATGAGTGTGTGTTAGGATGATCAGGATCTCAATGTCAGAGGAAGAACTCAAGATGAATCAAAATCTCGACAGAGAAATGATTAAATGAGGTATGCCTTTAATGGAAAATGTTTTATATGTTATGGTTATGAGAATTTGGAAATACAATGCTGCATGAACAAATCAGGAAGAGGAAAGGATCTTGAAAGGAGATTCACGACTCCAGTGGTGTTTAATGAGAAATCGTACACTGGAAGAAAATGTGGTAAATTGGAAAATAGGCTTAGAGACTTAGGGGAATCACTAGGATCTGAACAAAAGGTGTATCAATCACATCCTTTTTCACACTCACAACCACCATCTATGAAAAAACATAAACAAATATGGATGAAAAAGGGAGTAAATTCTACTACTATGAGTAAAAATAATTTACGTTCAGTGGAGGACCAGCAACCAATGAAAAATAGTGTGGTGACTAAGATATCTGATAAAAGAATGATGAACAAAGAAGGAATTAAAAAATTCACATGTCGTGTTCCGCAACGAGAAGTGTAGGAAAGTGAAAGACCCTTGAAATGGTGGAAGAAGAAAGGGAATATGACAAGTAGAGATATTCCAACCCAGATAAGGAATCAAGGGATGTGGAATTTTTGTGGAAAGTCAAAGAAGGAAGTGTGTACAAGTGGTATTAAACCCCAAATTGTGAAAAATGTCAAGCCTCTAAATTCTACATATCATAAAAAGGCTCAGAATGTGGGAAAATAATGCGTAGTCATATGGCCAGAATAGTTGAAGTTGGCTAGCTATCTAGAAGAATCAAGGAAGGAGTGTGATTCTATGCATGAAAGAATCAATGGGTTGACCCATCAGGATCAACCACAATCCTCTTCTTGAGTATTCTAGAAGTTCCCCTCTCCTTATGACTAGGAATTCTTTACCCACATATTGAGCCTCTTTGGGGTCCAAAATATGGATTTTGGTGAGCATCACAAAAATAGGATTTCCATGAATATATATTTTAAATATAGAAAAGACATGAGTTTCGAGAAGATAGGCTTCATGGATTGGATTTCGTAAATAACAGAAGAAAGTTCACGGTGATGCTTTACATTTACGACGAGCATTGCGAATGGATGTATTGAAGAGCATTGTGGTGATGAAGGGAATTATGAGTGGTGTTTCACTGTGAAGGTGTGAAGGAATTGATGGGATTCTCTGTGATTACGACGAGCTATGCGATCGGAAAATTTCTGTGGTGCTTCGCCATTTTGAGAGAAATTTGGATGGAACTTCGGGGATTCACGATTTGAGATGACGTGGCATTGAATTCGCGTGTAAGGTTAAAGGGTTGGTAAATTCACCTATAAATAGACCTCATCCCCCTTGGGATAAGGAGATAGAGTTTTTCAGAGAAAATATTTTGCTCTCGGTTCATGATGGTGGTTTGTGAAGGCAGTGTGCTTTGAGAAAGGAAGGAGCTTCATGGCGGCTATTATAGCTCCGCCAAAAGTTGAAAGCTCTGCATTGGATCAGTGAGATTCATGAGGGAATTCTCTCTGTGACAACTTGATCTTTGCGAGTGTGCTTCTTGAGAGTGCTACGCGAAAAGGAAGGAGCTTGATGAAGGCTTGTTTGAGCTTTGTGAAATTCGGAGCCTCGTGAAGTATGATGATTTGTGATGGTTTTTCCAAAGTAATTTCCCAGTGTTTAGGGGAAAAGGGGTATTAATCAGTGGATGAAATTTGGACTTCAATAGAGCATCTACATACAGTGGAGGATGCAATCAGTAGTGGTAGTGAAGAGACCTACAAGCCTATAAACTGTGAGTGGATCCCCTCACAGTGGAGTGAGGAAAGGAAGAGGAAGAAGGATATCCTTTCTACCGGCAGTGACCCTGAGATAGAGGAACAGGAAGTGTCCCTTGGGAACGTAGTGAGATGACCCTAAACATTGTAAAGGTAGTGACCCTAGGCATAGAAGTGATCTAACCTGAACATTATTGGCAGTGATCTTTAGTGGATTTGGTACAGCGGCACATCATCGTTGTATGCCCCTAGGATGTAGCCCAGTGAGGGTGAACCATGTAATAATCTCGATGTCTACCTCATTGCTTTTCTACATTGCATTCAAATCATTATTATCAGATAAAGACAAAATTATGTGATCATAATAAACCCAAAAGTGAAAACAGATTGACCCTTGTAATTAAGAGGTAAAGATCGAGTGGGGTAGGAAAAATTTTGGAAAATAATATCCATATCCTGATTCACCCCCCCTCAGAATATATTGGCCCCTTTGGGTCCTAACAATAACACACATCCAGGGTACATGAACATATGGTCTATTACATGAACATATGGTCTATTACATGAACATAACAAAATATCACGAGCATGTTGTGGTTTAGCCTGAACAGGTCGTGTAGTATGGGATACCCGGTTGGTGGGTGACATAGTCAGCCGGTCTATGTATTAAAGGAACATATCCAAGGGATGGGTGAAGGGAGACACAAGATGTAACTCCTTTACATGTCATATACCCATAATTTTTTTGGTAAAACATGTATATAGGATACACAACTAAGTGATCTGGGGGGATCACACCTTGTGTTTGCCTTAGTGAATGTCGTATACTCCTAGGAATTCCTCATGGGTTTTTACACATGAATATCATCTTCTATGGTGTTTGGATTCAGTATTTTCAATAGTCTACCCTAAAATGATTTTAACTTATAATGCTATGGTGGTCTCTATTATGATTTATGAGTTACAAGGTTGAGAAAATTGAGAAATATTCTTGTGAAGCTGTACAGAGATGATGTTAGAGATCAGTTTGGTTTCTGTACAGAGAGATTGGGACTGGTACTCCCTTATATCTGTAGGGAGAGGGTTTACCATTCATCCTTGCTTAGGTCAAGGCGAGACTCCATATATCGTGGGTGTGGGTTCATTCTCTTATGATAGTTTCTTCTAAGGGTGTTATTCCCTTAAAAGACTAGAGATAATGTTTCTTTGTTGATGTTTATGATGATTTCTAGTACTCTCCTATTGGAACAGTGTGCAGGTACTCCATATATGACCTATATATAGAGTCGGTGCTCCAATACAATGTTCAGGTGTGGGTACTCTTTTCTAGGAGTTAGTACCCTCCTATCATTCCATGACAAGGGTCATCCATAGATGTTTTTTTGGTAGATTCATTACTCCCCTGACATGTCAAGGAGCAGGTCCTCTAGCCTAGGTTATGCACTTCTCTATTGTATTATGGTACATTAACCCCATAGGTAATTTTATGGTAGAGTCAGTAATCCCTTATCCTTCCCATGTTCAGGTCCACTAGGTAATGACTGGTACTCCCCTTCCGAGTTAGGGTGTGGGTCCTTGATCCTCAAAGTAGAACTCACATATCATATCAGGGTGTGTATCCTCCATTATATGAGTGTTAATCACATGTTAGTTGAAGGTTTGGGTCCTCACATACTGATTAGTACATCCCCTTCTTCAAATAGAAGTGGAGAGATTGTCCTCCATTGGAGTTGGAGCTCCCTCAGCTATGGGATACAGTTAAGAGGACCACCCACCACCCCACATGATGTGAATGATACCTAGATAAAAGTTAGTGATTCCTCAAAGGACTGATGTTTCGCCGCTCCACATAACAATAAAAGAGGATTCACTATTTAGTTTGGAGAATTACTCCCTCAACTACAGGGTAGTGGCAAGGTGTGGGTTCCTTCATTCACTCTTTTTATATAGGATGCATGTGGAGCATTTTCTATGGAAGATCTACCTCAACTATGTGCAATGGTGTCGGGGCATCCTCTTCACTTACATTTCTTTGGATTTCATTATGTGAAAGGTGATGATGATAGGACATCAAGTTGTGCATACTAGAACTAGACCTAGTAATTTGATCCTAATGGAGAACGTTCTATTGGACATACCAGTATGAATGGTAGATTTGTTTCCAGTAGTGTGTATCACTCAGATGGTTTCCATATGGTTTAGCTGAGATCATGGTGTGTGTTCCCATGGTTTCATGTTTTTGTTAGACCCTTTGAATATAATCTTGTTGTTGCCTATGAGGTTCGAACCTCATAGGACATAGAGTTTTAGTAGTTTATATTTGGGTTATTTCTAGGATACATTATGGTGTTGTCGCATGTCAGGGTCGATGCCACTTGTTGACTAAACTTACTTTTCATGCACTACCAATGAAGGTTTGATAAGAAGTTCTATCTCAATTGGGGATTCCTCCAGCTAGGTTAGGAAGAATTTATCCTTTAAATTACAACATTTTTCTGTAGGGATTTGGGTCTCCTAATGTGTAATTTTATACCCAACCCTACATAGGATCATCCCACACATGTATTTTGTCTTTTTTAGACAACATGCCTTTCAGTGGATTCCATGGAGGAACCCTAGAAGGATGATCTTAGTGAGCTAGACCGACCATGATTTTTACCATATCTAGGCCAATGATCTTTTTGGAAGTTTTAGTTGATAATGATCTCCTCCTTCTGCATGGGTTGGATGCTTTAACAGTTTTTTTGGGATTTTTTTTCACTTCATTCTCTTTAAGTACATATTTTTTACAAAATTTGTTGGATACAAATGTATAAATTCATTCATTACATAGTGGTTTTTAAATTTCATCATTTTTTGATCTTGGAAATGTGTGTGTGTGTGTGTGTGGGCATGGGAAATGCCTCCCTTGTCATTGATATACCTACTCGGTGCTAGTTTCCAGCCCCTAGCCTAATAAAGGTGGGATTGGGAAGTTGAAGCTTAGGCACTATCATGTCAGGTTGTGATAATTATGCTCATTTATAGCTATTTCAATGTGTTATAAAACTCAATTTCACTATTCAGAGGGCATTCATTTCTTGGTTCCACGGTCTGATCACTTATGTATATTTATAGATTTTCTTTTCCAATGGGACTAAAACTCTTGAAGTGAAATCATATAATATTCATTTTCAACCATAAGTAGGAATAGTCCAAAAAACACGTTTTTTTATAACATATGAGGGATTCATTTAGTAAAAATGTTAATTTCATTTGGTTAGTTTTTTGGTGGTTTTACATTCCATCACGAACAAGTATTGTTATATTTAATATTATGGTAATATATTCTCTCCAAAATGGGAAACAATATATAATATATATAGGCCATTTTGAACCATTATATAAAAATGTAATCCCTCCACGAAGGTGGTAATGGGAAACTGAAACTCATCTTCTATAAAGATATAAAATTGCATACTAAAAATGATGGTTTTTTACAATAAGAGGATAAGAGAAATGATTTTATGATAGATATTCCATTGACATAATAAAATTCCTGATATATATATATATATATATATGATATTGGAGTTACTATTCCATGTTGTATGAGGGAGGTGATTTGACAGTATGAAAAGGAAACTAATTAAAAGAGGAAGTTGAAAGTGTTACCTCTTTTATTTTTATCGTTTGAAAAAAATATTAAGAATCGTAAAATTTATCTTTTTGGGAGACCAAGTGAAGTAAGAAATTGGTGGAGGATTGTCAATATCCAAATTTTCTTATTTTAGTTTTCTTATTTTCTATTATTTATCCCACTATAATATATTCAATTTTTTCCATTTTTTATCACCAAATGTATTGTTAAAATTAATAAAATATTATTCTTTTTATTATGTGTTTCATGTGCATTGTACTAAATTAATAAATTTAATATAATTATAATAATATAAATTCCACTAATTTTTTTTTGTTCGCTGCAATCTTCCCCCTAAATAAAATTACATCTTAATTTTTTTTATATACAAATGTTAAAATAAGTGACAGTACTTCATCTTCGTGGATTCATTCATTTCTCTTGTCGCATCCTCATATTTATGGTTTCTTCATAGTATGTTAACAATTAAAGTTGTGTTTTTTCCTAGAACATTTTTTCTTATGGTCCAAAATATTCACTAGATTCTCTTCAAAAGAGAGGTCATTTTCTAGTTGTACTACTTCATAAATTATTACATGTAAGGGCTGTAGTATGTACATTATCAAGACTCATATATAGAGAACACTATGTAAATTATATAGGTTTCGTGGGAGTGTTAGTTGATAATCCATAGCTCCAATGAGATCATTAATCATTAATGGGACACTCTACATGTGACATAGATTTCCCTTTTCCCAAATCAAATGAATCTCTTACAAAGGGAAATATAATGGAAGAACATAATCTCCAACCAAAAACACTAGGTTTTGATAATGATTTCAAGAATAGATCATCTATAAAATTTGCGAAAACATAATCTTATACTGAATGGTATTGAAATATTCTACCATTTCCTCAACCATTTCAAGTCCCTGCAGTTTTTATTCACCAACTTCATCCCAACATACTAGTTTTCTACATATTTTTCCATAATGGGATTCATATGGAGAAATTTGTATTATTGATTGGAAATTATTATTATATCAAAACTAGAGAATAGGAAAATGATGATCCCATCATCCTTTGAATACCCTCAAGAATGATATCTACATTTCTCCAATTTCTAGATAGTCCACTTGGATTGGCCATTAGATTGTGGGTGATAAGTCATACTGAAGTTCAACTTAGTGTTTAAATCATGTAGGAGACTCTTCTAGAATGTAGGTGGCCTCACAACTTCACTTTTTTATATCATTTCCATTTGATCTTGTGAGAATTCCTATCAAAATAAAATTTAGGGATAATCCTTTATAAGATGATCCCTAAATAGAATTATTTCTTATGGATTTTTTTTGAAGACCATTGATAATGTCTATGGTGATGTGTTCTGATTTACATAAAGGTATGGGTAATGTTTGAATGATCCCACTAGATTTTATCCTTTCAACCTTCACTGGATGAAAAACAGAGAATTTTGATATGAAATCTATGATCTCCTTCTTCATATCGCCCCACCAATAGTGCTCTGAAATATCAAAATACATATTCATACTCTCTGGTTGGATGGATAATGTTTATCTATATTAATCATACAATATCTCATTATTTAAATCATTATTTGATGCTACACATAGTTATCACTGAAATATTATAACTCCTTAAATAATTTTTGATCTTTGTGGATTTCTATTTTCTTATATCTTCCATATTCTTCTAAATTTCCACATCATTTTTTGGAGAACGCTTTTTCTTTTACCAAATGGATGGTTGAAAAACCACATAATAAATTAAAGATGAATTTACTTACTCTATAAGTGTCATTTTGATCCTTCAAGTGTTTAGTAATATTTGATCCTTCTCAATTCCTGTTATTTAAAAGGTTGTTGGATCCTCTATACATAGATCATTTTCAGAATTGTTTTATGTCATAGGATGATTGTAGATTTAGTATCCATAGTCCTTGATCATCTCTATCTATCTACACCAAAATATATTAGTCTCAGTCTTTGTGAATATATACTTGGAATGTTATGTTCTGTAGATATTTCATGCTTCTCCCCATAGTGATAATGTAACTAGATTTTCAATGTAAATATCAGTACAAAAAAAATCCAGATCATGCATTAGGTAGTTCTAATCATGAACCTTCATCCTAATTGGGGAATTTAATATCCGTTTATCATTTATAATTTGTACACATCCAAATATTTTCATTGAATCATCACCATATAGTACCATAAGATCCCTACTTATATGAAGTTCAAGAAGTGGTGTAGGGATAAGCCTCTTTGTGAACCTCATGAATCCCTCTTCACGTTAATTGGTCTAAATAAACATTACCCTCAATAATTCATATTCTATAATGAGTTTGAATATTATGAGAAGTTTCTCACAAATCATCGATTATACCCCACTATTCCTAGGAAACTACATATCTCCATTATAGATGTTGGTTTGATCCACTCCTCAAGAGCCATTATCTTATATGTGTCCATATATATCCCTTTTCTGGTGATAAATTGTTGCAATAATGATACATCCTCTTTCAAGAACTCACATTTACTGTACATTTCATATAACTTCTCCTTCAACAAACTGTCTTACAAATTATTCAAATTCTCTAAATGTCCCACCATAAATTTGGAGTATATCAAAAAAGAATCTATAGATACTACCGAAACATTATTGATGTAATCTATAAAGACTATATTCATCATGTCCATAAATATTGTTAGATCAGTAGTGATTCCAAAGGGAAACAATGTGAATTCATAGTGTCTATACCTTGTTTCAAAATCAGTCTTGGAAATATATTCTTTCTTCACTTTTACAAAGTTGTATCTTGACCCAAAGTCTATCATAGAGAAATAGAATACCCCATATAATTGATCAAACCATTCATATATCCATGTAAAGTGATACTTTTCCTTTATGTTAGTTTTTCTGATTTAAATATAATCATTGTATAGTTCCGTTGAACTATCATTATTCATGGTGAAGAGGACCAGTTAACCTCACGAGGAAGCACTTGAGTGTACAATTTTTTTTTCAAGATTATCATATAAAGGATTATTCATGTATTCTAACTCAATGGTGGATATTCTATAAGAAGTATTTTTTATGGGGTTAGATATGGGTATAAGTTCCATTAATAACTCAACCACTTGGTCATAAGGAAGGATAGACAATTCTTTAGTGAATACATCAATATCATTCATTGTAACTGGTTTGTCGTCCATCATGATTCTCTCCTTGGTCTTAATAAATTTATCTTGATATTATTGATAATAAATAAATAATATCCACACTTGTGATGAAGGATCCAAAGTATATTCACCCCCTTCCTAGCATCATTAAAAAATTAGAGGATGACTCAGTATGTGAAGAGTGATCTCTCTGTTCCAAAATGATTTTTTGTCATTATATAAGGATATTCAATGATTGCCTAATATAACATCAAATTACACTAAGTAAACATATAAATATTTACAAGAAATACATTCCCATTAAATACGACATGTGATATAATAATCATATAATTTTTCTCTCATGAAGTCAATTAATTTGCGGTAGCCAGTCGATGATTTTAGAAAACAACCCACTGACACTAGAATAGCAACAAGCTATATACATCTATGGAGTGTTGGATTTTTTTTTCATATTTAAAACCATTAATAATTCCCCTTGGTGAACAATTTATATTATTTATCTTCCTTATTATCCTTTGTATTAGGGCATTGACATGTATAATGACTGAGATACCCACATCTATGACATTGAACAATTAGTGGTGCCTTTGGTTGAGATTTATTTTTGTATATATTTTTAACTAGTAAAATCATTCTATTTCAGTTGTTGTCCTATTTATGTACCCATTATCCACAGATAAATAATCTTTTAGACCCCCTATTATATTCCCTATATTTCCTCATCCCATAATTTTTACTTGTTGGGAAACAAATATTCTTTTCTTTATCATATTTATCACCTAAACATCTATGAGACAACATTATAATTGTTTTATGTGTTTGGAAACACAAATGTGTTCTTTTTAGATATATAAATTCTTGATAAATGGTTTGTATTAATCAAGAGTTGTGATACATAATCTAACATTAGGTTAAGAATCTTGTTATGTAAATTATCACATTTCCCATCACATTCGTTATTGGCATATGTTCTCTTATTTCCTACCATTAAATAAAAAAATAAAAGAAAATTTTGGAATTGGATAAATAAATAATATGTATATAAAAAATAAAATATATACCTAGAAATTGTAACTTGTAAATGATAACTATATCATAACATACGAGTATCCAATATTCAAACATGGTTATCCATGGTAGTTTTCCATTTATGTTTTCTAACCAAAGAATCTATTCAAGTAAATCATAAGTGTTCGCAATGAGTTTGTGAATTTTACAAATCATATCCCCTGTGAGTTATAAACTAGTTGTCTAAAAAGGACTCATTTTATGTACCAGTTGATGATCAATGTGACATTTTAGGGTTTTACCCCAGAGGTGTAACTATTCCATAGCCACTCACACTTATAGTATACATATAGGAATGTAGTTTCTTGAAAACTAGTAACCCTATACTTTACAAAAATTCATAGAAATTTTCTTATACATAGACATATTTTCAGAATTAAACCTAGGCTTTATAGTAAAATATTCTATTCCTAATCCCAAAAAATTACAAAAACATGCTTGAATTCCAACTACAGTGACCCAATCCTTTAAAAAATACAGTTATATGATTTTTTTCATACATTTCCTACAAACACAACCTAATGATCATAATTCCCAGTGTATTAGGAATACTAGGTTTATAAAATAACAACCAAAATCTAAAATAGAAAATATTTATTTTTTACATAATGGTCTACTAAATCCCCTGGATCTCCTATAATTTCATATGATAACTTAGGGAATTCAAAAATAAATGGGGTGAGCTATAAATCCATGAAAGGGAATAAATATTGAAATGAAATATAACAAATAAGTGATAAGGAATAGCATGATAACATAAATGGAATGGATCATAACTTATAATTTGAAGGTTTAACAGTAATATTAAGAAACCATGAGATCATGGAAACGTAGTAATGTGTTAGTAACATAAAACATGACATAAGGATAAGCTAAGGCTATCAGTCAAGGAAAAATCACATTTTGGAAAAAATACCATCTTTGATTAGGTTGACTCCCTAATCCCATACATATCATCTCATGAGACAAAATATTTACCCAATGAATTTTATCAATATCAAGTATTTACCATCATAACATGAACATGATAATGTCTTCCACAAAAAAGGAATAAATCATAAATCATAAACGTAGGAATTACCCATGGAAATAAATGGGTTACATAGTCTTACCTCACTATGGGAATTCTAAAAAAATTTATTACCCCATCAAAGGAAGGTGAATTAAACAGAGTATGTTTATATAGAATATATATACAGAATATAGAAGAATATTATAATAATAATATATAGATAAATTTAGGTAAATAATGATAAATAAAAACTATAAGGAAAGGTGGTTCAGAGAGATCCCTTACCTTATGTTTCATATTCATTCTGTTCTTGCACTTAATTTCCTAAATAATCAAACTAAATTCATTATTTACTTAATTAAAAACCTATTCCATATATATTACTAATTATAATTTTATTATTCTTATTTATAATCATCTCAACAAGTTATAAAGCTTAATCTCCCAGTTTTGGGGGAGTTCATTTCATCATTCCATGGTCAGATCACTTGTGTATAATTGTTGATGTTATTTTACAATGGGAGAAATTGTAAATAAGTGAAATGAAATAATAATTATATATATATATATATATATATTAATTTTCGAAAAAATTAATTTCTTCTAACGTATGATTGATTAATTTAGATAAAATACAAATATCATTTGGTTATATTATTTTGGTGGTTTTACCGTCCATCCCGAACCTCCTTAGTTATATTTATAATTATGATTATATATTGTTTAAATAATGTTAAGAATATATATATATATTATACATATTTAGGTAATTTTGAACCATTATAATTGAACATAATCCTTCCATGAAGGTGGTAATTGGAAAGAAGAACTCATCGTCACTGAAGGCGGTGAACCAACATATTAAGGAAAACATTAATATTATTTAAATAAAAAGAGAAAATAATATAATTGATGATATATATTAAATTAAAAGAATAAGGTTATGTAATATACACAAAACTAGAGTTGTTATTACATTTTGGATAAGGTATGTGGTGAAATTTAAGAAAATAAAAATAAATTTAAAGAGGTGGTTGAAAGTGTTTCCTCTTGAATTTCACCTCTTTGAAAATGTTCTAAAGGAACACAGATTTGGTCCTTGGGGAATCCCATAAACAATAAAAATAGGGGATTGTTTTTGTGAGTGAAATGGGTAAAAATTTTAAATATTATAGTATTATAATGTGCAAGGAGAAGGGGTGTTGAGGGGTTGTATTTGTTAGTGGGTGAGAGGGGTCCTTTTTTAATATCATATTCATTAGTTTATTCTATCAGAAAAATATTATAAATAGAATTCATTATTGTGACTATATAATGTAGGTAGTGAATTTTAGTTCAAAATAATTGTTTCTTACATCATCCATGACTCAAAAATTCATTAATTTATCATATAACGTTAAATACCATAATTTATAATATTTCACTGTTCATAAAAATTCGACAATTGAAAAAAATTAAAAAAATCACCCAAAATTTTTTTATATGTGTAGATATTAAAAACTAAATCTATTTTATGAAAATAAATTACTAAATATTTTTATGTTAATTTTTAAATTAAATCCTCATTTAATTGAAAAAAAACATTTTCAATATTATAATATATTTTTTGATCCTTGAAATTTTTTTTATTGTCATGTAAAATTATATTATTGTTATAAATAAACATAATATAATATATAAGATAATTTAAGAAAATAAAATTTATTTGAAATAATTTTATTTCTTATATAATTTCAGTTAAAAACTTAATGTTTCACAAAAAATATAATAATTAAATTATCAATTTTAGCACATCTATTAAAAAATACCATTATATAAATATGTCTATTTTCATTATATAGAATATATAATTATTATTTTACACTTTTATAGGGTTAGATACTATTCCATTTCAAGTTTCTATTCCTAATAGTCGAATTACTATTTGAATGGTTGGATTACTATTCCAATGGTCAGATTTTTAATTGTCATATGACTTCCCTACATACTATAAATACCAATTATTTCATTCTTTATTCACTTGCATCCATTATCCCTCATGGTTATATATATCTTTTTATTTTAAAATTTCATGTTGCATTACTAACATTCTACACCATCTCAATAGTGTTATTTGTGAGTGTGCTTTTTTTGGTGGATTGGGAATATCCAGATTTTCATATTTCAGTTACCTTATTTACTATTTTTGATTCAATTGTAATAGTTTCAATTCATCTATCTATTTTTAATCTTTAATTGTAATTTAAAAATTAATTTTTTTTGGTTTCATCATATGGTGTATGTGCATTATACTACTTTAATAAATTTACAAAATAATAAGTGAGAAAATTAAATTTATAAAATAATTAATCGTTATATTTTTTGAAATCATATCTCATCAATCATAAATTTCTCTCTCTATTTTTCCTCTATCAGGTGCATCGATCAGAATTTAGTATCTTTTTATAACTTTCTAATGTTATACATCATAAGAAAGTTTTTGAAACTTTTCAATGATAAATTAATTTTTTTTCATTATAAATTATTTTCCACAATTATTTTTTATATATGAATATTATTTGCAAATTTATTTTTATTTTTATTTTTTATTTTTATATGTTGAATGTGATTAAATTTTTTTATTGTAACTTTTTTTTGTTATTTTTTTTATATTTTTAAATATTTTATCATTATAATGTTTTTGTATAAATTATTTATTTTTAATTTTTATAGTTATAATTTGTTTTTGTCATTATAATTATTTACGATGAAATTTTACTTTATGGCTGTGAATTATTTTCCAATTGTAAATTTATTTTAGGTTATAAGTTATTTGTTACGGAGTTATGAATTTTTACATATTTATGGGTTTATATGTTTTATTTTTATTTTTATATATATATATTTGAATATTTATATGTATTAATATATTTGTCTATTATATTGTGGAATTTTATGTAATTAAATTACTATAATTGGATAAATTCATGAAAAGTTAGTGGTGAAAGTGAAAAATTAGTTAATAGATTCATATAATTTTCTGAATGAAATCCTGAAAACAAATTTTCGTTTTTCTATCATTGCGTCAAGTGTTTCAATATGAGTGAATTGGGGTATAAGTAAATTAAGGATCATCTTATTTTATATGGTTTTCTTCATAGTTATACAGGTTGGATCTCCCACGTGGAAATAAAAAATAAGAAAGTATCTAATAATGATGAAGATGTTCAGCATGTGATAAAGGGTTATCTTGAGAATAAAATGCATGGCGTAGGTGTTGAAACCATTCAAAAAACAAGTGTTAATGACTATATGGAGATAAAAAAGAAATCATTGTTCTCAAGTTGCACTAAATTTATAGTTTTATTCGTTATTTTATGATTAGATAACTACATTGTACGACCTTGTTGGTGTGATAAAAGATTCATGTAATTTCCTTAACATTTAAAAGTAATACTTCTATTGCAAAACAAGCTTCGAGGTTATTATTATTTCGGAAAAATATTACATAAATTGGGATTAGTGTATGAAAAGACAGATTAATTCCATAACTATTGTTTTTAATATAAGAAGTTATATATGATTTTTTATAAATGACTTTAATGGAGGAAATCACAATATAAAATGGATGAAAAATTCAACCAGGATCCATTGTCAAGAATAGGCACCAAACCTCAAACTAACTGAATTGAGTATATTCCAATAAATTCTTGATTGAAATATTAGTTTTCAAATTTAAATATTGTAAAGGGGCTTATATAACATATAAATGACTGTATATCTAATGCAATCCTATATCACCATACTGATTCACTACAATGGAAATTATACTATTAAAAAAATATTTTCTAAATGAAGTTATAAAAATTATAAAGGGTCTGTATAAAGAAGGAATGAATCCACATCAAATTCTAAATATCTGATATAGTTTGTGGCCTCATATGTGGGTTTTATATAGCTTATCCCCATATATATATAAATAGGAAACATATGAAGACAAGATTGGTGATTTATAGATCTAAATATCTTGTAAATGATGTTAATGTTAATCAATCACCACAGATTGATGATTTAATTTTTCATGGGAAATAGGTGATATAACATTTTATGAATAAAAGAATGATTAGTTTTTTTTCATTCTATGATAATGATTACTATAAAATAGTTTCCCATATATGGATAATAATCTAGAAAGAGAGTTAAAGGACATAAATCTTTTCAAATTCGTGAAGAGGGGACTTCATATAATCAATTGGAGAGTGGAGGGAAAAAACTTATATGGGACATCGAGAATATTTTTGAATGGATCATCCTTATTGAATATTGATAATAAATTTAATGATTTACACAAGATTAAATTTTCCATAAAACCATTATTATCTAATGAATATTATGATAATTTTAAAAACATTGATGATCCATTTCAAAAAAAGTTATTTCTAGGAATCAATCAAATACATAGAATAAAATATCTATTTTATTCAAACCACCTTATTGGAAATGTTTATAAATAAAATAAAACATTGGCATTAATAATGTCGAGAAAAATATTTGTGATATTCAAATTAGAATATTTTTAAAACAAATTGCAATTAAAAAAAGATATATTTCATGAAATAAATGATATAATAAGAATGGGAATATGTTTGGAGTAATCTCCCACAAGGAAATGAAATAGGACATATTTTTTAATACATATTCACATATTAAGAAAGTGTAAGAAGAAAAATTTATACTAATGTCATTATGGTATTATAGTACAATTTTATTTTTTTCAAATGTTTAAAATTTGGTGTCCTTGAAGGATTGAAAGTCAGTGGTATGAAATATAATGTATATCATGTATTGACGCAACAATTACCATTTATTCCATTGTGCGGTATATTATCAATACATGTCAAAAAGTATATCGCCCTGTTTTTTTCCATTTAAATTAAACTTATAGAAAAGGAATAAGTTCATACTTTGTATAAGTGTTAGACAATGAATCTTTCCTTAAACGTTTTCAAATGGGAATCTATTTTCCACCATAGTTTTTTTGTTATTTTGTTCTATCTATGGATTAATTTAGTACAAGATATAAAAATATATGGGACTGTTTATTTATATTTGGTGCTTAATTTTTAAGGATATATAATTTTTTTAAGATATTTATTAAGAATATTCATTGAAAAACATCCTTTATTATTAAAAATATATATATCAGAATACGTAATTGAGATATTTAGTATTTATTTAATCTAAATTGGAGTACGTTAGTCTCCCTATAACACAAAAATTGAGAGTTTATAGTTATGGTAAAATGATTCATGTCTTAAATGTAACGTTAACTCCATTGGATGATGTGATTCAAACACATTTATACATTTTTAACAAATTATGTGATGTTTTTCGATATATATTATCCTATATTGATAGATTGAAGTTACTATATCCTTGAATAAATGAAAATTGGTTGATGAATGGACATTAAATAACATTTTATTCATGGATTAAGGATAAAATCAACACTAATTTACTGTTACCATAAACAATGAAATGTTTAGAAATGTAAGTAAGTGTTAATGTGATCATGTAGTCTGGTTTTGATAATAATGTATATATAATATACAAAAATAACCAAGACAATAATAGTATTGTTTAAAATATTTGAGTAATGGTTGTCAATGAAGAATTTAATTTTTGTGTTACAATTATAAAAAACCAATTTCTATAATAAAATCATATTTTTTAGATTTTTAGTATATATGGGAGATTGGTTATGATAAATTATAGGTACTAGTTTTTAATTGTAACTAGGATTATGGTATTAATGGAATAAATCATGATGAAATAGTGGTGAAAATAAGATGATTATGTATTTACCCTTATTTATTTGAAATATAATTAGTTGGATGGAGGAATAATTTATCATATTGAAATATTAAAAATACATATTTTATATTTTTTACCCATCAAATGATCAATGTTTCATTTTTTTATAGTGGAAAAATGAATTTGGGTGATGATAATATTGATGATTTTGAAGACTTATCTAAAATTTGTTTTTCTTTTACACAATTACCAACTAAAAACAATTATTGTGATGTGAACATTTCATATGCGATAATAAATGATGACATATAAGGTATATGAGAAAAGACTTTATTTCTCACCTATTGAATTAGGTATTCTATTTTTGAGAAATTGCCACAATTCAATATTATATTTTTTACATTGATATTAAAATATATAAATATGTTGAATGCCTAGTAATTTATAGTATTTTTTATATTCATTTGATTTGGATAACCAATTTTTTGTTCACAAATTTTTCCTTCATCAATTTTTACACACTTATCTCATTCCATTTGATGGAATTGTTCCATCGTAAGTGGATCATTTATGTAAGGGGATCATGCATGGTTTCTTATAGTCTTTATTTTTTCATTGTTACATTTTAAGTATATTTCTTTATTCAATAAATTATTTATAATTTTCTTCCTCATCGTATAAATTACATTTTTTCTAATGACATTTATTTTTTTGTATTCATATATAGGTACACAAAAAAACAAATTTTTAGATGATATTTTTTTTTCATTCTATTAATGTTAAATTTTATTTTCACAGGTTTTAGTTTCACATTATTTTTGTTACATAATCCAACATTCAGTGCTATATATTCTATTATGAACAATCATATCTCATTTATTACAATTATTTAATTTTAATCAAATATTGGTATGAATTATTATTTATAATATCATACATATTTTTAAATGATAGACATAGGGTAAGTGGAACCAAGGTTCATATGCTCATTCATATAAATACATATCTATAGTATTTAAATTATTTAATGAAATTAGACTTGTTTTTCTTAAAATTATGTGCAATAATATTTCTTTTCTAAAGGGATGAAACCAAAATGTGTAAGGTGTGGAATTAAAAATTTTCCAAAAAAATAACTTCCATCTGAAGATCAGAGGTTTATAACTAGATTTAATAAAAATGACCACCCAATTGGCCCAAATTCCATGTAGTTACGGACTTACCGGACCATAAATATTCATTGTAGGATAAGTATTTGATTCTTTGATTAGAAGTGCATAAACCAGTCAGAAAAATATTTATTATGGGAGTCCATACTTGTAAAATTTCTAAAATTATTTATTTAGTTTCATATTTTTTTAAATGTTAGAAATTTTTAGATATTTCATTTGATCAATTAGATATGAAATTTTACTTTCATGAAAATAATGAAATTAATAAAAATAATTCTTCATTGGAAACTAGACTGAGATATTTGAAGTCAACTTTAACTTAATTTTATATTTTTAGGAGTAGAAAATGAAAATCCATCACTTAAGTATGGGTATATAGATATAGAAACATGGTAGAAGATTATCTCCAATTTATGGGATGATGGTTTATGGTATGTTGTTGTTGTTTTTAAAATTTATATATTTATCTCATTTTAATTACATGATAACTTATTTAATTTTTTATATTGTAATATGCCTCAAAGAAAAACTCTCCAATAGATATAGACTAATATTTATACCCTCAAACATTGTCACAATGTGGCCATCCTATATTAAGGATAATCAAAATTGCAAATAAATTTAGTGAATTAAGATCCAAATAAGTAGTGGCTCTGAAGAGGTTCCACATGACCCTATATATACCCCCCTCTTCATAAAAATATAGGAAGAAAGAATAATATAAAAAGGGATGTATATTACTGATCCAACAATGGAAGTGGATTAAAAGATTATAAGTAATTAATTGTTTATTTCCAATAATATTACTATTTTTAAATTTAATTCACTAATATGACATTTTAGAATTTTATTTTAGTATTCACCTTTGGATAAAACTATATAGGGTACCGTTATCCCTGAGGGTGGGATGAATATTATTAAAACTACTTTACGATACCCAATACGCTCTACCCACATCAGAGAGTATATGTTTTAATATTTTATAGGTCACGCCCATATTGAAAAATCAATGACGGATGAAAAAAAGGGAGAAATTGTTTCTTTGAAGTCTAGAATAAAATAGTTGAATTAGTTAGTATATGAAATCATTAAATCAATTGTTTCAACTATACATTGAAAATAGATGAGATGTATGCAGCTTGCACTTCCATCCTACCCTAATCTTCCTACTCCTTGTTCAACCCTAAGAGTAGTGTTAAATGATATTATTGATCCAACTTCTCCATTGTGACTTCTTGTTGAGAATTTTCTATATTTGGAGAGAGTATTTGTAATTTTTTTACATTTACAATATAATATTTGTTGTCGATTGACATAGGAGACCGATTTTGTTTTAACATAATTATTTATAATTAAATTTATAATTAATTATATTATTTTCATACATTTACATTATATATAAGTATATGTAATTGAAGAAATTACTTTAAAAGAAAGGAACATTTCTGGTTCCATTCCCTTCAGATGCTCCATGAGATGTTTACAAGGGGAAAAGTAAACACACATATTTATATATAAGATAATTATTATAATTATTAATGAGTGTTGATATATTTTTTGAAGATTATATGTTAAATATTTTTTAAACATGCATCTTGGATTTTGTAAATGGATCGGAGATTATTGTATCAGTGTTTTAGTTTTTTTTCATTGTAAGTAACATTAATTTTTTATTTTGATATATTTACATAAACATAAGTTATATTTAATTAATTAATAAATTTTATTATTAGGAATATATACACTCTTTTCATCCAATACATTTTTATGTATTTCTAAGGTTTTATGGATCATGATTACATTTCAAAAATTTAGGCAATACTTGGACCAAAATGACAGAAATGCGTATTTATCTCAATGATAAGAAACTCATAGATTAAATGTTGGTTTTTCCATTCCTTGTCTAGTAATAAGAAATATAAAATTATGAACTATGATTAATTATACTAGGTTTTTTGGAACTGTGGAAGCATGTGGTAGTGGGTGATATGTTAAGACTTATTTTAATATTTCAACACCCAAAACCAATTGTAAGGATCTTGAACATCAAATTTATAATTAATTATTTAATATCCAACTAAATTAATATGTTTTATTATGAAATTTGTTTTATTGATGATGTTGATCATCCTAAAATACCCATTTTGGATTTCATTAATTACATTGTGAGGATCTAGGTGTAGAATTCATCTAGTAGTGATCATCACATTCTTATTTGATCTTTGAGTAACACCAATTAAATTTTCCGTACAAGAATGGTGATTAAAAATTATTGGTTTACTCATGTTGATTTCTTATCCTATAAACTTGAAGTGATCTATCTTACATCGAACATTCTTAAGAGGAAGTGATAAAGGGGGAGTTGAGAGAGAATCCATTGTGCCCAATAATTTTATATTCTCGATATTTGTAATAATACACAATAGACATAGCCATATATTTATACATATAGGGTTTAGGTTCAAATATTATTTCATTTCATTTTAGCCATTAAATAAAATTTAAAACCATTAATAATCCTCATTATATATAATAATATTATTTTTACTATTATTTGGAACGTTTCAACTTGTGCTATAAAAAATGTATTGAATCATATTGTTAATTAATATTTGTCCCCTGACACAACCATGGTCTATTTAAACTCCTCTACCATTTATTGAACACTTGAATCGTAAGTAGTTATTTTATTCACCATCCAATGGATAATAATTTATGAAAATATTCAATAAATTAAATAAATATTTTATTCACAGTCCAGTGAATAAATATTTTATAAATAATCATATACAAAAATAATGTGTTTATTAATAAAAAAATAATATTTTTTACCATGTGAATATTTCTAGTCAATAAAACATAAATAGAATTATTCCCTAGTCTTGAGAAGAATATTTATTCCAATAATTAAATTAAAATATAATTTAATCAAGATCATCAAAAACACATATTATGTAACCCTCTAGGGTTCTTTCTTGTTTGAATTAGGAGGGATTTCATAAATTCAATGTGTATTATCTTGTTGTGGGTAAAGACACCCAAGAGAATAAACTTAATAGTTCATATATGAGAACCATATATGAATTCTCACTTTCTAAAATTATCCCTTTTTCTCTATATCTCATAAATTAGTTTTGACATCTAAGTCACTAACCTCTATGCTTAAAATGAATTTATTTGACTATCTAGAATAAACATGTTATTACACCGTGGCTATGTAATTTAGGGTGATGGTTTTATTCTATTAATAGGGTCAATATAAAAACATACATAAATATGGAAGTGAAAAATCATTCCTTAAATTATCCATTAATGACATGTCAATCATGATTTACCCAACGTACACTAATTTCTGCCAATATATTTCTTCAGAATTTTAGTTAGTCAATCTTGGTGTGTGAGTCATTACACCAATCAATGATAATCCCAAATATAAAGTAACATTACAAAGGCAAAAAATAGAAATATTTAATGATAAAAAAACATGTGTAATTTTTACTGGAAGATCTATTCAGATATTCTCCTTTCTTGTAAATTACCTTGTGAAAAACTTTTGATAAGTCACCTCATCATATTACAAGTATTTACAACTAAAATTATATTTACTATATGTCCCATCATAGTACAATATCCTACAGCAGAACATTATTTAATAATATAATTATATAACTTCTAGGTTCTCATAAATGTTGGTAACTATAATGACCTAGTCAATTATATTGAGTGGCTACTTTTTATTCTGAATTTTATTTGGTTTTGATAGTTACTTCAACCTTCCAACTGATTCTTGTAATAAATATATTAAGGGTTTTATATTTAGTACATAAAAGTTTTTATTTAATATATTATGAAATATTGATCAAAGTCTTATATATTTTATTCCATTATAAACATAAGAATATTATATTCATTTCACTAATTAATTTTGAAACCAAAGTCAATGTTTTTGATGGTGAAAAATCTGCTAAAGCTATTATATGCTATTCAATTGGTATTACAGATTTCAGGGTAAAGTAAAATATGATTTATAATGATATCTCAAGATATATTGAATAGATTTTAGATGAATTATATAATTTATTTATAATGGGATTAT
Organism: Viscum album; assembly: GCA_963277665.1. NCBI lineage: Eukaryota > Viridiplantae > Streptophyta > Magnoliopsida > Santalales > Viscaceae > Viscum > Viscum album. Next base: position 882,291,362 of record OY728155.1, read on the forward strand.
ATAAACCTAATATTTTTATGAGGATGTTTGAAAATGAATTTTTGATACTCTAAAAAATCATCGATGTTTCTAATGAAATTTTACAACTATATGGTGATCAGATTTGAAATCCTATAGTATATATTTTACTACAGGTTATATAGATGTAAAAATTTCATGGGAATTTGGTATATGGATAGAAAATTAGTTTATATTTATTTAAGAAGATAACATAAAAGTATTAAGAAGAGGATTGGGTGGTTAATAAATTCACCAAACCATGGTAATTTAGTTACCCAATTAAATGTTTTTAAACATGTTATTGCTTCTGTTTTTCACTGATATCAAGAGCTACAGAAGTTGAAAAGATTTGATTCTTGAATATTTTTAAATATATTAACATTTAATATCTATACCTCTTCTTGGAAAAAGTATAAATATTCTATTAAAGGGATATAAAAAATCTTCGAAATATCTAAATGAAATTTGTCCAGTTTTCTAAAAGAGTATTTAAACCCTATGTTTGAAACTATACACATATGGATCAGAAACACTATGTTCAAGGACTCAACATATGGAATATCTACACAATGTTAAATTTTTTAATCACTTTTAATACCCTAGGTTTGGAAATATAATGTATGGTTAATAAATGTGACATGTGGAATGTTATGTCAAAAGGATGATCTTATGTATTCTCGTCCATACGTTACATTGATCCCTACATTGTGCATAGGTGAATGTATATTTTATCAAACATATGTTGGTTGGAACCCTAATATTTATAAAGGAACTCTAAGACATGCAAAGGAACCATACACTACATAGTTAAACCCTACATTTATGTATTTTTTATTTACATAAAGGAACCATATGTTTCACTTTTCAATGATTGTGTTTTATATCAGTGATATTCTGTGAAAATGTTTAAGCTGTATTATTAGTATTAAATAACATTTTAAAATTATTTTATGACCAATTAAACAGATCACATGAAATGGATTAAATCATTCCAATTTATAAGGTATGTTATGAATCTCTTTGAATTATTTGATTTCACATATTCAAGATTAATTGTTCAGCTAGTTTTCAGGTACAATTTTGACTATATTTAGAGATGTTTGAATGGATTTAAAAATGAGTTTTAAATTGGTCAGTAATGCTATTATTATATTGAAATTATTGAATAAGATATTCAAATTTTTTGGAATTCATATATTGGATATTTATTCATTAAGAAAATAGTGGCAATAGTGCTATGCTATTAATGGAATATTTATGAAGGATATTGAATCTATTTATTTTGTGTATACTAAGAATGTGGAATGATGTTACAACTGCTGTAAATTTCTTATCTACACCTATCTCTCTCTAGAAAGATACTAAAATACACAATTAAGAGAAGCATAGATTATAGTACTTTGTAAAAAATAGGGTGATGGAAATATTCATACTAAAGATCAAAACTTTTGAAGATATAATTTAACTTTTTTTTCATTATTATTCTATCATGGTGTAAAGATAAAGGAAGCTGACACACAGATTGTCTGATCTATTTAATTCTATTTTAAAAATAATAATCATGGTTTACATTGATGATTATTTTTATTTTGTTGTTGTGCTATATTGAAGATATGATTTAATCAATTAGATATTGTTGTTTCTATGAATTTCAACTTGATCCATCAAAAAATAAATATATATTGATTTTGTGGAGTATAATCTACTTGGAATCAATAGTGGTTGAGTTTTAGCTTCTAATATTAAGATGTGGATATTTTAGTACCGTATAAATGAACCAAAAGTCCATGTAAATTAATTGTAAGGTGTCAATTGCCTATACACATTTATGGAAGCTCTTGTAATAAGATCACCTAGTAGTAAAAATCACCAAACTCATGAAGTAAAGCATTGGGGGAGTGGACTAGGCAATTTATTTTCCCTGAAATACTATGTATACTTGTGTTATTTTCATTTATTTAATTCTTCTACTCAGAGAGAATGAAAGGATCTCTTCATTTCAAGCGGGATGTTTTAATACTACCATGTTATTAAAAAGACACAATTAACCCCCCCATGTTATCTTGATCGTAGTATTCCCAACCACAAAATCTGTATCACAGGCATGGATGTACAAATTTCTTTTGGAATTTACAAGGTCGAGATGAAGATTTAGACAACAAAAATCTCAACGGAAAATTTCAGAGAAAGTATGCCGATGATAAGTCCACCTTATTTCAATGGTGAAAATTATGTATACTGGAAAGCTCACATGAGTAAATATTTCAATAATCATAGATTTAAATTTTATATAGTGATTTTAGAACCTTATGAAATGCCTTGAGAACCAGAAATGTGGGATGATGCTAAGGAATATGAGTATTATATTACTTCTAAAGTAACAAATGTAATTATGTTTTTTATTGGTCGTCATGAATTTTATTTTGTTTCTAAATGTGATACTACCTATGGGATGTGGAAGAATAATTACATTATATATGAAGGAAAATAATATTTTAGACAACTATGTTATTATTCTACCAAATAGAAATTTTACATATTCAGGAATCGGGAATTTGAGAGCATCACTCAGATGAAGGGAAGATAAAAATAAGATTTTAATGATGTTGTAACCTTGGGAACATCAATTCCAGAACAACATCAAGTGTTAAAGGTACTTAGAGTTTTACCTTCTATGTATAATTTAATATAATAATATATTTGAAAATTCACACCAATTAATGAATTGAATATAAAATAATTGGTCATAACCTTCATGATGTCCAAAGAAGAGAAGCGAGAAGAAGATTCAATTATATTTCTATGAAAAATGAATCAATTGTACTCATTGTTTTGATGGAATTTTTTTTTGATTCAGATTATTTTCATTCGGGTTAAAGTGATGAGCTTTAACATATTTCTAAAAAAATGGAAAGCTGTATAAAAATAGAAAAGGGGAATTTATGATTAATAAAGAGAATGAAATCAGATGCTATGAGTGTAAAAAGAACAGTCATCTGAGACCTGACTATCCTTTTCATAAAGCTCATAGGAATTTACAATATAAATGAAAAGGAAATAAAGTAATCAATTATAATATTTTTACATATGACGACTCATGTTTTGAAGCTTCTATAAACTCATAAGCGGAGCATGAAAATAAAAAGGTTAATCTAGGTCTTATTGTTCATGCTGATGAGCTACAATTTTCTTTCTCTAAAATATCTAATTCATAATGTCTTTATTATGATGAAAATAATATATTATTTTTAGGATTCAATATAAATTTTAATATTTAATGAAAGATAATATTAATCCTCGAAAATATTATGATGCTATTTCAATTGATAATGAAATTTTTCAATTTTTTCTTGCAGATTTAAGATCTAATAATTTTAAAATTTTCTTATCCTCTAAATGAAACAAAAAATAAAGAATTATTGTTTGATGTTGGTAATTTTATGAAATATTTGTGTATTATTATCAAGGTAGAGAATTATTTGAATCAAATTATTGGTAAAAATAAAATTCACAATATAAAACTTAGTATTGATAGTAATGGATCTATAGGAAAATTGAAATCTCACGGTGTTTTTTTTAAATGGAGGTTGTTTAAACCACCGCTATATCCTTCAGTAGCGGTTTTCTAAAACCACTGCTAAATTGTGTGTCAGGAAACTATTGGAGGTGGTTAAAGCAATTTAGCAGTGGTTTATGGGAACCTTTGTAGTTGGTGCTTTTTTGCGGCGGTTATCTTGTTTTTCACGGTGGTTTTTCTGAGAAGGAGATTAATTTTTTTAGCGGTAGTTAAATTACCCACTAAAAGAAGTAATGGCCTGCCCAGACAAATGGCCGTGAAAAACAATATTACCGCCATGAAAAAGTGCAGAAGATGGGCCACAGTAGAGGCTTTTAAAACTGCCTCGAAATTTAAGACCGTAGTGGCGGTTAAATCCACCTCTAATAAGAAATAATGACATTTAGTAGCTGTTAAAACCACCGATAAATATACCTGTTATAGTAATCATTGTTTAAAACCATAGCTAAAAAGATGATTTACAATAAAGAACCAGTTTCTATATCCCATGTACTAGTGCCCTAAAAAATAATTCCAATAATACCAAAACACCAATAGAATACATAATACCGTCAATATGAAAATATATTATTAACTAAGAACAACCAAATGCATCTTTCAGTCAGTAAATGAATGCAGATAAATATATCAAATTACCCTTAGACTTTTAAAAAAAATTATAAACAAGCATATACATCGTATTTCAAGAAAAAAGTGCCAAGCCTAGGTTCAAACTATTCCATCTATACTAATTCCAACCCTAACATAACCCTTCGTATCAACATACATCCCACTATTATTGGTGATAAATATTCCAAAAACTCAGGCCTCCCTACCCATACCTCATCTACCAATAGCAATACAAATATCACATAACATTATATATAAAGGCCTACATCTAGGGAAATTAAATGACAAAAAAACATCAAATATATTCAATATGGATTTTTTTCTCTAAAATAACAATACATCCATTGTACACATATTTAATGGTTTCTGAGATATTATTTTATTGGGTGAATTCATATGTTTTTTTTCTGGGTTTTAAGCTTTATAGAGGCCACAAAATTATTGTATGACAGGAACATGGTAATGGTCAACCATGTGATTCTCCCCAAAAAACCATGTGGCTGGGTTGAAAAAGGATACATGTTGGGGTATGGTTAGAACACAGTAATAGATGATCATGAATCATTTACCTTGAGATATATGTGTCTCAGAATAGTAGAAAAAATAATTGCTAGCACACAATTTACCAAATGAAAATATTCATTCGTTAATGATGTGCTAGAATCTGATATTCAAATAAGAAATAACGGAGATAAATGAGTCTCAATGAATTCTGAAAAGACCAAGAGTATCATGAATACTAGGGAAAGTATAATTTTTTTTATGTTGAATATTTTTAAATTTTAGAAATGGAAATGTAGTGGTAAGTGCATTGGGATTGAAAATGTTGGATAAGATATTATAATGAATAATTGTATTTAAGAAAAATTAATCATCATAATAATGGGTCGACATATATGGTTCATATCACACACGATAACTCAAGACATAAAAGGTAACATTAAAAATCAATAAAATACAAAAAAACATCAGAAATCAATGAAATAATTTTTTCTTCCATTACTATGTTCTGATTTCACTTGACGATGCACATCGAACCCGTTTCCCAAGATCATTCAAAGGATGAACCTTCCGAAATTCTATTTCAACATTCCATGTTGTCCCAGTATTTCATAACAAGTTAACTACTATGAAGATGGTATACGATCAATTAAACTTTTAAATTTTGATTTATTTAGCCGAAATCTATGAGATGCATCAAGAAATCATCGATGGCACAAGAAGAACCATTTACTACTGTGAGGTATCCATTTGGGCTCAAAATAAAAGTTATAAACAGGAAAATGAAAACCCATATAAATTTTCCAACTAGATAAATTCCCAAGCCCAAGGAAGTCACTAATGGTCCACATTAATGCAACATGCATTATGGAAATTGTTTTAGAAGAATCATCCAATGTCTCAACACTATTTCTCCATAACTCCTATAATTCTTCAATCAAAGTCTAAAAATATACATCAATATCATTTCCAGGCATTGGTTTTATAGGAATAATCATAGAAATGATAGAAGATGTTTTTTCATACACATCAACAAAGGTATATTGTAAGGGATCAAAACCACTGGTCAAATGCTATAACTGGTACTCAGAGTCCCAAATGTGTTGAATCCATCGCTAGCCAATCCCAATCGAACATTACTAGGATCAGCTGAGAAATATAGATTCAATGAATCAAATGTCTTCAATGATTATGAATCTCATGGATGTCTCATTAACCCATCATTATTATTATCTACAAAATTACACTTCACGTGTTCAGCAGTTTTCTATATCATGAATAATCTTGGCAATCGAGGTATTAATGGAATGTAACACAAAACCTTTGTCGGTGTGTTCCCTTTCTTCTTCTTCAAGAATTTATGATGATTTAGACTTCCAACATCACTCATTTACTACCATCAAGAAGAAGAACATTTTTTAATTCTATCTACTTGAATCCTCTCACCATAAAGCATTCAATCATTAGGACACACATGTATTTTAGTATAATTCAGACCAAGACTGTTAAATTTTTTTTTCATATCAAAAAAATACTTGGGAATGTTTACTTCAGGAAATGAATCATGTAAGAATTAATATATCATGGAAATTTCCGTATTTTTAATTCCACATAGACATTTTATATGGTACAACTTTAGAATAAAATAAATCTTTGTATATTTCAAACATCCACTGTACAACTCTTGATTTTTATCACCAACCAAATCATGAAAAAAAAATTTCCTCACCGATGTTTTCTCTTACATTATTCTCCATAGAATCAATTATAGGATCCAATGATATGTTACAATCTTGATCTGGTTCTATTGCAGTCTCAAAAACATCACTTGTAATGTTCTAATTTATAACACCCTCATCTTGTTGTAATATTATGTTTTGCTATTGATAGTGGTGCCTTGCAGTGACGAATGCATCATTTATGAGTTTTTTCATTTAATTTCTCATTTTTGACCATGTTGGGAGCTCATTCTGTGGATTAACATCAGTGTTGAACCTTTCTATAATGTTCAATTCTCTATTCCAAATCCAACACTAATATTGACAAGGGAATTTCTTTAGTATTAAATGTTTATAAACATCAACTCTCTTTAACCATATTCTAAATCTACATTTTGGATATAGACATCTTATTCTCCATTCAATGGATATATTGGAATTTTCAAAATCTAAAAACTCCTTCAACCCCTTAATATACTGAGTTGTGTTCATCGGTAATGTGATCCAGATTTTATCCATGTATATAAAAATGTTCCTAGACAATATTAAAAAAAATTATAACACATAGTTACTACTAAATAGGTAAATAGATTCATACATACTAGTTGAAAAAATATATAAATAAGTTACAAAATATTTTCTGATATAAATACATATGGTAAATCACCCAGTAGAAAACCAAAGTACATATGTGCATGTATGTGTATGCTTATACTCATTTGATTACAAAATAACTTGAAGAAACAAGAAGATAGTGAGTATTTTCTTATGCAATATACATTTTAAGAAGATAGTGAGTATTTTTCAGATATATTTGAGGAAGTATTTCATTAGTTAAAAAGATAAGAGTTAAGCAGAAGCATTATACTATAAGTCACCTTACAAGGAATTGGGATATTTTCAAGTTGATCGTTCTGATATAGTAGTTAGTTGAATTAAAAGTATTATCTTCTACAATTCATGATAGTATATTGAACCACTATTCATGGAATATTATTAATTATATTCTATGTAAGTCGTTGACTTTTAGTTTTAGTGATCAAGCACTGAATAAATGTAATCTTGGTGGCTTGAAGAGGAAGATCAATTGTTGTGTTGCACTGGCTACCTGAATATCTAATGATTTCACTCATTGTGTTAGTATTTTAATTTTGAAACACTAGAGGGAGTCAGTATAAAGAACACTGGTGGGATTCCAGTATAATTTCGGGAAAGGTTCATACCTACCCACCAAGGTTCTACGATGATACCTGACCATCCCACTTGTAATTTGTGATTGACTAATAGTGGAGAATTTGTCTCTTAGATCATCCTGAACGCAACAAGTACGTAGTCACCCACATTTGGGGAGAACCCTGTAAAAATATCATGTGTTTAGATTCTTTTTCTTGTTGTCTTTTATTTGGTATAATTGTGGTTTTTAATAAGAAATATCCATTCACTCTAACAAGTTCAGAGGTATGATGTTAAAAGTACATTAGATTAAGGAAAATGAAATTGGCAAAAAATTGAGTACACTGATTCACCCCAACCTTTTAATGTACCTAGGTGATCAATAAGAAACTTCAATGGACTATATCATAAGGTATTCTATAAATATTATTTATTGTACGACATAGAAAAAAGAAATGCATGCAATAATATTTTTGGAAATATCGTTTCATACAATATAAAGATATCAAAATTCACTACCATGGCCTATTGTATTCTATTACATGGTTATATTGTAAATCATAGAATCATAATTTAAAATTCATTTATATTTATACGATTCAGTGGCATCGAAATGTTAATATGTTATCGTCTGAATCATTCTTCCATGTAAGATATCATTAACAATTATGAAATAAATGAACATAAGAGTTAAGTGCATGAATAGATGGCCACAAACCATTGTAACCACATTACAATTACTCATGTGTTATGTATAACCTGTGTAAATTTATGGAACTCAAGTATTATCCTTGAGAGACCTTATAAGAAAGTGATCACCATTATATGGGGCGGTGTTCTAGATTAACATGCATACTTCTATCTCTCCAATCTAGTGAGCTTTCTTCTTCTTCCTCCTTTATTGTGTGAGGAACTAACATTCCATGAGGGATAGGGAGAATATATCTTTAAAGTCATGTGTTTATTTCAGTTTATTGATAAACCATGGAGGAGGGGGTCTTTCAGTTTTTATTTAATGATCTTTATCAAGAATATTTTTTGAAGATAGTGGTAGTAGTGCTCACCGATATATGGTTAAAAATTGTTCTTTAATTTATGTTTATACATGATTTTAGGGTTCATGCACGGTAGATATTGGGAATTGAGGCCCATTATTTCCCCTTTTACAATAATTAAGTGTTAATAAACCCTTATATACCCATCAAAAACTTCTATCTAAACTTCTATATTCTAGGATGACATTAAACTATAGAATAACCTTCCATATCCCTAGATTACCCTAAACATTATCATACCCTTCCTTCTTCCTCAATAAAATTAAAATCCAACATATCCTTTTTTGTTTTTAGATGATAATAAACTATAATGGAACCTTTTATTCATTTTAATGGGAATCCCAAAATGTGGACTTTTTGAACGCTCTACACAAGGGAACCCCCTCCCAACTAAGGGGTCACTCTAGAGAGAACCACAATAGGGAATGATCTATTTCCAACTGAGATGGTAGAAAATATCAAATGGTGACAACTAGATCGTTGTTGGTTCAACATATTAATTCATCAAATCAGGTGGGTTCTGTCTCATTTCACCCACCGGGTTGGGAACCACGTTACCTGGCAAGATGGGTGGATCTCGAGGGAATGAGAAATACACCTAAGAATGACCTCCCGAGAATCAAAACCTACACATCTCAAAGAACAATATTTTTATGATCCTCACTTTCACTACCATGCCAACGCTGAAGTGTAAAAACGTGTGTAAGGGTAACGATTGCCTCCCACAAGGGCCCCCCGCCAGGCCCAGAGCATGCCACCTGTTCCACATCTAGGAAATGGATTTTAGTCATACCTTATAATAGTAAACTAAAATGTACCAATCCAACTTTATAGATGACTAAAAACTCAATCCTCTCCAATAATGCCTCAATAGTTGGAATTAAGCTATATAATAATCCTTTTACGCATTCTTGAATTACATTAAACTCAAGGGTAACACTTCAATATTTTGATAAAACACTAAACATCAGTGTGACTCCTTTAAGTCTTCCTAGATGACATTTAACATCATTGTAACCTTATATATTCCTTGATTTTAGTAAACTCCAGCATAAAAATTTAAGAATTTATAGGCATCAATAAACACTAGTATAATATTTAAGACTTTATGAATGAAAATATCTCCATCTCAACCTTTAAGTCTTCATAGATAACATTAAAATCTAAAATAATCTTAAAATATTTAAGAACAAAATAAAATCCAGTATAAACCCTTTTAAGCTATTTGAATAGAACTATACTCTAGTATACCCTTTAAGCCTTCCCATATGGATTTAAACTAGGTAATAAACCTCATACCTTTTTATATGGATTTAAACTATGGCATAACTCTCATGGATTCATGTATGGTGATAAATTCTAGAGTGGATTTCAATATGGTTTTAAATTATTTCATAACCTCCCATCCATGTATGATTACTATTTGATAACCTATGATTTGGTATGAAATGATTTAATTTTAGGAGGTGTCCATAAATTTCATAATGAAGTATGATTCAACCAACTTTGAAGAAACCAACCCAAAATCATACCCCAACTACACTATAACGGAATACATACCTGCATGGAGGAATGAAAAAGGTAGTCAACGGTGGAAATGAGCGGTGAGGTGCACTGATGGGCGGTGAGAACCATCCCTGGTGGTAGGGAGGCAAGCTAGGGTTTGGGTCTCACGGGGTTCGGGGGAAGAAGGTGGGGTCACGGGGGTCGGGGGGAGAAGGGGGTTCGGAGTCGAGTGTTGTGGGGAAGTGACGGTGATGGGCAGTGAGAACTGTCACCATCGGCGGGGAGGTGAGCTGGGGTTCATGGATCGCGGGATCGGGGGAAGAATGTATGGTCATGGGGGTCGGAGGGAGAAGGGGTATTGGTGTCGGGGGTAAGTTTCTCCGCTGAAAAAAGGGTTTAGGGGTAGTTTTTAATAAACTACAACTAAACCCATTTAAAAAATGGTTTCGCAGTGGTTTTGTAAACCGCCGCAAAAAGACTACAGCTAAAGGCGATTTATGTTGTAGTGTATAGAGAAACCAAAATTATATAAAAAATATTTTGTTCCTAGTTCTAACAGCAAAATCATGTCCACTGTTAGTTTTTTTTTGTTATGGAATTAATGGAAATTATGTTGATGAAATTTTTTAACAAAAAAATCAATTTCATTGTTTAAATCATGATCATTATTAAAAATTGGTATCTAGATTGAAATATAAAATTCTTGATTAAAATAAACATATTTGGTTATCTAAGTCATTAATTTTTTACACTACCAGAACCAAAAGTGTACGGGTACCAAAAGGCACTTGTATTTTATGCATTTCATGTATTCTCGACTAAACGTTGTCATTATATCATGATGTGGCTTCTTGAAATATATAGGAATTTATTATATTCTTATTTATGTTTCTATAAAATAGAATCTTCATTAGTTATATAATGATTAATCAAGGAAGAAATTTATTTTCAATTTTAATATTCCCTTTAAATTCACTAATTGTTTTTTACATGCGAGATTTTTTTTGTCTTTAATTCCTCTACAATGGATTATTCTCATCCTCAAACAATAAAATATATTCACAGTATTATTTTATCGAATGAATTAATTTTTTCATTTATTTTATCACTCAATGACCATGAAAATTTCTATTTAATTGTTCGATAAATTTTTATCTTGTGTGTAATAATGTAGTTATTGTTTGACTACTTAAACTAATTTCATGGGATTAATTAATTTCTTTGTGTTTTTGATGAATTATTCTATTATTAGATTAAAAGGTTTGGGTAATTTATGACATATGTATAATTTTAATTAAACTTGTTGAAAAAATAATAATTAAATTTCTTGAAAATATTTTAAATAATATTTTGGAAAATCCATTATCTAAATTCAATGAAAATATTTTAATTAAATTAATTGAAAATCCTTTAATTAAATTCTATGAAAATAATTTATTATTTTTATTATATTATTTATTTATATATTTTTTTAAAAAAATTATCAAAATTCATTGAAAATAATTTATTTAGCCTCATTGAATATCATAAAAATTTATTCTTGGTCTCAAAGAGAGTAATTTTATATATTTGTCATGTATTTAAATTTTTTATTATTGTGAAATGAATAAAATGGTTTAATACATTGATGTCAAATAAACATTATTCATTGAATATTACTCTATTTTTTTTTGTAGATCCTAGAATATATCTTTTATTTTTTGAAGGATGGATTAATTTTGGGGGAGATTATATTTTTTTATGTGTATATAAAATATTTCTGAAATATCTCATCTTTTTTATAATTTTTTAAAAAAATTAAATAAAAAATTAAATAAATTTTTTAAATATATACATATATATATATTACACATTTAAAATATTTGAAAAAATAATAATTGTTTTTCAAATAATAAATATTTTATATAAAGAAAAATTTTATTTTTTATATTTTAAATATTTTGAAAATGGAGAATAAAATTTTGTTTTTCAAATTTTATTGTTTTTTCTCTATATAAAATAAAATTCTTATTCATGAAAAAAAGGAAAAATATACAGTTTTTTTAAGGGTTGGGGCCGAAGAATCATTTTTTAATAAATAAAATGCCTTTCTTTCTAGGTATAGGGATACCCATTACGTAGCTCTAAGGCCCAAGGCTATGTGAACTAAATACAAGTCTTTAAATCCCATATTTTGGCATAAAGGACCCTTCGGTGAATAGTACTGCGACACTACCATGTCAGATACAATTCTGTCACTGCTACAGTTCCACCACTCCTACAGTACGCGTGCATTCATCCCTCTTCCCGTATTAGATCCTGGGACTTTTGGATGCCAAACAAGAGCCTCTACCACTTGGGTACATGCTCATTCACAAAAGGGTAAATATATTGTATTGTTTGATATAAAAAAGAACATATATTTTTATCCTTATAAAAAGAGGGAGAAAATGATGGTACAGATTTAGGGTTCTGTAAGTATCAAAAAGGGGGAGATTATTGAGTGTCCCCTTTTCATTCACATTTTTATTTAGTTTTGATAATTACATCAAAACATCAACCACTATTTTCTAATAAAATTTTTATGTGTTTCAAATTTAGTACGTCAAAGTACTTATTTTATATATCGATAAATAGTAATTCAATTGTTATAGTGTTTACTCCATAGGAAAGATAATAATATTATCATCCTTTAATCTATTTATTTGGAAATCCAATTAATTTTTTATGGTGAAAATATTTACTGAAGTTGTTAGAAGCTATTCATGATATATTATAGTTTTTAGGTAAAAATAAATTGGGAATTATAATGACATCAAAAAGTAAATGGAACATATTCATGGGTGCATTATATAATTTTATAGATAATAGAATTATTTAAAAATTATTAGTTTATTTTGAATTATTAAAAGGATTATTTGAAACTCTAAGAAAAATCACTGGTGCTTTTGAAGTAATTTTGATACTGTATAGTGAATAGATTTTAAAACCTATAGTTTTATTTTACTGCAAGTTCTATAGATTTAAATATTCCTTAGTACTTGGGTGATGTAAAGAGAATATTATTATCTTGATTTCATTATATTATATTAATGTATGAAAAGGTGGTTTCGATGGTAAATAAATTCACCAATGTTTTGAATGTAGTTTCCCACCTACTGTTTTCCAAACTTTTATTGCTTCAGCTTTTCTAAGATATCAGGAGCTTGAGAAGTCAGATTGAATCGATACTTTAATATTATGATTTATATTAATATTTCCAAAATATTATTATTTTATGACAAATGCTACATTTAATATTAAAGGGTTCTGAAAAATCATTGAAATATCTAACTGAAAGCTATCCATTTTTCAATTGTTATTTTAAAAACTATATTTGAAATAATAAACTTATGGATTAGAAACCTTACATTCAAATAATGAACACTGGAATTATCTACCCTATTTAATATTTTGGAATCATTATTCATACCTTATGTTTGGATATTGAATGTAAGGTTAATCAATGCTACGTGAGGAATCATATGTTGAAAGGATGAACATATGGATTCTCATCCCAATGATACACTGATCTCTACATTACACATATATGAATGTATGGTTTAGGAACCATACATTGGTAGGAACCCTTCTCTATGTAAAGGAACCATACACTATGTAGATTCACACTACATTTGGTATTTTTTTTGTTATATGAAAGAACCTTATGTTTGACTTTCCAAAGACAATGTTTTAAATCATTGATATTCTGCACTATTTTTGTAGTTGTATTATTATTATTAATGATTGTTATAAAACTATTTTATGTCCAATTTAATGGCCTGCATGCAATTGATTAAGTAATTCAAATTTATAAGTAATGTTATGAATGTATTTGAATCATTAGAATTAAAATATTCATCATTAATTATGCTTCTTGTTTTCAAGAAATGTGTATACCTTATTTAGATAGGTTTTAATGGATTTAAATTGGAGTTATAAATTTTTCAGTGATTCAATTATTATATATATATTATTGAAAAACTTATTTACATTATTTTAAATGCATTTATTAGATATTTATTTTAAGGAAATAAATAGGAAACGGTTCTATAATATTCATGGAATATTAATGAAGGTTATTGACTCTATTTATTTTGGGTATCCTATGGAAGAAGAATGTTCTTAATAATATTGATATTTATCCTCTAAATATATATCTCTATCACAAGAAAATAAAATACACAATTAAGAAAAGAGGAAACATGAATACTCTATTAAAATGAAGGTGATGAAAATATTAATACTAATCCTCTATGCTTTTGAAAAGAGAATTGATCATATTTGGTCATTATTAATATCTCATGGTTTAAAGAAAAAAAATCTGACACTAAATAGTATAATCTATTTGATTCTATTTTAAGAATAAGAGGGTAGTTTCTTGACATTGAAGATTATTTTTATACTCCTATTGTGTTATGTTGAATATCTAATTTCATCTGTTAGTTTTTTCTACAACTATTATGAGCAATATGTACCTTCAATAAAATAAAAAATTTTCAATTTTCTGGACTATCTACTTCTCATAATCAGTCATGGTTGAGTGGAAACATCTCAAACATAGATGTAGATATTTTAGTTCCCTATAAAATAACTATAACACCCTGTAAAATCTTGGTAAGGTTTCAATTGCATGTACTATGTTTCTGGGAGTTCTTGTGATAAAAGTATCTACTAGTGAAAATCACCAAGCTTGAGGAGTAGATCATTGGTAAAGTGGACTAGGGGATTTATGTTCCCTGAACCTCTATACATCCTTGTGTTATTTTTCTCTATTTATTTCCACTACTCAGAGACAAAGAAAGGATCACTTCATTTCAAGAGGGATGTTTTAATAATGTCAGGTTTTTTAAAAGGATAGAATTACCCCCCACCCCCTATTGTGTCTTCATCAAAACCATCACGAACTTAAAAATGTGATGTATAATCTTGGTCATTATTACATTAGAGTCATGAAAAATAATAAACAATGTATAATAATATTTTTAATAATATTAAATATATTGAATATACATGTAATCAATGTACAAAATGTTAGTCCTTGGACAGTAACTCCTACTTAGACTAGGGACAACATTATAAAACAAGTAATCTGCTAGACCTCACATGATAATCATTTTTCTTCTTAGCTAAGAATTTTTTATGCGGTCCTCCACATTGTCTTCCTTGGAAATTATTATCACTACAACCACATACCTCTACAAAAAATCCCTCAATATATGATGTATGTTCTTTATCAACTGATGTGACCTAGTCTCTTTTTTAAGGGTCAATGATGCAGTATTATCACAATAGTCTGTGATTGCATCTTTACTCATTGGTACCAGAAAAAGCTATTGTATTAATGTATGAATTTGTAATGCTTATTTAACTACATTAGAAGTCGCAATAAACATTAAATACACTGTATAATATGCAACAACAACCTACGTTTATCTCTTACATCTCATAACACCTCCCTTAAAATTTAATATGTATCCCATTTTAGAATGAATTTCATCTTGATTAGTTTGGAAACTACAATCTTCATATCCTATGATGACTTGTTCCTCATAACCTCTATAAAATTAGAACATATCAATTATACACCTCAGATAATTAGGTATTGTCTTGAATTCAATCCAATGGAAAACCACCTTAGTCATCTTGATATCATCATACTTCATCAAATGCATATGTGATATATTTCCTAGCACAAAGAATAAAATAAATGAAATAAATGATTGATGACATGTATGGAAACCTATTCATTATATTTCTTTCCCCATATGTCTGAGGTCATATTTTCCAAGAAAGATTAATTCTATGTGATGTTGTAAACAATACCCTCTTGTATTGTTCCATATTGAATCTCTGTTGTATTGTGTAAATGTTTTTACATTGACTTAGGCTGAGAAATCTCTAGGATCTATCATGATGGATCTTTATCCCAAGTATATATTCTTCCTATCCCATGTCCTTCATAGAGAATAATTTTTTCAACCCTCTTTAAAAGTCTGGGAAAGTAATATTTCATTTCCAATGAGTAATATGTATCAAATTATACTATTAAAAAAAATTTCTCTCCCAATAAACCAGTTGTATACATAAGGCTCACACTCATTATTTATGAAAAAAAGTTCCATTATAGATTTATCAAAATGAATGTTCCATGACCTAGATTCTTACTTTAATCCAAAAACGGATTTTTAAAATTTGAAAATCTTGTTGGCATATTCTAGAGACATAAAACCTTTACGTTTTAACATATAGGAATATTTGTGAAGTTTACCATTAAGGAATTTTTTTTTGAAAACCCATTGGAGAAATATCTTACTAATGGTATGCTACAATGGAATGTAGAATTCAAATGTATTTTAGAAATGAAACTGGTTAAAAGGTATCATCGTAGTCAATACCTTGACACTGTTTGAACTCTTTTACAACTATTCATGCCTTATATGTACTTAAGTGTCCATAAATATTTACTTTCACCTTGAATAACCATTTTACAACAACAGGTTTTACATCAACTAAATTACATTGGAAAATTTAAACATATTCTTGGTGCATGGAGTCCATTTCAAAATTCATCATTTATTGCAGTTTGGAAACATATGTGCCACTTAATGCTTTATTATAGGTTAGATGTGCATTAATATCAATATAAAATGAGCCACCATCTACAATTACTATAAAAATATACTGTTTTGGTTCTCTAACCTCTCTTATACTCATATGTTGTACTTCTGTCATTGGAATATTTTCTTCTTCCATGAGGAATTTTGGAACCTATTCTTATGCCAATGCTTATGACCATTAATCATCAACTTCATAAAATTATATCTCACTCCCTCTATTAGTAGTAGATATATTCTCTCTCTCACATAATTTGGTGTGTCTTACCATTATTTACATTTTTTCTGAGGGGTTGTATGTATTTTATCCCCTCATTTCCTTGGGCTATCCTATATAGATACACTTTTAGTGGTTCATGTTTGTTACCTAAATAGTCCTTGAAATTTTTTTCACTAAACCACTCACAAAAATTTGACAACATGGTTTTTCATCCACTCAAAAATTCATTTCGAATACCATTTAACCATTTAGTTGGTACTGGGTTTATTATTTTTATATGCTTTTTGTAATGATTATCACCAAAAGGATAATGGATGAATCATATGACTCGTAATTGATTTCACCATGTCCAACAAGGTGTGGTTACTCAATAATCTTATAACATTACACTGATTTATTTAAGGATGATTTATTTGGGATAACATCTCACACTCCCATAAGTAATCAATTAATTCTTAATCGGGATATTATCAACCATTATCTGATCATAGTTTCTAAAAATTATTTCCAAGATAGTTCTCAAATTTATTCTGTTATTCCATGAATTTATAAAGAGAACACTACTAATACATCATTAAGTAGAAATATCCATATCTACTAAAATAATCACTAAAATTTATGATGTGTGAGTACCCACCCCTTGATTTAATAGAAAAATTTCCATACACACCAGTATAAACAAATTAAGGAAGATATCAATACATTTCACCATTCACACTAACTGCATATGTGGTTATTTGTTTCTTCTAAACATGTGTGACATAAAATAGATTTTTTTACTTCAACAAAATCAAAATTTCAATTTTCATATAATTAGTTCAAGCAATTTTTGTTTAAATAACCTAGTTAGTGAAGCCCATTTTGGGTGTCATAATAGTCATTTGATGTATCTAAATTATCAATTTCTATTTCTTGGTAAATTTAATCCAACACATAATTATGTTAATTTAAATGTCCCTTATAATAACAAATTTCATAATTATAAAAGATTCATTATTTATTCCCAAATTTGAATATTCATCCATTTGTGTATAAACTATATGCCAAAAAAATTCTGTAACTGAAGGAACATAATAACAACCATTTAAATCAAAGAAAATTCCATTAAAAACTGTTTGGTGGTAGTCCTCAATAGATATAGTAGCATGTTTAGATATATTGGATTCTCTTAGATCTACCCCCCATCAGCCAATTTTTCTAAATCTACTACGTTCATATGAATGAATATATATGTGAGCACCACAAGAATTATCTAATACCCAATTTGTCAAAATATATAAATTGAAACTGATAAAAATAAATAACTTCAGTATTACCCTTACTTCTTTGGTTTTGTGTATTTTTTCTTCCAGTGTCCCTTCATGCCACATACGAAACTGACAACTTCTTGTTTCCTTGTTTTCCCCTTGATATTCCTCTTCTTGGAAAGAATGAAGAATCTTTAGACTTAAACAACCTCCCTCTACATTTCCATTTTTTTCTACATATTTATGGATGGAATTTAATGTTTTGTATCCTTATTAACCTTGAAATGAAGGGTGATATGATCTGGAAGATGAGTGACAATGTTTTTTATATAAACATTTACAAAAAAACATGAGAATCACTAAGGTATTTATTCTAGACTATGATTTGTTCCCAAACCTTCAATGAGTCTAAAACATAGAACCTATAAGCACTCAACATATCAAGTTTTCTTGAATTTGTGAGGCCTAACATGGGAACCATGTCCATGATTTCTATAAAATATCTCCTTTGAAATCTCAAAAGTTCCTATCTATATCTCTCATAGTAAAGACCCTGGAGGTGCTCAATAATGTTATATGTATCCATTCTTTTGTGAGGCTTAATGAGTTTAGTAGAAATATATGAAAGAACAAAATATTTAACATGGAATTTGTTGCTCAAAATTTTTTCTTGGACAATGAACTCTTCACCACACACCACTTGTGTAGGTGGATCAAGATGTGATGATTATAGCAAGTAAGATTTCTGTTCATGATAAAAAAACCATAAGTCATTTAAACCACTCATGGAAGTTACTACCATTGTGGAGAATATATTTACCTAATATTTATCATATGGATATTATGGAATAAGAAAATTAAATTTTATTCTAAAATTAAAATAGAATATTATTTGTACTTTTCTTTATTATAAAATTTGTGATAAATAATAAATTCATTCATTTTATTAAATCACGCACTATATTATCATGTTTTAATAAACCTCACCATCCAATTGGAATATCTAGATTCATAGATATTATAGGGTTAGTGATCTATATTCCCCTTCACATAACCCCAAAAGGGTTCTTCAAGATACTTGATGGAATTTAGGTATACAGTTATTTTCCAACAATGGGATTATAGGTCCTTAATCCTTTGAGTGGATTCCTCTATCATGAAATCATGACTTGAATTTCCTCAACAAAAACCCAAAAATTACATAAACTCTAAAAAGTGCTACACTTAATGAGTTAAAATAGTTAATTCATCCCAAAATCCTCATAATAACTCCTCTTATAAGAGTATGTTTCCAAACATGGGTTCGTCAAACACTTAGTTATGTTGAGTATTAGTCATAATAATTTAACGAAAGGCTAAGTATGATGTAATATTAGGTAGAAGTATTTTATTTAATTATGATTAGATGTTATATTGTTTTATTATTTATATGTCTTCATATCATTTAGCTGGTCTTAGTTAATTATTTAGCCAAGTTTGATAAGACATTTACACATAATTCATTTATTTAATTTCCATCTTTGAAAATTAATTCTTTTATTTATGTGATCATGTTATAACTATTGATTTAATGATAATTTGATGAGTGAACATTAAATTACGTTATCATGAATGTCCTTAGTTACAACATTCCAATTATTGACTTGTGTCACACGTGGGGTGCCGTCATTATGGTTATGTCTTGAACCACCTCTACACACAGTGGGAAACTCTAGTGATTATAAATATTTATAACTCCCATATAGAAGACCAGAACCAAATAATTTATTAAAGGTGGATTATAAAAATAACCTTGGACACATATTTCCAACATAATAATTGATGGATATAATATTCACATGCCATCATATTGAATTTATTAATTAATAATTTCAAAACATTGCATTAAATAAAATTTAATAGATTTCAACACATACGATGGTCTTGTTCAAGCTCATGAATTGTCAAACATGAAATTTATATGCATAAATAAATGTCTAACATTCATTTCTTTATCTTTTATTTATTATTAAAATAAAATATCTTGAATTAATTAATTAATTAATTAATTTTCTTTCATCTTATTAATGATATGAATTAATTTTGTAGATACCCATAATTAATGGATTCTTGGAAAATAAGTGGTTGAACCAATAGTTTCATATTTATTAAAACAAATTAACTTATCATTTATAATAATATAAAAAATTTATTAAATTTTTAAAAATAATATGCTTCAATCAATAAATTATGTTTTTAATTCTATATTTTCAATTTAATGTAATTTAATTCTTCCATTAATTGGGAGACTACCCAGTGTGTAAAATTTTGGTACATGTTTTGTACCTGAGTTGTAATGTATCTAATGTACATGTCTGGGGATTTAGTGTGCTAACTTAGCCAGACTACATGGTGTGTATATTTCAGCTACATGTTGCATATCTACATTATATATACCTGGTATGCCCAGTCAACACATAGTGTGCAATAAATGCCTCAAGTGTAGTTAACTACTCAGTTATTCCAAGTACAATGAAAATGGGTACACAACATGTAATCTGACTACTCACCATATAACCAAATTTTATAGGAAAAAAATAAGGCACTTCTCAATGGAATCACCGGTTTTTCATCATTTTTTCTTAAACCATTAAGAAAATGAAAATCTAAATAAAAATTATTAATATGTTGATGACATATTAATTTAAATTGGATTAATGAGTGAATAATATGAAATAAAATATTTAACCATGTTTGTATATGGATCAACAATTGAATATATAAATTTAAATTTAGACGTGACTTCTCAAATGCCAATTGGTGTTTCTATGAACTATGAAAGTGTGCAGTGGTGGAAAATATATTACTATTTCTTTTAATATTTCAATTCCTTAATCGAAGATCAAGGATAACACATTCTAATATTAAAATTAATTTATTTAATATTTGAAGAAAGGACTCATTTAAATTACAGACCATTCTTCATTACTTATTTTGATCATCCAACAACGACTCTTTTGAATTGTCTTCTTGTGTTATAAGGATAAAAGGATATAATCCCTTTAGTGTTAATCTACATGTTCTTCGATATATGCACAGTGGTAATCATTGTCTGGGTACAAGAACCATGAGTTGACTATCATTTATTTCTCATGTTGATCTCTCTTCCCTCGATCATGAATGGATCTCTAATACTTTTATTGTTCTTGTGAGGAATTGAGATTGGTATAATTGAGATTGAATTCATTGTGCATAGAAATTATCTATTCTCGATATTTGATAAAATATACAATAGACATAATCATCTATTTATGGAGATAGGGTTTAGGTTTAAATATAATTTAATTACATTTTGGAAATTAAATAATATTTAAAAACATTATTAATTCCCATTCAATATAATAATAATAATGTTATTATTTTATAGTGTGCACTATCTTTCACAAAAAAATATTATTTAATATTATTGTAAATTAATATTTTTCATCAGACACTATCTTATGCTGTTCGAACTCCTCTAGTAATAGTAGAATAACTGAATTAATATTATATTCAAAAATAAATATTTTATTCAAAATCATGGGAATAAATATTTACTAAAATAGTAAATAAATAATCTAAAAATTTTATTCAAAATATAGTAAATATTTATTTTATTTATATTCACGTAATCAATTATATATTAATTAATAAATAATTATTTATTTATTAACTTTTGAATATTTATGATCAATAAAACATGAATAAAATTATACTTTAATATTGAGAATAATAATAATTCTAATCATAAAATTGAAATTAATTTTAATCAATATCATTATAAAAACAATGTGTGTTACCCTCAAGGATTCATTATCATAGTTATTAGGAAGGATTTTCTAAAGTCCAAGATTACTGTCTAGAAATGGGTCAAGTAACCCATGAAAAATAATGTAGTATCATAGCAATGACAACAAAATATGAATGCACAATTTGTAATATAATCCAATTTTCTTGATATCACATCATGAAATTTTTACATCCATTTCACTAACCTATATGTTTGATACATATTTCGTTAACTATTTGACATATAAATGTCATTAAACCATGGCTATTGAATTTTGGGCGACTATTTTACTCCAATCAATGGTTCAAGATATCAGCTTCCATAAATCTGGAAGGGAAAATGTTTCCTTAACTTATCCATTAATGACATGTAAATCATGATACACACAATTTGCCTTATTTCCTTCCAACACATTTCATGATATTTTTGGTTAGTAAATCAAAGTGCATGATACATCAATGATAATATTAAAGTCTAAGGACCATTACACACACTCAAATATAGGAATACATATTGACACAAAAAAAAATATTGAATTATAACAGGTGGGTCTATTATCATAACATTATGCCTTGGAAATTACTAAATGGTAACATCATGAAAAGATGGTTTATTCGCTGATGATTACTTGCTCCGGACAGTCTATGTACACTATTTCCCAACACAGTGCATTATCCCACCACAAATCATTATTTGAGAATATCTTTATAGAACATCAAGGATCTCATCCTCTTAGGGAACTTATATTATCATATCAATGTGACATATACTATAAGAAAATTTTACATTAGATTCATATAGAACAATGAACAATATGTAACAATGATTTATATAAATATTCAATATATTGAATATACATGTCATAAATGTAAAAAGAGATTGTACTAGGAAAAAAACTCAAATATTATTAATTATGGATTAATTTTATTTAACTATAAATTGAATGTTATGAATATTATTTAAAAATAATATTATGTATATTGGTTATTCATTTTATTGTGTGGTGTTCGAAAAAGTATTAACGAGTTGTTAATGTAGTAATCCTTATTTTATTCTTTTAGTTTCTTAATCATAATAGTGTAATTTTATATGAGTTTGGATAAATGATATTGAAAATTACAATATTTTATATATTGAGTTCAACATGGATTAGTATTCAATAAGGGATCCATAAAAAATTGAATATGTAAATGTTCGGGTGGATAACATTTATGTAAGTTAATATTTGTTTTTTCAAACAAATCGAGTATTCCTATTTTTAAAATATTGTTTTAAAAATGTAGTGTTATCATTAACGAGTGATTGTTTAATGTGATTATTAAGATATTTTTTCATATATAATATAATTAAGACCATAAAAACTAAATATTTTTAAAATATTAGTTTTATTATAACACTTATAATTTAAACAAATATGTTATATTTTTTTAACTCATAAAAGTTTATGTCGTTGTATTTGTATGATGTTTCTCTATATACATAAAAAACATGAAACTCCATCATAATTTATTTACATACTACTTTTTATGTTTGTCTAATTTCAAGATTGAGTTTCATTTAGAAATATATTTATAAAAAAGTATTCAATATTCTTAATGAGTTTTGTTTTCCCTTTTCTGTATGTGTTTTTTTTTCTGCTGCTTGGTATTGCGCATCATGTTTATATGTCTGTAGTTATATATTTTATTATATTTTAATAGAAACAACATTAATTTTTTTTACTAAAAAATGATATTTAAAGTCTTATATATTTTATAATTTAGACGGGATTTCAAAATCAGTTTTACAAAAAATGGCATTGAAACCCATCTATATTTGAAATTTTAGAAGGGTTTTCAATATATATTTTTTGTATACCAATACTAAAAGACCAAATTTATATGAATCTTGTATTCACATTGCTATATAATTAATAAATAAGTGAAAACACTAATGTTAAAGGTGTTTTTACACCATTATATAAAATTTATGATTGTATGCTCGTGGTGAAGAAGGTTTCTTCTAATCAAGTTAGGAAGATATATTTTCAACATTAGGTTTACCAGAAGAAGTTTAAAATGAATTTCCAATATACATTGGGGATTCCATAAGAGTTATTTCATCAAATCAAGAGGAATACTATAAAAATACGTATATCAATTCACATGACACTACCATAAAAAATGAAATTAGGTCAAAGCATTAAGTTTGTTTTTCATTTTTTCATTTGGTTTTTGAAATTTTTAGTTCATATGCCTTTTTTTATCCCAAGTGTGTAATATAAATCTAAATAAAAAATATCATATTCTTTCCACAATGGTTATCTGAAAACCCATCATTGAAAGTCTTAATGTTTCTCTTCGATATTGATTATCAAAATAATGGATTTGAAAAGACACTTAAATAATTGTTTCAACAACTATTTAATTAAAAAAATTTAAAAGTAAAACATAAATCGTTGGATCAGTTGATGTTAGATAGAAAACTGATGATAATGGTCAAATAATGACATTAAATTCAATTTTTCTACTAGTTCATTTTGGAGTGTGATGGTCCAGAGGATCTAGGGCCCAAAGGTCCAATTACATAGACTAAAAATATCATTTTGTATGAATTGTATCACTATTAGAGTAATCCACTATTGTACTTGAAACAATACCTACACTATTGCGGTAATGTAGTACTTTAATAGTAACAAATAAACTAATCCCTATCCAAATTTGATCCCAAGTCTGATTATTATTAATTGATAATTTCATTGTTAATTAATTTGTAATTAGTAATTTATGTGGTAATTAATAATTAATTGAAATATTAATTAATGATAATTGATAATTAAAAACAATAATTTAATTACAATTATTAACATTATTGTTATCAATAATTAATAATAAAAATATTACTAATAAAAAATAGCTATAATGTTATTATTATTTTTCATGTCAGTAATGTAATTAATAATTATATCATTGTTTTTTTAATATCAATTACATAATTGATTATTATTAAATTATAATTAATTTTTTTATTTACACCAATACGTAATGTAATATTAATTATTTGGTTCTATTGATTTAATTAATAATGTATTGTTATATTCATTATAAAATACTTCATTATTAACTATTTTTTTATTAATTGCATTATATTAATTGAGTTATTATTTAAGTTATTAATTATTATTAATTAAAACATAATTATTTATTATTATGATATACATTATTAAAAAAACAATATTTTTACTAATTTATTATTATTACCATATAGAAATTTATAAAAGGATTTCAAGGGTCACTCCTTTCTAAAAAGACGGGTTTAATTAGATTTTAAATAATATTTCTAAATCAATTTTAATGAAAAGTAATACATTATATAATAAAAAATATGTATACATTAAAATTATACCTCTAATTTCTATATATATATATATATATTTATTAAATATAACCGTTAAATTATTTTTTTAGAAACCCCATGTTAAAAAACCCTTTGTTATTATATCTATTATTATTATTAAATAAATTATATTATAATTTTTTAAAAATATGGAAAGATAATATGAAAAAATAGAAATCGTATTTTAAGTTTTTGTATAGATAGTAAGACATGCTCTTGCATAACAACAAGTATTTGAAACTAGCCGACCATATTAAAAAGGATTATTATAGTGGTTGATAAATGTTTTTATAGATTTAGGGTAGTGAATTAAAAATAAAATTAATTTAATTATTATTAATTAATTTTCTATATATTTTTAAAATGATTATAAATTTATAAAAATTATTTTTTTAATATTAAATCTATTTATTTTAAATTCAAAATTTATTTTATAATTTTAAAAAATATAAATACGTATTCAAATGATATAAGGTAGTTAAATGGGTATTTCACAATGTAATAGGTTAAGAGTAGGTAAATACATTTAATAAATAAATGGGCTTTAGTTTTGAAAAAATAAATGGGTTATGATTCAGGTGCTCCAGATTTCATGTGTACCCCACCTATTGGTTGTTATCCCAATATATGTTATAATATTTGATGTAAAATTCACATTTATATCCAATAATTAAATTCCTCCATGAAAATATATATATTTTTGTAAAATTAGAATTTCATGTGATAACTAATGAAAACAATATTAATCACACATTTAAAAAACTACACTTATGTTTATTTTCAAGATATCATTACACATTAACAAATTTAACCATTGAGGAAATAAAATATTTGAGATTTTTTTGAGATGTAATTTGAAAATTTTTTAATCCAATACATCTATAACATACTCATCGACAATTTTATTTGATAGTAAATTTAATAATTATAACTAACATGATTATATTTGTGAATTCACTTAGGTTTTTATAATCATGGTCTTAGATTTTAACTTCAAAACAGTGCCCAAGTGTTTTGATGTGAAGTATTATTCCACCCCAGTAATCCCACACATGATCCAATATATAGTATAATGAAATTTTATAACATTTAGGTTTAATATATTTGTGTATATGAATGAAAATAACACATACAACCATTCTAGAAAATGAAATGTATAATTGAAGAGAATTACTTTATAAAACAGTCTAGAAATTATTGTTGAAGAAAACCATTGTGAATAATAGTGTCATATATTTTATTCCAACCAATTTATCAATTTTCATTCTATATATATATATATATTGAAATCAAAATATCGTGGATATGTGATGTCATTTCCACCTATATAATTGAAATATAACTCATCAACTCCATATAATATCTGAGGATACGTCTTCATCAAAGTGATCCAATAAACCTTTCTTGGAGAAATCTAATATATTATAAATTTCTATGAAAATAAAGAACAAAAGGTATAGAAATTGAGTATCAAGAAATAGTAGAAAGTGGAAGAGAGATAGAGATGGAAATTATATTTTACTATCTCTATGCTACAATATCTCTCACTAATCCTTGAAACCAAATAGTGGTTTCTCTACCCATTTATAGGCATTACAATGGTAGGTGGAAAGGTGGGATTGGTGGGGGTGTGTATCACACTGCTAGTGAAATTTTTAGTCACATTTATTGGCTTCATAACACTCCCCCTTAGGATGCACACCCCTACCAATGTCATACATGTTTTGATACTACCTCATTAAAACCTTTTCTAGAAAAACATAGTGGAATAATAACAAGAATACGAAAAATGATACAGTCACAAATTCCCTCACTAAAAGTTATATTGCATTAAAATTTTTTCAATATACACATTAAAATATCATTAAAATGAATTATAAAGATAAAGGTTGGTAGTTCATTTGTAAATAAATCTTCAACGTTTTGAATTTATTGAACATATTGCACATTGCTATCTTTGTTCTTCAATAACTCTTCTATACAAAAGAAAATTTTTAGAAATAAGTGTTTTTTATCATTCATTATGAAAATATCCTTTAATTTTTTGATTCACACATTGTTATCATGGAATAATATTATTGGGATACGATCCATAGGCAATCAACCTACGGCTGGAATATGTTGATCCATAGACCTAAATAAAACACATTCTATACATGCTACATGTAATGACATTAATTATTCATGATTAGATTAATCATCATGATTTTAAGTTACTTCAAGTAGTGTCTAATTATGTGATCTCCAACATATGAAATTACCTCTAACTATGAACACAGAATTAATTTTGTGATTGTGCATTATACGGATTAGATAAATAACCTACATCTACAAAAATGGACATCATCATTTCTAACTTTTTAGAATATAATAAACCCAAATCAATAGTCCTAAAATATAATGAAACATAATTTTAATTTCATTCTGGTGTAATAATGTTGAGGATAGAATTAAATATTTCAAATATATTATTATAAAAAGATATATCAGGATGAGTACAATTAGCAATATTCATTAGTTTTCCAATAGTACTGTGTTGTGTTACTTCTAGACCAGGAAACTCTTAATTTTATTCCCAATGTTGAAATTCATCATGCTTAGTATTTTAAAATCAATTAACCATTGTATTATTTAAAGTATTTTAATTTTTCATATTAACACATTTTAATGCCTTTTTAGTGTAGTTTTAATGTTGAGAAAATATACCACATAGTATATGCTCATTTTGTAATCGAAGGAAATACTTAGTTTCTCTTGTATAATTCATATCAAATTCATCCTTTTTGTTTCTCATTGCTTCATTAATCTATTATGGTGTTTTAATGATATATAAATCATCATTATAAAATAACAGTAAATGAAAATCTAGATCTTTGTTTCTTAATAAAAACACTAGGGAATATGGGTATATTTACATACCCATTATTAAAAAGATAATAACTCAAAAATTATAACATATATGATTATATTTTTTTAATCCAAACATGGATTTATTCAGTTTATTTTAATATAGGTATTTGGGTTTTGATTTCAATACTTTGAGTATTTTTAATCCGTTAAGGATTCCCATATATGTACTATTATTAGGTGACCCATATAAAAAACATATAATAATATCCATAAGATGCATATTAACATTATTAGCTACTAAAATGATGATTAGATATTGAAAATTAATAGTATCCATAATAGGATAATATGTCTCCTCATAATCAGTTCTATATCTCTGAGAAAAAACTTTTCTGAAAATATAATCTTGGTATCATACAATCTAGGTTTTATCATTATACATGTTCAAAAAAACCTCATTTCTATCCAACATGTTTTACATGTGGTCATAATATTTCCAAACAAATCTCTTATTAAGTTAATTTTATTCAACTTGGACTGTGTCTTACCATTTATTCCTATTAGGTCATTTTATAAATTACATAATAGAACTTGATTCTGGGAGTTCATTTTCTATATCACATGACACAGAATATAAAAATATTTCATCAATATTTTCCACATTATATTAATTCTATATATCACCTTTAGTAGTATAATTAAGAGATATTTCACTATTTTCTAAACCTTCAGGGTTTTCTATATCATGTGAATTCTCTCTATAATTCTCATCATGTGTTTCATTAAGATCAATTATATTTCATGTTTCTTCAAGAACACTCACCTCTATAATTGGGTTGTCAATTTTACTCATTACTTTTCTTTTATATGTATTTTTATCCATAGATCCAATATTTCTTCCTTGCTTTAGGCATATTTTTGAGATTTCAGTAACATTATTGTATAATATTGTCTTTGAGGAATCAATTATAGTTGGTGAATTTATATATGGTATGTTTAATTAAATAATTCCATTTGAATCATTAAATTCATCAAGAAATTGATATTATAGTTCTGAAAAATGTAAAATCTTTTTCACTTCCATCTCAGGCTACTGAGTTGTAATACCCTGGCCCCAGAATTCCGGATTTAGTGAATTATTTTATTACATTGTCATGATTGCAAGGAATTGAATATTAAAGGTAAAATTATTTTAGTAGTCTTGGAAATCCATATTATATACGTGATACCAATAATACATTGGAAAACAAAACAAAACAATATACATATTAAACTAGATGAAATGACTACCATGAACACTTATTCAAGGATTTCCTCTTCAAACCCTGGGAAGAGAAACATAATAAGGGTGATCTAAAATAATAACTAAGGGTAAGTAAAGTATAATCAATAATGAATAAATGGTAATAAATTAACATGGAAATAAAAATAAATAATAACACATTCTATTCAAATAACTAAACAAATAAAAATCAATATGGAAATGTAAGAAACTAACAAATATTCATGGTAATCAATGAATAGAAGAAAAAAGTATCCTTTGATATTTCAACCCGAAATATCATGGATGAATAATAACTGATATATATACGAATTTTATTATGAAATATTTGGTTTCATGTCTTAGTAACATGAGGATCTATACTATCAAGATCGATCTTCTGGACTGTTTAAAAATATAGGTAGAAACTTCTATAATTTGGCCAATTTAATTTTCTCCTAAAACCCTTTCAATGCATCGAGCAGCTATATAAGGTCCAAGATCCACCCATCATTGCATTTCAAAATCATTCATCATATATAATAATAATTTTTATCAATGGAAATTATGTGTTATCAAATATCCCTATTGAATAAAAGATACATATTTATCAATAATTCCCCAATTAATCAAATAACTATTAAATAAAACATCATATGTGAAATGATATAAATTTTAGGGAATAATAATACAAATATTAGAAAAACATAGATATTTAATGAAATTTATAATGAAAACTGATTACATAAGTAAGTTAAATTGCAATGACAATCATTAAGAACATTTTTGATGAGAATCCTCCTTAAACATTCCAAAGTGTCCCAAACTACATGGAAAAAATTGAATCAAAATGTTCAAAATAAGAAAATAGACTTTTGACCTGTTCTTCTATTATGAGTATGGATGGGTACGAAAGGGGAGCACCATATTCATCTGTGTCACGTGATGTGATCCTTGAGTAATACCTTACCCGGAAATTTAAAAAGAAGACAATGTATCATCAGTTTATTTTGTTGTATTTTTATTATTTTATTGACTAAGATAAAAATAATAAAAATAATAAAAATAATATAATAATTAAAAAATGGGAAATGCCATAGGCCATGGGGAAAACCTCGTCACAACCGGCGAAGCCCCGGGGACTCGAACCCAGGACCAAAGGGAGACAGGGGCGCGCGCTTACCACTGAACTACGGCTTAATGTGCTTACTTATTCTATAATTTTTATATATATACTTATATTTTAGTTATATATATATATATTGTTTTGTTTTGTTTTTTTGTTTTCCTTTTTCCAATAGGGAACTTTGCAAGAGACATGGATATCAAAGGACTAAATTCAAGCGACAAGAACTTCAAACTTCAAACACCAGGTGACTTCATTCCATTATCCTCATATTTAAATTTCCTTATTGAACTCTCCTTTTATTTTCTACCCCATTCTAAATTTAATTTTTATGAAACTAGGGACAGTTTCATTCTATGTTGGGGGGTGTGGAAACAAAATGTTTGTTTAAAAAAAACAATGATAAAAAAAGAAGTAAAATTACTTTATCAATCATATAATAACATCTTTCCTGACATTAAATCTACATAGAAAATAAATTTTATTTCCTTGACTCTTTATTTAATTCATGATTAAGTTTAAAAGCATTGATTTTTGAATTTTGGTTGTCCAATAAAAATTTTCATCATTTTTATTTTCATCCATTAAATCAAAAGGCCACAATGCACGTCCTCTAGTCTGTGGGGGTACTAATTTGAATTTTTGGGGTACCATAATAAATAGCATAGGCTGGTTTGATTTTTATGAATAATATGAGTATTCAAAAAAATAATAAATAAAAAATTCGTGTAGAGCAATGGATTGATAAAATGCGAGGCTTTTGACACTTGGGGATCATGACTCCAGAGTTGTCTTGCCCTGTGTTTTTCAATCTATCTCTATTTATGGTAATATGACTTTGTTTTTTATTATGTTAACTCTAGGCGATGCCTGAGTATGTGGTATTCACTTGGTGCCCTAAGGCCTTTGAGTTTGGGAGTCATCGACAAAGTCTTGCTTCATGGGTTAATTTGATTAACTGAAATCTCAATTACTATAGAAATATTGAAAAAAAACCCAAAAATAATAATAATGAAGAATACTCATATTAGTATTAAATGTGATTCCACCTAGCGCTTCCATGATTTCCCCCTTGAATGAAAATGAACCCTCATATCTATTGTGATTCACAACACATCATTACACCTAATTGAGTTGGATGAAGTATGATGATGGATTTGATCAATGGAATGGGCCTGGGATTGGGATCTGCTTTTAATTTAATATTGTTTTAAATTATCTTGATAGGTTATAAAAATATAAATGTGTGCAGTTTACATTGTGAGCACTGTTTGTTATAATGTGTTTGAAGAAAGGAATTCAAATAAAATCATTGAATTATTTGCTCAAGACTAGAAAATATCAAGTTTAGGGGTGTGATTATCCAATAAAAACATATATTTTAATTACATTTTAATGGTATTAAATGTTAATTTTTGATCTTATGGGCCTGAGTTAGTGCATTTTCATTATGAACATCCATTCTCATCATTTGTGCACTTCATGCCTAATATACACCAATTTAGGCCCAATTAGTCATCTGATTCTAAGGAATGTAATTATCAATATTTTAATTTGATATTTTGGGAACTATATCTACACTTAAATTTGAACATTTTTAATTCAGGGATCAATGGATGATTCATAAACGATGATATAGATATTTGGAAATGAATGGAAGCAATTCTAGAGAAGGCAGATTGGACACCAGCCCACTTATGAGACTGTTGGGGCCCCACATACAGTCCCAATTAATACCAAATTTTGTGATATGATAGAAGAAGATTTCAGGAACAAATCCCTCTTCATGAGATAATGCTAATTCGGCCTCTATGGTGGTCATTAAGGCGGTCCAAGTTAGAGATACAATTCTGGTCCAGATTCTGTGGCCCATAAAAACAGCCCACTAATCTGATCATATCTACGAATATACAACTCCAAATGGGCCCAACTTTTATTGACGGTTAGGATAAATCTGGGGATCCATTTTATTCGTTTATGGTTCACTCTAATTCGGCCGTCTAGAAGGTCATAAAAGCGTGTCTGTTCGGTGGATGAAAGCTGGCTTCCACCTTTGGTCAAATGTGGAAAAGTCAAAGTTCCACAAGCTTTCCACCACCCTAGGCCTACCATAATCTAGTGGGATGATTTTTACTATTAGAGGCTCGACCCAAGGCTTCCAAAATGCCTATTTAAGGTAGTTTTGGTGGAGGAGTTGAGAATCTTTGAGCTTGTTTTCACCTTAATGTTATGCTCCCAATTTCTCTTTGTAATGTTCTTCCTTCACATGTACCTTGTTTTAATTAATACTTGTTTCTTAATAAAAGTTCTTCTTCTATTATTATTCTGTTACTATCCTTATCACTTTGATACCGTTGTTTCAAGGTGTGAACTTTTTCATACCAAACCTTGTGAGATTATCACACAATGGTGGAGTGATTGTTATTTTATTGCGTTTTTTTACTTCTCCATTTCCTCCCTCATGAGTCTACTTTCCACATCCTTTGAAACCATAGAATCAATGGAGGGCTAACCCACATATGGGTTGATCCAAGGGAGTATCAAGGGGCTGTATTGGATGTTATTTATCACCTCATTAATGTATAATCACTTCTTTAATTGAGATTTCTATTTGATGATTTTTAAACTCTATCGTCCTTGTTGATTTAAGGTCACATACTTCATGTGCTAATACAAACCTTTACCTTGAAGTGCTCAAAACTTTGATCCTTCAAGTGTATAGGTGATTAGTATTAAAGGGTGTAGGCATTAAACCACTAAGTGATGATGTTGTTTTATCTCCTTAAATGAACCCATCTCAAATTTAATAAATTGAAATCATTAAAAAGAAAATATGTCCAATCCACCCCGAGCGATAACCTAGGATCAACTCATTCTTTTAAATTGAATTTTCATAAATCTATTATTTATACTTTAAAACCATATAAAATCAACCCATGTTGTCCACTTCATATCCAAAAACACTCCATAGAGTGTACGTGTCTATAGGTTTCTTCTTATGTCTCTGAGGTTTCGATAACCCAAGCTAAACTACAAGGACCGTTCTACCTTCATCTCTTGAGTAAATTTGAGCGACAATCAAATTTTGGCGCCATTACCGGGGACCCAAGTAAGTCATCTAAACACCCATTCTATTCTCCCCCATTTATTATATTCTCATCCAAATTCTCTTATCTTGTCCCTTTCTCATATTTTTTTCTTTTGGCGCATGTCCGCCTACACCCGTGATCAATCAAACTGTCTAGTTAGGGTGGATAGTCCTGGGGTTGGAGAGTCAAGTACACCAAGGTAAATCATTCCATTAGATCATAATCTTCCTAATACTCTATAGTCCAAAATTTTCACAATTTCAAAGGAAGTTCTTCAAAGAAACCAACTCATAAACCCGGGTGGGAACCAAAATGGAAACCCAAATGAGGCAGCCCCAAACTTGGGGAATGCAATTGATCAAACCATGAATGACTACATCACACCTTATTGGACCAATGCCCCCTCATGCATTCGAAAAAATTCCCATTGAGATTCCAACTACATATTTAAACCCCATGTCCTAAACCACCTTCCCACATTCCATGTAATGGAGTCCGAGATTCCATACTTTCACATTAAGGAGTTCAATGACATTGTAGAAACCATGTTTCCCCCACATCAACTAGAATCAGCTAAGATGAGGCTATTTCCTTTTTATTTAAAGGATCGAGCTAAAAATTGGATAAAAAATTTGAGACCATCATCCATCAACTCTTGGGACCAACTACAAAGATAATTCTACAAAAAATACTTTCCCCACCATAAAACAATTTGACTTAAAAAGAGTATCCAAAACTTTTTTGAAAATGATGGAGAGTCATTCTATGAAACATGGGAGAGGATCAAAGACACTCTAAACATGGTTCCACACCATGGTTTTTCTATTCCTGAACAAGTGATAATTTTCTATGAAGGGTTGGGTCAGGGCAACAAACAATTTATTGACATGATGTGTAATGGAACCTTTAAAAACAAAGCCCCAAATGATGCTTACGAGGATCTAGAAAGCCTTTCTGAACAAAACAAAACATGGGGAACTTCACCTTATTCTGAAAATCCACAAAGAACTACTAGAATTTATTAACTTATAGAAGAGGAAAGCCTTAGGGATAAACTCTCAACACTCTCTAGGAAGGTTGAAGAGATAAACCTTAGGAAAGTCCATCAAATCCAAACTGTTGACCCTGTTTGCACAATTTGTGACAAGCATGACCATAAGACAGACAACTGCCCAACCATTCCATCCATAAAGGATGTTCTCTTAGGAGGACCCCCAGTCGAAGTAAATTCTTTGAACTTTCAAAAGCCTCAATACCAAAACACCTTCAACCCAAGGTATAACGACCACCCAGGCTTCCGCTTGAAAGATAACCAACAACCTAGCCAACAACAGGGACAAAGTCATTACCCCCATCAGAACTACGAATCCCATATCCAGTTCCAAACCCAACCTATCCAATACCAACAGCCACCGGTCCATTTTCAACAAACCATCCCACCTCCAAAATATCCCCCTGGGATAAACCAACCTACTCAAGCACCCACCCAAACTGTTCCACAAAGCCTACAAGAACAACTGTTCAAACAAATGGAGAGGATTAACTCGGAGGTATTTTCCCTAAAAAAATAACTTCAAACAATCAAAACTAGAAAGGAACCCATGCCTACTCAGGCGGTTCCATCATCAACTTCAAGGGGAGAGTCAAGTTATGCTCAAACAACTCATGAACAACTAAAGGTTGTGACTGTTTCAAGAAGTGGGAAGTCAATTGAGAAACTTGAACAACTAATTCAGAACCCACCTAAAGTTTCAAACTTGGATGAAAATTCAAATGAACCACAAGATCAAACAGAGGAAACTGATAACATTATCAAGGAAACAACTCTTCAACAAACAACCACACAACCTGCACCATTTCCTCAACGCATGAGGGGGGAAACCAATCCTGAATTTAGTGAAACGTTGAGAGAAATATTTTCACAAGTCAAGTTGAACATACCCCTTCTCGATGAAATCCAGACCATACCTGCCTACTCAAAGTACCTTAAGGACTTGTGAACTTTTAAAATAAAATTTTCACATAGAACCCATGTCCTTTTGGCTGCTAATGTGAGTACCACCATTCAAGGGACCATTCCTCCTAAGTTGAAAGACCCAGGTTTCCCTTACATTAATGTTGAACTATGAGAAAGAAAAGTTGTCAAGGCCTTGTGTGACCTAGGTGCTAGTGTCAATCTCATCACATATGTTGTGTACTACTAGTTAGGCCTAGAAGAACTCCAACCCACATCTGTCACACTTCAACTTGCTGATCGTAGCATTAGGGTTCAAAGGGGATTTCAAAGGACGTTCTGGTAAAGGTTGAAAACTTCATCTACCCTGCTGATTTAATTGTCCTTGACAACCATCCAAACTTAGGAAATAAGAAACAAACCCCAATCATCCTTGGTCATCTTTTCCTTGCAACAATAAACTCTTTTATCCGAGTCTTAAATAGTAACATGACCATCACCTTTCGGAACATGAGTCTAGACTTGAACATCTATAATGCAAGCTCACAAATAGGGGATGACGAGGAAATTCATGAATTAATCATGATAGGAAGCATTGATAATGAATCCATGGAACATCAAGGAATATTTGAAGAATGTTTAAGCCAAGATGAGATTTATTTCCTTTATTCATATGAAGGATGTTTTTCTCCTTGGCTTGAATCATTTTCAAATTGCTCTTATGATGAAGTCTTAGATCCAAAAATCAAGAAACCTTTCAAGAAACTACTTTCATGGAGACCACTCCAATTTCATTCCATAAATATGATCAAGTCAATCTAGTAGCTGAAACTTATGCATGTGGGGAATCAATCCTATCTGAAACTCTAAAAAAATAAATTGATCTTGATCCAATGTCCCAATCTTCTTCTAAAATTCTGAACCAACCTGATCTTGAATTGAAGGAACTTCCTGCTGCACTAATGTATGACTTACTATGGGAGAATCAAACACATCCTATTGTAATTTCTTCATCTCTTGAATCCAATCATGAGAGGATGCTTCTAGATGTCCTTAGAAAGCATAAGAAAGCCATTGGTTGGACCCTTTCTGATATTCTTGGGATTATCCCACTTATCGGGACTCATAGGATTCCTCTGGAATCTGATTCAAAGCCATGTCGTCAACCTCAACGACGACTCAATCCTAATATCATGGAGGTAGTAAGGAAGGAACTTCTGAAATTGTTAAAAGCTGGTATCATATATCCCATATATGAGAGTGAGTGGGTGAGCCCAATCCAAGTGGTTCCAAAAAAGGCCGGAATCACAGTTATAACCAATGAGGATGGAGAGATTCTTCCAACAAAGGTGAGTAGTGGATGGAGGGTCTGCATTGACTACAAGAAGCTAAACTCATTCACCAAGAAGGACCATTTCCCCTTACCATTCATTGAACAAGTCCTTGAGAGAGTGGAAGGTCATTCCTTCTACTGTTTCTTAGATGGGTACTCGGGGTACAATCAAATTTAGGTCTCCCTAGAGGATCAAGGGAAGACTACATTCACATGTCCATTCGGAACCTTTGCTTTCAAACGCATTCCCTTCGGGTTATGAAATGACCCTGGAACCTTCCAGCGGTGCATGATGAGAATCTTCTCAGACATGGTTGGGGATTTTTTAGAGGTCTTCATGGATGACTTCTCTGTGTTTGGAGAGACATTTGAGGGATTTTTGAGGAATGTAGAGAGAGTCTTTTCAAGATGTGAAGAAAATAATCTAGTCCTAAACTGGGAAAAATTCAATTTTATGGTTAAAGAGGGACTAGTTTTAGGCCATCTAGTCTCAGGTAGGGGGATTGAAGTTGATAGAGCCAAGGTTGACATCATTCATCACCTTACATCACCCAAAACTACCAAGGAAGTGAGGTCTTTCTTAGTACATGATGGTTTCTATAGAAGATTCATCAAGGAACTTAGTTCAATATCTCGTCCCCTTTGTGCTCTCCTAGTAAAGGATGCTCCATTTGTTTGGACAGAAAGCTATGAGGGTTCATTCTCAACCCTCAAATCCTCTCTCACCTCTCCTCCCATTATGAAATCTCCAAATTGGAACCTTCCTTTCGAACTTATATGTGATGCTAGTGACTTTTCTGTAGGAGCTGTGTTAGGACAACGTTGTGATAAAAATACTTATATCATTGCTTATGAAAGAAAATCCTTAAATGATGCCAAAATCCACTACACCACCACTAAAAATGAGTTACTTTATATTGTGTTTGACTTAGAGAAGTTTAGGTCCTACCTCTTAGGATCCCCCATCACTGTGTTCACTGACCATTCTGCACTAAAATACCTCTTCCAAAAACAAGATGTTAAGGCTAGACTGATTAGGTGGGTCCTTCTCTTACAAGAATTTGACTTCACAATCAAGGATAAAAATGGAGTTGAAAATGTTGTAGCTGATCACCTCTCTAGGATGGAATTAAAAGACAACTCAAATCACCTTTCTGTGTCGGATTCGTTTCCTAATGAACACCTATACTTTGTGAGTGACTGCCCTTGGTATACTGACATAGAAAATTTCTTAGTGACAGGAGTCATTCCAAAATTCTTATGGACTCAAGCTCAAAGGAAATTTCTTTCTGATGTTAGACACTATGTGTTTGATGATCCATACCTCTATAAGTTCTTGCCCTGACCAAGTCATTAGGATGTGTGTTCCAGAATATGAACAAGAGTCCATCCTTAAATTCTGTCACAGTGAGGCATGTGGAGGTCACTTTTCCTCTAAGAAAACATCTGCTAAGATTTCTCAATGTGGACTTTTCTGGCCCACCCTCTCAAGGGACTCCTACACATTTTTTCAAAGCTGTCCTAGGTGTCAACAAGTAGGGTCCATCACAAAAAGGAATCAAATGCCACTCACTCCCATCTTAGTGGTTGAAATATTTGACCGTTGGGGAATTGACTTCATGTGTCTATTACCAAACTCTCGGGGATACCTCTACATACTCTTAGCTGTTGATTATGTCTCAAAATGGGTTGAGTCCATTCCCACTAAGTCCAATGATCATCATGTTGTGATTCAATTTATGAAAGAGAACATATTTTAAAGATTTGGAATTCCTAGGGCTATAATCAGTGATCGAGGAACCCATTTCTGCAACCGCCCATTCTCTTAACTCATGTCTATGTATGGTATTTCTCATAAAGTGTCCACTGCATACCATCCTCAAACCAATGGTCAAGATGAGTTAGCTAATAGGGAGATTAAGAAAATTCTTGAAAAAACTGTCAACCCCTCTAGGAAAGATTGGTCTTAGAAACTATTAGATGCTCTTTGGGCCTATAGAACCACATATAAAACCATTTTAGGAATTTCCCCATATTGGTTTGTTTATGTTAAAGCATTCCATTTCCCAGTGGAGATTGAACATAAGGACTTTTGGGCAATTAAGAAAATGGATTATGACCTCTCATTGGCCGGAACAAAAAGGAAATTAGATCTCAATGAACTGGAGGAACTAAGGATGGAGGCTTATGAAAATTTAAGGATCAATAAGATTAGAGTTCAATACTACCAATCTAGGAATATCAAGGTCAAACATTTTTAACCGGGAAAACTTGTTCTCTTATATAGTTAAAAACTTCATTTACACCCGGGAAAGTTAAGGTCTAGATGGTTAGGTCCTTTCATAGTGCATCATGTATACCCCCATGGGGCAGTAGAGATTCAAGATCCCACTAGTGGTCACATTTTCATGGTCAATGGTCAAAGGTTAAAAACATTCATTGAATCATTCAAT
Source organism: Viscum album (assembly GCA_963277665.1). Taxonomy (NCBI): domain Eukaryota; kingdom Viridiplantae; phylum Streptophyta; class Magnoliopsida; order Santalales; family Viscaceae; genus Viscum; species Viscum album. The sequence continues at coordinate 882,330,852 of OY728155.1, forward strand.
AAACAGAAAATAGATGTTGAGTTAATTGAGCCAATCTATGAACCAGGAAAAAATTGATAAATTTAGGATCTATGTCGGGCTAACGACGTTAAATAAAGCACTACACGGGAGGCAACCCGTGGTTTTTATGTTTCTAATCTTTCTGAATCATCTTTATTTTTCCAATAAGATTAATTAATCATTTTTATATTTAAAAATAAGAAAATAGACTTTTGACCTGTTCTTCTATTATGAGTATGGATGGGTACGAAAGGGGAGCACCATATTCAACCGTGTCACCTGTTGTGATTCTTGAGTAATGCCTTACCCAGAAATTTAAAAAGAAGACAACGTATCATCAGTTTATTTTTTTGTATTTTTATTATTTTATAGGTTAAGATAAAAATAATAAAAATAATATAATAATTAAAAAAGGGGACACGCCAGAGGCCATGGGGCAAACCCCATCACAACCGGCGAAGCCGCGGGGACTCGAACCCGGGACCGAAGGGAGACAGGGGCGCGCGCTTACCACTGACCTACAGCTTAATGTGCTTACATATTATATAATTTCTGTATATATTCTTATATTTTACTTATATATATATATATTGTTTTGTTTGTTTGTATGTTTTCCTTTTTCCACTAGGGAACATTGCAAGAGACATGGATATCAAAGGACTAAATTCAAGCGATAAGAACATCAAACTTTAACCACAAGGTGACTTCATTCCATGATCCTCATATTTCAATTTCCTTATTGAACTCCCCTTTTATTCCTCTACACCATTCTAAATTTTATTTTTACGAAAATAGGGACAGTTTCATTCTAAGTTGGGGGGTGTGGAAAAAAAATGTTTGTTTAAAAAAACAATGATAAAAAGAAGAAGTAAAATTCCTTTATCATTCATATAATAACATATTTTCTCACATTTAAACTACATAGCAAATAACTTTTATTTCCTTGACTCTTAATTTAATTCATGATTATATTTAAAAGCATTTATTTTGGAATTTTGGTTATCCAATGAAAATTTTCATCATTTTTATTTTCATCCATTAAATCAAAATTCCACAATGCACGTCCTCTAGACTGTGGGGTACTAATTTGAATTTTTGGGGTCCCATAATAAATAGCATAGGCTGGTTTTATTTTTATGAATAATATGAGTATTCAAATAATAATAATAATAAAAATTGCATGCAGAGAAATGGATTGATAAAATGCGAGGATTTCGGCACATGGGGATCGTGACTCCAGAGTTGTCTAGCCCTGAGTTTTTCAATCTATCTCTATTTATGGTAATATGACTTTGTTTTTGATTAAGTTAACTCAAGGCGATGGCCGAGTATGTGGGCTTCACTTGGTGCCCTAAGGCCTTTGAGTCTGGGAGTCATTGGCAAAGTCTTGATACATGGGTTAATTTGATTAACTGCAATCTCAATTACTATAGAAATATTGCAAAAAAAATCCAAAAATAATAATAATTAAGAATACTCATATTAGGATAAAATGTGATTCCACCTAGCGCTTCCTTGATTTCCCCCTTGAATGAAAATGAACCCCCGTATCTATTGTGATTCACAACACATCATTACACCTAATTGAGTTGGATGAATTATGATGATGGATTTGATCAAAGGAATGGGCATGGGATTGGGATCTACTTTTAAATTCATCTTGTTTTAAATTATATTGATAGGTTATAAAAATATAAATGTGTGCAGTTTACATTGTGAGCACTGTTTGTTATGATGTGTTTGAAGAAAGGAATTCAAATAAAATCATTGAATTATTTGCTCGGGACTAGAAAATATCAAGTTGGGGGGGGGGTGTGATTATCCAATAAAAAATATATTTTAATTAAATTTTAATGCTATTAAATGTTCATTTTTGATCTTATGGGCCCGAGTTAGTGCATTTTCATTATGAACATCCATTCTCATCATTTGTGCACTTCATGCCTAATATACACCAGTTTATGCCCAATGAATCATCTGATTCTACGGAATGTAATTATCAATATTTTAATTTGATATTTTGGTAACTATATCTAAACATAAATGTGAACATTTTTAATTCAGGGATCATTGGATGATTTATAAACGATGATGGAGATATTTGGAGATGAATGGAAGCAATTCAAGATAAGGGAGATTGGACACCATCCCACTTATGAGACTGTGGGGCCAAACATACAGGTCCAATTAATCCCAAATATTGAGAGATGATAGAAGAAATGTTTAGGAACAAATCACTCCTCATGAGATAATGCTAATGCGTCCTCTATGGTGGTCATTAAGGCAGCCCAAGTTAGAGATACAATTCTGGGACAGATTCTGTAGCCCAGAAAAACAGCCCATTAATATGATCATATCTCCGAATATACAACTCCAAATGGGCCCACATATTACAGACGGTTAGACGAAAGCTGGGGATCCATTTTATTATTCTATGGTCCACTATGATTCGGCCATCTATAAGGTCATCAGATCACGTCTGTTCGGTGGATGAAAGCTGGCTGCCACCTCGGATCAAATGTGGAAAAGTCTAAGTTCCACAAGCTTTCCACCACCCTAGGCCTACCATAATCAAGTGGGAAGCTTTGTACTGTTGGAGGCTCGACCCAAGGCTTCCAAAATGCCTATTTAAGGTAGTGGTGGTGGAGGAGTTGAGAATATTTGAGCTTGTTTTCATCTAAATGTTATGATGCCAATTTCTCGTTGTAATGTTCTTCCTTCACATGTAAGTTGTTTAAATTCATCCTTGTTTCTTAATAAAAGTTCTTCTTCTCTTATTATTCTGTTCTTCTCTTTATCACTTTGATACCGTTTGTTCATGGTGTGAACTTTTTCATACCAAACCATGTGATATTATCACACAACGGTGGAGTGATTATTATTTTATTGCGTTTTTTACTTCTCCATTTCCTCCCTCATGAGTCTACTTTCCGCTTCCATTGAAACCATAGAATCAATGGAGGGATAACCTACTTATATGTTGATCCAAGGAAGTACCAAGGGGCTGGATTTGATGTTATTTATCACCTTATTAATGTATAATTGCTTCTTTAATTGAGATTTTTATTTGATGATTTTTAAACTCCATCGTCCTTATTGAATTTAAGGCCACACTCTTCAAGTGCTAATACAAACCTTTACCTTGAAGTGCTCAAAACTTTGATCCTTCAAGTGTATAGGTGATTAGTATTAAAGGGTGTGGGCATTAAACCAGTAAGTGATGATGTTGTTTTATCTCCATAAATGAACCCATCTCAAATTTAAGAAATTGAAATCATTAAAAAGAAAATACATCCAATCCACCCCCAAAGATAACCTAGGATCAACTCATTCTTTTAAATTGAATTCACTTAAATCTGTTAGTTATACTTTAAAACCATATAAATTCAACCCAATTAGGCCACTTCATAGCCAAAAATAGTCCACAGAATGTACGTGTCTATTGGTTTCTTCTTAGGTCTCTGAGGATTTGATAACCCAATCCAAACTACACGGATCGTTCTACCTTCATCTCTTGGGTAAATTTGAGCGAGAATCACTTGTCCCATTATTCCACTCAAATATTAATGAATTAAATTTTAAAACTTTTTTGGGTATCATATGAACTCCATCACAAAGTAACAATCTAATATTTACTGTAAAACGTATGTTAATTTTTATTACTTTATGACATAACATAATTATCAGGTTCTCAAAACATTATCAACTCAATGAACAAGGACCCAGTAGTTTAACAACTATACCTGATTTTTCTACTCAAAACTAAATGTGACTAGAGTATGAATGTTTCTTGGTCCTTAAAATCATTCCCCTCCCACTAACAGATTTATAGTACAAATGACTCACCTTCCATGGGTTACAGTATAAAAAACGAAATCACATAATATTTGTATATTTGTAGAAATAGTACGCAAGAAAAATATATTAGTGTAAATTCATACGACACCACCAAACAAATCAATGATACAATGATATTAAAATAAACCCCATGATACATATACCACTATATACAAAAGTACATGACTGCAACTGATGTCCCATCCTCTACTACCACCCACTAGACATTCAACATTACTCTGCCCCATCCTATAAACCAACATCAAATCAACATGCAACTCATTTCAACAACATATAAAAATTTAACAAGATGAACATGTGGGTGGTGAGTACAAGTCCTATTAAGATATTCATAAGACTTCTCATATACCCCAGGAATGTAAAAATCTGACAAGATACAAATGAATTCTATAAAGCATGCCTTGAACCCATGTCAGTTCATAAAACCATATGAAATCACTTTAACAATAAACATGATTTTCCCAAACTATAACCCACACAACATCCAAATTTTGTTTCTAAATAGAACACCACACATTTTTTTCTCAACAAAAAACTGAGGGGATCTAAAATAATGATCCATAATCATGAATGGGGATCTCCTACTCACAAGTGGACTGACTACCTTCATACATCACCCTGTCATTACTGACACTATCATTATACCCAAGTAAGAGTTTACCACAACCTCACCTCATTATTTGTGATGAGGTCCCCACATCCTACAGGATTTTTTCCAAATGACTTGTCTAATACCTAACCCAACATAAATTAATGGACTCAATAAATCAATAACATTAACTAACAACTCAATTACACATCTTAAAAACCTCATCCCTAAAACTCAATAAACCACCCTAATAACATCACCAGTATAATATAGTTAACAATAAAAATAACATCAATAATTTTTTATAATGTAAATTCACAATATCAACAATAATAATAATCCCAATAATTTAAACGCACTTTCAACCATAATGTGAAGACCCACTTTTCAACCACACTTTAAATTTTTTCTCAATTCTTTGAAAACACACCTGCACCTAGAAATCCACCATCTCCTTTTCACCAACACAACTCATGTTAAAAACCATTTTCCCAAAAATATAACCACTAAAATATAATTATTTTAGCACTAGAAAATAATTTAAATAACATGACTCATTCAAGATCATGTTATTTTTTACAAAATATGTTCAGTGAGAAGATAATGATGTTAGAATGTAGTGAAACCAAATTCATGACCCTGACTATTTATATCCTATATGAGCCCCTAAACATAAAACACCATCAATCGAATGGGTTCTCTATGCCTGAAAGAAACTCCCAATTCAAATCCATAGATCCAGAGAGAGTATAAATATTTTAAGGAAGAACATAACTTTGATATGACACCCAAACCATCATATATTCTGTGGATAAGAGATAAAAAATAAACAAAAAATCACACTAGAGTTATGATCCCTATGAAATAGGGAAGAAATGTTACCGTAAAAAAAACCCAAATATGGTAAAATTTGAATTTTTTGGAGGTATTTTTAGTGGATTCATGACTCAGTTATATAGTTTTATGTGGCTATACATCATCCATGTATTCCTCTCTACAATCTGAATAACTATTTCCCCCACTCGCCAAGGGATTATATACATTCCCTCATGTTGTGAACCTTCCCAAAATCCTCCTAAAACACCTAGTATTATCTCTAAGCTACCCCAAACACATTATTCTACTATTCCTACACATCCAAGAACTACAAAATAGCTCAACACACCTCCCTATACTATTTAAACCATCCAACCCAAATCATATTCATAAATTACAAATCCCGAATCTTATAATTCTTCCATCCAAAAACATTTTTCATATTTGAAAAACTAGGTACAAGACAATTCATTAAACTATCAAGAATCTATTATTCACTATTGAAATCCATTTGATCATGTATAGGGACTATAACCTACTAAATATAACCACTAAGACCATTATGTCAATACCATTTCATGAGATTTCCCTTCCATATTCAACTCAATCCACATTATTCCATTACTATACTGACACAATAATGGATACAACACCAAAAATAATCCAAAATAGATATTCAACCATTATTAATACCTCAACATGGAGATCAGGGAAAATGGAATCATAAAAAATTGATAAAAATGTTACTAAAATTTGTATACTTAAAACTATTATAATAAGGGTCAGTCCAATATATGCATTACGCAAATCATCTATGAACTATGAATTTGTTTCACCTTTTTACAAATAGACATTTCTAGTGAGAAGTGGTTATGGAGATCTTGTATCCAATTGACTCGATGGTGAATCCATATAAAATATTGTAATCTCAAACTTGACCTTCCAAAACACAATCATCAACTCATTGATGGATTTTAGTGGTGCTTCCATCTTGTTTGTTATGAGTGATGTGTGATATCAAATTTATGGATCTTGTTTCATTAAGAGAGCTTGCATATAGGTATATGGTGATCATATGTTTTGTATTATTTTTGGATTTTTACGTGTGGTTCATATTTATACTTGATATTACTTACAATTTTGGTGGTTTAGTGTTCCATAACCTATAGAGTCCCAGAACACATTCTAGAAAGAATTGAGACTCCAGATTTTGGTGGAATACAATCTAGGAAATTCAATTTTGGATAGTTTTTCTAACATTATTTTAATTATTTTAAATAAACACATAATAACATTCCCACTAAACTGAAACTTTTGTTCAATGTGATGATTTTCCATTAAAATTTTACTTAATATATCAATAAATTCACTAATACTTCTGATCATGCTACCAAATTAATCCCAAACATATATCATAAAAAATTTACACTTTTTTACCTAATATATATTCATTTGATATTCTGTATCATTAAAAAAAATTATATTAAATATGCCATAAATTATAATCAAATTATATCGTCAACATTTTCTAGAAGCCTAAAAACATCATCAAATAACATCAGTGCTAGAAATCACTTTTATAAATGCTAAAAAAGTGTTGTTGTGAGAGTCTTTTAAAAAAAGATAATTTTATCGGTGTTAATGCTAGCACTGATAAAATCCCTTCTTAGATACTATATGGTTCTTTCAGTTATATTTGTAACATTCTACAATATTTTTTAGTAAACATAATTAAAAAAATTATCTATAGTTAAAATATTTCGTCAAATATAAAAAAATAGATTTAGTTTATATTATATAATTATTATAATATAAATACAACATTAATTAATTTCAACAAATTAAATTACTTCGATGTACTGTTTAACTGAAAACAAAAATAATTACAACCAGTATAAAAAATCAATCCTTATAGTAATCCTTATACAATGATCAATGCATCCTCATACAAAATAAACGTGTGTATGTAATAAAATTAACATTTATTTTACTAATAGTACATAAAAAAATAAAAAATTATTATTGTTACAATTATCTATAATGAATTATAAAATTAAATTGGAAAATTTTCCATCAATTCCTACATGTCACAGTAGAAAATAAATATTTTTAAAGTATCATGAAAATCAAATAACATTTATATGGATGTCTGTATGTGACGTGTGTTTTGAACGAAAATTATATTTTGAAATGAGAACACACATTCAGTCATACTAGTCACGTCGTGTGTCAGATTGATGTATTGTTAATTCCCACACCTCTTAAAGGAATAATCGATCATTTAAATAAATTATCAGGTAAATATGAGTGTGTTTTCTTGGTTTTGATTATGTGACACATGTTTCGAACTAAAATGTAGTCCTTAAATGAAAACAAACACTTTTAGTCATAATGACCACATCATGTGTCATATTGACTTTAATTTAATTCATACAAACCACAAATGAATCAGAGAATATTTTCCTGATTTATCAATACAATTCAGGTATATTTGTTTGGTTTTAAGTATATAACACACATTTAAGAAAAAAATGTCACTTTAAAACTCAAAAAAATATGTTTTCTTCAATTTGGGAACACTATGTGTTGGATTGATGCCTATTTTAGTACATAAAAAATGAATCATATATCATTTTCTTAAAGTATCTTGAAAATTTGAGATTTTTTTTCTTTTTTTACTATGTGATGTGTATTTGTTGTTAAAATGTTATTTTTTAATGAAAAAACACATATCAGAACCTATTTACTTTGTATTGATGTAAAATTGATACATATATGTCACAGATGAATAATAATTATTTATTATAAATTAATAAGACAATAAGAGAACATTTTTTTGGTTTCAAGTATGTGATGCATGTTTGAAATAAAAATTTCACTTTGAAATGGAAACACACTATTAGTCATACCAGATAAAACATGTATCGAATTGACATGTGGTTAGTTATAACTTTTTACATAAGGATTATAATTTTTCTAACGTAACAATATAACTTGAAGGTGGTTTCTCTATTTTGAATATTTGATGTGCGTTTTGAAATAAAATGTCAGTTTTAAATGAATACACGCACTTTCAATCATTCCATCCACACTATTTCTTAGAATGGCATGTGGTTTATTCCAATATATATCAAATTAATTATGGACTTTTTTTTATAAAATATTTGGATAATCCATGTTTGATTGATAAATATTGAATATGTGATATGTTTTCAACAAAAATGAAATTTTTGAATGAAAACATGTACTCTCTATCATATCAGCCACACTATGTGTCAAATAGAAGTGTGGTTAATTAATTAGAAGCATGAATAAATTTTAGATCATTGAATATAATTTTCAATACAATATGATCAGTTTTTCTAGGTTTTGACTATGTGATGAACATTTTGAACTAAAATATTGTTATTAAATGGAAACACACACATTATATTATACCAGTCACACTGTCTATTATATTGGTGTATAGTTATTTTCTACACATCATAAATAAATCACATTCCATTTTAATAAATCATAAAGTCAATTTAATCTTGGTTTCTTAGTTTTCACTATGTGATGCATATTGTGAGAACTAAAATTTTACATTTAAATGAACACACATACTTTTATTCATATGGACTAAATAGTGTGTTTGATTACTGTGAATTTAATTCTTACACACAATAAAGGAATTATAGATTTATTTCATTAAATTTTAAGATAATAAATGTAATTTTTATTGTTTTTGAGTGTTTGGAAGAGGTTTTTGAAGAAAAATTTCATTTTTAAATGAAAACATGCACTTCTGGTCATACAGACCACACCGTGTAAATTATTGAAATGAGATTAATTCCTAAATATCAAAAATAAATCACATTTCGTTATTATACATTAACAAGACAATATGAATTCATTTTCTCAGTTATGAGTTTTTAATATGCATTTTATACTAGAAATTCATTTTTATACTAAAAACATGTACATTCAGTCAATTATGTCGTGGTGTGTTTCATATTTATGTGTATATAATCTTATACATTACATATTAATCATGACCCATTATATTAAATTATCAATACAATTTCATTGTGTATGCTCAATTTTGATTATGGGTCACACATTTTTAGCAAAGAAAGTTACTTTTATACTTAAAAACATGAACTTTGAGTAATATTGGCCACACCGTGTATTACATTAACATATACATGATTCATACATATAAAAAATGAATCACATAACTGTATCATAATTTATCGAGAAACTCCAAGGGTATTTTCCTGATTTTGAGAAAGTGATAGATGTTGTGATCTAAAATACTACTTTTATACTAAAAACACACACTTTGATTCATTCCAGATGCTTCATGTATAAAATTTACTTGTATTTTATTCATACACATAAAAATGAATCATGAATTTGTAAACTAAAATTTCAATACAATAGTAGTTTTTTCTTACCTTTCTGTATATCATGTGTGTTTCGACCTAAAATATAAATTGTAAATGAAAAAATCTATTTTAATTAATATGAATAACACCATGTGTTATATTTATGTAAGATTAATTTATACCCAATATAAATAAATCACATGTCATTGTTATAAAGTATCAATCAGAGCACATATGATCAGTTTTGTGTGTGTAATGAACTAAAATGTTTCTTTGAGGAGAATAAATATCCTCAAACAAAATTAGAAAAACTCAAAGGGTGTAGGTACAAATGTATATATTCACTCCAAAAGGGTGTGGGAAAAAATTATACAAGTGAAAGTTTCATTCCCAAAACACACTATAATAAATTCAATAACATGTTTTCCTATCAATAAACAAAATATTATCTCACATGAATGTTATTAAAATCTATTATAACCTAAATTAAATCATTACAACACTACTAAACACAAATAAATAAAATAAATATTAAAATGATCCATGTAGAGATCATTATACAATAATTGAGTCTATCATCCTGGAAAAACCTTTTGAAAGATGAATTATGATCTTTGAGAAGTGTGTGAGGATAATGTGTAGTAAATAAGAAACTATTATTTTTGTAAAATTATATTTTTATTGACCATAACAAAACAATTTTTGATTTTTCCATTCAACACATCACGATACTATTTCATTTTGAAATGAGTGTTGTTTGTGGTGTCTTATACTAAACTAATAGTTTTGTGATACTTGATTCATTAATAATAAATGATTAATACAAAATGCATGACATGGTAATACTGAGTTTTGGAAAAATAAATCTAGTTCAATCAAATCAAAAGGAAATTGTAAGGGGAACCAAAAAATGGTGATTAGTCTCTTCATGCGCAAAAACTCTTAGATATTAGAAATGAGTTCTTATAAAGTATAATAATAAAACCACATTTAGCATTAAAAGTGATAAATTTGTCATGATTATAGAACTATATCAAAAGGATATGTGTGAACTATTTTAAGTGAAATATTCATGTAGATTCATATTCATTATGATATTTCTTTATGAAATTGGTAGAAGATAATATTGAAGAAATGAATATGATTGGTATGAATATTTTAGTTGCAGCATCCTATATGCCAAACTATATTATAAGAAATAATTTACCTATCAATAAAATATATTGTTGATTTATTACTAAAATTACATTTCCATATACACATCACACTGATTATATTTGTAAAGGAATAATAAATGTTGAGTCTTAGATGCGTTTATTTATCGTTGAAATATATATCAGGTTTATTCCTAAACTCACATTTCTTTATACACATCATATCCATGAATATACTTACAAATAGGATCAATAATGAGAAATATAAGTCATGCAAAGTCTTTAGTTATATTTTGGCGACATGTTTCCCAAATAATAATGTTACCCTTAAAATATATGCCAACTATAATGAAACATGGCTAACATATAATTTATTATATGAAACAAATCAATTTCTATAGTGTCCCATGCCTTTGTAAACATATTATTACATTATTCTTAAACATAAATATCCTATAATATGTCACAAGAACAATAAATTCATATTTTCATTGGAAAACAATGATCTTAATAAATCAGAATAAACGTAAAATATAGAATCCTGGTTTAATTCTCTATAATGAGATCTTAAAATGACTTTGATATCCTAAAAAAAATTTAACTGGATGAATACATAACAAAATGGGTGATCTAAAATACCGTTATGTGAATAGACATGATAATTAATGTGGGTCAGGAGTATAACATGATATGAAAAAAGAAAAATCTCATGGGTATAAATTTAAGAGCATAATATGAATAAAAATATATCATATGTTCATATCATCATAGGAAATTTGGAAAAAACATTATTATATGACATAAACATGAGTTAATGATAACAGCCAATATAATGTCATCTGGTGAAAAAAGTCCCATAATGGATTAGGTTTACAATCTATTCCCATAAATGATGCCTCGTGAGTCTAAAACATTATAAATTCATTGAGTGATTCTTATGTGAACCCATCCTAACATTTTCATGATTTATTTGTGCCACAGAAATTAAATCAATCCAAAATTATAAACATAATAATTACCCATGGAAAGAACTGGGCTTTATAATCTTATCTCATGTCAAAATAAAAGGAGAATTTCACAAGGAATAAATTAAATAGATTATTATAGGACATGAATTATACCTTCAATGTAATGGATAGTGAGAAATGTATATATGGGACAAAAATAAATTCCAAATTTTAAGCATTACATAACATTAAACATGGTTATATTTGAAAAATTTAAATACTTTTAAAAAGAATGAAAAAAATATCCATGATAGTAAATTTTCAACTTTTAAAATAAAATTTTAAAAAATTAAAAAATATGGTGGAAGTAATTTTATTTTAAAATAAACAAGGAAATGTATAAAGGAATGATCATGGAAAGTTATGGTGGAAAATACTTTTAATGTTGTACCTGATAAAACCAATATTTCTTTCGTATTTTCATTAGAATGTAATGAATTACCTTGTTCATAGAATATAATGAAGATTCAATTTAATCTATTTTGTACAAGAGTAAGAATGGTTAAAAATAAATTTAAAAAAATAATAGAAAAATTTTTAAAAACTTTTTTAATAAACATTAAATAATACATCGATATGGATGAGAAAGTGTTTTCAATTAAAAAAAGAACAAAATTCGATTTTACTTAAAAAAATCTCAATCTTTAAAAGTACAAAAGAAACTAAAATTGTATTATGACCTTAAAATTTAATAAAAAAATATTATAATGAAATGCAAGAATGTTATTATAAAATGATACAATAATTTCCTATAATAGAAATTCAAACATAAACAATCCTGATTAAAATGAGATTGAAACATGATCCCTTACCACTTTGGTAGCTTTTGAATAATTATTCCCATTGATAATGTAAATGAATTGTAGAATAATATATAAATAAGTATAAAGGATTCATGATATAATATTTATAAGGGAAATATATACACCATTCAAAATAAATTATGTTATTAAAAAACAAGTAACTCAAAGAAGGAGGTTCTAAGACGAAACCCCTACAAAAATCATACTGTTGAAGTGTGGATTAATTAATGAATTGATTATTGGTATCAAATGTAAATAAAAATATAAAATTTTAAATTACATATAAGACAGTCAAATTTCATTTCACACATAATTTTATCATAACATAATCACTAAAATATAATTTTAACCTAATGAATGGAAATTGAGTTAAGAAATGCCTTACCTCAAGCCTGAATCATCCTATTCATTATTTATCTTCATGAATAATAAAATTATTCTAATTATTTTATTTCATAAAAAAATAATTTTTATTATTCCTTTTATTTGGTTTCCATTTTATATTCAATGGGTAAAACAATTAATTTCATGTTGGATGTTTTATTGATAGAGGACTAATATGTCCAAAATCACATCGGTAAGTTAAAAATGGTCAAAAATATTAATATTTAATCATAAAAATAATATTAATAATGATATAAATATTATTTTTATACATAAATTATAATATTAAAACCATCGATGAAATATGTTATTAAAAATTAACTACATTACAATCAAGGAGATTCTAGGTATTACATTCGCATGAGCAACATTTACATTTTTCGATAATCATGATGGAAGGTATGTAATACTATTTTATATTTATAGGATAAAAATTATATCATAAATATCATATTATTACTTTAATTATTCCTTAAACATACCATCTGTTTCATTTATTAGTAAAAATGAATCGCATCGCTTCACGAGGCTGTAGTATGTCGTACACATGAACAAAAATATCATTTATTAAATGGATGGTAAGGTAAGAAATTAAATGATATATTTATATAATAAAATTATTAAGATTTAATTATTATAAAATATTAACATAAAATTATCCTTTATTAATATCTATGTAAACTGTAACTAAAAAACATATCACATCACTTTGCTAGGTGGTAGCCTGACACACACATGTTTGGCGTTATCGTATTCACTACAGAGTGGATAGTAAAAAATGGTATGTGATATTATAATTACATAAGTATAATGATAACATAAATTTAATATAAAAATTTTTAACAAAAAATTATATCCATCCTAGATGAGTGGTGATGGAAAATGAATTATATCAGTTCGTGGGATGGTAGTTTTTCATACACACGATCAGTAATTTTGTTTCCCATTTGAGGGAGGAGGATATGGATGAAATTTATGACCAAAACATAAAACATTATTAATATATTTAAGATAACATGGTTATTATATCAAAAATATTTAATAATATTATAATGATTGGGATTAAGAAATAAAAAAAATATTGGTTGAGCATGTTACCTCTAATAAGAACAACTTTTTAGGTTAGAACTAAAATACTTCCTAAGTTATCATTATGATCAAACCAAGGATTATAGGATGAGAGGATGAAATTAATTAACTTATTAAGGTATTTTTTTTCTAACCAACTGGTTTTGGAATGTGTAAAAGATAGTACAAGGGTATCCTTTTATAAGTGGGGGAGAGGACACGCTTGAATTTTTTTAAAAACTTGAATTCCATGAATGTTTTTATAATAAAAAATGAATCCAAAATGGAACATTTTATAAAATTAAAATAAATAAGGTCTATTTATGACAATATGATTTAAATTTAAAATTTTTGGGTCATTTTAACCCTTTTATTTTTAATTTAACCCTTAGTAAACCTGTTTTTACATTAATCACGGGAAATAATTTTTAATGTTTTCTGTATTCAGTATAGTGAAAATTTGAGTTTAATCTATTGGATAATATTTATTATTATGATTATAAATTTATAATTTTTTTTATTAATTCATTTCTTTTAATAGGAAAATTTATTTTAAAATGAATCCCATAAACTCGACAACAAAAGAAGGTTTCCAAAGATAAATGTTTTGTAAGTAGATAATGTTTTACTATAAAATTTCAATATATAACTGATAAAAATGATAAAAAGTGGATTAATTTTTATTTAATTGATCTAATTTTTCTTTTATAACTACTTTAAAATTAAATGGGGCCTATAACCTCTATAAATAAAATTATTTTTTTTAAAAATATAGTATTTTTAACAATTCATTGAAAAATAATTTTTTTAGGAAAATCACAATGATTCAACCTAATACATATTTAGAAATGATTATTTAGAAATTAATTTAATTTCGTAATGTAAATTTTCTATAATTATTAAAAATAAGTTTTATTTTATCTGTAAAAATTGCAACTAAAGCACCTTTTACAAAAATTATATTTTTAAGAATATAATTATTATTATTTCAAATGGTTTTTATTTTATTTACAATGAGTATATAACCCTTTAATATATTTAATATATGTGTAAACCTTAATTTTTTATAATTTACGACATCATATTCAAACCATCTAACTTAAAACTGAGATTATAATTTACATGTTTAGATAATAATATTTTCATTGAGTATAATGTTTTATTTAATCTCGGTGTTGTGTGAATCACAAGCTATAAATGAAGTTTAATTTATTAAAAATAAATATATCATAAAGCCTTTGGGTGTTACATTTTACACCCATAAAAAAAATTCTTCATCACATTTTTAATTTATTCTTAGTAATCAAGGTTTTTTCATTAAAAAATTTCATTTTGGAAAACCCCACATCATAAAAATAGTCAATAAAATATTATCTAAAAAATAGGGAAGGGGAAACATGAAGGTCATAATATTACTAGGTTTTAACATTAGATAAAATTTTTGGGATGTGAAAATACATACATGGATGAATGTATAAATATTTTTTAAGAGTGATATAGATCATTTATCATCAAAAGGTGAATGGTCATGGGAAAGTCAAAACCCAAAAAACCCTAAATCTATGATGAATTAAAAGACTATTGATTCATTGGATAAGAAGATAATAGGTTAATATTATTGTTTCAAGATATGTTTCCTTATGTTGATGGATTATTTTCTATCTCAACTAATAATAATGGAAATATATTTTCTTTATTAATATAATTTCATCATTTCATCAATTTCCACCAAAATCTCATTTTTCATCTAAATGATGATTATTGAAGATTAATTTTACATGTATGGTACACTAATATAATATTTTAACATATTACATATTCTATAAAATAATAAAAAGTTATTTAAACTATTAATATTAAAACAATAATGGTTATCACAATGTAAGATAATTCCCAAAATGAATATCAATATATCAACATCTAATTTTTAATAAAAAAACTAAATGTTCAACATAAGTAATTATGTAAATAAATAACACTATATCCTAAATAACCTCAAAAAACCAAAAAATAAATAAGGTTTTAACCTCAATGGTTATCTCTAATCCATTAAGTGACATAAAAATAACATAATATCGTTTTTCCCAAATAATCCATTTCTTTAAGCCTAAAGGTTACATATACTTCAACCAAATAAATCTTATCTTGAAATTTCAATAATCAACTAAAAATATTTCATAACATAATATTTAATTATCAAAAAAAATTAAAATAAATGACATATTAACCCGTACATCATGTATTCTAGTGGTAGGCATTTCACCTTTATCACCCTTCGGTTGTGGGTTCTAACCCCATGAGCTTCCAGAAAGGATGAGTTCTTATCTCCCATAAGGTTTTTACCTTTTATAATACTATGGAAAACATTATTTGATAATAATATTCATAATTAATCATGATCCTATAATGTTTTCAATAGTATGAAAAATATAGTTAAGTAATACATTTGTCATCAAATCACCTTTTTAACCACTAATGTTTTTTATGTATATCATTTTTCCATGAAATCAGAATATTTTAATTTAAAATAATTACCTTAATATAAATTTTTTTTACAAGAACATATTTTATTCCATTATGTGTTTTTATATATATTATTATTATACAATTACATCACATTTATAGGTCAGTAGTACAATTCAATGAATTATTTAAATAATTAAATTAAACTATTACATACTAATGTATAGACATTTCCTGGTTCTTATAAAATACCATTGATAAAAAATCATAGTAAACACAATTATTTATTCCAAATATATAAATACTTCAAACCATACTCTTTAATCATTTAAATGGAATTGATAATTTTTTGACCTGGGAGTTAATCCTTGGATTGCGGTATTAACTTGGATAATGAAAATATTTCCCACATTTATGTCATTTAAATATAAATGGTTCATTAAGATGAACTTAATTTCCCTAAATTGATCTCTTCAATTTATTCTTATTGATTACATGATTTATGACCCTCTTTTCCACACATAAAACATCTTCTAATCCCCTTATGTAATTTTCCAGGGTGCCTCTTTCCATATTTTTGACATGTATGAAATTGAATCTTATTATCTTTATGATATTTAAAACATGAATTTATATGATACACCATCCTTCTCTTCTTTGGTGATATTGTAAATTAAATAATATTCTAATTGTTAATCATAATTTTGGTTAACTCCTATAGAATGATCATGATATGTTTAACATCTCTTCCAATTAGTTTAGGAATCTCCTTGGGTCAAGCATTACATTTCCCATCACATTGGTTATTTGAATTATTTCTTCTATTTCATACCATTAATTATAATTATAAAATAACAATATGAGAATGCATTAACATACCTAAGGGAAACTTATAAACCTATAAGGGATAATTTTTAAAAGATAATTATGTGATGTCATATGGGCCTATAGGTTTAATCTATGTTTTCCATGGTAATGATTCCTATTATGTTTTCTAACACAAATATTTGTTCAAGTACTTCATAATGTATAAAAAAAGTTTGTGAATTTCCAAATCATATCCCCCAAAAGTTTCAAACTACGTACACAATAAGATCAGTTTTTGAATACTAGGTAACTCTTGATTCAATACCGATGTGCCTTTTTCTTAGTTATTTCCACTAGGTACATCTATTCACAATAAAATTCCTCTTGTAGTATCAAATAACTAATGTAATTTCTTGAGACCAATCTCTCTATACATCACCAATATTATATTATATTTTCTTATAACTATAACTATCCTTTGACTTGTCTATATGGTTTTCACTAAATTTGTTTCATCCTAGTTTCCAAAGGATTACTAAACCTTTTATCTTATGCACACTATAGGGACCAAGGACATTTTTTCACATATTTTTACAAGATTATTAAACTCAAATATACATTATTAAAATATAAAAATTGTAAAAGACTATTGTATTTGGAAAACTAGGTTTATAATACCTAAAAAGGAACTTAAAATATGGTATCTATATTTAATTCTGAATAATGCACTCCTAAAATCCTTTTTTATCTTCTAAAACTACATGTTGTAACCTATTGAATACATAAATAAAGGTTTGATCTAAAAATACCATAAGGGGAATAAAAATTATAACTAAACATAAATTGTGATTCTAAATTATTACAGGATATCATAAAAGTAAAGGATCATGAGTAATGACGTGATAGAATAACATAAAGAACATTATACCATATGATTATGAATTTATAATAAATTTTGAAGAAACATATTACATGACATAAAATGTTCCATAAATAACTTCCAATAAAATATCACATTGTGGCTAAATCCCCATAATGGATTAGGTGTACTCCCTAATCCCATATATGACACCTTATGAGACTAAAGTTTTACCCAATGCATTAGATTTCTGCCTAGGAATTACCATCCTAACATGTTCATGAATTATGTGTGACAAAAAAGGAAATAAATTATAATTCACACACATAATAATTACACAAATAAAGAAATGTTTTCTATAATCATATAAAATATCATAATCAAAGGAAAATTTCCTAATGAAGGCATTTCAAAGATGAACATAAGACATGTATTACCCCATCAATGTAAGTTATAGTGAGAAAGGTATATATTTAATGGACATATATACAATATTTGAAGCATTCCATGAAAGTAAATTTTTTTATCATTGATTAATATTCATACGTTTAATATTCTTTATAAAATCATGAGAAAAATAACATTTATACTTTTAAAATAAATTTTAAAATAAAAAATCACAAAAATATTTTGGAAATCATTTTCATTGAAAGTTACAATAGAAAATTATAAAGTATTCTTTAATGAAAATTAGGTGATAAAATATTTTTCTTGTCACCAATGTTAAATCAAATATTCCATTTTACATTTTCGGTAAAAATTCATGAAGTACCTCATTCATAAAATGAAAATAAAAATCGTTTAAACCATTTTATAAGAATTTAAAGAAGGGTAATAAGGAATTTAATTGGTTATATAATGATTTTTAAAACATTTTTCAATACACATTAAAAATATATAGACATGAATGTGAAATATTTTTCAATCGAATAGAGAAATAAAGTTTATTTTCCTTGAAAACATTTTTTAAATATTTTTATGTACCAAAGAAAAAAATAGTAATATTACAAAAAAAAGTTCAGGAATAATACTAGGATAATAAAATTGAATGGTTTTATTAGTAAATTATAAAATAAACTCCAATAATGTAAATTTAAGCATATATAATCCTAATAAAAATGATATTTAAATATAAACTCTTACTGCTTTGGTAGCATTCAAATCCTAACTCTCTTGAATAAAGTAAATGTGTTATAAATTATAATATCATGAAATATATAGGATTAATGATATAATATGAAAATGGGAAGTATATACACTATTTAAAAGAAATTATGTGTAAAAAATAACATGTGTCTCAGAGAAAGAATTTTTGATACGAAACCATTACAAAGATTATAACGTTAAAGTTGGGATTAATTAATGGATTAATTATGTTAATAAAATATAAATCAACACAAAAAATATAAATAAAAAATAAAATAATAAAATGTAATTACACTCATAATTTAACTATAATATAATAAATGAAGTTGAATTTTAATCCAATTAATGGAAATTGATTTAAGAATCCCCTTAAATCAAACCTGATTGAACACATGTTTTCTTCATCTTCTTGAATAATAAATTTTTGTTAATTATTTACATATATAAAAACCTTTTTAAATATTATTATTCATATTATTTCATTTTTTTACCTTTTCATATATAATTATGTAAATACATAATTACACATTGGACGTTTTAATGATAAATGACTCATATATCCAAAATACTATGGTAGGTTGAAAATTGTCAAAGTGGTTGTTATTTAATAATATCCTGAATTATAATAATTATATAAATTATATTATAGATAAATTATACTTATAAAATAATCTAGGAAATATGGTTATAAAAAATGAACTATGATACAATCATGGATACTGTACGTCGTACATTCGCATTTGTAACATTTCCATTTTTCGATGATCATAATGGTAAGAAGGTAAGTTTTATATTATATTTCCTAGTTTATAATTATATCATAAATCAAAAATTATTTATTTAAATTTTCCTTACACATACCATCCATGTGATTTGGTAGTAAAATTGAATCACATCGCTTCGAAAGGCAGTAGTCTATCGTATACACGATTAACGTGATCATTTATTCAACGGATTGTAAGGTAGACATTATATGATATATTTATTGTAAAAAAATTAATAATTAATATAATCTATAAACATTATATTATTATTTATTACTTTTCATGTAATACCTAAGCGAAAAATGTACCACATCGCTTCATGGGGTGGTTGTTTTCTGCACACAAGAGCGATGTTATCATATTCTCTACAAAATGTAAACTAAGAATATGTATGTGATATTATAATTAAATAAGTATAAATATTTTATAAATACCTTATATAATATTAAAATACATCATTATATCCATCCATTATATCAGTGGTGGTAAATTAATTACATTGATTTGGGAGAGGGTTTCCCACCATACACATGATTACTGGTTTTATTTCCAATTTTAGAGAAGAGGATATGGTTGTATGTCATGTTTTCAACATAAAAAATACCCATATATGGAATATTATAGTGTTACTATATCATAATATCTAAATAATATCAGAAGGAGGTGGAAGAATAAATAAAACAGAAATCCCGAGTAAAGATGTTACCTCTTTTTGAGAAAACTAAATTAGGGTTTCACTAAAAACCTTCCTCAGATAGATTTCTGAACAAACAGTGGATTTTAGAATGTGTGGAGGTAAGAAAGAATTTGTTTTGGTAAGTCCTTGGTTGAATCAATGGTTTATGTAGTTTTATAAATTAGGGGATTGAGGGGGCCTTTTTAAGTGGGGGATAATACACACTTGAAATTTTAAAAAATAAATAATTTAACCCATGATTTTATCATACCACTATTGAAATAGTGGGTTCCCTATCAAAAATTAAATAGTATTTATTTTACAATTTCATGTATACAATAATATATTCATGATGGACTGTTATTGTTATTGTATACATTTCTACATCAATAATTTAATGGTAATGTCCCTTGATTAATTATTGTATCCAAATATTATATTAGATCCCAGGATATAAGAACCATCAGATACTATTACATTTTTACTAAATTTATTTACTTTGTTATAGATACATAATACTTAACGCAGAAATTTAATTTCTAACAATCAGGTGTTAAGGCCTCATAATCGTTGAGACTTCTTTTCATGAAGCTCACACATAGTGATCTCATGTAGGTGAGATCATGGGTACAAACCCACCAATTGAAACACCACATGTTTTAGGTCTCATTGGGTGTTTCTGTCTGTGAACATGTGTATCGGTTTCCTGAATTGAGATCATCATCAATGTATTCCATTTGATCGCACACATGGATGCAAAGAAAAGAACATGATAATGAAATTGCGGTGATATACCTTCTGTAGGATGAATCATGGGTGGTATGACATTTTTTGAATTGGCAAGATAGAAATTTTCACTTCTGATACAAGGAAGTAACATCTCTATCCTAGTTGATCAGGATGGTAGTAAGTTCATAAATCCTTGGATAAGGTTGTTGGAGTTTAATCCATCCAGATAAATCAACAAATGTTAATGAAAGAAATGATAATTACATTGTTGCGCATCTTGCTTTATAAGATATCAAGCAAAGATATTATATTAAATAGTGTGTTCTCATAGTTTGGTTGTCATTTCTATGACTATTCAGTATGTCTTTAGTGGCCTTTATGTGTTTCAAGACTCTACTCTTGGTATGTGAATCATGTTAGATGTTATGGAGATACGTGCCTAGAGGGTTGCAAACAATAGAGTATTCAAGAATCTTCCACATTCCAGTGAAATGGTATATTTGAAATGGTGGGGCCCACCATGTGTTCTAAGTGTTGTCCGTGTTTTATTAGTCATCGCTAAATAAATAAATAAATTACTATTAAATTAATGAATAATTTGGTTGAATTTGTTTATTTAAATATTTAAAAGTGTTTAAGTAAATACGAGGAATAATATTATTCGAAAGAATATTATTTTATATTTTAGGTTCATTTAATATTATTAAGAATTTAGTGTTATGTTAAATTTCATAGATTTATCAAGTAATAAATATCATATATATTTCAGTTATGTGTTAAAATATAAATAATATTTATGATGCAATTTAGTTCAGCATAATTATTATATTTTACTTATTTAATGGGCGTTAATTTTTTAAGCGGATGGGGAACCCAATATGAGTATTTTGTGAAAAACTATATAATTGGCCATGGATATTCATTCCATGTACCATTCATTCTTTTAGAATGAGATATTCTCTCTCCTTAGACATTCTTGAGAGGGAACCCTCTCTCCAAGTGAATGATCCAGGATTTCCTTCATGGTTCGAAGGCACAAGATAATGGTGAATGATGCAGCGTCGAAGAGACCATCAGAGTTCCTTGTTAGTCAGATAATTTAATGAATGGAATACTCATAGATTCTTTAAGCTTGTGTGGATGATCTAGAGGTGTTCGTCTTTGAATCCTTTGACCAAAAAATGTTGAAAACAAGCTCCAATCGGGTGTGATTCAATTCAAATGAAATAATTGTTCAATTTTTTGGTACTTATTAGATTTAAGAGAGATCCTTAGACTGTACTGAGGCTCCAGTCACCAAAGTGGTCAATTATTGTAGCACCGATAGTAAAATAATTTTAATTCCATAACCCACCATCTTTAATTGAAAAACCCATTACCAATAATTGGTATCAAAGGAATAACGTAAATTTTATGATCCAATAAAAAAAATTCACTAAATTAATTATAGGTTTTAAATTAACTCCTAAAAAATATGACTGCAGTTCAATCCTAGTTCTAATTGCCATGTTATGATCTTTAGGAAAAAAATATAGATTGAAAGCAGTGAGTATTCATGCATTAAATTTTGAAACACATTTCATATATATTAAATTATACTCTCGATACTCGATCGGTGATGGTTTCTCATAAAATATGTTATCTAATAGGAACATAAGTAGCCGTAAATGTATTTTATAGCCAAAGTCCATTCCATGTTTTTATATATATTATATTTATATAATACGATATGAATAATATTAATAATTATTATTACAATATTAAATATCAATTGTCTTAGGAATTAGAATTTGTAGAAAGGGGATGAAAAATATTTTTTGGGGGAAGTGGGTCAACACGCCTAATATGAGGTGTATCAAAAATGGAAAAATGTTGGGGTGGAGAATTGTTTTTTTGTAATGAAAAAATGTTTTAAACATTATAAGTTTTTATTTTAAAATTGGGAGGAATGTCACACCCTATTTCTCCCCCTTCTTCCCCAAATGAGCCATGAATGCATAGCTGAGCCAGCGTAAGAGTCTACCTAGTTGCCCAGTCCCCACAATAGGCACTATGTAGTCCCATTCCCCCTCTCCTACACCTCTTGGTTCACCGCACCTACCTTGTCATGTTGTCTGGTGACTCAAATGGTCACTACATTCACCTCCCTCCAGTCATACCACCACATTTTGAGCGTGAACCTTCATTCCTCCTAGTCAGAACACTAAACTGGCTCGTAATCCCCTTATCATGATGCATTCTAGAAATCCAGAGGCCACCATGAGGCGGCCAGATCCCACCACATTACCAACTGGATTCATCCATTGATAACTCCATATGCCACTGCTAGATCTCAACCCACTTCTCTAAAAGTAAACTCCTCAACTAAATGATAACATTCCTCCACCTCCATCCAGTCCTCAGAATCAACCCTCAGAAGATACCACTAGCGTCATCAACACCTGATGGCCTCTCCTAGAAAACCGCAGAATCTATGTGCCTCCATCTTTCAATTGTTCCCCATTAGTTTGGTTTCCTCCATTTAATCCTCTAACTACCATTCATGGACAAGATCCCAGCTACCCGGTCATTCTCCAAGTAGTGAGGTAACCCCCTTTCATGGTATTCTCTTGTTCTGTTGGACTCAAACCTCCCAACAAATGTTTATGGCTAGTCTGCCCAACCATAAACAAGTCAGGATAAACATGCCTATCCCAAAATAGCCATGCATGGGGTTTGTCTAGCCAATATTCGGCCCGCGTTGGTTCATCCTAACACTCATTGGACCTACAGAGGTTTTTTGATCTCAAGATAATCAAATTTTATTTAATTAACTAATTTAATTTTACTATTAAACTAAATTAATGAAAATATTAATTTTTGTTTTGAAATAAAATATTTTATTAATTGTATATAAATATTAGCTGAATTGATTAATTTAGTCTTTTTTATTACAATTAAATTTATATTAATACCGAGTAAAAATAAACTATTTAAATAAATTATTTAATTTTGATTAAATCATTTAATTTATTTAAATTTCCCTCATACATTGAATTTATTAAAGTTTAATTTCTATCATGTTTGTATTTGTTATGTTAAATATAATTGACCTAATGACCTACCTTTGTATGTCTATATTAATTGTTTTAATTATTTATTAGATGCATGTGATGATTCTAATATAAAGATGATTAAATGACATATTGTGCATCGTCCTCTTTTTAGTGAATGTGTTTAAATGATTTCATGTCCATCATTATATGTATGTACATTTCACTAATTGTTTTCCCTTGTGTGAGTTTTAGTATTTTTGTATCATGAAAAAGATGGTGTAATACATATACAATGCCATGTCAAAGAAAATCTAGATGAGATGGGGATGACCTACATCGTTAGTCATGAAAAAACTCATGTCTGATTCCCTTGATTCATGATTGATCCATTAAATTTAAATAGATCTAAAAATATTACATGATCAGGTATAATTTTAAATTATAATTTTTTATGAAATTTTTTATTATTTTCATCATTTTTAGAATAGTGGGAAACACATAGAATAATTAGTTGTAAAATGAAAACATTGACGATGAATTTTTTTCTGTTAAAGTACATTTTTGAGCACATAAATATAGACTAAAAATGATATAAATATATTTCATTTATTAAGGAAAAATAATATAACTCCCACAAATAAATATTACGTTGAAAATGCATTTCTTCATTCAAATTTGGAAAAAATTGGGTGTTCGGGTTACTTGTCAGTCAATGTTTAGAGTTCCTCTTATTACTAAAGAGTTTTTATGAGAGTAATGGGTTGACTTCACTAATGTTGGTAGAAAAAATTTTCCCATTCCATATTGTTTTAAACATTAGAGGTACACATTGAGGGAATTGTTTCATGATTTTTGAAGCTCAGACAACACTCAACATATTAAGTAATCACGAGTTAATAGGGTTGTACAATCAAATGTCTATATAGAACTCTCTGTACAGTGATATAGACAAAGAATATAGACTAAAAGTAGAGGTTTAGGGATACTAGAAAATATAATACTCCAGTGATACATTATTTTTATTCATATGAAAAGGGTTTATAGAATTTGATAAAATAGTGGGGACATTTAATGATTTCATAATCAACAAATTTTAATCGGTAATCCAAATAAAAGTACTAAACTACTGGATTTTATTTAAAAAATAATAAAACAATACCACATGATATGCTATGATAATATTCGAAAATGAAAATCTCCAATATTTTATGATTTTTCAATGAGTAGCATATATGAACATTCACACAATACTACTATTTAATAAATTCCTGGTGTTGGAGACCCCAATACCTATTAAGCAACCTCATGAAGCATGGGTGAGAAAAATTCTTATAGTATACTCAAGTATGAATCATATGAAGGTTTTGTCATAATTATTTCATCGACAACCGGTTTATGTTGTCGATACTACAATATGGAATGGATAATGTTTCATGTAATCTCGTCTTTGAGAAGCTTTTGAGAAGAATGTGAAGCGATATATTAATGAGTTATGATTACACTAGGTATGTGTA
Organism: Viscum album; assembly: GCA_963277665.1. Taxonomy (NCBI): domain Eukaryota; kingdom Viridiplantae; phylum Streptophyta; class Magnoliopsida; order Santalales; family Viscaceae; genus Viscum; species Viscum album. The sequence continues at coordinate 882,356,894 of OY728155.1, forward strand.
AATTGAAAGGAAAGTCATTATCTATAAAAAAATATAATTATTTTATAATTTTATCCCATATAATATATTCCTGTTTATTATTATAAAATAATAAGTATATAGAAATATTCTTCATAAATTTTGGGTAAGGTTTTCCAAGAAATAAGAACATTAAATAAAGATTAATATTTTGTTTCTATGGAGAATAAGTTGAAAGGAAGGTGGAATTATCTAATATTAAGGGTGACTCAAAATAAAACATTACAATGCATTTTGAATAAAATAAGTGTTTATAAATAGGTTATTTTCTTCATATTTCATGAAATAAATCAACAGAAGTTCACCAGCAACGAACTGAATTGAATAAGCACGTAGTCACTTCTTCTTAATGAGTATTCATCATTTAGTAGTAATGGTTATGTTATAATTCATGAATATTAAATAAAATATTCTTTTTCACATATTTATATTTGAATAATAAGAAAACATAAGTATAGACACATTATTATAAGTAGGATGTGTCTTCCATACAACTGACATGGGGGGCCTAGCTTATTGGGGAAAAGTACTAAAATCCACATTCTAAATAAATTATTCATGTTGAAATTTTATTGAGTAGAACCAAAAAATTTATCCCATATTCCCATTTGTTATAAAGAGAACTTATTTAAGTTCATAAATTAATGTTTTTTTGTGATTAATAGTCTAATTATAGTGCAATGATACATGATTCGTTGGTAATATCGGATGAATATAAAATGTAAGGCTTTTATACCTATTTGTGAAAATATAATTATTTCTCAAGTAAAACTAAAAGTGGAGGTTATGGATATGCCAATTATGGTTTTTAGACTAAGTGGAGGTAAAAAAGTGAGGTATTATTGAAATATATACTAATCTAGTTCAGCAAAGAAACCATTAGAAATAATGGTAAGACAAAAAGCTTTCAGAACTAGTTCAGCAAGAGAGCGTGAAATAATCCTAGTGTAAGATATTGGTAAATATACTTCATGTGATTCATTTAATATTTTTAAAAAATTTATAAGTGATTTTTGGTATATTCATAATAAGAATATATAATATTATTTAAGATGGAATGTCGAAGAATATATTGAACAATAATTTATTGGTTATTATAATATAGCGTTAATAAATTCATAAACATGCCTTACCTTGTCAACATCAAGGTTATGATGCTAATAAGTATGATCAATGATGAGTCATACCTGTTAAAATTGATTAAAAGAATATATCACAGAGAATTTCCTAATTTCAAATTTCCTTATACACATTAGAGTCACGATGTAATTAGAACGATAATTAATGTTAAAAATCATGCATTACAGATACTTCCATTCAGCATTGAAAATAATCGCATTATGCCATAACCATATGCAAACTATCATAAAAATGGATATTATACAAGTTAAAATATGATGGATATCCATTATTCCAAAATAAAATGTGATTATATGAAAATAATTTTTTAGATTATAAATAGAAATGGATCAATAAAACAAAATGTTCATCTAATGGAATTATCCTAATGTTTATTAGGATATTATATAAATCTTTATTGTATTAATGTTATAGTCAAGTGATAGATTATATTTCTATATAAAGTTCCCCATATCTATTCATGATTGTGGGAGAAATATTGACTTGGGTTTATTCAAGGATAGATATGCACAAATAGTTGACAGATGAACATATTCCAAAAAGAAGTGTGGAAGTAGAATGTTCCAAAGACACATACTTCATAAAAGGATAAAACTATGGTAATAGAATTTTATTCACCATGGATGGTGATATTTTATTCATTGAGAATAATAATTCTTACAAGTATGTAGTATATATAATTTAACTAAAATTGGAATGATCAATTAAAATTCAATGAAGGAATCCTTGAATAAAAGTACAGAGGACATATTATGTTGAATATTATGGTGGGTATTCATCTGATATGATACATGGGTGGTACAAGTGTTGTACTAATAAAGTTCAATTTGTAATATTAAGTCATTATTACTAAATACATTATAATATTTCTTGTCATATATATTTTATATTGTTGTTTTATTGAGCCTCAGATTTCAAGACCACTAATCATGGATGGTGACTATACAGCACAAACAAAAATGGATGGTTATGCCATTGATTTTTTATACGGATCACAAGTTACTCAATTCTAGTTGAAGACTAATTTAGGAAATAAGTTAACATAATATACATTTGGAATTAATCTTTTACAATTTTTACAATAGTTTTATGGGAGAAAGACTATTTTCCATTTGAAATATGTTTGGTAACTTATGGAAAATACCTTTTGGCCTTATAATTATTTAAGACCGGAATAAAAGTAACACTCTAGATATCGATTTAATGTAGAAACTGATGTTATAGTTTAAATAATATACTAATTTGGATTTAAAAATTGATTACTCCTAGTCACAAGTATATATACTAACATGGAATTAAAAAATAAAACTTAGAAAAAATCAAGAGATAATTGTTACCAATGTCACATGGATTATATCTCACCAAGAAGACATGCATGGGAATATTAGGATATTAATGTAGTGATTAGAGTTCCATGACCTTCTATGATGGATTAATATTTTACTCCATTATATGTATATAAAATTATATTTCTATCACATACATTATTATTGTAAAATATCAATTGTATCTAAGAGAAGTAAAAGGGAAGCAGTAAGAAATATTCAATTGTACTTAAACAAGTATGAAGGATATATAACTGGTATAAGGATTGAAAATGATACATGTTTATTAAGTATGGACTAGTAATACTTTTTATTAGTGTGATCTAATATCCCAGTTAGGCAAAGATAATGATAAATAAAATCTACTACAAGCCAATATTATCCATATTCACAAATACCGAGTTCTTTGCAGTTTATGTGGAAGCAAAAAAAAGAAGTGTTTAAATGAAATATATTTTTTAGTTGTTTAACTCACTCATATTAATAAATTATTATAAATATTTATATTATGATACTTTTACTAGACATGATTTTGAGTTCTGATAGAGGAAAAAAATGAACCACATCGATTCAAAAGGCGGTAGTTCACCGTTCACATAAAACATCCTGTCATTTATTAAATGAATGTTTATGTGAGAAATTATATGATACATTTGTCTTCCATAATTAATTATAGGTCATTAATATCATATATAAACATAAAATTGGTTCTTATTAACATCCATGTAGTGTTTAATTGAAAAACAAATCACAGTGCTTCGTGAGGTGGTAGTCCTCCGTACAAATGAGTGACATTATAGTATTTTATATGGAAAATAATTTAAGGTTTATAAGATATTATAATTATATAAATACAATGATATCATAAATTTCATATAAAAACATTAAATACATAATTATATCCATCTGTGATAAGTTGTTATGGAAAATAAATAATGTCGGTTTGTTTGGCGGTAATGGTTTCATTTTCATTTTGAGGTATGAGAAGATAGTTATAAGTAATAACATACATATAAAATATTATTATATATAATATAATAATAATATTATTTCCTTAGGTTTAAAAAATATTATAATTATTTGGTAAAAAATAAAATGAGAAGCTTGGCTAAGGACATTACCTCTTCTTCAAACAACTTCTTTATGATTACAGTAAAACCCTTCATAGGTTATCATTACGACCAAAAATGGATTCTATTATGAGGGGAGATGATTAAGGATCATATTTGGGTAAGTTGTTTTCAATCTAATCGGTTGTGTGATTTTTTAAATAAGGGAATAGAGTGTGGTATTTTATAAACGTCAGAGAAGACAAGTTTGGCATTTTTGTAACAAAATAATTTCACACACATTTGTTTAATTAAAAAATGATTCCAAAAATTATTAATTTTAGAACCATATAATATATAAAGACAAAATAAAACTGAAAAATAATAATTAGACAATTTTTCATCATTTTTAACCCTTATATTCTTAGTTCAACCCCCCAGTAAAGAGGTTTTTACCTAAACCCTAATAAATTATTTTTACTGTTTTCAATATTTATTATAGTATGAATTTAATTTGATAGTATTAGATAATGAAAATTATCCTGAATAAAAATATGGAATTCATTTTTTCAAATTCAATTCACATAAGTGGTGAAATTTAATTTATATTAAACCCACAGACTCGATGAAAAGGATGGTTTCAAAAGTAAAAATTTCCATAAGAAGAGAATGTTTTAGTATCAAAATTAAATATTAAATTAATTATAATTAACAAAATTATTTTAATAAATATATAATTGTCCTAAATATATTTTTAAAATTTATTTAAAACAAATTAGGTCTTGTAGGATATTTTAAATAGGAATTTTTAATAAAAACTAGTATTTTCACTATTCATCGAAACATGAAACATTTCTAAAATATCCAAATATTTAACCCAAATATAATTTTGATATGAAAGTTTAAATAATTATTTTATTATTATAAAATAAATTTACTAAAGTTAGTAAAAATTAATTTTAAATTATGTGTACAAATCCAAATTAAACCTCCTTTAACAAAAAAACATTTCTAGAAAGCATTTTATTTTCTTCTAAATTGATATTATTTTTTTCTAATCTATAGATAATCATAGAATTTATTTTTTACAAGTGTAAAAATATAATTTTCATAGCTTATTTTTTCTAATTCATACCCCCTAACATAAAAAAATATTTTAATGACCATATTTAAATGATAATATTTCAATAGAGTATCATATTTCATTTAAACTCGATGTTGTGTTCATCAAAAGGAATCAATGAGGATTAATTTATTTAAATATAAATATATTATATAAATTAGTGGTTTTAAAATTATGTCACAAAACATCTGTTTAGATATAAATACTTTTTTGACCTTATGTCAATAAAAAACTTATTCGGAACAAAAACACATTCCATCTCTAAAATTATTCTAATGTATATATCTGATATTACATAAATTCATAATATTGAAACTATATAGTTAACTGAGAGTATATATTTCTATCATAGTATGTGTATCTATATTTTTTATATTAGAATCAATATTGAATTGTATAAATTCAATGCTTGAGATGCATTAGTAGTTTCCATAGGAACAAGTTCCAAAAGAGATCATGGGAGAGGATTTATTCCAGAGACATATATTGTGTAAGATTGAAATAACCAAATGGTTGGTATTATTTTCACTATGGTGGATGATATATTATTCATTCTGAATAATTAACCCTACAATTAATCATTTTAAGGAATAATTCTATGATTAGAATGTTTAAATAAATCATATGATCGATCTCATGTATTAGAATCTAATTTAGTATTATGTTATGTTTCTTTGGATGATGTAAAATTATCGGTGGGTATTCAATAGAAACAATACATGGGAGGTAAAAGTGTTGTACTAGTAATTCTTGTTGGTTATAAAATTTCATGATATATAAATCCTTTAAAATTGTATATGTTATAGAATATTTCGATTGTTTTTATATTGGACATTGAATATTAAGACCACATTTCTTTAAAGGTTTCTATGTTAAGAAACCAAAAAGGATTCATGAAACCATATAATTCCTACTAGAAATTAATTTTATAATAATATATTTATATATTAATTATGGTATCCTAAAATTTTAATATTTTTTTGGGATGAATTTTTCCTGGTTTCAATAACTGGTCAGTGGGAGAACAACTGTCTTCCTATATAGATATATTTCATAACATATAGAAAACATTTGATTAGTTTTATAGGTAGTTTATACTAGATTAAAATTTCATTTAAATATTGAATTATCAATGAAACCTATGGAACATGAAGAACGGAGCTAGATCTATGGGTATCTTAGAATATGTAAATGTATATAAATTAAAAAAATGAAAATAATGGTTAGAAAAAATTTAGAGAGAGTTGGTTCCAGTGTCACATGGCATAAATCTATCCAAGAAGACATGTTTAAGACAAGGAATAAGTTTTTTATTGTGAGTAGAATGTGATATGGTTCATTTATTAATATATCACATATCCCATGATATATACAAGATATTATATTTCCAATCCATATATTATAGTAGACAAATATTCAATAAATCAAGTATAATTATGTTTTTAGTAGTTATATTTATCCAATAGTATTTGAAATTTAAAAAGTATACATACCTCTTATATGTAAAGGAGGTAACACTAGTCATAAACCGGATATTAAACTAGAATTACAATGAATCAATTGATTATATATCATAGTTAGTGTAAGTAAATGATTAAGATAATCTCATTGTATCCATTTTTATCCATATCGAAAAATATCAAGTGTGTTATGACTTCTAATGCAGATAAGGAATCATTATATATATGAAATTATCCATTCTAGTTATTTTAATAATATCTTGAAATTAATTTATTTACCCCATATAATTTTTTATAATCTTTTTATAATAGTAATATATAAGATTCCAAGGTTATGATAGATGATAAAAGGTATATAATTGGGGATATCGTCTCTTTCGAGATTTTTACTCTAGGTAGGGAAGTAATGGATAAAATATTATCCATGTAAGAAAATTTGGTTGGCCCATTGACTAAATCCTTTAGTATTCATAATCATGAATTAATCATGTGAGAGGAAACAAATTGATAGTTTGAAAGGTGGCTCTAGTGAAAGTTGTAATGTTGTAAAATTGGGTACCCTAAACCCAAATTGTGTAGTAATTTTTTGTTACCATATCATTTATATAGAGACATATGCATCATATTTTATTACCATAATAGTAAATAAAATTTTAATACACTATTTACAATGTAATTTCATTATATTATTTATTGTATCAATGGGTTATAACAGATCCCAACTATAATGAGAACCTAAAGATATGATTGAAGTATTCATAAATGTATAATAGGTGGTATAGATACATAGAACTTATGTGAAATGGATGAATATTAACTATTAAGTGTTGTGGATCATAAGTATTAAGAGATATTCTTAGGAATTTCATGCTTGGTGATCTATAGTAGAAGAGATCATAAGGACAAGCATGTCAATAAGAACACCTTAAGTTTCGCGTTTCATTAGATATTTTAATTTGTGAACATGTGTGTTGGCCTCTGATCATGAAATCCATATTAATGTGACTCATTAATTCATTTCATTTTATAAAATCAGAAAACCATGATATTTATGTTTTGGTGGATTAACATGTGTTTCCTGTGTCAGTAGTGGTATGGTATTGACTAAAGGATCCATATAAAATTTGTTTCTTCCAAATATAAAGTAGTATCTCACGACCTATTGATCAGGATGGTAATACTATTACTAAATACATGTATATGGTTTAATAAGGTCTGTATATTTATAATGGCCAGTAAATGAATAAATAAAACAATTAAGGATGGTGTCCTAAGTGATGCATTATTCTATATGAGATACCACATTAAAAGAAGATTACATTACATGTAATAAATTCATAGGTGGATATCATTTTTATGACTAAACCTTATATTACTATGTTTTTTATAAGTTTATATATAATGCTCATGGCCTATGGGTATAAATCACAACTATCAAGATAAGGGTATAGAGGTTAACACCCAAAACTTATTCAGAGCCATACCCAATTCTAATAAAATAGAGTTTAAGAAATGATGGGGCTCATCATAAGGTTTGGTAATGTTTGAGTTTAAACAATAAAAAAGATCTAATTAAGTTTATTATTATTTGAGTTTAGAACAATTTTATTTTATTATATTCACTCATAGTATTTACAAGTCATTCATTGAATAAAAGAAAAATTATTTTACAAATGAATATTTTAGTTGATTTTTGTTTAATACTTAAGGGAGGTATGACTTGAGTTAATGAATCACAAATTCATCACATTAAATTATTTTAATGATAACATTATGTTATGTAATAATTATGACATTAGTGACATATTTACTTGGTCATACATATTATTTATGTCTCATTTAGATGTTTATATATCTTCTTGGGAAATCTGGAAATTTACAAAACAATTAACATACCTATATAACTATTTAGTGGATTAAATTCATGGGTAATTTTTTTCACTCATTTCTAGGAGAATATATCTCTCTATCCCATATTATATAGTGAGAAGATATTGATCTGAGCACCCTGATACATGTTCTTCTCCATGGATCAAACGAACTGTATTTCATCGATCATTGATATGAGAAAGGCTTCATTAATTCCCAAGGATACCACAGAAAAATCAATTGTCAATGTATCAATTGGATTTTAGAGAATTTTTGGACAATCAATAGGGTTCTAGATGTGGTTAATTCAAGGAGATATCATGTAAAATAAGTGGATCCATCATTAGATCAGAATCAAATGAGCGTTGGTTTTGATTTTATTTATCATGTTTATTTATTACATGTGAGATCCTTATGTTTATAATTGTGTAGAGAGTCTCTAGATATGATATTATTATGTTGATCACTATGTAAAAATATTCATTCACATTGTGTTTATGGTTCTGTTGTGTGTCCAACACCAAAAGTATGAGAATATTCAGGATTCACATCACATTCTTCATTATAACCATTATTATATTTCATAAAAAGATTTTTTTATCATCAAATTATTTCTAGAGAATGAAAATAGTCATTTTATCATTTTTTATGATTTATAAAACAAATACTGGAAGGTAACATTAATTTTATAAAAATTTAATGAAAATATTCATTCAATTATCGAAATGAAATAGAATTATAACAAAAATTACATTAGGGAATAATTTTGAGAAATACTTTATTTTATTTCATGAATCCAAAATAATAATTTTATTTTTATCAACAATAACAATCCTGTGTAAAAATTAATATTTATTTTTCATGACTATGATCTTTTCAATACACATATAATAAAAATAATATTTTTTATTATAAAATTTATAAGCCTACCATTAAATCTAATAAAAATAAAAACCCTTCAGGAGATGATATCAAATCAATTACATGACATAAAATATTTATTCCATAAAGAAACATTAAATAGTATTTTTTTATTGGTATTTCTATTATAAGTGAAAAAATTCTTAAGTATAAACATTCACCATCTTATTATACAAAGATGATATTTTTATATAATCCATAAAGGAAATAATATTTCATATTCACCCCAACTATGATTTTAAAAATATTTCTATTAACATTATGAAATTAAATAAAACTATTTTAATAAATATCCATACTCCCTTCAAGTAATGGAATGGAATTATTTGATCATATTTTATAGTGTATACAAAACTATTAATATGGATTATAAATTTGACATTTTTATCCATGTCTGATAAAATAAAATAAAAAATTCATATAATTAGTAATATAAAAGAAGAAAAATAAAACATATAATATGAATTTAAAAGAATTACTAAAAAAATCTTATCTAATATGATAGTTTATATATTATCATTATTCCTAAAACCATTGGGGTTTGTTATGAAACAGATGATATAAAAATCATTTTATAATCATTTTATTTCATAGTTTTTTCAATAAATTTTTGTTTACCACATTTTCCGTCCTTAGCAATATTTTTTAATAATGATCGATAAATTTTTTTCACATAAAAACTATAGTTTAAAATTAATGATGATCTTTTTTAATATTTAAAAATTAAATCTAAATGAAAATAATTGAACGATGATTGATGAGAACATTTAGTTTTTCTGAATTTAGGTTTATGATATTTTGAGGGGAAGAACAGTGTAATTGGTAGTCATATCATTGTAAAAAAATGAATCAATGTAGACCCCCAGTCATGAATTATCTCTTCAATAACTAAAATATATTTAAATTGGTCAATTAAATAAGTTTATTCAATAATTTGGTGACCTAGAACCATATATAAACAAAACACATAAACATAATATATGATCAAGAATGAATCCAAAAATTAGTTAATGAATTAAAACTATACTATTTAATAAAATGAAAAATGATCATGCTTAAATAAATAAAAAACAATATTTAATAATGAATGAATAGAACAACATAACACAAACTACTATTAAAACAAAATAATCTTCAATACTCAATAACCCTTAATTACAAAACATGGTACAATATGTTTACCACATCATGTTTTCAGATGAAAAAAAATATTAATCAATATCTGTAAAGGGATAATGAAAGAAAAATAAAAAACTATGTGCTCACCACAACCTTAAACACTTTGGATCCTCTATCCTAATTTCTCTATATTATTGATGATGTTTTGACTATAAAACTCCAAGATAAGGCACTCCCTTTATAAATATGAGTTATCATATATCTCAAAATATCAATCATAACATTCCAAATAATTCTATATCTCATTCACCCTTAATAGTGGTCAAATAAAACTAAAAATAGTCATAATAATAGTCTACGGTCTACCATATGTCACCTAAAAATATATAAGTTCCTCCATGTTTATGATATTTTGTATACAATTGAATTTTTTGTTTTTAAGTATTGTGAGGATGGAAAATTGAATCGGTGCCACATAACATTGTTTATTACTCATGAGGTGATTAGATTATGAATTTATATGTATCCCAACTAAAACTATTGTAACGGCTCAAAGAATATTGGAAGTCTAGGGCCAAACCCACATCGAGGTGATGGAAATGTTTTTTTTCACCAAAGATTTGTAACCTAATATTGATTCATCATGTGAATTTGATAAATTTGATTTTAAAATAAGAATATACATTACCATATAGTTTATTGAGTAGGGGATTGGATCAATTTTTTGTATCCTATGGAAAGGGTATTCCTAAATGTAAATTAGGAACTTTTGATGGATTTGGTTATGTAAATACTCAGGAGTCTCCAATTTGTTTTCATCAATCCAATTAGATCTACCTAGACTAGTAACCACTCTTTTCTCGAGAGGTCTTTTCTGATATTGGGGAATTAATTGAAACATCAAAATTAGAGAAAATTATATTGGATGTAATTGTATTTTTTTCAAATTAGATTAGGGTACATCCTCTATAATTCCTTAGACCAGGATCATGTATATGAATAATATTGACAAAATTTCTTAAACCAATTCATTTCTAGTGGATTACCCATGTTCTTATTTATGGATTCATTAAGTGTTATTACCCCTACCCTCAACCCCTAACCCTAGGAGAATTAATCATGCATGGAAAAAAAACTATTCAGGTAAAAAGAGGTGTAGTAATTTGTAAATTCAATAATTTTTAAATGATCAAATATAATAATATAAATCAAACCACTTACATGCATGGAGAAGAAGAACACCTACTTCAATTTGAATTAAAAGCAGTGATACGTTAAAAACCAATTAAAGGAATTTGGAAACACCCTTGGATTTAGATAATACCAGGAAAACAACTAAATAAGAAATAAATTGAGAGTCAATTAGGTAAAAGATCATATAAGATGAACATTTTAAATTTTTTAGGTGTTTATAATATAAATATGTTAGATAAACTCATAATGTGACTAGTTTTCATATTGTGAGTCTTCATGTACATCTTCCTTCTAAAAAATATTCACATCAGGAGTTTTGAATATACATCATGAATGGTAATTTTAATTATATAGCATTTAGAATATTCTAAGATTCATGGCTCGGGATGACTTCATAGGATCTTAGGGGAGGATTACTATACACCAAGATCAGTAATTTCATATCGTTTGTGGATATCACACCATAATTTTCCTTACACAAAATAATTCATGTCTTGTACTAGATTTATGACTCAATCTTTGTATTTCTAGAGTTCTATATTCAATGAATACACATCAAAATTTTAGTACACATAATAAACATTATTCATCTAGAAAATTCATGTCCTATATTGATTTTATGGCTCATGTGTCTTCTTGATCGGGCCTGTTCTCTAGGAATATAGTTCATGATTCTCATTAATAGTATAATTTTTTTTACAATTTATGCAATTTATAGCTACTCTCCCTTTACAAAATGATATTCAATTTCCAACAAGAATCAATCAAATATCAATGTATCATAGTATAAAACATACATGAAACTAAATGATCTATTCCTAAATATATATATTAATTAAGAATATAAAATTATCCCATACTTGAAAAAATATCATTATTTAAGAAAAAATGAAACAAAATAAGAATATCAAAGGAAGTTATTTTTTATAGGAAATAGGTTTTGAAACCATGTTAATGAAACTAACATTTAAAAAAACATTTTTTACTACAAATTCATCCATGCAAAAAATATGGATCATGCCTCGTGGTTAAGTTCCTTATACAAAACTCATTTTTATATATTTGTAATTTTTTCAACTTTTCCTTAGATTCTTATTCTAATGTATTAATTTACCTCATTAGGAATTTTATCTCATCACTCTAAGTAAAATAAAATTTGAGTAATGCTCGTAACCTAAATACATGATCCTAACATAAGTTTTTGTTGGATTTGACTTATGCAATCCTCATAGACAAAAAATCAATCATGATGGCTTTGTTTTAATTTAAATGACTCAAAGGATGAGGGAAGGATGGTAAATGATAAAAAAACTTATAAAATATGTAAAATCTAATACATGAAACACGATCATCAAAAAAAAATTAATGAAGAACCTCCTCAAAAAATTAACGTATCTACATGTCCAACATCGTAAAGAAGTCCCATTAAAATTTAATTAATGTATAATGAAGGTATCATATTTATTTTATTGAAATTCATGTATAGGACATATATCACATCCACACCGTCACCACATATGATATTTCATGAGATCTATTTTTTGGGAATGGTGATTTTTGAACTTCATAATACCAATCCCATTATTTTTCCCTTTTTTAATGTTATTTATTTAGAAAATGGATAAAAATAAAGGTATATTAGAAGTAGCAACAAATCACATCCCATATATTAGGTGAAAATACCATTTCATATCTCTATGGTAACAAACATCTAGTTTCTAGCAGAAATGATCAATCCTCCCAAATATAAATAATGAAATATATCAATGAGTACGATATGGTGGGGTAAAATCGATAGAAAAATGTATCAATCCAGACAACATCATCCATGGAAAATATAAAAAACAATGTATGGATAATATACAAGTGGTTTTTAGGGAAAATGGGATAAATCAATCAAAATTCCTTGATCATTTTAAAAGTTAATTTTTTCACTAATCACATTGATAAGATACCAAGGAATATTCAGATAGGTTTACATTCTCCATGTTTCTCTCAATAAATATACATTGAAATAAAATAGTAAAATTGTGTTTATAATCCTCTAATGAATTGAAATAAATATAAAAAGGGGCATTCACTTGATGTATAGTAACAAGTAATATGTTATTTAATAAATAATTTGATGAATTTAGAATCAAAATTCAAACAATGGAATAAAAAATTTTGATAAAATTCTAAAAAACATTAAATAATATTTTTTTTAAATTTTACGTAATCCCTTTTTTTAATTAAATAAATTTTCTTTTGACAATATGATTTTAAATATAGGAAAAAAATATTTTTCGTTTAGTGTCTTGGAAATTAGGTAAATATTAAATGAAAAAATAATAAAATTATACTATTCCAAATGAATGGATTAATAATCGGATCATCCTATGTTAAATTTATAAATCCCCTAACATTGGGACGTTCATGAAAGATATGGGTTATCATAAATCCTAGCAATGGAAAAAATAAACACTTTGAATGTGAGGAAGACATTTAACCAGGAATTATCATATGGAAATGCAACATACCATAAAATAAATAACATTAATCATAACATGTAAATGTTTCTATATAATTTAATTGATTCATTCATAATCATATAACCAATTTCCATCCATAATGTGTTATAAAAATAACCATGTTTATTCACAAAAGAATCTTAAAACATTTCATCTCTAGAGATTAAATTCGTTACTCAATGCATTGGTGCACTGTCATGGAACCTACTTCATATGTATTAATTAAATTGATTCATAAATATTATAATAAAATAGCTCATAAATAACATGTGGATAATAAAATATATGGGTTTCCTATTCAAATCACGGCGTTATAAAAAGTGCATGAAAACCTGATCATTAGGTCATTATTAACCCACGGGTCGGGAATGAGGGTTTTAGTATATCAAATACGAAATATAATGAATTATATTTAATTATGGATTAATACATATGGAAATTAAATGGTTATAGATATTTACATAAATAAAATAAAATAAATTATTTAGAAAAAGATAGAGATTTTGGGACGAAAATTCTATAGCATAACAGGTATGGAATTTGGTTTTATAGAACATTAAAAGGATAGGGTACACAGGTAATTAATTAATAAAAGACACAAAATACATTAAAAAGACATAATAAAATATAAATATTAAAAATTTATTTAAATTTTAAAGACATACTACATAAAATAAATCATGAAAGGTAAAGTGATGTTGAGAATTCTCTTAATGGATTTTGACAACCTAACGACGTCACTTAAAAATTCATAAAATGTGTTGGTGATTAGAAAAATAGTATCTCATCATTTTTATATTATATGGATATTAATTGAGATATTTAATGTCATATCCAAACATATTAAAATAGAAATTAAGAATGCATAATATAAAAGGAGTTCTTGGAAAGAGAAGGCTGGAAGATTGTCTTACAATGAAGAGTTACTTCTGAAACTCTATAACTAGGAAATTGGTTGATTGAGAGAACATTGTGATGAATCTATGGGAGTTATAACTATCATAACATCATATAATATTAATTTCTGATTAATAAAAGAAAAGGAATGGGTTTCTATTTATAGAAAAAGTGGGAGTTTTTTTAGTTATTTCACATGACACCTCATGAATGGTATTTGAAAACCGATGGGCTTTACCGTGGTATTTTCCCAGGTTATTTTTCCACATGGGACACAATATATCATATATTAATGTTAAATACTAGCCCATATTTTTAAATTACATAATACATCAGTATGATGTCATTAAACAAACCAAAAACTCAAAATATTATTTTTACTATTCATCGAAAAACAAAATATTTTTTAAAATTTTCATAAATTCACCATAAAATTATATCGACATTAAGAATTTAAAAAATGAAATTTATTTTATTATAATAAATCTATAAATATGAGAAATATAAGTTTTATCTCTAAAAATACTTAATTATTAAAATTAATAGCACACATAAAATGCATAGTACCATGCGTAGTAAAATTTTTGACAATTGAAGAAAAATTATCTTTTTTAATAAAAAAAGAAATATTTTAACACTAATTTATTATAATAAAAAATATTAATAGAAAATTACTTTAATATAATAATAAATCTTCTTGAAATGTATTTTTCTTACAAAAAAATCAATTTATCAAAATTCATCTCAATTTCTAAGAAAAAGTCTTTTTAAAATTTAAAAGATAGAACAAAAATTGAGTTAATAATATCTTATGTGAGGTTTCTATTACATTTGTCAAATTAATATTCATAAGGGTAACATTAATATTCCCAATGTTAAAGTTACTATTCATCAAATAAAAAGTATGTTGATCCTATCAAACTCTAAGTATCTTACTAATCATAATCATGTATGTATGTTTTTTGAAATTTAATTCATAGAAGTGGAAAATTACATTTTGAAAGAGGTTTTTCAATCATACTATTTCATTAAAATAAAAATTATTCATAATAAATTAATTCATTATAACTATTAAGTCATTTATGAAATGTAAAATTTGGATCCAAAAAGACAATTTATCAAAATTTCCTCAATTAACCATATATTTTATTAAGCTAGAATATTCTTAAATGTGTATATACCATTGTAGTTCATAGTTGTACTATTAAAACTTTATTCAAGATGTATGATGTTCTCATGAAATAAAAATTTTGTATATATGTATTTATTATAAAACATAATAAAAAGTCATTGGGATTAAATTGATCCATAAATAAGTGAAGTACATTTTCTTGGTCGTTCTATTCTGCCCCCCATAAAAAAATTGTTTCCTCACAATTTTCTCTTATTATAATTTTTTTAATATTAGTAATCTTAGAATTCTAAGTTAATGTTACGTCTTAAAGAATCATTATTTAAAAATATTATTCTTTATCAATAATTATATTTTCTATAAATACTTCATAATGGTTCATAAAAATGTATGTGATTAAGCAGACACATCACCTGGGATTGTCAAACAAGGAGTGTAGAAAATCCTTTTTTCATACACTAATTCTAGTTTGAGTGTATATCAAAGTGGGGATTTCATTTTTTATTCCTAGATACGCCTGTCTGAGAGCCACATCCACTTGTTCATATCCAAATATATATTAATTTGTTTTGAAACAACTTATTTAATATTTCACCAAAATACAAGGAAGTTTTCCTATATTTAAAATTTTCTCTAGGGTTTTTACTAAGGGTTTAAAATCATAATTTCCAAGAATAACAACACCATCCTCTTATACCAACTATGGATTCCCTCCATTTTCATTAAATAAATTTTCTTTCTATAATATACTTTTAAAAAATAAGAAGTTCTTTAGGGTTTCGTGTCTTCAAATTATGTACATATTAAATGAAAAAATTAAATCATTAATCAATTTCACATAATAGGATTCATAATAGGTTCATCCTAATTTAAATTACTTTATCTCATAACCTAGGGACATACAGAAAAGAAAGGCATTAACAAAAATCCCAATACGGGAAAAGAAAAACTTAGAATGTGAGAAAGAGTCATATTACCAAGAATTATCAAATTAAAATGAGGCATACCATAAAATTAATAAAATGAATACTAACATTTAAATGTGGATAAATCATTTAAGTGAGTCATTCATAAGAAAATCACCATGTTTCTTCCCCATTTTGTCATAAAAATTACCACGGTTATTCCCCAAGGCATCGTAAAACATGTCATATCTATAGATTAAATTGTTTACCTGACTCATTATAGCGCTATTTGGTAGCACCCTTAATCTATATTAATTAATGTGAGAAACAATATGATAACAAAACAAATCATAAATAAACTATGGATAATAATAGATACGGGCTTCATATTGAAATCATGGAAATTTAAAAAGAGCTTAAAAACATGATCATTATGTCATTTATAACCCACAGAAAGGGAATTTGGGTTTTGTGTATATCAATTAGAGAATAAAATAAATAATTTTTATGTATTGATGAATACCCATAGAATTGAAATCAGTTTTGTTGTTTAAATAAAGAATATAAAATAATTTCTTGAGAAAAAAAGAGAGAGATTTTGAAACTAAAATTTAGCAGCACAATGGGTATGAAAAATGGTTTTATAGAATAAAAAATAAAGGGGACAAGGGTCAACCATTAATAAAATACTCAAAATAATTTATAGGGAAAAATAAAATAGAATTATGAAAATTTTATGGAAATTTTAATAACATAAAATATAAAATATAACATTAAAGGAAAAGATATGTTGAGAATTCCCTTACGAAATTTTGGCAGACTAACTATGTCACTCAAAAATTCTTAAAATATGTTGATGAGTGAAAAATGATATCGAATAATTTTTATAAAATATGTAATGTAATATATACATTAAAATATATATCCAAATATATGGAGATAGAAATTAAGAATGCATAACATCGAAGGAGTTCTTGAAAAGAGAAGGGTGATAGATTCCATTACCGTGAAGAGTAACTTCTAAAACTCTATGATCGGGAACTTTCATGATTAAGAAAATATTTTGAGGACTATTTCATTGGTATAACTATAATAAAATCATGTATTATGAATTTTTAATTAATTTAAATGAATCAATGGGTGTCTATTTATAGAAAAACAACGAGAGATTTTTTATTAATTTTTGAGGACTTAGTGGTATCTGCAAAACCATGGGATTTGCCATGAAATTTTCCCATTTAATTTGGCCAAATTGGACACCTCATATCATATTTTAATTCAAAAGTGTCTAAAATCCATTTAAATTACATAATTAATCATTATTTTGTCATTAAATACACCAAAACAAAAAATTATACTATTACTATTCACTGAAGAACAAAATATTTAAAAAATCTCATAAATTCACCATAACCTAATTTAGACATTATGATTTGAAAAAAATGGAATTAATTTAATCATAATAAATCTATATGTATGACAAATTTATCTTTTAACTATAAAATTACATAATTAATTAAAAAATAGCAGATATAAAATGAATAGTAACAGGAAGAGAAAAATTTTCGACACTAGAAAAAATTAAATTATTTTATAATTTTAATTAAAATATAGTGTTTTGATAACCATATTTTATTATAATAAACATTATTCATAAAATTATATTAATATAATAATTTATATCTCTCTAAAAATTAAAATTTTTAACTAAAATATAAGTTTATAAAATTCCATCTCAATGTTTAAGAAAAACTATTCTTAAAATGGAAAAGATAGAACATCAATTTTATTAATACTTTCTTATGTGTGGTTAATATTTCATTGGTAAATTTACTATTCATAAGGATAAAATAACAATTCCAAAGGGTCAAATTACAATTCATAAATAAATTATTTTTATCCTATCAGACTCTAAATATTATACTGATTACAACTGTGTATGTCTGTTTTTTAAAATTCAATTCATAGAAGAGGAAAAATTCAATTTAAATACAACTGTTTTTATAATAGAATTTCATTAAAATGACAATTATTAATAAGAACATAATTCATTAAAATAATTATATAATTTTAGAAAAGTTAAATTTTGGTCTGAAAAATCAATTTATCAGATATTTCTCAATTAAACATGTATTTTATTAAGAAAAACTATTCTTAAATGCGTATATCCCATTTTTTTCATAGTTGTATGATTCCAAATTTATGCATGATGTGTGATGTTATCATGAAATAAAAATTAATTTGATGTGAATTTATTCTAAAACATAAAAAAATTATTGTTAGGAATGAGATCCACAAATAAAAGAAGTAAATTATTTGGGTCGTTTTAATTTCTGTATTGACATTCCTATTTATTTAAAAGGGTTAAATGAAATTTCATGTTAAATAATTGTTTCAAATAAAATGTCTCATAGAAAATCGTGAATAGAAAAAAATATAAATTTAATTTCAATAAAAATTAATAATATAATCCTCCCTCTCTCTCACACACACACTTAAAAAGAAATAGTGTCCACACTATTTGTGGAAGTGATGTGGGAGAGATATAAATGAAAGAATAAAACAATTCATAACAATAATTGAAATAGTCCCGGGAATTGAGATATCTATGAAGTAAATATATTGCCATGGGGGAAATTGTTAGAAGATGATTTGAATCCATATTACCAATAGAAACATTAGAGGAAAAATTATACCTACACTGGACAAATGATTTGTTCACAATATATATCAAAAATAAAATCCAAAATGGGTATGATTATATTAGAGTCAAAATGAATTCCATATCATTAAAATTCATGTACTATAGTACAAAGAATCACCTTAAAAAACTACCTAGTTGAAAATATCTATCAAAAGAAAAGAGAATGACCTAAACCAAAATATATAAGACACAAAAGACTAAGCCATGGGTTTCCTCTCATAAACTGGTCATAATGACATCAACAGCTTGACGGATAGACATAGATCAGTCAGTATAGCCCATCAGCCTAGTGGTTCTCCACCTCTTATTGGAACTGGAGAAATATTATGCCATCTTTAATGATAAATTTAGATGATTAACCAATTCATACATTGATGAAAACCCACTAGTTAAGAAAGTAGATAATATGAGTAGTTCTCATGGGAATATCAAGAAGCGTCCCTAGACAAGATCCTCATAAAGGAAAACCTCATAAGGGAGGATAATTTGAATCCCATCTTGTGTGCCAAACATAATGGAAGAAGCAAAATAATGATTTATAGCCCAACTATATGAAAAAATGACAGGGAATGAGTAATAAATGTTTTGATATGGAAAAAAATTGTATCTCCTGCATTATATAAAGTAATCTATAAATGTCCGAGGTAAGGAATACAATGAAATGAAAAGACACCCATAGAGATTAAAACAAGGCTAAACTGGGGAATAATTTAATAATAGTCAGTATAATCTTTATAAGAAGTTTCTGTAGTCTATTCTGATGTAATGGGTAGTTGAAGCTAGCTTTCCATATTTATATCAGTGATAGTGGAAGCAGTAGGTGCATTGACAGCTGGAACTAGAGGTAAAGTGCTGGAAGAAGGATCAAATATAAAAGGTGGTACTAGGTTAGAGTTAGTAAGAGGTGAGGTGCTGATCTGGTTGGATTTTGTGTGAATGGTAGAGAGATTGTTGAATGTAACCTTATATAGAGTCTTAATAGTAGGTATCATTCTGCATCGAGTGTGCGTCCCCAAAAATTCCCTTTGAGTAAAAGGTTTTGTAATCTCCATTGGGATATCGATAGAGAGAATTTTGGTTTCTATAGTAGATGGGATGGGTATAGTGATAGAAATAAACTCGGATGCAACTGTAGGTGATTGGGTAGTATGGGTGGTAGTTGTAGGAGGATGAGAAATGAAGGATGGAAATTTCGGTGAATCAATGAATGGGATCTCCAAGTGCTGAAAAAAATCATGTTGGTTCTCCAGAACATAATGTAGTGCACCTCCAAAATATTTCATCATCTCTTAAGGGATAGGGATGGATATATTATTCTATGAAGAGGTTGTAAGTTTTTCCAAGTAGTTGGTGGCTCAGACCTGGTAGTTGTTGGCTCAATCCTAGTAGTGGATGGTTATGGTACATGAGTAACTAAGGCATTAGAAGCCAGAACCTCATCAGTGGACTTAGTGTACTTAGTAGACTAATAAAAATTCTTCCATATTATTTGAATAATCCCAATATTGTGGGGTGGAACAAAATTGACGAACTTTATTGATTATATTTCTTATATAGGATATAATGTCTCTAAAATTCCAATATTATTGGTCTTATTTTTAATGATAATCCCTCCCATAAGCTTGTTTTGGGTCCTCCTCAGCTGACCCTCATTATATAGAGTGAACTGATAGTCCATTTTCACCATATTAGATCCCATTGAGGTTAAAAATAGCTCACAAATTTGAATAATTTCCCTATGTGAGTCACATTTGGCCATCCATGCATGCGCAAAATTCTGATGAAAAATCTATAGAGTGGCACCATGAATATTGGTTATTTTCACCATATGTTGTTTTTGGAATCTCAAAGTGTCGTGATATATCAACAGCTAGTTATTTGGTAATTCCATCTTATTATGGTACACCCTTAGTTTAACATAGGCTAGTGAGGTAGAGAAATCATTAATATAGATAGCCAAACCAACATTGAATTCACATATCATGAGATCCAATCAGTTTCCGAACATTCTAAAGGATACATGAATGATATCCATCCTAATGATGGCCATGACTTCATGAAATATTTCCCTTTATGTATCCGTATGAACCTAAATGATTTGGGAAAGTTGAAACTTTCTAAGGATCTCCATGAATTACATGGCCATATGGATCTTCTGATGTATAGTGAGACCATGTGTCTTGTAAGATAGCATGGGCTTGGCTATAAAATGAGCCAAGTTGACATGATGGTGGGGATTAAAATATTGAAGGTGGGGATAGATAAGTTACTATTATGTATCATATTGGTAATAGTGGGAGGTTGATTAGTAATGGTGGTAATTTGGATAAGATAAGGAACTTGATGTGGAGGAATCGTAGGAATAATCCACATGTAGTGGTGAAGGATCTCATGCCACTCATTTGGGCATGGGGTTCATTAAATTGTGTTAATCGTTTGGAAAGTATGAATCCACATCCTTTTGTGTTGAGCATTTTAACGATAAATGAATAGGGAGTAGTGGAGGTGGTGTGGCTGAGAGAGTAGGGTGGTTGAGTGAGGAGGAGGATCATCATGGATGGAGGTGTGGATGAGGGAGCAGTGGGGGAAATCTTCAAAGATAAGGTAAAAGGAAAAGGAAGTGACATAGAGGGGTGTTGTGAACCTAGGGGTCATGACTTTAGTAAGTGATTCAAAAAAATAACATAATTAATTATAAATTCATGGAACGATTTATCTACTTTTTAGTTCCTTAAAAATCCCATGAAACGTGAATCATGAATAGTTAATTCACATAGGTAATTAGGCTGAACATAGGCAATATTGCAGGGTTCTTAGACCCTCAACACTAGGACCATCACCCAATCCACAAAATTTCCTCAAACTTATTATATTCTCAAGAAATATCCTCAGTTTCCTCATAGTAAACTCTTTATTTAAATTTGAGAGATAAATGTTCTTAAATTTTCATATAAATCATAATGATAATAAACTCCTTTATTGAAATGGATCTTGGTAAATTTTCATTCGTAGTCCATTCACATTGAATAGAGGTCCCTTGCCTCATTGGATTTCCATGGATCTATAAGGGAATAATTTAATTTTGTCAATGGTCTTGACCATCAAGAATTAAATTTTCTTGGTAAGAAACATTAATTATGAATTAAATAATCATAATTAATCTCATTGTGTTAATATTATTCATGTGATGCATCATTCATGACATTTTTTTATTATATATTTTTTCATTTTTGTAAATTTCATTTTTTATTTCCTCTAGCTTAACTAATTATAATATCCTTTTCATCCAAGATCTTTGAGAGTAAAATTGTATCTTTTTTATCACCCAGAATGAGAGATGTTACGATTTAACAAGAATGTGATATGGTTTACCATAAATAATCTGGAAGGGTATTGGGACAATGGCTGTTTTTCAAGCAGTGTAATACACCCAGAGAGCATCATATTTTTTTTGGTCCAATCAATTTCAATTTATTTTATTTTATTTCATAAGAATATATGTAATTTATAGACTGGATGGTTCAACATACCCTCGAGTCTACAAGATTCAGGGGTTTCTAGGGTTGTATAGAATTTCATACTACTCAAGATTCCCTTTTACAGAATTGTGATTGAAGTGAATTCCATGGATTTGTAA
Organism: Viscum album; assembly: GCA_963277665.1. NCBI lineage: Eukaryota > Viridiplantae > Streptophyta > Magnoliopsida > Santalales > Viscaceae > Viscum > Viscum album. The sequence continues at coordinate 882,379,897 of OY728155.1, forward strand.
TGAGAAATATGTGAAATATAAACTGAGAAATGATGTACATATTTATAAAATTTATTTTCACTTTTGATGTGTTAATGTTGTTGGCTTCAATATCTGACCACATCAAGGTATGTTCTACCCAATCCCTGATGTAAAATGTTCTATATGAATATGGAAATAGACCCTTGAAATCTATTCCCCAAACATCAAAGACATAAAATTACAATATATTATTATATATTATTTCATGTCATTTTCCATTTAATCATATTTTCTAGTATTAGTCATATATTTTCATGAAGATAGTTGTGTCTCAATGGACAGTAATTTAGAAAACTCCAAATTGGAGAATTTTATCAACAATACTATCAGACACATGGTGTTTTTTATTTGAGGACACATGGATAAATAATAACATGCTTTGAATTTAAACTTCTATGATACAACATAACATTAAATCATGAATTCATTACTTAAATAATAATGGATCATCCTTTTATTAGTTTGACGCGTCTGATAAGAACTTTTTCCCCTACGGATAAGAGATGTATGGAAAATGGCTCCCAGTTTCAAGATGGTATGCTATGTTAGAAAACCACAGATGACCTTTCACATCCACATAGAAGATTATTTCATTAGGTAATTAATCTAAAATTCTCACCTTTGTGTTATCTTCAACATTGGGTAGATGGAGTTTGGATAGGTGATCATCAATAACATTCTCAGTATCAATTTTTATAATTTTATATCATTTTAAAATTTTCCATCATAAGGATTCACCATTTCTACATTGGTTTGGAATATTATTTATTTAAAAAATATTTTAATTATGCATGATTTCTGGAAAAAAAATCATCTTGGGGGATGAAGGCATGATAAACATTTATCAAACATAAAAACCACTACAAGAAAATTATTTTATATAGTGGTGAACATGGTTTAAGAATTGAATAGTGTATGACTGGAGTAGTATATGGGTTGGAAAATATGAATAATATGCGGTCAGAATATAGTAACTTATGAAAAGTAACTTGCATCCCACATCAAATCAAAATCATTTTCCCAGTTACATGAGTCAATAACTAGAGCTTCCACCAGGTTAATTTAAATGTATCAATGGACCATCGGCAGTCTTCATTGGTTTAATACAAAACTTCATTAACTAGAATGTTTATCGAGGAAGTATATATATATATATATATGAGATAAATCCTGGAAAACCTAATAGTATAATTCTAAATGGCCAATAAAACACTTCATTCCTTTAATGGTGTACATTTTGTGTAGTCATTTAATGACTTTAATCTTCAACAGGTCCTATTCTATGTTGTTTATTAAAATGTTGTGCTCAAGAACAATTCGTCATTTCACAATAAAATAAAATATTATCTAATTTAACAGTAGGAAATTTTCATCAAAAAATTGAATCATGAGTTATAAATAACTAAAACAAACCATGAAGGATCATCCATATGTGGTTAAATAATCCATAATGATCTATACAAACTTCTTTACCATATCCTAAAAGATATGTTTCATGAACTATTAGAATATTTATACTTTTTAACACATTTTGAATGATATTTATTGATAGTAGAGTTTTCTGAATGAATAGGTTAATTTTGTGGTTGAATAATCATTGAGGTCGATAGGGGTTTGACTGTATTTTGAGTATCCATCTGGGAAATATTGAAATCATTCCTAGATATTCATTTAAGATTTTTATCCATGAATGGGAGAAGAAAATATTCCATTTAGGTTACTATATTTATATTTCTATAATCAATAGAGACTCTCTATCCAGTATTAGTCTGAGTTTGGTTAAATTCATTTTCATTGTTTTTAATTACAGTGAATACTCTATTCTATAGCACTACTTCTATCAGGCTAACACATTCATTATCGAATATAGATAAAATAAAACTCAATTCATGAACCTTATAACATCATTATTTTCCACATCAATCATCGGTGGTGTGTGAAACCTTTAGGATGGAATTTTTTATTAATACCTTCTTATAGTAATATTTTATGATTGAAAATTTTATATTGGATTCCCTTGATACCATCCATGATCCAAGAAATAGAGTTATAATGCCTTTTAAGGAATTACAATATTTTTCACCACTTTTTTTGATAGTTTAGAGTTTATATTGATTGGGTGTTTTTCCTTAGTCTCTAAGAATTAGTATCTAGGAGTTCATTTGTACGGGATTTACCTCTAATATTTATTGATTAATAATAAAAGGTGTGAATCTATGGGAAGCGTCTCTTGTACGAGGATTGATGTGATCAATGTCCTTGTAGTCACACATATCCTCTTTGGTAGAGTACTAGATATCCTTTAAATATCAAGGGCCATAAAATTATATTCTACATCAACCAAGAAAATAGATTGACACTCATTTAAATCATCACTTTTCTTAGATACTTTGAACCGATCAAAAACTACTTGGTCTTCACTGACCTGGAATATTTTTATACTTTGATTCACATCGATGAGTAGCTTTCCAGTCACAAGAAATTGTCTCCCTTGAATTATGGGGACATTCCATTCTTCCTCTATATTTTAGATGAGAAAGTTTGTATGGGAAATGAACATACCAACCTTAACTGAGACGTCCCCCAAAATCCATGGAGATATTTGATAGATCTATTAGCAAGATAAAGTGTTACTTATGTTAGCTAAAGGAACGTGAGTCTCAGTATTAAAAATATTCTCATTTTTATGAAATTAATTCCCACACCAACATCACATAATGGTTTTTCTAAATTGCACATACAAGGGGTATATGTGATTGAGAACTTATAGGGTATCACATATTTAGTGGAATATTCTACTAAAAAAATACAGTTCATTTCTCATTCAAGGAGATAAATCTGAATTCTTTTATACTTCTCTTATTTGAGAGAAAATATTTTAACAATTTAGCATAAGAAGGCATCTTGAAAACTTATTTAGAAAAGGGAATATTGATGTGGACTTGTTCAAATATCACCTATTTGTTTTTGTAATGGCCTTACATCTTTTCTGATTACATCATTTCTATGAATTCAATAGGGGGTATGTATGGTGTCATTTCCACATATATATTTTCCTTATTTTGATTTTCTTGAACGTGATATTTTTCCCCTACACTCACTTCTTCTTTAGTATTTTTTTTCATTTTTTCTTATTCATTTATAACATCATTCAGCTTTGTTTCCTCTTTCATCTACCCATTGCTTATATAGGTATATTAAAAATTCATCACATTTCTTCTTCAAAAGACTGCAGCCTTAGCCTCATTTCTTGGATGGATCTTGGTATTAATAGGTTGTGTGCCCAATTATAGATCTGAGTGAGTAATTTAAATTTACCCAACTTGATTTTTATGGTTTTGGAGGGAAAACTATATGATTTTGAATTTTTTTATTTAGTAATTCTCTATACTACCTTATGAAAAAATACCATAATCATATTCTCTATGTTTTAAAGTGGATGTTTGGATACTTTTTTCTTTGTTGGTAGATCTTTATTCTTGATTTTTTTTTCTGTGGGGGGAATTGTAGGTCCTTTGAGAGAAAGTTTTGTTGAGGAAATTGTTTTTGTGGGTGAGAATCTTGTTATTTTGGTGAGTACCCAGGATTCCCCTAATTTTGTTGTATATTTTTACCACTTATTTGTTCATAATAACCCTGAATGGTCTATTTTTGATTTTGAATAGGTATTTATGGAAGTAATGTTTTTGGTATTGTTGTGATTGTTGATTGTAATTAATGTAATTACAAACATTAATTTTTTTAACTATTAATAATATATAGTCCCAATATAATAGGGGGTCTCCAAACATTTCATATGTATGGATCTCAATAATAAGAGTATGTTGTGTTGTTTGAGGTTGAGGTAACTAAAATGTTTCCAGATATTTCATAATTACATCGACCTAGTCTGAAAATATAGTGGGTTATTCTACTTGTTGTAACCCATAACAAAGAGGTCCTCTGTTATTTTTTTGAAGGAAAAAAGTGGGAGAAATTTCATCGAGAAGATATCTTCCTAATTCGTGTGTTTTCAAAAAGATTCCCCCATCATTGGAAGCATCCAGGACAATGTGAGTGGTGCGTTGCTAGCCATGGTAAAAGGTTTGTACCTAATGTTTAATATCGAGCCCATAGTGTGGGAAATTTCATGTTAGTTCTTTAAATCATTCCCATGCCTCTCAATCATATTCTCTATCTACTAGTGTAATGTTTTGAATATCATTTCATAGATTCTTAGTTTTCAAGGGTGCAAAGTAATTATCACTGAATTTCTTTTCAAAAATATCCTAAGTAATAATGGACTCGAGAGCGTATATTTTTATCCAATTATTGTCTCTATACCTTACAGAAAATGGTAAAATATGTGGCAAATAGAGTTTTATGATAAACATGTATTCATAATGGTACTATATACTTTTAATGAATTTGATAAATTCCTATTTCAATCCTCACTTTGAAGACCACTAAATTGACCCATATTCTGGTTCATATGAATTAGGTTGTGTTATATTTAGAATTTGTGTTCTAGTGTTGGAGGATTAATGATGTTGCATGAAAAACCATTGAAAGATGGAAATACATAGTCCATAACAGTTCACTCCTGATATAGTGGTTGTGCTCCCTACTATTCAAGTGGCACAAATTCAGTATTTTTTAGATTGGGCATCGAAAATTATTTTTTTCATCAATGGTTATATGACGATGTGCATAATGATATAGTTCTAATTCATGTTTGAATGCAGGTTATACATGATTTTTCATGCTCTTTGATTATGTAAAAGGGGCATGGATCATGAACTAATTACACGACAAGGGTTAAAAAAACTCATCTATGTATAAAAGATCTATGATAGAAAGAGGTAAGGAAGGTAAATTTTGGAAATCCATTGTTCGAACTAAAAATTCATTATACTGAAGTGTCCTCCCTAGAAATGGTACCAAATTTAGATTGGCCTCTACACAAGATTATTGATTCCACATTGGAAGATAAGATTAAATTTTTTATGAATCCTAACTATAACTATTGATAAAAATAACAGAATAGTGGATGTTTAGGTGAAACCCACATGGAGGTGACAAAAATCGTTCGTGACATAGGTATCGGAATCTAAGAGGGATTACTCATATGAATTTTATGGATTTTTATTTAAAATTACAAATTTTATTAACTTTCAATCGAATAAGAAGGTTTTACAGTCTATTTTGGATAGCCAATGTAAAGGGAACTCCTAAATTATTTTTGGGATGGTATTATAGATTAGTCTAAAAAGTTGTTTGAGAGTCTCTAATTAGTTTTGGTCAATCATATTGGATCTACTAGTACTAGAAACCACTAATTCTTCTAGATGTGGTTTTAAAACTAGGTTAAATGATACAACTTATAATGTAGAGAAAAAATATGTTACTGGTCAAGACTATATTTACTTCAATTAGGTTAGGGTCCTTAATTTGAAATTCTGTGGATCAGGATCATGTAATGGAATGTGATAAATGTGATTTACTAACAAAAATCCTAGCCAATAAATTTTCCAAGTTTTGATATAATGACTCATTATGTGATTCAACCGCTACTATTGACCTCTAAGGCTATCCAGATTAGTCCTGGCTGGAAAAGGAAGAATTGGATAAGCGAAATAGATGCTCAATAATTGGATTGTTCATTAAGAATGAAATGATGAAATAAAAAATACTAATCAAACAACTTGAATATATAACATAGAATAATAGGTACTATAATTGTAATTAATAGTGGCAATAAGTTTAAAAAAAGGATGTTGGAATCTTTTTTGGAATAAGAGCGCAATAAAAATATGATTACAAATGACATAAAAGTAGATAGAACTTGGTAAATGAGATTAAAATATGAATATTTTATAATTAATTGGATTATTTTAATTAAACATTTTTAATCAACTTGTGATGTGAAAGGTTTTCACATAGTGAGTAATTATGAACTTCTTCTTTCTCAAATATTTCATATTGTCTGTTTTGAATTCACATCATAAATGGGATTTTTAATTTTTTGGAATTTTTTATCTCCCAGGATTCGTGGATCAGGTAAATTTTTTTTAAACATAGTGAATTTTGACCACATACCATTTTTGATACATTCACATCACAAGTGGATTTTACATCATGTTTTTTTCATGACGAATAAATAGATTGTACTGGATTTACTGCTCGACCTTTTATTCACTAGAGTTTTTTCTTAAATAAATGATCACTTTAAATGTATTTATCATCCCAAACATTCTTCATCCTTGAAATTCACAACCTATAATGATTTCACAGCTCGGGATTTGGCCTAAAATGTTCTGTTCTCTAAGAATACATGTCTTGATTCTAATTCATAGCATGAATTTTCTGTAATTACTACTATTTATAGTATCACTAAATTTTCAAAATGAGAATCAATTTCTCAAAATTATCAATAAAATATCATATTATCATAGTATAAAATATGTTTTAAAAAACATTATTTGATTAAAAAGTGTATATATGAATTAATGATATTGGAAAATATTTATCACGTGTTTTTAGGGATAGTAGAGGTGAGATAGAAAAAATACAGTTGTTGATGTAGTAAGGTACACCACACCACACACTACAATGTCCGTGAAACATTTCATATAGATTTGAGTTACATATATTTTAATCCATATCCAAATGGAGTTATATATAAGGTACCCACACTCTAAAATCCTCATTTTGTGGTATATAAAAAATCACGATTTATTCACCACTTGATCATAAATCATCCAAAAAAAATTTTGTGCTAGCCTATATCATACCGTAATGCATGTCTCTTAATACCTAAAAATATCCCATAAAAAATGAGCATCCCTTCAATATATACTTCCAAAAAAATCCCTTTGGTGAAGCATCATGAGTATAGTGTAACAACCCCAACTCGAGTAACCAAAAGTCAATGATCATTTTATAACTTTGGTGTAATATACAAGGGGACACATCACACATTACCTAATATATTACAAGTATAGGGAGACATCATATAAAAAAAATCTCAAATTACATATTTAAGAATTAAATAAAATATAATATTTGAGTTATAACATTATTATTTCTTCTAGAATATCCCAGAAATCAATCAATGTTCTCTTCTATGTACCTTGGCGGTGAGAAAAAAAATAGGATGAGCTCTGATAATCAATAAGGGATACATTATAGTGATGATACGATCGAATAACCAAGGCACAAGTAATATGGAAGAGATAAACCACAACAAAATGTATCATATAACTAATTTTGTGAGAGATGAATGTATCCATGATGATATAATAATTTAATCCAACACATGCATGAAAATAGTAGGTTTTGTAGTTATAAAATTAACAGTGATGGACATTTTAATATTACCATAGAGTGCTTATTCAATGAAATAATTCTTAAATTGGAAAATAATATTCCAAATACCACTGATAGTTTTTCTCATGAGTCCCATCGATGCATTGAAGGGCTATTGTGGGCTCCACCCATCACTTTTTAAGTCCAATGCATTCACCATATGATATTAATGAATAAAAATACAATGCATAATTAATTTTCATTAGTAATAAATAAACATATATAATGGAATAATAAAAATTCAAGATTTCAATACCTTCCTTGGTTGATAAATAAAACAATATAATCATAATATATCATGGTAATGATGGTAGATTGTCTCATTAGAGGACATCCCAAGTGAAACATGAGAAGCATCATTGGATGTCATTATAGAAGAAAAAATATTTTTAATAGAACTCAAAATTTACTTGTAAAATGTTATTTTTTATTTATAACCAATGAAATTGGTCGGAAAATGGTTTAGTATTGAAAATGTTTAAAATAATATTCCATTAACATTTTTTGTAAAAAAGGTCAAAGTTAATCAAAAATGAAGTCACAACTTACCTTTAAATATCAATTTAAATAATATTAATATAATGTATTTTAAAACATTGTATCAAAATATAAATGTCAAAACATACAATCTTGAAAATAATCTTTGTCTATATCCACAAATGTGAAGCGGGTGATAAAAGATGTGAACACAAAAAATATTTCAAAATGTCTTTATTAAAACCTATATTTTTAAAAGAATAATATGATAACTTTTTAAAAAGTGTTAAATATAAATATGACGATAACAATAAATAATAAATATTTTAAATTCAAAATAATAAAGGATAACATTACCTAGAATAAAAACATATATATAGACGAGAAAAATTCATATACAAAAAGAGGAATGGTTAGAAAAGAAACCCTTTTGGCTTTGGAAACATTTAAATAAGAAGACATTAAATTTTAGAACATGACATGGAATTTAAAATAATCTGAATTTTCTAAATTATATAGTAAAATATAGTCATGGGTGGAATATAAACCACATAGATAATTACTGTGGTGAATATAGAACCTATTTCAACGAATGAAAATTAAGATGAGAAAACTCTTACAATTTACTCCCCATATTAATGAATGATATTTGACCTCCTGTGTAATAAACATAAAAACACAATCAATTATTTTAGGACCTTATTCATATAAAATAACATTCTTATTATATAGTTATACTAGTTAACTAAAAATATATTATCTAATTAGTATTTATTTTCATCATCAAATGTTAGTAATTTTGATTGTTTCAAACTTGTATTGTTATGGGGATGTTAGACCCAATTCATTGATAGAAATTTAATAATTCCAAAATTGTTAGTGGTATTATAATCTTATTCATTAAATTATTTATTAATTCTCATTTCTATTCTATGTAATTCATGATTATAGTTTGTGAAAATGGAATCCATTATGATCTTATTTCAGGTAATTTGCCGATATCGATCAGTTAATTTATAATGATTGTAAATTATTGTAACTTACTACCATAAAATTATTAGAAAATTATATAACATATTAATATCATATATATTCATCAATTAAAATTTTATAACTATCCATGTAATGCCTGGCAGAAAAATGAAACATGTCACTTTGTGGATGCGGTAGTCTACACATACACACAAACGAAATTTTAATTTTTCATAGAATAGGTGGATGGTTTAAAATGGATTATCCTTTTAAAATATTAATCATTTTATAAATATAATATTTATTAAATATTTTTTTTAATATTATCCATGTAAGGTAGTAATGGAAGATAAAATGAATCTCTTGGTGGATGCGGTACTATGCATGCATACATTAATGGAGTTATCATTTTTATTAGGAAGTGAGAATCATATATAACGGTTATACTGTTAACATAAAAAAATTAATTATAATAATAATATTTTTTCATTATTTCACGGTCGCTAAAATATAGTTTTATGATAATGATATAAAATAAGAAAATTTTTAAGATTTATTAATACTAACAATGAGAATTTCAAACATATCTTACAAGACCTCTTAGAAATGAAGGATTTGGGGATTTTCCATAGATAAAGTGGATACTAAAATTGTTATAGGTACCTGTGGTAATTAAAATTGGTATAGGTTCAATAGTAATTCAATTCTATAGTGTATGAGAAGGGGTGGTGTCAGTCTTCTTTTTATGTGAGGGAGTGGTATTTTATAACAATAAAAAGGAATACTCATTGTTTAAGGAATTTGAGTCCAAAATTTGATAAAAATAATGATGTTTTGTGATTATTTAGTTGATATAATCCATCACCACGCACACATATATATGTTTTGATGAATTTTAGTCATTTTCTCCTTAGCTTTAACTTTAACATAAATTTACACTTACCACGATAACTCATTTTTAACCTTGGTAATTTATTTTAATGAAAATTTTTATTATTAAACAAATTCCTTAATTTAAAAATTATGATTTAAAATATGAAAATAATCTTCTTAAAAATTTCTCGATTGATAAAAATTACTTTTTATATTAGTGCACACAATGAGTAAAAACCATATTTTTAGAAAATGTGTATTTTTATTCATAAAAATTGCGTTTATGAAAAAATTATCAATGTTTTTTATTTTCAAAAAATTAATTAGTCTATTACTAAAAAATAATATTTATTTGGATTTAAATTTAATAAAAAAACTGAAATCCACCATGATAATATTTAATTAAAATAATGGACCATAAAGTGTTTTTATTTGAATACAATATTACGTGAGTTTCTAAATGTTAAACAGAGGATTCTAGATTAAAACTATTATTTTAAATGTATAATTTTAATTATTAATTAAATATATCAAAAGTTAAAATGTTTTATAATTTCTTAATTCATTATTATATCATAATGACCACATAAATATCCTAGTATTTAAAAAATAGAATTGTTTACTATTCATGTAAAAATCATTCATTCTAGAAAAATCCTAAATATCCTTCCTATGTTAATATTATCTTTTTGAAACCCCTAATATATTTCATTTCTTGAAATTAAAATACTAAAATTTAGAAAATTTCCTTTTAAATTGAAAAATATATTTGAAACTAATTTTAAATGGAAATGACTTCATTAAAACCTCAATTGTTCTTAATTTTATCTTATACCAATTATAAATTTAATAATTGTTAAACTATTTATATTTTCATTAAATTTTTATATTATTGTATCTTCTAAAATTTTAATATTAATTTTTCATGTTATAAATACTTCATATACATAAATATATAAATATTTAAAAAATAGGCCATAAAATATTTTATTAAGAATTCTATCAGATTGATCATGTGGTTTAAAAAATATTAATTAAATTTTATAAATATATTTTTATTAGTAAAATGTATTATTTAGATGAATTAATTATAAAAAATTGAATTGTTTTTGAAACACCACATTTATATACATAATAATATAAAATTTATTACATTATATGTCTATATTTTCCCAACTTCTACTTATAAATACACTCAAAAACATTCGCATGAGATATAAGTGTAAGCTACGAGATTGTGTTTGTGGTGGGTGGAGACTCATGGAGCATATACCTTGCAGATATTTCCATGAGCTTGAACTTCTCCTATAAACGATTTTACTCAGTCCTTACTTGATAGAGTTCATCTTGGGCTTGGTTAACGGAAACCCCTAGTAATGCTACCACCCATCCAAACTCAGGTAACGATCATATTCAATTCTTAACATTTTATCTTAATAAAACTTTTGTTTTTTTGTCTTGGTTCAGAATTTTGTGTGAAACACTTTATTAAAAATTGTATTTAATTAGTGAGAAGTTAATATTTAAATCCTTGGTAGTTATAGCCTCCCTATTAAATAAATTAAATCCTCAAAATTATAATTACAACTATCCAAAGAAAAAATAACTAAGGGTATGAATCAAGATATAATTTCAAATTTCATATCAATATCATGATCTTTAGAGAGGCTATAAAACACATATCTTCCCTCATATTAGGAATTTCCCCAAAATTTACTTTCTCTATAATCATTTGAGAAAAACATCCCCCCAAATTGGGTATCCTAACTCCTAAAATTAGTTTTCCTAATGAGTTCATTATCATCCTTTCACTGATAGATGGTTATATGTGGGTTTCAAATATGTAATGTGGTTCCCTTATTTCATTAATCAATATGGTGTCTATGGAGATAAGTAATACATTTCCAAAATCACATTAAATTAATTTAACGAAATAAAAAATAATATTTTTATGAAACACATTTTCATAAACATCACCTTGTGATCAAATAATTTTATCATTAGATGTTTTCTTATATAATAAAATCATCATATTGATGATCTAATTCTCTTAGAAAACATCCTAGATGTACTAGTGATCCTAATATAAAAACTCAACAAGATATAAAAATATCTATTGTGGATTATATGTTTACCTTATTTAAAATATTGTAATTATATAATTACCATAGCATAGGACCCTACTTGTTCCCTTTGTATATAATTTAATTAATATTTATCAGCCTTTGTTTCTATTTTATTAGGCTATTGAAATGGATAGTTCCTATGTTTCCAACATATATTGCATTGAAATCTTAGTTCTACATATGGTTGAACTTTATTTAATTCCATCATATTAACAAAACCATTCTTTTTTTTCTTTAAATATCAGTCGTTCTATAACCTCTTTTCTGCATATAAAACATCTTCTAGTTCGTTTAATATAATTCTATGGGTGATTCTTCCTACATTATTGATATATGAATGACCTCGTAACACCCTGAGAGGGGAGGGGTGAATCAGGGTTTCATCCTTATCTCTTTAAAGTTGTGGATCTTGTTCCCATAATGGTTTGAACATGTTAAATATATCAAACAAATGAATGCATGGAGATGACAAAACACTTTTACATGGTTCACTGCAAAGAGCTACGTCCAAGGAGCATACGCCGATAGTGTGTCAATCATACCTAAATCCACTGATCTTTACCAGTTGTGGAGTAAAATAATTTTGTCATAATAACTCTTTTCAAGGGACACATACCTTACTAAATATTTAGTATTTATCACCATTTCCCTCAGACATCTTCTATAAACTCCCCCTGGCTCACTCTTATGAGGCAAGTCAAACTCGGTTTGTTGACTTGAAGGTCACTTCAATGATTTGGAATTAGATACATTGTCCCTAACATATCATGGGACTCTACATGCAAAAAATACCATATTTGGTGCTATTTGAAATCCCTATTCACTAACAACTGATGTTCAAAACTTTTCTATGTGAATCCCCTTTGAGAGACACACTGCGTCGTGAAGCACCCATGCCTTCATGGAACAAACCGCCTTCTCAAATCACTCCTACCTTTGTAGAACAAACTATCTTCATGAAGCTTGCTATTCTTTGTAGAAATAATTTCGTTAAACTCACTGATTCAATGCAGAATACCCCATTCTCGTAAATTACCCTTTTTCAAAAAAGCATGGGCATCAATTAAGACATATAGTCTCTTCAGGATGCACCTGATCACATTGCAATCCTTATTCTCATAGCTCTACATGAACTCAAAAATTCTTTGTAAATTCGCTCACAACTCTCAAAATAATGAAGAGGGGTAGTCTAATAAATATAGGCTCATCCATTAACGAAGTTCCACCGCCTATTTTCATATTTTCGAGATCATCAAACACATCTTTGTGACACTCCTCCCTTCACAGAGAACCATAGAAATTATATGTTCACAACTCTCATCATCATTTCAAATCCTTCTATCAATTACCTTCACCACTCCCATAAAATTCGCAAATCATTTTGTCAATGACCGTAGAGATAAAGAACTCGTAATCGTAAAGAACTCCGTTTGTGATCATGAAGCTCTCCATTATTGCGAAGCAGACCATCAGAAAACATTAGGTCTTTGTGAAATGAATTTCACAAAACCCATCTTCATCAAAATCTTTCCTTTTACATATTATAATAATACCTCCAAGAGAAACCACTTTTCACCTTGAAATCAAACTTCCAAATTTTAGACCCCAAAAATTTGGAAAACACTATGAAACTGTGCCACCTTCCATACTACTTTTGGAAAGAACTGTATGATACCTTTTCTTGAAATATACTTGATCATCCATGTAAGGATGGAAAAAAACAAAAACCATACTCCATTTCTGGAAAATAATTTTCATGGTTCCAACAATATTCCCCTTTGGGTTTGTTGGAAATCTCTATATAAATTCAATAGAGTACCATCCACTTGAAAAAACTAAAATGAAAGTGTCAACTCAGCCAACAATCTATGACTATGTGAGCAATGATCAGTGTAGAAAACTAGAGGGGAAGCATGAATTGGGTTACCATGTTTTTAAATTCACAAAGATTGCCAAGGAATTATCTTACTGTGTCAGAGAAGAATTACATGTTCTGAATGTATTCTTTCTCCTCCTAACACAGAATTCACATCATGTCACAGAAGAATTACATGTCCATTACATGTCCTGAATTTATTCCTTCACCCACATTTTCAATAAACCCAATGACCATTATTTGTTCATTTTTTTTGTTTAATAACACCCCTTGGGTAGTATCTCCACCGTAAACCTACATCAAATCTACAAATAGATTAAAAAAAGGTAACATAACTGGGATAAAGGGAAATTTTGTAGCCTCCTCATCCACTAGGAGGCAGCTGAACATCAAGGTTCAAATGATGTTTCTCAAACCCAGATGTTGAAAGTGGCTTGGTCATAATGTCAACCACTTGCTCATTTGTTCCCACATGTTCCATGTTGATCACGCCTTGTTTGTCATTTTCCATGATTAAATGATATCGGATTTGAATATGTTTCATATGAGAATGATGAACAACATTGTTCGTAAGATCAATTGTGCTCTTGTTATCACATTAAATTACCATTGGTTGTTTCACCACATCACCTATGTCAGTCAGTTGCTGCATCATCCAAATTAACTGATTTCATGCCTTGGTGTCAATGATATTTCCAACATCAGCATTACTAAGAAATGTACTTTTCTGTTTCATGCTCAACCAACCCACTCATTTCTTCCCAATATAGAATGATCCACCATTGGTGGAGTTTCTGTCCACTATATCTTTATCCCAATCAGTATCATAAAATGATGATAGTTCATTGACTCGTCCTTCAGCAAAGTATACCCCATGATAATGAGTACCTTGAATGTACCTTGTAATTAATTTCCCTAGAACTATATCTTCTTCCTTTGGATTACTCTGAAAGAAGGCCACTAAGCATGTTGCAAAGACAATATCTGGCCCAGTTGTCATTAGGTATAGTAGGATTACTATGATTCTCTTATACATTGTGTGATTCAAATACATCCCATTATCATGCTTTCCAAGTTTTTTTCAACAAAATTCAGAGTATCCATTGGTTTCGAATCCTGTAAATTGAATTTCTTCAGAAGCACTCTTGCATAATTTTCTTGAAAAATGAATGTGTAATCCTTCTTCTGAATAACTGATAACCCTAAAAGGTATGTGACTTCACCAATCATGGACAATTTATAATCATATTTCATGTGATTAGTGAATTCATCCACAAATCCTTTCCTGCTTCCAACAAATATGATATCATCTACATATACCAATACCATGAAAAGGTATTTTGGGAACATTTCACATAGAGATTCTGATAAACTCTTCTTCTAAACTCAAGATTTATCATATCAGAATCTATCCAAGGGTACTATGCCTGTTGTGTTTGTTTTAGTCCATAAAAAGGTTTCATTAACTTTTAGGCCTTTATTTCATCATTACCAAGACCCCCCGGGGGTTTTTTTTTGATGTAGACTTATTATTTCAATACTCCATTTAAAAATGATGTCTTCATGTACATTTGATAAACTTTATAACATCTCTACATTTCCATGGAAATAAATAACTTTATTGACTCTGGTATTGCTACTAAAGAAAATGTCTCTTCCACCTCAACGCCTTCAATTTGTGAGTATCCTTTACAAATAAAGTGCTCCTTTTTTCTGAAAAAATTTCCATGTTCATCAAATTTTTTCTTGAAGATACACTTTATAACAATTTCATTGTGACCTTTTGGTCTCTTAACTAGGTCACATGTCTGATTCTTTTTAATTTGAACTAACTCTTTATTCATCGCTTTCACCCATGATTCATCCTTTACAGCTTCTTCAAATGAGGATGGTTCCACAAGTAAAAAAATGAATATTGTATATCATTACTCAATCTCCTTGTTTGTGTGGGAGAATTCCAATCCCCAATAATGTTGGATTGATCAATTGTTTCTCTTTGATTCCCCCTTTGAGATTCAACCGCACTCTATCCATCCAAGGTGTCCTCTTCAGATTATTTTTCTAAGTCAACATCATGGTGTTACTCTTGACTATTTAATACACCTTCCTCTATTTTTGAATTTTAATTTACTACATGTTAAATATCATCCACAAATTCTATCACATATGCTTATAAAATCCTTGAGTCATTTGTGGTTTTCTCTTCAATGATCATAACATTGCTGCTTTCCACAATTCTTCTTATTCTATTTTTGAAACACTTATAGGCTATGATGTTCATTGATTATCCAATTTAAATTCCTTCATCTGCATTGTCACCTAACTTCCCTTGATTTAATTATTTGTTTATGATTAAGCATTTACTTCCAAAAACATAAAAGTATTTCAAAGAGGTCTTCCGCCCATGACACAGTTCATATGGTGTCTTCGTCTCACCCATATAAATCCCAGTTCAATTTTTAATATACACTATCTCTTGAATGTCCTCTTTCCAATAATGATAAGGAATTCATCTCTCAATTTTCATAGTTCTTTCCATGTTCTTCACATGTCGATTCCTACGCTCAACCACTCCATTTTACTTTGGATTTCTCACCGCAGCTATCTCATGTTGTATCCCATGCATCTCCATGTGATTTTCAAATTCAATGGATGTGTATTCCCCTCCAATTTTAGATCACAACACATTAATGTTCATCAAGTGTCATTTTTTGTGATTCGATGATATATTTTCTTGCATTAAAGCACTTTTTGTTTCTTGTGTATAACCAATACACATGACATTCTATGGTAATAATCTATGAAAAGAACAAATTAACGTTCTACAAGAGTTCTAGAAACATTTATCGGGCCACATATGTCCGTATAAATGACATCAAGAAGATGAGATGTAGTTTTCTTCTTTGGATGACATGAAATGAAGACCAGGTTCCCCCAAATTCAAGCATCACAAGACATTTCACGTTCACGCTTCAGGTTAGGAATATATATGACAATCATAAGTTTTGATATCTTCTCCATGTCTTGTTGATTGATGTTTCCCAATCTCTGATGCCATAGGTTATTTTCATCCTCAACATTCATGTAGAAATTTTTTTATATACTATTAATCTTGATATAGGTTTCCTTCTATTCTACATCTCTTCATAAGTGAATTTTCTATCTTTCCATAAATAGTGAGTCCTTTATAATTAAAATTAACTATAATTCCTGAGTCACAGAGTTGACTAATGATGAGAATATTATGACGAAGGTCATCCACATAAAGGACTTTAGTTTTAATTATCTCTCCATATGATTATTCAGTACTTCTAATGCCTTTGATTTTCAAATCTATATCATTACCATACTGTACTATTCCATCAACCCTTCTCTTGACATTCGTTAACAAGTCTACATTACCTATCATATGAGATGAACAAACATTATCCAGAATCTAGGTGTTTTTTCTTTTTGTAGATTTTAGATCTACCTCTACAAGGTTTTATTTCTCAATTTTCTTGTTTTCTTTCCATGAGACCTTGGATTGAGTGTAGGAAACTGATGTCCTTTCAATCCTCTCTTTTATGTACATGGGTTATTCATAGTTGTAATCTTCTTCTAGAGAAGAAAAACTATTTTTAGGATCAATACTATATTATTGAAGATCCTTGACTTGTCTAGGACTTCGGTATGAGGGCTTGATGTCCCTCCTCTGCATGCAATAAATGGCCTTATATCCAAAGCTAGAACAATGAAAAAAATATCTAAAGAAATTATTTCTTCAATAAGAAGAAAGATATGAATTTGTTCTCCATTTTTGAACTCCTAGCTCTCCCTAATTCAGAAAGTTCCTTGCACATTCACAATATGACATAGTATGAACCATATATCTAAAGAACTGACACATCATAAGAGGAAATGTATTTTCACTTCTATTTGACCTCATGCCTTCTTCCATGGGAAAAAATGTTTGTCTGCCTGTCATTCCTGGGATCTTGAGGATTGTGTTTTGTTATCCTTTCAGTTTTATTTAAGGGTCAATTTTTCAGTGCTTTTGGTGATTTTTAAACATGATCAAATTTCATCTTGCCTTTATTTGGGTCCACATTATTAGCAGCATTTGATGTTTCAGTATCACAACGGATGCCACTGTTTCCCATGTGTGCGGGTCTTTGATCTTTCAAAATCTTTTCAACTCCATCATACCCTCGTTTTGCACTCACTAGAAGCTTAGCATTCAAGAACCTACCAAATTTTATTTTAAACCATTTTTCTTCCGAACATGATTCACATTTGAGTAAACTTCATAGAGTAACAAATTATTCTCCGAGTCCCCAAACAATTTTGGACTTCTCCTCTAGTCTCGAGGTACGTTCAATGATGAAATTTTATTGTTCTTCAATTAAGATCTTTAGTTACATTACATCATCATTCCTTTCAAGGATTGATGATTCTACATTCACCAGTTCTTGTAGTCATTCAATTTCATCTTCATGCTGATCAACATATTCTGATGATTCATCCATAATTTCATTCCACTTATTGCATATCTTACACTTATTTTCAATCTTTCCAATAGCTTACTTAAGTTTTAACTTAGGATCAGAATTGGTTTTCAATTGGTTATCTCTAGATTTATCAATTTATTTTTTTGAATCTTCAATTGTAGTCATCATAGAATCATGGTTTCCAGTTTTTAATTAGGGTTATTATACTTCACATAATTCATTGTTGTGAACTTCCTCTTTACAGACAAAACTCTTCTTTACTTTATTTCTATATTTGAAGTCTCTCTTTTGAAAAACATTTTCTAAGACATTTCAATATTTATATCTTTTCTATCTTCGTCTTCAATCTTTCTTATGCAATGAGAGGAATTGTGACCAACATTTTCAAAATGAAAGAAAGCCAGAGGTAACAACCCTTTAAATTTCCATTTTCCCTTCTGGAACTTTATGGAATTGAGAGATAGAATTTATTTTTCCTCACCATATTTCGCACTAATATAATTTTAAATTTTAAATATTTCCAATTATTGGAATACTATTTCCTTTCTCACTTGATTCATTGCATCTTCTGGTTTGACTCTCATTTCAAATGCCACTAGTCTGCTCACCAGATCATCCAGAGAAAGTTTGGAAAGATATCCTTACACAAGGGATGACACATTTTCATTGTATAGGGGTGGAACTATTCTCAAAATTTTCTTGACAATATCAATGTATTTGATTGCTTCTCCTAGAACTCAAATTCCTCCAACCACTTTATTAATTCGATTAAAGGATTCTGCATTATCAACATGATGCATCTTCATCTCATCTAACCTATTGTATAGGAATTGTAGTTTTTCCTCCTTCAAATTTTTATCCCCTTCATAAATATTTTAAAGTTTATTCCACATGGACTTTTATGAGGTTAAACTCATCACCTATAGATATATCTAATCATAAAGTTCTGTAGTGACTGCATTCTATGCTTTAGCATTTGTGTTAAGAATTTTCCAATCTGCATCAGTCCTAGCCAGCCCAATTAGGTCATTTACTTTTATTCCATTCAATGTAGATAATAGGACTTCCTTTATATGGGATAATAGATGAGATCTCATTCTATTCTTCCAAATATTAAAATTAAATTCTTTGAACATGGGTACTCCCTTGACACTTGCTGAATTCTCCCTAACTGTATAAGACAGATCAAACACAATCCACCTCCCTCTGATACCACATGAAGTACCCTATAACACCCTGAGAGGGGAGGGCTAAATCGGGGTGGAAACCTTTTCTCATTAAATTTATGTTTGTTGTTCTCACATTGGTAAGAAAATGTTAAATATGTCCAATAAATGAATGATGGGAGATGACATAGCACTTTTACCTAGTTCACCTCAAAGGGCTATGTCCAAGGATCATACACCATCAGTGTGTCAGTCGTACTTAAATCCAATAATCATCACCAGTTGTGGAGTACAAGATTTTTTTCATAGTTACTCAATTCCAGGCACACTTCCCTTATAAAAAATTAAGGATGGCCGACCTCTTAACTCGTAACACTTCCATAAATACCCCTTAGCTCACTGATATGAGATAAGTCAAACACAGTTTATCGACGTGAAAATCACTTCAATGTTTTGACTTTAAAGACTCTGTCCCTTACTTAGCATAAGACTATGCTTTCATCGAAGACCAGAGTCAGTGTCTTTGAAATCCCTCTTCACTAAAAACAGATGAACAAAATTACTCTTCACGAATCCACTTTGCGAGACATACTCCTTCGCGATGCACCCCTACCTTCACAGAACAAATTTCCTTCACGAGAACTCCTACATTCATGGAACAAACAATCTTCAAAATGCATCCTCAACTTCTCATTAATACTTTCACAAAACTCATTGATTCAACACGTAATACCTCATTTTCACGAAGTACCCTTTTTCAATAGGATGGGAATCATTTATGACATATAGTCTTTTTGTAATGCATAAGATAGCTTAGAAATCCCTATTCACAGAGCTCTTCCCAAACACAAAATGTCTCTAAAATTTCTATCAAAAATCTCAAAATAATGAATATGGGTATCCTAATATTTATATGCTCGGCCATTCGCAAAGCTTCAACACCACTTTGTGGATTTTTGGGATCATCAAACACTACTTCGCGACACTACTAACTTCACAAATAACTATAGAAATTATATGTTCATAGAGCTCATCGTCATTGCAAAGTCTTCCACAAATTAACTTCATGGATACCATAAAATTAGAAAAGCATTCCATAAACGACCCTAGATACCAAAAAAATCATAATCGCGAAAAGCTCAATCTGTGATCGTGAATCCTATCTTAATCACGAAGCACACAGTCATAACACTTTATGTCTTCATGAAACACACTTTGTAAAACTCATATTCACAAAACTAATGCATTTTACATATTCTCATAACGCCTATATGAAAAAAAATTGGCACATTGAAATACCACTACCAAATTTTAGACCCCATAAATTTGGAAAGCATTGGGAATCTACACAACCTTCAATGTTGCTTTCAGATTGAACTGTATAATACATTTTCATACAATATCTCGGATCATCCATGTAAAGATTGAAAACAAACACAAACCACACTCTGTATCCAACATATAACGGTTGTAGTTCTAACAATATATACAGAAGTGAATCTTCTTTTCTTCATGGGATTTATCACTTAAACTCCCATGAAACTCTATCATTCTCTTCTTTGGTGAATTTGGAAATTCAATTCTGATTAAGTTGTTAATCATAATTCCCGATAACAAGTTATACATAACCATAATTTTACCCAATACTATTTTAAAATCATTTAATTTCTCATAGGGTCAGTCACTAAATTATCCATCACATGTATTCGTCACACAGTTTCTCTTTTCTCTATCTATTATATAAAATAACTAATTTTAAGGTATGATAAAAATAATAATTTTATAAGAGGAAACTATAAACATAGAAAATATAATTGATAAAAAAATTCATAACCTATCTTATGAAATCATGTCGTTTTAATATATGTCATATATGGTCATATTCATATTAATTTATCTATCCAGCTAGTCATATATTACATCATCGTCTTTAATTAAAATACTATACATTTTTTTAAAAGAGAATAGGAATAAAAAATTTCATATCATAAGTGTGTGTCAAACTTGGTGGGTATTTAGGAATATTTATCAAACACTAGGTGAAGATCGAGTTAATACTCAACAAAACTTTTCAATATTTTTACACTATGTAGCATCTATGTCAAAGCCTACATCAACGTGTTTTATCCAAATAGGGATTTCATTTTAAAAAACCACACCTTTTATACATCACCAAAAAATTAATTTATTTCCTATAATAAGCTATATATCTATAGTATGTTATAATTTTATGTTTTCTAATCGATATTTTCTAAAATCTAGTTCCAAATATTTCTATTTAAATCATTTTTAACTCAAATGTGAAAACCTTGACTCTTGTATCCTAGAGTTGAAGGTTACATTGTTACTTTATTAAATGACATAATGAAGTGCATCAAATTGGATCTCATATTTCATATACCTTGTGAGACAATATACATAAATTATCCTCAAATTACATTTGAAAACATGAAATTTGTCTTAAAATTTAAATGATAACATTATTATTTATTCTATTATATCCAAAAATCAATCAATGTTCACTCCAAGGTGCACTAGAGATAAGGAATGATATAAAATGGTGACATATGATTCTCAGTAAGGGATAACATAAAATATAATCTATCGTAGAATGAATAATATGTAATATTTAAAAAAATAAACTTTTATATATAACTAATATCATGAAAGAGAAATATATTCCTGGATGAAATAGAAACATTAATAATATCATGGATAACAAAATCTAGTTTCATAGTGACTAAATGTATAATGTTAGATATCATGATTTTACTATCAAGGCCTCATTTTAAGACATAAATCTTTAATAGGTAAATCACGTGCCAAATACCTAAGATATTTTGTCCTATGAGACCCTTTAATGTATTAAGGATGTATTTTAGGCCCCACCAATAAATTCATAAGTTAAATTCATTTAATATATGAAATTAATTAATATATATACAATTCATGATCAAATTGGATCGATAATAAATAAAAATCATTAATCGTATAGGATTTTAAAACATTCCCCAAACAATAAATGAAATAACATAATTATAATTCATCTAGAGAAAGATAGTGAATAGTATCATTAGATTATATTCCTAGTAAAATATTATTAACATTAAAGGAATGTTGACTTCGGTGAAAAACTTCATTATAAGTACATTAATAATTAACTTTGAGAAATTGTTTTCTTAAATAAAATCAATGAACGTGGCATAAAAAATGAATCGGTTTTGAAAAATTTTAATATTAATATAATATTTTTAAAAAAAGGAAAATTTAATTGAAAATAAAGTAACCAATCACTTTTAAATATAATTTGAAGAATATGACTAGAGGAAGATTTGACATATTATTTCAAAACAGAAATGGAAAAAAATAATTTTTTAAGATAAGTAAGGTTTATTTTTATAAACATGGAGTAGAAGATAAAAGATACAAAGACAAAAAATATTTCAAAATATTGGTATTAAGACCCATATTTTTAAAATAATAATATGAAATTCTTTTGAAAATAGTTAAATAATAGTATGAAACTCAAAATAATTAATATGTATTTTAATTTAATAAAAAATAAGGATAACTTAGTGGGAATAAATATATATATATGGAGTAGAATGATTCCGGACCAAATAAAAGAAAGATTGGAAAATAAAACATTACAACTTCGATTACATTAAAATTAAAATATTTTTTTAGGTAAGAACATGATATGAAATTGAAAATTACATTAATTTCTTGAAGTATGTGGATGAATATATTCCTGGGAAAACATATACATCACATAAATAATGATGATGGTGAATACAGAACATATCTCAAAATAGAGATGAGAAACCTCTTCCCTATATCTCTTGACGTTCACAATATAATTGTATCCCATATATAATAACCATAATTATATTGATAGATTATTATAGAACCTTATTCATATCTAATATCTTTAATATTATGTAATTACACTTATTCACTACACATATATTTGTTAATTAATTATTGTTTTCATCATTAGATGTTAGTAATTTTGATTGTTTTTCATGTGTTTTGTAATTGTGATGATAGACCCCATCAATTGAAAAAATATTCATCATTCATAGTTTATTCAATACATTATAATCTTTTTTAATGATTTATTATGTCCCATTTGTTTCATGGATTTTAGGGGTTTGTTTTGTGAAAACTAAATCCAATGTGAGCTCGTTTTGGGTAATCTACCGATATGAATGTATTACTTTATAATGATCATTAATTCTAGTATTATCCTTCCATAATATTATTTATGAAATATATTACTACTTAATATCTTATATGTTAAAAATATATTTTCAGAACCATCCATGTGAGGTTGTAATGAAAAAAAAACATGTCCCTTTATGGAGGTAGTAGTTTGTATGTTCACACGGATGATGTTTTAATTTTTCATACAATAGGTAGAAGGCTAAAAATGGTTTCCCTTTTTATAATCTTAAACATGTTATAAATAAAATATTTATTCATTAAATACTCTTTTATAAAATTTAACTAATGAGGTTATTAAAAATGAAATAAATCACTTTGGGAAGATGATAGTCTGCACGAACAACATTATCATTACTCTATAGAAGTGGTAAAAGTGGATAATATTTATAGAATTAATATAGTAAAAATTAATTATAATAATAATATTAATATCATTGTATTTGGGGGGTAAAATTTGATTTTAAGGGAAATATATAGAATAATAAAAAGTTATGTAGCGAAACTTACTCTCATTGATAGTTTGAACTTTCTCTAGAGGGCCTCTTGGAAATTATGGGTTTATATATTTTACATTGGTAAAGGCGATTAGAAACATTTTATAAAGATATTTATGAATAAAAATTTATTTTATTTCAATCAGAATTTTAATTTTATAGTTTATGTAAAAGGGTGATGGAAATCCCCTTTTATAAGTGTGTGGAGTTACATTTTTTTGTAATAATATAAAATTATAAGTCATTAATAAAGAAATGTGAGTGAAAATATTAAAAATTAATGAAGGTATTTTTAACTTTTAGTTGATAAAACTATTGAGAACATATTTTAATAAATATTTTGAGTAATTTTATGTGTTTTAACCTTAGTGTGAACTTTTACCTTAGTTTACATTTACAGTAGTAAATCATTTTTAACCTTGGTAATTTATTTTAAATACCAAAATTAATATTTAAATTATTCCCTAATTTAAACCAGATTTTTTAAAATATGAAATACATTTCTAAAATAAAATTAATGGATGGTGAGAAAAATTAATTTTAATTTTAGGTCACATAACGCATTAAACCATTTTTTAGAAAAAATGTATTTTATAAGAACAAATATATTTTTAGGATAAAATTACAAGTATAATTGATTTTCATAAAAATAATTGGTTCATTTCTAAATTAATAAAAGTTATGTTTATTTTAAATAAATCAAAAATATAAAACCACCATTTCATTATTTAAATAAATGAAAGGTATGAAATCGTTTTTATTGTAATAAAATATTACATGAATTCAAAATGTCAAAAATATGTTTCTAAATTAAATTTAAAATTTTAAATGTATAATTTTAATTATTATATTCTTATTTTATTAATAAAAAATTTTAAAATTATAATTCATTTTTGTATTCTAATGATGTTATAAAATTTACGGTAATTATAAAAACAATGTTTTCTACTATTCACCTAAAAATTGATCTTTCCAGAGAAATAAAAAAAATTTATCTTTAGATAATATTATCCTTGTAAATAAAAAAATGAAATTCATTTTAAAAATTCAAATTCAACTATATTGTAAATTTTTTAAATGTAAATATTTAATAAAATCTATTTTTATAGGGTAATGACTTCTTCAAAACCTGATGTGTTCTTAATTTCAGCTCATATAAATAATCAATAAAATAATTCATAATTTATTTCTTTTACATTTAAATTTTTTATTATATTATTATTTTAAAAAATAATTTTAATTTATTATGTTCAAAATACTTAATATAAGTAAAAATAATATTCATCAAAAAATGGCCCATAAATGATTGAATTCTTAGTGTCAACTATTGAAAAATTTGTTTAATAAGGATTAATTGAATTTTTTCAATACATTTGTATGAAGTAAAAAAATTATTTTTTCATAACATTTATTATTTAAAATTAATAATATGGAAATATGAAATATCAAAAATGAATGTATGAATATAGAATATTCCATATTACATGTTTATATCATCATATCTTCTACTTACAAATCCTAAAAAAACTAATACATAAGATATATGGGTAAGATAAGGGGTGATGGTTGTCGTAGGAGGCAACTCAGATAGAATGGACCTTATGGAAATTTCAATGAGCTTGATCTTATCCTACAAACAATTTCACCCAATCCACACACGACAGAGTTCATCTTGGGCTTGGTTAAGGGAAAACCCATGTGATGCTACCTACCTTACAGGCTTAGGTAAATGAACCTTATAGGGAATAATTATACAATTTGAGTCCATTTTTCCTTATTATAGATAGATATCATAATGTTGTTAATAATGTTTATCCACACTAATTTAATTTCAAATCTAGAGGTTTTCTCTATGATGTGTTTTTTAGGGTATGTGCCTTTAGATTTTTTGGTTTCTAATTAATGGTTTCAAAGGAAAATTTAACACCATGGATGTATATATGAAGAAAGGATTTTGGTTTTGCTGGTTTAATAGGATCTAAGCATCATATTGTGGTGTTAGTTCTCGTGGCGTGAACAAGATTAGTTTGTGTCTTTCTATATTTTGAATATCCATTCTATTATAAGATAAATATGATAATTCATTAATGAAAATTTGACTTAGATTCTATGTTGGTAATTTTATGGGGTTTCCCATTATACTCATACAAAATTAAAGATATTTTATTAGGGAAACATAGAGAATTTCTCTCAGAATAGTGAATAGGGAATTATAAAAATATCTATCTCCATAAATAATATAGATTTTTATTATGTAGAAATAAAGAGTCATTAATATATCTACTATTATATGAGTGGTTTTTTAGAAATCAGATAGGATTAAGATTAAATAAATCATTGGAACTCTTTTAATATATTTACAAAAAAAAAATTTAGATTTTCCATGATGACTCATGTAAGCTGATTTTGTTATTTTGGGGATTTTCATAACTGGTCTATGAAGGATGAACACTTGAAGATCAAGTAGAACCTTTCTATACTCAGTGTGTTAATAACTATAGTAATTTTTTTTAAATTTGGTGTGTGTTTCAAATTTTTTTCCTTCCATGAAGTAGTAATAAAGATTGGGTAGTAAGCGGGTGGGCCTACGTAGGTATTGAATTAACCCTAAGTCATTTTAAGGGGAGTTACCCTTGTCTTGGAGTTCTTTATCATAGACCCACTACCAATGACTGTGTTTATTGGATCATGGTAAATTGGATAATTATCATCCTATGCTCCTTGTATTATAATAGTATAGGAAAACTATGTAAATTATTTTATGTTGTGTATATGTATAGTTTATAATCCACCAGACATAAATTGGCGAGTGTTAGTTGATCCATCATGGATAAAACTAGTTAAAGGAAAAGAAAAGGGAAATAATAATAAGAAAATCATTGAAAGAAGAACTTATGTTTGATCCTACTAGGGTATCTATCACTAATGTCCCTTTTGGGCCTAATAGTATAACTAATTTTGGATATGAAAAATATAATTTTAAGGAATTATAATAGTAAAATTGGGGTTTTCAAAAAATGATTAATTTTATAGTGTGCTATTTGAAGGAGTAATCCAATTTGAAACATTATTAATCTTTATGAATTAAAAAAACTGATGTATTTTTATAAATTAGAGTAACTCCTTTCCAAATAGAATCAACCCACCCTTTAAAATTCTTTAACCTTCCTTGTTAATTTTTATGAGAAAATTCATGTTGGGGTGTTGAATATTTGGTGATATTTATCTTTAAATAAATCCGACCAACCCCATTTCACACACATTGTATTATATTTTATATCATTTACTCATGTTTTTTTAATTAATTAAATTGGGTTTAAAAAAAAATTAATTGAGTTCATACTATAAATATTTAGGAGTATAGACTTGAAATACATTATTCATGTATATGATTTTTTAAATTAATAACAAAATCCTTATTTATATATTTTCCTAAAATTATATTTTTAAAATAAGATTTTAATAAATATTTAATTTTTATTATATCAAGTATTTCACTCATTAAACTAATCCAAATATAATACATAAAATCTCACTGAAACCTCTGTTTCAGAAGAGAGTTGTCCTTATCGTTTTAGAATTTTTAATATGGGATTTATGTTCCTCTATTTTACTGTTAAAATAATAATCTATTAATAATATTAATATATTATTACAATTATTAATACATTATAAATTATATAATTTTTTTAGTGAAATAAATAAAAATAAGCATTATAATAATGTAATAATTGTGTTATTATTATTAATAATAATTAATGCATTTGGGATCTGACATGAGAGGTAAAGTCACCATGATATCCTATATCTCACTAGGGTTCAAATCTTGATGGGTCCATTTAGAGGTGGTTTTATGGGTTAAATATGGAGAAAATTTAAAGGTATACAACTGCGGAAAGGAGTGGTGTGATATGGTTGGTGGAATAATTGATTGATATGGGTGGCACACTACGACTCAAGTGGCACACCATCGATATGAGTATTTGATACAGACATTTTTGGATGTTTTAATACATTGATTTCTATAAATAATTTAAAAATATTTTAAAATCTTGTACTGTTTGACTAGTTTTTTTATTTTTATTATGATACTATTGATTATTTGAAAATTAAAAAAAAGGCATATATAGGGAGGAGTTTGATGTAGTCTAGAGAAGCTAGTGAATACAATTTTCACACCATGTATATCATACACAATGTTAGATTTTCATTTGAATTTCACCCTAGCTAGCTATGAACATTAGATTCAAGGCTTGACACATTACACGACATAACAAACCATTCATTTCGTAACATCATCATAACATATGTTATGTAATGACTCATATATTCCCAAATTTATTTTTGGAAATTTTTTGGGGAAATTATAATGCTAGACTCTAAGATGTTGTGCGATTCCAAGTCCTGATGTGCCTTGATCATTTCATCAAAAAATGTTATGTTTTTATTAGAATGCTCATGTAGTTTTCATGAAAAGTGAAATAACTCTCAAATGGGTTCCCAAATCAGAAATTTGAGGGTGATATTCTATTCAGATCAACAACATTACCGTAGGCAAGGCCTAAAATTAGCCGGTACGAGCCAACAATGAAAGATAATTTTTGGGACGTAACCATAAATTAAATAATTAATCAAAAAATTATTTTATTATAAAATCCTAATAAATCATGAACAAAGACATATATTTTAATTATGGTAGATCTTTTTAGTTTTTAATGTGTTTTTTCCCAAGGTGTGACTAAACTTTAGTGGGCATGGGTCTTCTATGGAAAATCCTGAAAATGACGTAATGTTCACTAAATAATTTAAAGAAAAATTATATTGTTGATAAAGTGATGATTTCATTTAAAAACATCCATAAAGAAATATAGAGGTTATCATCATAAAACTAATAACTCTAAATATTTGCTAGGGAGATCCTGGAGAAATAACCCTCTTGAGCAAATGACGATGGATGAGAGAGTGGATCGTAGATTGTCGCGCCAAAAGGTTTGGTGGATCTCTTCAACAATGAAAACAAAATCATTCCTCATCAATGACTAAAGAAAACTTGAGGTGTAATGTTTGATAACATTGTAATTTTCCCAATTCTTTATATAGATTATGAATGTAGACTAATCCAAGAATATATTATCTATGGATTGATCTCATGTTGCGGGGAGATTTTTTGGGTTAGTGGGATTCAACTTGATATGTTTTCAACCCAAATTCCATGAATTTTGATCATTGGGAAACAATGCTTGTCCAAAAATGTTAAACCATTTATATGTGAATTTCTCCATCCGTTCTACATTTTCTTCTCTGTTGGAACCCCTACGATTCATCGCTCAACATTTCCAGTTTGTTACGAGCATGATTGGACCCCCAGAGAGACGGCAAGCCAGATCAAAGTTGAAATCAGAGAAGATCATAACTTAAGGATCATGGATGTGTATATGTTTTGAATAATGGAGCACCAGAGCAACTAGTTACATCCATGGAAGTATGGATGATATCGGCCAACACTGGTGGTGACACATGGTGGTTCTCAGTTGAATAAGGTGGTAGTCGTGTGCGGGTGCGGTGGAGGTAGGCGAGTCATCGTTGGGCGGCTACAGCGCTGACGGGGGATGTGGCTTATGGAGGCCATGTATTTTGTAGGAGGACCAAGTGGAACCTGCGGAGGTGGAGAGTCCGTAGGTAAGATATAAGAGGAGGTTTCTCCATATGAAACGCAAAACAACACTGTGTTGAATGGAGGTATACAGTCAGGTCATATCGTGTGTAGCACTCTGAGCGGACCGACAACATGTTCCAAACCAAAAGATTAAGGCTACTCTATCGACAAAGTGGTTCATACCAAGATGTTGAAATTGATTTCAGATAGGCCTGACTATTTTATGTTGGCCAACATGTCAGATTGGGTCTAGTGCATCGGGTCAGATACGAACCGAAACTCGGTAAGACCTTTCTATATAAATAGTCATAACATTCTAACTGAGTGTCCGTTTGACGAGTCATTTGCAGCGTTTGGAACCTTGAGATGAGATGGTAATTTTCAGATAATATATGTGAGTATTTTATGAGGTTAACCTAAGACTAAATGTCTTTTGGTGTAGGTTCTCCTAGAACCGGTACACTATGAGCAGAATCATATGGTTGGCTATGTCCTTGAGACTACGTGACTTCGAGACTATGTGATTTTGATACTATGTGAATTAGGGGATAAATTACATGGGGGTGTATGAATAATATACACTCTCTGTGTTATCAATGATCTGTGTGTTATCGATACTCCCTATGTTATTGAAACTTTATATTTTATCAACACTCCATGTGTTATCGATATTGGGTGTTAAATGAATTGTGTTTGACAGTCATACTTTACATTTTATAGTCTAATACCTGTGTGAGATGACTATACTATTTTTGTGTGGTATAATTTATGTATTTCAGTATTTAATTCTAAATGTATTTTTATGTGATATACTTCAACTATTTTTTGTGTTGTATACTTCATGTATTTTTCTATGGTTTGTTTCATATATATCGGTGTTCTATACTTCATGTATTTCTGTGTGTAATACTTCATTTATTTCTATGTGGTATCTTTTGTGGTGTTCCTTAGAGTTGTTCATTCATAGTGTTCTTTTGTGGTGTTCCTTAGTGGTGTACATTTGTGGTGTTCCTTTGTGGTGATCCTTTGTGGTGTTCTTTTATGGTGTTCTTTAGTGGGATTCCATAGTGGCGTTCCTTCATGGTGTTTCTTTGTGGTGTTCCTTAGTGTTGTAACATCATCATGTTCCTTTATGGTGTTCCTCGGTGGGGTTACTTCTTGGTGTTCTTTAGTGGTGTTTTGTGGTGGTGTTCCTTAGTTGTGTTTCTTAGTTGTGTTCCTTCATGGTATTATTTAGTGTTTTTTCTCCATAGTGTTCCATAATAGTATTCCTTGGTGGCATTCCTTCATGGTGTTCCTCTACGGCATTCCTTGGTGGTGTTCCTTAATCATTTGCCTTCGTGGTGTTCCATCATGGTGTCATTTAGTGGTATTCCTTAGTGGTATTCCCTTGTAATTTCCTACGTACTATATTTCCATTTTATTCTCAAGGTTTCCTACTGAGTATTGTTTTACTCACCCCTTATTGGGATTTTCCCACACTTGTAATGTTGTGTGCATATGATCGATGCTTTGACGGAGTCCTAGATGGACCAGGACCAGGAGGTGTTTTGAAAGAGTAGATAGTAAAGGTGTTCTCCTACAACTTTAGATGCCAATCCTTATACCTACCCTTTAGGTAGGGTTTTCATCAAATGATCTTTAGAAACATGTGTGTTAACTTTTATAGATTCTTACTTTTGGTGCGATTGTATTATAGACCTATTTACTTCCCAGTTTTCTACTATCATACTTTTTCCCTGGTATCATAGTGGTATGCATGGATATTTTATTAGTTATATTACATTTTATCATTCTGGGCATGAATATTTGTGAGTGTGTGCAGGTACATAGAAAAATGCCCCTGATTTTTGGGATATTCCCACTCAATGCTAGTCTTCATCCATAGGCTAATGAGAGGCAGGCTTAGGGTAGTCACGGAACATAACCCTATGGGATAGGCTGTGACATAGTAGTATCAGATCAGATCATTTTTACTTAAAGACCAAAATTCAATGAGGAATGTTTGGGGGAAACGTGTTATGTGTTTCGAGTTCTTCGTTCAGTCCAAGGAACCCAATGTTGGTGTGGTGGCCGACGTATCTATACCCTTGGAATCTAAATTCTAATCATCGACATGGTACATGAAACACTAGTTTCTGGGAAAAATAATGGTACATGCAACATATAGTATTTGGGTGTGTTCTCATGTCCTTGATGAGTCATATAACTAGTTATACTCTATTTATCAAGGTATATCTTGTTATATTTTAAGATGACTCCATCAAGATAGCTATTAGGATTAAAACAAATGATCATGAGGATGATCTTTTGGGTGATGAGACATCGGTAAAAGGTTTTGTATCAATGATAGAACATCTAAGAGTTTCACCATCTATACCACCACCTATTGAGAAGCACATGGTACCCACAGTACCAGCGGATGAGGAGTGTGGGTTGAGCATGCCTCATGAGGTTCAATGATAGAGGCCCCTCAGGTTCCAAGGTGATCCCGAAACATAGGTAGCTGAGGACTGGCTTGGAGTGGTGATTAAGTTTTCCCTTCTAGTTAAGATACTAGTAGATCATATGGCGGTTCTAATAGCTAGTCTTATACATGACTTCCTAGGGATGTGGGGGTATTGGATAACTAATCTTCTGATGAGGTTAATTTTCCATGGACAGAGTTCGAGAACCTTTTCAAAGATGATTTATCATCGTATAATATAAGGTTCGTTCATGTACAAGAGCTTTTACAGCTATGGTAAGATGATGTGATGGTATTTAATTTTTCATTGAGGTATACCAAACTTTCTTAGTACATGATGGATGTGATGTATGACAAGTACGTTTGGTCTCATACATTCGTGTGAGGTCTAAATAAGGACATGTTATCTTTAATTATAACTCTATGAATTCCTACTTATCCTATGGGTGATAGAGTGCACCTTTGTGGTAAAGAGTCCCTTGGTAGAATAGATATAGCCAGTGATAGTCAACTATGGGCAAGAAGGAGTGGACAGATTTGAAAGGTAGAAGATGTGGAAGAGGGATTGGGAGAGTAGGAGGAGGCGGTAGAAATTTGGACATGTTACCACTAATAACCATGGGTGGTCCACACTAGGCTCAAGGAGTTGGAGGATAGGGTAGCAGACAGCAGCTTGCGATCAAGGATTATGACCTAGGGGCTCCAGGAATGATTTGGGGTACAAACTGTGCCTATTATACATCAGTTTACTTATTAATAGATAGAAGTTAAAGTCATTATTTTTTTTTCAAGAATCTTGTTCGAGCCATAGAGATTATGGTTGAACCGTTGACTCAACCCTCATGCCTAGAGTCTCCTAGAGGTGGAGACCCAATAATCATGCACTTATGCTAACAGAGTGGTCCGAATCTTGGAGGTGAGAGTTTTTGTTGTGATCTTTTGGTAGTGGAATAGAGGCCTTATGACGTCAATCCTATTATGGACTGGTTACCGACAGTTCATACCCAGATAGACTATTTTTGTTTTAGAATATGGTGTGAATGTTGTGGTGTAACAAGGTTTTACATGTTTCTGAAAAGGAAACCATGCAGTATATAATAGACTCACTCAATGGAGGGTGTGGCTGAATGATCATCAATTGGTTGGCCTAACCCTAAATGAAGTGGGAGTTATGAGAACTCGGTTTCCTATAGTGGTGGTGGAGTTATACATGCTCAAGGAAAGGTTGATATAGAGGAATTTTCTAGAGTTACTCTTGTATTATGACTTATAGATTTAATCTACTTATGGGAATGATAAAATTTTGATAGATGATCTCTGTAGGAGATCTAGTTAGTAGTTTTTGAATGAGGTGTCGAAGACATTGGCCTCATTACAATTAACCTTTGTGGATAGAGATGGAACATCTTACCTCTAGTTTATAGTTGTCACCCTTCAACTCTTACAGCGAGTTAGGGAGGCACAATTCAGAGATACTAACTTTGAGACTTTACGTGTGTATATTTCCACAGGGA
This sequence comes from Viscum album, assembly GCA_963277665.1. Lineage (NCBI taxonomy): Eukaryota > Viridiplantae > Streptophyta > Magnoliopsida > Santalales > Viscaceae > Viscum > Viscum album. The sequence goes on from OY728155.1 coordinate 882,413,603, forward strand.
AAATAGCATATGGATATTCAAAAGTAAGAGAGCGAGTCATTCTTTTCATAGGGTGATCAGTAGTACCAGGGGAATTGCGTGAGAATGTTTTGAGAGATTTCCATGGATCCCATTTTGGATGTACACCTAGTCATGAAAAATATGACCCACGATCTCCAATGTTAGTTTTAGTGGCCAGTGATGATGAAGGAAGTTCCATAGTTTGTCTCTTGATGTCTCACTTGTCACCATATGAAGGCTAAGCACTAGGTTATAATGTTCTTTACCTAAACCCTTGGGATTCTAGAGTGGATGTTGGATGGGATATATTTGTACTTTGTTATGGTTTTACCACGTACGTACAGGGGACACAATACTGTATGAGTGAATTCTGGATGTCTCATTAAGTAATACCACCTCCTAACTAGTCGGGAGTAGAATTTAGTAGAGAGATTTTGATGCCTCTACGTTAAAGAGATAGGTTGACTCCATATAATTCCATAAATGATAGTTTGATATCATGATGATCTTTTTACATCCTGGTCATGGAGATCGATGATTTATAGGAGAGGATCCTCTTTGGGTGGTTGATTCCTCATATGCACATTTATTGGCAGCACAGGAATCTCTAGGATATCACATGGGAGTGTGAGGCTCATGTTTGTTCACAGTACCCTCATCTATTTGGGTAGCACAAGGTTTGGCTTTTGGGGGTGTAAATTTCTACGGTGTGGATAATGTAATTACTTTTATTTCCCAAGAAAAAAATAGATTTTTTGGGGAAAAATCCCACATTAGGCATAGGTACGACATGAAATTATCAGGCCCAGTGTTCCTAGAATAGTTCATTGAAAAACTTTTATGTTTTGAACTGCATGTATGCACGGTTTTCCTAAAAAGGTAGAATAACTCTTAAATTTATACCTGAATAAATAATCGGAGGGCACCATTGTCTTTAGAGTAGTGACATGACGTAAGATGAGGCCTAAAATTGGCCATTGCGGGCTGACTATGAAAGATAATTTTTAGGATGTGACCATAAATAAAATAATTAAATAAAAATTGTTTTGTTTTTAAATCCTAATAACTAATTAATGGAGACTCATATGGGAAGTACGAGACCACCAATATATTAATAATGTGGTATTTTCCATAGGTGTGACATAACATTAGTTGGCAGGGGTCTTCTATGTAAAAACCCAAAAAGGATGTTATCTTTATTAAATAATTTAAAGATAAATTATTTTTTTGATGCAATGATGATTTTCATTTAAAAAAGACTTATGAAAAAATCATAGGGTTATTCATATGACCCTAGGCATGTCAAAGAATCACTATAGGGAAATTGGAGAAAGAATCTTCTTGATAAATTGATAAAGGATCAGATATCGAATCGTAGATCGTCACATCAATGGAGTTGGATTATCTCATAAATGATGAAAATGCAACCATTCCTCACCAAAAACTATTAAAAAACTGTGGTTGGATGTTCTATTTCTTTTTTATTTTCCCAATTCATTATATTTAAAATGAATTTGGATTAATCCATGAATAGATTAACTTGTGGATCAATCATATTTTTTGGGAGATATTTGTTGCGGTATAAGAGGATTTAATGTGATCTATTTCTAACCAAAACTCAGTGGATCTCAATCGTTGGACAAGAAGACTTATAAAATGATTATGTACCTTTTCTATGGTCATTTATCCCTCTATTATATATTCCCATTTTCCATTGGGACCCCTATGGTTGTGGGATTGATGTTGTTGGGTGGTTCTGAGCACGATCGAACCCCCAGAGTGATGAAAAGATGGATCAAAGCCCAAAGAAGTGAATATTTCAACCCAATGATCAAATATGTGGATCATTTTCAAAAAATTGAGAACCAGAGAAATAGGGTTGGCCTGTGGAACTAGGGGCATCAGCTGCGGATAACGGTGGTGCCCAGGGGCATGTAGTGGTGGCAGTGTCCGTGTGTGGTGAAGGGTGGGGAGCCACCGGTGGGAAACCGATAAAGCTAGGTCATGTCCCAGTAGGGCCGCATGGGAGATGGGACATCACATGCAGTCGTAATGCTTATGAGATACATGATAGGTGGTGGATGCATATGCGGTAGTCGGGCCATGTGGAACCCATGGTTGTAGCGAGGCTCTACGGTAGACAGATGAGGTGGGATATCCGTGTGAAATGTGGCACCATGACACATTAATAGGAGGAAAGTGGTTGGGAAGACCATGTGCGGAACCCCAAGCTGACATGCAGCATGGGCTAGGACGGTTTGGATTGGGCTGAACTGGGTCGGCCAAAACGGTTCGGGTTGGCCAGCGGGTTGGGGCGGGCCCATACTAGACACGAGTCAGAACTTTCTATAAAAACAACTGTAACATTCAATCTGTGTTTCTGTTTAACACGACACTTGTGGAATTGATACCAATAAGAAAACAATTTCTTTTTGAGATACTCTAGGTAATTCCTTTTTAGATTTTTAGATATGAATTAATTTCATCAAGAGTATGTTCTCCTGGAATGAGCATGCTATCAGCAGAATAATACGAATGGCTGTGACATTGAGACTATGTGACTTTGAGACTATGTGATTTTGAGACTATGTGACATAGTGACTACATTACATGGGAGATTTAGGAATTATCAACACCCATATGTTATTGACACTCCATGTGTTATCGACACTACTTGTGTTATCACCACTCCATGTGTTATCAACACTCTGGTGTTATCAACACTTCGTGTGTTATCATTACTCTGTGCATTATTGATAAAGGTGTTTTGTGTAATACTTATGATATTCCTAATTTCTATTCAGTAGAAAAATACATATGTGAGATGATTTCACTATTTCTATGTGGTATATGTCTTGTATTTTTAAGAGGAATTATTCGTTTATTTCTATGTGATATACATCTTTTATTTATATGTGCTATACATTGTGTATTTCAGTGTCGTATGCTTGGTGTATTTATGTGTGGTATATTTCACATAATTTTGAAGGGTATGATTCATGTATTTATATGTTGTATCTTTACTAGTGTTACTTAGTGGTGTTCATTCATGTTGTTCCTTTGTGGTGTGTCTTAGTGATGTTCCTTCATTGTTTTCTTTTTTGGTGTTCCATTTTAGTGTTCCTTTGTGGTGTTCCTTCATGTGGGTCCTTAGAGGTGTTCATTTGTGGTGTTACATCATAGTGTTACTTAGTAGTGTTTCTTAATGGTGTTCCTTAGTGGTGTTCCTTCATGGTATTCCTTAGTGACGTTCCTTTTTGGTTTTCGTTAGTGGTGTTCCTTCTTGGCTTTCCTTAGTGGTGATATTTCATGGTGTTACTTAGTGTTGTTCCTTCATGGTGTTCCTTTGTGGGGGTCCTTTTTTTGTTCCTTAATGTTGTTCCTTAGTGGTGTTACTTTATGGTGTCCTTTAGTGGTATTCCTTAGTGGCATTCCTTTGTAATTTCATTTGTAGTATATTTATTTTTTGGTTTTGGGATGTCGTATAGAGTATTGTTTTACTCACCTCTATATGGGATTTTCCTACACATATTGTCTCTTGTGTATATGATCGACACTTGGATGATGTCATAGGTAGATGAAGACCATGTGGTGAATAGAGAGCCCAGAAAGTCGAGGTGTTCTCCTATGGATTTAGACATTTATCCGTGTACCTACCCTTCATGTAGGGTTTTCTAGGGATGTGCTTTAAGAACTTCTGTGTTCACTTTTATAAACTCACACTTTTGGTGGGCCTGTATTCTATCCTTGTTTACCTCCCATTTTTCTACTTCTTATACTCTGTTATTGGTATGTTATTTGTATGAATTCTTGTTTACTTAGTGTTTTTACATTTCTGCATTTTGTGCTTTGACATGTGTGTTTGTGTGTGTAGGTACTTAGGAAAATGACTCCCATTTTTGGGATATCCCTACACGGTTCTTGTCACCTAATCCTGTATATTAGAGGTAGGATTTGAGTAGTCACATCATGGGACCATTTTGGATGGTTCATGAAATTTTTATTCCTAGAAGTCATCACAACCATATCTTTCCAATTCTGTAAAAATTACACCTAATGAACCCATCAGTGAACAAAAAATAGATATGAAAATATGAGGGTTTTGACACCGAGAGGAGTATTTATTGATCCCTTATAGTGCACACTAGAAACATCTTGATGATCATAATGGGATATTCCAATGATCTACGACCAGAGAAATGTGTACCACCATGGATCCCTTATTCACTACTGATCATTTATCGATATCTATGTTGGTTATTCTCACCATGTATAGCATGCACAAGTATTTTTTTCTATGATGAGTGATTTGATTGTAGTGGAAGTGCTACATCGTGATTATTTCTATATTCTTTTCATATTTTATATTATTGAAACTCTATTTCTTAATTCCAATTCTTATTCATTGTGTATTTCATGACCATTTTCTATGTTCTGAGGAGTAAAATTCTTTTACATCAATTAATTTCCCTAGTTTCATTATGTCCATTATTCATATTTGATAAATTATGTTTAAACAAGGTTTTGGGTTGCCTAATTTTATAATTTAACCTAGTAGATAACCAATCCAATGGTATAATCACATGATTATTGTAGGATACCCAGAACAAGGATCCCACTTACCGAATTCTAACACCAAACATGAAAGAGCACAAAATCATTCAAATCCCTAGCACAAAAACCTGAAAATCACAGAACCTAGATTGCCTCACCTATTGATTTAAAAAAATCATTGCTTCACTTTCTTTTATTTTCTCAATTCAAACAATCAATTTACTTTTTGAATTTGTTTAATTAATTTAGAATACACAGATCATCCATGTGAGTTTGACACATGGTATTTCAATGTACTACATTTTTTGTTATGTTGTATGAGATTTATTATTTAATAAATTTTTTGTGGACCCATATGAATTTAATGATGCATTATGGGATATGAAATTTTATGTGTTTTGTGAGGGATGGTTTATTTTATGTTAAACAAAATTAAGAATCTTGATAATTATTTTTGTTTAAATAATTATTTTTATTTTATTTTTTCATGTTGTAGTATTAGGTTCAAATACTTTTAATGAACACATCACTCCCAGAAAATAGAAATTTGTGATAATTGCCTATGGCCCAAAGTTGAAAACCACCATTCATAAAAAAAATATGGAAAAGTAATATGCCAAGAAAGAAGAGGTAATCATGGTTTCAAGGGATCAATATCATGGAGAAGAATGTGATCTATGTGATAAAGTAATACCTAATCTTTAATGATGAAATATTGTGGGAAACATGTATTTTGATGAACCAACTCTAGTCAACCAAAAATCGATCACCTGATCTAGCCCCCTATAAGGCCTGAGGGGCGTTCCCATACCTCCTGGGAAAGATACGAGCATAAATGTCATTAACGGGAACTAAATTGAATTATTTTTTTCAATATAAAAAAATAGTGGAAATAAATAGAGCAACCCAATAAATAAATAAATAGAACAACTAAAAAAATATTTACATAAAATAATAATACAATAAAATTTTAACAACACAACCAAACTAAACCAGAGGAACAATATGCTTCCATGTGACCACAAAGGTTACTCTTTGATCCCAAAGCATAAGATTTCCAAAATCGGTCAAAACCAAGTTAGAACCTATACGAGAAGCTAAAATCATGAAAGGATCTATATGCATGAATTTTAAAACTCAGTAAGCATGAAAAAAATATATATTGAAAATTAATTTATTTCAAAAAAATAATAATCAATTCTAGGTGACATACAATATATACAACATGGGATTTAACACATTTTATCATTAAAAAACACGATCTATTTCTATTTTCTATATAAAACCATATTATTCATCAAGAAAGAGACAATTTAATTTTTGAGAGGAAGGATGATGTAAAAAAATTAAATCAAATTTGGTAAACAATATCAAAACAAACACATCAATTTTAATCGAAGAGTTCACTATTAAAGAGATAAGAATAAATTATCACATAACATGGGAAACGGGATATAAAACATATGTGAAACCAACCAAACATAGAAACTTAATTTTCTGAAATAGAAAACTAAGTGTTGATGTACATGAGAGAACCTCAGAGCATAGTGGATAATCTAGAATATAATATACATATATCTAATTCCCTAGGAAGGCTTCACCTATTGACATCATTCTCACCCATATGCTATGTTCTTAACATACATGGCCTAACTGAGGGGGATAATCCCAATATAGATAATCCTCAATACTAAGGGCTACTAGACAAAGCACATTACTAATATAGTGTAGTAAATATTAATTGATAATACGCTTGGTATTCCATGTTACCATTTCAAGACTAAAGTTGGGTGTTCCAATCAGAACTAGACAACAAACCAACCACATATAGATGCATCACACACATAATAATCACCTCAAATATCCCCATAGAACAATCCCTTTCCTTTCAACTATTGATCACAATGGATTCCCACACCAAGGATCTCACATACCATTTAATATTACCACGTCAAGAAGATTATCCAAATAGATTTTTCACAATACCAAATTTTACAAAAGTGATAAACAAGAATTATTCATTCTTTTTGAAACCACCATTTTCTAAGTAAATCCAACACATCATTTACAAATCCAAAACCACATAGAAATCAATTTAAGAAACCCAATATATAATATTTAAAAAATATATATTTACCAAGCCAAAAAATTCCATATAAATAAAAAATCACATACAAAAGCCTACAAATCATTTTATAAAACTCTTTGGGTGAATTTTTTTTTTGTGAAACACTTAACAAAACAATTCAACACACTTTAAAATAATAAAATCACAATATTTCTTTTCAAACAATTTTTATAAAATTCATAAATGACTTGATAACGTCTAGGGAATGTTTAGAGAGAATGAAAATGAAAATTCTAAATATTAATAGATTTTTGAAAAGGTATTCCTATATCAAACCATAATCACTTCAATAATGCTGACCCGAAATAACATAAAGAGGGTTCCTAGAAGAATGAGAATCCAAGAGAAACCCAAACAACAAACTCTCTAAATTTAAAATCAAATTACCATGATCCATATATCTACAAGACTATAGAAGAAGAAGAAATCAATATAAAATATGATAAAGAGGAAGAGGAAGAATAGATGTGAAGATTACCTTCATTATTCACCCCCAAAACATGAAAAAACCATATAGATCCACTCTAGGGAGAGGAGGAGAGGCATGGAGATAGATATAGGATCTCCTATAGGATTTCACAAGCTAATAGAGTTTGTTTTAGGGTATTTGTAGTTAAAAATATGAGAGAAAGAAAAGTTACTTAACATTTTATTAAACACATTGGCATTGTGCACGGTTAGGCTATGTGGTTTCCCAAACTATGTACCTATCCTGCATCGCTTCCTAGAAACACTAGGCACTTGAAAATTTTTGGTTCATGGTTTGGAAAACGTTTACCAATTGTGTGACAAGGTTCTATAAAAAATTAAAGAACAATGTGCTTTCATACTGTAAATTGTTCCCAACCATTCGTGGTTCATGGACCCTCAACCAGAGACACCCGATTAATAATATTTTTTTATCTATGAGACACACAGTTTGGATGAAACCATGTGCAGTCTTCGCAACTCAAACTGTGAAAGTTAAAAATGAACTGAAAAGCGACTCGGCCTCAGGAGAAATCATGGTGACCCCTTAGTTGTGAACCTAAACCATGAAAATAATGGAAAAGAAACCTAAAACTCAAAATTTATATTTGAGAAACCTAAGACTCATGAAATAAACCAAGAAAAAATAGATAATCTGACTTAAAAGAACAAAATAAAAACATGGGTGTGATAATTCTCCACATAATTATGATTTCTTTCGCTAGAAATACTCAATATTTCTTGTTGATCAATGAAAATAAAAGGGTTCACACAACCACATGGTCTAGACTATAAACCATGAACACCCTAACCATATCCAAAATGAAACTCAAATATTTTTTCCTAATATCGTTCATTGAACCAAAAAAGGTTATTGAGAAACAATGTAAAACTCAAACTAAAACCTCTTCAACATTGCCCCAAAAAAACCCCTATGCATACTCCAAGGACTTAACATTCACCAAGAATAAGAGTAATAAATAAAGAAACTTATATAGATAGATAATCACTATATTAAACATAGAATGATGGAATAGACACCCAAACATTTTAAAATTTCATATTGATTCCCAACAAACATCACCCACCAAACACTAACACTCTAGACTAGAACGACCCTGAACAAAATCGTGGAAGGAACCAAATGAACCTGAAACCCCACAACACTCATATCACTTCAATAAAGAACTTCTTCTAGAAAAGTGAATTATAATATACACACAAATAATCCATTGTCACTCCAAATGATAAGCAGTATAAATAACACACACAATAGAACACACCTTATTGGGAAAAAATCCCTGAAGGTAACATTTTAGTATTTTCAGGTTGATTGATTTTATTGAAAAAGTGGGTTTACAAGGTATGTTGAGAATTTAAATAGATATTATTAAAATTTTGGGCTGACATTGATCTAAGAAAAATTAATTGATTCCCTTTAGGTTTTAATGAAACTTACATACACAAGGTGATGTTGTTTCCCCATATTTGACAAATTTTTTGGGTCTAAAATTTGTAGGACAACTATCATCATCAAAGATGGATTTACTTGATGTCTATATATAAATATAGTTCTATAATGTGTTTAATGAAGACTAGGTTTAAGAAATTAATATCTTGATGGTGTGGATCATCATATATGATCATTGTGAACGTCCAAAGGAAGATATGATACTCTTCATTACTATAAGAATCTTTTTGAATGGGAAATTTACATGGTTCTTCCTGAAATATAGAGTATCATGAATGGTATGGGAGAACTTCTATAAATGGTTATAATGTGGAAACAATCATCTGGAATGGGAGTAAATTCCTATAAATTGGCCTCAACCCCCCCGAGAAATGTAGTTGTTTCATTAACAAAAATATATAGGATCTGAATTTGAGAAGGTCATTCGTGAAGGGTGTTCTTGTGAAAAAAGATTGTGAAGAATGGAAGATCACAATGTATATTAAAAACAACAAAATATTTTAATAATAAAACATTTAATGGATTTAATGAAATATATAAAAATATAAACCAATGTTGTGTTCTTTGTGATAGCTATGTGGGCATCGTGAAGAAGGTTGCTTCGCAAAGGCTATTTTAGCTTCATAAAAGAGGTTTACACGATAAAGTAATTGACCATCCTGAAATTTTTTAGAAATGATTACCTAGTGAATATATAGTATAATAATATTCATCAGTGAGTAATGGAATATGAAGAAGGTGACACTTTCTAACATTAGTGACCCTTCGAATAGAAGGTATGGAGTGACTTTTAGAAAGCAGTGAGTTTTCCCTAGACCTTGTAATGTTAGGGAGCCTGGGAATAGATGGGATAGATCCTAAACATTATTTGGAAGTGATACTTAGTGGATTCAGTATATCATTACATTATCATTGTATTCTCCTTAGATGTATCCCATTAATGGTGAACCAAGTCAAATTGTTCTATCTCATACATTAATTTGTTTCTTTTCAAACATTTTTACTGTAAAGGGAGAGAATAGTGTGTTTTAAAATGATGAAAGAAATATGATGGGGAATCTTTTCCAATATATCAAACATTTATTCACTCCAACCCACCTCTTATGGTAATTAACGTAATTGTTCTAACGATTTCCATTAGATTCAATGGTGAGAGTTAGTTGTTCTCTCTTAGTAGAATAAATGCAGGTTGTCAATCACATAGGGATTCCAATATTCAATTGAAAAAAAATTCTATTATTGAAGAATCTAATGCAGCCCTACTTCCAATCATTAGGAATGGATGTCTTTACAATGGTGATGGATGTAATTTTCATCCAATATTGACAGTGGTGCTTTATAAGAAGTTAAACAAAGGGAATTGGATGTTAAAGCAAAAGGAATCAATGATTTAGGTGGATCCATATCAAATGAAATATATATGAAGGTGATTTCATGTTTGTTATCACATGATTTGGGTAAATATATCTGAATATTTATGAGGGTGATTCAAATGTTAGTGAATAAAATCTGAAGGTTTTTTGGAATAAGAATGAGAATTTCATAATGAACCATAATGAGTCTGTTGATGCACTCTTTGATCGCGTGAATATATTTTTAGATGTCATGTGTGGTCTTGTAATAATTTTAAATATGTAAAGATTTTAGAGCACGTCTTGAAAATACTTCCCCTTTAGTTCAATCCTAATGTTTCGTTCTTGGAAGATAATGATCTAAATGAGTTCACATTCAATATATTTCACAGTAATATTATTGAATATGATATTATAAATGATGGTAATGAGGTTGTGGAAAAGGGAATTTTAAAGAAGTGTAATTTAAGTCAATTAAGAAGATCACTATTGAAGATCATCCGTATGAATAACAGATAGATAAATTCATGTAATTCCTTTAATCAAATTAACAATTATGAAATAGAATTTTTAAAGGGAAACTCCCACATTCATGATCATTATGTATAAATATTTTACATTTTATAGTAAGGTTACCTAAGAAGATTCAAGATAGTGATTGGGATGAATTCAAAATTACCATGTAGAAGTCACCTTCCTATGTGTAAGGTAAGAAAAATTTTAAGAAAATTTTCATTAAAAAGAAGAATCTACTTTCAATGGATGAATATAGTTTAGATCAATCTGAGGTTGAACAGTTGGAGGACTACAGGGATCGTGAAGAAAATCACATGGTGGATGTTATCAGAAATTCACAAACAGGGTAATAAAAGAAAATGAAAAAGGAAAAGTTGAATGAAGAGTTTACCTTCAGTTCAAATTAGAAGATTCACTTGAAGAGGTAGATATTCGGAGATCCAAAAAAAAAATCCAACAAGGTGGTTAGTTAAACCAAACTAATTATATAGGATATTGAAGAAAAAAAAGTTATGGGGAATAGATGAAATTTAATGGATTGAGTCTTTAAATCTTGAGAAATTAGATATGATATGTGATTAGAAGCTCAATGTTGAAGAATAACAAATGGTGATCGATGGATTGAATAATATAAAGAATGATCAATAAAAATACTTAAAAATATTGAAGAGTTGGTTGTCAGCCCATAAGGACATTTTAAGATAGGGATAAATTGTTTACTTAAGAAAATAAGGTCGTAAAGTCAATAAAAAATAGAAAAATATAGTTCAATGCTCTGGTGAAACCGACAAAGGATTTTCATGAGAAAAAATGATATATATGAAAGTTACAACATGTGTGGGGATTGAATGAAAATATAAAGTTATAATGGTTGAATTTAGACCATAAGCGCCAACCCTAAGATTAGAGATTGATTTGGGTATGAATTAAACTAGAAGATTTAGAGAACCCAAGTGAAAACCAGTAGTGCAGTAGTGACACATAGCAATGAACCCTGCACTAGATACTATTCTTATAGAAAAATTGGACACTGAAAATATGTTTGTTCCATTGACAAAAGGTATTTAGGGGAACAAGGGAAATAGTGGAATCCATACAAAAATCAATATTTCTAGATATCAGTTAATGGTCACTATTTTAGGTGTGAATGAATCGACCACATGGAATGATTTTTTTCATTAAAAATATAGAAGAATCTTCCAAAGAAGACTAATTATTATCAAAATCAGTAGGTAAATGTGTCATAAAATGATATGAAAATGAAAAATAAATGTGCTTATTTTCATGATTATTCTAGACAATAATACATTGAGGAAGGTCATCATTATAAACCCATACTAGGTATAAATTCAAAAACATGGATTAAAAAAGAACATATTTGAATAGGTTGTGGTTGCAGAGATTCCCTTAAAAGCATATGATCACACTAGAATATAAATTATTTATAGTGGATGCACCTCCCATATAAGAGTTAATAAAAAACTTTTGAAATGAATTAGATATGACATGTAAGGTATTGTATGATTTCGAAATGGAGAAATCTTAAAAATTATTGGCTTAGGAAAAGAAATGTTGGGAAAAAGGCATGAGATGTGCAGATGATTTGATTGTTGGAGGTCTCGATCACAACATTCTTAGTGTAATTTAACTATGTGACTTAGGAAACCCAATAATATTTTCAATGAAATTATGTATCGTTAATGAAAAATATAGTGTAGTTTTTTTAATGGAAAAGTGTATAAAGGATAATCTCTACCTTATAAGTATATAAGAAGATATATTCATTTTGTTTGAGGAAAAGAAATTAATTTTTGGCATAAATGCCTTTGTTAATTGAAAAAAAATTATAATATCTAGTGAAATTTGATTCTTCTTGGGACCTCCCTAGGTCATAACATGACCATACCCATAGGTGTAATACCTTTCGACAAGGGAAGATCATTTGAAATACATATCAGTCCAAAGAAGAATGGTCAACCAATGTAATTTATTTGGTTAATATTGATGTTTGTGGAACTATTTTTAAGAAGATCTATTGATGTAATGAGATATTGTGTTCTCTTAATTGTTGATTTTAGAATCATGGCATTGGTTTCGGTCATTAGTCACAAATCCATGGTGTTCAGTTACATAAAAACATATCAAAGAGAAGTTTAAAAGATGGTAGATAAAAAAATATAGAATATCTGAATAGAAAATGGAAAAAGGTTAAAAATATCAAATTAAAGGATTATATTGAGAACCATGGGAAAAGGAACAAATTTTCAATAGTCAGAACTCCATTAGAAAATGGGGTAGTTGAGAGAAGAAATTGGATTATAAAAAACTTGGATACAATAAAGATCATTAAGAAAGATCTTCCAAAGATTTTTGGGAATATAGTAGTGATGAAATAAGTCTACCCATCAATAGAGCACTATTATGTTTGAAAAAATATAAGACTACATATGATCTATGGTATGGAAAAACCAATGTTTCGGTAATTTTGAGTCCCTGTAAGTAAGTGTTTCATTCTCAATAAGGGGAAACATAAGAATTTTGAATCTCATGCAGATGAAGGGATATTACTTATCTTTTCAAGAAAAATAAGATGTATAAATTTTTCAATAAGAGGCTAGGAAAGGTGGTTGAAATCAATTATATATCTACATTGGAGAATGAGTTTAATCTTTGGAAAATACATGATTAGTATCAAGCGGATAGTGATAATGATATTAGGATATCATGGTAAAGTATAATTTATACGTATATTTAGATAATGAAATGGATTTTCATAAACTATTTTTCATATACATGTTTAAAATAAGAGACAAAATTTATATACATAACATAATTGGTTATTAGAAGTCACTAAGAAAGACAAGGAGGATAAAAACTCTACAAAAAGAATCTTTATATCATATGTAGAGCCTAAGTGTTTTGAAGAATTATATGGAGAAGAAAATTTAATTTAGGATATGAATGATTATATAGAAGAAATTGATAAGTATGAGTTACGGGAGATTGTTTCAAGTCTGACAGATAAGACTGTCATCAGGACTCAATGGGTCTTTTACAAAAAGATGAATGCAGATTGTAAAGTGATTCAAAAGAATCATGACTTTTGTACAGAGGGTACTCCCATATATAGGGTATTTATATTGATGAGACATTTTCACCTATCATTGGCTAGATACAATTAGATTATTATTGGCCTTAAAAGTGCAAAAAAGATCATAGTTTTCTATATGGATGTGAATTTAGCATTTCGGAATGTGGTTCTAGAAGAAGTGTTTTATATTGAGAATGTAGGTTATTTTCACATTCATGAAGATGATAAAAATGTTTTTCAGATATTAAAGGAAATATATAGATTGAATGATGAACCAAGATCATGGTATTCCAAACTCGGTCAGTTTTTGAAGAAGCTCAGTTTTCAGTGTGGTGGAGTTTATTACAATCTATATTTCAACAATGATGGTATTTAAGGATTACGGTGCTAGTAGAAGTTAATGAGAAAATATTTAGTGGATCATATGAGGTCCAATGAAATAAATTCATATAATTTATGATAATTTAATTTTAAATTTCAATTATTGGTGAATTACTTTTTTTCCATGGATACCATGTGAAATAAGAAATGTCTGTCGCATTCATTTCTCAATCCAAATATTATAAGGAGGTTCTGAGAATATTTGGAATTAGTAATTCAAGTAAATTAATACTCTTATATATACTTTGATGAAACTTCCATGGGATGATGGATTAAAAGTGGTTAATTTCATAAAATAATGGAAGGTCATTAGGAGTTTTTTGTACCTAATAGTGATAATAAATAATATTGTTTTTGTCACATGTCATGCAGAAAATATCACAAAAAATCAATGGAAAGACAATTGAGTATATAGAAAATGATAATTTTGTATATCAAGGGAATTTTTTATTTCAGTTTGATTTACAATGACAAATATCTGCAAGATTTATTGGTATATATAGATGCAGATTGGGCCAGAAAGTAGATGATAAGAATTCAAAATCATGTGGTGCATTATATATTGGTGGATTTTTTATTTATTTAATAACTAATAAATATTATTTCATTTAATTGAGCACTATAGATAATTAATATATCATATAAAATAAATATTTCAGGCATTTATAGTGGATGAAGCACCAACTTCATGATATGGGAGTTGAAGTGAAGTCTCCGATCAGAATCCATTATGATAATTCATGTTATATAAATCATAGAAACAAATACATTCCATAACTCAATTGAAAATAACATTGAAATCAAAAATCATTTTATCAATGAGAATGTGGATCAAGGGCTTGTGATGTAGGAGTATGTTCCTATATAACTGTAGGATGTAGACATTTTTACAAAGGGCCTGCCGAAAGAATAATTTGAATGTCATTGATTTACTCATGGAGTTTAATAGACTCCTTGTAGTTGAAAATGTATGGATGTGGGACCCCCCCTCCCTATGTTATGGTTGTTTTTCAAAAATGTAATTGTATGTGTTGTTGAGGCTATTTCAAACCATGACAAAGTGTCATTAGGTTTCATTAACAAAGGGGGGGGGGAGAAATTATAGATTTAAAGGGGAGAAATGTCTTAATCAATATATGGAGAGAAGCTCATTGGGGGAGTTTGGAGGAAGGGTGCATTAAATATGATGATACTAAAGTTGATCAATCAATAGTTATATATCCTTACATATATGTTCTTGGTGAAACCATATGATTGGTTTTGGATTAAAGTGATTAATTGATGAACTTTTCATGATACTCTTATTTCTCAAGATGAATATGGATCATGTGAGATTAGAGTGTTTGTTGAGTAATCCATTGATCACTATCTGAATAGTATGAATAATATTTTATTAATATATGGATGAAGCTTCATTGAGGTATCAAAATGTGAAGAGTCTTCAAAAAAACCCATAGGGGAGATTGTTGGGAAAAAATCGCTCAATTTAACATTTCTGTATTTATGGGTTGATTGTGTTTCTTGGAAAAGTGGGTTTCTAAGTTATGTTGTGGAGTTATATATAGATTTTTGATAAGGATTGAAGAAAAAATAATTGATTCCCTAGAGGTGATATAGAAAATTTTGTACACAAGTTGATGTTGTTTCCCATTCTTTTACAAATTTTTAGGGTCTAAAATTTTTAGGTTTTCTATCATTATGAAAGATGAATTCACATGAAGGCCTTACCTTAATATGGTCAAGGAATGAGATTCATGAATATTGGGTTTTCTGATTGGTTTTCTTCAAGTTTTGGATCATCATGAATTAGAATCCTGAATCTGCAAAGGGAAATATGGTTCTCTTTAGGACTATGAGAAACTTCATGAATGGGATATTTCTAGGGTGGTTCAAAAAATAGGAATAATTATTAACAAGATGGGAGAGCTTCATGAAAAGGTGATGATGTGGAAATATTCTTCTGTAATAGGATGAATTTATAATAACGAGTCCACAACCCCCCTACAAATGTATTTGAAGCCTTAACCATAATATATAGCCTATGAATTATTTATGGTGATTCATAGAGGGTGTTCATGCCAAAAATTTTGTAATGAAAGGGAGTTTAATAAGGCTCTAAAAGATGAATGGAAATTTTATGGATCGTGAAAGTAATTGATTTCAAAATAGATATAAAAACCTGAATAAATTTTTTGTTCTTCACGAAGGCTAATTGATCACCATTAAAGCAGGTTTCTTCACAAAGGTTGTTTGATCTTTCCTAAAGAGGTGTGCCTCATGAAGGCATTGAGCATCAAGAATGTGTTCAGAAATGATTTCCCAGTGAAAATATATGAACTCCAAAATTAAAAAAGACAAACTTCCATTAAAATAATGGTTCCCAGAAAAAGGTTACAACTCCCTTAGTCACTACATGAAAAGGAAAACAATAAAAAACATCTCTCGTACAATGTAAGGATCACTCAAATAGAAAGGGTACTCAAATCAAACCAAGACCGTCACCTTACTCTTATAAATAAGGTTGGGAGTCTTCTAAAGGGGAAGTTTTGACCCCATGTCACATACTAGAAACACCTTAACAAAACCATTTCATGTGACCTATTCATCCACAAGTATGGGAGGACTTCCGAGCACTTGAACATGATAAATTATTTGGACCAGGCTTTCCACATTCCTGACATATCATGATTCTGCACCTAGGAGAAGCTCAAGAATGTCTTAAAGACCATTTAATTCCACTTCTAGTACAACTATATTCTTATTTATTTATTATCTACTTACTAGGATTCTATTCATTGTAATCAGGGAATTAATAATGATTTGATAACTCAAGCACTCCCGATAACAAAACATCAACTTGAAAAGTTTTCCTTACTACATCGGTGAATGAGGTTAGACCATACTCTAACACAGTTAACCATATATCAGGGAAAATCCCATTTTCAAAATTCCGATACTTCATGGAATCACCCTTATCCCACTCTAAAAGATAAAGAGGAAAATCCTAAAATAAATAATAAACTCCAAAACTAAACCATCACCCTGATTAAGGAAGCACATTTCCATCACCTTCCTCGCCTTCATAGCTTTAGAGAAAACCCACAAAATAAATGATGAGTTGAATAATTACCATGAAGGTTCATCTCAAGGATTAGTTATGAAAACCAACAAATTTATTGAAATTATCCACTGAAGACTCATTAAAATTGGGGAAACCAATGATACTTTCTTTTTTCTATATCAAATCTTCTATTTCTAAAGGATCTTCTTGACTAGAAAAGAGTGGAGGTGTCAAAATTTAAAACTCAAAGAGAACATCTATAGGGAGATCTGTTGGTGGTTCTACTAATGATAAAACACCAAAAACTATACCTGAACATCCATTGAATCGATGGTGGTGCGTACACTAAACAACATGAAAAACCCAGAACTCAATAAAACCAATTCCCCAAAAAGAACTCAAAATTGAAACCACATTTAAACAAAAAATAAAAATCATAATAAAACATGATACAAAACTATTGGTTCTCAAAACATCATCATTTTCATCTTAAAAATAGTTTTGTAAAGAAAACAAACATGGTGGGTCACACACTCACCATTGGTATTCCATGGAGCCTCACACACATACATTCCCATGCCAATTCGGTCACTCATCTTCTCATACCATCACCCATTCACTTACTCACACATGTACATACATGTGGGTTATCATAAGAATACCAAAGTTCTAAATAATCCGTTAATTCTTTCAAAACAAAGCATTCATCCCAAGATTCAAATACTCAATCCACATCCCATTTCAAATTTTACAGGACTTTTCCAAAATTCCAAAAAACATCTTCCCCAAACAATTTCATTTCAAAAATAAATTTCCATTTCCTAAACAACCAATTTCGAAAAAATCCATGTTTGATTATAATAATCAAACCCTGAAAATTCGTATTCCTATTTTACAAAAATGTCATCTTATTAAAAATTTATCTTCCAATACTTTCTTTGAAACAAATTTGAAAACTCATTTTCCATATCCCACTAACCAAATAATTACTTAATGAAATTTGTTTTCATAATCCAAAACAAGTATTTCAAAATGATATCAAATTTAAGAAGACTCGGACAAGCTTCCAAGTGGGGGAATAGTTTCGACAGGTGACTTAGACATATGGTTACGGTCATATGCCATTCACACCATCATTGTGGATAGTCTATAATGACCATATCTCTAGATCCGCATGACATTCCAAACTGTAAGAGATCATTGAGACCATTATCCCTACAGTCATTAATTTTTTTCCAAATACCAAACAACCCACAAGAACTAAACAAATAAGGCAAAACCCAAATTCCAATGATAACACATGGTTTGGTCTAGAATGTGTTGCCTAGACACTCCAACAGAACTACACCCCAAGCTATGATATCAATACTCCATATAGATTTACATCCCAAATAACAAAGGGTTCTCTAAAATCTAGTTGCAATAAATAACTTGGGCTCTGATACCATTTTCTCATGAAACAATAGGGGTAAAACCCGAATTGGTCCCCTAGGTCAGCCCACAATAAGGCCCGAGAGGTATTTTCGATCCTCCCAGGATAGAAACAAGTTCCAATGGAATCAATGATAACCAAAGGAAACATTTATAACAATATAAATAAACAAAATAGGGTAAATAAATAGGTCATCCTGACAAATAAATAAATAGAACAACTGAACAACATCTTTACAAAAACTAATAATACATCCAAAAATAAACTAAATAACAAACCGAATAAGACTAACACGAAGACTCCATGTGACTCCAAGGGTCACTCTCTATTCCCAAAACATGACATCTCCCTGAAAGTGAAAACCATGGTGGAACCGACACTATAAGATAAAATCAAGAAAGAAGGTATGAGTGAGTTTTAAAACTCAAGAGGCATGCCTTAAAATATCTATTCCCAATTAATTCCATTTATGTAAAATACTAATCAACTCCATTTTTTAAATACGATATAGAAAATATAGGTTTTCACGCATTTTCTTCTAAAAATAAAACATGATCCATTTACCTTTTCATTTTAAACCCATGTTCATCTTCATGATGGAAAAATTAACATTTTATAGGGGAATGATGGTGTAAAACAATTTTAAAAAAATCATTATAAAAAATTTCAAGATCAACATGTCTCTTTTAGTTAAGTAGTAAATGATACATGTGATCTAAATGAATGATAACATAACAATGGGAATGGGATATAATTGGTATGAATTTTCAAACAAACATAGAAACTCAATTATCCATCATAGATAACTAATTACCAAAGTAAATGGGAGAACCTTTGAGATTAGTGGATAGTTCATAACATACTATACATCTAAATCATCATGTAATCATGCCTCCCCTGATGACATCATTCGCTCCCACCTGATTAGTTATTACCCTACCTGGTATAACTAAGGCGCACAATCCTGAAGCTGAGTAAGTTCCATACTAAGGTCCACTAGTGAGAGTGAAATCCTAAGATAGTGAAATAAACATTCACCAAAAATCCACTATATTTTCTAGGTTCACATATCAAGAATATATTGGGTTTTTCCAATAAAATACAAACAAGCAACCAATTACATATACATGCATCACACAAACAATCCTCACACACAAGAATCACCCCGAATCACCCAAAGGAAAAATACCATGACTTCAAACAATTTGATCATAAGGGATCCCCACATTAAGGACCACTCATACCATTCAATATAATATAATAAAATATGTTATCCAAAGAGAGTTTTTCATGAGAACTAATTTTACAGTCTTGTTATATGGGCCTCATGAACTCTATGAGAAACCACTAATTTCCAAGGAAATCCAAAACATCATTTAGAAATAATAACCACAAATAAATACATTTAACAATATATAACAATAGTTTTAGAAGACAAAACCATTTACAGATCCAAATAAACACCTTAAAAATCAAAAATCACTTACAAAATCCAACTGATCATTTTATCGGAAACTTGTTGTAAAATACATAACAAATAAATTCCATGTATCTTAAAATAAGAAGGAAATCACCAAATTTCTTATCAAAACTGTTTTCCAAAATTAATATATCTCATGTTATCATCTAAGGAAAGTTAAAAAATATACAAATCAGTTATTCTTAAATTTAAAGGGTATGTGCAAAGGGAATCCTACCTCAAACAACTAGAGCTTAGACAACTACAACCCAAAATAACATCCCTAGGGTTATAAGAAGAAATAACATCCAGATAAACACTAAATACATAATGACCCTAATTTAAACTCAATGAAACATGAACCTTGTATCCACATAACAAATAAAGAAGAAGATATCTCAATAAAATGAGAGAAAGAGAAAGAGGAAGAAGAGAGGATAAGATTTCCTTGAATATTCACCAAAAAACATGAATCTATCACTTGGATCCACCCTTGAGAGAGGGAGACAGGCTTAGAGGATGATGAATGAATTCCTACTAGGTTACATGAGCCAACAGAGAGAGGGCAGGGGGAGTTTAGGGTCAAAACCTGAGAGGGTAGAAATATAATTTTACATTTTTTTAAAAACACTTGGTCATTATGCATGATCAGGCCACACAGTTTCCCAAACCATGCACCATCCATGAACCCCTTACTAGATACACTAGAAACCCCCATGGATTGGCCACATTGTTTAGAAACCATGCGCCTACCCTACGATATGGTTCTTTCTAAAATTAAATAACCTTGCACATGTATTCATTATGGATTTCCTAACCATACTTTTTCCATATTCCCTTGAATAGATACACAGAAGGACCTCCATAGATGCATGGTTAGGATCAAACTATATGTAGATCATTCAACTCAAACCATGCATGGTCAAAATGATGTAAAAAAAGAGACTCCACCTCATGATGTTGCATGCATACACCGTAGATTCACATATAAACTGTGAAATAGTTGAAAAACAACTCATAACACAAAATTAAAATACATAACCCACAAGAATTGATATATACCAATTGTAAATAAATAATCCAACATAAAATAAGTAAATAAAAACATTGGGGTGACCCTAGTAAAATATAGAACACCCATAAATATGGGGGTCAACCAAGTATTCTCATATTCACCATCACTAATAAATATTTTTAGAGTAATCTAGAGGTCTTCTAAATGATCACACATTCTCTCTAATTTTGCAGGATACCTCATAAAGACCCCATCTTTCACAGTTTGAGTTCCCTTGAAATTTTTGGCACATTTAAATTTCTAAATTTCACAAATGAATTTTTGATACAAGGACTCATTACATTCTCATTGAAAGAATATGTACATGAGTGGAACCAATTTCCTCCCCCACATTCAATAACCAAATTGAATGATCTGGTAAAAAAATCATAAAAATTATTTTTCCACCCTCAAAGTCAATGGATCTAAAGGAAAGTTTTCTAAATTTTTCGATATCTTCTTAAGAATCATTATCTAGTGTATATGATATATTTAAGGGTTCCCTAATATGAAGTACTCATCATGAAATCAAAAATTTTCATCTAATATAATTTTTTTATAAAGGAATGTCAAAGGTAAATTTCTCGATAGTTAATAGTGAAGTAGGAGGTTCAATTATGAGAAAATAACTGGAGGAGAGTTAGGAGTTATTGGATGAGATGTGTAGTAATAGTTTTCAATGTTATCTAGAAGAAGGGGGCACAAGGAATATACATGGTAGATAATAGATGGGTTTCTACCAAAATTAATTTGATGTTAATGAAAATCTATGAAATGATGGACAACTAAAATCCCCAAGGTATATACAATATAGATGTGATTTATTTAGATTATTATCATTAATATAATGTATTGGGATGAAGGATGAAATATCCACAAAAACAAAAACCAGAATCATGTCCAGGGATTTCATCAAAGACAATAATGTTTTTATCCTCAACAATATGTGGCCACACTAATCAGTCATGTCCATTCACAAGAAAGCCCCTTGATACCGTAATGAACAACAGGTGTGTTGTAATTGATTATTTGAGAGCATAAAAATAGAATCAGGGTATTATAATCAGAGAATTGAGAGATTAATCGAAAAAACCAAAAATATGCAAAAAAATATCATGGAAACTCATGTTTGTAATATTTTTAAAAAATGTAGAGAAAGGCCTGGAGGATTACTTCTAGGATTCCTAGACCATTATCCCCATGTAGGTCTGAAATATTTTTTACTTTAAAGTGGGAATAAGATATAAGGATTGTAACACTCCAGGTAAATAAAGAATATGACATTTTCTTATTTATCCATATTTGTGAATAAAATATTAATATGACTTTAAAGGGGACGCTATGCTCGATGGCGTACCCAACACGCCACAACGAGTTTCTTGGGAATCTTACGTTGCACTCTAATAATAAAATAATATTATTTTAAATGGTAGTTAACATGTAGCCGTTGTATTGGAGGGAATGGATATAAATAACTAAAATATGATTATATATGTTTTTAAATGTTTTTACATTTATCCAATAAAAGATAAAGGCTTAAAATACAGAAAGAATTCAATTTTAGGCGTATATGACCTAGTTTTCACTAATGGTTCACTTATCTCCTTTTGATGGCGAACCATCATTAAATATAGTTTTGTTCACTATTATACATTCTATTGAACCAAATAAAACCCTTCTTGAGAATCGGGACATCAAAATTTACTTTGTGGAAATTTTTGGTATCTTTCTGATAAAGTTCATTTTTTAATGAATAGTGTAAAATGTTGTATTTTAAATTCAAAACCTCTTTTAAATATAATTTATTTATATGATTAGATTATCTTTTGAATTGATCTTAATGTGAAATCTGAATATATTTTTACCATTTAATCCAATGGTGGTCATTTGAATCAATTTCACTTTGAAATTAGACTTAAACTGGTGCCAATCTTTTGATACTTATTGTTTTATAAAAACACGCTATTTGCTCTGACAGCGGGAATTAATTATTAAATTAATTAATGTGACTTATCTATTTTTAATTTTGTAAAATAGACTTCATTTTTGAATTCGGAATATCAAATATATCTTAGGGTGAATTTTTGGTAATTTTCTGAAAAACTCCAATTTTTGATGAATAGTGAAACCACTAAGTGGTAATCAAGCAAACTGATTTTTCAGTTAAATGAAAGTTTACCACTAATGTGTATTGAATTTTGGAAATCCGACATACATGGTTGTCATTAGTATGTAAAATGTGGTTCAATGGGATGGAAATAATTTTTTGGTGAATAGTAACTTTTTTCATTAATCGCGATTAGAGGTAATTAGTGTAATTTAAGGTAAAAATGATATTATAAAAATGTGAAAACACCATGACACTTTTCCTACCCCTATTGGATGAGTCATGGCCAACCAAGAAAACCCATGGGTCGATTTAGAGGACCCTATGGAGCCTCTTGGGTGAGATAATGACTTTAATGCCTTTTTTTAAAATAAAGGTGAAAATGACACTAACATAAATTGTTTTACTAAAACAATTTTTAGAAGGGGTTATACTAATAATAAGTTTTTATATAAATACTCTTTGGAAAGATAAAAATATTTCCTACATCAGGATATTTTTTTTATAATTTTTAGACATTAAATAAATTAATTTAATTATGACATCATGATGATGCAATGATGACCTCATTAATGAACAGTTTAAATAAAATGAAACGATAATATAAAATCTAAGACCTACACTTGTCCAAAAACTATTAGATGGGAATATTTCGAAGCCTTATAATATTATCTTCTAAATATATCAATGTGGGACCTTATAAATTCAAAACACTTTTGAAAATAAAATAATAGTTTCATGATTTCCAAAAGTGCCCGTCCTCTCCTCTTATAAATGGCCCCCACCTCTACCTCATTTCACACACTCCTCAAGCCTTTGGATCGGCCATCCCCTGCCCATTTAATCTCTCCACATCCCTATCCTCATCCTAACGGATTACCTTTGGGCAGAATCCTTTCAAAGGAAGCCTTTAGGCTCAAATCAAAAGGAGTTACACTTTTAAAGGTAATTCATTTTCTCATGTTCATTTGTTTTATTTTGCTTCTCCAACCCCTAAACTCCTTTTATTTACATCTTTGGTAACAACACCAGTATCTTAAATATACTAGGATGTTGTTATAATATTTATTCGAGCTACACTCGCACACAACTACATCAACCGGTTAAAGAACATACAGTTTCTGTGTATGGTGAAATTCTGCCTCCCGAAACGATGATTGCTCAATACTCATTTAACACCTTAAAAGGTGGCCATTATGATTTCACTATTTTTATATATGATATATAATATGTTTATTCCTTCATTAAGCTTCTGTATTTTTCATTTATGGCATACCGTTATTGTTTCCATTATGGGTAAACACGATATCTTCATTTTAGGAAGTGCGGACTACCACCCCCTAAAAGTGATTTGATTCATTAATACCAAATGTGGGATGTGTAAAAGATAAAGTTAATGATATTATATATGTTATTATACTGGAATTATAATATAATATTATATAATTATGATTCCATTTCAGAAAATATGAAATAGAAATGGAAGTAGCGTTCATGCGTACGTACGACTTACCGTCTCCATGAACGGTGCATTTCATTTCTTACCTCTAAATGTGATGTAATATTATAAATACATGTATATGATGAATATATATGATATATATGTTATCCAAATCATTAATATCAATCTGGATATAATGAACCTTTGACCAAATTAACAACATGTAAGTGTAAGAAGTCTATTTTTGACTTAAGAACCAAATACCGACAAAATGAACATTATTAACTTAAATGATTACATGATGTTCATAACATGGTATAAAAGGAATAACGAACTTGAAAAAGGTTCTTAATAAATTAGAGATTAAATCAAGTTTATTATTCAGGACGTTAAAGAATGATCGAGTCAAGTCGGACCCGAGGTAAGGGATCCTACTCCTCTCTTTCTTTTTAAGTACACTCTTTTATGTCATTCCTTTTAAGCTAATATTTCTTGTGATTGGGATGTTATTTTATATTAAACATACTGTATGTTTTATGTTCATATGATGAGAGACCCTATTTCCTCTCATAAATCCATTTTGGATGTTTTAAGTGGTGCCGTTAGGCTGCTGAGTTTTCGTAAGGGGTTTTTCATCTCACTTTTATTCCCGTGAGATTTATGCTATATTTGCCACAATTTCCTTTGAGTGGTGTATGTACTACCCACTACTATACACCTTGCGTAGTATAATTTCATTTATGGGTATTTTAATCTTCATTGTATGACCCTTCTTCCATGGGGGGTACGTTTCGAAAGTTACCCAACTCGGTAAGGGGACCTTTCACCCTCCTCTTTTCAAAAGACTTCTTTTGTTATGTCTTTTAATTAACATACTATTATGTTGGGATATGTTCTTTTATATCCTTATTGATGTAAATTTTATGTCCAAGTGATGATATGCCCTTTTTATCTCTCATGAACTCATTTTCTGAATTTTGAAGTGATGCCGTTAGGCTCTCGAATTCTACCAAGGGAACTTTTTAACCCAATTTCGATTTCTTTGGGTTCAACATGTAGTTATTGAATATGTCATCCTTTGAATATGTGTGAATGAAATTTTATTGTTTTACACTTAATATCCAATTATATTGGGTGTATTTATATTTGTCACACATAATTTTGAGATTGATTTATCCTTAATTTAAGGATACCTTCTTTATAAGGGATTTCATCACATTTTACATCTCTATTGAGACTTCATTGTTGATATTCACCGATTAACTCTTATATGGTGTATATACTGTCCTTTGGAATATTATATCATGAATCTATTCATTCTCATGATATTATAATGTTCTTACTAAATTTTATTCCTCAATTATTGTATTCAAGTGTCTCTAATTTTGGTAAAACCCCTTTAACCAAATATCGCTTTAAATGTTTTAATGATTTGTTCTTATTAATATCCATGTTTTCACAATGGTTTTAAGGATTTATTTATATGGATATTAATGGTTTAATTTTTTTAAAGCTTCAAGGTGGTATGGGACACTTTGATTCAAAAATCTCTTTATTGACTGTTTTAAATGGTTTTGGAAATGGTTTCTTTTTGAATGGATTCATTATTTCAATGTCCTAAAATGTTATATTCTGATTTAAATGTGGAAATGTTATGTTCCTTTATGCATGTTTTATGTGATACATTTATGTTATGGTTCTTGGGAATTGTTATGAAAACAGGTGGTTCCGTGATAAACTAAGGGAGGGTGAGCCCAACATAGCTCTCCAATGCATTGGGTAACGCGAAGGAGTGAAACGTTAAGGTTTCCCCGAAGAGATTTAGGGAATATACTGTGATGGGTATTCCAAACGTAACCAAGAGGGTTACTCCATACGTATGGATGTTATGAATGCCTCAAGTTACCTTTATGTTATATGATTTCTTTGATTTTATGAGGTATGTTAAAGTGCTTATGTTTTATGGGTAAAGTATGATTTCATTCTTTTGTATACATGTACTCATGTTTTCTTTCCATATTTTTATATCCCTTACTGAGCTTTTTATGCTCATCCCAAGTTTTTTTTGAAATGTTTTTCACAGGTCAAGGGAAGGGTACATGATGTGATGATAGTGTCAAGGATGTGTCAAGAAAGAATCCATGTTATATTTTAAATATGTTTCCGTTGATGGGAAGAATGAATACTGTCTTTTATGTAACAACTTTGTTTAAATGTGGAATGTAATGCAAGTTTCATGATCTAATTCACTAAAACTCTAAACCTGAAAAGATCCTCAATGTGTAATCTTTTAATAACTCAAGATTAAGTAAGGTTTAAGGCTGGGGCCTTATAGTTGGTATCAGAGGTCGGTTTAGATAACTTTAGAGGTTAGGGTATTCTCTATGCACAAGTGACATTAAAATAATGGTTAGGATTTCAGAAAGAGTCCTAGTTTTAGATAAAGTGAATGAGTAAGTATATCTTAGTGTTTATCTTCCTCATTAGTACATGATGGTTATGTTGATATACTCACACTGACCTTTTTGGTTTTAGTAAATGGCTGGATCTAGCAGGCACCAAAGTGACAATGGGTTTGAAGGAATCTGTGGTGGTTCTCTGATTAAGAGACTGGATGAGATGGGGGATTTAATGAGGAATCTCATGGTTGTTCTAAACCAACTATCAAGGAGTCATGATCAACCACTTCAACCTTGGTGAGTTCTCTAATTCATCATGTACGATATGGCCAACTCGATGTGGAAATTCAGGTAATAATTATTAAGGTAACCATTAGGGTTTATATGATCCTTACTTTTTAGGTAATTATGGGTTAGTCTATGATATGATAGAAAATGAAAGGAATGAGATAAACTTGAGGTTAAAATATGTTATGATCATTTTTGAAGATTTTATCTCTTTTTGGGGGATGTTTTAAGAATTATATAGTTTTGGAAAAAGGACAACACACAGACCGTGTGACAACCCGTCGCGTCGGGCAAAGCCGCGGGAATCGAACCCACAACCAAAGTGCGACTGGTATTTATCGCCTACCACTGGACTAAGTGAAGTCCCTGGTTAGTTTTACTGATTCATTCTAGATATATGATTTTATGAATTAAGAGTAAGTTTATTTTGGGTTATTTATGAAAATGATTAACCTATCATGGAGGATATGTGATTAGGTTAATTACTTTTCAATATGAGACTTTAGGAGCAACTGATGTTGTTTGGAGATAAATGTTACGATTTAACATGGAAGAATATGTGACTAAATCCTTCAAATAGTTGGGTTTCAACCTTAGTTTTGTTTACGTTGAATAATTTTATGGACAAATTGTTTATCTAATGGTCCTCGTTGAACTTTGGATTTTGTTGGACAAATTTTGGAGGGTAAGAATAGATTTTCTTTTTATAAAGGGTTATCCTTTTCTGGATTATCTGACCTTGTACTAACCTTTTTGGTTTTGGTTTTGGTTAATTCCTAAAGACATGGGATGTATATAGTTCTCTTTGGTGGATTAGGTGATTCTCTAGAAGTTGATTATAGTACTCTTAATGCGAAGAAGTCTCCCTAAATACTCGTCTTTTGGAAAAAAATATGAGTTTGATTAAGGAATCTAGTAAAAGTTGAAAGTCAACATGATAAGTGATTATGTTTCCTTATGAATAAATTCCTCAATAAAAAGTGACTTAAAACCAAAATGTTGTCTATTAACTTTTCCTACTGGGGAATCGAATACCGTTTAACCCATCACAAGTTTGTGATTTTCTCGTGGTTAACTCTCTCCTAAACATATTTTCTATCACTCTCCATCAGAACATGACCCTTTGTTTTTTTCCTCCATGTCCACATTTTCATACTTGGAATCCTAGTATGGGTTAACTCGGGTGACCTTTTTACTTATCTTTCTTTATTTTAAAGTGATTGTTTTACCGAATCTTGTTCTGATGTGGGACTTTCAAGGATGTTTCCAAGCGCAATTTTAAAATTTCGAGGACGCAATTCCCAAAAGGGGGGAAGGATGTAACACCCCAGGTAAATAAAGAATATGACATTTTCATATTTATCCATATTTCTGAATAAAATATTAATATGACTTTTAAGGAGACACTATGCTCGATGGTGTACCCAACACGCCACAACGAGTTTCTTGGGAATCTTACGTTGCACTCTAATAATAAAATAATATTATTTTAAATGGTAGTTAACATGTAGACGTTGTATTGGCAGTAATGGATAGAAATAACTAAAATATGATTATATATGTTTTTAAATGTTTTTACATTTATCCAATAAAAGATAAAGGCTTAAAATACGGAAAGAATTCAATTTTAGGCGTATATGACCTAGTTTTCACTAATGGTTCACTTATCTCCTTTTGATGGTGAACCGTCATTAAATATAGTTTTTTTCACTCTTATACATTCTATTGGACCAAATAAAACTCTTATTGAGAATCAGGACATCAAAATTTACTTTGTGTAAATTTTTGGTATCTTTCTGATAAAGTTCATTTTTAATGAATAGTGTAAAATGTTTTATTTAAAATTCAAAACCTCTTTTTAATATAATTTATTTATATGATTATATTATCTTTTGAATTGGTCTTAATGTGTAATCTGAATATATGTTTACCATTTAATCCAAGGGTGGTCGTTGGAATCAATTTCACTTTGAAATTAGACTTAAACTGGTGCCAATCTTTTGATACTTATTGTTTTATAAAAACATGCTATTTGCTCTGACAGCGGGAATTAATTATTAAATTAATTAATGTGACTTATATGTTTTGAATTTTTTAAAATATATTTCATTTTTGAATTCGAAATATCAAATATAGCTTAGGGTGAATTTTTGGTAATTTTCTGAAAAACTCTAATTTTTGATGAATAGTGAAACCACTAAGTGGTAATCAAGCAAACTGATTTTTCAGTTAAATGAAAGTTTACCACTAATGTGTATTGAATTTTGGAAATCCTACATACATGGTTGTCATTAGTATGTAAAATGTGGTTCAATGGGATGGAAATAATTTTTTTGGTGAATAGTAACTTTTTTCATTAATCGCGATTAGAGGTAATTAGTGTAATTTAAGGTAAAAATGATATTATAAAAATGTGAAAACACCATGACACATGTCCTACCCCTATTGGATGAGTCATGGACGACCCAGAAAACCCATGGGTTGATTTAGGGGACCCTATGGAGCCTCTTGGGTGAGATAATGACTTTAATGCCTTTTTTTAAAATAAAGGTGAAAATGACACTAACATAAATTGTTTTACTAAAACAATTTTTAGAAGGGGATATACTAATCATAAGTTTTTATATAAATACTATTTGTAAAGATAGAAATATTTCCTACATCAGGATAGTTTTTTTATAATTTTTAGACATTAAATAAATTAATTTAATTATGACATCATGATGATGCAACGATGACCTCATTAATGAACAGTTTAAATAAAATGAAACGATAATATAAAATCTAAGCCCTACACTTGTCCAAAAACTATTGGATGGGAATATTTAGAAGCCTTATCATCTTATATTCTAAATATATCAATGTGGGACCTTATAAATTCGAAACACTTTTGAAAATAAAATAATAGTTTCATGATTTCCAAAAGTGCCCGTCCTCTCCTCTTATAAATGGACCCCACCTCTACCACATTTCACACACTCCTCAAGCCTTTGGCTCGGCCATCCCCTGCCAAATTACTCTCTCCACATCCCTATCCTCATCCTATAGGATTCCATTTGGGCAGAACCCTTTCAAAGGAAGCCTTTAGGCTCAAATCAAAAGGAGTTACACTTTTAAAGGTAATTCATTCTCTCATGTTCATTTGTTTTATTTTGCTTCTCCAACCCCCTAAACTCTTTTTATTTACTTATTTTGTAACAAAACCAGTATATTCAATATACTAGGATGTTTTTATAAGATTTATTTGAGCTACACTCTCACACAACTACATAAAATGGTTAAAGAACATACGGTTTCCGTGGATGGCGAAATTCTGCCTCCCGAAACGATGATTGTTCAATACTCATTTAACACCTTCAAAGGTGGCCATTATGATGTCACTATTTTTATATATGATATATAATATGTTTATTCTTTCCTTAAGCTTTTGTATTTTTCATTTATAGCATACCATTATTGTTTCCATTATGGGTAAACACGATTTCTTCATTTTAGGAAGTGCGGACTACCGCCCCCTAAAAGTGATTTGATTCGTTAATACCATATGTTGGATGTTTAAAGGATAAAGTTAATGATATTATATATTTTATTATACTGGAATTATAATATACTCTTATATAATTATTATTCCATTCCAGAAAATACGAAATAGAAATGGAAGTAGCGTTCATGCGTACGTACGGCTTACCGTCTCCATGAACGGTGCATTTCATTTCTTACCTCTAAATGTGATGTAATATTATAAATACATGTATATGATGAATATATATGATATATATTTTATCCAAATCATTAATATCATTCTGGATATAATGAACCTTTGACCAAATTAACAACATGTAAGTGTAAGAAGTCTATTTTTGACTTAAGAACCAAATACCGACAAAATGAACATTATTAACTTAAATGATTAAATGATGTTCATAACATGGTATAAAAGGAATAAAGAACTTGAAAAAGGTTCTTAAGCAAGTATAGATTAACTCAAGTTTATTATTCAGGACGTTAAAGAACGATCGAGTCATGTCGGACCCGAGGTAAGGGATCCTACTCCTCTCTTTCTTTTTAAGTACACTCTTTTATGTCATTCCTTTTAAGCTCATATTTCTCGTGATTGGGATTTTCTTTTATATTAAACTTACTGTATGTTTTATGTTCATATGATGAGAGACCATATTTCCTCTCATCAATCCATTTTGGATGTTTTAAGTGGCGCCGTTAGGCTGCCGAGTTTTCGTAAGGGGTTTTTCATCTCACTTTTATTCTCGTGAGATTTATGCTACATTTGCCACAATTTCCTTTGAGTGGTGTATGTACTGCCCACTATTATACACCTTGCGTAGTATAATTTCGTTTATGGGTATTTTCATCTTCATTGTATGACCCTTCTTCCTTGGGGTGTACGTTTCGAAAGTTACCCAACTCGGTAAGGGGACCTTTCACCCTCCTCTTTTCAAAAGACATCTTTTGTTATGTCTTTTAATTCACATACTATTATGTTGGGATATGTTCTTTTATATCCTTATTGATGTAAATTTTATGTCCAAGTGATGAGATTCCATTTTTATCTCTCATCAACTCATTTTTTGAATTTTGAAGTGATGTCGTTAGGCTCTCGAATTCTACCAAGGGAACTTTTTAACCCAATTTCGATTTCTTTGGGTTCAACATGTAGTTATTGAATATGTCATCCTTTGAATATGTGTGAATGAACTTTTATTATTTTACACATAATATCCGATTATATTGAGTGTATATATATTTGTCACACATAATTTTGAGATTGATTTATCCTTAATTTAATGATACCTTCTTTATAAGGGATTTCATCACATTTTACATCTCTATTGAGACTTCATTGTTGATATGCACCAATTAACTCTTATATGGTGTATATACTATCCTTTGGAATATTATATCATGAATCCATTCATTCTCATGATATTATAAAGTTCTTACTAAATGTTATTCCTCAATTATTGTATTCAAGTGTCTCTAATTTTGGTAAAACCCCTTTAACCAAAATATCGCTTTAAATGTTTTAATGATTTGTTCTTATTAATATCCATGTTTTCAAAATGGTTTTAAGGATTTATTTATATGGATATTAATGGTTTAATTTTTTTAAAGCTTTAAGGTGGTATGGGACACTTTGATTCAAAAATCTCTTTATTGAATGTTTTAAATGGTTTTGGAAATGGTTTATTTTTGAATGGATTCATTATTTTAATGTCCTAAAATGTTATATTCTGATTGAAATGTGGGAATGTTATGTTACTTTATGCATGTTTTATGTGATACGTTTATGTTATGGTTCTTGGGCATTGTTATGAAAACGGGTGGTTCCGTGATAAACTAAGGGTGGGTGAGCCCGACATAGCTCTCCAATGCATTGGGTAACGCGAAGGAGTGAAACGTTAAGGTTTATCTGAAGAGATTTAGGGAATATACTATGATGGGTATTCCAAACGTAACCAAGAGGGTTACTCCCTATGTATGGATGTTATGAATTCCTCAAGTTACCTTTATGTCATATGATTTCTATGATTTTATGAGGTATGTTAAAGTGGTTATGTTTTATGGGTAAAGTATGATTTCATTCTTATGTATACATGTACTCATGTTTCCTTTCCATATTTTTATATCCCTTACTGAGCTTTTTATGCTCATCCCATGTTTTTTTTGAAATGTTTTTCACAGGTCAAGGGAAGGGTACATGATGTGATGATAGTGTCAAGGATGTGTCAAGAAAGAATCCATGTTATATTTTAAATATGTTTCCGTTGATGGGAATAATGAATACTGTCTTTTATGTAACCACTTTGTTTCAATGTGGAATGTAATGAAAGTTTCATGATCTAATTCTATAAAACTCTAAACCTAAAAATATCCTCAATGTGTAATCTTGTAATAACTCAAGATTAAGTAAGGTTTACGGCTGGGGACTTATAAGGATGTTATTTGAATATTATAATACATAATGAAGAACAACCAATGGTATTAGGTAAAGAAAATCATAGAGAAACTAAGGAACATAACGAAGAGGAATCGCCAAAATCGTACCAACCACCACTAACATATCCAGATTAGTTAAAGCAGCTAAACTTTGAACAAAGAAAAGAAAATTTCATATATATGTTTATAAAAAAATATATCAACATTCCATTTGCTAAATAAATCACAAAAATGACTGTATATGAAAAGTTCCTGAAGGATTTGGTAACAAACAAAACGAATTTTGATGAATTATCCACCATTCCACTAATTAGGTATTGTTTATCATTAGTATAAAGAATCCTTCCAAAATAGAAAATTGGCCAGGTTGTTTTTCCCTTAAAATTAATATTGGTTCTAATGATTTTGGTAGTGATTTATGTGATCTAGATTCTAGTGTAAATATAATTTCATATTATCATATTCAATATCTTGGGTTTGAGAGAGTTGCAACCAACTCTTGTTAATCTTCAAATATATGATACAATAGTGATACTTCCTTAAGAAATACATGAATATGGAATTTTCAAGGTAAAAAAGATTTATTCTCTGGTGGCTTTTCTATTGATGGAAATGTATGAGGATAAACTCTTCATAATATCAAAAGATATTTCCTATCTATGCTAAGGGAACAAATTGATGTTGAAAATGTTGAACTATGATTAAGAGTTGGAGGATCAGATGTAAAGCTCAAATTACACTAGGAAATGATGAAATTAAAAGAAATGGTAGATTAATCCTCAAATAATAGTCTACAGGATATCAAAGATGTTTTTTTACATGGAAGAAGAGTTTAAGTACATGTTTAATATAGTAAATAATATTGTAATAAAAATATGTAAAATGTAATAGATTATTAGAAAGAGATGAAGTTAGTGTAGGAACATGCATCCAAGACAATTTCAAAGAATGAGAATATGTTTGTGTAGTAACTTAGTTGCCATTTTATTTACCTAATAAGGGAAATGAACCACTATATTGGGTCCCTAGAAATTGATAATTTGTTAAAAAAATATTATAATAAAATTAATTTTATAAAAATGGAGAAGATCTATATATATAAAGGAATTATATATTTGACTTTTTATTGATCTATATCAGGTGTCCTCATTGCTAAAATCCACCACATGAGCTGAATGAAGTATGGTCAAGCCAATGACATTACAAAAATGTGATTCTGGGAGGAAACATGAGTTTTTGGAATTTTTAATTATTTATTTTCTACTATTTTACATGTAATATTACCCAAATATTTTAAATTTATTTGATATTCCAGTTACATTCACTTGTGTATTTTAATTTTTTCAGGACTATTAAGACATAAAATAGAAGAAAGTAGCACATGGTATAAAAATAATCTTTTTTAAAAAATGGGAGTAATAATTTTACTTCTCTAATTTTCTAGTGTATTCCATGTATTTTATTTATTTAATTATTTAATTACCAATATCATGCATGAACTAGATTATCAATTTAATCAATTGAACTATGAGACATAAACTACCCAACATAATTATCATTCTAGGATATTATAGTCACTTTTAAAATAAATTTTAATTATAAAAATGGGAAAAATAATTTGGTGTGATTATAATATGGATTAGGATTTGAAAAATCGTGATTTAGAGGAGCATATTGATTTTGGTAAATGAAATTTATTTGATATTTTTCTTATCTTTAATTTATTATATTTACATTAATTGATTTTATGATTTGAATGTGTTTTCATGAGTGATTTTCACAACTCATCATATCATTCTGGAGACACCCTATGAGCCTATAATTACTCAATCATTTATCTCATATTTTATTGATAGAATCATACATGTTCTCTTTTAGAACGTTCATTGAATCTTATCAAAGCTATGTCAAAACATACTCTATTTTTATATGATGGAGGAATCTTTTATGTCCCATTATCCTTGTAACCAACTTACATTAGTCATTTTTATTCCTATAGAATCCATGAATGGCCTTGTTTAGAAATTATTCATGTTATAGACCTATATTATCAATTATTCCCTTCCTTTATATATACTACATGATATTTGAATGAATATGTTTGGGGGAGAGATTGAATTTGTGTATATGGATATTTTCATTGAGAATATATTGTTGGATTATTTCATAATTTGGGGAGATTCCATGATATTTTTCATTATACAATTTCTTTATTCACCACTATTTGTAAAAAAATATATTCAAAAATACAAAACAAATAAATATATAAAAAACAAAATGTGTTGTGTCTATGGTGGATAATAAAATCACCATTATCGGATCAATGATATTTTAATCATCTATGGGTAGTCTGTGTATTTGATAGATGTCTTAAACAACATTTTTGCGAAAATGAAAATTAAATAAAAAATATTTTGAGAGGTTAATTTATTAAATGTGTCTACTTTTATCATGAGACCACATTGTGATTTTTGGGGGAACTGATGGAGGAAATATGTAAAGGGAAATTTCTATTGAGTTTATATTATTATATCATGTAACATGATTTAGAAACGAACCTCCTTTTTAAGCTTAATTTTTTACATCATTTACCTAACTTCTCTAAGCCTTAGATTCTTTTGAACTGGAACCATGAATCCTTCATGACTAAAAGTGATATTTTCCTTTATGCAATACAGAGATCATATGCCTTGAAAGCCTAAGGTAGGTGACATGTTTTTGATATGGGTAATAAAATTATTCACATTTGTACCATTATGATGAGCATAAAAATTAAATTGAGGTATTTTAATGTGACTTTCTTTTTAATAGTGAATTGAAAATTAAAATAGTTAATGAAAAGTATTGTTTATTTGAAATGAGAAATTTAAAATACCCAATTTATTTGTTTCATTTAAAATTATGGTATTTATTAATTTTACTATATGAAACACAAATCGTTTATTTCTTATTTGATAAATTTATTTTATTGAAATTGAATTTAAATTAGTGGTGGGTGATAGTTTTTTATAGTATATTAATATTCTATGCTTAAGGAAAATTATGAATTCAATTGTGAAGGTATTTTATAAGTCTATTTTATGTAATAATTTCTAGGAGTTTTAATGAATTGATTTATATAAATATATGATTAATATTTACAATTCTTTTATTTATTGACTTGTTTTTTATTTTTTAGGATATTAAATAATATTTTAAAGGGAACAAAAGGGGTGAATCTAGGATCTAAAAGACACTTCACACCACGGCGTGAATAGGAGCGGCGTGACACCAATGTTTTGAATCCAATGTAGTCTATAAATTTGGTGAATGACATTTTCATGTCATGTATAATATAAATGATGTGATATTATTTGGATAAGGTTACCTTATATTGCTATGAAGTGGAGATTCATGGATTGACACAGTACACATTGAGAGATACAATACATGTCACGAAAGCATTGGGACATAAGAAGGTTCGTATAAGCTGCCCACAACACATATTTCACATTGTGTAAAAATTAAACATCATGAACCAATTGTGAAACTGAAAATAGGGACATGTATATATGGTTTTTGACACCAATAAGATTATTTATTGAGCCTTTTGGGCACACAATAGGTTAATATCGGACCTCAAAACAAGAAAGGTGTATGATTGTTGTCCAGAGATTTGTGTGAGACGCTAGATCCCTACATCACAACTATTCTTCACCACTGATATTACATAGGTATCCATTCATATCATTCTCATAATGTTTATCATGAGTTACTTGTCTATTCTATGTCAGGTGATTCCATTATAGGGTTATGTGCTTCTTAGGAATTATTTCTATATTCTTTTCATATTTTGGATTTCTTCAACTATATTTATTAATGAAAATTTTTCATCTTACATGAACATTATCAATGTTCTAGAGATTATTATTATATTTCATCATAATATCAATTATTCAGATTAGATAAATTATGTTTAGATATGATTTTGGGTCACCTAATGTTTTAATTAAACCTCATAGATGGCCATTCCAAAGGTGAAATCGCAGAATTGGCATAGGGTATTCCTACCAAGGATCCCTACTAACCCAATTCCAACAGCAAACATGAATGAACTGAAAATAAACTGAATCTATAGAACATGGACCAAAATATAATTGAACCTATCATGGATCACCTATTTATTTCAAAACCTTCTATTTGAAATACTCTTTAATTTTCTCTAATCAAACAATAATTTTCATTTTCGAATTCCTTTGATCCAATTAAATAAAAAAATGAATAAATAAATGTTTAAAGAAATATTGGAAAATAGAATAGTTATATTATAGTGTCCAAGGATGGTATCTCTAAGTTTAATTCATCTTTATTTATAGAGTATTCACATCCAATAGTTATAAAATAAAAAAATTAGAAATAAATATGGTATATTTTATCAAAAAAATTACAATCCTATCAATCCTAATGGTTAGATGAATTAAAATTACTGGTATTCACTAAGGCCTAATTGAAAGTGTATAAAAATTATCCAACCCAATTATCATGAATTAATTATCTTTTACCATGATCATTTTTGTTCAACATTAGACACACATGTTCAATAATCCAATATAGAATGTAACAATTAACTAATTATGTATTGATACTAAAGAATAAAAATTTTCTATAAGTGAAGAGAAATAATGTTATATGGGTATGCCACCCTTTAACCAGAACCGCTCTCTCCTATGGATCTATCCAACCATTGTTAGGTGATATCCAAGGATGAATAAACCCAAATACATAAGAGAGATAATATAAGATAAATAATGAGAAATAATTTAAATAAAAATAGCTAGAAATAAACTAAGTAAAATCAATTGTTACATAAAAAGGAATAAAGGGTAAAAAAATCTAATCTATGAAGAACAATCTCTGGGTCGAAACCCTAACGGAAACCTCACAATTGTAAAATAACCTATGCCTAGAATCAATCATCAGTATCTTTTTTAGAACCCATATTTAAAATACTTTCATCATCCATGGTTTTACCTGAGTCAAATCCCAAGTTTAATGGCCATTTTAAGTAGTAAAAAATATGTCCATAATGAATTACATGTCAAGATATTTATATATATGTCTCTATGGGAAGTTTCATGGTGTGAAAAATGTTCACATTATGAAAAGTATGGACCTCCTATGATTTGAAATCTTTCCACTTCATTGAATTTTATTGATACATTCCATGTATATTTAACACATCATTATATTGATTCATGATGTAAATCCTATATTTACAGTGTTGAAGCCTTGTTTCAGCTTGGATCTTCATGTATGATCCCTAACAGTGTCCCATAATAAATATACATCATGGGAAGCACAAAATGTAAAATGGTGGTTGTAGTAATAATATGTCCAAAGTGATTAATATTATTCTAGATACGATGAATTTAAACCTTAATAGTACAAGGACGCCTATTAGCATGCCAACATGGGATCTATATACTAATAAAACTACAATGGAATATTATATGCTAAGTAGCACCCAGAAGGAAAACAACCTCGACTGATCAATCATTATATTGAAGTTATTAATAAAAGGATAGATATTATCTATTTAGTTCTCATTGAATAGATATAATTGACAAATAAAATATTTCGTACCATTTAAAATTTAAATTCTATTATTAACAACACACCAAAAGTTTCTAATAAAGATAAAAATTGGATTTATGAAGTATATTAGGTTGAGGAATTCAATGTATTTGATATAATGAAATATCAGAAGGGATACATTGGAAATGAATATTCCTTCGAACAATACTATGAGAAAAACATA
Organism: Viscum album; assembly: GCA_963277665.1. Taxonomy (NCBI): domain Eukaryota; kingdom Viridiplantae; phylum Streptophyta; class Magnoliopsida; order Santalales; family Viscaceae; genus Viscum; species Viscum album. Next base: position 882,452,557 of record OY728155.1, read on the forward strand.
AAATACATACTTACCGTCATTCTAACAGTTTAATACCTATGTTGGATAAGTAGATAGATTTTCATGACGTCAAGATTTTTGAACATATATAACTGAATACCAACCATTCTAAAAAATTTTCAGATTTAAATTCCCTTGTAAATCATCTACCTTTAAATTCAAATACAGGAACTAAGTGTCTTAGAGATGATGATGAGAAAGAGTTTTTTGGAAATGTTCAAGCTCAAAAATCAAAAAAAAAAGGAATAAAAAGAGGTTGGGAATGTTAAGGAATAATTTTATGAAAATAATGCAACCTACCAATGTATTTAACCTCTATATTTTGATGAAATAGAGGAGATTGGAGCTTACCTTTTATGCATATAACGAGACTAAGAATAAAAAATGGATGTTGAAGTAACACAAGATGTAGAATATAAGGTAGAATAAATATTAAGTAATAATGTTGGTAAGATATTCAATGACCTCACTAGAGTTTTAGATGCTGATGAAGAAGGTAATCCCCCATAAAATTTCAAGAGGAAGATGAGAAAAAAGGATTTCTCGTATCAAGATATAAGTCCATAATTTAAAAATAATTATGAAAAGTGAAATGTTATGATAGAGAAACTGAACTATAAAATCTGGTTATATTTTGATTTCCTATTATTTTATTACATTTTTCATCAAATTCCATCCGACCATTAGTTATGAAGAACCAATATAGGAGGATGTTAATGACAACCCCAGATTCCCAACAAAGTAATATGTGGGAAAATCCAAGATAGTTAGTTCTATATCATTTTACAATTAGCTAATAAAGGTAATGCTTGAGCTAAATTTCCCTAAAAAACCCATCTACTAGGAAGAAATCATGATTTTTAAATTTATTTATTTTACATTGATTTTTTTTATTTTATTATATTAATTGAAATATTTCACCCCATGGTCGGTGTAATTATCTATTTAAGCCCAATATTTGGAACTTTTAAAGGGACTATACTTTCACTATTTATTTTTATTTTTTATACCCATGTAATAAAGAATTATTATGCAGGTAAAGTGAAACATTCAAGACATATTCATGTTGTGAGTTCAATTTATTTCATGAGATCGCGGCTCAAATCATGAACCTAGGCTAGAAAAAACTCGAAATTATCATTCTAAAGAATCAGTGGAAGGGGAGTTCTATTTTAAATGTTTATATTATTACATCCCTAGTTTTTTCAACAACATGTTAAAAAAATATCAGATATGAAATAAAATGATTGTCACCTGAACTGATTTGAATTACATAAAATTATTTGATACCATTACTTTGACATTATAATCTAAGGCATTCAACACTTAGAAAAAAAAATTGACATTTTGAGAAATTTCAAAAATCTTGTCCATAAATGAAAAAGATATAAACTGATATTTTAATTTCCACTTTTTTATTACAATGTGAAATTTCATAAAACTTATTTCAGATATTATGGATTTTCTCAATGTTAATTCTAGGATGCTTGCTTTGAGTAAATAAATTATTATGGTTCATTCCATGACCTGATTGGCTTAGAGTTTATTCCAATTATCAATAGTATTATTGACCAAATATTTCTTATTTTATTTGAGGAATATTTAGTGAGTTATTATTCAGGAATAAAAACCTACTAGAACTTGTATTGATGTCTTTATTAAGTAATTAATATACGAATTAACTTCTGAAATGATTGTGTAATTTTTTATGAGCCTATTTATCCTTGAGACGAACGTATACATTGATCTTCCTCTAGTCCAACTATGTCATAGATGACCTTGTAAGGATTAATCCTCATTACAAATCATTATTTTCTTTTCCTACCCATCTCTTTTTATTTTTCATGATATTCAATTTAATGAGTGTGGTTGGGGTTTATAATGGTGGATATGGGATATAGTATCTTTACATGAGACTATAGTCTATTTCCATGGGATTTTTAGGCACGATTCATATTCATATTCATTGTATTTCATTGTTTACCCACTTTATGTTAAAAAATAAATAAATAATGGGTAGTTTCTTGGGTAAGTCAATAATCACCATTTCAAGACTGATGATCTCAAGATCATATAGGGGTAGGTGGTGAATGTGAGAATTATCTAGGGAATAAAGTTCGGAAAAATTTAGAAAATAATGGATCATGTATTAGGAGGGTAAAAATTCACCATTAAGAGAGAAATGATTCACATAGTAGATCATATAGGATTAGATGGTGGATGTGAGATCTTTCCTAAACATATCTTCTGAAGAAACAAAAAGATAGATCCATCCTTAATTATTCATACATAGTTTGTGATCATTTACTTTACACTTTAGGGGCGTGTGAGATTAAATTCTATATTAGTGAGGAGAATATCATTACACAATTCCTTTGGATGCCATGTCTTATACTGCAAATATTAGCCTCCTCCTTAAGCCTTACTTGAATTTTAACATCAATACCAACCTACCCTCATACTTAGAAACATTTGATCCAAATTTTTAATCTCTCATGATTAACATTGATATTTTTCTTAACAAGGTATAAAAATAATATTAAATGAAAGAATATAGTTAGGTGAATATATTTTAGGTATGATCATTACTTAAAATATTTTTTACCATGAGTAATGAGAGAAATAATTCATGGTGAAGTAAAACATAAATGGCATGGATATTGAAAAAATGTTGAAATATTTTAGTAACAGTGTTAAATACATTGAATTGAAAATTATAAATAAATCATGATTTTTGAATTAATTTTTGGGTTTTTTGAATTTTCAGTTATATGTTGTTTTAATGAGAATTATAATTACAAGATCCCCTAGTTGATGGTATGACCCTTAGTGTTTTGATGTTGATATTTTTCACGACAAAAAGAAATTATTTGAGTAGGGGGTATTAGGTATATCAAATTTATATCTAGATTTCCAGATTTTTTAAAATTAATATTATATGAATATTTATTTAATGAATATTATTTTGATGTTTGATATCAATGTTTATGTATTCTTATGGAAGGACCAATATTTAGAACAATATTGAGAAACATTGGTAAATTTTAAAAGTTAAAGGCACTATGTTCCGTGAAACATTGTTTCATGATGCTAAAAACTGAATTTAATGAAGATTATAGTGAATATTGAATTCAAAGATTTCAATATTACAATTGAATGAAGGTTTTCCAAGATTTTAGAAGATCACAAGATGTTTGAGAGTCTTAAAACTGATGAAATTGAGAAAAAAATTTTCCTAGTGCTAGAAATATATGTTTCACATTGATTATCATGTAAATAATGTTTAAATTATACAATGATTAAACCCACTTCATGAAATTAATATAGAAAATTCACACAAAAAGAATACCCACAACATTCATGGAGTGATAATTTTTCACACCAAGAAACTCTCCACACGGACCTAGCTACCATATTTTTTATCAATCATATGATGGAAAGATATCTTTATGTGCTTGGACTACCATTAAATAATATATTTGACCCTTGTAATATATAAGAGGTTATATCTGCTTATAAATATAGTATTCTATCCAATAGAAATGGTATTCATTCAAGGAAAATATATTCAACCACTGGGAGGCTTCAAATAGGGTTATGACCCACTATAGTTAGGTTTGTTTATGAATTATTTATTACTGATATGATTTAACATTATAGTTTCTTTAATTTAATTCCAGTTCCTTTTATTATATTTAATACTTCTTCCTTATATTCTATTATTAGTTCTATGGTTTTTATTTATTCATCGCTGCTAATCACCTAACGATAGTCAGATAAATCTGTAAGGGAGAGTGGAATTGGTCGAAATGGGTGCGTACCAAATTATTCTATTTATTTATTCAATTTTTTTGTTATTCTATTCAATTATTATTATGATACAACTCATTATTTTCATACTTTTTATTAATTAATGGATAAAGTGCATTTGGTAGTAGATGAATAGCAACATAATAAATGTACCATCCACTAAATTGGATTATTAATCTTCTTTTTTAATATGATTCTATATGTTCTATTATTCTAATTCATCTGGACATTAAGAATTATGGTCCTAGCGTATATTGATATGGATTGACACATTCATTAATCAGTAAAATTGATTGATTTCACAGCCAATTAGTATTATTGTTTTGCAAGTGTGGTCGTTATTTCTTTATTAAATATCCAATATTATAAGGCTTTAATCATTAGTTATTTATGTAAACGGTGTCAAAATTCAATTTGAAAGGTTATTTACATCGGTTATATAAATAAAAAATGTGAAAAGCTCAATTCGAAATGGGTTTTAACATCGGTTATATATATACCTATCAATAATAGTAAAATTTTTTTCTTTTAAAATAGATACTTCAATTTTTTCATAGAACAATTTCAATTTTTAAAAACCCACCGAAATTTTATTACATCTAGGTAAAACATATTTTTTATGTACATTATATAAATTCCCATTATCTCTCTTTTAAAATTTTCAATCCATTCATCTGTTATCCATGTTAATGTTTTATTACATCTTCATTCGATGATTTCAACATGGAATTTATCAATATTCTCTAATATTTTAGTTTATTTATTATTGATTTTCTTCATCAATCCCTGGTAGGAAAAAAGGATTTATCATTAGTGTTTTAATCTCATATTTTTCATAACCAAAATTAAAAGTGTAATATGAATACATTAACATTGGGTTTATATTGAAATATTTTAAATGTTTTTTGAAAAATCAAATTCCCCCAAACATCTCCTTATCTTTTCACTATGATATTTATAAGACCATATTCCTCTCGACTCACAATAGCTCCTGAATACACTCAATATTCTAATTTAATTTTATTTTCAACGTTAATTTTATTATTTATCCCCAAAATTCTATCCTTCATTATTCTTCCATGACCGTAGACATTATTCTGTCCATGGAAACCCCAATCTTCTCAACTCGTGGTCGCACTCCATGTTTTTTCTTTCAATTTTCTATTTCATTTTAATAGTGATCCAATACTTTTAAGAAAACTATTAAATTATTTTCGAAATAGATTTTCAAAAAATACTAACCAATGATTATAAGGCATAGTGTCATTGGAATACTAGGTTTATAAAATAACAACATGAAGCTAATACATAATATCTTTATTTTATCCTCTATAAGGAGCTCTTAAATCCCCTTGATCTACTAAAATGAAATTGAATAGAATATGGAATATATAAAAATGGGTTGAGAAATAAATTCCAGTAATGGAATATACATATAAATAATGAATAACATTTCAGTGATAAGGCATAACATGATAATATAAATGGATGGAAAGGGGTTTCATTGTCTTACCTCACTAAGTGAAACTTTAAAAAAAGTATTTAACATTCATTGGAAGGTGAATTAAACTTGGTATATATATGTGGGAAATATAGATAGAATACAAAAGTGGTATATAAGAATAATATGGAGATAAATTATGGTAAATAGATAAAAACTGTAACCTACAGGAAATAGGGAGGTTTAGAGAGATCCCTGACCATATGTTCTTGATTAGTTCTTTGATTACACTTAATGAAATTATTTATAAAATTAAATTAATTAATTACTAAATTCTGAAACAATTAAATATATATTTTATTTATTAAAATTTTATTATGATTATTTATAAAAATTTAAATGAGTTAAAAGGCTCAATTTCACTGTTTTGGGGGAGTTCATTTCTTGGTTCCAGGATCAGATCACCTTTGTATAATTATTGATATTATTTTATCATTGGAATAATACTATAGCGGTGAATTGAAATACTATCAATTTTATCCAAAAAAACTAATATTTCAAAAAATTCATTTTTTTAACACAAGAGTGATTCATTTATTATAAATGTTAATGTCATTCAGTTAGTTTATATTGGTGGTTTTACGATTCATCACAAACTAGATTTATAAAATTTAATATTATAGTTATATATTATTTCCATAATGTGTAATAATATATTATATACATATTTATGTCATTGTTAATAATTACATGTGAACTTAAACCTTCCATGAAATTGATAAAGGGAAACAAAAATTGATCACCAATGAAGGTGGGGAGATGACATATTATGAATGATATTTTCATTTTTATAATAAGTAGAAAAAACATGTGATTTGATGAAGATATTACATTAAAAAGATAAAATTACTAGTATGTATATGATACTGTAGTTACTATACCCTGTTGGACTTGGGTGGTTTTTATAAGGTAAGAGAATAAAACAAATTAAAATAGGTGGTTGAATGTGTTACCTCTTGAAATTAACATCATTGAATTACATATTACAGAATTTAAAAGTGTTAGTTTAGGGAGAACAGTAGCACTAGGACATGGGGATAAGATTAATAAGATCAAAATTGTAAAATTTTAGTTACCTTATTTTCAATTTTTTATCACATTTTAATATTTCAATTCTTATATACATTTTTATTCTCCAAATGTAATGTTCAAATTAATAAATTGATATTGATTTCATTTTGTGGTGCATGTGATTTATACAAATTTACTAAATTTGATATAATTATAAGAAGATAAATTTAATATATAAATTTTTTGTTCATTATATTCTTCCCCCTTAATAAATTTCATCCTCAAAATTTCAATTTATATACTGAAGTAAAAACAAGTGAGGGTACTTCTGCTTCATGGATTCTTCTGGTTCCTATGGTTCCTCCTCCTACAAATTATTTCTATAAAGTAATTTCACTAGGAGAGTTGTATTAGAAAATATAAATTTATATATAAGTTAAATAATTTTCATTGGATGATGGTGCATGGGTATTTTTCTTGAATCCCTGGTCAATATTTCTTACCTAATCATGAAATATAGTGCACACACAGGGTTAGTATCATGGTGGTAGATCACACAACAAAGAATTTCTATAGTCGCTATTTATATTTTATATAATATAAAATTAAACAATTTAACTAGTAAAATTATGAAATTTTTATGCAATATTTATATTTATATATATATATATGATGAAAAGTGGAAAAATTGAATGCATACATAATGATGTTAGACATAAAGGAGATCCTCCCAAAAGAATACATAAAGTGACCCTTTATCATCTATTTATTGGAATCAAATATACCTAATGAAAATTATTCATTTTTTATAATAAAATAATATTCTAACAATTTTTTGAATATATGATGCACTCAAAAATTATCTACAAACAACACATCCACCTCTTGATCGAGGGATAAAATTTGAGAAGAGAAAGCTAAACCTTGGGTAGAAAGTGGAGACAAAAAAGTGTCTTTACTACAATGATCCCCCTAAGCATAAATATAAAAAAATTAAAAAAAATAATGGTAGATAAAAAACACGGGTTCAATAGTAGATTGTTCCATTAGAAACTTCTTCGTTTTAATTACTCTTGATCACAAGTATAAGAGATCACATTGTAGAAGAATGGGGTGGAAATGCAAAAGATGAAAATTAGATAATGGAATAAGAAAAAGAATAAAATATATTAAAACTTAATAATACTATTATAGAATAAAATAAATTATAAAACATTAAAAAAACTCCCAAAAAAGTTTCCAATGCATTGAAAAGGATTTGAAATACATTTTAATAGGACAAAATGTCTAAATTTTTGCTCCAGAATTGTTTTCCAAATGTTTATGTGTGGTAGACCAATTTAATGACTGCATTTATGAAATATTTATTCCTAAAATATTTTAAAATATATCTTGTGCGTTATAACACAAAATTTCATCTTCATTATTCACTTTTATAAGAATTTAACGCCAATTTACACTGAAAATTTATTATGGCCAAGATGAATCTTGGAATTTCTAAAATCTGATTTCACATGCATTTTTTGGACATGATATCAGTAGAATCAAGTGGGACAATCAACATAAATATTGTTCCAAAGTATTTAATATTTATCAATGTATTATTTAAGCTCCATTTTTTCATACATGTATGAGTTATATTCCTAACTTTAAAAAGCTTAATATTTGTGGATAGATTTTGAAGTGTAAATTGTGAGTATATTTCAGGCCTTAAAATTTGGGATTCGGTTATTCTTCTAAAAGAATGAAATGAATTCCAAGATGTATTTAATCTAAGAATAAAAAAATAATAAATTAAATCAGTTAATAAAAATGTTATTTTTAAAGTACATAAATAAACTAAAATAATTAGAATCCAAAATGTGACCATTTTTTTAATTAATTTAAATATGATTCTAATACCATAAATGTAAAAATTGGCCTTAAAATAACACTTTTGTGGGATAAAAACATTTAAATTAAAATTAAAATAATGGAAAATATATTCCCTAAAAATTCATCCACACTTAAACCATGCGTTTCATTAAGCATAAAATCTCAACACTAAGAATCATAGGGCACCAATGTTATCATTATTAAAATTTCAGAGAAATAAAATTAATCAATCATCAATGTATAATAAAAATTTAAAATTTTACATAAAATTTTAATTCAATTTCCCATTCTCTAAAGAAAAAATAAATTGATATATTTTAATTTCTCTCTTTTGAAAATGGTGGAACTTATCCTTTCATTCACTGACAATTTTTATTTCATTATAATTAATCATAACAAATCGTGATTTACCTCACTTTTGAATATTTTCACTAATAACTCAGGATATTAATTCAATTATAGTTATGATAACATCATTAGAACATGATCCATATACATATTCATTTAAAGGAACTATTTTTTCAATTTGTAATGATAAAAGACACATGAAATCATGATGATTTCATTAAAGGTTAAAATGAATTTGAGTCCTAAGGTTTGTTTGAATTTATGTTTATAAGTTATGTCTTGAGGAATAGGTTTCTCTATTAATTACAATGAAAGATATAAAAAATGATTTTTATTATCCCCTTCAAAATAGAAACTCCCATTTACCCCCAAAACTCATTGTGAGGTCATGATCAAAGTAAATCATAATGAATTATTTCGACACTATCTTGAATTTTTCAAAACTTTTTATTCTCTCTTTTTATATATCAAAGAAGAAATTTTTTTCTAAATTTTTTATTAAAATAAACCTCACATCCACAGCCTAACCAAATATGATAAAAATCATAATCCTAGTAATATTGATTTTTTTTTTCCCAATTCATAACCATTTTTTTTTCAATTTTTTGGTTTTTTGTCATTTTATCTTTTTCAATTTGGTAATAAATTAAAGAGGGAAATGAATATAACCATTTATAAATAACCACATGTATCATCCAAACATATCTTCATTTGAAAGTATATCATCCATTCCTACATGAATCCCTTCACCTGACACATCAACATAAAAATATCATGGAAATAATAAAAAGGCTGGGAATTGATAAAATTTGCATAAAACATGGATCATCAATGACATGGTAATTCAAAGTCACTATGGGATAAATAGTTATTTATGTAAAGGTTTTATTTAAGGATAAGGTCTTTTCAAAACATACCTGAATCATTTTAAATGTTTTTTTTCAAAGTCATAGATTTGAAAAGTTCAAATGCAAGTTCGGGTTCGTGAAATGTACCAAGACCACTCAATAAATATAAATAAGAATAAAATTGAACATAATTGGTATATAAATCCTATTAGTATTGGAAATATAATACTATATTATCACTCTAGTGTTGAATAATAATAACAAATAAATTCACATGAATTTTATAAATTCAATTCTCAAAAGATGATAGGGAATTTTCATTTACATGAATCAACCAACTTCATCAAATCAAGAGTCCTTATTTTAACTTCAATGTTTCACTTTAATTATCCAATTATCTATTTTACTCATTAAATATAATTATCATTGAAATATAATGGATGAAATTATGGGATTCCTAAGAAAATCATGTCTTTGAGATAAGTCAGGTAAATCATAAATCCAACTGTGGGCATGCAAATTTCCAGTTTACAACTCAAAATATTTTTTACGAAAATAAATCAGAGAGTTTAAAAGATAAACCTTAAAAGTGAACTCCATTTTTCATAAATTTTAGACCTTTTTATTCTACTATTTTGTTCTCCCTTCTTCCATCCTGAACTAATAAAATAAAATACACCAATTAAGCTCAAAGATCAAGTCGTTTATGCTAAAAAAAATAAGAGGTGGTGGGTTATATGCTAGACAAATTACTAGGACTGAAATTGAAATTCAATTTATGAGAATATAAGTTAAAGGGATAGGTAATTATATGATCCCACTTTTGAGCCCTGGAATTTATGTCCTCTAGAGGTAAGTACCATCATTTATACATAATCTTATGGTTAGTGGATCATCCTGGATTTGAACCACCATATGTGGTTTTTCCCAGCCCAGGATTTTTATTTATTGGTGATGAATGATCAATGGATAGAGTATACCAAATATTAAATATTCATAATTATGAATATATTTCATGATAGGGGAAGGATGATGTATGGATCATCATATTCCATGGTTTCTACATATTCACCCCTCTTTTTCCACTATTGGCTCAACATGGGATTCATGAATTAGAATTTCTAAAGTATGGTTAGAATTTATTATTATTTTTATAGAATATAAATATGAATAATGTAAATCAGAATATCCCTTTTCAGTGTGATCAATCTCTATCATTATTTCCTCCAGTTCAGCTACTTGGATCTTCTACTGGCCTTCCACAAATATGTGTACCTTAAAATCAGGGAGATCAATGATTTATTACATAGGTGTAGGATAATTTTCATCATCTTATTAAAATGAGAAGAAAGGATTGACCGAATCTAAAAATTCAAAACCATATAGAGTTATACTCATCTCCCTACTTTGGTTTAAGTTCAATCATTTCTTTCACGATAAGTTCCTCATGAAGTTGGATATCATTAGATTGAGTATGTTAGTCGGTGTCCTCCATCCTTCCTGAAAATTACACAACATTGGTGAATTCTCTATCTTCCATGGCTAGAAATCAGTAGTTAGGTTCTGATTCTTCAATCTATTATATGGGAAGATCTTTTTGGATTTTATCTTCTCCCCAATTAATCTATAATTGATCTGAATCATTCCTCATATTCTTATCTACATGTGAGTCTTCATCTTCATAATATATATCTTGATTGTTTTACTTTATTTTATATTTGATATGGTTAGGATATTTATGGTTCTCAATTTGGTGGTCAACTTCTGTTATGTTTTATTAAAATTATGGGAAACCAATGGAACTTCTATTTTGACCTCAAATCATTTTAAGTCAGTTCATAGTTCATAAATCAAGATACGAAAATCATAAGGTGAGATCCATGTAATTATTCCTCAATGCTTCTATTACCATTATCATTATAGCATCATACCTTCATTGTAGGTCCTCCTCAGTATAATCTATTTCTTTTTCTGTAACCTATACGTAATTGTTCCATGTATTTAAATAATGATCGTTTGAAAATATCAAGGAAAATGAATTTTTTATGAATTTAATATCTCTGAAAGTGTTTTTCCTCCTAAGAAATGATTCTCAGTTGGTACAAAAATATTTTTCATGAATCCATGGTTAATATTTTAATTTAGTAAGCATGTAATATTTTTTACACATTAGGTCATACTTGAGGAGGCAGTTCACACAACACAAAATTTATATTGCCACTATTTATATTTTATCTAATATAAAAGAAAATTATATAAAGTGTACAAGTTTGAAATATGAATTAAATATTGATATATATATATATATATAATGAAATTTGGAAAAATTAATGTAGACAGAATGATGTGAGATGAAAATGATATCCTTCTAAGAGAACACCTAGATTGAACCTACATCCTCTCTTTATTCATTTAAAATAAACATAATGAACATGATCCAACATATGAAACAATATATTATTCTACCTATTTTTAAAATATTGGTCTCACTCAATGATATAGAGAGACTACACATCCACCTCCTCAATCGATGGAGAACATTTCATAAGATAATTTTAAGCCTTATGTGGCCAGTGGAGAAACAATGTCATCATTCCCATTAAGATTTCCTTTATCCTAACTCTTAGAAAATAAGAATCATTAATAATGATAGATCAAAGAACATGGGTTCAACATAGGTTTTTTCTCATGGGAACTTCCTCGGGTAAGCTAATCATGATCAGAGGTATAAGAGATCACATTGGAGAAGAATTGCATGGAAACACAGAAGATAAAAAAATAGATGAATAAGAAGATTAAAATACATTAAAAATGCATAATACTAATACAAGAATAAAATAATCTAAAATCTCTAAAAAATTCCAAATAAATTTTCTAACACATTGAAAAGGGGATGAGATACATTTTTATATAAATAAGGGGTGAAATTATTACTCCATAATTTTCTTCAAAATGTTTTCTCATGGTAGACCCATTTAATGACTATATTTAAAAAATTTGTATTCATTAAAGTTGGTAAAACAAGATTTTTACTTTCAATGAAAAAGTTTTAGCTTAATTGTTAATGGTTGAAGAATTTATATCCCATTTACTCCAAAAATTTATTCTGGTTGGGAAGAATCATTGAATTTATATAATCTATTTTCCATGCATTTTTTTCCTTTATATGGAAATAATCATGTAGGGAAATAGTTATAAAGTTTGTTCCACAATATTTTATCATAATAGATTAAAAAGTTATGATCAATTTTAGTATCCATTTATGATTTATAGTCCCAAAATCAAAAATATCTCGATCAGTACACATAATTTGAGGCTTACATTGTGATCATATATTGCACCTCCAAATGTAAGATTTAGATCTTAGTCTTGAATAAGGAAACTAATTAAATGTTTTTTTAATACTGAGAAAAATATTTTTGTAAATTATATCAGTGTATAAAAATTTAGTTCTGAAAGAAATAAATAAATAAAAATCGTTAAAATCCTACATTATGAAATTTTTTTAATTAATTTCAAAATAATTTTAAAACAATAAATAGTGAAAATTGACCTTCAAATAAAACGTTTTTTGGATTAAAATCATTGAAATTGAAATTGAAATTAAAATAATTAAAAATAATTTTTATGTTAGATTCTCCTTATAAGAGATGTCATTTTCCTTTTATACCACATTAGAATTTAGTACATTTACTGGAATTTATATGTACTTCCTCAGGAGGGATACATAGAATACATCATGTACTTGAGAAGAGGTTAGTGGGAGTGCTTGTCGATAATCCATAGCTCCAATGTGATCATGAATCTTAAATGGGTTGACATAATATGGATATATCATTCCCTTCTTCCAAAATCATATGGCTCTCTTATAAATTTATATGTGTAGGAACACCATATCCCCAAAAAAACACTTGTTCATGTCAAAGAATTTTAGTATAGATCTTCTCTCAACTTTGAAAAGACCTAATTTTCTACTAACTAATTTTAAACTTTTCTTCCAATTCCTCAATCATTTCAGGTCCATTAACTTCCATTCACCAACATCAACTTAGTATATTGGTGTTATTTATCTTTTACAATAAAGAGATTCATATAGAAATTTTTGGATTCTTGAGTGGAATCTAATGTGATATGAGACCTAAACTAGAGGGTGTTATTGATGCCATCTTAATTTGAAGTCCATTGATATGCACTTAACATGACTTCTAGATTCTATAGAGTCCACATATATTGGAAATTATTTTGTGGTTTATAATTTATACTGAAGTTTAACTTAGTGTTTAAATAATATGAAGAATCTTCTAGAACATAAACGTAAATCTGGAATCATGATCAGATACAATCGATAATGGTGTTGCATGCAGCCTCAATACATCTCCAATGTATATCATTGACATTTTATGGAGTGTTAAGTCCTGTAAAATTGTAATAAATTTATCGGTCTTTGAAAGAAGATCCACCACAACCCATATAGAATTATTTTATATGGATGGCTTCAGAAGACCATTGATAAAGTCTATGGTAATGATTTCCCATTTCATTATAGGTATGGGTAATGGTTCCATCATTCCTTTATAATTTTCAAATTCGGAATTCCCTTTTTGATATACCAGTGACATTGATGTGTATTACATGATCTCATTATTCATATTGTCCAAAAAAATAGCGCCTTTAGATATCTCAATGCATCTTCATACTCTCTAGGTTGATTGAGAATATCAATGAATCTGCATAATACAATATATCCTTTTTTATTTATTGATTTGATGGCACGCATAGTTATGACCTAAATCATACAACTCCTTCGTCAATTTTGAAATATGAGGTTTTACATTTTCTTATAGCTTTCATCTTATTCTAAATTTTTGTATCATTTCTTTTATCATCTTCAATATTATACTGAAGGGATGGTTGAGAAATAATTTTAGAAAGGAATGATGAATTTCTTTCCTTCATGATTCCCATGTCCATCGTTTGAAAGTATAGTAATATTGGAACCTTCTCAATTATTATTATTGATAAGGTTGTATTATCCACTATATGTAGATCATCTTCCACTTTAATTTCTTTCTTAGGATGGTAGTGGATTGAGAATTCATAGTCATATATCAGATCTAACCATCTACTCTAGTGTATATTGTGATCATTCTATGTGAATATATACATGAGGATATTATGTTCCATATATATATTACACTATACCCATATAGATAATGCTACCAGGTATTCAATGTGAAGATCACTATAACCAAGTCCAGATCATGCATTGGGTAGTTCTTCCCATTAACCTTCAACCACATAGGTGAGTAGGCTATCACATTGTCATTTTGGATTTGTACACATCCCAATACCTTCTTTAAAGAATATTTTTTATACCACTAAAAGTTCCCCACTTGTGGGTAGTGTTATTACTAGTGCAGTGATGAGCCTTCTTTTTAACTCCTTAAGGATCTCTTCACATTCATTGGTCTAGAAAAAATTTACCCCCTTCCAAGATATCAAGATAAGTGAGTTTGAAAATTATGAGAATTTTCTCATAAATCATGGGAAATGCCCATCCAATCCAAGGAATCTACATATATCTATATCAAATGCTACTCTGGCCCACTCCTCGATAGCCTCTCTCTTTGAAGGGTCTACAGATATCTTTTTACTGGTGATAACGTTCCCAAAAATGATAATTCCTCAATATATAAATCAAATTTACTATACTTTTCATATTGATTCTCTTTTATCAAAGCCTTTATCAAAGTTTTAAAATGCACCACATGGTCCTCCTTTCTTTTAGATTATATTATAATATTATCTATAAGGACTGTAAAAAAATATTCAAGGAATTCAATAAAGTATCTATTCATAAAGAACTTATATATCGTCAGATCATAAGTGAGTCCAAAGGGAATCACTATAAACTCATAATGTATATCCCTTTTTTCAAAGTCGGTCTTGGTAATATCATCCTTATTAACATTCAATTAGTTATATCTCAGCCGAAGTTCTGCCTTAGAGAAAATACATACCCCACATAATTGATTGAACAACTCATCTGTCTTTGGAAATTGATAATTTTTCTTTTTCTTATTTCTTTTTGGTTTAAGATAATAAATTTACGGGAACATTTATGTATAATTATTCTGGAAAAATAGGACTGTCACACTCCACGATGATGTACTTGAGTGTACAAGACATTTTTATAGATTATATTATAACTGATTCTTCAATTATTCCAAATCTATGGTATCCATTCTATAATTAGGATTTGATTTGGTTAGAGATCCAATTGTAAGATCAATTGAGAACTCAACCTATTGCCTAGGATGAAGCCATAATATTATTCACAAAATACATCAGTATAATCCTTGATAATTTTTATGTCTTAAAGAATGATTATCTCCTTGGTATTAATCGTTGGAGTAAGATATTCTTGCTCATATGGTAATGATATACACAATTGAGATGAGGGTTCAATAGAGATTCATCATCTTCCTTCCACTAGTACAAAATCAAAGGATGGCATGGGAAGTGAAGTTTGATCTCCCTCTCAATAGTCTATATTTTTTATACAGATATCCATTCCATTACAAATATAAAATCAAATTCCACTTAAATATAAAATTATTTATAAGAAATAAATTCTCATGAAGCTCAACATGTGATACAATATTCATATTATTTTTACTTGATAAAATCTAATCATTTTGGGGTGGTAAATTATTTATTTTAGAAAAAACCCACATACACTAGACTAGAAACCATACATATTGAACTATGGAATATTGGATCATAATCCTCATAGTGAAGGCCCTTTATAGTTCCATCGGTTTAGAGATTTCTAGTATGTATCATCCTTATTATACCTTTAATTAGTTTATTGATTTGGATAATTACCAAGATCCACACATATAATACATTGAACTCTTAATGGTTCCTTGGGTTGAGATTTAATTCCCTTTATCATTTTAACCAGGTACATCAAAATTGGCATCTTTACACCCTCATTTTCCACACTTAAATCATCTTTTAGTTCCTTTAATACAATCCCCTCAGTGCATATTCCCACATTTTTGAAACTTAGGGAAAAAGTATTCTTTTTTAATCATATTTCTCACCTAAACAACTATGAGACACTATTCTAATCTTATTTTATGTCTTTGGAAACTAAACAGTGTTTTAGTTACTAATTGAAATTCATGATATCTAGTTTGGAATAATTATAATAAATGTTACATCATCCCACACCAAGTTAAGAATTTAATCGAGTACATTTAACATGAAATTTGTTGTTGGTACATGTTCTCTTATTTCCTAACATTAACTAAATAATGTAAATAAAATTATGGAATTGGATACATAACTAATAAGTATATAAAAAAGGAAACTATGAACATAGAAATAAAAACTTTTAGATGGTAAGTATATCTTAAATTTTGTGTCCCTAAGATCAAATCTACAATATCAGTGGTATTTTTCCTTTTAGGTTTCCTAAACTGATAATTTATTCAAGTCCTTGATAAAGGCTTATAAAGATTCTGTGAATTTTCCAAATAATATCCCCCTAGAGTGCAAAAATTGGTGTGTAATAATTTCTATTTTTCATGTGCCATTTGATGATTGATGTTACATTTTGGGGGGTTAACCCTATTTAAAATTGTTCCAGACCCACATAATATTATAGTATCCAGATAGGGATTTAGTTTCTTGGATACCAATAACTCTATACATCAACATACTTCTAGGATATTATCCATTACCTAGAGTTATCATTATACTTATACCTAGGGTTATAACAAAATTATTTACCTCATAATTCCCAAAAATAACTATCCAATATCTAAAACTAACTATAGTGACACAATCCACTCAAACATATGTTATATATTTTTTATATAAATGTCAAAAAAACACAAACCAATGATCACGAGGCCCAGTGAATATGAAAGACTATGTATATAAAATAAAAACATGAATCTAAAAAAAATTACTATTTTAATTTATTCTAAAAAACAATTAATTAAATTCCCATTAGATCCTAAATGTACATAGGATAAACTGTAGAATACATAATCAAAAGAGGATATCTATAAATCCCAGTAAGGGATTAAACGTAGAAATTAAACATAACATATGGGTGATAATTCATAACATGAAAAAATAAATGGAATGGATAATGATTAATAATTTGGTGGAAAATCATGAACGTAAAGGAATCATGGGATCATGGAAACATAAAAAATTTGTATTAGTATAAAACATTACATAATCATAATTCCTAGTTAACTGTCAAGACAACTTCACATGTTAGACAGAGTCCCATCATGGATTATGATCACTCCCTAGTTCCATACATATCACCTCATGAAATTAAAATATTACCCAATTAATTAGATCCATATAGGGCTTGGTCATCATAACATGTAAATTATTATGGTGTTACATAAAATGTAAATCTATTATAAAGAATAAATGTAATAATTATCCATGGAAAGAAATAGGTTACATAGTCTTTCCTCACTAAGGGAAACCTTAAAAATTATTTTACCCTTTCAAATGAAGGTATATTAAACATAGTATGTATGTGTGGGAGGTTTATATGGAATATATAAGAAGTATATAAGAGTATTATGGAGATAAATAAAGGTATATAGAGATAAAGAAGAACCCAAAAGGAAATGTGGTTGGGAGACATCCCATACCTTATGTTCCTAATTTGTTCTGTTCCTGCACTAAATGTCATAGACAATCAAATTAAATTCCTAAATAACTTAATTGAATATCTATTCCACATATATTTTATTTATTATAAGTTTACTATGCTCATTTATAACCATTTCAATGAGTTATAAAGCTAAATTTCACTATTTTTGGGGTGTTAGTTTCATGGTTCCAAGGTCTGATCCCTTGTGTATAATTGTTTATGTTATTTTACAATGGGATTAGAAATCTATAAGTGAAATAAAATATTATTTATTTACTTATATAGATTTTAATGTTCTGAAAAAGTTAATTTTTTTTGACATAGGAGAGATTATTTTAGTAAAACTTTTGACGTCTTTCTGCATGTTTATTTTGGTGGTTTTTTCGTCCATCAAGAACTAGTTATTTGTATTTATTATTATGATTATATATTATTTATAGAATTTGAAATAGTATACAATATAAATATTTTGGTTATTTTGAAGATTTATAAGTGAACTAAACACTTCCATGAAGGAGGTAATGGGAATCAAAATCCAATCATTATTGATGGTGGTAAACCAACATATTACGGAAAATGTTTTAGTTTTTACAATAAGAAGAGAAGAGAAATTATTAAATGATATAAATTAAATCATTAAAATAATATTTTATTTTATATATTTTAAGAGAATTAATATTCCATGTTTAATGAGGGAGTTTAGGATTATTTAATAAATGAAAATAAATTAAAAGAGGCAGTTGAAAGTGTTACCTCTAGAATTTCACCTCTTTGAAAAAATCTTAAGGAACTTGAAATTTGTCTTTTGGGGAAACCATCAGTACTAGAACATGTAAGAGAGGTTTCGTAAGTTAAATTGGTATAATTTTTTCAATCTCCAAGGTTTATAAGGTGTGAGGAGAAGGGATGGTGATGGATGTTAATAATAATGGAATGCGATGGGTGTTTTTGAATATTATATTCATTATTTTATTATTTTAACTCATGATTGTCATTAGTATTGATTATTATTACTATATAAAGTAATTATTTCATGTAAGATAGAAATAATGGGTGATTATCTCATAAATGAATAAAATATTCTTGTATTTAGCATATAATGTTAAATACCATAATTTACTGTATAAGGTTATTCACAAAAAAATCCACTATTTTTAAAAAAACTAAAAAAATTTACCTAGAAATTTATTCAATTTACATATTTTAAAAATAAAATCAATTTTTTTAAAAGGTGTAAATATTTAAATTTTAATTTTTAAATAAATTCCTCAATTAATTGAAAATGTCAATTTTAATGATATAATCAATGTGCTGACCATTTGAAAAATTACATAGGGTCTCATAAAATAATATTTTAATTATAATTTTTATTAATATTAATTTATAAATGCATTTAAAAAAATTAATTAAAGAAATTATATTTATTATAAAAGTGATATTAAAACATTTATGTTTTATAAAAAATCAAACAATTTAATTATTATTTTAAATTAATTTACTTACATGTACAATGACATAAATATGACATATTTTTTACAGAATACCTAAATATTATATTACACTATCATAGGTGAGGATACTATTCTATCTATTTAGATACTATTACTAATAATAAAATTAATATTTCAATGGTGAGATTACTATTCTAATGATCATATTTATAACACTCATATGAGTTCCCTACATCGTATAAATACCACTTATTTCATTTATTATTTATTAACTACCATTGTCATTCATGTTTATATATATTTTCATTTTAAAAATTCATACCACATTAATAACATTCTCGTTCATTTTGGAAATATTATTCATGATTGTTCTTATTCAGGTGGATCAATCAGATCTGCATATTCATATTTGACTTACCTTATTTTTTATATTTTATTTTGTTGTAATATTTTTAATTATTATGGTTATTTTTATTCTCTAAATGTAACGTCCAATTTAATAAAAAATTTATGGTCTCATTATGTGGTGTGTGTTCTTTATAATAAATTTATAAATTTTACACAATAATAAGGTGAAAATTTTCATTGATAAAATTTTGGTCGTGACAGTTTTTTCAAACGATTCTCTTCAATACTATAGTGTTCCCCCTATTTTCACCGCCCTAAAGTGAATTGATCATAATTTAGAAACTAATTTCCTTTATCAACCTCTATATTTTTTATGTTATCTTAGTAATGTTTTGAAGATTGATTAATTAATTATTAATTATATGTTTTCTTCATTCATTCATTTGTTTGTATTCATATTATTTTCAATTTATTTATTTTTTATTTAAAATATTAAAAATTGATTGTGATAAAAAAATATTTCAATTTTTTGTTGCAATTGTTTGAATTTCTAAATCATTTATTCATAATTCTTTTAACATTATAATTATTTTTTTGTCGAACTTTTTATTAAAAAAAATTATAATTTTTTTCATTATAATTAATATTGATTTATTTTTTTATTGTTATACTTTTTTTATTTTTAAAGTTTTTTAATACATAAATTATTTGTTAAAAATTTATTCAAGATTACATATTTATAATCTTATATTTTTTATTTTTATTATTATATATATGTGTTTAAATTTTAATATGTGTTAATATATTCATAATTTATATTGTGGCATTTTAAGTAGTTAATGAACTATAAATGGATTAATGCATGATGAACTAGCGATGAATATGTGAAATAGGTTGAAAATTTAATATATTTTGAAAATTGTAAGATCCTATCCTTTTTTGGGGTTGTCTCATAATCATTTACATATATTATATTTGTTTAGTTATGGTACTTTTATTCGAGTTTTACATTGGGGTATTTTTTGATGGAAATTTGTGGGGGGAAAAGAATTAGGGTTATGCACAGTTGGCACATGTTTAGTAAAAAACATGTGCCCCTTCCCATTAAACAATAAAACCCTAGAAAGTGAGGATTTTCATGGTTAGAACACAACTTGTCTAACCATGTGCTCTCTTAGGAGTAACCATGCACATTTGTAAAATAGGCACTTAGTTTAGGTGCACAGTTAGGGAAAATGGTGTGCCCCTACCCAGTAAATCATGCGCTGAAATTAATGTCACATGAAAATTGGATTTTAAATCACCCAAACCCTATAAAATCACCCTATTCGACCCCTATTAGGCCCTATGTTATAATTCATGATTTTGGAGCCTCCTAAACCGATTTAATTCCTTCCTGACCTCTATTCCTTGTGATTCAAATCCTAGATCGAAGATCTTCTCCCCTACCAATAAGAGGATCATGTCCCATTGCTTTCTTATTCCTCCACATTTATTCTAAATTAATTTTGGTGGTTGTTTTCCTTTGTTTATATATATATATATTTGATTAATATTGGTCTAGGATTGTTGATATAGATCTGTAATTTAGAGATCATGATTTGATTAATATTGGTTTAGTGTTTTAAATATTGATTTCTTTCTATATCTTTATGCCACTAAAATATTGGGTAATTACATTGGTTGATTGTTCATCAACAAATTTAAGTATGTAGAGTATAATTCAAATCCCATAGTCATGATTTAAATTTCCTGAATGTAATTTTTGGGTTTCGGTTATATTTTTTTCAATTCTATTCTGGATTAAATTAATTAATTTGATTAATTAAATAATTAAAGAGATGTGATTTGGGATATCTAGAATTATGGATTTGGATATAATTAATTATATAAAGAATTATGAGATATATTGATTGATGATGGGAGATAATTAACTGATGAATTAATTATGTGATATTGATATTTGAGAATGAGATAATTAATTGGGGAATTAATAAAAGGATATTGAGGTAGTGGATATTGATTAATTGATTGATAAATTAATTTAGAGGATTTATGTACACAAATAATTAGAGAATTTATTCTGGGGTTTTATGTGATTAGTAAATTATTGAGTTAACTAATGGAATTTTTGTTTTTAACAAATTTTTGAATTAGTAATGGAATTGATGTGGAAAATAAATTATTGAATTAATTATGTGATGATTGGAAACATGGTCATCCAGTTGTGAAATAAAAAATAGAACCATGGTCATTCTGATGTATAAGGTATGAATTGAAACATTATCATTCAGTTGTGAAATATAGAATGGTAACATTTTCAGTCTAATGTGTAAGGTATGAATGGTAACATGGTCATTCAATTGTGAATTAATGAATGGGAATACATTTATTCTAGTTGTGTAATGTGTGGATGGTTACATGATCATTCAAATATGAATTAAATAATAGTAACAATAGCAATTAAGATATAATATCACTTGGGAATACTTTGGGCCCCCTCAGGAGCCGATGTTGGTATTGAGGCACATGTGACTACAGGAACCTAAGGGTTGTGTGGTTAAATAAATATTAATTGATAATTTTATAATTTTTCACTCAATAATTATAATTATATTCATTATAAAACTGCATACATTATTATATGATTGGATGTTGTTTTAGACTCTATTGTTGGTATCCTATTGAGTTGTACTCACATCCTACTAAGGCTAACAAATGATTACCCGAATAGACCTCGTGTTTTAGTGGAAGGTTTAGGGAAATAGAAATGAGATAGATAGAAAAGATGGGATGAAGCTCAGAAGAGGGAACCAAACATGGTATGGGACCCACTTGGATATTTTTTTGTTTCTTAATTTCGGGTTTCATTTAAGACATCTAACATGTACATTGACATGACATGTTTTCTAATTTAGTTTTGATGTTGTATTTCTAGTTTTTTTTATCTCGATATATTGGTATTTTCATGGTTATATGATATTCTATTATTGTTTATTTATTTCTTCATGTGTAATAATCTAATAATAGAGGGTATAATCTCTCTATGTTTAATATATAAGACCCTCACTGCTATTCGTAAGCCTCTGGAATTCAACGAGGTGAACATATGGTCACATACTAGACTAGCTCGGGGCACTGAAGAGTGGAACCTGGGATAAGATGATACAAAGTGTTATCAATGGTTTTTTATTTTATTTTATTTTTTTTAATTTTTGAAAGGTCTATAGATGATAAGGAAGATTTGTGCCTTAGTTATGATCTCATTCATGAGAGTATCTAACCCATGAATATTGGATAACATAAGTATACAGTGTGGGGATTATTAGTATTGTTGTTTGATGTTACAGTTCAGTATTATTTCACCTTTGATGACACACTTGTTGTGTGATGTGATTATTGATGACAGATTTTCCTAGACATGACTCATTTACTAGTATAACGTGATTTTTGAGATTCCATGAATCATTATAGGAACTTAGGATTATTTTGTGATATGCATTATTATTAGGCACGCATGGGGAAATGGGTTATGGGTAAGTTGTTGGACTTGAACTATTTTTACTTGAATGTGAAATTGAAATTGAAATGGTTCCAAACATGAAAATGTGAAATATTGAAAAATTATGCATTATGTGATTAAATGAGTGTCTAAATGAGAAACATGAATAATGAGAATGTGTTTACCCTTGTTAAAAAAGAAATATGTGTCATGTGGTT
Source organism: Viscum album (assembly GCA_963277665.1). NCBI lineage: Eukaryota > Viridiplantae > Streptophyta > Magnoliopsida > Santalales > Viscaceae > Viscum > Viscum album. The sequence goes on from OY728155.1 coordinate 882,476,164, forward strand.
ATGAGTAGTAATAGAACCTCAGTTTTGATGACATGAAGAGGGTTTGGGAAAATAGTTTTTGGTGATTTTATGTCTCACTATTATATAAACATATTTATTTTATCAATTTTTTCCTAATGTGTATGTTTGGAATTGTAGATAGTATGCCTCCATGGTGATGCCTGTTGAAAGGATGACTAGAGGAAATGGCTGAGGATGATCCACCAGTAGTGGGACCTGAGGAATTGATTGTGATGGGTAAAGAAATAGGGGATAAGTATTGAGAGAACTTTATTCACTTCATTAAATTTATGGGAAGATACCCATGATGATTTGTAATGAGTATGTATGATCTGACAAGGGAGTTTCAACTACAACAACCTCTGACTATTACTATAGAGTGTGGACTGGATGGAGCTGAGTTTTGGGTTGAGCCCATCAAGACTATAGTTTACCACATATGGACTCTAATAGAAATGGGGGTCATGTTGGATTCTTAAATTCTATGAGGACCAGTGAAGCATGGGTGGGATGTTCAAGCATTGACATGACATGATTTTGGTATTATATAGAAGGAATTTTTGGAGAAGTTCTTAGAGAACATCTACCTAGAGACACTGAGGTAGGAGAAAGAATCTGATTTCATGAGGCTGACTCAAGGGAGTATGTCTGTGATGGACTCTGTTGAATGTAATACTGATTTTATGATCTTATCTCTAATGTGGGTAGGGGACAAGACAGCTGGATGAAGACATTTTTAGAAAGGGATTAAATGTGATATTAAGTCCAAGGATAATCTGTTTCTACTGAATGTGTTTTATGAGGTGTTGGATGAGGCTATCATAGTGTAGGGGACCGGAAGAAGGATTCTATTGTATAATAGGTGGTTATAACTAGACCATAATAAGGTGAAACTTCTGACAGTAAGAAATTCCACTAAGACTGCATCATCCATGGAAGTGGGAAATAGAGTACACAAATAGAGTGGTCAGTTTCACATGACCTTGATAGATTGATATATCACCAGTGTGGAATGTTGGGAAACATCAAGATATAGTTCCCCCACCCACCAGTTGAGTGTCTAACTTGCAACAAGATGGGACATCAACATAGGTTCTTCAAGAACCCGTGACAAATGGGTATTGAGGGTGTAGCTAGGTAGGATCAACATGTGGGAAGGGGGATCTTCCACACCATATCAGTCTATAAGATGGAGTTCTACTATACAATAAGTTAGAGGAAATGGATGTGGATATTTAGGGAAAGATCTCCCACATCATTAGAGAAGTGCAGCATAGGGTAGTCAGACTACATCACAAGGGAATGGAATAGGACAATTACATGCAGTACAACCTACACTTGTGGATAGAAACGTTTGAGCATGCCTCTCATTTGTTCATTTCTTCACTACTCATTAATGGTTTTTATCTAGAAGAGCAGTTTATTTGAAGGGTTATGCTGATAGATACATAGTTGGGTGTATGGTCTAGAGAAAATTATTTTTTCAAGGATTGTTCTATCGAAATTAGAAAGTATCATTTTATATAGAATCACTATATCCTAGATATGTCAATATTTGAATTAATATTGGGCATGGACATGCAAGTCGCATACCAAGCCCCCATTCATTATTACCAGAGTATTGTAACCTTTACATAACCTAAGGGGGAATCTATCTTCACCATGGATTGTATGATGTCCAGGCAGGATGAGCAGGGCCAATCACTTAGAAAAATGGGAGACCTCACATCCTAGGTTTCTAGTCTATTTTTGGATGATAGTGGTGTACATTAGGATTTTCTTCTTCCAGTAGTATAATAGTATAAGGATTTATTTCTGGAAGACTTCTCGACATTTCCACTAGAGAGAGATATGGAATTCACCATCAAGCTTATGTCAATGTCAAACACAGTTTCCATTCCACCTTAAAAATTAGAATTGATAAAGATTCAAGATCACAAGACTCAACTGTTGGATTTAGAGGATAAAGGAAGCATCCATCCAAGTACATTTACTTGGGGTTCCCTAGTGTTTCTTATCCAACAAGGCTTAAGGGATTTTTTGATTATGATTTTATTATATGCAGTTGAACCGGATGAGTGTAATGAAATGATATCCTCTTCCTATTATTGAATTTTTCCATTTGAGATTATTTTTTGTATTATCAAAAATTGGCTTCATTTTAGGGTATCATCAGATGAGAGTTCGAATGTTTTTTATGCCAAGGACTGCATTCATAAGAAATTATGGACTTTATGATTTTTTTGTTATTCCATTTGGGTTGACAAATGCACTAGTAGTGTTTATGGACTTCATGAACATAATTATTCATCCGTACATGGATATGTTTGTGGTAGTGTTTTTGGATGAAATCATGGTGTAATAAAAGACTCATGATAATGATTTCCAACATCTTGACATCATCCTGAGTAAAATGATGATCATAGGTTATATTATTAGATATCTAAGTGCAAGTTTTTGATTGATCATGTAAAATTATTATGTCACATCATATTAGAAAAAGATGTGTCAGTAGATCCATAGAAGTTTCGGGTAAAGGTTTCTTGGGAGAAGCCCAAGAATGTGTTCAATATCCAATGTATTTGGGATTGTCTTAATATTATAGGATTTTTGTCCAAGAATCATTTTTTTAGAAGTTCTACTTTTGGGAATGACCAAAAATAGGATAAAGTGTGAATGGTTGAATTCTTGTGAGGATACATCTTAGGATATAATGAAGCATTTGAAAATGACAACATTATTGATCCAACTTTAGCTAGGTGGGGATTTAATAATTTATTGTGAAGCTTCTAGGATTGGACATTGATTTGTGTTGCTGCAAGGAGATTGATTTGGGGCGTATGGGTCTAGATAGTTGAATCCTCATGAATGGAAGTACCCTACACATGAACTCGAGTTGGTTGTAGTAATTTATTCCATAAAGTGTTGGTAGCAGTAAATTCTGAGAGAAATATTTACTATATATAAGGATCAAAATTTCTTAAGATACATCTTTTCATAAATAGATTTGAATATACGTCATTCGATATGGGTATAGTATATGAAGTCTTTTGATTTTGAGAGAGAATATATTCCTATATAGGGGACCATTAGAGTTTATTCTTTGAGCGAGAAATCTCATAATCAGGTAGTTCATGAGTATAGTGTTGAGTGGAAGATACTGTCTTTTCTAGATTAGATTCATGTTCTAGTTTAAGAGACTGAGGATTAGATGACCCTGGTATCAGTTTCATTGGATTCATCACTTCTGAGATTGATTAGGGACATAAAATATGAGGATATAGAATGTTTTAACTTATGTGAAAGCCTTGAAGGTAGGGATACATCATATGATTGGAGCATTGATGAGGATGAGATCATCTATGTTAGGATTCAGATTGTTGTCCCTATGAGTATGTTAGAGGAGTTGATGTGGGAATATCATTCCTCGAAGAGGGTGGTAAATTTATGTATGGTTAAAATGTATCATGGCCTATGATGATAGTTGTGGGGTTCGGGCATGAAAAAGCAGATAACAATATTCGTGATGTTACACTTTTCAAACAGTGAAGGCAGAGAATCAACGACCTCAAGGGTTACGACACTCATTTCCCATTATGGAGTGGAAGTGGGATGAAATGACAATGGATTTTTTGTTGGGTCTCCTAATGATGAATCAGATAAAGTATTATATTTGGTTTATTATAGATATACTGATGAAGGTAACACATTTTTTTCATATACGGGATACATTTTATATTGAGCAACTTTAAGATCTGTATGTTCTAGAGATATCAAGTTTTCATTAGGTTCCATGGACTATAGTTTATATAGTGATTCATGTTTTACTTCACAGTTATATCAAATCATGAAAAATCCACATTTTAAATAAGCATTTTTATAATGAATTTCAACCCATGGACTGAAGGGTAGTCGGAGAGTGAAATACAAGTGTTTAAGGATATACTGTGAGCATGTGTTTTGGACATCAGTGGATCCTATGAGAAGAAATTTACATTAGTAGAGTTTTCTATATCAATTGTTTTTTGGAAAAAATGTATATGTAACCATAGGAGGAACTTTATTATAGGTCATGGAGATCACCTCTATGCTGGATGGAGGGTGGTGAGTCTATGTTGTTGGGACAGAGTCTCATGAAGGAGACATCAGAGCGAGTTTAGCAGATTTAGAAATGAATGGAAATAAATCAGAGTATATAGAATTCATTTGATGATATTTGTTGAAGACCCTAGTGTTTATAGAGAGTGATAATATATTCCATCAAGATTCACATATTTTGGGTCCCCGAAGGATAAAAATACAAGGCATGTTGGCACCCAGGTCAGTTGGACTGTTCGAGGATACAGAGAGAATTAAGTAGGTGGAAACATATTGGATCTTCCAAAGAAATAAAATGATATGCATGATGTTTTCACTATTTCACAACAATTATGGTATCACCCAGACCCTTCTTATATGATCTATGTGGATTATTTTGATCTTGATATAGATGCGTCATTTAAGGAGCACCCTATACATGTTTTATATCGTAGTGAGAATGTGTTTTCATGAATGAATACACCAAAAGTTTGTGTATTGTGGAAACACAGGTGTGAGTAGAATGAATCATCGGAATGGGAAGTAGATATGAGGGCTCACTGGCCCAATCTTTGTGACTCGGAATCTCATAGATTCTTAGGAGTGCTATTCAAGGACGTGTTGTTATAAGTTGGGGAGATTGAATGGTCATAACTTTTTTTCGAGTTTTATAATACTTTTTTACAAGTAATATTTTGTTCAGTGTTTATTCAATTACATTTTGGTTTTACATTGGGATGTTTTGGGTGGAAATTTGAGAAAAATTATAGAAATAGGGTCGTATATGGTTAATTCTAGGTTAATGAAAACTGGGAGCCCTAGCCCAACAAACCGTGCAACCCTAGACATAGGGGATTTTCATGGTTGGAACATATTTTTTCTTACTATGTTCTATATTAGGATTAACCATGGACACTTATAAAAGAGATTAATGGTGTAGGTTCATGGTTATGGAAAATATTTCACCCCTTCCCATCAAACTATGCATCGGAATTAAAGTCTCCCGAAATTTTGATTTTAATCACCAAACTCCTAAAACTCACCCGATTCGATCCCTATTTGACCATAGGTGGTATTTCAAAATTTCAGATCCTTATAAATGGATTTCAAGCTTTCTTAACCTCTATAGTTCATGATTCAATTCCTAGAAAAAAGATATTCTCCCCTCATGGTATGCTGATTCTATCATGTAGCATTCTTATTCCACCATTGTTCTAACTTCCTTTTATTGATTTTTATCCTCTATTTAGTTATATATATATCAGGATTTTATAAATCTAGATGTAGTATTATAGATCTCTGTATATATTTAAGGAATATATACTTTTTTTAATCATTATTTATGTTTTAAAATCCATATCCCCTTCTACGTAGTTGTGCTACTTAAATTTTGGGGATTTATATTTGGAGACTGTTCTTCAAAGGATTGAGGTAGGTGGTTTATAATTCAAATCCAATATTCATAATTTAAATTTGATGCATATAAACGCAGTATTGCTATTAGATATTTATCAATATTGTTCTTTATTAAATTAATTAATTTGATGAATTAATTAATTGAGGAGATGTGATTTGGGGATTTCATGAATTATGGATTTAGAGATAATTAATTGTAGAATTAATTATTAGGAATAGATATTTATGATTGGGGATAATTAATTGATGACATAATTATGGATTATTGAGATTTCTGAATGAGATAATTAATTTTGGAATTAATTTCCTGATCTTGAGGTAGTGAATATTGATTAATTAATTGATGAATTAATTAATTGATATTATATACATAATTAATTAGGAAATTAATTAAGGGGTTTCATGTGATCAGTTTATTTATGAGATGACTTATGTAATTGTTTTTTTAACTAATTTTTCAATTAGTAATGGAATTGATGTGGATAATTATTTTATGAATTAAGTATTTATTGAATGGTAAAATTTTCATTCAGTTGGGGAATAAATAATGGTAAAGTGGTCATTCTAATGTATCAGGTATTAATGGTTTCATGTTCATTCAGTTACAAAATAAATAATTGCAACATGGTAATTTTAATGTGTATGGTATAAATGGTAACATGGTCATTGAGTTGTGAATTAAAGAATGGAAACATTTTTATTATATTTTTGTAATGTGTGAGTGGTAACATAGGCATTCAAGTATGACTTAAATAGTACTAAAAATGAATATTGGGATATTATATCACATTGGAATACTTTGGGCTGTAGCATGAGTTGAAGTAGGGAATGAGGAATTGATTTATATAGGAACCTAGGGGTTGTTTGGTTAAATAATGAATAATTGATAATGCAATAATTGTTCACTTATGAATTATAATTATTTTTTATAAAACTGCATACACTATTATATTATTGGATATTGTTTTAAACAAATTGGGATACAATATTAATACCTGAATATGCTTTCTATTTTTTAGATAGGTTTTGGGAAAAGGCCTTGAGATAGATGGATGCGTTGGGATGGAGTTTGGATGAAAAAATCAGATGCTGGTCAAGACCTTCTTGGGGAGTCCAAAGTGTCTGTATTTTTTCTTTAATTTTAGACATTTGAGATGTACATTGGCTTGGCATATTTTTTTTCAATTGTTTTGATATTGTATTTTCTATTTTTTTATCATGATATACTATAATTTTTCATGGTTATATGATATTTCACTATTGTTTATTTATTTCCACTAGTGTATTACTCTAATAATATAGGGTATAGTCTCTATATGATTGATATATCATACCCTCACTACTAGTCATAATCCTCTTGAATTCGGAACAGTGAACATGAGGTCACCTACTGAACTAGCTCAAGGCACTAATGAGTGGCCCCTGGTCCTAGATGTTATAATAAAACAAGTGATGAAAAAATATATGTGTTTTTCTTTCCATGAAAGAAGTTTTTAAATATGAGTGAATTAAGGTATAGATAAATCAAACACCATATGATTTTCTATGGTTTAATAATAATTATACATGGTGTATCTGGTATGGTGAAATAAAAAAATTAAGGATATAATGATGATAAATATATTTAGAATGAGATAGAGGATCATCCTGAAAAAATTACTCATGATGTAGGTATTGAAACCGTTGAAGAATAAATCGTTTAACGACTATATGGGGATACTAAGAAACCACTATTCTTTGGTTTCACTAATTTTATAGTTTTATTGGTTGCGTTGAGATTAGTTAACATGGAAGCAATACGTGGTTGGTTTGAAAAATGATTTATGTAATATTTTAAAATATTAAATGGGATACTACCAGAAGGAAACAAGAACCCCTATTCCAATTATTAGGGAAAAATATTATGCCCAATGTGATTGGAGTATAAAAATATGCATTCTTTATAACAAATCTATGTGTTGTATAAGATGGAATATGAATGTTTATCCGAATGTATTAAATGTATAAAATTAAGATATAAAATGGATGAGAAATCCAATAGCGTCTATTCTCAATAATAGGCACTAAACTTCCAACTAAATAAATATAGTAACTTATAATAATTAATTGTTTGAATTGTCTCTTTGAAAATTAAAATGGTGCAGAGAGGCTAAGATGGCATATAAAACAGTTCATATACGATGGAAAATTTTATAACCCTACTTATTCACAAAAATGGAAAATATTTGATTACATTTTTTTCATTTCAGAGAGGAATTAGTAAATATTTAAATGGTTTTATGCAAAGTTGGAATGAATCCATATCGAAGTATCAATATCCAATATAGTTTTTGGCCTATTAAGCATGTCGTCTAAAACATATCCCCATAAATATGTATAAATATGAAATATGTGACGAAAAGATTGATGATTTTTGGACAACAACTATATGTAAATGTTATTACTGTTTGTCTATCACCGTTGATTGATGATTTAATTTTTTTTGGAAATATGTGTAATTGTATTAGACACATACAATAAATATTATATTCCTTTTCATGTTATGATATTGGTTACTATAAATGAATTTTCTATTTTCTTGAAACTAATCTACTTATAATGTTAAAGGTCATAAATCTTTCCCAATGTATGAATATGGGAATTCATTTAATCAATTATAAAATGAATGAAAAACAATATACTTGGGACCAAAAATATATTTGTGACTGTATTATCCTATTCAAAAATTAAAAAAACATTTAATATTTTTCAAGAGTATTATTCTATCCACAACTACTATCATCTAAAGAATATTATACAAAGGTGAAAAACATTTATGTCACATTTAAAATGAAAAGATGTTTGGGTTGTCAAAAAAATACATGGAAAAACTGTCATTTTTATTCAAATGACCATATTGGAAATTTTTAGATGTAAAACATAACATTGACATTATACATGTCAATAATTTATTTACTGAAAGTCTAATTTGAACATTATTAAACAAATATGGTAATAAAAAAGATGGGTTACAATAAACACTGGACTTAATAACCATGATAATATGTTTTGAGTTAGCTCCCACAATGAAAGGAAAAAAGAACATATTTTCCTTTATCTTGTCACACATTAATAAAGAGTGAGAATATAAATTTCTATCAATGCGTACATGGAATTAATGTACCAAGTAGGTACTTTCAACGGTGGAAAATTTTGTATCATTGAATGATTTATACTTAATAGTATGAAATATAATATTCATCATGTATTGATGCAATAATTTATACTTATTTCATTATGTTTCATGTTTTTGATAACTGTTAAAAAATATTTCATCAAGTTGTATTTACTTTTCAATTAAATTTACAGTAAATACATATTTGGTATATGGGTTATAGAATGAATCTTTATTCAAACTTTTTAAAATAGAAATATATTTTCACCATCATTTTTTGAAATAATAGTCTACACGTTGAATCATATAGTATGATAGATAAGAATATGTGGGTCTATTTATTTGTATTGGATGAATCCTTTTGAAAGATATATGAATATTTTGAAGGGATATTTTAATAATATACATTGTCCCGGAGACTTTATTGTTAAAAAATATATATCAGAAGTGGTAATTGAGTTATTTAATGATTATTTGTTTTAATTGGAGCATGTTGGTCTCCCTATAACTCAAAATTTGACAGTTTATTGTGAAAGTAAAGGTATCAGATCATTAATGGTAATGTTAAATCCATTTTATGAAGTAATGCATGCACATTTATACATTTTCAACAACATAAATAAGGGTTTTTAAAATATATCAACAAATATTGTCTTATTGATGGTACAATATCCAATAATAAACAAAAAGTGAATGATGAATGAACCAAAAACACATTTTATTCATGCTTTAAGGAGAAAGTCAACATTGATTTTTTTTGTATAAGAAATTTTGAAATTTTATGATCAGGACTAAGTGTTAATTTGATATTGTGGTATGGTTTTGATATTAATAGATATATAATTTATTAAAAAACTAGGATGATAAGAATACTATTTTAAATTGAAGATTAATGGTTTTCATTGAAGCACTTCATTTTCTGAGTTCCAAATATAAAAATCCAATTTCTATGTCAACATCATATTTTTTAGTTTTGGAGGATATATGTGAGATTGGTTATACTAAATTTGAAGTAAAATTATTTAAGTCTAACTAGAGTACTGTAAAATTGGTGTAAAACAACATGAGTGTTGATTTACACTTGTTGATTTTAAAAGATTTACTTTCAATGAGGAATAATTTAACATGGAGATATTTTAAAAATAACTATTTTAGGTTTTTGACACATCAAATGATCAATGGTATATTATTTTTCAATGGAAAATCATTTGGATGATGATAATATTTTTGATATTAAAGGATTATCCTAAATTTATTCATCTATTACATAATTAACTACTGATAATAATAACTGTGATATGTACATTACCCATGTGATTAGAAATGACCAGGTGGAAGAGATATAAGAAAACACATCATTAATCCCTTAATTAATCAGGTAATCTGTTTTTCTGTGAAATCGAAATGATTCAATATTTTATTTTTTAACACTTATATTTAAATATATAAATGTTTAGCTTTATTACAGTTTTTTTAAAACAAATATTCATTAGATTCATATATCCATTTTTGGTTAAATTGTTTTACCTTTATCATTTATTTCACCTATATCATTCCATTAAATGGATTCATTAAATTATAATAAGATCATTCATGTTAGTAGATTTCATGTATTTGTTTCTTCTAGTCATTACTTGTTAATTATTATTTTTAGGTATATTGTTTTATTCAATACAATATTTATAATTTTTTCCTCATAAAAACACTTACATTTTTACTTATGAAATTTATTTATTTCTAAAAAATATAGGTGTAAAATATTACAAATTTTTAGATGATAATTATTTTTATCATTTTATAATTGATAATTTTTTTATTCACTAGTTTTAGTTACATATGTTTTGGTTAAAATTTTCAAAATTCAATGTTTTAATTTCTATTATTAAAATGATGTTTATATTTATTATAATTAATTTTTTAGTCAAATATAAGTATAAATACTTTTTTATAGTATCCTACATGTTTATATATGATAGACATAGGGTATGGGGAACCAAGGTATATATTTTTGTTCATATAAATAAATATCTATAATAATTAAATTATTTAATGAAATTAAACTATTATTTCTTAAAATAATGTGCATATCTTCCTATTTTCTATAGACGATAATACCAAAAGATAGTAGGCATGGGATTACACATTTACCATAATTCTTACTTTTACATAGATATCATAGGTTGGTAATTAACTTTGATAAAATGTACACCAAATTGGCCCAAATTCTAAGTAGTATAACACTTACTTAACTACATAGAGTCATTCTAGGATAATTATTTTATTCCTTGATTGGAGGAACATCGACCATTTAGTGAAATATATATTATTGGAGTCCATAATGGTAAAATTTCTATACTTATTTATTGATTATTCTAATGGTTTAAATATTATATATTTCTTAATATTTCATCTAATCAATTATAGGCGAAATATAACTTTCAAAAGATGTAATAAAATAATAAATATTCATTATCCATTGCATAAACTATATAGAGAGATTTTCTATCAATGTTTAATTTTTTTAACGTTTTTAATTAAGAAAATGATAATTCCAGACATAAGTATGAATTTGAAGATACAGAGACATGAAAAAACATTGTCTCAAATAGGTGGGGGGAAGCCTTTTTGGTATGTTTTTTTTATTTTTAAAATTTATTTTTTTAATTAATTTTAATTATTCGATTACTTATTATTTTAACTTATGGGATTGGCCTCTAAGAAAACTCACTAAGAGATACACTCTCAAAATCTATACCCTCATATACTGTGACACATAGGGTATCCTTTATTATATGAGAAAAGAGTTGATGAAAATTTTATTGAATTAAGATCATATACAAGTAGTGGCTCCAAAGTGGTTCCTCATGACCCTCTATTTACTCACCATCATCATAAAAAATGGAAAATTTTGAGGTTGTTAAAAAGATTAGGTACATTATTGATATGAAAAAGGATGTGATTGATAAGATTATAAGTAATTAATGTTAATTTTCTTTGATATTATAACTTTTTATAATTGTTTCACATATTTGACTTTTGAAAAACAAAATTCACGATTCCCTTTAGGATAAAATGATATAGTGAATGGTTATACTTGGAGGTTTGATGGATATTTTCCCCTAGGTTAGGAATTCTGTAAAACATGAGCCATGTCAGAGGGTATAAATTTATGAAACATTGGTCACGCTCCTAGTGTAGTATTAAGGAGGGGAGAATATAAAATATAAATAGATTCCTTAAAGGATGGAAAAAGACACTTGAATGATTGTTTATTGTATATAATTAAATCATATGTATTATCTATACTTGTAGAAGAGATGATACATAATCATCCTACAGTACTTTCCTACCCATATCTATGACCTCCTTGTTCAACCCCAACTGTGTACTGTGAGTTGCATGTTGGGGATCCCATTGTACATATTGTAGAAAACATAATTGTACATTATCTTGGTTATGATGAACATCATAATATTATATTGTTAGATCAATTCATATTTGTAGTAAATGATATAATTGACCCAACTACTCCAATGTGACTGCCTACTGAGGAGGTGTCCATAGTAAGATAGAGTATTGGTCATTTTTTACTTTGGAAAGCTAATATTTGTCATTGGTTGACATATGACATATTTTTATCATTTTTATTTATCATTAAATGTATAATAAATTATTTTATTGTCTTACATTTACCTCATATTGATGAATATGAAATATAAGGAATCACTATAAGGGAAAGTAAAATTTCTAGGTCCAGTGCCTTTAAATACTCCTCAAGAAGTTGATAGATAAGTAATGTTAACACAAATTTTTATATATTAGATAATTTTTATAATGTTGTGCTTAGTGATGATATATTTATAAAATATTATATGTTAAATATTTTTCGAACTGAAATCAGGAATATTGTAAAGGGAGACGATCTCATTATAACTATGTTGTAGTTGTTTTCCATATGTAATTAATTTTAAATTATTATTTGAATTCATTTTACTAAACATATGTTATATTAATTTAATTAATTAGTTTTCTAACCATGAATCTCCACACTCTTGTAATCTATTATGATTACATGTTTATTAATGGTTTTATGGATCTAGAATACATTTCAAGAGTTATGAAATGCCTGAACCAAAATGAAAAAATTCAATATATATAAGAATGATTAAAAAAACATAGATTACTTGTTGGTTTTTTATTTTACTTGTCTAATAAGATCAAATATAAAATTATGAACCAATATTCGTTATATTATTATTATTTTGGTTCCCGAAACTGTGGAAGCATGCAGTAGAGGGAGATATATTAAAATTTCTTTTAATATTTCAATTCCCAAAACCATGAGTGAGGATATTGCACATCAAAATTATAATTAATATATTTATTATCAGAATATGTGATTACCTTGGAGAGGAAACAATTATTCCTTGAATTCGATGATCATATAAAACAGAAAATTTTAGATTTCCATTATTATGTTATGAGGATCCTCGGATAAAATCCCTCTAGTTATGTTCCAAAAGTGGTCCTTTGATCATAAAGCAATACCAATTGATGTCAAGGTGCTAGCGCAAAAAAATTATTGTCTTTCATTACTCGTGTTGATCAGTCATCCTTCAATATTGAATGGATCTATCTTACATTTCATATTATTGAAAAGAAGAGAGAAATGTTTTGTCAAGAAAGAATTCATTCTGTGCAACAATTCTCTATTCTCTATATTCGATTTCATGACCAATAGATTTAAAGTTCAAATTATAAAGATCAGATATATGACAAAATATAATTTAATTTCTTGTCATCCATTAAATTATATTTAAACCCCTTAATAATCTCAATTCCATGTAATGATAATATTGTTATTATTATTTTGTGTCTCACACCATCTTATGCAACAAAAAATATTTAATTGACATTTTAATTAATATTTGTCACAAGAATTGTCCTTGGTATCTTCGAACTCCTCTAAATTTAATAAACCCCTAGTTCATAAATAAATATTTCATTTAAAATCCAATGAATAAATAGTTATTAAAATATTCAATAAATTAAATAAATATTTTATTTACAATACAGTAAATAAATATTATATATATATACGTAATCAAGATAATTATTTGTTAATAAAAATTAATTATTTATTACCTTGTGAATATTAGAGATCAATAAATCTTGAATAAAATAATTTCTTGGTATTGAAAATAATATTAATTCTAATAATTGTATTCAAATTAATTGTAAACAATATCATCAGAAACACATAGTGTGTGACCCTCTATGATTCTTTCTCATCGGTATTAGGTGGTCTTGCATAAATTCAATAATTACTATATAGAAATGGTTCAGGGAATCCAAGAGGGATAAATTAATATCGCAACGATGGAATAAAAATATGAACTCTAACTGTGTAACATAATCATTTTGTCTCAATATCTCATCAAGCATGTTACACATTCGTGTCACCAACTTGTATTAATAATACACAATTATTTTACTATCTATAATAAACATGTCATTACACCATGTTCATGGAATTTAGTTAGATAGTCCTATTAAATTAAAAGGGTTGATATAAAAACTTCCATAAATATATAAGGGGAAAAAATTCTTCAACATATCCACTGATGACATATCAATCATGATGCACCCAACATACGCTACTTCCCACCAACATTTTTCTTGATGGTTTGGTTAGAAAATCTTAGTATGTGAGTCTTAAAATGAAACAATGAAATTCATAATGTCTAATAACGATTACACACACTCATTGATAGAAATATTTGATGACACCAAAACATTATGAATTCTTTATGGCATGTCTATTCTCATAATCTCCCTCATTTGAAATTACGATGTTCAAACTTCATGTAAAGAATCCTCATATTTTTATGAGTAATAACACAAAAAATTATATGTACTATATGTCCCATAATAGTATGTTTTCCAGCTGCAAAACATTAATTAAGAATATAATCATAGAAATATAATGTTCTCATCATAGTAGGGAACTTATATGAACATACCAATGTGATGTATATTCTAGAACATTATTACATTAGAGTAATGCATAAAAATGAATAATATATAATAATAATATTTATTAATATTAAATATATCACATATACATGTAATCAAAGTAAAAAATGTCCATCCTAGGACACCAGCTCCAAAAAAATCAAACTTGGACTGGATCCAACTGCATATTACTTTTAGTCTGGTATATCTTACACAATGATCATGTTTCTTTTGCGTTAAGGATTTTTTTCAAGGGGTATTACACATTATCATCCATATAAATAATTCTCACTGAAACCTTAATTCTCTGGGAAAAATAACTCCAGAGATGACACTTCTGAAGATTGTGATTCATCCACAAATGTGACCCTGTCTCTTTTGTGAGATCCACTGCTGCAGTATTATCACAATAAATTATGATTGGGTCTTTCCATCTAGGTACCACATCAAGATCATTATTAATTGTTTCCATTCATATTAATTATTTAGCTACCTAATAAGACTTAATATACTCAGAATCTACTACAGAATCTAAAAACACAACCTACTTTGAGATCTTATAGATCATAACCCATCCATTTAACATGATGATGTGTCCCCTTTGTGACTTCATGACATCTTGATGAGTTTGGAAACTAGAATATTGATATACTATGTTTTCATATTCCTTATATCCTTCCTAAAATATGAATATATCTTTAGTATTCCTTAGATACTTAATGATAGTCTTGAATTTCATCTAATGGTAGTCACCTTTGCCATCCTAATATCATCCTACTATATTTAATGTATAGAATACATATATCCTAGTATATATCATAACATACATGACATTTCGAATTACTGATTCATATAGTATCCTAGTCATTTTATTTCTTTCCTCATGTATTTGAGGATTCATTTTCTTAGAAATATGAATTCCATGTGATTTTATAAACAATCCCCTCTCGGATTTTTCCATATTGGATCTCTTTGGTATCTTTTAAATATATATACATGGAATTTAGTTGAGAAACCTCTTTGATCTATCATGATGGATATTGATCCCAATTATATATGAAGCCTCACCCAAGTCATTCATATAGAAGCATTTATTCAATAAATATTTTACATATTGTAAGACTAATATTTCATTTCCATTGAGTAATATGTTGTCAACAAAATCAATTAAGAAAAGTTCTTCACTTCCACTAAAATGTTTTTAGATACAAGGATCACACACATTATTAATGAAACCAAATAGTGTTATATATTTATTAAAACAAATTACCAATTAAATTTATTCTTACTTTAATTTATAAATGTATTTTTACAATTTGAAAATATTATTAGAATCATTTGGAGTAACAAACCCTTCAGGTTGATTCTTATAAATATCTTCTTAAAGATTACTATTAAGGAAGGATGTTTTGAAATACATTATCCAAATATAATTTTCATGGTAACCTGTAATGTAATATATAATTATAATTTATTTTAGAATTGTAACTATTGAAAAGGTTTCATCATAGTCAATAACATGACACTATTTAAACCCTTTTGCAACCAATCTCACCTTATAGGTGTTGACTCATCCTTTAATTTTTAGTTTCTTCTTGAATTCTCATTTTGAATCAACAGGATTAGCACCCACTGTAGCATCTACTAAATCTAGAATTTGTTTTCATACAGATAATCCATTTCAAAATTCATGCCTTCTTTCCAGTTAGAAAAATAAGTTCCACTTACTGCTTCCTTGTAGGTTAAAGGATAATCATTATCAACTAATATCAAGTCATCATCCTCAGTGAATATGAAACCATACATATTTGGTTATCTAACCTCTATTTTTCTTCAATGAAATTATTTTTTATCTAAAATAGTTTATTCATCCATAGGGAATTGTGAAATATATTCATGTTCCAACTCTTTTTTCCTTGATCTACAAATTCATTGGATTATATCTTGCTCCCACATTCTCTATCAGAGATGAAAAACCTCTCATCTAATTGGAAGTTCCTTTCCACTATGAATTTTTTGTTTGAGGGGTTGTATAGTTAATATTCCCTCATTTCCATAGGGTATCATATAAAGGTAAACTTTGTTCCTTGGGGTGAATGTTTGTTTACTAAAGGGGAAATAACAAATGCTTCACTACCCCACACATTTAAATTCTATATCACAGTTTTTCCTCTACTCTATAATTCATATGGTTTACCATTTATCGAATTAGTATGTATTTAGTTTAGTATGTGTGTGCCTATTTGTAATGCATATCCCCAAAAGGATAATAGAATACTTGCAGAACTCACCATTGATCACACTATGTCCAATAAATTTTGGGACCTCCTTTCAATTACGCCATTCCACTAAGGCTTGTAAGGAGGATTGAGTTGGTATTATATCACAAAATACTATATGTACTATATTACGTATTAATTAAGATATTAACCACTATGTTCCGAGATAAGATTCTGAATCATATCACCTAACTGGTTCCAAATTTAATTCTTCCATTCATCGAATTTATCAAAAGAATCCTACTTATACCTCAACAAGTATACAAAAATATATCTACAAAAATCATCAATAAAATTTATATAGTATGAGTACCCACCCCTTACTTCAACTGATAATGGTCCACACACATAGGTGTGAAATAATTCAATAATATCTTTATCCCTTTCACCTTCCCCAGTAAATGGGGATTCTTCCATTTTTCTTGTAATCATGTGTGTCATACACTAAATGGGTATATTTAAAAAGAATCCAAATATCCATATTCATAAAAAAAATTCATTTATTTCTAATTTACATGACCTAACAGGTGATTCTAATGATGGGTTGTGTTTGAGTCATGTGATGTAACTTCGTAGTATATTTCTATTACATGGTTTGTGTAATCCAACACAAACATACCATTATTTTAATGTTACATACCATAAAAAATTTCATCCTTATAAAATATTCATCATTTATTCCCAAATTTGGAAATAAAACCATATGTATCTAGTATAGATTCCAAAATAATGTTTTTGTTAAGTAAATGAAAATAATAAAAACCCTTTAAAACCATGATCATTCCATTATTCAACATGAGGTGATAGTCCTTAATAGATAGTGTAGAATGTTTAGTGATGTTGGATTCCCATAGATCATCCTCCCCTGAGTCAATTTTTCTGATTTTACTTTGTTCCTGTTTTTGAATACATATATGGGCACCCTAAGAAGTATCTAATACCGAATTTTTAGAAATATTGAAATTTATCTTGATAAGAAATGTACCATAAAATACCCCTTTCTTCTTTGGAAGGGTGAAATTTTTCTTCCATTGGTCCTTTCCGCATATTAAATAGAAAATATCTAGTTTCCTTGCATTCCCCTTGTTATTTATCTTCTTGGAAGGGTGGGAAGAAGCTTTGGTCTTAATGCACTTTTATTTCCATTTCCATTTGATCACCATGAGTACAGATAGATGTTCACACTTCATATCCTTATTACTTGGAAAAGAAGAGTGGTAAAATTGAGCAGAGACTTCTCAATGTTTTTTATTTTAAAATTTACAACATAAATATAGAATCTATAAATGTGGGATGCCACAAAGATATCAGTTCCCCATTATTTAGATAGTTTAAACCCAAGAAACTATAATCACTCAATGTATCCAATGAGGTTGACTACTTGAATCCCATATGAGAATCCCTATACAATATTTATCTAAAGGATGACTTAGGAAATCTCAAATAGTTTCTATCTATATCTATCCTAGTAAAGACCATGGTGGAGCTTAAGAATGTTATATGCAACCATGCATTCATGGGGATTTAAGTGTTTACTAGAAATAAGTGAAAGAATCAAACATTGAATGTTGACCATATCACTCAAATTTTTTTCATATATAAGGAACTCTACATCACTCGCCTGTTTTATAGGTGGATCCACATGTGATGATTCTAGCATGAATGATTTCGGTTTAGGATGAAAAATAAATCGAAGGCATCTGAACAAATCCAAGAAGTTACAATTAAAGAGGATATTTTCTTTCTCTAATATTTATGGTAGGGATAGTGTGGATGAAGAGATTTCAATTTTTTCTGAAATTAAAATAGAAAATTATTAATACATTTCCTGATTAATTTTTTTTTGAGATAATAAATTAATTGATTTTACTAAATATCCTACTATTTTCTCATGTATGAATAACCCTATCTATAGAACTTGAAATTTTTAGTAGACAAGACATTATAGTTTCAAGGATCAATATTGGCCTTCACATAACCCCAACAAGGGTTAGTCAATATACTTTAAAGTATTTAGGCAAGAATGTGTTCATTAACTATGGGCTTGAAACTCCTTGATCTGTTGAGTGTATTCCCTAATTCTGAAATCTTGACATGGACTTCCTCATCACTTGCCTCCAAATTAAATCATTTTTAGAAAGGGATACTCCTATTGATGTAAAATGATTAATTCCACCAAAAACCCATTATAATAACTACACTTTTAAAAGTATGTTCCCCAGGAAGGTTTGGTCAAAAACTTATTGTTATAGAGTTTTGTTTCAAATCATGTAATGAAAGGCTTCGTCTTTTTAATATCAGTTTGAGAGATTTCAACTAATAATTCATAAATTACAACTTATTTTATTCTTTATAATTATTTTTGATATTAAATGGATACTAGTTATTTAATTAACTATATTGTATAATACTTTTTCACATAATTTGTTTAGTTAATTTCCATCTTTTCACATTAATTAATTAATTTATG
Source organism: Viscum album (assembly GCA_963277665.1). NCBI lineage: Eukaryota > Viridiplantae > Streptophyta > Magnoliopsida > Santalales > Viscaceae > Viscum > Viscum album. Next base: position 882,495,575 of record OY728155.1, read on the forward strand.
TGATCGTGGTCTTGTATCTATAACATAAATAATTATATAGATATAAACAAATAATTTTTTAAATGTCTCATTAATGATCTTTGAATAATTTTTGATTTAATGAAGGAACACACAATAAACCTCTGAACTAGGGGAAATAACTCTTATTTCCGTTCCTGGTATAAGTTATATCATTCCACCTAGCAGCCTGTATAACACATGGGTTCCAATAATTGTTGTCCAACCATGAACTACATCCACACGACTCAGTTAACATGAAAAATTCATAGGCATGTAACCAAAATACAGGTACAAGCCTTGTACCCATCAACATTGTAACACTACATGGAAAGTACAATTTAGCTACATGACTTTTATCTCGGTTTCTAGGTTGGCTCATTCAACACAAAGTGTAAAATAAATGCACCGCATTTAATTAACTGATGGGCTCTTCCAAGTACAATTCGCACAGGTACACGATAGGTACACTATCTATACATTGTGTAACCACATTTTACCAGCCAAAAAATTGCATATTATCACTATAATCTCTGTTCATTCGTCATTTATTCATAAACCTTTATGAAAATGAATCACTGAAAAAACATGATTAATCATTCCACAACATGTTCATTCCAATCATATTAAATAATGAATTATATGAAACACAATAATAAACCATGATTCTATACGGATCAATAATCAAATAAATATTTATAAATTTATATGTGACTGCTCTAATACCACTTATTAGTTGCAGGCATTGTAGAAGCATGTAGTGGTGGGTGATATATTAAAATTCCATAAAAAATTTCAATGCTTGAAACTAATACTGAGAATATATTACATCAAATTTATATATAATTTATTTAATATCATAATAAGTGACTACCTTGTCTTAAGGACCATTCTTCACTAATGATGTTGACAGTCCAAAAAAACCCCTTTCGGATTTCCTTTATTATGTTGTGTGGATCCAAATATATAATCCCTCTAGTGGTGTCCACATGTTCTCCTTTTATCTTCGAATAACACCAATCAATGATCAGGTGCTAGTGATGAATGCTATTGACTTGTGTTACTCGTTTTGGTCACTCATCCTTTGATCTTGAAGGGATCTCTCTTACATTTATCATTCTTGAGAGGAAGAGAGAAAGTATGATCCAATTTAGAAATCATTATGGGAAAAATTTATATTATTGATATTTGATGCAATATGAAATAGAGATTACCAACAATTTATAGAGATAAGGTTCAATTTAAAATTATATTTAATATCATGTTGGCCATTAAATAACATTTAAAACCATTAATAATACTCATACCATATAATATTATTAATATTTATTAGTGCACACCAACTTTCATAATAAAAAATATTATTTTCCTGTGTTAAAAAATAATATATATCATCAGAGATGATCTTGGTCTATTCAAACACCACTAACATTTACTGAATTCCCAAATAAACATTTTTTTCGTAAATAAATATTTTATTCACAATCAAATGAATAAATATTTTTTAAAATATTAAATAAATAAAATATATATTTTATTCCTAGTCTGGAAAATAAATATTTTATATATATTCACAAAATCAAATAAATTATTCATTAATAATAAAATAATTATTTATTTAATTGTGAGCATTATTGGTCAATAAAACATGAATATAATTATTATTTTTCCTGAGAATAATATGTATTCTAATATTTAAATTAAAATATAATTTAATTGAGATCATTAGAAACACTTACTATGTGACTCTATGATTATTTTTCATTGGAATTATATGGGCTTTCATAAAGTCCAAGGTTACCGTCTATAAATAGGTCAAGGAACCCATGAGAAAGAACATAATATCATAGCAATGATATCCACACATGAATGATCATTGAGTAATATAGTACCATTATTTGGATATCTCATCTTGAAGGTTTCACATCCATGTCACCGACCTATATGCTCGATACATCTTTCTTTGACTATATAAAATAAACATGTCATTACACTAATGACACAAGATTTAGGGAGATGTTTCTATTCTAATCAATGGGTCGATATATCAGATTCCATAAAGATGAAAGGGATAAATATTTCCTCAACTTATCCATTAATTAAATTTCATTCATAACGAGCCCAAATTCTCTAATTCTAGCCAATATATTGCATGACGGTTTTTTCCAGTAAATCTAAGTGTGTGTGTCATGGAATGACTAAATGATAGTCTTAAACTCTAAGGTCCATTACACACACTCATAGATAGAAATATCTGATGACCAGAAAACATGTGGAATGCCTACTAGAATGTCTATATTCATAATTTACAACGATTTTAATTAGTATCTGCAGACATCATGAGAAGAACAAACATCCACTTATAACTACTCCACATGATAGTCTATGTACTATGTTTCCCATCATAAAACCTTATCCAAATAAAAAACATTATTTAATAATATAATCATATAACTTCTATGTTCTCATCCTACTGGATAACTTCTATGACCTTAATAATGTGATATATACTCTAGGACATTATTACATTTGGATTCTGTAGAACAATAAACAATATGCAACGTTATGTTTTAATAATATTTAGTATACGGAGTGTATATGTAATAAAAGAAAAAAAACTTGGACTTAGGATACCCAATACAACATTATTAATGATGTATTTTTTATATTTTAGTAAACATTTAATGTTGTTTATATCTTCCAAAAATAATGTAAAACATTTTGGTTATTCTTTTTATTGGGTGGTGTTCGAAGAAGATTCAAAAACTTGTTAGAGAAGTAAGCCATATTTAATTCTTTTAATTTTTATAATCTTAAAATTTTAATTTTATATGAGTTCTGATAAATACTATTTGAAATTAAAATATCTCATGGATTTAGTTCAACAGGGACAACTATTAAATTGTGGATCCAGACAAAATTGATAATGTCAATATTCGGGTAGATAAATTTTATATCAGTGAATACTTGTTTTTTTATAACAAATCTAGTGTTTCTATTTTTAAGAAATTATTTCAAAAACCATAGTTTCATCATCAAATATGGAGTTTTGAATGTAATTATTATGTTTTTTTGATTCATTTATAAGATATTAATGACCAAAATAACATCAGATTGTGAGAATGTTGGTTTCATTATTACACTTATAATTTATAAAAATGTGTTATATTTTTAAATTCATGAATCTTTATATTGTTGTTCTTGTATTATGTTACTCTAAATAAATAAAATGACATGAAACACACACAAAATTTATTCGTATAATATTTTATTGATTTGGTTAAATTGAATATTTAATTTCATTTAGCATTATATTTGTAAAAAATGTTCTGTATGTTTTTAATGGGACTTTTTTCCTTTGTTCTATTTGTGTTGTTTTCTAATCCATGGTTATACTCATTTTCTTTACAACTCTATAATTATGTATTATTAAATAATTTTTTAAAAATATATTTCAACAATAGTTTAAATAAAAAATTATGTTAAAGTACTTCTATATTTTATATTTTAGAATGGATTACAACATCACTTTTTCAAAAAAACATCATTGAAATCATTTTACATTACATTTTTAGAAGGGTTTTCAATATTGATTTTTATAAAATAGAAATGAAAGTCCCACATTATATGCCACTTATATCAACTCCTTTTATAATCAATGATGAAATTAAAAAAAAGAACATTAAATGTAATTTTTCCACTAGTAGATAGAATTTATGATAATTTTTTTACGGTGTAGAATATTTCTTCCAATCGAGTTAGGAAGATAAATTTACTGCAAGATTTTTATCAGAAAAAGATTAAAATGTCTTACCAACCACCATTGGGGATTCCATATGAGTTCTTTCCTTAAAATAAATGTAATATCAACAAATAACATATCTATTCATCAGACACTGGCATAAGCAATGAAATTTAGTCAAAGATTTATGTTTACTTTTCATTTTTCTATTTGGTTTCTATAACTTTTAGATCATATGTCTCATTTTTTGTTCCAATTGAGTTATATTCATCTAAATTTTAAAAAATCATAGAATTTCCACATTGTTTATCCAAAAAAATTTTGTTATAAGACAGAATGATTTACATTTGACATTGACTATCAGAATAAATGACATCAAATTCCACAAAAATAATTATTTTAACATCAATTTATTTAGTAAATGTTAATAATATGACTTACAACACCAGATGAATTAACTTGAGAGAGAAAGTAGATGTTAAATCTCAAAAAGTACATTAAATTCTATTTTCTACTAGTATATTTTGGTGTGTTATGGTCTATAGGAACTATGTTTCAAAATTCCAATTACATAGTTTTAAATGTTCATTTTTTATAAATAAAATGGAGCAATTTGGAACTGATTATCATATGGTCAGCATACTGACCATCCCTTTTTCATCAAAAGTGTTTGAGAAGCATCAGTTAAACCTCAATGTTCAGTCGCCTCCTAGAAGATGAGGTGTCTGAGAGATTTCCCCTCTCGCTATATATATTAACTGTTTTGAATCTGTGTGTGGATGTGATGCAAGTTTTTTGGGGAAATACCTTCCAGGGGGTTCTAAGTTGTTCAATAAACAAATACAGTTCTTTGGGATTATTGTCAATTGGGGAGAAGGAACAAATTCATGACATAAAAGGAGTACATTCAATACATGTAATGCTACTGTGACATGATGAGAATTCGTTGGTAGGAGGATAAGGAATAAATTCAGGACATGTAATGCTTTTGTGACACAGTAAGAGAATATCTACGGAATCTTTAAGAATTCCAAAATGTGGGAACCCAATTCAAGATTCCCCTCTTGTTTTCTAAACTGATAATTTCTCACATAGACTTAGAGTGATGGATGAGTTGATTCTTTTATATTAGGTTTGTATAGTAGATGGTGCTCTATTGACTTTATCTAGAGATTTCCAACACACACAAAGGGGGAAATTGATTGTACCATGAACATTCATTACTGAAAATGGATATTCAGTTTGTGTTTATTCTCAATCCACACTGTTTTTATCAAAATTTGTGATTTTGTGGTTAATCCTTCAATGGAAAATCAAACAATCTACAAGTAACTCGATCTTATAGTTCAAGAATACAAAAATATTGAAGGTGGCGTATTTTCCTAGTGTTTGCTAATTTTTTGGGCCTCAAAATCAGAAAATGCATAAAGGTGTTTTTGGTAAAGAATGGTGTGTGAAAGAACTGAAATGTGTGCGTAATATGGGTTTTGTGCACAATATTAATGGTGATTTGGAAACATGCACACAATGCATGTTTCAGGATCATAACATTGAAAAACGGAAAAGGAATGAAGTGCACAAAATATGAGGTTGCGTGAAATAATCCTAAGCACCCAATGTGACATGAATAGGGGATTTTGGTGCTCTAAAATAATCTTTTTTTCACTATAAAGAAGCATATGAAACTTGCACGTAAGGTCATCAAGGACTATAAATAGGCAGCTACCCGTGTGGAAGACTTATGAGTTTTCCAATGAAATTCTAGTTGCTGTTCCATGAAAAACAATTGTGTGTAATATATTGGAAGAGAGTTTATATCAAGCTCAAGGTGTTCCTTTAATATGAAAATATCATGTGAACCCTTTGGTTTAGTGTCACGAAAGATAAGGGTTGCAGAGAAAGAAGGTTTTGTATAAAAGTCATCTTTCAGAACAAATCTCACATTTTGTCTACAAGATCAGGTGTCGCATGCTAGGGAATTTTGGAACTTCTATCAGTCTATTAATTTTCATTTTTTGTGATCAGTGATTTAAAGTGCATTATTTTAGTACTTAGATGCAAGCAGATTCTTTTTCCAGATAGAGACAAAGACTTAATATCAAATCTATTGAAGAGATCCCCAAGTCGGTAAACTATGTAAGACTTCACCCAATGTAGTGAGCTAGGAGGAGTCAGCAAAAGTGTTCTCAGGGACACAGGGAGCTATCCCTGCACCATTATAAAGGCAGTGAGCCTAAAATAGAGTAACTGGGACCTAACCTATGTAATCAACAAACTAGTTAAGATTAATGGACTTTGGTATGATTGAAAACTTTTTGGAGTATGCTCCTTGGAAAATCCCTTAGTGTGAACCAAGTAAAAATTGCTTCATCTTATCTTTGCATGTGTATGTCCAACAGGTCTAACAGGTTCTTTCTAACAAGGTAACAAGATAAAAAACTTTGAAATAAAATTTGACACCCGAATTCACCCCCTCCCAACTATTAGGGTGTCCAATGGTCCTTAATTTGGATCCGTGAATGGTAGTGCAATATTTAACAAAACTATGTAGCCACCCTCCCCAAATTGTACACCCTGAGATAGTTAAGGTTTTTATAGTTAGACCATGTTCTATCATGACATGAACCACTTAGGAGAAACTATTAAGCCATGATTATAGGTGAACAATTTAGGAAACCATGTTCCTCTACATAGGAAATAGTTTACATAAAAATTAAACCACTGAAAATTTTGAAAAAAGTTCCCAAACTCCCCGGTTTTTTTGCAAATCATCCCAAATCAATCTAATATGATCCCATTAATTTTTAATGAACTCTGGATGATTCCAAGTCTCCAGAAACCTCGTTATTGGTGAATTGATGATTTATTTGAAAAATTTACTCCTCTTTGGTAAGTGATTCCTTCGTCATCTTGATTCTTATCACTCCTATATTTCTCTCCCAATGGGATGGAATGATTTTTCACCCATGGAAAATTGGTTTATATCTAGGGTTTTATGGATATTGTTTTTTATCTTGATCAAAGCTTTTGATTATATATCTCCTCCAATGTTCTGATTTTGATCTATCTACATCAAATTGAGGGTTGCGTGTTAACGAGCGTTCATTAACAATATTGAGGTAGGCTGTCTAATTTTCCATTCTAGTATTCTGGGTTTTAATTGAGTGTATATAATTATGATATTTCCATTTCCAAATTGTGAAATAACATTATAAATTTAATTAATTTATTGTTTTCCCTTTTGATAATGAGACCCTTCATGGATCCTATTGGAACCATTGGAGATTATGAGACTGGATTGACAGCAACCCATGGGTGTTCCTTATATCATTGTATGATAGTTATAAAATGTAAAAAGGGAATTAATGGAATTATGAAATTTGTTGAATAACATATTAAGGAAATAGTTGATAAATGGAATTATGAAATTGGATAAATAATAGATTACGGAAATTGATGATTAATTAGTAATGAATGTGGAACCATGTGATTTCATTTTTGTGAATGATGTGAAAAATGAGTATTGAGAGAGAGCATGATGCTACAAATACCCACGGGGTTCCAGACTACTACTCTAGGAACCAAAGTTAAGTATATTTATGCATGAGAAAATTGAATTATGGGACAAGGAATACTGCTCCAAATTCTAACAAGGTTCTAGACTGCTGCTCTAGGCCCCAAAGTAAAGTATATTTATTTCTTATGATCACTAAATTGTGGTATAGGGATTTCTACTCCAAATACCCACGGGGTTCTATACTACTGCACTAGTACCCTAATGTACGAATGTGAATTTCAAAATTAAATGAATAATGGAATCTAATGACAGAATGAATGTTGATATCCATTTGGTGTATGGATTAGAGTCTGACATGAGCTAAAGTAGGTATGATTGGATCAGTTATCAATGTGATCTCAGGGCCCTATATAGTTAAATAAATAATAATTTTAATGTGAAAATTGATTAACTTATCATTTTTACTTTACTCCTTATAAAACAACATGCACTATTATATATTGGATATTTTTTAGACATTTTAGGTTGTGACCTACATATTTGTACTCACACACTACATGGGATGTCTGGTCATTACCAGAATAGACTTGAATATTGAATGATAAGTAAGGGAAAGAGCCCAATATTAGATGGATATGTTCAGATTTGAGATGGATCATGGATAAGGGAACCATATATGATTTTGAGGCCTGCTTGGGATTTTTCAGTTTTTCTCTATTATGGTTTTTCGTTGGAAACTTCACACATAAATGGAATGACATTTATACTAATTTGGTTAATGGAAATTTTTTTAAATTAAATAATCATCATGTGTTGTTAGATAATATTGATTATGGTATATCTTGGTTGTGGTATATTATCTTTTGGTTTTTGTTTATTTATTTTTATTATTGTGCTACTTTTATAAAATGGGTATAGTCTCCCCACATTATATATTAGAACCTTGGGTGTATTCGGTAACCTCTGGCATATGGGTAGGTTTTCCTAATGTCGTATGACCATCCATCTCAGGGAACCATCATGTGGTCCCCATATCAGTACATCACAATGTGGTATCAAAGTAGATTTTATTTTCTTTTCATTTGTCATAATATTTTGGAAATGTTGATAAAAGACTAGAATTTTTCGAGCCTTCATAATGAGCTTGTGCATGGGAGTAGTTAACCCATGTATGCGAGAAAACCCAAGTACCTAGATTGGTATTGAGATTCTTGATGTTTGTATTTATATTTGAATGTAATATCACCCTGTGTTATGCACTTATTGTGTGATGTTATTGATTTCTATGATTTTTTATTCATGTCTTGATATAGCATGGGAGTTGAGTATACATATATCATTTTATGAACTAGGAATTTTATGTGACATACATAATTTTAGGAACACATGGAAAATAATATTTTGGGAGAGTTTTTAAAATGATAATTATTTTATTTAACTATTTAATTGAAACAAATGGTTCTTACAAAGGAATATATAATAGAAAATGATCCTAAATTTGGAAATTATAAATGGGTAAAATGGGTTTATAATGGGAATCATTATGTATGGAATGTTGTTTGACCTATGTTAGCCATGAACCATGTGAGGGATGGTTGAGGGTAGTGACAGTCCTTTAGTTTTGACAAGGTGATGTAGTATGGGGGATGAATTATTATAGGATTATGTAAATATATCCTAAGATGTGTTCATGACATTATAGTCACATGCCTCAATGAAGGAGTTTTTTATAATAATATAAGAGGACATTACTGTAAATATGCCTCCAGTGGAGAAACAAGAGGCTCTCATAGTTCATAGTAAAGGAGTCAGATAGTAGTTTATTGAGAAGTTTTATCACATTATGTAGTTCATCGATAGAGACCCAAGGCAGGTTGGGTATAATTTTTCTTACTTGACATAGGAATTCTAATTTTAGAACCCTCTGACATTAATCATAGAGGGTAGACCAGTGGTATATGTGTTCTGAATTGAGTCTATCTAGATGATCATTAACCATTTTGAGACTCTTATAGAGAGTAGATTCAAATTGGATGCATATATGTTGTGTAGATCATTTAAGAGTTGTTGGGATACTCAGAATAGAGATGGGAAGCTAGAGAATGTGGTATTGAAGGACTCCCATGAGATGTTCTTGGAACACATCTACCCAAAGATTCTCATACAGGAGAGAGAAGAAATGTTAATGAGGTTTAACCAAGGGATTAAGTTCATGATGGACTATGTTGGTCACTTCACAAATTTTTAGCGCGTTTTCCCAGCATTGGTAGAGGATGATGAAACTATGGTGATATATTTTCAGGATGGACTTAAATGTGATTTAAAGTCACATGTGAACATCTTTCAGCTGAACAACATTTTTGAGGTTGTGAATCAAACTCTCATTTCTTATGGAAACCTAAAGGAGACATCAAGTGGAATGTGGATGGTCTCTTCTAGATGACCAGGATATATTTATTCTGAGAGTAGGAAGCATATTTAAAAAACATAAACCATAGAAATGGAAAATAGAGTATCCAGGGAGAAGTATCATCTACAAAGAGAAGTAAATGAGTATACTATCACTAGTTTGGTAAGTTGGGTTACATTTGTAACTAGTTTCCAAGACCACCAGTAAAGTACTAATCCAACTATAGTATTTTTCATAAACATAGGTATTGTAGAATCTCTTAAATGATAGGTAATGGTTAAAGAGTTGTGTTGAATTAGAGTGTGGGAAGGGGTTCTTTCACCCTGTACTTATCGGGTAGTTGGAATTAAACTATCCATGGGGGTCGAGGTGGTGGATATGGTAATTCAGGGAGAGAGGCCCATATCATCCATGTCGTGTAGCTTAGGGGACTCAGGCTGAAGCACAAGGAAGAGGGGTAGGAAAGTATCATGCAGTTCATCCTATACTTATGGATAACAAGGTTGGACTATCGATAGTCCGAGGTAATATTTTTTTAAATTCTATGATTAGTAGTGAATTATTTGATACAGGAGCCTCACATTTTTTTTATATGATCAACATATGAATGGTTTGTGTATGATGGTGGATCATGTGAGTGGATTTATGAAAATCAATACACCATCGGGTGTATGGTTGAAGGATATTTGTTTATGAAATGAGTTTTCTTCGAAGATTGGTGAGTATTTTTTCATTTGGGATATTTACATACCTGAAATTTCATGTTTAGAATTTATTTTGGATATGGATAGGTTGGTATACTTCAAAACCCACAAATATTTTCTATAGGGGTGACCTTTACATCTGTTGAAAGTAACAGTTATGTTCATCATGGAAAATGGGATATCTAGGCAGGTCATGTTGGGCTTGCTCATCAGCAATTTGGGAAGCTCACCACATAGGTTTCAAGTTTTTTGTAGGAATAAACGAGTTTGAAACCATCAACATTTCAACCCATAGTGGACTAGTTTCAGGAATTGTTTCCTGAAGACTTTTTAGTTGAGCCACCTAAGAGAGATGTTGAGTTTACAATTGAGATCGTGCTAAGAGTTGAACCAGTTTATATCCCACATTATCTTATGGTAATAATATATCTTCAAGATAACAAGACTGATCTGTAATAATTTATGGATAATGGATTTATTTTTCTGAGTAAGTCTCCTTGGGGGACTTTGGTTTTTTATAAGAATGTTGATGGGATGTTCTGCTTATGTATTGATTAACAGAAGCTGAGTTAGATTACATTAAAGAAATAGTATCCTCTTCCACATATCGATGATCTATTTGACTAGTTGAGTGGGTCTTGTGTATTCTAATATATTTTCTTGATATTGGAGTATCATTAGTTGGTATTTAGACCTTCTGATATACCCTGAGCTATATTTCGAAGTAGTTATAGCCAATATGAGTTCGTCGTGATGCCATTCAGGTAGACGAACGCTCGTTCTATGTTAATGACTTGAAGAACCGAATCTTCCACTCATAAATAGATTTTTTTGGTTATCATATGGATAAAATATTTGTGTAATCCAACACCCATGATGGTCATGCCCAATATCTTGAAATAATCTTGAGTACACTTCTAGAGAATCATCTATACACCAAGTTATCTCTATGTAAATTCTAGATCAACATGGTATATTTCATAGGCTATGTAATCTATGAGAAAGGTGTATCAGCATACATAGAGAAATTATAGGAAGTAATTTATTGAAATAAGATCATGGTTGTTTTTGATATCCAATGTTTTCTGAGTTTAGTGATCTATTATCAGAGGTTTATCTAGGAATTTTCTCATTTTGAATTACAATTATCATGATTTACCATTATGGTAGTCATGTTTGAATGGTCAATTGAATTTTTTTACCACATCAATTTTGATAATACCTGACACAATTGAGGAGTATGCCTTTTTTTATGCATCTGGGATCAGATGTCGAGTAGTGTTGATGTGAAAAGATTGAGTTGTGACATATAGGTCATGATATTTGAGAGAACATGAATGTAATTTCCCTATACATGGTATCAATTTGGCTATGAATTTATGATTTAAAGTGTTTTCAACATTATTAGTTGGGTGAAAAGTTTACTATATTAAAAAAATAAAAAAAGTTTGAAAAAACTAATTTCATAATGATATTATTATATCCAACTGTTAAGATGGTTTGATTATATATAGTTATTCAATTCTAAGATAACTTGAAAATAGAGAATAAGAAACATTATTGTTGAAACTTTGTACCACAAGACACAGACTCTGGTAGTTCAGGAGTCTTGTTATGAATATGAGGACCTTACTAGATGAGATGCATATAGTGGTCCAAGAGGACTATGAGTAGATGACCCACATATCCTTATTAGTTGAGTCTATACAATTGATTTGGGTCAGAGAGAGGTAGTATAAGGATCCAGAGTGTTTACCCTTGAGGTAAATCCTTGAATGTGGGGAGTCAGCATCCGATTGGACTATAGATAAGGATGAGATCATATATGTTTGAAACTATGTTCATGGGGAAACATTTATGTGTGAGGAGATGATGCATGAGTTTCATTCCTTGAAGTGTGAGATGAATCATAGTTTGAAAAATTATTATCATGACTTTTTCTAATATAATTGGAGGTCGGACATGAAAAGGGAGAATACATGTTTCATGAAATGATGTTCCACCTTTAATTAGGTGAAACCTGATCATCAATGACTAGGTAATTTACTATAGCCATTCCCCATTATGGAATGAAAGTGGTATGATGGTACCATATACATTTTAGGGAGACTTTAAAGGAAACCTCAAAAGAATTATAGGATATGGGTGATTGTGGACTAGCTGGAAAAAAAGTAGCTCATTTCTTGCCTATCTAGGATAATTTTATCATTGACCAGTTCGGTGACATGTATGCTCAGGAGATAATTTGTTTTTATGGGGTTCTATAAAGAATAGTTTCACACCATGAATCATGCTTTACTTCATGCTTCTGGTACGGCTTATAGAGGGAATTAGGTACCCAAGTGTTTCTGTGTATGACTTTTCACCCATAGATAAAAGGGAAGAAGGTTCCAACATTCTATATGCAAAAGGACATGCTTACAGAATTCATCCTTGGTTTTGGTGGGTCTTAAAAGAATAATATAGTGATTTTTAATTTCACCTATAATAATAATAAATAGGTGACTATTCATATGACACCATATGAGGAGCTTTATTATAGGCCATACAAATATGCTCTCTTCGGGATGGAAGTGGGTGAGAGAGAGTTTTGGGATTGAGTCTCATGTAGTAGATATCAAATTATTTTTATTTTATTTTAAAATGTATGGATATAGCTCATAAATGTTATAAATCATATGCTAATCAATTTCGACAACCCCTTGAGTTTTCAAAGGGTGATCGTGTATTCCTTCGAGGGTCACCGAGATTTTGTCACCATAGGATTTAGAAGAAGTTAAATTTTGCACCTTAGTTTGTTTGAACTTTTGAGATTTCAGATAGAATCAGGTCATTTTCATATCTATTGGTTCTTCAATGTGGTATAATGTAGTGTATGTTGTTTTTCATATGTCACAGCTTCCCCAGTATCACCCTGACCCTTCTCATGTAATTGATTTTGATGATGTTGAGTTTGAGGCTGATGTGTCCTTTGAGAAGCATCTAATTCATGTTTTCAATCATAGTGAAAATGTGTTATATGGATAGACCATGATTATATTTATAGGTTTGTGGAAATAGGGCCTTGTTTAGTAAGAAACATGGGAGAGAGAAATAGAAACGTGGCGCAGTGGTCTACTCTTTTTACCACATAATCTTAGTGATTCTTGGTAGAATAGCATGAGGATGAGCTATTCTAATGTGGGGATATTGTATGTTATTGAACTTTGAAAGATGTATCGTGTACGTTTTCAGGAACTATTTTACACTTAAACTGGTAATACCTTGATTGAGTTTTTATTTGGGGTTGTTTATGGTGAAATTGAAGAAATTGTCAAGCCAGTGGGTCTATGCATGATTGGTGCATGATTAGAGAAAACTGTGTAGTTTTCCCCAGGAAACCACACACCCATTTTTTAATCCATAGGAGTTAGTGAATGGTTTAAACAAACCATGTAGACTCCCTCCCCAAACCATACACCCTGAGATAGTGTGGGTTTTCATGGATGGTGAATGTCTTTTCATACTATGTGCCACATAGGGGAAACCATGAACCCCATGAGTAGGGGCTCATGGCTATGGTGTGAGGTTTGGAAAATTTTTCATCCCTTCCCAGGAAATTGTGCGTGTAGAAATTAGACCCTAAAAACATTTATTAAAATTTCCCAACCCCCCCCCCCCCCGCTAGATTTTTCCTCAAATCGCATCCCTCATCTTTTGAGGATCCTATGAGTATTCTAAGGCTTCGCGAAACCCATTATTGTCGAACTGATGATCAGATAGAAATATCATCTCATCTATGGTAAGTAATTATTTCCTCATTTTGATTCTCCCATCTCATGTATTTCACTCCCATTGAATAGGAATGATTTTTTTTCATTGGAAATTTCTTTAGTTCGAGGTTTTTATGGATCCTGTTTTGTTGGATCTTTATCATAGGTGTTCATCATAAATCTTCTCCTCTATTATGATTTTGAATTTTCTACATCAAATTGACAGTTTTGTGATGATTAGCATGTTTCAATAATAATGATGTAGCTGGTATAATTCTCAATTATCATAGTATTGATTTTAATTTTTTTTTTAATTGTGAAATTTCATTTTCCACATTAAGAAATTTCCTTCTACATTTATTTCACTGATTTATTTTCCATGTGATTATAAAACTCTTCACAGATCCCATTATAATCATTACAAATGATGATATAGGCTTGATGGAAACTCATGGAGTGTTCCCTATATCAATGTATTAAAGTTATGAAATGAAAAAACCGAAAATTATGGAATCATGAAATTGGGTGAATAATGGATTATGTAAATGGTTCATAAATGAAATTAGGAAATTGGATGAATAGGGGATTATTGAAATGGATGATAAATGAGTTATGAATGTCGAACCATTTGATGTTATTTTTATGAATGATGTGCCCAATGTGTTTTGGAATAGGTATTGTTGCTATAAATTTTCAAGGGCGGCCAAACATCTACTATAGGCCCCCATGTTATATATATATATTCATGTGAACACTGATTTATGGGACATGGACATATTTTCCAAATACACATGGGGTTCCAGACTGCTTCTCTAGGCCCCCGTGTTTCATATATTTCTTTATTGTGATCAATATGTTGTGGAAGAAAGAGTATAGCTCCAAATAATCATGGGGTCCAACCTACATATCTTGGCCCCCTATGTATGAATGTGAATTTGGAAAAAAAATTATTAATGGAATCCCATGATAAAATGAAATGTGATATCCCTTTTTGTATGGTTACAACTTTGGCACTAGCCGAAGCAGGTATGATTGGTTCATGTGTCACCATGAACATGGGGGACTATGGGGTTAATTAAGGAATACTTTAAATGTGAAATTTTTTAAAATGTCTTTTTTAATTTAGTCCTTATACAACTATAAATATAGTTACACACTGGGTGTTGTTTTAGACATCGTTGATGGTTTCTTACTGAGTTATACTCACACCCTACCCAAGATGCCTAATCAGTAAACAAATAGACTTCACATTTTTAAGACAGGAAAAGGGAAATATCCAAATGGGGTATGGATGAGTTGGGATTTGGGATAGAGCATGAAATGGGGAATTATACATGATGTTGGGACCCTCTTGAGAGTTTTCAGTGTGTCTTTATTTTGGGTTTACATTTTACACTTGACATACATGTGGAATGATATGTCAACTGATTTGGTTTATGTTTTTTTATATTCTGGATTCACCATGTGATGTTGGATAATTATTGATTAGGTTATTATCTTGGTTGTTTTTTATTATCTTTTTCCTATTGGTTATTTATTTCCTATGATATACTACTTTGATAAAGAGTATATATATTCCCACCATTACATATTAGACCCTCACTACTATTCAACTACCTATTTCATATAGGGAGACAAGCCAGAGATCTTGTGGCCAACTACCTTAGGGAACTAGTATGTGGCACCTAGGTTGGGATGTAACATGATTTGACACAAAGAATGTTTTTTATATCTACATAGAGTGTCTATAATAGAAAACTAATTAATATTATTTGACTCTTATGAAATCTTAATAAGAGGGTGAAATGAGTTTCATTACATTATTTCAACATACTAATCATTTAAAAATATCTTTAAAAACAACATAATCCATTGAAATAGTTATGAATACAGTTTTAAATAAGTCCAGACATTTTTTTTGGAATTAACCAAACATAGTTTTATAATGGAAATAAAATATCTACAATAACATTATTAAATATATTTTTAAATTCTAGAAACTAACTATCATCATTGAAAACAATTTTATATTAAAAATTACTTTTCTATAGATAATAAAAATAAAAATAAAAAAAACTAAATAATTATTGAAATTAATTATATAAAATAATTAAATTATGAAAATAAATTGGAAAACAAACACAATAGATTTAAATGAGGAGTTTGGGTCTAATCTCGAACATAGTATCCTCTATTACAAAATAGCCAATGATAAACAATCTAAAAATATTAGATATTGTACCCTAAAATGAGAGTGAGAAATACTTCCAAAATTAGTTTATTAAAAGGATAAATAAAATAGGGTAAAGAAATTTTATAATAATCCATGTTAATATAATGATTGAGAAAAATATACCTATTGTAACAAGCTATAAGAAAATGAAATTCTGAATGATATTTTTTATAAAAAGACTGGTGATTGTACTAGAGAGTGGTGTGATTTATGGTCCGATTGGTATGATCGGTCAAGATGGATGATCAAACTATTTTATATGTTTATTTTAATATTGTATTATTATTTTTTATTAAAATGATAAATTTTTTAAAATGATTAATAAATGAAAACAATGGTTGATCCGACTAGTTTTCCAATGGTGAAGGTTGTCCAAAACAGGATGAATAGAAAAAATGGACTAATAACATGGAAAGAAATAAAAACCCTGTATATTGTGGACTAGTCCAATACGGGATTTAAAATATTGATATAGGTATAAAAAATATGGTAGAATTTATAGGAATCGAAAATCTAAACCATGTGTGAGAGATAGTATATAAAAATATTGTATAAAAGATCATATATACTTTTCATGTGGGCATATTCTCTGTATTTATATATTCTTGAATATATATTGTCACTATAAGTGCTAAAATTGACCATTGCATAAAATACTTCTATTGTCAAACATGATAAATACTCCTCTATCTTCAAATTAAAGAATCAAATTCTATTTAATTATTGTTAGTTGAAAAAATTAAGTGAGTTTTTGAATATTTCAAGAAATGATTAAAACCTTTTGAATCCCATGAACAATACTGAAAATAAAATTTAATTTTTTTTGTAAATTTTCGGATGAGTTTTCAAAATGATTAACGATTCATCGGAAAACCATTAAATATGAGTTTTTTGGTCATTTTTAACATTTCATACATTCTATTATTTAAAAAATAATGTGTTCAAATGGTTCTAAAGATCTATTTATATGAGCCCGCATAGGTGTTGATAAAATCTTTAGAGATATGGATGAATGTAGTCATTATTCTATCTAAAAATTTTTATAAATTGGTCATCATGACTAGAAATTGGATAAATAATTCCTAGAATATTCAAAACAAAAAACTTGTAAATTATAAATATTGTAATAAAATATATTAATTTACTAATAATAATAATTTTTGACAATAAAAACTTAGTGAACCCAATATTATTTCCTTTTTAAAGATAAAAAATCTTGAAATTAATAAAATACTAAAAAAACATGTGAATTTATGGTTCAAATTAGAATATAATATAAATCTTGAGAAATGTAAACTGAAATCCCAATCTAAAATTCTATGAAAAATATTTTAGAATACAACACAATAATTAATGTTCAAATAATGTTTTCATAATTAAAAGTTTATGTTTTAAGTTCATGTGTTTTAAAAATAAATACCCAGAGCATTAAGCAGGATAAAATATTAAATGATTAAAAAGAAAAATATTCAAAAAAATTCATAAATAAATAGAATATTTCAAATTTATCCCCCATTAAATCATTAAAAAATAAATTATTTTCAAATATATCACAATGGTTACAAACAAAATGCTAAAAATATATTTGTAAGTAAAAAAATACAAGTGAATAAGAGATAGATTGGAATAGATTCAATATAATAATTATCAATATTTAAAAAAGGAAAAAATGAAACTAGTGGATAATAATTAAATGAAACATAAAATGGATTTAACACAAGAAATTAAAAATTATAGAAAATATTTTATTTTATAAATGGGTACTTGGACTAGAAAGAGGAGTAAAAATACCTAGAAACACGACTAGATAGGCAACAAGAAAAAAAACCAAAATATTAAAACAAAAAAAATATCCCAAAAAAAAGGCTCATTTTATATCAATGACATCACCAATACCCTTATGATCAATTTCCATTAACATTATATTATCCTTTATATTTGTGGTTTCAAGTTCACAAAGGGGAAAAATTGTATCTATCTAGGGTCCAAAAGAATTTATGGCCAATTCATGTGAAAGAATGTTAGTAATTTCAAATTGAGTAACATTGGTATGAGTTACAAAGGGAAAGAAGGTCTTGAGAAGGAAAAATATTAATGGTAATAAACATTATAATAAGGAAAAACTTGGTCTGGTGCAGTTAAAGGGTCATGTTTATAAGGACACGGCCTTAAAACATTACATAATATTGAATTAAATGAATAATTCACATTGAGGATCTTTTTAGGTGTAGAGATTTAGAGAATTAGGTCATAAATATTACAAAAAACATGAATATTACATGTAGAAACAACTACTCAGTATTCATTTTTTTCATAAAATAAAAAATTGTTAAAAAGAAACATGTCTAGTTCCATGTCTTAGACAGAATGACTTTTCCTTGATCCCATACTTGACCGAATTTATCTTTAATTCACGTGGAAAACATTTCAAAAAAATGGGATGAGCATAAAAATCCTAGTAAGGTTTATAAAATAAGAAAGTAAAACATTATCCCATCAATAAATACAAATCAATGAACCATACTTTTCAATCATAACATACCTTATGAAATCATAAGATTTAGGAAAAACACACACAAATCATAAATCATAATGGTTACTTATAGAATCCATATCAAACTTACATTCTAGCTATCACAGCTACGTAAGAAGTTACACATGGAAAACCATCACAGTATATTCCCTAAATCTCTTAGGAGAAACATCACGTTTACCTCCGTCACGTTACCCAATGCATTGGAGAGCTATCTCAGGCTCACCCTCCCTAGGTTTATCCCAAAAAAACCCATATACATAAACAATTCCCAATAACCATAACATATTCATAACACATAACACAAGAATAATGGAAAGATATCATTTCCACATTCTAATCATAATATATCAAATCAATATATTGAAATAAACTGTGCTTTATCAAATAATTTTCAAAACCATTTAAAACGTTTAATAAGGAGATTTTTGAATCAAAGTGTCCTATACCACTTTAATGATTTTAAATGAATTATCATTTAAAAACATTAATGTCTATATAAATAAATCCAAAAACCCATTTTTTAAACATGGAAATTAATGGGAATTATTTTGAATAATAAATTTTTAAAACATTTAAAATGATATTTTAGTTAAAGGGTTTTTTAACAAAAAGAAAGACGCTTGAAAAAAAATAATTGAGGAATAAAATTTAATAATAACTTTATTACATAATGAGAATAAATTTATTCATGATATAATATGTCAAAGGACAGTAAATACACCATATAAGAGTGAATTGGTTCATAACAACAATGAAGACTCAGTGGAAATGTAAATTTGGTTGAAATCCCTTATAAAGATGGTATCCTTAAATTAAAGATAATTAAATAACATAATTATGTGTGAAAAATATAAATACACCCAATATAAGTGGATATTAAGTGTAAAAAAATTAGAGGTCATTCATACATATTGAAAGGGTGACATATTCATGAAGTACAAGTTGAACCCAATGAATTTAATTTTTGATAAGAAGTTCCCTTGCAAAAATTCGATAGCCTAACAGCGTCACTTTAAAATTCAGAAAATGCGTTGATGAGATCGAAAGGGTATCTAATCAATTTGAAATAATTTTTAAATCAATAAGGATAAATAAGAACATATCATAACATAATAAAATGTAAATTAAAAGACATAACAAAAATAAGTCTTTTAAAAAGAGGAGGGTGAAAGGTTCCCTTAGCGATTTGATAACTTATAAAACATACGCCACATAAAAGAAAGATCACACAATGAAGATTTAAATACTGATAAATGAAATTATATTACACAAAGAGTACAATCATGGGCAGTACATACCCCACAAAAAATGAAATAGTGGCAAATATAGCATGAACCTCATGGGAATAAAAATTTAGATGAAACCCTTTACCACATTGTAATCAACTAAGCCGTATGTCCAAAAGTTAATAAACACCAAATTAATAACAAAATACCATGAATATAATTAGAATAATTAAATTATATATCAAATTTCAGTACAGAATACACCACATGCAATGAATAAATGGCGAACAATTGAAATCTCAAGAAATTAAAAATGAGATAAGAAAAGCCCTTACCTCGTGTCCGACATGACTTATTTGTTCCTTGTTCTCCATGAATAATAAACTTATGTTAATTTATACATGATTAAGAAACATTTTTAAAGTTTATTATTCCTTTTATATCACATATAACCATGTTATAAACATTTTTTAATCATTTATGTTAATAAGGGTCGTTTTGTCGATATTTGGTACTTGAGTAAAACATGAACACCTTATAATTACAAGTTGTACATGTGGTCAAGAGTCCATTATTTCTAGTATTATATTCATGATTTGGATATCATATATATCATATATATTATTCATATATATGTATTTACAATAGTACATAACATTTGAAGATAAGAAATGAAATGCACTGTTCATGGAGACGGTAAGACGTACGTATATATGAACACGACTTTCATTTCAATTTTGTATTTTAATTTAAAGAAAACATAACAATACATAGTTATATTATAATTCCAGTATATTATCAAATATAATTTCAATAACTCCATCCTTTATATTTCCCACTTATGGTATGAATGAGTCATATCACTTTGAGGGGGCAGTAGTCCACACTTCCTCAAATGAAATTATCCCATTTAACTTTATGGAAACCATAAACGTAGGTTATAAATGTAAAATACAAAGGAATAAAGAAAATATAAATATAATATATATCATATATAAATACAGTTCCATCTTAATTTCCACCATGATATGCAGTAGGAGATAATCGAACAATCATCGTTTCGTGATGCGTTAGTTACCATCCACAGAAATAATATGTTATTCACACATTAGATGGAGGTGAGTGTAAGTGTAGTCAAAATACTTCTCATAAAAACATCATAGTATATTATGGGTACTGGTGGTGTTATAAAATAATATAATAAAATCGGTTTAGTGTTTGGATATGTAAAATAAAAGAAAATAAGTTAAGAGGAACTCTTGCCTTTAATTTGGGTAACTTCCTTTGGTTTGAACCAAAAGGTTTACTTGAAGTGTCTTCTGAATAAGGTAAGGATTCTAGGAGGATTATATGGAAATATGGAGCTTAATTAGGTAGACTTTGGATGATCCAAAAGGCTTGAGAGGTGTGAAAAATTTGTTACAAGTGTTGTCCTTTTATAAGGGGGAGGAGGGGCTCTTTAGGAAAGTGTGAAAATATAATTTTAGTATATAATGGTAATCGGTTTATAAAGGTCAAAAAATAATTAAATATGAAGGTAAGATGACTCATGGTCTAAATATAATCATACAATAATAATTGGATAGGTTTTGGATGTTATTTTATTAGTTATAATCTTATTTATTTAAATATTTTATTAATGAGGTAAACAGTAAATCAATATTGTGTCATCAATAATTTAATATATTTTATGTCTAAAAATTAAAAAAAAAATTACCATGATTTAGGAAAAAAAATTATCTTTAAAATTAATATTTATAGTCTAAAATATCACTTATATAACCCCATGTAAAAATTAATTTACTAAACGATATTTGTTTATGTCGTTTTAGCCTTTACATTAAATAAATTAATCTAAAGTGACATTATAACTCTTAAGCAGATCCATGGGGTCCCAAAATTGTCCCAAAGATTCCCATGGTCTACCATGACTCATACAATAAGGTTAGGACAAGTGTTAATGTAATTTTGTATTATTATGATTTTCTTTTTACCTTGAATTACCATATTTACCTTTAATCGTGGTAAATAAAAGTCAAAAGCTACTATTAATCAAAAATTATTTTCATCATATTGAACCAAATTTTACTTAATAATTACAAAAATGTATGTCATATTTTCTAAATTCAATTAAAATAAGCGGTAAAATTTCATTTAAACGAAAAAGTCAGTTTTTAACTACTACTAAGTGGTATCACTATTTATCAAAAATTGAAGTTTTTCAGAAAAATACCAAAAATTTAACCTAAGATATATATGAGATTCCAAAATCAAAAATTATGTCTATTTTAAAAAATTAAAAACATAGATGTTTCATTAATTAATTTAAAATAAATTCTTGTTGTCAAAACAAATAGTGTGTTTTTAAAAAATAATAATTATAAAAAGATTGACACTTGTTTATGTCCAATTTCAAAATGGAATTATTTCCAATGACCAAAATTATATTAAATGATAAAAATATATTCTAATTAAAGATTAAAAACAATTAAAAATATAATCTATCCTTATAAATAAATTAGATTAAAATGCACTTTTGAATTAAAATACAATATTTTTTACTATTCATTAAAAAATTAACTTTATCAGAAAAGTTCCAAAAATTTACCCTAAGTAAATTTTGATGTCCCGAATCTAAAGAGGAATTTTATTTTCTCAAATAGAACATATAAAAATTAAAAAATCTAGATTTAAATAGGGTTCTTCATCAAAAGGTGGTAAATCAACCTTTTACTGAATATTAGAGTATTCATGCTTAAAATTAGATTCATTCATATTTTAATCCCCTAAATTTTATTGGATAAATGTAAAAACATTTAACAAAAATATATAATCATATTTTAGTTAGTTCTATTCATTCCCACTAATACAAATATTAGGAATTAATTACCATTTAAAATAATAATAATATATAATTAGTGTTCAACGTAAGATTTCAATGTAACCCATTGTTGCGTATTGAGTACGCCATCGGACAAAGAATCACATTTAAAGTAAAATTAATAATTAATATGAAAATATTAATAAATATGAAAATTTTATTATTCCATATTTATCTGGGATGTTACATCCTTCTCCCCTTTTGGGAATTGTGTCCTCGCAATTTTAAAATTGGGCTTGGAAACTTCATTAAAAGTCCCACATAGGAAAAGAGTCAGTAAAAACTATCACTTTAAAAGAAAGAAAGAGAATTACAAAGGTCACCCAAGACAATAGATACTAGGATTCCATGAAATCATGGATATGGAAGAGAAATCAACTCTCATAGATTAATAGTGAGTTATAGAGGACATGATCATGGAAAGTTAACCGCCACAATACTGTCAATTTGTAGTTGGGTAAAAGTATGATGATAAAAGAGAGTTTATAAATTTTATTACTTCAAGATTCTTTTACATAGAGTTGATTAATTTTATTAATAACTGGACTAAGATCATAAGGAAATATACTTACTTGTCATGTAGAGTGTCATCATTTAATAATATTGTACCACAAACTCATCTTTTCTCCAAATTATAAGTATTCAAATGACTTGATCACACCTGAAGTGATAGAATAAAATTATAGAGTACCACATAATCTAAAAAAGATGAACTAAATATTTCCCCTATCTTTAGAAATTAACCAAAACCAAAAATTTTAGTTCGAGATCATATAATCCTCAAAAGGATAATCATTTATAAAAATAAATAATACTATTAATCTCCAAAATTTAAAAAAATAGTACCCAAAGTTCACGAAAGATCATTCAATACACAATTGTCCTTAAAATTAATCAAAATAATCCAAACTAAAATTGAAACCCAAAACATAGAAGTATTTAAATCACATGGTTTTCCATAGTAAATGTTAACATTTAACTCCAAAAACATCGACTACTCTTAAGGTCTCATACTGAAGTGTAATTATCCTAATAACATATTCTCTATGACAGGTTAATCATTTCCATAAATAACCAAAATCACCTTATATCCATAATAAAAAAATATATTCTTCCAAAATAATATTTCAACCATTACTCCACAATTGAAATCCCATAGTATTCTATCTTCCTTAGATATATAGTGTTTCTTCAAAAGATAGAACGTCTTCCACAACAACCTTTATCACTTAATCACTAAATCTTTTTTCTATACTACCTATATCCATTTGATAAAACATAAGTTCTAAAAATAAACTTATTCTTGTTCCATAAAATAATTTTACTAAAATAATAAGTCATACTAACCAGGGACTTCATGTAGGATAGTGGTAGGTGATGCGCCCTTATCGCCCTTCAATTGTGGGTTTGATAACATTATCCTTGATGGATGCAACAGTTTGTCACCCATCCTAAGGGTTTTCCTTTTTATAAAATTCAAAAATAACCCTAAAATGTTTTAACCTCAATAGTTTCCTTATACTCATCATTTTCATCCAAATTCATTATGATCTCAACATCTTAATGATTGAAGTCTTATTTCACCATCATATGATAAAACAAAATGATCCCCAAAATGAAGAACATCATACCTTAATCATGGTGTCCATTTGGTTTCATCGTCATCTTTTTCACATAGGTAGAAGGTCCATGCATTGCAATAATGATTTATAGAACCTTCAAAATAACTTTCTTCCTCTATCCAAATACAACTTGTACAACATGGGTCATATGGGTGTTCACAGAAAAACTGTTTTGGAAAATAATCATGTATGACATATAATTTCAAAACATCTGATAAAACATGATTTCTATAAAACAGTTGGACCAAATTTGAGTTGAATATTTCAATTAATGGTCCTTTTAAAATACCATAGGTATGTGCTGAGAGATTATATTGTAAAAGAAAATATAAATAGTTTGCGCAAGGGTCTCCTTCTTCAGCACCTTTTTCAAATTCATAATATGCTTCCAAATCTTATGATAAGGTAAAATATTTGCAAATTCCTTGATAATATTTACCTTTCTTGAAAATATGAGAATATTGTGAAAATAATATTTTCTAAATATATCCCATGATCCACGATTATAATGAGGTATAGTGGAGGTGTTTGATATCTCAAAAAACAGCTTTCAAGTGAGTTGTATGCTAGAAAAAGTTACACAATCATCCTAACATGACATTGCAATAATTATTGCAAGCATGTCATCAGGAAGAGATAGGAATGTCAGTTGAGATCCTCCTCCTTCCATTTGTAACTTACCTTCCTTGATCTGAACAACTTATTAAACAAGGATTTTACTGAAATAATAGACATAGGGACTGACCATGTGTCTTACCAAATCTCATAATCCCTAATGTTGTCTAAACCGACCTTTGATACCAACTATAAGGACCTGGCCTTAAAACATTACATAATATTGAATTAAATGAATAAATCACATTGAGGATATTTTCAAGTATAGGGTTTTAGAGAATTAGGAAATAACTATTACATAACAACTTGAATATTTCATGTAGACACTAATTCTCAGTATCCTTATTTTTTCATAAAATAAAAAACTCTTAAAAATACAAGTGTCTAGTTCCATGTCTTAGACAACATGACATTTCCATGATCCCATCCTTGAAACTATTCATCTTTAAGTCCTGTAGAAAAAAATTTCAGAAACATGGGATGAGCATAAAAATCTCAGTAAGGGTTATAAAATAGGGAAGGAAATAATTATCCCATCAATAAATAAAAAATCAATGAAACCATACTTTTCAATCATAACATACCTTATGAAATGATAATATTTATGAAGAACACACACAAATCATAAATCATAAAGGATACTTATGGAATATATATCAAACTTACATTGTTGATATCACATCTACGTAGGTTGTTACACTTGGAATAACCATCACTGTATATTCCCTAAATTTCATAGGAGAAACATCATGTTTACCTCTGTCACGTTACCCAATGCATTGGAGATCTATCTCGGGCTCACCCGCCCTAGGTTTATCACGGAACCATCCGCATATGTAAAACATACCCAATAACCACAACATATTCATAACACATAACACAAGAATAAATGAAAGATAGATTTTCCAAATTCCAATCATAATATATCAAATCAAGACATTGAAATAAACAATGCTTTATCAAATCATTTTCAAAACCATTTAAAACATTTAAGGAAGATATTTTTGAATAAAAGTGTACCATACCACTTTGAAGATTTTAAATGATTTATCATTTCAAAACATTAATGTTCATTTAAATAAATCCTAAAACCCATTTTTAAAACATTTACATTAATGAGAAATATTTAGAAGAATAAATCTTTAAAACATTTAAAATGGTATTTTAGTTAAAGAGTATTTTAACAAAAAGAGAGATGCTTGAATACAAATAATCGAGGAATAACATTTAATCAGAATATTATAATATCATGAGAATAAAGGGATTCATGATATAATATGTCAAAGGACCATATATACACCATATAAGAGTGAATTGGTGCATAACAACAATGAAGTCTCAGTGGAAATGTAAATTGACATGAAATCCCTTATAAAGATAGTATTCTTCAATTAAGAATAAATCAATCACATAATTATGTGTGAAAAATATAAATAAAAAAAATATAAGTGGATATTAATTGTAATACAATCAGTGGTCATTCACACATATTCATATGATGAAATATTCAAGAAGTATAAGTTGAACCCAAAGAATTGAAATTGGGTTAAGATGTTCCCTTACAAAAATTCGACAGCCTAACAGCGTCACTTTAAAATTGAGAACATTATTTCATGAGATAAAAATGGTATCTCATCACTTGGACAAAAATTTTACATCAATAAGGATATATAATAACATTTTCCAACATAATAAGATGTAAATTAAAAGACATATCAAAAAGAAGTCTTTTAAAAAGAGGAGAGTAAAAGGTTCCCTTACTGATTTGGTAACATGCAAAACATATGCCACATGAAAGAGGGATCATACAATGAAGATGTAAATACTCATAAATGAGATTATATTATACAAAGAGTACAATAATTGGCAGTACATACACCACACAAAAGGAAATTGTGGCAAATATAGCATGAATCTCACAGGAATAAAAAGTGAGATGAAACCATTTACCACGTTGTAATCAACTGAGTCGTATGACCAAAAGTTAATAACAACCAAATTAATCATAGAATACCATGAATATAATGATAATCAGGATAATATATATCAAATGTCAGTACACAATACACCACATTCAATGAATAAGTGGCGAACAATGTAAATCTCACAGAATTAAAGGTGAGATAAGAAAATCTCTTACCTCGTGTCCGACTTGACTTGTTTGTTCCTTGTTCTTCCTAAAAAATAAACTTAAGTTAATTATTACTTGATTATGAAACATTTTTCAAGTTTATTATTCCTTTTATATCACTTATTACCATTTTATAAACATTTTTTAATCATTTAAGTTAATAAGGGTCGTTTTTGGATATTTGGTATTTCAGTAAAAAATGAACAGCTTATAATTACAAGTCGTCCATGTGGTCAAGAGTCTGTTATTTTCAGAATAATATTCATTATTTTTATATCATATATATCATATATATTCAGTATATATATGTATTTATAATTGTATATAACATTTGAAGATAAGAAAGGAACTGCACCGTTCATGGAGATGGTAAGCTGTACGTACGTATGAACACTACTTTCATTTATATTTCAAATTATTATTGAATGAAATATTTATGTATACATAGTTATATTATAATTACAGTATAATATAATATATAATTTCCCTAACTCCATCCATTATATGTCCCACTTATGGTATGAATGAGTCATATCACTTTGAGGGGGCGGTAGTCCGCACTTCCTCAAATGAAATTATCATGTTTACACATTATGAAAACCAAAAAGGTAGGATATAAATGTAAAATACAGAAGCATAAAGAAGATATATAAATAATATATATCAAATATAAATACAGTACCATCTTAATAGCCACCATGAGAGGCGGTATGAGATATTTGAACAATCATCGTTTTGTGAGGCGTTAGTTTGCCATTCACAGAAACATTGTGTTCTTCACACATTAGATGGAGCTGTGTGAAAGTGTTGTTATAATAATTCTCATAAAAGAATCCTAGTATATTGAGGATACTGGTGTTGTTATAAAATAAAGGAATAAAAGGAGTTTACGGGTTATAGAAGTAAAATAAAAAAAAGAAGTTAAGAACAACTGTTACATTTAATTTGGGTAACTTCCTTTGGTTTAAACCAAAAGGTTTACTTGAAGTGTCTTCTGCCTAAGGTAAGGATTCTAGGAGGAGGAGAGGGTTGTAGGGAGCTTAATTTGGTAGAGTTAAGATGATCCAAAATGCTTGCGAGGTGTGAGGAAATGGTTAGATGTGGTGTCCTTTTATAAGGGGGAGGAGGGGCTCTATAGGAAAGTGTGAAAATATTATTTTATTATATAATAAAATTCAGTTTCTAAAAATACAAAGCTAATTATAGTCAAAGATAATATTACTCATGGTTGAAATAAAATCATCCAATAATAATTGGATAGGTTTTTTATGTTATTTAAATATTTATAATCCTATGTATTTAAATATTTTATTAATGAGGTAAACACTGCATTATTATTGTGTCATAAATAAATTATTTTATTCAATGTCTAAAAATTATAAAAAAACTACCATGATGTAGGAAATATTTTTAACTTTAAAATTAATATTTATAGTCGAAAATATAACTTATATAACCCCATTTAAAAATTAATTTACTAAAATATATTTGTTTATGTCAATTTTTTCCTTTATATTAAATTAATTAATCTAAATTGTCATTATCACTCTTAAGTGGCTCTATGGGGACCCAAAATAGATACAAAGATGAAAATGGTCATCCATGACTCATCCAATAATTTTAGGTCAAGTGTTAAGATAATGTTTTATTATTATGATATTCTTTTTACCTTGAATTTCCTTATTTACATTTAACCGCGGTAAATAAAAGTCAAAAGTTACAATTCAGAAAAAATTATTTTCATCTTATTGAACCATATTTTACGTACTAATAAGAACAATTTATGTTGGATTTTCTAAATTTAATTCATAGAAGTGGTAAAATTTCATTTAAATAAAAAGGTTGATTTTTTAACTACTACTTAGTGATTTCACTATTCATCAAATATTGAAGTTTTTCAGAAAAATACCAAAAAATTCAGCCTATTATATATTTGATATTAAAAATTCCAAAATGATGTATATTTTACAAAATTCAGATCATAGAATTTACATTAATTAATTTAAAACTAATTCTCATTGTCAAAACAAATAGACAGTTTTTAAGAAATAATAACTATCAAAAGATTGACACTTGTTTATGTCTAATTTCAAAATGAATTTTTTTACAATAAAAAAATAGATTAAATGGTAAAAATATATTCTAATTACACTTTAAAACCAATTAAAAAAAAATCTAACCATATAAATAGATTATATTAAAGTGCACTTTTGAATTAAAATATAGTATTTTCACTATTCATTAAAAATGAACATTATCGAAAAACTACCCAAAATTTACCCAAAGTAAATTTTGATATCCAGAATCTAAAGAAGAATTTTATTTTTTAAAATAGAACATATAAAAATGAACAAAACATAATTTAAATAGGGTTCGCCATCAAAAGGCGATAAATCGACCTTTTATAGAATATTAGAGTATTGATGCTTAAAATTAGATTCATTCATATTTTAAACACCTAACTTTTATTGGATAAATGTAAAAACATTTAACAAACATATATAATAATATTTTAGTTTGTTTTATTCATTCCCACCAATACAACGGCTAGGCGTTAACTACCATTTAAAATAATAATAATATATTATTAGTGTGCAACGTAATATTTCAAATAAACTCGTTGTTGCGTATTTGGTACGCCATCGAACATATCTTCCCCTTTAAAGTAAAATTAATAATTAATTTAAAAATATTAATAATTATGAAATGTGACTTATACCTTATTTATCTGGGATGTTACAAAGTTCACCTAATAATATTTCTTGATTCATTATAAGAAACGGTATGATGCCTTTAAAACAGGGAAAATACAATATATTAGCATCATTCTCCCTTGACAGATCAATTCTATATTGAATAATTTTTTCAATGGACGTAGATGATTCCTCAATTTTCAATGTTTTCTCTGTCAACATATAAGTGATATGTGACATCCATGGATCCCTATCAAGGTTAATAAAACACATTGTTGTTTCAATCTTCTTATAACATCTTTATTATATCATAAATTCCGTGCATTATTTCTTAATATTTTTATTGTGAGAATATTTTCTTTCCTAATAAAAAAATTGCTAGATAATTACTCTAAACACATGGATAAGATGCCTAACCACTAATTTATCATCTTTATAATTTTTTTCATACACTAAATTCGGTGTTTAAATTTAAAAAAAACTTTTAGGGGGCAATAAAAGGCATTTTACTTCATTTTTTATGAAATTAAGTATTTTTCCACAATTAAAAAAAATCCTATGTTATTTACAGCTTCTATTGAGCTACTACTAAAATTTTTTAATATATTTTAAATTAAATATTTGAAATCATGAATCCTTAATTTATAAATATCAATTTTTTTATTCATCCTTAGAAGGATTTAGGCTACCACAACATAGGTTTTAATCCTTGATATGTAGGCCCCATCTCCACTTCTAATACTGAAATATGATGTAAATTTGATATAAAATATACCAATTAACATTAATTTAATTGTTTTAAAATATTATTTTATAAAAAGTATTTACAAATCCAGAAAATTAGATGATAAAATATGTACATTATCCAATGAAACAGTCATTGATTTTAGCATTTCTTAAATATTAAATTCTATCGCACTTCTTCAAAAGAAAGAGCTCCATTTTTACCAATATATCATCATGAGATTGCAATGATTTAATTACTCCCTCTATTTATTTTAAATAAATATGTTAAATGATAGGAATGTCATCATTATATTTACATTATTTATGTCCAAATATGTTATACAAGCTCCAATAACTCTTGGATCATTTTCTTGATAATAATCTTGAATATGAAATAATATATCATCCTATAGAAAGGATGTCGCATTCTCATTAATGTATAATAAATTTAAATATCCACCATCCCACCATGAATGTTTGAATCTTTTAAATCATGAGAAAAATGATCATCTTTTTGAATGGTTGTCTCAAAAACCACCACCATAGATTTGTGATCCATATGTGTATCATGACTAATTAGTTATTCTACCTCAACTTATAGGATAATTAATTCAAATTCCACATTATATTTATTATGGAGTTTAAAATGTTTGATATCTGACGCTTCTTGAATACCACCTTATTGAATAAAAACATGAGGAAAATCATATTGAGTCACCAGAACCTATCTCTCACAATATATTTATACTTATTTAACTGCCACTACATGGTCTACTATTTCCTCTTAAACTTACTCTTCCCTTAATTATCCAGCCTTCAACAAATTCTATCATACCCACCAAGTTATCCAGCACATGGTCTGTTATAGTGGGGTAATTTACTGGATTATAACCAGTATATCCTTTACTTGAATCATATAACCATCTTCACATTTATGTAATCCAATACAATTTCATCCTCATGTGAGTATAATTACCTAATCTTGTCTTCAAATATCTCTACAGTTTTTTTTCATATTTCCAACTATGATCTTGGGTATAAATTCTTGGAGATGAAACTAAAAAAGGTAAATTGGAGGGAAAAGATGTATTCCTTCAAACAAGTGGTGGTTAGAAAGAGGTAGTGTCTACTACAATAAATAATGAACAAAAACAAAGAAGTACTAAATCCAATTAAATTTTATTAACTGCTTTGATCAAACATCACAAATTAATCCTATTAAAGACCATAATTTCATTGAAATCTTTTAAAACAAGATCATATGGAATGATTTGTTTAAGGGTCCTTATAAGTATACCTCTACTTATTTTAATTAGTGATTTAATTCAAGATATATATGTTAATCGGTGCATTCCCTAGGTCTTCTTATATCATGTTTAAACTATATTAATGTAGTCTGAGTCATCTTCTCATCAATTGTAGCCACACCAATTTTCCCTTGAACACATGCATTTCTAATCATATCATTATTATTATGTCCACATCTTGACATTTTCATTTCTAAAACCATTATTTTTTTCAAGATATCCTTCCAAATTCCAATAGTCACAACCATATGGAAATGTTGGTCTAATAATATTCCAATAAAATTTACCCTTCAATTTCAAAGTAATTTTGTGACCACAAAGAACTCCATAAGTTTTTCTCTATTTTATCTATCCAGTTTTAATATTATGAGACTTATACATTATTATCTTCATCACAATGTAGAAATATTTTTGAATATCAATCAAATATTAAAATAATGTGGTCTCCCAATATCACATATATATCATCAATGGAAAATAATTTTCTAAATTAATCGTCAGTGTATTCTGTTTTATCCCTTCTAAGATTGAATCCTTTTCGTTATAAAGTATATCTCCAAATATTTAACTATAAATTTATAATCTCTTTGTATTCTGCAATAAGAAATATATCATCCAAAAAAATCATATAATTATATTTCTCGTCTTCATATCTCCAACAGCGAGTGAGTGATTATTTGTAAGAACTATTTATCAATTGATCACCTTTTATTAGACTACTCTTATTTAAAGGAAAACCAAGTAAATCTTTTATGGTCATGTTTTACATTCTAATTGGTGTTACATTTATGTTGAATTTTATCATATTATGATTTCTTATTTTAATAAAGGAACAGGATCCAAAAAAGTTAAATTAACAAATGGAATTTAGAATTTGTATTCACCCTGATTCACCCTCTCCTAGGGGGTAATCATTCACAAATTTTAACCTTGTTGTTAACTTATTACATAGATGAAACCTTAATATAATTCATTTGATGTGTCATCCATAGTACATTTCTTTGAGAATCTAATTCATTGAGTGTCACAGACCTAAGTTATGCCTTCCTATCATAATAAAATAACTATTTTCGTATGATACTTATGTAAGATAAATCAAAATTTCCCAATTTTGGTATGAAACATTCGTTTTGTTGATTGATATATAGAAAATTATGATTATCACAAGGAATAAAATTCCATTGTATTTCAGAGAGAATTTATTTGATCCTATTAGGTATCTTAAATATGAATCTTATTGAATCTTACATAATATATATATGCATTCATGATTATATTCATTCATTTTATTATTAATATACACATTTAACCAAATTAATATGCATTATATATAAATACCTTATATAATTAATTATATTTTTCATGGATACACAATAAAAATATTTAATTGTAAGATTAGACAACATATCTAAACAAGACATATGAAATTTCTTCACAAAACTAATATCATTCAAGAAATTAAAATCCTAGAAAATATAAATCATACTATTAATTAGGTTTGATGATGAATTTATCAAACAAACAATTTTATAGAAAAATATTAATAACTTAGGCCATTGAAAAACCAAACATGGAACCATGCTGATGATACTCATTATTCAAGAGGCTTTAATTGATTATTTTAAAACCAAAAATGTTGGAATATAAATAAAATTACTATGAATCTTTAATTTGGAATTATAACAATCCAAATACTAAATTTTTAGTGAATTATATTAAATAAAATTAAATTTATATAATTCAAAAATTTAAAAGAATGATATGAAAATTTTGATTATGAATTAAACAATCAAGCAGATATAAACATGAACATTTCATAAATTTTTCATGATCTATAATCAATTATGAAATAAAAATATGAATAATTCATTTATTAATGTATGGTAAAATTTAATATATTGTATTCACTTTGAAACCTAAATTTTATCTAAAAAATTCTTTAAGTATGGTATAGAGTTATAGGGATGCTTAGTGTGAGCCCTCCATGCTGACATAGATGATGCAATATATGATAGTTCATAAATAAATAACATCGTATTTATTAATTAAAAAATCTCATAAATTATGGAAATTCAAGAATAATTAACATCTCATATTATAAGAGACACATACTTCAACCCTAAGTCTTAGGGTCTTATCCACACAAGATTTTTGATATTAATGACTATCTTAAAATATTTATAGCATTTATTGTAGCATACAACATGTTATAAAAACATATTTCTTTCAAAGTTTCATGACATGAAACATTAATAAATCACCTTATATGAATTTGTTTTATATAATTATAGATGTTGGACTAGTGTAGTTTATTCGTTCGATAAAGTTGATCCAACTGTTGGCGGACCATACTATACACTAGGCCATAACTTTTTTGTACTACAGCAAAGAAAACCAGAAATACCAACATGTCAATGTAGTAGTGAAGAATCGTTGTAGCAGTATGTGACATTAATATTGTATATTTTCTAACTTTATTCCACTTATACCGTAGTAGATGAGTGTGAAAACGCATTGTAGGAGCCTGGTATAATTTCATCCTTCATCTTTGATGATCATGTATTTGTTTTTTCATGAAAGTGTTTGTTTGAGGGTGGTGATAGTTTAGTGTCGATTGATTGAGATGAGAAAAATAGGGATAGAGAAGAATATTTTAAAAGCATCTAATTATGAGATTGAGAAACCATGACTTCTAGACTACAAAGTTTTTTTATATATCCCCTTCTCTAAAATCATTTCCCCAGTTTTTGGATGATTTTATAAGGTTTGAATCTCATTTTTATTAGAGGATGTTTCCTCTTGGAGAATATTGATTGTGTGGTGACCTGCCCTAAGATGATATTTTGATGTTTTCCTCTTACATTTCCCTGGGATATGGACTTCTTTCTTGAGATGGGTCATTAAATAGCAATCTTCCTTTCCTTCTCAATACACTACTGGATAATTTTAGAAATAGTTTCAGATGATTTTCTAATTTTATGCACTTTCTACATAGACTTATAAGCCAGATAGGACACTATTATATTCATATAAAGCTAATAAAATATTTTCTAATGTAATTTTTTCTATAACATATTTCTTATAATAGTAATTTTAGGATTTATCTCTCAATATTCTTATTGTGAGAGTGAATTTTTCTTTCCCATTTAGAAAAATATTTCATAATTTCTATAGACACATCGTTGAGATGACTAACCACTTCTTTATCAGGTTTAGAAGCCTCTTTACACACAAATTCTAAATTTTACTTTGAAAAAAATCTTCAAGAGACACTAAAAAATATTTACTTCATTTTATCTATAATGAAAATTTTTGCTCCGATTTTCAAGCATTCTATGTTTGGAAAAGATTCTACTGTACTTCTGGTAACATTTTAT
Organism: Viscum album; assembly: GCA_963277665.1. NCBI lineage: Eukaryota > Viridiplantae > Streptophyta > Magnoliopsida > Santalales > Viscaceae > Viscum > Viscum album. The sequence continues at coordinate 882,531,044 of OY728155.1, forward strand.
AGGTATTTTTTTATTTATGATGTATAATCATCAATCCTAAATTGCTTAATATCAATTTTTTATTCTCCATTTCTAGGATATGGGATAACATGACATGAATTTCACTCTTTAATGTCAAGTATCTATCTTTAATACTAATATTGAAATATGATGACAGTTTGGCATTAAATATGTCACTAAATTATTTCTTAAATGATATGGAATAATTTTCTATAACTAGGATTTAAAAATAAGAAAAATCAACTAATAAAATAGTTACATAGTTTTCTAAAACTTCATAAAATGTGTCATTTTTTCCCAATTAAATACTATTGATAGTTACATAGTATTAGGAGTGCCATTTTTACCACCAGGTCATAATGAAATTACAATTCTTGAATGACTCCCTCCAGTTCTTCCAAATTTCATTCTGAAATGATATGCATATCATTATGAAATTTATTTAAATTTAAATTTGTTATTATACTTCCCACAAATAATGGACCATATTCTTGAAAATAATCCTGAATAGGTGAAATTTTAACTTCCTATGGAAATGATGCCTCATGGTAACTTATATCCAATAAATGTGAATCACTAAATTACCATTCCTACCGCTGAATTTGGGAATCTTATAAATCATGAACAAAATGTTCATATTCTTGAAAATTTGTCTCAAAAACAAATGATGTGGATTTTTAACCCCAATGGGTCTTATAACCAACGAGAACTTATTCTCAAATTTATAGGATATTTTATTCAAACTCAACAAAATATTTACTATAGAGTTCAGAAGGTTTAGTATACACCACTTCTTTATAGAAAATAAGAAAAATCTTCTCAAGTTACTTGAATTAGTCTGTCAAAATGGATTTAATAATCATCAATTAATACTCTAGGGTATATTATTGCCTCTTGGAATTATCTTCCTTATGATCATCTTAGTTAGTGTATTATACAAGTATATACTTTTTCTAAATAATTTACACATATTCTTCTTCCTTATGATCGTATTAGAAATTTCTAGTGAGTTGAGGTTAGGAAGATATAATATCCCATAAACTCGATAGTGAATGCATATATAATCTTCAAATCTACAGAAATCCATTCATAAACACAATTCTGAACTCACTGATGGATTGAAGTGATGCTTACTTCATAATTATTATGAGAGACATGTGACATCGGATCTGGGGGTCTTCTTTCATTTGAAGAGCTAGAATCCACATGAACATTCTATTTTGGAGAGCGTAGAATTGTGTTATTTTTAGAACAAGATCTAGCTAATTCCTTTTCAGGTTTTCTTATATAAGAGTTTTGTGTGATGATCTTCAAGGTAGGTGGGTTGTATGCTTTAGCAGTCATGATTCTAGTTTCACATTTACCTTTAAAGAGTTTTTATACCATTATTTTAATTCATTTAAATCAATTTTTCATGCAATAAGGTTCTATTATATTTTTACCCATTGTATCAATGATTTATCTAATACATACACTCTCATACTACTAAATTAAATATTTAAAAAAATGGTATCCAGATAACTCAATAACATAGTATAAATCATTAATCATTGGTATAAAATATATATTAATTCTCATTAATTAATGAAAAAACATAATTTTCGGGTTCGGAAAAAATTATCAACTCAATGAACATAGAACAAGTATGGTAACACCCTAACCTTATTTGGAAACTCAAACCTAAATCTAAGTTGAGTATGAAGGTATCATGGTCATTGAAATCATTCCCCGACTACTGAAATCTTAATAATATTAAAAATTGACTTAGCTACCATAGGGAACAATATGAAAACCCATCTCACATAATATTTATATCTCTATAATACATTAAAGAAAGAAAATCTATGAATCTAGATGCATATGACAGTGCCAAATTCAACAATGATCCAATGATATGATAATAAACTATATGATAAATATACCACTCTATACCAAAGGATCCATTTACAACTAATGACCCATCCTACACTAGTGTCCACAAGATGATCATTACTTTATCCCATCCAATGAACCAATATCTAAGAAATTTGAAACTCATGTCAACTAAATCAGCATGTGAACCATGATGAACATGTATGGGGTGAGTAAAAGTACCAGTATGATATCCCTAAGGATTACCTTGTACCCCAATAATTGGAAAATCCACCAAGATAAAAATTTATTTTATAAAACATGCCTCAAACCCATGTCAGATTATAAAACTATATGAAATCACTTTTACAATAAACAAGCTTTAGTAAAAACCATTACCCATAATGAATCAATATTGTGTTTCTAAAATAAACACCATATAATTGTTTCCTCAACCAAAATACATGGGACCCCAAAAATATGAGCAATAATCATGAACGGGAATCTATTACTCTTCAGTGGATCGACTGCCTCTAAACATCACCATGGAATTAAAAATAATGTCTTACACCCAAATGGTAATTTACCACAAACTCACATTATTACTACAAATGAGGTCCCGACACCCAAGTTGGAGTTTTTTACATCATAGGTCTAATACATCACCCAACATAAATCAACAGAATTAATCAATTACATGAAATATTAATAACATCAACTGCAAATCAATGTATCATCCAAATAACATGAATCGTGCAACTCAAAGCACCACCCTAATAACATCACTTGTGAAATATACTATATAATCCCAATAACATCAACCACAGTTGATAATGAAAATTTATAATATATAAATAAAAATAATCCCAATAACCGAAAGTAACTCTCAACTATAATGATAAGATCCCATTTTCTACCAAACAATATAATTCTCCTAAATTAGTGGAAATCACACCTGCAACTAGAAATCCATCAGCTCTATTTTCACCAACAGAACTAATGCTCAAATCAATTTCCCCCAAAATAAAACCACCATAATAAAAAAAATTGAAACAAAAACTAATTTAATTGAAACACCATATTCAAGATCATCCAATTTTTAATAAACTAGTATGAGTGATAAGACTATGATGATGCTATTTTCCTCCACCAAATCCAAGACCCTCTCTCTTTATAGCCTTATTAAACCCCTAACCAAAAAACCCCAAAAATCAAATGTGTTTCACCAGACCTCAATGAAACACCCAAGTTGATATCCTAGACCTAGAGACAGTAGAGAAAAAGTAATGAGCAACATAACAATGATCTAACACCCAAAACATGAAATATTTAAGGGATAAGAGATCTGAAAAAATAAAACAAATATCACCCTAGAGTTTTGAGCCCAGTGTAAGAGGGAATAAATGAGACCAGAACTACCCAAATATATGAATAATAGAAAATATGGAAGGGATTTTAAGTGGCATCATGACCTGAATACATAGTTTCAGGTTACAATGCGTCAACTGTGTATCCCTATCTTCTTCCATCAAAATACCTTTCACCACTCATGTAGGGATTATACACTGTCCTCCAGTCCATGAACCGTCAATTAATCCTCTCAAAACACCCGATATAACCTAAAAACTCCCCCAAAAAACATTCTCTTAGTTTTCCTACACTTCCATAACTTCAACACAACTTAACACACATACCAAAATTATTTAAAACATCTAATCCTCATTTTTTTCCTCAACTCCAATAACTAGACCTTAAAATTCTTCCATCCTAAAACATTTTTCATCCTTGAAAAACTAGGTATAAGTAAATTCAATGAACATTAAAGATACCACTATTCACTACCCAAAATCCATTTGATCGTGTATATACAACATATTCTATAGAACCTAACTACCAGGATACCAAAATCTATACCGTTTCATGATTTCCTCCCACCATATTTAGCTCAATACACATCATTTCATTACTATACTCCCACCAAAAAGGATATAACACTAAAATCTAACCCAAAATATTTATTAAATCGATATTCTAACCTCCAATCAGATTTCATGGATAATAGAACCATAAAAAATGAATTAGAATTCTACATTTCCTTTGGCTACTCAAAGATGAACTAAATTGTCCCAATATATACAATACCTGAATCATTAATTCACTTCAACTCAGCTACATCCTCTTACAAGTATAAATTAATAGAGTGTAGAGGTTATGAAGAACAAGTTCCCTTTGAATCAATGGTTAATCCATATAAAATATAGCAATCTCCTACTAAACATTCCTAAACATTATCATCAACTCAATGATGGATTTTAGTGATGATTTGTTTATCTTTTTTATGAGTGATGTGTGACATCAGATATAAGGGTCTTCATTATTTTAGAGAGATAGAATCCCGGAATGTGGTGATCATATGTTTAGAATTATTCAAGTCTTTTTATGTGTGGTTCATATTACTACTTGATATTTCATATAATTTTGGTGGTTTAGTGTTCCAAAACCAACAGAGTCTAGGAAAAAATTCATGGTAGGTGAGAGACTCCTGGTGTTGGTAAAATAATATCCCGATGATTCAATTCAAGATAGCTTTTCTAAATTAATTTTAATTCATTTAAATAAATAAATAATGAAAATCCCACTAAACTAATCCTTTTTTTTCAATGAAACCATGTTCTATTAAAATTTTAATCAATGTATAAATGACTTCCCAAATACTATAACACATACTTCCAAATTATTTTCCAAAATTCCTCATCAACAATTTCTATTTTTCTGCAAGATTCAATAAATAAATAATCTATATATTTCTATAATAATTTTGAATAACTCTACCATAAAATATCTTTAATATATATCTTAATAATTTTTTGGTGCACTAAGCACTTCATCATATAATATCATCTCTAGATATCACTTTTATCAGTGCCAAAAAAGCATTGATGTTCTGACTATTTTTAAAAATCAATACCTTTTATAACTGGTAATGGTATCATTGGTAAAATTCATTACCATCTACTATAAAATTTGGTAGTTATATTTCCAAAACAATAAAGCAGTATGTAATAAACATAAAAATAGATTTATTTTACAGTGAAAATACTACATTAAATATAAAAAAGGTTTTAAATTTACATTAAATCATATTTATAATATAAATATTACATTAAATAATTTCAGTATAATAATATTACATTGATGTATAGTTTAATTACAAAAAAATAATAATAATTATAACCAGTATAAAAAAACTCTTTTACAAAGCCTTGTCTAATGTCAACACAACCTCATAAAAAATAAGCTTGTGTCTATAATAAAATTAATGTTTATTTTAGAAATAGTATGTAAAAAAAATTTAAGAAAAATAATTTCAATGATCTATAATCTATTATAAATTTCAATTTGATTGTTACGTGGTTAATTACTACAAGTCACAAATGAAAAATCAGTTGTTATAAAGTATCATCACAATTAGAGAACAATTTCATGGTTTTGAGTATGTGATTTCTGTTTCGAATGAAAATTCACTTTTAAAATGAATACACTTGCAGTAATAGTTGTCACACCATTTTTCATATTGATGTTTTGTAAATTCCTACAGGTCATAAATGAATATTTGATCATTGTCTTAAAATAGCAGGATAATACAAGTTTGTTTTCTCAGTTTTGAGTATGTGACATAAATTTTGAAATAAAATGTAGTTCATAAATTATAACAGACACATTATGCCATAATGAAATCATAATGTGTTAGATTTACTTGAGGCTAATTCCAAGACACCATAAATGAATAAAATATCATTTTCCTGGACTATAAAGACAATTCAACTATTTAATTTGGATTTGAGTATGGTACAAACATTTTAGAATAAAATGTAACATTTCATCTCAAAACATGCTCTTTTAGCCAATTCGACCACACTTTGTGCTGGATTAATGAACATTTCCTTATGCCAAAAATGAATCATAGATCATTTTCCAATAGTATCAAGAAAAATTGAGCTTGTTTTCTTAGTTTTTACTATTTAATGTCTGTTGTGAGCTAAAATATTATTTTTATACTGAAAAAACACATATCAGCCACACTATGTTCTAGATTGATGTACGGTTGATTATTATATTTAAAAAATTAACTATAAATATTTTTCCTAAAGTATCAAGTAAATTAGAGGATGTTTTTTTGGATTTTAGTATTTGATACACATTTCAAATTAAAATGTCGCTTTTAAATGAAAACACAATTTTAGTCATACTGGATACAACATGTGTCGGATATTAATGATTTTAATTCCTACATTTCAAAAATGGATTGTCAGTTTTTGTCCAGATTTGTCAATACAACCAGTGTTTTTTCTTGATTTTGAATATGTGATGCATGTTTTGAACTGAAATGTCAATTTTAAATGAAAATACATACTTTCAATCACATCAACCACACCATGTGTCATATTGACATGTGGTTGATTCCTATATGTCACAAATGAATTATGGATTTTTCTATATCATATAAGGACAATCCATGCGTGTTTTTTAATTTTGTGGATTTGAAACACTTACAACAAAAAAGACATTTTTGAATGAAAACACGTAATTTCAGTCATATCGGCCACACTATGTGTTGGATTGATGTGTGGTTAATGAATCCACATTGAAAAGTATTTTTCAGTCATTTTACTTAAAAATTAAAACAATTTGAGCGTGTTTTCTCATTTTTGAGTACATGACACACATTTTGAACTAAAATATTATTTAGAAATGGAAACACATACATTATATTATATCGAGAACACCATGTATTAGATTGATGTATAGTTGTTTCCTACACATCATAAATGAATCACATATAATTTTTCTTAATAATCATGACAATTGAATCCTATTTTCCCTATTTTGACTAAATGATGCATGTTGTGAGAACTAAAATGGTACTTTTAAACGAAAACATGCACTTTTAGTCACACTAACCACATTTTGTGATGAATTGATACTCATTTAATTCTTACAAAAAATAAAATAATTAGAAATCATATTCCTTAAGAATAAAAATAATAAATTTACACATTCTTGGTTTTGAGTGTGTGACACTTGTTTTTAACAAAAATGTCATTTTAAAATGAAAATGCGCACTTCCAGTCATACCGACCACACTGTGTATATGATTGACTTGAGATTAATTTATAAAAATCAAAAATGAATCAAAAATAATTTTTATAAAGTATCAAAATAATATGAATGAATTTTTTTAGTTTTGAGTATGTGACATGAATTTTAGAATAAAATGTAACTTTTATACTGAAAACATATACTTTAAGTCAATTTGGTCACATCCGGTGTCAAATTTATGTGTATTTAATTTTATACATCAAAAAGGAATCAAGAATTGTTGTCATGAATTATCAAGACAATTTGAGTATGTATGATCAATTTTTATTATGTACAATATGTTGTGAGAAAAACATATCAATATTGAATTTAAAATGTACACATTGTGTCTCACCGGCCACACCATGTGTTATATTTACATGTGATTGATTCTTACACAACATTAATTAGTCAAAAAAATTTATTTTAAATTATAAATAAATATTTACTTATATATTGAAAACCCAAACTTTAAGTCATTATAATTGAGCCATGTTTCAAATTTTAGTAAAGATGATTTATAAACATAAAAAACAAATCAAAATTTGTTTTCCTAAAGTATGAAGATAATTAGATTCATTTTCTTTACAATTATTATATGACACGTGTTTTAAAAAAATATCAATGTTATATGAAAAAACATATTTTCATTCACACCAATAACATTGTATCATATATATGTGCGGTTAGTTTATATACCTAAAAAATAAATCATAGATCATTATTCTATAGTACCATATGAGCACATTTGATCATTTCTGAATATGAGACTCAACTTTAAAACTGAAATTCTTCTTTTTGGAGAACTAATTTCCTCAAAAAAAATTGGAAAATCATGAATTGTGTTGGTATAATTATATACAGAAACTCTAAAGGGAGTGTAAAAAATGTATACGAGTGATATTTTTATGCCCAAATCACCTACTATAGTAAATTCAATAACTTGTTTTTCTATCAATAAAATAAAAATTTGTCTCACCATCATGTTATTAAAATGGATTCTACCCAAAAGAGAATTAATTTATTTACTAAAAAAACCAAATAAATCAAATAAATATTAAAACTATACATGATGAGAAAATTAAAAAAATAACTGAGTGCAATATCCTTTCCAATAAATTTGGAATGACGAATCATGATTTTTGAGAAGTGTGTTAGGAGATTGTGATATGAAAAATGAATTATATTATTATTACACTAAACACACATAAATTTCAAGATGAATCATGATCTTTAAGTAAATCCAATTCCTTTATCCTAATCAACAATTCACTCCCTTTTTAAGGATTATAAAACAAATAGTAGATAAACTAATTCCATATCTCTTAGATATGTTTTTCAAAGTTAATAAGAAGTTAAGAGAGTAAAATATTTAGTTTTTATGGTTAACACATCTAATTAAATGTTTTAAAAACCATAACTATTTTGAATTCAATGATATTTTCCAATGATTTTATATGAAACTAAAGGAAAAGGGGGATCTCATGGAATATGGTACTATTTGCTGTGCATATGGAAGGAAAGGTCAGATGAAAATAAACCACAATGAAATGAAGTATATTAAATAAGAGTCTTCAACATCATGTGTAGTAATCATTTCATGTTATATTTTAGGTTTACATTGTGGGTATTAGATAAAAGACATGTGTCAAATATTTGAATCCAAATAAAATAACCAACTAGGTTTAGAAACATTATAATATTTAAGGTGAATACTCCAAATAAGTGAATAAAGGGAGATTTCTATGTCATTTATGAGAAAAACACAACATTATTTCCAATTTTATTGTTTCAAGTTGGACTATTATTGGTTATCCAAAACATTTATCGTTTGTGTTCATTCAACACATCAAGACACTATTTAATTTTAGAAAGGATTTTTTTTGTGGTTTCTCATACTCAACTAATAGTTCATTGATATTTGAATAATAATTAATAAAAGATGAATATAAATTTTTTTACTTTGTAATATTGAGTTGTGGAAAAATATATATTTGTTAAGTAAATCAAAAATAAAATGTTAGGGAAATTCCAAGAATTATGTTTAGACTCTTCATGAGCTAAAACTCATAGATATTAGACATTAGTTATTATATGGTATAATGACAAAAACACCATAATCCTTAATGGTGATAAAATTGAAAAAATTTGAAAACTAGTTCAAAAAGATATGTCTAAACTAAATCAAGTAGGATCTTTAGGTAGATTAATTTTTATCATGAGATTACATTAAAATATTTATATAATTTAAATGTGGAGAAATGAATAAAATTTGGTAAGAAGATTTTATATGAATCTGTTAGTGGGCCCAAAAATATATTAACCAAGCATTCATTAATCATTAAAATATTGAATGGATTTATTTTTAAAATCACATTTTCTTATACACATCAGAATGATGATGATATTATTAAAGTAATGATCAATGATGAGTCTTATATGCATTAATTGATCATTAAAATATAGAGTGGATTTATTCTTAAACATTCATTTCCTTAAAGGAATCATACCAATTATGTTAGTACAATGTGGATCAATGATGAGACATATATGTCATGAAAAGTTTTTCATTGTCTTTTCGTGACATCTTTCACAAATAATAATGTGAAACTATAACCATATGCCATATATAATGAAAGATAGATATTAAATGAGTTATATTATGGAATAAATCCATTATTATATCAAACCATGACTTTATATACATATTATTACATAATTATTAGACATAAATAACCATTAATAAAACAAAAGAATCGTAAATTCATAGTTTATTTGTAAAACCTATTTCATAATACTTCAAAAGGAACTTAAAAAATATAATCATGATTTAATTATCCATAATGAGCTCCTAAAATACCTTTGGTCACCTAAAACAACATAAGATAACATGAGGAATAAATAAATTAATGGATTATCTAAAATACTAGTAATGTAATAGACATGATAATGAAACATAACGTGTGAGTTAATAGTATAACATATAAGTTCATTAAATATTAGGAAATGTGGAAAAAAATATAACATGAAATAAAAATGAGTCAATGATAACTTCCAATACACTGTCATATAGTGAAAAAATTATCCTAAAGGGTTTGGTTTACTCACTAATCCCATACATGAAACCTCATGTGAATGAATCCTTATCTAATTCATTGAGCGCTATCTAGGTGAACCCATCCTAACATGTTCGTGAATTATGTGTGCCACAAAAATTAAAGTAATCATAATTCATAAACATAATAATTATGCATGGAAAGAAATGGGTTGCATAATCTTATCTTGTATCATAATCAAAGGAGAATTTCATAATGAATACATTTGAGAGAGGAACAAAATAAAAGTAATAGTATATCAATGTAAGGGAGAGTGAGAAAGGAATATTTTTCTGATAAATATATACATTATTTTAGTAATTTCATAACATTAATAGTTGTTATTATTGATAAAATGAAATATTTAAAAAATATTGAAAAAACATTTTTGTAGAAAATATCCTTTCCACTTTGAAAACCACTTTTGAAAAAAAATCACAAAATATTGTGGAAATCCATTTCCTTGAAAATAACCTTATAATGTCCTCAAAGAAAATAATGGAATAAAATATTTTTCATGTCTATAATTTTAAAAAAATGATTCCTTTTACATTTTCGGTAAAAATTAAAGAAGAACCTTTTTTGGAAAATAACATGAATATTCATTTTAAATGATTATTTATAAATGTAAAAATGGGTAAAAAACTATATTAAAAATTCATATAATAATGTTAGAAACATTTTTAATACACTTTAAAGAATACATGGCATATAAGAGAAATATATTTCGAATGAAGGGAGAAATATATTCAATTTTCCTTAAAAAATTTCTCAATATTTTTAAGTACCAATGAATGGAAAATAATACTATTATTTTAAAATTTCATAAATAAATTGAGGAAAATAAAATTTAAGGGTTTTATTAGGAAATTATAAAATAGTTTACCATAATGGTAATTAAATAATAAAAAATCCCTATTAAAATGATATTGAAACATAAACCATTAACACTGGTAGATTTTGAATCGTAAATCCCATTAATGAATTAAATGAATTGTAACATAAAATATAATGAATTATAAAGGATTCATGATATAATATAAAAATGGGAAATCTATACACTGTTTAAAATACATTAGGTTATTAAAATAATATTTGTCTCAATGAAGGATGTTTTGATATGAAACACCTATAAAGATCATACAATTAAAGTGGTGATAAATTAGTGAATTCATTATGTGTATCAAATGTAAATACAAATAAAAAAGTATAAATACAAAATAAAATAATTACATTTCATTTGACCCATAATCATTGTATAACAAAATCATTGAAGTATAAGTATAACCTAATGAATTTAAATTGAGTTATGAAACCCCTTACCTCAATCCTAAATCATCACGTTCATTCCCTATCTTCCTAAATTATAAAATTATGTTAATTATTTACTTTATTAAAAATATTTTTCATGTTTATTATTAATTTTTTTCTACTATTTCATATTGAATTAATTAAACAATTAATTTGACATTATACATTTTAATGATAAACGACTCATATGTCCAAAATAACTTTGGTAATTTGAATATAGTAAAGTAGATTATTAATTAATCCTATAAATAATTTTAATCATAAAATAAGTATAATATTTATAAATAAATTTTACTTTTAAAACCATCCATGAAATTTGGTTATAAAAAATTAACTAAATTACAGTCATTGAGATTTAAGGTCGTACATTCGCATGAGTAACATTACCATTTTTTGATGATCACAATGCAAGTAAGGTAAATGTTAAGATATATTTCAAGGATTATAATTATATAATAAATATCATATTATTAATTTTTATATTATTTACACATACCATCCATGTGCTGTAGTAGTAAAAATAATTCACATCAGTTCGTGAGGCGGTACTCCGCCGTATACACGAAAAATGGTATCATTAATTCAATGGATGGTAATTTAAGAAATTATATGATATATTTACATTATATAATTATTAATATGTCATGATTATCATATATCTTTATAAAATTATTATCTATTACCTTTTATGTAAAGCGTAACTGAAAAATGAATCACATCGCTTAGCGGGCTAGTGGTCTACCTTACACATGAGTGATGTTATAATATTATCTAATAAATGGAATGTAAGAAAAATTGTGTCATATTATAATTCCATATGTATAATTATATCAACAATTTCATATATAAATTTTTAATACAACATTATATCTATCCTTGAGAAGCAGGGATGGGAAATGACTTAGATTTGTTCATGAGACGGTACTTCGTCGTACACACGATCAATGATTTTGTTTCCCATTTGAGGGTGGAGGAGATTTTTTGTAAGTTATTACATAAAAAAAACATATTATTATATTTAATACAATCATTTTATTATATCATAATGATTTAACAATAATATAATTTTTTTGAATATTAAATAAAATAAAAAACTCGGTTAAGGATGTTACCTCTAGATCGGACATCTTCGTTAGGTTTTAACTTAAGGCCTTTACAGGATGTATTTGTGATCAGTAAAGGAATCTAGAATGATATTTTGTAAGTAATAAATTTTTTTGGAAGGATTTTTCTGAAGAAACTTGTTTTTTATGTGTGTAAATGGTAGGATAGAGGGTAACCTTTATAAGTGGGAGAGATGAGACACTAGGAAATTTTGAAAAGAATGAATTACACCCATGTTTTTCTCATGAAAAAAGTATAAAAATGAAACATTTTAGAAAAATAATAATGAATTACGTAGAAATATGGCCATAAAATAATTATTAGATAAGTTTGTGTCATTTTAAACTCTTATCTTTTTAATTTAACCCTTGGTAAATTCGTTTTTACTTTAATTGCGGTAAATAATTTTCATTGTTATCACCAATTATTATGGTCAAAAATTATGTTTAACTAATTAGATAATATAAATTATCATTATTATAAATATATATTCCTTTTTTAAAAACTCTATTTATATATGTGGAAAATTTTAATTTTAATTAAACTTGTAGTCTCGATAAAAAAGAAGTATTCTAAAGAAAAAATATTTATAAGTACATAATTTTTAGTATCAAATTTTAATATAAAATTGATTCTGATAACCTAAATTGGAATAATAAATATATAATTGACCTTATTTTTCATTTAAACCCACATTTAAATAAAAGGGTAATTTTAAATTCATTAATTAAAAAGGAAATTTAAAAAAAAAAAATTATTTTTAGAATTCATCAAAAAATTAAACTTTTCATAAAAATCTAAATGATTCGCTGTAATAATATTTAGAATTATTGATTTAAAAAATAAGGTAATTTTTTAGAATAAATTTCACATAAGTATTAAAATTTAATTTTAACTTATCAGTACAAAGTGGAACTAAAAAACCTTTAATTAAAAAATGGGGTTTTAAAAAACATTTTTTTTAAAATAGTCCCTATATTATTTTTACTCAATAGATAACCATTGAATTTTTTGTATACATGTGTAAACTATATAATTTTTATAATTTATGACTTCATATTCATACCCTCAAACTTAACATATTTATTTTAATGAATGTTTTTAAATAATAATATTTTAATAGGGTATCACATTTTGTATAAACTTATTGTTGTGTGCATCATAAAATATTGAAGAGGTTGATTTTATTTAAAAATAAATATATTATAAAAACATGGGTTGTTAATTTTCCCTCCTTAAAAAATTTCATCCTGACATTTTGAACTTTTTATAAATAATAAAGTGTTTGATAGTTAAAAATTTCTTTTTAGAAAAACTGACATCGTAAAAACGATTAATAAAATATTATCTTAAAATGAGGTAAAGGGTAGCACAAAGTTCATCACATAACTATATTTCCTCATAGAATAACACTTGTGGAACTGGAAATATGGACATAGAGGAAAATCATAAATATTTTTTAAGATTGATTGATGTTATTGATCACAATAAGGTAAATGATCATGAGAAAGTCAACAACCAAAACACCTTAATTCTGTGATGTATTAGAAGGACACTAATTCATCATATATAAACATAATCGGATAATATTTTTTTCAATATCTTTTTCCTTTATTTGAGGGATTATTTTACAATCTAGACTAAGAATAGGGTTAATATACTTACTTCATTAATATAATTTCATCCTTTAACCAATTTTTATAACAATCTCATGTTTTCCTCCAAATGATGAGTATTGAAGAAGATTTTTTCATGCATGGAACAATAAAAGTAACATCTAATGGATTTTATAATATATAAAACAATTAAAATCTATTTATCCAATGTTTAAAAAAAATAATGGTTATTAAAATGTATGATAATTCCCAAAATGAATATGAATATATCAATATCTAAAGTTCAATAATAGAACTAAAGTATCAACATAGGTCATTCTTTAAATTAAAAACTTTATATCCCAACTAACCTCAAAAAAATTAACATGGAAGAATGTTTTAACCTAAAAGATTATCTAATACCGTTCAAGTTATATCTCCATAAACATAATATCATTTTTTCCAAATAATTCATTATGTTAAACATAAAGGTTATATGTACATAGTCTTAATAAAACGTCTCCTAAAATTTCATTGATCACCTAATAAATATTTCTATACTAACTATTACATAATCTAGTCTACTGGTGGGTTCTTCACCCTTATCATCCTTCAATTTTGGGATCAAAACCTACTATCTTACTAGACATGATGAGTTTTCACCCAGCCTACGGGTTGTCCTTTTTCTAAACCTATAAAAAACTTATCTGATTATCATATTCATAATTCACCATGATCCGATATAAGTATAAATAATATGAAGAAAGTATTCTAAAAAAATAAATTAGTCATCAAATAACTTATTTTCACCACAATGGTATTTTATATAGCTCACTATTTTCAAAAAAAATCAACAAATTTTAATTGACTATAAATACCTCAATATCAATCACATCAAAAGATTATATTTACATAAATTATGTGTTCTTATGTAAAGTATTACCTTACCATTAAATCAAATTTCTAGGTTATCAGTACCATTCAATGTATTCATGAAATCTAGTATAGAAAACTACTATATTAGAATCCATATACGGTTCAGGATTCATATAAAATTTCATCGATACAAATACTTCTAAAACACAATTATTAGATCCAAATATATAAATACTAAACCCATTCACATTAATGATGATTATAAAATATATCCTTCTTTAACCAAGGAGTTAATCCTTGGATTAGGGTATTTTATTTGATAATATCTAGGTTCCTCACATTTACGACATTAAACTATAAACGGTAAATTAAGATGAAATTAATTTCCCTCTATTGCTCGAATTATTTTCACTCATGAATTACTTGATTTATGCATTTAATTTCTACACATTAAACATATTCTATTACCTTTAATAAATTTTATAGGGTTCCTCTTTCCATATTTTTGATATGTATGATATGGAATATTCCTATCTTTATCATCCATAACACCTAAACTTCCATGATACAACATCCTTATTATCATTATTTTGTTTTGAAGTTCAAATATATTTCAATTGTCAATCATAATTCGAGATAATTGATTTGAAAGGTTTATAAGATTTATAACTTCTGTTCCAATTAAATTTTGAATCTATTTGGGTAAATCATTACATTTCCCATAAAATTGGTTATTGTCATGATTTCTTCTATTTCCCTACATTAACTAAAAGTATAAAATAATGAGATGATAATGAAATAACATAGATATAAAAAAATTAGAAAACTAAAAGTAATAATATATAAATGATATGTATGTTCTAACTTATGAGCCACTGGGTTTCAATCTATTTTATTCACGAAAATGTATTCCATGAGGTTTTCTAACCTGAAAATGTATTAAATTCCTTCATAATGTCTTATAAAAATGTAGTGAATTTGCAAAGAATATATTTTGGGAGTGTAAAACTAAGAGTGCAGTAAGATATATTATTGTGTACCAGGTAATCCTCATGTCAATCTGGACGTTCCTTTTTAGAGTTATTACCCCTAGGTACATTTGTTCCAGAATCATGTCCACTTGTAGTATCAAGACAATGATATAATTACTCACAAACCACTCTCTATATACCTCCAAAATATTCTAAAATATTTTCTTATACATAGAATTATCCGTATATGTATCCCCAAAGGTTCTCTTTAAGGTTTTATCATTCTAGTTTCCAAAGGAAAACTAAACATTTTCTCTGATACCAACTATAAAAAACTTATCATTTTTTGAACATATTATTACATACTTATTTAACATAAATATTTATTTGTTAAATAAATGTATCATAAATGCCTAGTGTATTTGGAAAACTAGGTTTATAATACATCAAAAGAAACTTAATACATGGTATCATTATTTAATTCTATATAAAGAACTTCAAAAATCCCACGGAGCTCCTAATACTATAGGGATAACCTATGGAATACATAATGAAATGGGTGACCTAAAATCCCAATGATTTAAGAAAAATTATAACGAAATATAACATATGATTTAAGAGTGTAACATGATATCATAAATGTAAAGGCTCATCAGTAAACACATGGGAACATAACATAAATATCATTGTATCATAAGATCTTAACATTATTGAAATATGGAAACAACATATAACATAACATGAACATGATTCAAGACTAACTGTCCAAAAAATATCTCATGGTATACAAAGACCCATAATGGATTATGCTTACTCCCAAATCCCATACATGATGTGTATTGCCTCGACCCCAGTTACCTAGATTCAGTGCATTATTTTAATACATTGGCATGATATAAGGAATCAAGTACCAAAGGACCAATCAATTTAGTAGTATTGGAAAATATATTATATACTTTAATGTTGCATTACATTATAAAATCAAAAACAACAAAAAAATTGTCTCCATTGACCATATTTATATGCCTTAGACTATCCATGTAGGTCATTCATAATATACCTCTTCACATCCTGGGAACAATAAAACATAGAAAAAGGTGATCTTGGATGCTCAGTAAGGATAAAAATATACTGTAGACTCTCACAAATAATCATAAAAATTTAAGGTAATTTATAAAATTAAAACAAAATCCTTTTAAAATTAAAATTCAGCATAATATGGAAAAGAAAGTCAAATAATTCAATTTACTTATTCACATAGATATTCTACTCATCGAATAATCACATGTAATATGAATAGAAAATTTTATAATGATGGAATGCACAATGTCGAACCTCATAACCACATAGTCAAGGCCTCCTTCCAATACAAAAAATATTATTTTGTCAAGGTCTTGTGCCAAGACACTAGTTTGTCTCATGAGACATAATGATGCATCGAGAAGCTATAGCGGGCTCTACCCATCACTTACTATGTCCAATGCATTACACTTATGAAAATTTTGAAACATAACATAAATATTCGTATTAAAACTAGCATATGAAATGTCATTATGTCAACCATAAACCATGAATGGTATAAAAATATCACATTCACATTAAAACATATCATAACTCATTTGATACAATATTGAATATTGTATTTAAAATAAATCAACCGGAATCAAGAATAATATTCAAAAAGGATGTTGACATAGTTGAAAATAATCAGTAAAACCCATTGAGGGAAATATTTTTTTTGAAATCATTTAAAAAGTCCTATAATTTATAAATGAAATCATTTATAAGATATTTTTGATCAAACTGCCCCATAACACTTTGAATCATTTTAAGGGAATTAAAATTTTAAAATATTCATGACCATATAAATAAACCCTTAAAACCATTTGGAAAATATGGACATTAATGAGAAAGATATATAAGAATAAATATTTAAAACATTTAGAATTATTTATTGGTTAAATAGTAACTTTTAAGAATCATTTGGAAAATACTTTTATGAAAAATTGACATGGATAATAAATATGTCCCAAAAAATAATTACACATAAACAGTCTCAGATAATAATGAGATTGGGGAATTAACCCTTACTTTGTACTTTTCCTTGGTCGAGGGTACGTTAATCTCCTGTATAAAAGTTAAATCACTGTTATTAAATTATGAAAGAACCACATACATAAACATGATATCATATATGATCTTATAATAATGATTTGTTAATAAAATTTTAGTAGTATTATTGTTTCAAGTGTTAACTGATACATTTTCCTTTATATGTTTTGTTACATAAGTCATGTTTGTTATGGATAGGATGTGTTTGATTCATATCAAGAATTATATAATGTTCATAAATATTATTTTTAACAATCAAATGAAAATTGTTCTTGAATGGTTATGATTGGAAATGAATCTCATCCTATTCGTGGAGATGGTAATCTATACGAACTCATGAACGCTACTTCCATTTCAATTTTTTTATTTTAAATGAAATAAAACCAAATGATGCATATTTATATTATTATTTCGGTATAATATAATATTTTATATATGTTATGTATTTTCATTAACACCATCCTTTATATGTTACACGTATGGTATGAACGAGTCATATCACTTTGAGGGGGTGGTAGTCCGCACTTCCTCAAATGAAATTATCGTATATATACAACATGAAAAGAATAAGGGTATGATATAAAAGAGAATTAAAGAATATTATTGATAAAATAAATATAAAATATAAAATATATAATTATATTGTCATCATAATGGACACCATAAGAGGTGGTATAAGAAGATTGAACAATCATCGTTTCGTGAGGTAGTAGTTCACCATCCAAAGAAACATTATGTTCTATACACATTAGATGGAGTTGTGTGTATTTTTAATAAAAATACATCTCATAAAAACAACCTAGTATATTGAGGATACTATTTTTGTTATAAAATAATCGAATAAACAAAGTGTAGGGGGTTGGAGAAGTAAAATAATAGAAAAGAACTTAAGAGGAGATTTTACCTTTAAATCAGGTAACTCCCTTTGGTTTGAACCAAAGGCTTCATTGAAGTGCCTTATTCCAAATATAAGGCATATAAGAGGAAAAATGGGATTTAGGGAGATTAATTAGGCCAATTTAGGATGAGCCAAGGTGCTTGAGAGGTGTGATAAATGGGTTAGAGGTGAGGCCTTTTATAAGAGGGAGGAGGGGCTCTTTAGGAATGTTTGAAAATATCATTTTATTATAAAACAAAATTGGTTTCTAAAGGTCCAAAACTTATTACATAAGAATATAAGATGAATCATGTTCGAAATAAAATCATCCCATAATAATTGGATAGGTTTTGGATATTTTTTTAATTTTTATAATCTCATTTATTTAAATCATTCATTAACGAAGTAAACACCGCATCATTATTGGGTCATAAATAAATTTTTTATTTAACGTCAAAAAATTATAAAAAAAATAAAATGAGGTATGAAATATTTTTATATATCAAATTAATATTTATATTCAAAAATATAACATATATAACACCTTGTAAAAAATTTTACTAAAAGATATATGCTTATGTCATTTTTGTCTTTACTTTAAATAAATTAATATAAAGTGTCATTATCAATCTCATGTGGCTCCATGGGGTCCCAAAATCAACACAAGGATGACCATATTCATAAATGTATCAAAACATTGGAATAGAACACATTTTAGGGTAATTTAATATTATTATTATAATATTTTTTTACCCTTATTTACCAGATTTACCCTATAACCATGGTAAATAAAATATTTACTGAAGTAAATACCCATATTGTATACAAATAAAAGTTACCTATTGACCCAATTTTAACCTCATAATTCAAAATATAGAATCCATTTTTCCAAATTAAAAACATAAAAGTGGTAGAAATTAGTTTAAAATTAATTCTCATTCTCAAAAAAAGCGTGTTTTTCAGAAATAATAAATATCAAAAGATTAACACTTGTTTATGTCTAGTTTAAATGTAAAAATACATCCAATGACTTAAATTATATTAAATGATAAAAATATAATCTATTGATACTTTAAAAACACTCAAATTTATAATTTCTCCTGATAAATTATTTTGATTACAAAAGTTATTTTCAATTACAATTCAGTATTTTTCACTATTTATCAAAATATGGAAGTTAATAGAAAAGTACCAAAAAATTATACAAACTAAAATTTTATGTCCTGATTCTAAAGAATAATATAATTTCATTAAATTGAATATATAAAAGTTTCAAAATATTGGTATTAAAAAACGCTCGTCATTAAAAGGTGGTAAGATTTCATTTTTTGGAAAATAATTTTTTTATTTAAAAAAAATGAATTTGCCCTTATATTATATCTAAAAACACATAATATGGATTCTAAAATTATATGGAGTATATAAAATTCAAAATTCAATTAATACTGTTCATAACCGCTTTTGAACGGCTAGTTTGGTAAGTCATGGTGTGCTCAAACTCGTTGTTGCGTGTAACACAAGTTATTGAATTTCTTTGAAGAGATAATGTACTTTAAAATCTTGGGTTGTTACATTCTCCACTCCTTCAATAAGATTAATCCTCACAATTTGAAAATTTTCTTTGAAAATAAATGTTTAAAAATAGGAAAATACCTTTGTGGAAATCCCACGTCAGAAATTGGGTTAATGAAATTTATTCTTAATAAAAGGGAGAAAAAAATGAAAAATTCACCACCAAATTATAATCTAAATTAGGATAACATTGGTGGAAATTAGAGACACATAATTGGAAGAAAAAATATAAATACTTAAAGGGACCTATTAAGTTCATTAATCACAAAAAAGTATAAAATTGGGGTCCTCAAAGCCATAAATCTAGGATGATTTAAAATATCATCGGTTCAATAAAACATAAGGTATTAGGATAACACATTTTTGGTTTTAAGATCCATTCCCGAATGTTTAATAATTAATTTATTTATATAATAAGAGGAAAAATATATACTGGAAAAATATAGTTTCATCCTTCAACTAATTCCTATCACAAACTCATCTTATAATACAAAAGATAATAGAATTCAAAAATATTCTATTTATCCTAATCATATAGGATTCCAAAAATTATGAATTTATAATTCATTTTTCAGACTATTTAAAAAAACTACATTATACAAACTAGGAAATCACGTAAGAAAGTGGTATGTGATTACCCTTGTTGCCCTTCAGTTGCGGTTTTATGTCTCATAGCCTTTCGGATGCGACGGGTTGTCTCCCGACCTCTGGGTTGTCCTTTTTATGATAATACAAATAAAATCTTATGAAATTATTTAAACTTAACAATATTATCCAGTGTCAAACGTAATCTATTCTATCATTTTTACTTATCCAAAATACTTCTATCCAAACTCATAGTCCAAAAATTATAAGGATGGTAAACATAATGAAGATCTTTTTTCAACGTAATAACATGTGAATACCTTAATCATGTATTCTTATAAAACATGGTAACACCCTTAATTACCAAAAAAACATTATTTATTTAATTCATTATCCCTTATTCCTTATAGAATACTAGATATATTCCTTATATCCAAACATTTTTTATACTCCAACAATGATGGAATAAACAAACCATTAATCAATTCTAAGGTATTCAAGAATATCCAATATAATTTATCCAAATCAACCATCTCTTATTCCAAAATCGCTACCTCAATATCAGGACCATATTTAGGTTTATCTTTCTATTAACCATTTATTTTCCAAAAAGTTTAACATGTTATTAAATCACTTTTCTTAGTACCATGTAATCTCAAATACTAGAAGAAATTGTACTCTAATACAATCCTTATTTATTTCCATAATTCATATAAACAGTACATCATTGATAAAACAATCAAATGAAATAATTCATTAATAACAACATATGAACACTAGTCATTCCTCTTCATCTGCGGTAGTATCATAACTTTATTATTATCCAATAGAATCATTTATTGTATACGCTGATGATTGGGAAATTGATTCATGTTGTGTACCAACTCATTTTAGATGAAGCATTATACATTTGAAACCTTTTTCTTACCCTTTGAATCACGTACTTTGTGTCCTTTTTCTCCACACTTATAGCAAACTTTCATTCCTTTCAAACATTTACCAAGGTGATTCTTTCCACAGTTATCAAATATGAGAAAATCCTTCTTTCCATTATTCCCTTTATCTATCTTTCTCTCTACCATCATTTTATTCTCTGGCTTCCCTTAAAATCCATAAGACTTAGAGAATTGTTTGCTTATATTATTAACACATGATACTATTAATTCACATGATGATAATATCTAGGAGAGTATTTTCTTTCTAAATGTTGGCTTAATACCATGAAATATATGATCCTTCTAACTCTTTGGATCAAGCATATTGCAGGAGTTATCATTCCATCTACTGGGCGCCATTTCAAAATAATGGAATACAATAGGTTATTTTTATGAATAACGTTGAATAATTCCAAACATGTAAAATACCTAACGTAAATTGAAAAGAAAATTCATAAAATATATAATCATAAAAGAATGGTTTCTTTGAGGAAGTATTTACTCTTAAATCCTTCATAATGTCTTGTAATGAAAATGTGAATTATCCTAAGCCTATCCCCCGAGAGTGTCATAACCAAGAGTTCATAAAGGATCGTTGTCATCTACCAAGATACCCTAAGTCAAGCCTGAAACTCCTTGATGGATTTTCACTCCCCGGTACATCTGTGTTAGAGCTGACTCTACCTACTTATATCCATACTGGGATTTATTGCTTGGAAAATTCACAAAATATCTACATTACCAAATTTCTAGGATGTTCTTCTATACTAATCCTCAAATTCTATCTTAGGGTATTGTTCTCCAATCAGAGTTTTTCTAAATCTAGTTTCCAAAGTTATTATTAAACATTCTCTGATACCAACTATGACGCCCTAACCCTAGTTACACTTAGTTGATGCATTATTTTAATACATTGGAATGATACAATGATTCATGTACCGAAGGACCGATCAGTTTAGAATCCTGGAAAATAGATTACATACATGAATGTCACATTACATTATAAAATGAAAAAAAAACAAAAAAATTATCTCTATTGAACTTATTCGTATACCTAAGACTGTCCATATAGGTCAGTCATAATATACTTCTTCACATCCTGAGAAAAATAAAACATAGAAAGGGGTGATCTCATATGCTCAGTAAGGATAACAATATATCATAAACTTTCAGAAATAATCTTAAACATTTAAGTTAACTTATAACATTAAAGAAAAAGTCTTTTAAACATAATCTTAAGAATAATATGGAAAAGATAAATCGAATAATTTCATTTAATTATTCACATGGATATTCTACTCGTTGAATAATCACATGTAATATCAATAGTTTATTTCATAATGATGGAATGCATAATGTTGGACATCGTAACCACATAGTCAAGGCCTTGTGCCAAAACTACAAATAATATTTCTTCAAGGCAGTATTCCAAGACACTAGTTTTTCTCATGAGACCTACCGATGCATCTAGGAGCTATAGCGGGCTCCACCCGTCACTTACTAATTCTAATCCATTCCTCATATGAAAATGTTGAAACCTAACATAAAAATTCATATTAAACCTTACATATGAAATGTCAATACTTCAACTATAAACCATTAATGACATAAAAATAGAACATTCATAGTCATACATATCATAACTCATTCAATACAATATTGAAGATTGTATTTATTATAAATCAACCTCAATCAACATTAATATCAAAAAACGATGTTGACATAGTTGAAAATAATCAGTAAAACACTTTAATAGAAATATTTTTTTTTAATGAAATCATTTAAAAGTATCGCAATTTACAAATGAAGACATTTCAAGTATACTTTTTGAATCAAAGTGTCCCACACCACTTTGAAACTTTTTTAAAAAACTAAAATTTTAAAACATTCATGTCTATATAAATATATACATAAAACCATTTTGAAAACATGGAAATTATTGATAAAGATTTAGAAGAATAAATATTTAAAAAATTTAAAATGATGTTTTAGTTAAAGAGTACCTTATAAGAATAATTTTGAAAATTATTTTATGAAACATGTACATGGATAATAAATATGTTCATGAAAATATTTACACATAAAAAATCTCGGATAATAATTAGATTAAGGAATTAACCCTAACCTTGTACTTTTCCTTGGTTGAGGGTACGTTATCCTCCTATATAACAGTTAAATAATTTTTATTAAATTATACAAGAACCACATACATAAATATGATATCATATATTACCTTATAATATTTCTTTGTTAATAATATTTTAGTAGTATCATTGTTTCAGTTGATAACTGATTCGTTTTCCTTTATATGTTCTGTTATGTAAGTCATTTTTGTTATGGATAGAATGTATTCAATTCATATCCATAATGATATAAGGTTCTTCAATATTATTTTTAATAATCAAATGAAAATTATGCATGAATGGTTATGATGGGGAATGAATCACATCGTGTTTTTAGAGACGGTAATCCATACGTACGCATGAACGCTACTTCTATTTCCTTTTATTTATTCTAAAAAGAAAAAAAAAACAAATGAAACATAGGTATATTATTATTCATATATAATATAATATTTTATATATTTTACTTAATTCTTTAACACAATCCTTTATACATTCCATTTATGGTATGAACGAGTCATGTCACATTGAGGGGGTGGTAGTTCGTACTTCCTCAAATGAAATTATCATATATATAAAACCTAAAAAGAACAAGGGTATGCTATAAAAGATAATTAAAGAAGAATATAGATAAAATAAATATCATATATATCATATATATAATTATAGTTCCATTATAATGGCCACCATAATAGGGGGTAGAAAATGATTGAACAATCATCGTTTCGTGAGGCAATAGTTCATCATCCACAGAAACATTATGTTCTATACCCATTAGATGGAGATGTGTGTAACTTTAGTTCAAATAATTCTCATAAAAACAACCTAATATATTTATGATACTGTATTTTTTATAAAATAAAGGAATAAAGAGAGTTTAAGGGGTTTGGATAAGTAAAATAAATGAAAAGAACTTAAGAGGAGATGTTACCTTTAAATCAGGTAACTCTCATTGGTTTGAACCAAAAGGCTTCATTGAAGTACATTATACCTAATGTAAGGCTTCAAAGAGGAATATAAGGATTTAATTAGCTTAATTGTGTAGATTTTGGATGATCCAAGGGGTTTGAGAGGTGTGGGAAATTGGTTAGAGTTGATGGTTTTATATAAGGGGGAGGAGGGTCTCTTTAGGAATGATTGAAAATATTATTTTCTTATATAATTATTTTTGGTTTATAAATGTCAAAAACTCATTAAAGTAAAATATAATATTACTCATTTTATAAATAAAATAATCCAATAAAAATTTGATAGGTTTTGGATATTGTTTTAATTTTTATAATCTCATTTATTTAAATCATTCATTAATAAGGTAAACACTGCATCATTATTGTGTCATATATAATTTTTTTATTTGAAGTATAAAAATTATAAAAAATTTATCATGATGTAGGAAATATTTTTATAGTTTAAATTAATAAAAATAGTTGAAAACATATCTTATATATACCCTTGTAAAAAAAATTTTACTAAAAGATATATGTTTTTTTCATTTTTTTCTTTACTTTAAATTATTTAATATAAAGTGTCCTTATCACTCTCAAGTGGATCCATGGGGTCCCAAAATCTACCCAAGGATGACCATGGTTGGAAATGTATCAACCAATTGGTGTAGGACCCATTTTATGGTAATTTAATAATATTATAATAATATTTGTTTACCTTTATTTACAAGATTTACCCTTTAACCATGGTAAATAAAATATTTTCTGAAGTATATATATTCAAAATGTCTAAAAATAAAAGTTAAAAAGTTATAAAATTTTGAACTCATGATTAAATATAGGGAATCCATTTTTCCAAATACAAAACACAGAAGTGGCGGAAATTAAATTAAAATTAATTCCTGTTGTCAAAAGAAAAAGCGTGTTTAAAAAAAATAATAACTAGGAAAAGATTGGAATTTGTTTATGTTCAATTTAAATATGGAATTACATCCAATGACCTAAATAATATTAAATAATAAAAATATAATCAAATTATACTTTAAAATAACTCAAATTTATAATTTAACACTATTAATTAATTCGATTAAAAAAATTAATTTTCAATTAAAATTTTGTATTTTTCCTTATTCATAAAAATACGAAAGTTATCATAAAGGTGCCAAAAATTTATCCAAACTAAATTTTTATGTCCCAATTATATGGAATAATTTAATTTCAATAAATTGAATATATATAAGTGTAAAATATTGGTTTTAAAAAAGGTTCTCTATTAAAAGGTGGTAAAATTGAATTTTTTTTAAAAAAAATACTTCTTTTATATACACAAAAACTGAATATCATCTTATATTATTTCTAAAAAACACATAATATGGATTCTTAAATTATATGGTGTATATAAAATTCAAAACTAAGTTAATAATATTCATAACTGATTTTTGAACGACTAGTTTGATAAGCTGTGGTGCGCTCAAACTCGGTGTTGTGTGTAACGCAAGTTATTGAATTTCTTTGAAGATATAATGTACTATGAAATCATGGGGTGTTACATGATTCTTAATGAGATTAAATATTTACCCAATTAATTGGAGAACTATCTGGATGCACTTATCCTAACATGTTTGTGATAATTGGGTTCCACAAAAATAAAATAAATCATAAGTCACACACATAATAATTACCCATGGGAAGAAATTGGTTTCAAAATCTTATCTTATATCATAATAAAAGAAAAAAATCATAATAAAGTCATTTGAAAGAAGAAACTAAGAAATTTATTTCCCCATTAATGTAAGGGAGAGTTGGAAAGGTATATATGCAAGAGATACATATAAAATATTTGAATAATTCCATGAGAGTAAAATTTATTATAGTTGATAAGTAGAAATACTTTTAAAAATATTAAAAAAACATTCTTGAGGAAAATAACCATTACACTATGAAAATGAATTCATAAAAAACACAAAGTATTGAGGAAATCCTTTTCTTTTCAAATAAATTCTAAAACTTATAAATTATTATTCAAGGAAAATGATGGAGGAAAATAATTTTCTTGGCGTACACTTTAAAACAAATATTCCATTCACATATTATTTAAAATGACATTAAGTACGTCATTCAAAAAATAAAAAGAATATTCCTTTTAAAAAAATTATAATAAATTAAAAAGGGTAAAATTTAATTTAAACAATAATATAAGTATTTAAAAAAATTATATACTTTAATGAATACATGGACATGTAAGATAAAAAGTTTTTGAATAAAGGGAGAAATAAAGTTGAATTTACTTGAAAAAAAATTTCTTAATATTTTTAAGATAAAATGAATAGAAAATGGTACTATTAAATGAAAAGTTCATGAAAAACTAGACTATAATAAAATGGAATTATTTTTTTTGAAAATGATATAATAAATTCCAACAATGTAAATTTAATCATAAATAATCTCGATTAAAATGATATTGAGACATAAACCCTTACTGTTTTTGTAGATTTCAAACAATAACTCTCATGAATGAAGTAAATGTATTTTATCTTAAAGTATCATGAATTATAAAAGATTCATGATATAATATGTAAATAAAAATTATATAAACCATTTAAAATAAATTTTGTGCATAAAAGAGTATGTGTCTAGAAGAAGGAAGTTTTGATATGAAACCCTCACAAAGATCATACCATTGAAGTTGGGATTAATTATTAAATTAATTATGTAATTAAAATATAAATTTATATACCACAACTGTATATACAACCTACAATAATTAAATTTCATGAATAACATAATCTTACCATAACATAATAAATATAGTATTATTTTAACCCAATGAATGGATATTGAGTTAAGAAACAGCTTACATCAAACCCAAATCATCACATGAATTCCTTATCTTTCATAATAATTAAATTATGGTAATTATTTACCTATATAATAACCTTTTGTAAATTTATTATACCTTGTATTTTATTTTTTTACCATGTCATATTAAATTAAATAATTAATTAATTTCATGTTGGAAATTTTAACGATAAACGACTGATATGTCCAAAATCAATTTGGTAAGTTTACTATGGTAAAATATATTATTATTTAATCACCTACAAAATTTTAATAATGAAATAATTTTAATTTTATACATGATTTATACTTTTAAAATCATCAAAGAAATATGATTATGAAAAATTAATTATGTTGCAATCTGGAAGATGGAGAGTCATATGTTGGCATTAGTAAAATTCCCATTTTTCAATGATCATGATGTTAAGAAGGTAAGTGTTATTATACATTTACAAAATTATAATTATATCATAAATATAATATATATTTTATGTATTCCTTACACATACCATCCATGTGATGGAGTGGTAAAAATGAATCACAATGCTTTGTGATACGGTAGTTCGACGTACACACAAACGATGTTAACATTAAATCAGTGGATGATAAGTTAAGAGAGTATATAATGTAATGCCATAACCCTAGTTAGCTAAAGTCATTTCATTATTAAATAACATTTCATGATCACAAGGGATCAAATCTCGAAAGACCTATCAGTTTAGTAGCCTTGGAAGTACTACATACATACATAAGTTTTACATTACATTATAAAATGAAACACAACAACAACATTGACTCCTTGAACGCAGTCATATGCCTTACACTATCCCAAAAAATCAGTTAAAATATAATTCTTCACATCATGGGAAAAATATAACACAGAAATGGGTGAGCTCAGGTGCCCAGTAAGGATAACAATATAGAAGAAACATTTATAAATAAGAATAAACTTTTAAGGAAATGTATAAGACTAAAACACAAGACTTTTAAACTTATACTTCAGAATAATAGGGAAAATATAAAATCAAATAATTCTATTTTCTTATTCACATGGATATTCTACTATTAAAATAATGACATGCAATATAAATACAAAATTTCATAATGATGGAATTCATAATGCAAGACTTCATAACCACATAGTCAGGGTCGCGTTCCAAGACTACAAATAATATTTTATTAAATTCCTTGTGCCAAGAGACTAGTTTGTCTCATGAGACCTATCGATGCATCGAGTAGCTATATTGGGCTCAACCCATCACTTACTATGTCCAATGCATTCCTCATACAAAAAGGATGAAACATAACAGAAACATTCGTATTAAAACTACCATATGAAATGTTAATACTTTAACCATAAACCATGAATGGTAAAAAAATAACACAACCACTATCCAACATAACAAAAAACATTTAATACAATATGGAATATTTTATCATAATAAATTAACTTCAAACAAGTGCAAAATCTTTTAAAGGATATTGACATAGATGAAATCAAAACTTTTTGAGAGAAATATCTCTTTCAATTTTGAAATCATTTGAATGTCACATAATTATAACATAAAACATTTATTTTTAAAATATTCTTATAATCTAGTAAGGGAATCTTTCAAGATGTTATAATGTCAAAAAATAGCCACATTCTCCATATATGTAAAAAACATTATTTCCTTAATTTTTTCGAAAAGGAAGTAAATGAACTTGTTTGGCAAATGATGAAAATATTCCTTTATAAACATTCTATAAAAATTAAAACATGTCTATAAATGACTTTAACCCATAGTCTAGTAAATAGTAAAAAAATTTGGAATACATTTTAAAAAAAAATGGATGTGGATGATAAAGAGGTCTTAGTAGATGCTCACGTATAAACAACCTCGGATAATGAAGAGATTGTTGAATTAACCCTTACCGTGTACTTTACCTTGGTCAAGGGTAAGTTAAACTACTTTATAATAGTTAAATAATTGTTATTAAATTATAAAAAACCAAATACATAAATATGATATCATATATAACCTTCTAATATTGCTTTGTTAATAATATTTCAGTTATATCATTGTTTCGGGTGTTAACAGATTCATTTTACATTAATTGTTTTATTACATAAGTCATTTTGGATATGGATTGGATGTATTTTATTCATATATAAAATAATATTGTCTTCTTAAAAACTATTTTTAATCATAAAATTAAAATCATTCTTAAATGGTTACGATGGGAAATGAATTTCATCGCGTTCATGGGGACAGTAATCCGTACGTATGCACAAGTGACAATATCATTCTTTTGATGGTGAAATCATATGTAATTAGATGGTATATAATATATAAATAATCCTTACCATTATTTATTTATTATTTACATCAGTTATACTCATTATTATACCCATCCAAATAATGAAATGTTTGAATAATAAACTACACTACGACGTGGTGACGGTAAGACGTACGTACGCACGTATAGTGACTTTTCATTCATAGGATGGATAGAATAATGAATATGGTTGTACCATATTTATAATAACATCATATTATGTATATGTTATTGTAGTTATTATTTTTTATGGAAGAAAAAAGTAATGAGGAAGTGGAAGTGGAAGAAGAAAAGAACTTTGAAATAGGTGGTGAAATTATTACCTCTTTTTCGGGTGTTTTTAATTGAGTTGATCAAAATATATCGTTAGGTTGTATTTCTGATAAAATTAAGGCCTCTAGGTCGATTTTAGGGTATTTGGAAAGATATTTTAGTAGGGGATGGCTGAGAGGGATGGCTTTGGATTTGTGATTTTGAGAGAAGGGGAAGTACGCTTTTATAAGAGAGGTGAGGGTCAACTTAGGGAAATTTTGAAATATTATTTTATTATACAATCATATTCTATTTATTATGGCTCAAAAATGATTTATTCAAATGCTAAGGATGGTATGGGTATAAAAACGCTCAAAAAATAGGTTTTAGACAGGTTTAGGTTGCCATATTAACCTTATCTTTTATCTTTAACTCTTAGTTAAATAGTTTAACTTTTACCATGTATTCTTGTATTATTATAATAAATGGTTAATAAATTTATATATAAAAAGAAAAGAGAAACTCAAGTGGTTAATTATTAATATATATAACCTTATCTAAGTCCTTTGGCTGAACCTTATATTTTTAAGAATTTTATATCAATTAATAATATAGTATTTGTTTTAAAAAAACTCATTTATGTCAACTTTGACAATATTCATTATTTTGTTTTAGTGAAAGTCATAAAAAATTTATCACTTAGAAAGAAATTTATTTATTCAACCCTAACATGTCATATTAACCTATAAAAGTTGTGGAATTCATCATAAGTCTCAATTTACATTTATTTGTATATTTAAAATATCAATTATTTTAATCTTTCATTAATAATGTAATTACTGCATCATCATTGTATCATAAATAAATATAATAATTTAATGTATAAAAATTATAAATAAAATACCACTATATAGGAAATATTTTTATATTTCTAATTAATATATATAGTCTAATTTATCTAATATATAACCTAATATTAAAAAAAATTTAGTTATTAAACTTTGAATTTAACACTTTTAACTCTTCTTGAAATAAAATAATAATTAATGTCTTAATATAATTGAAGTAGAACAAAATGATAATATTTTATTCCTAAGGATTATTTTCTTCGAAATAAGCTTATCCAATAGAATTAGGACATCTGTTAGAGTAATAATAATATCATTTTTAACATTAATTTCCCTATTTACTTTTAACTATGGTAAATAAAAGTCCAAAGTTACTATTCAACAAAAATTATTTTCATTTTATTGAACCAAATTTTACATAATGATATCAATCGTGTCTCTGCAATTTTTGAAATTCAATTCCCAGATGTATTAAAATTATGTTTTATGCAAATTTGTAAATGCGCCTAGAAGGTGGGTAAAAGACGGTAAAAAGTTCAATAAATATTTATGTATATAATATTATTATAAAATGACTCCAGTGAATTAAATTGAATATAAATATTTATTATTTATTTATTTTTACCTACTATAAATTTAAATAAAATAACTAATTATTTAAATAAAAAACAGTTTTAAAAAACAATGTAGTGTTATTCACTATTCATCAAAAATTGATAGTTTTCAGAAAAATACGCAAAATTCACCAGACGCTAATTTCCATATTATGAGTTCAAAAGAGAATTCCATTTTGAAAAAAAATTATAAAATTTCAAAAATTGGGTATTAATATTCATAACGGCTAGTTTGATCGGTCGTGGTGTGTTAAAACTCCAAGTTGCATACAATGCAAGCTATAGTATTATTTAAAGGGAAACATATTGTTGAAGCTTGGGGTGTTACATTCTCCCATCCTTAAAATAATTTCGTCCTCAAAATTTCAAGAATATTACCGTATAAAAAGATTTGGTTGGTTATTCATCATAAGATCCATGGGTTCCCACATTGCCTCATCCATCTTATGGTTTCTCAATAGAACGTTCACCAGACGAGTCGTCCGATTTCTCAACACTTTTTCTTTGGTATCAAGAATTATGATATGCTCTTCGCAATAAGATAGGTCGGCTTCTAGTTTTATTTCTTCATAGGTAAGTACATGCATTGGGTCAGGATGTATTTTCTCAACAGTGATACATGGAACACATCATGAAATTTGGAGAGACTTTGTGGCATTTCCAAATTATAAGCTACAACTAAAATTCGTTCTAGAATTTCGAAAGATCCGTTGTACTTGGGATTTAATTTACCCTTCTTATTGAATCTTATAACAACCTTCCATGGAGATAACTTCAAGAAAACATGATC
The DNA here is from genome assembly GCA_963277665.1 of Viscum album. Lineage (NCBI taxonomy): Eukaryota > Viridiplantae > Streptophyta > Magnoliopsida > Santalales > Viscaceae > Viscum > Viscum album. The sequence continues at coordinate 882,563,795 of OY728155.1, forward strand.
ACCTACTTGAAATTCCAAATACTTCCTTCGGTTATCAGCATTTCTCTTTTGCCTACATTGAGCAACTTTGATGTGGTTTTGGATAACCTCACCTTTTCTATTGTTTCCTGAACATGTTCAAGGCCTACATGTTTTCTTTCACCAACATCATCCCAACAAGTTGGTTTGCAACATCTCCTTCCATATAATGCTACATATATTTCCATCTGAATACTTGAATGGAAGCTATTGTTATAGGAAAATTCTACCATAGGTAAATACTTATCCCCCATACCATGAAAGTCAAGTGAAAAAGATCTTAACATGTCTTCTAAGGTTTGAATAGTCTTTTATAATATTCTATCAGTTTTGAGGGTGGTAGCTCGTGCATAAATGAAGTTCAGTATCAAAGGCCTTCTAAATACTTTTCCACAATCTTGATGTAAAATGGGGATCAAGATCAGAGACAATTGATAGGGGTACTCCATGAAGTCTTACAACATTATTAATATATAGTCTTGCTATATGTTCAAGTGGAAAATCTTATCTTATAGCACGAAAATGTACTAACTTGGTAAGACAATCAACAATGACCCATATTTCATCATTATTTCGAGGAGTCTTGGATTGTCCCATGACTAAGTCATTCATAATATCATCCCATTTCTACTTAGGTATGTAAAACGTTTTCATGACTCCTCTTGGATGTTGTATTCCATCTTTCACTTGATGACCAACCATATATCTTGACACATAATCAACAATCCCTCTCTTCATGTTATCCCTCCAAAAACATTCCTTCAAATCTCTATATATCATAATGATACTAGATTGTATAGATAAATTGGAGCTATGAGCATCATCCAACAATTCCCTTTTTAGATCAGGAATATCGGGAACACAAAGTCTCTTCCCAAATATAAAAATTCAATATTCATGTACGAAGTCACTCAATCTCTCATCATTCAAAGCTTTAATCTTCTATTGAAACTCCTCATCGTCAGTCTGAGAACTCTATATCCTTTCCAGTAAATATGGGTTGGAATCCATTTTAAAAATTATTAATGTTTTAGCTTCCATGGTTATTCCCATATCCATCTTTACTCGATCCATGAAAATAGGATCCCTTTCAACACTCACCTTGTTCAAAACTCCATGATTCATACTGCTCAAATCATCTTCCACCATATTTTCCTTGGGAGGTAGTGTATAGTGAAATCATAATCATTGAGTAGTTAACAGCATCTTCTTTTCCTCATTTCGAGTTCTTTTTCTGGGAAAATATAATTTAAACTCTTGTGATTAGTATAAATCTCACATTTTTCACCATAGAGATAGTGTCTCCATATTTTCAGAGCAAATATTACTTCTTCTAACTCAAGATCATGATTGGGATAGTTTTGATCATTAATTTTTAGCTATCATGTTGCATAATCAATAACTCTATCATTTTTCATAAGGAAACAACCAAGTCCTTTCTTTGAAGCATCACTATAAATAACAAACTAATCATTCCCAGATGGTAGAGTCAATATTAGAGCATTGACTAATTTTCTCTTCAATTATTTAGTAAATTCTTCACAATATTTTGTCCAAATAAATTTAACCCCTTTACATGTGATCTTGGTTAATGGGTTAGCCAATTGGAAAAAAATTAGACCAAACACCGATAATAACCTGCTAAAACAATAAAGTTACGTACCTCAGTTATACTCGTCGGTGCTGGTCATTCTTGGATTTATTTGGTCTTTGAAGGATCAACAGAGATTCCATCCTTAGAGATAAAATGGCAAAGGAATGAAATCTCCTAAATACAGAATTCACACTTTTTTAACTTCCAATAAAATTCATTTCCATTAAGAGTCTTTATAATAGTGCGCAAGTGATTTTCATGATCTTCGTAGCTTTTGGAGTATACCAAGATTTAATCAATAAATACCACTACAAAGTCATCAAGATATTTCTTATAAACTCTATTCATTAGATCCATGAAGATAGAGAGTTCATTAGTTAGTCCAAAAGGCATTATTGTAAACTTGTAATGCCCATACCAGATACAAAATGCTATCTTGAGAATATCATCCTTCTTCACACACAACATATGCTATCCAGATCGAAGGTCAATATTTCAAAAATATTTATCTCTGTGAAGTTGAGCGAATAAATCATAAATTTGAGGTAGGGGATACATGTTATTTATTATTATAGTATTAATCTCCTAGTAGTCAATGTACATCCTCATAGATCCATCTTTCTTTTTAACAAAAGAATAGGGGTTCCCCATTAATAAACACTAGGGTTAATTAATCTATTATTATTCAATTTCTCTAGTTTTTTCGTTAGTTACACTAATTTAATAGTAGAAATTTTATAAGGGGTATTCAATATGGGCCTTGAACCAGAAAATAAATCAATGGAAAACTCAATTTCTCATTCTGGGGGATTTCTAGGTAAATCCTCTGAAAATTCATCAAAATATTCTTGCACAATATGAATGTCCTCTATTTAAACATTACTTTCCTCAACCATGGTTATTTTATTCTTTTTCTCCACAATAAAATAATATTGTAGAGCTACTAGGGGAGGATCTAGATAATAATTAAGTGGTGGAGTTTCTTCTTTAAAGATAATATACTTCTTATCATCGTCAAAAATTGTAACCTCCTTTTTCCAATAAATTTTTGAATCATGGTCCGAAATCCAATCCATTCCAAGGATTATATAATATTCAATCATGGGTATGATGATGAGATCTGCAGATAAAAAAAATATATATTCCCTAATGGTAATTGATTCACAAAACGTTGTTGCAATGATACTTCCCTTAAGAGTTTTGACTGACAACTCCTTTGTTAAATCAAATAGGAAATATCTACTTTTCATAGAAAACTGGGAAGATATAAAACAATGTGATGATATAGAAATAAATAAAGCATTGGATAAACTTGAGAAATCCATTAAATTACTTACCACCATGTCTTTTGGAGCCACAACCTCAGTAGTAGTGATCACATAATCTTGGATTTTCTCCCTTGGCCTTTTCAAAGATAAGTTTTCTTGGTGATTAGGAAATCTGTTAGCATAATTCCTATTTTCTATAAACTTGTAGAATCCAACATTGATATCCTCTTTCTATCCCTTGAAATCATGAGCTTGGTGTCCCTTTTCACCACACTTGTAACAGACTCTCATTCCCTTAAAGAATTTACAGGGGTGTTTCTTCCCATATTTACCGCAAGATGGATTTTCAAATTTTCCCTTCTTACCCTTATTCCCATTTCCATAGTGTTCAATAGATCTCTTCTTCTCTTTCTTTTCTTTAATGTTGTAAGAGTTAGGGAATTATTTTTCTGTTTTTTATAGCACATGAGACAATATCATCGTATGACGATAAGGATTGTGTGACTAATTCTCGATGGAGAAATGGTTTTAACCCATCAAATAATCAATCAATATTACTCCTTGGGTTACATATATAATCTGATGCATGCCTTTCTGTCCTTGTAAAGTAAGCCTTATACTTTGCGACATTCTCATCCTCCTATTACCTCAGACTTAGAGTTTGTCTTTCCATATCCCCAGGATGGTCACGAGGAAAGTATTTTTTCTAATAAAATCTCTTAAAACTACCTCCATTTTATATTTGATACTTCTTCATCCTCCTTTGTGTTTCGGATTAATGACCACCCTTGATCTGCATCTCTCGTGAGGTGATAATCTACCATGATAGCTTTTTCTCTTTCACTACTCCCCAAAGCATGAAATAATTTCACTAAGGAACTTATCCATTTCTCAGCTACAAATGGATTTGTAGTCTCATTGAAATTTTGTGGTCATTTCCTCATGAAGCGGTATAACATTGATCCTCTGCGTTGTGGATCAGGGTGCTCTATACAGGTAGTGTTATTATTAATAACCTGAGTGAGTTGTCCCAATATGGTGATAAATTGACCAGCACCAGTTTCATCACTAGCTCCATTATAATTATCATGAGTTTAAGGGAAATACCTACATAGATTACATGCATTGATATAATTTCCATTCCTTCTACTAGGTTCCATTTATAAACAATAGCATACACTAGATTAGTTTAGGAATTGGAATACATAATCATGAACTTATAAAACACTTAACATAACTTCAACAGTTTATGGATATAATCCAAAATCATAAAAATGTTTTCATTAAGGAGATATATACTCAAAAATCAATCATAATTGTTTTTAAAGAAAATATGAATTATCCAAAGAATATCCCCCAGGAGTGTCGTAACCAAGAGTGCAGCAAGGCCCATTGTTGTGTACCAGGATACCCCAGGTCAAGCCCGAAACTCCTTGTTAGAGTTTTCACTCCTAGTTACATCTGTGCCAGACCACCTCTATCGGCTCATATCTAGATAGGGATGTATTACATGGAAAACTCAAAAAATCTCTGCGTTCCCAATATTATAGCAAGTTCTTCAATAATAATCCTGAAAGTCTATCTTAGGGTAATGTTCTCTAATCAGAGTTTTTCTAAATCTAGTTTCCATCGTTTGAACTATAATTCCTCTAATACAAATTGTAACACCCTAACCCTAGTTACCGAGAGTCTGTTCATTATTAGATAACATTGTCATGATCACATGGTATCAAATCCCAAAACACTGATCAGTTTAGTATCCTTTGAAGTACTAGATACATACATAAGTTTTACATTACATTAGAAAATGAAAAACAACAGCAAAATTGTATCCTTGAACACATTCATATCCCTTAGACTATCCCTGCAAGTCAGTCATAATATATACTTCTTCGCATCCTAGGAAAAATAAAACATAGAAAGGGGTGATCTTAGGTGCTCAGTAAGGATATCAATATAGCAGGAAATTTCATAAACAAGAATAAATTTTTAAGAAAATGTATAGGACTAAAACACATGGCTTATAAACATAAACATTAGCGTAATATAGAAAATTTAAATCCAATAATTCTATTTACTTAATCACATGGATATTCTATTATTAGAATAATCACATGCAATATCAATATCCAATTTCATAATGATGGAATACATAATGCGAAACATTATAACCACATAGTCAAGGCCTCTGCCAAGACTATGAATAAGATTTTTTCAAGGCCTTGTTCCAAGACACTAGTTTTTCTCATGAGACCTACCAATGCATTGAGGATCTATAGAGGGCTCCACCCATCACTTACTAAGTATAATACATTCCTTATATGAAAAGGTTGAAACATAACATAAACATTCATATTAAAAGTAGCATACGAAATGTTAATACTTTAACCATAAACCATGAATGGTATAAAAATAACACATCCACTGTCAAATATATCACAAAATCTTTAATACAATATGGAAGATTGTATCATAATAAACCAACTTCAAATAAGTGTACAATCCATTAAAGGATGTTGACATAGATACAATCAAAACTACTTGAGAAAAATCTCTCTTTCTATTTTGAAATCATTTAAAAGTCACATAATTATAAAATAAAAGTTTTATTTTGAAAATATTCTTATAATATTTTAAGGGAATCTTCGAAGATGTTTTAATGGCTGAAAATAGCTGCATTCACCATATAAGTAAAAAAACATTCTTTCCTTAATTTTTGTCGAAAAGGTCATAAAGGACCTTGTTTGGAAAACAACAGAATGATTCCTTTATTAAAATTCTATAAAAGTTCAAACATGGGTATAAATGAATTTAACCAATAGTCTAGGAATGATTAATAATGTCTTTAAATATATTTTAAAAAAGGATGTGGGTGATAAAGAGGTCCCAGTAGATACTCACATATAAACAACCTCGGATAATAAAGATATTATAGAATTAACACTTACCTAGTACTCTACTGTGGACAAGGTTATTTTAACCTCATGACTAATATTTAAATAATTTTTATTAAATTATACAAGAACCACATACATAAATATGATATCATATATGATCTTTTAATGTTTCTTTGTTAATAATATTTCAGTAGTATCATGGTTTCGGGTGTTAACTGATTTGTTTTCCTTTATATGTTTTGTTAAATAAGTCATGTTTATATGGATATGATGTATTTTATTAATATCTAGAATTATATTAAGTTCTCAAACATTATTTTTAAACATAAAATGAAAATTATACTTAAATGGTTACTATGGGGAGTGAATTTCATCACGTTCGTGGAGACGGTAATCCGTACGTACGCACGAGCGACAATATCATTCTATTGATGGAGAAATCATATGTAATTGGATTTTATATCATATATACAGAATACTTAACATTTTATATTTATTATTTAAATTAGTTATACTCGTTTTTATACTCATCCAAATAATGGAGTGTTTTAATAACAAACTGCACCACGACTCAGAGACGGTAAGTTGTACGTACGCACATATAATGACTTGTCATTCATAGGATGGATAGAATAATGAATATGGTTGTACAAAATTTATAATAACATAAAAGTATGTATAAGGTACTGGAGTTATTATTTTCTTATGGAAAAAAGGAAAGACGATGTGGAAGTGGAAGAAGAAAAGAATTTTGAAAGAGGTGGTGAAATTTTTGCCCCTTCTCCGGGTGTTTCCTTTTGAGTTGATCAAAAGGGCTCCTTAGGTTGAATTTATGATGAATGTATGTACTCTAGGTAAATGTGAGGGTATTTGGGAAGATAGTTTAGCAGGGTTTGGCTGATCCAAATGGCTTTGGAGGTGTGATTTTGTGAGAAGGGGAAGTACCCTTTTATAAGAGAGGTGATAGTCACTTTAGGAAAATCTTGAAATATTATTTTATTATACAATCATATTCGATTTATAATGGATCAAAAATGATTTATTTAGATGATAAGGTGGGAATTGATTTAAAACCTTTCAACCAATAGGTTTTAGATTGGATTAGGTCACCATATTAACCCTCTCTTTTAGATTTAAATCTTAGTTAAATAGTTTTACTTTTACAATGTATTCTTCTGTTATTATAATAAATGGTTAATAAACATACTATAAAAAGTAAAAATAACCCCAAGTGGTTCATTATTAATATATATAACCTTATCTAAGTCCTTTGGATAAACCATATATATTTAGTAATATTATATCAATTAATAATATAGTATTTCTTTTAAAAACTCATTTATGTCAATTTTGACACTATATAGTATTTTGTTTTTTTGAAAGTAATAACAATTTTTTCACTGAAAAAAAATTATTTAATCAACCCTAACATGTTATATTAACCTAGAAAATTATTTTAATTCATAAGAAGTCTCAATTAACATTTATTTGGATATTTATAATATCAATTATTTTAATCTTTCATTAATAAGATAATTACTGCATCATCATTTTATCATAAATAAATTTAATTATTTAATGTCAAAAAATTATAAATAAAATAAAATTATGAAGGAAATATTTTTATCTTACTAATGAATATTTATAGTTGAATTTATCTTATTTATAACCCTATATTAAAAATGGTTTTGTTATTAAACTTAGAATATAACACTTTTAACTCTTCTTTAAATAAAATAATAATAAATGTCCTAATTTTATCTAAGTGGAAAAAATGATCATATTTTATTCATAAGGTTTATTTTCATAGAAATAAACTTATCCAATAGAATAACTACATGTGTTAGAGTAATAATAATATCATTTGTATCTTTATTTTCCCTATTTACTTTTAACCGTGCTAAATAAAAGTCAAAAATTAGTATTCACCAAAAAATATTTTCATTTTATTGAACAACACTTTACTTACTGATATCAACCGTACCTCTCATATTTTTGAAATTCAATTCATTGAAGTGGTAAAATTACATTTTATGAAAATTTACAAATGTGCTTAGAAGGTGGGTGAAAGACGGTAAAAAGTTCAATAAATTTTTTTTATATCTAATATAATTATAAAATGAATCCAATGAATTTCATTGAACATAAATATATATTATGTATATATTTTTACCTAATATAAATTTAAATAAAATAACTAATTATTTAAATAAAAAGTCAATTTTAAATAATAACGTAGTGTTTTTCACTATTCATAAAAAATTGAACGTTTTCAGAAAAATACCATAAATTTACTGGAAGCTAATTTCGATATTCCGAATTGAAAAATGAATTCCATTTTGAAAAATAAAATTTATAAAATTTCAAAAAGTTGGTATTACTATTTATAATGGCTTGTTTGATTGGTCGTGGTGTGTTAAAACTCCAAGTTACGTACAACGCAAGAAATTGTATAATTCAAAGGGAAACGTACAGTCGAAGCTTGCAGTATTACATTCTCCCCTACATCATATAATTTCCTCCTCAAAATTTCTATAATATTACTGCATAAAAATATTTGGGTGGTTCTTCATCTTAAGTTCCTCGGTTTCCCACAGTGGCTCTTCCATATTATGGTTTCTCCATAGAACTTTCACCAGATGAGTCATCCGGTTTCTCAAAACTTATTCTCTAGTATCAAGAATTCTGATAGGCTCTTCACAATAAGATAGGTCGGGTTCCAGTTCTATTTATTCATAGGTGAGTACATGTATTAGGTCAGGAATGTATTTTCTCAACAATGATACGTGGAACACATCATGAACGTTGGAGAGACTTGAAGGCATTTCCAAACGATAAGCTAAAATGCCAATTCATTGTAGAATTTTTAAAGGTCTGATGTACTGGGGGCTTAATTTACCCTTTTTCTGCTTCATATAACACCCTTCCATGGTGATACCATCTAGAAAACATGATCAACTACTTGAAATTCTAAATCCTTTCTTTAGTTATCGGCATTGCTCGTTTTCGTACTTTGAGATGCTTTGATGTGGGTTTGGATAACCTAAACCTTTTCCATTGTTTCCACAAAAAGTTCTAGGTCTACGAGTTTTCTTTCACCAAAATTTTCTCAACAAGTTAGTGTGCGACATCTCTTTTCATATAACGCTACATATAGTGCCATCTGAATACTGTAATGGAAGATATTGTAATAAGAAAATTCTCCAAGAGGTAAATATTGATCCCACATACCTTGAAAGTCAAGTGAGCATGATATCATCATGTCTTCTAAGGTTTGAATAGTCTGTTCTAATTGTCCATCAATTTGAGGGTGGTAGGCAGTGCTTAAATGAAGTTCAATATCCAAGGCCTTCTGATGACTTTTTTAGAATCTTGATGTAAAATGGGTTCATAATCAGAAACAATCGATGGGGGTACTTCATGAAGTCTTCCAACTTCATTAATATATATTATTTCTAGATGTTAAAGTGGTAAATCTTCTCTTATTACAAGAAAATGTGCTGACTTGGTAAGATGATCAACAATGACCCTTATTTCATCATTCCTTCTAGGAGTCTTTGGTCGACCCATGACAAAGTCTATCATAATATCATCCCATTTCCACTCAGATAAGGGAATAGGTTGCATGAATCCTCTAGGATGTTGTATTCCATATTTCACTTGTTGAAAAACCATACATCTTGACACATAATCATCAATATCTCTCTTCATTTTGTCCCATCAAAAATGTTCCTTCAAATCGTTATACAGCTTAGTGCTACAAGGGTGTCTAGAAAAATTAGAGCTATGAGCATCATCCAATAATTCCATTTTTATATTTGTTATGTCAAGAACACAAAGTCTCTTCCCAAATATCAAAATTCCATCTTCATATACGAAGTCACTCAATCTCCCATCATTCACAGCTTTAGTCTTCTTTTGAAGCTCTTCATCGTCAGTCTGAGAACTCTTTATCATTTCTAGTAAAGATGGTTTTGCAACCATTTGAAAAAGTATTAATATTTCACCTTCCAAGGTTATTCCCATATCCATATTTACTAGATCTATGAATATAGGATCCCTTTAAACTCTCATCTTATTCAAAACTACAGGATCCTTTCTGCTCAAAGCATCTACCACCTTATTTTCCTTCCTCGGGTGGTAGTGTATAGTGTAATCATAATCATTGAGTAGTTAAAGCCATATCCTTTTCCTCATGTTGAGTTATTTTTGTGAGAAAATATACTTTAATATCCTGTGATCAGTATAAATCTCACATTTTTTACCATATAGATAATGTCCCCTTAGAGAAATGATTATAGCTTCTAACTCAAGGTCATGAGTGGGATAGTTTTGCACATGAAGTTTTAGCTATCATGATGCATATGAAATAACTCTATCATTCTGCATAATGACACAACCTTGTCAATTATTTGAAGAATCACTATAAATAAAAAACTCATCATTCCCTAATGGTAGAGTCAATATAGAAGCATTGACTAATCTTCTCTTCAGTTATTCAAAACATTATTCACACTCTTTTTTTCAAACAAATTTAAATTTTTTTTCTGTGAGCTTGGTTAATGGGTTAGCCAATCAAGCAAAATTATGGAAGAAACACCGATAATAACCTACTAAACCAATAACACTATGTTCCTCAGTTATACTCATTGGTGTTGGTCATTCTTGGATTTCCATGGTCTTTGAAGTATCAACCAAGATTCTATCTTTAGAGATAATATGTCCAAGAAATGAAATCTCTTGAAGTCGTAATTCACACTTGTTGAACATACCATATAATTCATTTCTTTTTAGAGTCTTTAGAATAGTGTGCAAGTGATTTTCATGATCTTCGTATCTTTTTATGTAAACCAATATATCATCAAAAAATACCACTACAAAGTCATCAAGATATTACTTGAAAAATCTATTCATTAGATCCATGAAGACGGAGGGTTCATTAGTCATTCCAAAAGGCATTATTATAAACTCGTAATGCCTATACCTGGTATGAAATGTTTTCTTTGGAATATATTCCTTCATCACACACAACTGATGATATCCAGATCAAAGTTCAATCTTTGAAAAATATTGATCTCCATGAAGTTTATCGAATAAATCATCAATGTGAGGTATGGGATACTTGTCCTTTATTTTTATAGCATTGATCACTCTATAGTCAATCCACAACCTATTAGATCTATATTATTCATATCAAAAATAATATGGGCTCCCCATGGAGAAAATTTAGGGTGACTAAATCCATTATTACTCAATTCCTCTAGTTTTTTATTTAGTTCCACTAATTCCACATTGGCCATTCTATAAGGGGTCTTCGATATGGGCTTTGAACCAGGAATTAAATCAATGGAAAACTTAATTTCTCATTCTAGAGGATTACCAGGTAAATATTCTAGAAACACATCAAAATATTTCTGCACAATAGGTATGTCCTCTATTTAAACATTCTTTTCCTCACCCATAGTTATTTCATTCAATTTCTCCCCAATAATTGAATTTAGTAGAGCTACTGTGGGTGGATCTAGATAAGAATCAGGTGGTGACGTGTCTGCTCTAAAGATAAGGTACTTATTATCATCATTGAAAATTGTAACCTCTTTCTTCTTACAATAATGTTTCCTATCATTGTCTAAAATCCAATCCATTCCTAGTATTATATCAAATTAAATCATGGGTATGACGATGAGATCAGCAGATAAAGAACATTTATATGACCTAATGGGAACTATTTCACAAAACGTTTTTGCAATGATACTTTCCTTATGAGTTTTGATTGAAAACTCCCTTGTTAAATCAAATTGGAAATATCTAATTTTCTTAGAAAACTGGGAAGATTTAAAACAATGTGATGATCGAGAATAAAATAAAGCATTGTTTAAATTTGAGAAAACCATTAAATTACCTGTAACCATGTCTTTCAGAGCCTCAACCTCGGAAGTAGTGATCGTATAAGCTTTTCCTTGCTCCCTTGTCCTTTTCTGAGGTATGTTTCATTGGAACGTAGGAGATTTGTTTGAAAAATTCCCATTTTCTCTACAAGTAGCATTCAACATTAACAGCCTCTTTCTTTCCCTTGTAATCACGAGCTTGGTGGCTTTTTCCCCACACTTGTAACAGACTCAAATTCTCTTTAGGAAAGTACTGGGGTGTTTCTTCCTACATTTACCACAGGATGGATATTCAAATTTCCCCTTCTTCCCCTTATTTCCATTTCTAGTGTGTTCAGAAGATCTCTTCTTCTCTTGATTTTCATTAAAGTCAGAAGACTTAGATAATTATTTTTTGTAGTGATAGCACATGAGACTATAACTTTGTATGATTGGATGGATTTTGATACTAAATCTCAACGGAGAAATGGTTTTAACCCATCAAAGAATCGATCAATATTACTCCTTGGGTTACGTATATAATATTTTTCTTGCCTTATTAACATTGTAAAGTTAGCCTCATACTTTGCAAAATTATCATCCTCCTTTTGCCTTAGACTCAGAAATTCTTTTTCAATATCCTCTTGATGGTCACGAGGAAATTATTTTCCTAATAAAAGATCATTAAACACCCTCTATTCTATATTTGATACTTCTACATTCTATTTTGTGTTTTGAATTAATGACCACAATTGATCTGCATCTCTCGTGAGGCGATAAACTGCCATGACAACTTTTTCATTTCACTACTCCCCAAAGCAGGAAATATTTTATCTAAGGAACTTATCCATTGCTCATTAACAAATGGATTTGTAGTCCCATGGATTTTTGGTTTTCTTTTCCTCATGAAGCGATCTAACATTGATCCACCACATTGTGGATCAAGGTGCTCCATATGGGTAAGGTTATTATTCATAACCTGGGTGAGATGTCCCAGTATGGTGATAAGTTGATCAACACCAGTTGAATCACCAGCTCCACTATAATTATTTTGAGTAGAAGGGAAATCTCTACATAAATTACATGCTTTTATACAGTTTCCATTACTTCCACTAGGCTCCATTTCTTAACAATGGCATACATTAGATTATTTTATGGATCGCAATACATAATTCCAAACTTATAAAACACTTAACATAAATTGAAAAGTTTATGGATATAATCCATAATCATAAAAATATTTTCTTTGAGGATTTATATACTCATAAATCCTTCATAATGGTTTGTAAAGAAAATTTGAATTATCCTAAGCATATCCCTTGGGAATGTCGTAACCAAGAGTGCAGCAAGGCATGTTATTGTGTACTAGGATACCTCGGGTCAAGCCCGAAACTCCATGTTGGAGTTTTCACTCCTAGGTACATCTGTCCCAAAGCTTCCTCTACCTGCTCATATCCATAAGGGGGTGTATTTCTTGGAAAACTCACAAAATCTCTATATTACCACAAATAAAGGAAGTTCTTCTATACTAATCCTCAAAGTCTATCTTAGGGTAATGTTCTCTGGTCAGATTTTTTCTAAATCTAGTTTCCATGGTTTGTACTAAACTTCCACTGATACCAACTGTAATACCCCGACCCTAGTTACACATAGTTGCTGCATTATTACATAAAATTGGAATGATCACATGGGACCAAATCCCGAAAGACCTATCAGTTTAGTAGCCTTGGAAGTACTAGATTCAAACATAATTTTTACATTAAATTATAAAAAGAAAAATAACAGCAAAAATGTCTCTATGAGCACATTCATATCCCTTCGACTATCCCTAAAAATCAGTCATAATATACTTCTTCGCATTCTCGTAAAAATAATGCATAGAAAGAGCTGAGCTCTGGTTCTCAGTAAGGATAAAAATATTGTTGAATCATTCATAAATAAGCATAAACTTTTAAGGAAATGTATACGACTAAAACACAAGCCTTTTAAACATAAAATTCAGCATAATATGGAAAATATTAATCAACTAATTCCATTTACTTATTCAAATGGTAATTTTACTAGTCGAATAATCATATGCAATATCAATATCCAATTTCATAATGATGGAATGCATAATGTCAAACTTCATAACCACATAGTCAAAGACTCATTCAAAGTCTACAAATAAGATTTTGTCAAGTTCTTATGCCAAGACACTAGTTTGTCTCATGAGACCAAGCGATTCATTGAGGAGCTACAGCAAGCTCCACCCATCACATAATAAGTCCAATGCATTCCTCATATGAAAATGTTGAAACATAACATAAACATTCGTATTAGAACTCGCATACGAAATGTTAATAATTTAACCATAAACTATGAATGGTATAAAAATAACACATCCACTATCAAACATATCACAAAATATTTAATACAATATAGAAGATTGTATCATAATAAATCAACTTCAAATAAGTGTAAAATCCATCAAAGGATGTTGACATAGATGAATTCAAAACTATTTGAGAGAAATATCTTTTTTTATTTTGAAATCATTTAAAAGTTATATATTTATAAAATAAAACATTTATTTTTAAAATATTCTTATAAGATTTTAAGGTTATCTTCGAATATGTTATAATGGCGGAAAATAGCTGCATTCCCCATATATGTTCAAAAACATTATTTCCTTAATTTTTTCAAAAATGTTGTAAAGGATCTTGTTTGGAAAATGACGAAAAGATTCTTTTATAAACATTCTATAAAAAGTCAAAAAATGGTATAAATGAATTTAACCCATAATCTAGGAAATAGAAAAAATGTTTTGAAATACATTTAAAAAAAATATATATGTGGATGATAAAGAGGTCCCAATAGATACCCTCGTATAAACAATCTCGGATAATGAAGATATTGTATAATTAACCCGTACCTTGTACTTTACCTTGGTTGAGGGTACGTTAACCATGTGAATAATAGTTAAATCATTGTAATTAAATTATAAAAGAACCACATACATAAATATGATATCATATAGGATCTTCTAATATTGTTTTGTTAATAATATTTCAGTAGTATCATTGTTTCGGGTGTTAACTGATTCGTTTTCCTTTATATGTTATGTTATGTAAGTTGTGTTTGATATAGATAGGATGTATTTTATTCATATACAGATGGATATTAAGTTCTTAAACATTATTATTAATCTTAAATTGAAAATTATTCTTAAATGGTTACAATGGGGAATGAATTTGATCGTGTTCATGGAGACGGTAATCCGTACGTACGCACGAGCGACAATATTATTCTATTGATGGTGAAATCATTAGTAATTGGATGGTATATAATATATAAATAATCCTAATCATTTTATATATATTATTTACATCATTTATACTCATTATTATACCCATCCAAATAATGATGTGTTTTAATAACAAACTATACCACGACGTGGAGACGGTAAGTCGTACGTACGCACATACGTTTACTTGTCATTCATATGACAGATAGAATAATGAATATGGTTGCACCATATTTATAATAAAATCAAAGTATGTATAAGTTACTGGATTTATTATTTTGTTTTTGAATAAAAAAGGGAAGAGGAAGTGGAAGTGGAAGAAGAAAAGAACTTTGAAAGAGGTGGTGAAATTATTACATCTTCTTCAGCTTTTTCCTTTTGAGTTGATCAAAAGGGATCCTTTGGATGGATTTACGATCAAAGTAATGAATATAAGTCTATCTGAGGGTAGCTGGGATGATATTTTATTAGGCTTTGACTGAGCCAAATGGATTTGGAGGTCTGATTTTGGGAGAAGGGGAAGTACCCTTTTATAAGAGAGGTGAGGGTCACTTTAGGAAAAGCTTGAAATATTATTTTATTATACAATCATATTCGGTTTATAATGGCACAAAAATGATTTATTTCAAGGATAAGGTGGGTATGGGTCAAAAACCTATTAAAAAATAGGTTTTATATATGTTTAGGTCAACATATTAACTTTATATTTTAGATTTAACTCTTAGTTAAATAGTTTAACTTTTAGCATGTATTCTTGTATTATTATAATAAATGGTAAATACAATTACAAAAAAAAACCAAGAGAACCCCAAGTAGTTAATTATTAATATATATATCCTTATTAAGTCCTTTGGCCTATCCTTATATTTTTAGAATATTATATCAATTAATAATATAATTTTTTTAAACACATTTATGTCAATTTTGACACTATTTGTTATTTTGTTTTTGTAAAACACATAACAACTTTATCACATCAAAAAAATTATTTAATAAACCCTAAAATTTCATATTATCCTATAAAATTAGTTTAATTCATCATAAGTCTCAATTTAAATTTATTTGTATATTTATAATATCAATTATTTTAATCATTCATTAATAAATTAATTACTGCATCATCATTGTAACAAAAATAAATTAAATTATATAACGTCTAAAAATTATAAATAAAATACCATTATGTAGGGAATTGTTTTTTCTTTCTAATGAATATCTATAGTCTAATTTATCTTCTGTATAACCCTATATTAATAACGGTTTAGTTATTAAAATTTGAATTTAACACTTTAAACTCTCCTTGAAATAAAATAATAATAAATGACCTAATCTAATCCAAGTGAACCAAAAGGATCGTATTTTATTTATAATGATGATTTTGGTCGAAATAATTTTTTCCAGTAGAATTAGTACATGTGTTAGGGTAATAATAATATCATTTTTACCTTTAATTACCCTATTTACTTTTAACTGTAGTAAATAAAAGTCAAATGTTACTATTCACCAAAAATTATTTTCATTTTATGGAACCGAATTTTACTTAATAATATCAATCATGTGTCTTGGATTTTTAAAATTCAATTCAAAGAATCAGTAAAATTACATTTTATGCAAATTTGCAAATGCGCCTAAAAGGTGAGTAAAAGGAGGTAAAAAGTTCAATAAATTTCTATACATCTAATATTATTATAAAATTACTATAATGAATTATATTGAACATAAATTGGTATTATGTATATTTTTTAGCTTATATAAATTTAAATTAAATAACTAATTAATTTAATAAAAAGTCGTTTTTAACAATAACGTAGTGTTTTTCACTATTCATCAAAAATTGAATGTTTTCAAAAAAATACAAAAAATTAACCCTAATCTAATTTCGATATAAAGATTTCAATAATTAAGTTCATTTTGAAAAATAAAATTTATAAAATTTCAAATATTGGGTATTACTATTCATAACAGCTAGTTTGATTGGTCGTGGTGTGTTAAAACTCCAAGTTGCGTACAATGAAAGCAATTGTATTATTCAAAGGGAAATGTACCGTAGAAGATTAAGGAGTTACATATAATATATTTCTTTTAAAGAATTATTATATTTCATTAATATCATATAAAAAAATTATTCCTTATTACTTTTCATGTAAAGCATAAGCGAAAACAAACCATGTCACTTCCTAAGGGAGTAGTTCACAATACACGCGAGCGACATTATCGTATTCCTTGTGAAATTAAATGTAAGAAAGTGTATGATTTATTATAAATAAATAATTATAAATATATCATAAATATAATATATAATATTTAAATATATCATTATATCCTTCCTTGATAAGATGTTATGGAAAATGAATTACGTCGGTTCATGAGGTGTCCACCCCACACAGGATTGACGGTTTTGTTTTCCATTTGACAGAGGATGAGATGGTTGTAGGACATTCCCACAACATAACCACATCTCGATATATAGAAGATATTTATGTTGTAATATGATAATAATTTTGTAATATAATAATTAGGTGGAAGAAGAAATAAATCAAAAAATACCAGTAAAGGATGTTGCATCTTCTTTGGGAAACTTCGTTAGGTTTTCACTAAAATCCTTCCTTGATACTTATAGGATGAGTGTAGGGAAGTAATAAATTTTTTGGGGAAGTAATTAGATGAACCTATGGGTTTTTAAAGTGTATAAAGTATATGATAGGGGTGGTCTTTTATAAATTGGGGAGAAGACATGCTTATAATTTTTGTAAAGAACGATTTTCACCCATGTTTTTATCATTACATTATTGTAATTGGGGGTGCCCTACACCCCAATAAAAACTACCTTTTTATTACCATTTCATGTATATATATTGATATTTATTAATCACCCTTAACAATATAGTTTATATATTTTTTTGTCTACTATTTGATGGAAATTTCCATAGATTAATTATCAGATCAAATGGCTATAGAAGATCCAAGACATTGAGAACCTTGGGATACTATGAAATTAATCATAAATATATTTCTCATGGTATAGATACATCATACTAAATTGAAATAGCTAATGTATGATTATTAGGGGTTGGGGTATCAAAATCATTAAGACTTCTTCTCATAATGTTCACACTTGGTGATTTTTGGAATGTGAGATCAAGAGGAATACCCACCAATAGGAACACCACATGTTTCATGTGGTATTAGTTGTTTTTATCTACGAACATGTGTATTGGTCTCTTGACGTGATGTCATTATAAATTTCTTCCATTTCATTGAATTCTTTTATGAATGTAAAACCCATGAAATGAAATTGTGGTGAGGTATCTTGTGTTGGGTGCATCATTGGTGGTATGACATTGTATGAATGGTCAAGATAGAATTTTTCACTTATGAGTTGAGGAAGTAATATCTAGGGCATGGTTGACCAGGATGGTTGTACCTTCATAAATCCATTTCCAAGGTAGTTTGATGTAAATATGTTCAGATAAATCAATAAATAATAAAGTATGAAAGGATGATGAAAGTAGTGTCCATCCTGATTTATGAGATAATTTAAGACAAAGAGATTATATTGCAAAGTGTGTGCTCATATATTCATTTTCATTATTATAACTATTCCTTATCTCTTTAGAGGCCCTTATGGGATAATAGAATCTGCTCGTGGTTAGAGAATACTATTCACATCTTTTGAGATAAGGTCTTAGAGGGTCACACACAATATCATATTCAAGATTCTTCCATATTTAGGTGAATGGATATATTTGACATGGTGGGACCCACCATAGGTTTTGAGTGTCGTCCAAGTTTTATCTATCACTAATAAATAAATAAAATCATTATTATTCAATTAAAGAACAATTGGTTGAATTTATTTTTTAAAAAGTATTTACAATTGATTAGGTAAATACGAGGAATAATTTTATTCAAATGAATGATATTTTAATATTCCAAGTTCATTTAATATTGGTGGGAATTACATGTCGAGTTAAATGACACATTATTATCATGTAATATATTTCTTATATACTACAAGTATGTGATAAAATATAAATAATATTTACTATGCATTTTAGTATTTGAAAATTATTTTTTATTAATTATTTAGTGGGAGTCAAATTTTCCAGGGGCTGGGGAACTCAATCCTTGTGTTTTTTGAAAACAACTATATATGTATTATATGAGCTTTATTCAATATATTAGTCGTGCATTAAGAATGTGAGAATCTTAATCATTCTACATCTAAAGAGAGAAAGACTCTCTTCGAGCGAACGATCCAAGATTACCTTCACAGATTGAAAGCGCGAGATTTCTGTGAATGGTGCAATGTGGGAGCTCTGTGCTAGCACGGGAAACATAACGAATGATGTGCACATAGATTCTTGAGGCATATATGGATGATTTAGAGGGACTCAACTTTAAATCCTTTAAGAGATGGTCATTATAAATGAATTGCAGTCGAATGTGAATAAATTCAAACAACATAATCATTAGGTTTTTATTTTGGTCTTATAAAATTCATGCGATATCCTTGGGCCATATTGAGTCTTGAATCGTTGAATATAATAATTTATATCACCCTGATGGAAATGTTTTTAATTCCCTATCCAACTGGCTTCTGCTATGTGCCCCAATACTAATAATTCGTATCAAATGGATAACATAAATTTTATGATCCAATAAAAAAATAATTTTAATTAAATTAATTAGATGGTTAAAATTTATCCAAACGAATCCGACCGCAGTTCAATACGAGTTTGGATTCCCAAGTTACGACATTCAAAAAAAATGAATTGATAGATGTAAGTTTTCAGGTTTTAAAATTTGATACATATTTCATTTATATTAAATTATACCCATGTTGAATCATGGATGGTGGTTTCTAGTTAAATATGTTATCTGGAATGAACACAGGAGGCTGGAATAGTATTTTCCGGTCGAATTCCATTCCATGTTTTTGTGGAAATTATAATATTATAATAATTATATTACTATAAAATGGTATTAATTACTATTACTATTATTATTATTATTATGTTGTTATAATTATAATTATTATTATAATATCCAAAGTATATTTTCTGGGAAAAAATCTATTCAGGTTCACTATTGAACCTGTGGGTCAGGTTAGCCAATTGATGACCGCCACGTCGCGAAATTTCCAGTGGAAATTTACAATGGAATTTTCCACTGGAAATTTCCAGCGACGTGGCAGCCATCCATTGGCCCAAACCCAACCGGAGGGTCTGGTTGGGGTGCCCAACCTGGGATGATGTAAATCCATATTTTCTAAGACTTTTGAATTTAGAGGAAAGGGGTCACAAATTATTCTTTTTGGGGTGGAGATTCAGCATTCCTACTATGAGGTGTAATAAAAAATGGTTTAAAGTGGGGGTGGCATATTTTTTGTGTGGAAAGAAAAGAAATTTAAAAATATATATTTATAATTCAAAAAGTGGAGGAATGTGGACCCCCTGTGTCTCCTCCCTTATTCCCCTAACATGTTAGGGAGCCACGACCATACTACTATAGGCATCTCCCGAGTTTCCCGATCTCCACCACATGATCCCTACCACCCCAATCTCCATCTATCGACCCACTTGGCTTGCCGCCCCTACCATGCCACGCCGTTTGGAGACTCGAACAGTCACTATAATGACCCAATGTTTCATTCATGGAAATCCCTCTAGATCTAATTAAATTTCTCTTTATGTTTATATAAAATGTCAACTTCTTAGGTTTTATATTATGAATTTTGACCATTGCTAATATAGCTGTTGAATAGTGATCACATGATTACTATAAATATAGGGCTTTAACAAATCCAATTTACTCAGACAATAGAAGCGATGGCCTCATCCAGTAGAATTGCTCCATACAAAGCCCATTTTTCGGAGCTCAGAAAAGAGGTGGCGTCCTTCGGCTTCACTCTTGACCAAGCCAAATATGAGCTTCATCATGTCAAGATCGAACAGGACCGTCTACGTGAAAAGTGGATGTTGATAGAGATTACCACTCGAGCGATGTTATCCGAGCCACCCCAAGAGTCTGTCACCATTGTACACCTTACCCTTAGGTCTTATGGGGATATTTTAAGGGGTTAGGTAACAAATCTATAGTACTATGATCATGTACATTATTTTTTTGTATATAATCTTTTATATACTTTCTTGTCATTATGGATACATTTTAAATAGTTTTGAAAGTATAAATAGTGTTTTTAGTTATTATTTAATTAAGAATTCTATTTTATTAAATTAAGTGATTTTTGAATTAAATAATATTTTAATAAATTATTATTATTATTATTATTATTAAATTAATTTTATTATATATATAAATTATCATATAATTTTATAAATGCAATTATAAATTTTATTAAGGCTTGAAAGCCATTTCTGTCAAAACCCGTGAATCTTCGATAAATGACGGTTTTTATTTTAAAAGTGAAAATTAAAATATTTATAAAATTATTTAAATAAAATAAATGTTATTTCTGGAATCATGACATCGAGATTATCCAATGGTGATGTTTTCATAATTTTCTGAGATAGTCAAATTTTTGGGTAAAAATTAAATATCGTTTAAATATATAATGTATTTTATGACATCATAATGACCCAATAGTGATGTAATAAAATATTATAAGCTTTATGTTCGACCAATATATGTTTTAACATTAAAATAATGTGATTTTAGGTTTGTTTGACTTACTTTTCAAAGCATTAATGGACCCCTCAATACTTATTAAGCACCTTGCCTTTTTAAATTAATTTCCAAAGGAGTGTGACTCACCTCCACATAAGCAACCCTTTTATATTAAGATGTTTGAACTTTGGCCTTATAAAATATTTTTTTCCTCTTACCTTTTACAAAAACCATGGTAAAAAACCATGGGCTTGTTTGTTGTTTGGATAAATTTAATATAAGCTGTCCCAAACCTAAATAATAAAGAATTCCCTCATATTTCCTATATAAACCCACCCAAGCCCCCAATTCCTCCTCACTAAAAGCCTTTTAAGTTCTTCCAACCTCTGCCTTACTCTTTCTAGAATCCTAACAATGTGCCCCAAGCTCCCAAGAAGCTTCTCTCAAGCATCTCTCAATCCTTTGGAAGCACACTTCCAAGTAAGGGTTTTTTCTTCCTTTCTTATTTTTGTCCAGTTTTCTTTAAGTTGTTTTGACAATTTAATTTCAATTATGAATGTTGGGGTATGGTTTTGATCCTCCATCATAATGCCCTCTTTATGTTTGAATTATGGGATACCCCTTTCTCTCTCATTAAATTCCTCCCATGTACACCCGTTACTATGCCGAAATTCTGAAAGGAACTTCTCTCTCCTCATTTACATTCAAGCAATACTTTTGTATCATGAATCTAAATTCAAATAAAATTGTTGGGACATGTATCTATATGACCTCCTTACATTCCATTACATGTAAATATGATGAGGAACCCCTTTATCTCTCATCAACCGTTTTTATGAATTCTTATGTCATGCCGTTATGCTGCCGAAATCGCACCGATTTTCTAAGCAATGCCATTGTGTAGTGAAAACCATGCCCATTTCCCCATCAAGGGTATTCACCTTTATTCACATTTACTTATTGATTATTATGTTTCATGTATGAATTCGACATTCCTTTATCGTGGAATAAATTATTATGTTTAATGAATCCACGTTTTATGATCCATGTGGCACACTTATGAATGAAATGAAATGTTTAAGAAGGGTGTTCCCTTATAGTGCTCCAATGCATTGGGTAAAGTATAGTATCATGATACGTCATGTGAAATGAGTTTTGACTCATGCTAATTCAATTGCAATGAGGGATTACTCGTGATTTATGTGAAATGAGGATTTACTCATTCTCCATGTGCAATGAGCCTTGGCTCATGCTAATTCTATGCTAAGTGTTGTTACCACATTTCAATTTTATAATTATCATGATTTATCATGCCTTTATGTTCATGTTTCTATTTTTCTCTATTGATATGACTAATGTCTAACATGTATTGTTCTCATCATGTTATTCCATGTGTATTCTATTACTGGGCTTTATAGATCACCCTTTTCTTATTCATGTCGTCAGGTTATCCCATGCAATGCTAAGTACGAGGGAATGTAGTGGTCATGTAAAGGAAGTTTTCAATAATGATGTTGTATTTAATGTTTTAAGTTTTTATGTAATGATCCGAATCCCCAAAAACAATAAACCTCAGGTTCTTCTTTATTGTATCAAGTGAAGTTTTATGTAATAAATCGTGTTTAAGTTGTCATAAAAAGAAGGATTTCCATAGTTGGTATCAGAGGATAGGTTTAGTTATTTTTTGGATTAGGATTAGAAACCCCTAGTAAAGCCTTAGAGACAAGACTAAGTATAATAAAAACATCCCTATGTTTTGGTAAGTAATAAGTAAGTGGTTTATCAAACGAATACATCCCTGTCTGGAAACGAGCAGGTAGAGGCGGCTCTGGCATAGATGTATCCTAGGGGTAAAACCCGACAACGTCACTTTGAGCTAGACTCGAATGGGAACTGGTGCACGACAACAGGCCTTGCTTCACTCTTGGTTACGACACTCCTGGGGGATATTTTTTGATAAATTCACAAGCTTAGTATAAACCCTTATTAAGGGAATTAAAAAAAACTCCCCTTAGAATATATGTCGGAAAGTAGATCATGGAAAGCCTAGAATGAAGCCTATAAACTCATGAGTTAAGGATATAAAAATTTATTTATAAGTCATCAACATTTTTTTGGATTACCCTTTATTTGTTACCCCTAACTTTCGTTTTATTCCATCCAATGGCCTGTAATAGGAGGACTTGGGATAACAACCATTGCGAAGATCAGTGTGATGACTATACTAATAAGATGCCCAATCCAATGGGAGTGGAAATCGCGAACTTTGTCACACTTCTCTCTCATATAACTCAAGTTTTGAATAGAAACACGGGTCAAGAGGAACGTCCAAACCCCCCTAAGAAGGAACAAGTCACTATCGAGAGCTTCATGAAATAAAGGCCTCTTAATTTTTGTGGATCATCCGATCCTACGATCACTGAACAACGGATCAAATCCATTGAAAAGATATTCTCCATCCTTCAATGTTCTGAACAAATGAAGGATCTCCTGGTGGCTTATCATATGGAGGGTGAATTTGATCAATGGTGGACATTGATCAAAAATACGCTGCTTGAGGAGGAGATCGAGGCATTGGAATGGAAGGATTTCTGGAAGATGTTCTTCAATAAATATTTTCCACGCACCCTCCGGCTAAAGATGGAAAGGGACATCATTTCCCTCAAGAAAAAAGAAGAAGAATCTGTTGGAGCGTATGAGGAATAATTCACAAGTCTTACACGATATGCTTCCGGCTTTTTCATTACCCCCGAATGCAAGGTTGACCACTTCTTTGGTGGGCTGAAGCCTAGCCTGCGGAAAGCATTGGTGATCCATGACTTCGACAGCTATGAGGAAATTGTATGATGTTCCCTCAAGGTCGAAATGGAGATCATAGAATCATAGGGGTATCATGGGGATAAAAAGCGTAAGGTGGAATTCATTTCTGGTGGTCTGATGGATAAATCCAATGGTGCTAGGAATATCCAGCACCCCACTTACCAAAAAGTGAAAAATAAGCACCCTGGAAATTGCCTTAAGGGGACGAGAAAATGCTTCAGGTGTGGAAGAGAAGGGTGCCTAGTTGTTAACTATCGGAAAGAAAGACCCGTGGTTGCTACCGAGGAGAGGAATGCTCCGTTCGAACCTCAACAATTTATTAAATGTTAAAAATGCAAAGAACCGTGCAATTTTGCAAATCAGTTCCCTAATCCAAGGGTTTTCGGAGGAAACCAACAACCTCCAAGGCAGAATGGAAGAGAATTTGCAATCACTTTTGCCAAAGTGAACCCCGACAACGAAGTGGTGACAGGTATTCTAGTTATTCATTCAAGAATAGAGAATTTACTTTTTGATTTAGGTTCTACGCATTCTTTTATATCTTGAAAGTTTATTCGAACAATCCCATCACCACCAAAAATCAGGGAAGTGAAGATGTCGGTGAGTACGGAAAATTGGGAAATCCTTGCATACCATCAATATAAGTCATCCCCTGTTATAATATATGGATTGAATTTCACGGAGAACCTCGTCATACTCCCTCTGGTGGAATTTAATGCAATTATTGGCATGAATTGGCTTTCCTTATATAGAGCCAACATAAATTGTTAGGAGAGGGAAATCACACTCTATATGGATTATCGACCCCCGATTCTTTACAAGTGTAAGGAGGAAGATGAATCTCCTTTAGCACCATCATCTAAAGCATGGATATTACTGCCCTATGAGCATGCGTATCTGGCTCAGATGATTGAGTCCAAGGAAGAAACCATCCTTGAAAAAATGCCTATTATGAAGGAATTCACGGAAGTGTTTCCCGAGGAACTGTCTGGTCTTCCTCCTAGAAGAGATGTTGAATTATCAATTGAACCTATACCCGAGGCTTCACCAATATCAATGACTCCATATAGAATGGATGTTGTAGAGCTTGAATAGATGAAGAAACAACTATATGATAATATCGATAATGGGTTTATACGCCCAAGTGCTTCACCATGGGGTGCATCAGTCCTCTTCATCAATAAGAAGGATGGGTCAATGAGGCTATACATCTATTATCATGAACATAACAAAATAACTATAAAGAACAAGTATCCTCTCCCACGAATGTATGACTTTTTCGATCAGCTGTGTGGAGCTCAATACTTCTCCAAGGTGGACTTTCGGTTGGGATATTATCATGTAAGGGTGAAGAAGGAAGATATCCCCAAGACTAATTTTCTCACAAGATACAGGAACCATGAATTCATAGTAATGCCTTTTAGACTCACTAATGCTCCAGAAATATTCATGGATTTAATTAATAGAGTCTTAGAGATTACCTCGACAAATTTGTGGTAGTCTTTATAGATGATATTCTAATATACTCCAAAACCAAGGAGAATCATGAGGAGCATTTAGGAACTGTAATAGAGACTTTTCACAAGGATAAGATCAATGAAAAGTACATCAAGTGTGAGTTCTGGTTGAAGGAAGTCTCATTCATGGGCCATATCATCACAAGCAACGAGATATTTGTGGACCCCTCCAAAATAGATGAAATTGAGGGATGGTCGAGGCCAACATCGGTAATAGATATCCATAGCTTCTTAGGGTTAGATGGATATTTAAGAAGATTTGTGAGAAATTTCTCACGATTGTCCAACCCTTTTACCAAGCTAAATCGAAAGGGAGTAATGTTTTCTTGGAGTGATGATTGTGAAGAAATCTTCAAGGAGTTGAAAATGAGGCTTATCACTGCGCCCGTGCTAACATTACCCACAAGTGGGGAACCTTTTTTGGTTTTCAGTGATGCTTCAAAGGAGGGATAAGGATGTGTGCTGATGCAGAATGATAAAGTGATATCCTATGCCTCAAGGCCGTTGAAAATCCATGAGCGAAACTATCCAACGCATGATATGAAGTTCGCGGCTTTGATCTTTTCATTGAAAATCTGTCGGCATTATCTCTATGGAGAGAAATGTGAGATATATACTGACCAAAAGAGTTTTAAATATAAATTCACACAGAAAGATCTTAATATGCGCCAGAGAATATGGATAGAGCTCATCAAGGATTATGATTGTTCAATACATTACCATCCTGGGAAAGCGAATAAGGTGGTAGATGCCCTAAGTAGAAAGGACACAGCGATTCTATCAATGATGATAATTGAGAAGGATCCAATATTCTTAGACTTGATGAAGATGGACATGGGAATCATAAACAAGGGAACATCATCAATCCTTTCACAAATGATTGCTCAACCGTATCTTTTGGAAAGGTTAAAGGATACTCAAAAGGATGGTGTGGGAATTCATCAAAAAGTGAAAGCTATGAAAAAGGGAAAATCCTCGGAGTTTAATGTTAATGAAGAAGGTATTGTGAATTTTGGCCAATGAATATGTGTTCCATCAAGTCCAGAGTTAAAGAAGGTACTTTTAAATGATGCACATAGTTCAAATTTCTCTATTCACCCAGGGAGCACAAAGACGTATTGAGATCTCCGAGAAAACTTTTTTTGGTATAATATGTAGAAGGAGATCGCTGAATATACATCAATGTGCCTGGTGTGTTAGCAAGTGAAGGCAGAGAGGCAGAAGTCTACGGGGATGATGCAACCATTGCCCATACCATAATGGAAATGGGAGAACATCACCATGGACTTTCTCATCGGACTTACAAGGACATCCAAAGGCAACAATGCAATCTGGGTTGTTGTGGATCGTATTAAAAAGACTACACACTTCATTTCTATTCGGGAGGATTCCTCTTTGGATCAACTGGCACAGGTATATATCAGGGAAGTGGTAAGGTTGCATGGATTACCACTCTCTATTGTGTCTAACTGAGATCCAAGATTCACCTCTATGTTTTAGAAGAGTCTTCAACATGCTCTGAATACTGAACTGAACTTCAGTACGACCTATCATCCTAAAACTGATGGTCAATCCGAGCGGATTATCCAAACACTTGAGGACATGTTTATAGCATGCTCAATGGACTTTAAAGGAGGATGGGATCAATATATTCCTCTGGTTGAGTTCTCTTATAATAATAGTTTCCACTCCATCATCCAAATGGCACCATATGAAGCCCTGTATGGGAAAAGGTGCAGAACACCAGCATGTTCAGATGAGGTCGGTGAAAGTAAGCTACTTGGACCAGAAATGGTCAAGGAAATGGTGGAGAAGGTGAAAACCATTTAGCATCATATCAAGGAAGCCCAGAGTCGACAGAATAGTTATGTAGATAATAATCGACGGGACCTTGAGTTTAAAGTTGGAGACATGGTTTTACTATGCATATTTCCATGGAAGAATTTCATGAGGTTTGGAACAAACGGGAAGTCAAGTCCAAGGTACATCGGCCCCTTTGAGATTCTTGATCATGAAGGGGTTGTGGTCTATTGACTAGCACTTCCACCTACCATGGCCAAAGTACATGATGTCTTTCATGTATCCCTCTTAAGGAAGTACATACCGGACCCTTCACATGTACTCTCTTCTGAGGTGGTGTAGTTGTAGGATGATCTTTCTTATGAGGAGAAACCAGTGAAGATCTTAGATCGTAGAAAAAAGTTCTACAAAATAAGACAATTCCCCTCTTTAAGGTGTTGTAGAGAAACCATAAGTTTGAAGAAGCGACTTGGGAATCAGAGGAAATGATGAATCTGAGTTACCCACATCTATTTTAGTGTGGGAAAAGGAAAATTTCAAGGTTGAAATTTCTTAAGGGGGGAATATTGTAACGACCCCAAGTTTCATTAATCGAAATCTCTCTTGATCTAATTAAATGTCTCTTTATCTTTATATAAAATGTCAACTTCTTTGGTTTTATGTTAAGAATTTTGATCGTTGCTAATATAGTCATTGAATATTGATCACATGATTAGTAAAAATATAGGGTTTTAACAAATCCAATTTACTCAGAAAATAGAAGCGATGGCCTCATCCAGTAGAATTTCTCCATACGAAGCCAATTTGTCGGAGCATGGAAAATGGGTGGCATCCTTTGGCTTCTCTCTTGATCAAGCCCAAGATTATCTTCATCATGTCAAGCTTGAACGGGACCATCTACGTGAAATGTGGAAGTTGATAGAGATTATCACTCGAGCAATGTTATCCGAGCCACCCCAAGAGTCTGTCACCATCGCACACATTATCCTTAGGTCTTATACGGCTTTGTTAAGGGGTTATGTAACAAATCGATAGTACTATGTTCATGTACATTATTTTTTTTGTATATAATAATGTATATACTTTCTTGTCATTATGGATACATTGTAAATAGTTTTTAAAGTACAAATAGTGTTTTTAGTTATTATTTATTTAATAATTATATTTTATTAAATTAAGGGATTTTTGAATTAAATAATATTTTCATAAAATAATATTATTATTATTATTAAACTAATTTTATTATATATATAAATTATCATATAATTTTATGAATGAAATTATAATTTTTATTATGGTTTTAAAGCCATTTCTGTCAAAACCCGTGAATTTTTGATAAATGACAGTTTTTATTTTAAAAGTGAAAATTAACATATTTAGAAAATTATTTAGATAAAATAAATGTTATTTCTGAAATTAGGATGTTGAAATTATCGAACGGTGAATTTTTCATAATTTTTTGAGCGTCAAATATTTGGGTAATAATTAATACCGTTTAAACATATAATGTGTTTTATGACATCATAATGACCCAATAGTGATGTAATATAATACTATAAGATTTATGTTGAGAAAATATATTTTTTAACATTAAAATAATTTTATTTTGGGTTTGTTTTACTTACTTTTCAATGCATTAAGGGACCCCTCAAGACTTATTAAATACATTGTCTTTTTAAACTAATTGCCATGGGAGTGTGACTCACCTCCACATAAGCAACACTATTATTTTAAGAACTTTGGACTTTTTCCATATAAATTTTTTTTCCTCTTCCCTTTTCAAAAACCATGGGCCAAAACCAGGGTCTGGTTTTTGGTTTGGATTAATTTAATATATGGGGACCCAAACCTAAATAATAAAGAATTGTCTCACCATTCCTATATAAACCCACCCAAGCTCACACTTCCTCAAAACTAAATTCCCTTGGAGTTCATCCAACCTCTTCCCTACTCTCTCTATAATCCTCCCAAGGTGCCCTAAGCTCCCAAGAAGCCTCTCTCAAGCCTCTCTCAAGCCTTTGGAAGCACACATCCAAGTAAGGGTTTTTTCTTCCTTTCTCATTTTTGTCCAGTTTTCCTTAAGTTGTTTTGCCCATTTAATTTAAATTATGAATGTTGGGGTATGGTTTTGCACCTCTCTCATACTTCCCTCTTTATTTTTGAATGATGGGAGACCCCTTTCTCTCTCATTAAATGCCTCCCATGTACACCCATTACTATACCGAAATTCCGAAAGGAACTTCTCTCTCCTCATTTACATTCATGAAATACTTTTGTATCATGAATCTAAATTCCATTAAAATTGTTGGGACATGTATCAATATGACCTCCATACTGTCCATTACATGTAAATATAATGAGGATCCCCTTTCTCTCTCATCAACCGTTTTTATGAATTCTTATGTCATGCCGTTACGCTGCCGAAATCGTACCGATTTTCTAAGCCAATGCTATTGTGTAGTGAATACCAAGCCCATTTCCCCATCAAGGGTATTCACCTTTATGCACATTTACTTATTGATTATAATGTTTCATGTATGAATTCCACATTCCTTTATCGTGGAATAAATGATTATGTTTAATGAATCCATGTTTTATGATCCATGTGGCACACTTATGCATGAAATGAAATGTTTAAGAAGGGTGTGCCCTTATAGCGCTCCAATGCATTGAGTAAAGTATAGTATCATGACAATTCATGTGCAATGAGTGTTGAATCATTCTAATTCATGTAAAATGATGGTTTACTCATGATTTATATGCAATGAGGATTTACTCATGCTCCATGTGCAATGAGCCTTGGCTCTTGCTAATTCCAGGTTAAGTGTTTTTGCCACATTTCCATGTTATATTTATCATGATTTATCATGCCTTTATGTTCATGTTTCTATAGTTCTATATTGATATGCCTAATGTCTAACATGTATTGTACTCCTCATGTTATTCCATTTGTATTCCCTTACTGGGCTTTATATCTCACCCTTTTCTTATGCATGTCCTCAGGTTATCCCATGCAATGCTAAGTATGAGGGAATGTAGTGGTCATGTAAATGATGTTTTCAATAAAGATGTTGTATTTCATGTTTTAAGTTTTTATTTAATTATCCTAAGACCCAATGACACAAAACCTCTCGATCTTATTTGTTGTATCAAGAGATGTTTTATGTAATAAATCATGATTAAGTTATAATAAAAAGCAGGGTTGTCATAGTCACCACCTCCACCTCCCTCCGACCATATTGCCTCAGTCCGTGCCTGCACTATCACACCTCCTAGTCAAAACACTGTCGCAACTCACATCCCATTATCACCCCGCCCGTTGGAAAGACGGACGCCACCATGATGCAACCAGATCCTACCTTGGCACCACACGACTTCAACCGTTTCTACCCCACCGCACCACCTAAATATCCCTAACCACTTCGAGTAATGGTTCATCCCTATCTATATGAGATTTCTACACCT
Organism: Viscum album; assembly: GCA_963277665.1. Lineage (NCBI taxonomy): Eukaryota > Viridiplantae > Streptophyta > Magnoliopsida > Santalales > Viscaceae > Viscum > Viscum album. The sequence goes on from OY728155.1 coordinate 882,594,957, forward strand.
CTTAATATTCAGACAGAATAAAAATAAAATATTTCATTTTCCTTAATTTATTTAATTTATTTAAATTTCCCTCGTACATTAAATTTTTCAGATTTTATTTTAGTCACGCATTTATTTATTATGGTGATTGGTCTAGTGACCATACCTATGTATGTTTGGGTTAATTTCTTTAATTATTTATTACATGAATATGATGATTTTAATAAGTGGATTATTAAATTATGGTTTGTGCATCGTCATCTTTTTTTGATACATATAAGAGTCTGTGTGTACATCATTATTTGTTTGTACATTTCACTTCTGAGTTCTCTTCACCTTCTTACGAGTATTTTCTTACAATGATGAGGATAGTGTAAGATGCAGAAAACTCAATGTCATGGAAAAATCCAGATGAGAACTCGACACAGTAGAAAAAGACGCCCTGCATCATGAGTCAAGCTACAACTCATTTATGATTCCCCTATGTCATGGTTTATCCATTATGTTTATGTATATGAACCAATATTTGATGCTCAAGGACAATTGGATATTTTATTTATTTTATTCATTTGTTTGTTATTTTATACATTTGCAAGATAGTGGGAATGACATAAATTAATAAACTGTAAAATGCATAAAGAAGTGATGATTTTTTTGTATTAAAGTTAATTTCTATTAATGAAACATAGAATGAACAAAGTAATATAAATATATTATATTCATTGAGAAAAAATAATAAAACACCCTTAAAGAAATATTATGTTGAAAATGTCATTTGTCATTTAAATTTGAACAAAATCGGGTGTTGGGGGTGCTTGTTAGCCAATGTTGAGGGTGTGTCTTACTACCAAGGAGTTCATATGAGAGTATTGGGTTGAATTAACTAAATTTATAAGAAAATAATTATTCGAATCTATCTTGTTACAGCTTTAAATTCAAGCATTGAGTAAATCATTTTTCTATTTTATAATCTAGGGTTTCACTCAACAGATTAAAGAACCATGAGTTAATGTGGTTGGCTAGTCAAATGTCTACCATTAAATCACTAAGTAGTGATGTAACCAAATCTTATAAAATATTAAGAGAGGTTCAAAGATCATTTCCACTAGAATACTCATATGATGGAGTATTCCTATTCCGGTAGGGAGGGTTTCCATAATTCGATAAAATAGTGGTATGCTTTAATGATTTTATAATCATCAATATCTAAATCTGTAATCGAGATAAAATTACTAATCTTCTAGAGATTATTTTTGTAAAAAAATATAACGTAATGCCACAAGATATGTTTCAATAATATTTGATAAAGAAAATTTCTAATTTATAAGGTGTTTCTAAAGATTAGTATAGAGTATTGTGCATAATACTATAAGATATAAGAAATTCAAGGTGGTGGAGTCCCTGATGCCTATTAATCCACATAAAGAAGCATGAGTGAGAAAATGATTATAGGAGACTCATGTGTGATGTATATAATGTATATTTAATAATTATATCATCAACATCCAATGAAATTTGTTGATAAAACATGAGGTCATAGATAATATTGTATGTAGTCTCATCTCTGAGAAGATTATGAGGAGAACGTGAACCGATATATGAATGAGTGATGATTATAATGGATACATGTAAATTGAAAGGCATATCAATATCTTTTAAACCAACCAACTATTATATAATTTTTACCTATATACTATAGTATTGATTAATATAACGAAAAAATTAGTGTGGAGAAACATTCTTCATAACCTTTTAGGTATGGTTTTCCAAGCCTTATGATCATTAATGAAATATCAATCTTTAAATATTTTGAATAAAAAGCTGATAGATAATATGATAATGAAAATGGAATGTTTTACATCAATTAAACCTTAAAAATTTCGTCCAAAGAAATTAGTTGTTTAACAAGAGGTTATTTTCTATGCATATCCTGAAATAAATCAAAGTAAGTTCACAAGCAATGAACAGAATCGAAGAAGAAAGTCGTATATTCTTCTTTATGCATATTCATCAATTATTAGTAATGTTTCTGTTATAATTCTTGGATATTAAAAACATTATTATTTCAAAATATGTTTATTTGAATATAGTGACCAAGTATAGAAATGTTACTAAAATTAAGGTGTGTTATACCAGTGTCATAGAAATGGGTGGTTCGTATGTCAGCGGGGAGAAGTACCCAACATCTAATTTCCATGTAAATGATTCAAGTAGTAATTTTATTGGGTACAACCAAAATATTAATCTCACCTATCCTTTAGATATAAGGATAAATTATTTAATTTTATGAATACATTTTTTTTGGTGTCTAATACACAACTAATAGTTCTGTGATAATTGAATCATTCAAAATACCTGATGAATATAAAATGTATGACTTATATACCAAACTGTGCTAAGATAATTACTTATCAAGTAAAACTAAAAGTTGAAGTCAAGGATATAACATGTATGGTATTTAGAATTAGTGTATCTAAACACGCTAGGTTCATTGACATATATATATATATATTGTTTGGAAAATGAAACTATTAGAAATAAAGGTAACCCACAATGATTTCGAAACAAGTTCAGCTAAAGGGACAGAACTATTCTATGAATTTTCTAGGGGAAAATATAATTCATATGATTCCTTTAATAGATTTAAGGAATTAAATATTGAATTTTTTTATATTAATGGTAAGAATATATAACATGCTTTCGGCTGGCATGCCAAAGAATATCATGACCATGAAATCATTGATCATTTTAATGTATCATGGAGAAATTCATAAACATAGATTATCTTATCTACATAAAGGTTACGATGCTAATAAGTATGCTCGATGATGAGTATTACATGTTAACATTGCTAAAAAAATGTATTGTGGATAATTTTCTAAACTCACATTTCCTTATAAACATTATATTCATGATATAAGTTATGAGAGCATCAATGTTAAAAATCATGCATTCCAGATACATACATTATACCTCTAAAATAAAATAATTATCCAAGAACCATAAACTAATGTTCATAAAAAATGGATATCATATGAGTTACAGTATGATAGATATCCATTATGTTATAATAAGATGTGTTTTGAGGCAAAGACTTTGTTATGATATAAACAAACATTCATCAAGAAAAACTCAATGTGCATCTAAATTAATAATCATAATCTCTATTAAGATATTACATAAATCTGTAATGTATAAAGGTTATAGTCAAGTGATGTATTATATTTCAATAAAAGCATGAACATATCTATTTGAGATAGATGGAGTAAAATTAACTTGGGTTTAGTCAATGATAGAGATTCACAAATAGTTGAAATACTAATGAGTTCCACAAGAGGTGTGGAAGATGAGTGTCCCAAATATACACAATTCACAAGAAGGATAAAACCATGGTAATGGTTTTATATTTACCAAAAACCATGATATTTTATTAATAGATAATAATAATTCATAAGAGTAGGAAGTAGATATAATTTTACGAAAAATGAACAGACCAATTAAAATCCAATAATGGATTACACATATCAAAGTACATAAGGTTTATTATTTTGAATAATATGGTGGGTATTCAAGTGAGATGATATATGGGTGGTACAAGTGTGGTACCAATAATGTTCGATTGGTAATTCAAAATCATTATTCCGAAATCAATTATAATTTTACTTGTCTTAGCTATTTTCTATGATCATTTTATTGAGAATTGAATGTCAAGACCAGCAATCGTGGAATGTGTCTATATGACATAACCATAAAGGGATTATGATACCATAAAATTCCAATAAGGGGTGAAAGTTTCTCAAATCCATTTCAGTATTAATGTAAGAAAAAATATCATAGAATATTAATTTGGAATTAATCATTTCAATGTTTTTTACTTAGGTTAGTGGGAGCACCACTATTTTCCAAGTGAAATATGTTTGTTCACATACGAAACAAAATTGTTTTCCTTATAGTTAGTTAAGAGCAGAATAAAAGTATAACTCCTGATATTAAATTAAATTAGAAAGAAAATTTCTAGGTAATAGGATCTATAGAGGAAGATTTTACAATTACATAGACATAGTGAATAGTACATATACTAACATGATAATGATAAAAAAATAGTTTGAACAATTAGAGAGGGAATTGTTTCCGATGTCACATGGAATATATATCTCTAATAAGACATGCTTGTGTTTAGATGGAGATTAATTTAGTTATTATTATTCCATAATATTATGTGATGGATCAATCTTTTATGTCATGATTTGTATAAAAATATATATTTACAACATATAATTTGTAGTAGAAAAATATCATTTGTATCCTAATGAACTACATGGGAAGCTTTTATAAATATTCAATTGTACATAACAAAGTACAAAGAATATATACCTTGTAAAAGGAGTGGAATAAATACTAGTTTTTTGGGTACACAAAATATTATTAATTTAAAATAATGTGGTATAATATCATATATATTCAAAAGTAATGATCAAGGATGCCTCATACAGTCTAGTGGTAGCCATATCCAAAAAATACCAAAATTGTTGCAACTTTTGTGGCAGCTCTAGAAGATGTTTCTAACACAATTTTCTTTTATAGTGAATATATTTACACCTAGTAAGAAAATTATTATCATAATGTAAATTATTATACCTTTCAATCCATGATTTCATGTTTTGATAGTGAAAAAAAATGAATCACATCGATTCACAATGGAGTAGTTCACCGTAGCCACGAAAGACATTATTATTTATTCAATGGATAGTAAGGTAAGAAATTATATGATATATATATTTTAAATAATGATATATATTTCATTAATATCATATATAAACATCAAATTAGTCCTTATCACCTTCCATATAAAGTGTAATTAAAAAGAGAATCACATTGCTTTATGATGTAGTACTCCTCCGCACACACGTGCGACGTTATCGTATTGTCCATAGAATGTAATGTAAAGTTTATTTGATATTATAAACCAATAAGTATAATGATATCATAAATTATATATATATACTTTTAATACATAATTATATCCATCCGTTAAAAGCGATGATGAAAAAGAATTATGTCAGTTCGCGAGGCAGTAGTCCGCCATACACACAATCAATGGTTTCGTTTCCTATTTGATGGATAAGAATATTGTTGAAATTATTACCCTAAACATAAAATTTAAATATATATAAGATACTAATATTATTATATAATCATTATTTAATAATAATATAATTTTTTGGAAGATAAATAAAACAAAATTCATGTGTAAGGATGTTACCTTCTCTTCGGACAACCTCTTTGGGTTTTCACTAAAAGCCTTCCTAGGATAGAATTATGATCAAACCACATACTATAGGATGAGTGGATATATGTAAGTAATATATTTGGTTTGTTTTTGTAAGAAATAATGGGTTTTGGGAGTGTGGAAGGTATAGAAGAGAGGCTGGCCTTTTATAAGTGGGGGAGAAGGCACATTTGGAATGTTTGAAAAGAAAGAATTCAAACCACATTTTTCTGATATAAAAGGATAAAAAATGATTTCTTTAGAATTTTATATAATATAAGGTAAAACTATGACCTAAAAATAAGAACTAGACAATTTTAGGGTCATTTATCACCCATATCTTCTATGTATAATCCCTTCTAAATCCCTTTTTTCATTAATAGTGGTAAATATTTTTTTATTGTTTATACTATTCATTATGGTCAAATATTAATTTGATATTATTAGATAATGTAAATTATCATGATTTAAAATTTTGAATCCATTTTTTCAAATTCTATTCACATAATTGGTGAACATTATTTAAAAATTAAACCCCTAGACACGAAGATAAATCTATTATAGAAATCAAAAAATTTCATAAGTAGAGAATGTTTTAGTATGAAAATTAAATATGAAATTGATTTCAATGAACTAAAGTGGACTAATAAATATATAGTTCAAATAATTTTATGTTTAAAACCGAATTATAGTTTAATGGGTCTGGTAACTGATTTAAACTAAAAGGTATTTTTTTAATAAAAATCAATATTTTTCACTATTTATCAAAAAATAAAACCCTTCAGAAATATGCATAAAAATAATCCTATTATAATTTTGATATGTTGATTTAAAAAATTAATTTCTTTTTATAAATTACACTTTTAAAAAATAGAAAAATTTAATTATAAATTATGTGTACAAAGCCAAACTAAACAACCTTTAACTGAAAAAATACGATTTCAGAAAACATTAATTTTTCTTTCAAATGGGTCTTATTTTTTTTCTTATTAGTATATAATTTTTGAAATAATCTTATACATGTTGAAACTATATAGTTTTCATAGTTTTTTATGTCATATTCGTACCTACCAACTTAATGGAAATATTATAATGACGATGTTTAAAAAATAATACTTTAATGGAGTATTGTGTTTAAACTCAGTGTTGCCTGAAAAACAAGATATCGAAGAGATTAGATTTATTTAAAAAGAAATATATCATAAAAACATGGGTTGATAATATTGTTTCACAAAACATGTGTTTATATGAGAATATTTTTTAAACCCTATGAAAATAAGAAAAAATTGTATCACGAAAAACACTTCGCATATCTATAATTATCCTATAATTTACATAGGATGTTAAATAAAATCAAAACCAAATTGTGTTCAATTGAAAGACTATATTTATATGATAGGATGTGTATATCTATTTGAGATAGCAGAAAAAATATTTACTTGGATAAAGTCATGGATTGAGATGTATGATTAGTTGGTATAGGAACAAGATCTGTAAGAGATCATTGAAGAGGAGTTATTACAACAAAATATATTGTATATGATGAATAGAACCAAATGGATGCAATTATTTTCACTGCATTGGATGATATATGATTCAATCAGATGATGTTTTGGCTTTATGGATCATCAAATGAAACAATCTTTTCTTTTTTAGCGATTCTGTCAAGAAAAGGGTTTTCCTCTCTTAAACAATTTTCAGTGGTTGGGGTGATGGATTCCTTAGGAGGGGAGGAATCTAATAGAGAGGTTATTTTTATGTTATGTTGTGTTCCACTCAAAGGGTGATAGGGTTAAAATTTACCTTATAACTAGGGTTTATTAGTGGTGGAGAGGGTGGTTTACGCATCCAATGACTTTGGATTTCCCCCACCGAGTTTGTGAGTTATCCTAATTGGGTTTTTAGGTCTTGTACGACTAGTTGGGTGGTTTATTTGAATTGGAGGTTATTTGAATACATTTGTCTCGCCATGTATTCTAGGATAGGATCAGTTATTGGACTGTGTTGTTGGAAAGGCCTTTGTGGTGGTTGAGGATTTATGGGTGGTGGTGGTGGATGACTACTCTACCCCACTTGGTTCCATTGTTATTGAGGTTGGTTTTAATATCCCATTTTTTATATGCTTGGTTGTCATTCCACTCAAGTTTTGATGGATGATATGGTTATTGCATAATGTTTTGGTTATAGGGACAGCCTTGAAAGATGTCCTCGCAAAATTTTGAAGGTTCTATCAGTTGAGGGGTTTGGTTAGAATAATGGGTGTCAGCAGAAAAAATTCCATAATAGATGTGAAGAGGATATTGAGATTTCCCTTGGGTGAGGTCAAGTTTTTTAATAAGGGTACCTACATATTCAAACATTGTGTCCACTTCTTCTCAAAATCATAACTTTTCTCCTCATGGAAAACTCAAAATGGTACACTGGACCTCGAACTAAATTGTTGAGTGTTTTATGTCGTGTTCTTGATGAGGGGCCTTATAGTGATTGTGGTTTTATCAACTAGAAAACCACCTTTAGTATAATCAATCATGTTACGATCAATTGGAATTAAACCATCATAAAAATATTGTTTTGAAAATTGATTAGTTATTTAGTGTCATTATAATCTTGTAAACAAGCTTTAAAAGCTTTCCAGATATTCATGAATTGTTTCCCCTTATGATTGTATTATTAAAAAAAATTATTTCCTTATAGTTTCAATTTGAGATACTGGTAATTATTTTTCAAGAAAAACACGTTTCATGTCCTCCCAACCTCTAAAAGGGGAGTTAACATAATACACCACATATTTTCTAGTGTCTTCTAATGAAAATGGAATAACCTAAGATTTACTTATTTTTAATCAAAATTAACAGGTTTTAATATTAAACACATGGCATAAAATTATTTTAAATGATTATGTGGTTCTTCTCCCATATGTATAATAAATTTTTCTAATATATGAATTAAACAAGATTTTAGTTCAGAATTAGGTGCTTCACATTGTATTTGAATATACGTTGGAAAGATCTCTACATTAGGGGAGGTTTTTTCATTCATTGTATTTTACTTCTCCTCCAAATTATACAGGTTTATTTTAGTCTTGAAGATATATTCTTAATAAGAATAAATATCAAGAACCCATTCAATGTTTTGCACATCCCTTTTCAAGGGATCGTGCAATGCTTCTTGGTGTCGATTATGAAAGATCCTATCCGTGTTGTGTTAGAATTGAAGTAGTTCCTTTGATGAATATTCAATCATGCACAAGTCCTAAAAAATGAAGATTTTAGAAATCTTCTACAAAAATGAAGGAAGAAAATAAGAGAGAAAATAATTAAAAAATACATAACCTGTTTTTTTAAAAAACACACAGTAAAAGGAAAAATTGCTCCCTAGAAACTGTGCCAAAATTTGACTTCATTATTATGAAACATCAAATTTTTTAGGTTTTAAAAGATTATTTATATTCTATCAAAGACCTTATGTAATATTTGAATAAGAATTGGGGGTTTAAAGTGTGTTTTTTTATAAAATGGACTAAAATAGGGGTGGTTTTGGAAATTGTTTTAAAAATAAAATGTCTTAATTAAGGAGTATAATAGTTGAAAAGGGAATGTGGTGTTTTTATAATAATGATATAAAAAGGTCATTTCAGGTCCACTACACATCTTTTATATTTTATTTTTTTGAGAATTTCCTATGGTTTAACATAGTTATTTGGTTGAGGGCTGTCAAGATCTTGATTCCCCTCTTTCATATTAAATTGGTGCATAAAGAAGAAAACCATGAAACAAAAAACATGTTGTCATTGTTTGGACATAAAATATATAACAATGGATACTGAAGAATACATAATTCTCGTGTGTGTGTGTGTGTAAGATAAAAAGTATTCTTGAGTTGTCCAATCGGGACAACCCAAGATTCCCACTTGAAATCTAAACCCAATAGGTGTCGAAATAAAAAGTGTTTCACTTTATCAATAAAAAACCAAGCATTCAAGGAAGAAGCATGTTAAGATAAAATTTAAATGAAATGTTTCAAACACAAATTACCAAAAATTGGTATAGTAAAAAGTGTTGTAACTCCCTCCCATGTGTGTGTAGGTACCTTGAAATGATCGCCCACCATTTAGATCACTATTTAAAGGTAAAGGAGGATCGGGTGGAACATCACCTTCATCCTTGATCTCCCTATGAGGATAGGGGACTTTAGAGATTCTATGATGAAGAGAGGACTCCTTTGGGTGCCAAAAATTATAGATCTTTTCCTCTTGGTCGAACTAAATAATTGGGTGCCCAAGGTTCCAATTTCTAGGAAAAGTGGATTGTGCTTTTTAGCACCTATATTTAATGAATCAACATGGACCATGGCTTTGGGATTCCACACAGTATTATCTCAATTTTTTTAAAAAAACTTATTCCATCAACTCGTTAATATCTCCACTAAATGGTTTTCATCATTTGGAGGACTACTCATCAAGATATGGACGAAATACATAACACAACTTCTGATTTCATTCAGATTAATATTCATGGATAGATATGTTTGTTTGGTACCATTAATATATGAATTGGGATTGGGTGTCTTCATAATAGTTATAGAGCACTTAATTTTGGATCGGAAAAAAAAATAAGCCTAATTGGATCCAATGATTAGTTACAGTGTGTGTTTCTGTCCACATGGGTCGTTGGGCTCTAGCGCAGTTTAGGCCTCTTTGCTTCAACTTCATTATAGAAACTTCAAATCACCTCCACCTACAATGGAAACATCAAAAATCTGAAATTACCATTTCTAATAGTGAAAAATATTTAATTATTTAATGAAATATGAAATTCAATTTGTTATAATAATTAGAATTTATAATAAAAAATCACTTTATTACAGTGGTGTAAGAGTGAAATAAAATTGTGAATCATAGTGAGATTAGTTAGTACACACATAATCTTACCATAAGATAATAAATGAAGTACAATTTTAACCCAATGATGAAAATTTAGATAAAGAGTCACTTATATCGAACCATAATCATCATGTATGTTCCTTATCATCCTGAATAATAAACACATGTTAATTATTTAATTCATTAAGAACCTTTTTAATGTTTTTTATTCCTTTTATTTTATTTTCATACCATGTCATATTCAATTAATTATAAAATTAATTTCACATTGGATTTTTTAATGATAAACTACTCAAATGTCCAAAATAACATTGGTAAGTTTTCTATAGTCAAAGAGATTATTATTTAATAATATTCAGAATGGGAATAATGACATGATTATCATTTTTTACAGAAATTATACCTTAAAAATATTTATGAAATATTGTTATGAATGAATAAACTTCATTATATGCATTTAGACAGTAGGTCATACGTTTTCATGAGTAACGTTTCCATTTTTTGATGATCATGATAGAAAGAAGAAATGTGTTATTTTAACATTTATATATTATCATTATATCATAAATATCGTGTTTTTTCATTAAATATTCCATACACATACCATGCATGTGATGTGTTAGTAAATGTGAATCACATAGCTTCATGGGGTAGTATTCCATCATAAACACAAATGACGTTATCATTTATTCAATGGATAGTAAGGCAAGAAATTGTATGATAAATTTATTTCTAGAATGATGTATATTTCCTGAATATAATATATAAATATAAAATTAGACCTTATTACCTACCATGTAATGTTTAAGTGAAAATTTAACAACATCACTTTTTGAGGTGGTAGTCCACCATACAAACAAGCAATGTTATTGTATTCTATCTAAAATAGAAAGTAGTATTATGTTATATTATAATTCCAAAAGTATTATTATATCATAAATATCATAAATAAACATTAAATATATCATTTTATTCATTCATGAATTTTTTTAATGGAAACCCAATTACACCAGTTCGTGAGGCAGTTACCCACTGTACTCATTATCAATGATTTTGTTTTCCATTTCAAAGAGGAGAAAATAGTTCCAGGTCACACCCTCATCATATCGAAATATCAATATATAAAATATAATGAGGTTATTATATTATAATAAATTAACAATATCATAAATATGTGGAAGAAGAAATAAACCAAAAATATATGGTAATGATGTTACTTATTCTTCACACAACTTCTTTATATTTACACTAAAAGCCTTACTAGGTTGGCCTTTTGATCAAACCAAGAATTCTAGGATGAGTGAAGGGGAGTCAGAAAGTGGTTTGGGCAGTTCTTGGATGATCCAATGGGTTTTGGGAGTGTGTAAAGGAGAGGAGACGAATGTCCTTTTATAAGTGGTAGAGAATAAACACTTCAAATTTTTGAGAAGAATGAATTTCACCCACATTTTTACCATTCCACTATTGTAATAGTGGGTTCCATATATGAAAATAAATAGCACTTATAAATTAAAATTTCATGTATACAGTTAGATATGCATGATTCACTCTTACCATTATAGTGTAGACATTTCTATATACACTATTTATTGGTAATTTCCAAAGTTTAATTATCTTATTGAAGGGTTATAATAGATATTGATCTATTAGAATCTTAGTGTACTACAACATTAATGTTAAATATTTGTCATATGGTCGAGATAAGGCTTACTTTCTACACATAGTTGATTTATGAAAATAGGGTGATGGGAGCTCATAAGCATTGAAGACTTCTTCTCATGAAGGTCACACTTGGTGATCTTTGGTAGGTGAGATTATGAGGATAGACCCTCCAATAGGAACACAATGTGTTTTAGTTTTCATTAGTTGTTCCCATACATAGACATGTGTATTAGACTCTTGACTTGAGATAATTATCAATGTGCATCATTTGATCATGCACTTTTATGCAAGGAATAAATCATGATAATGAAATCATACTGAGGTATATTGTGTTGACTGTATAATTGGTGGCATGACATTGGTTGAATGGTCAAGATAAATTTTTCCATTTCCAAGATAGGAATTAACATCTCAGGCCTGGTTGATTAGGATGGTAGTACCTTCATAAATGTTTTTCCAAGGTAGTGAGAGGTAAATCCATCCCAATAGATCAACAAATAATAATGAAAGAAATGATTATGAAATTATTTTGTGTCCTAGTTTATGAGATATCAAAATATAAAAATATTATATTATACAATTCATGCTCATTGGTTGGTTTTCATTACAATGAATATTCTTGATCTCTTTTGGGGCCTTGATGGGTTTCTAGAAACTTCTCTGGTTCTGTGACTAATATTCACTACTATCGAGATAAGGTCCTAGAGGGCCTCACATAATAGAATATTCATGAATCTATAATATTCATTTGAATAATTATATAGGACATGGTGGGCCCCATCACGGGGTCCAGGTGTTGTCAGGTTTTTTTCGATCATCGATAAAAAATAAATTCATTATTTTTAATGTAAAGAATAATTGGATTGAATTTATTTGTTAAAATTATTTACAAGTATTCATGTAAATACAATGAATTATATTATTCAAATGAATATTTTTTTAATATTCCAAGTTCATTTAATGTGATCAATAATTATGAGTTGAGTTAAATGAATCGGCTTTATCACGTAATATTTATAATATATATTACATGTATGTGATAAAATATAAATAATATTTATGACATCATTTTGTTCATTATAATTATTATTTATTACTAATTTAGTGGGTGTTAAATTTTCTAGGGACTAGGAAACCCTATCAGAGTATTTTCTACAAACTACTATAGAAGCAGTAGGGTAGATTCATTCAATGTACTATTCATGCATTCAAGATGAGAGATTCTACATCCTCATGCATTCTAGAGGGATAAAACCACTCTCTGAATGAATGATCCAATATATCTTTCATGAATTGAAGGCGCAAGATTGTGGTGAATGATAAAATGCCAATGACATTGATAGATCTTTGCTCTATCACCCATAATTCAATGAATGAAGTTTAGACATATTATTGAAGTGTGTGGATCTTCTATAGTAGTTCAACATCAAAACCTTCGAGCATCAGATGCTAATAATGAGATGAAGTAGAGTGTGCTTCAATTCGAACAAGAAAACCATTCCATTTTTATTTTGTGCTAATTAAATTCCGGTGAGAACATCAGATAGTACCGGGGCTCAGATTGTCAAATATGACAAGTTCCATCGCCTCGATGGAAATGTTTTTTAATTACATGACCCACCGGCTTCCACTGAATTCCCCAATACCAATGATTTTTATCAAAGATATTGCATAAATTTTATTATCCAATAAAAATTTAATTTTCATTAAATTAATTAGCGAGATTAAATTTGGATGACCAATATATGGTTATTTAATTTTTTTATGCATTAATAGCGGTGTGATTTTGGGTATTAAAATTTGAAACATCTTTCATATATATTAAAATCTACCCAGGTTGCATCATCGGTGATAGTTTCCAATGAAATAATTTATACGAAAAGAACTCAGGCGACTAGGATACTATTTTATGGGTGATTTTCATTCGAGGTTTTTATGGAAATTATAATATTATAATAATTATATTGTAAAACACACGATACTAATAATAATCATTATTATTAATTTATTTTGGTAATTATTATTATTATTATAATATTAAAATACTATTTTCTTAGCCTTTGGAATTTGATGGAAAGAGGAATAGTTTTTTAGTGGGCGGCAGGTCAACACACATACTATGAGGCGTAATTACAAAAATGGGGTAATGTTGGGGAGACCTTTTTTTGTGGAATGAAAAAAATCCTAAAAAATATATATTTAATTCAAAAAAGGAAGGTGTGTCTATACCTATCAAAAAAACCGCAAATCCACGGGCCGATCCGTTAGCCCGTGGATTTATGTGGATTAGGGCCTTGAAAATTTAGACACGCAAAAATTCGGACCGCATTTGATCCAACCCGCAAAACCTGCAGCCCGCACATACTAACCTGCTGGGTGTCCGTGGGTCCCGTTTGACCCGCAATTATAAGTATTACAAAAAATTATTTTTGAAAAAAAAATAATAATAAATTAACATGAGTGTGAAAAAAATAGTTCAAGTTTTATAAAACCATACATAAATCATGAAAACAATTGACTCACGTTAGATTTTAAACATGACGATAAGGTTGGTCGTGGGATAGATGACGCTCATGTGGTTATTTGGAACATAATAGAATTAATGTATTAAAAATTGATACAATAATTATGAAAACGAATATACAATACTACAATTTTGTTTATAATACAACGCTCTATTAATATTTTGATTTATGTATTTTAATATCAATATTATAATTATCTATATATATATATATATTACTATGTGTTTTTAAAAGTAACTTAGAAAAAATTAATAAATAAGAAATAATAAAAAAAAGTATAATAATATTATGTATTAATATATTTGAATTGAAAATCGAAACATGTATTTATTTTCAAATTTTGGTAATCAAGTCTTTAATACAAATTTTGAGTGTAAAATTTCAGTGAAAATTTTGAGTTCTGATTTGCACTAATAAGAGTAAAATTTTAATGCATAGAAGATATAATTTGATGATTTAAATTAGACATTTAAATGGAAATTTAAACTATAATTTTCCAATGGAAATTTCCATTCATAGTTTCTGATGTAAATTTTCAGTGTAAATTTATGAAGAAATTTTATAGTTTTTTATTTATGTATCATTATATTTTTATTGTAGTTTTAAGTGGACGTTTCTAGTGGATGTTTACTGTAAAAGTTTCTAATGAAAATTTTAAATGTAATTTTCCAATGAAAATTTACACTTTTCATTTATGTTTTAATGTGTCTACATTGTAATTTTAATGGAAAAACTGAACTGTAGAAAACCTGTGAAAATTTTCACTAAGAATTTGCACTGGCAGTTTGCACTAAAAAATTCAATAATAAAATTTGAGAATGCATTTATTTTACAACTTTGTTAATCAAATTTTCAGTATAATTATAATAAAAGTCAAATGGAAATTTTTATCAGAAATTTAAGTGGAAATTTGAACTAAACTTTTCTATTGAAAATCGTTACTGAAAGTTTTTCATGCAAATTTTCAATGAAAATTTTCAGTTAAAATTTACATTTTTAATAAATATATTAATATATTTTTATTTTAGTTTTAATTTGTTGAAAAATTAAATTTTTTATTTATATTTTAATATAAATACATTGTAATTTTATGTGAAAAATTAAAAGGTCAATTTCCAGTGAAAATTCGCATCACAAATTTGCAATAGAAGTTTGCACTGAAAATTTCCATTGCGGTTCAATTTTTTAGTGTGAAATTAAATTATTTATTTATGAGTTAAAATATTTAAATTAAAATTTTAATCATGCATTTTTCTTAGAATTTGGTTAATCAAATTTTTAGTATAATTATAATAAAAAATAAGTTGAATTTAACACTAGAAATTTAAGTGGAGATTCCAATTAAATTTTTAATCAAAGTTTGTAGTAAACATTTTTTGTCAAAAATTAGCAATGAAAATTTCTAGTGAAAATTTAATTTTTTTATTAATGTATCAATATATTTTCATTATAATTTTATGTAAAGATTTGAAGTGTAGATTTTCAGTGGAAATTTACACATGAAATTTCCAATATAAAGTTGCACAAAAAAATTCAACAGAAAATTATCTATGTACATATAATAAATAATATATATTACATGTATATGTAATAAATATATTATATGTATTAAATAAATTTATATAATAAATAACAAATATTATTATATATATATATGTAGTAAATATTATATACATGAGTTGTAGTGTTAATGAGAGGCGTGAGGGTATTGTTGTCCATAAACTGGTTTGGACTGTCAAGTTAAATGACCCACCTGAGATGATATTAATCTCATAAATCATCAAAGATATAATCATTTAATGGTTGTTGTTGTTGTTAGGGATATCGTTAATTAAAAACTAAATATTTCTACCAAATCTCAAACATTTATATTTTCTATTCCACTTTATCATGGTTCATGAAGCAAAAAAATATTTTTTATATATTATTTTTTTAAGCCCGTGGGCCGGCCCGTTAGTCTGCGGGTCCCGCATGGTAGGGTCGGGCTTTTATTTTTTAAGCCCATATTATTTGTGGACCGGGCCGGACCGCACAACAAAATCGGCAACCCGCATGATCCGCCCTATGGGCTGACCCGCCCCGCCCCGTTGACACCTCTAGGTGTGTCAGACCCCTATTTTTTCCTCCCTTCCCTGAATGATCAGTGTAGCCATTAGATAGGATGCCGCAGGCCTCTCCCCAGCCACCCGATCGCCACCATATGCGATCTGCCATCCCGATCTCCCTCTCCTGGCCCTATCGGCTAGCCACCCCTATCATGTTGCACTGTATAGACACATAAAAAGCTAAAACATCTACCTACTTCTAGACATACTGCCTCCATCCAATCCTGCACCACCATGCCACCTGGTTGGAACACCATCCCGACATTCACCCCTTATCGCGTCGCTCCCTAGTGAGCCAGACGCACCCACGAGGCATCCAGATTTGATAATGGAACCAGCTGACTTTGGAAATTTCTACCCCACCACACAACTGTCAGATTCCAACCCACATCCGATAATGGTACCTCCCCAACCGTGTGTGATATGGCAGCACTAACTCCGTCTAGTTTCTATAATTTGCCCTCAAATTAGAACATAGGCCCCTATGACTCCCGATTGTATAACCTAGCCAACCGAACAGACTACATGCCTTTGGATGGCCACACGCCCCATCGGTTCACCTTCCTTCCACGAATCCACTCCCTGACACATGTAGATGAGATCATGACTTCCCTGTCGTCCTCCCTGTACAAAAACCCCATTTAAGGGGCTTATCAGGTTTTGTGGGACGTGAACCTCCCCACGGTGTTTCTAGTCAGGTACCTTTTTAGCTCATAACAACCTTACATGGGGACTTCCTAGCCCCAAATTGTCCTGTGTGGGGTTCAGATCCCAGGTTAATCAAAATTAATTAATTTAATTTTATTATTAAATTATGATAATTAAAATATTAATTTTCGATTTAAAATATAATATTTTATTATCTAGGTAGAAAAATTAATTTACTTTTGGTATTAAATTGAATTATTGAATTAATTTAACATTTGCGATTATTATTAAATTAATATTTGGACTGAATAAAAACAATATTTTAATAAATAATATGAATTTTATTCATTCATTTAATTTATTTAAATTTATTTCAATTTAATTTTTATTATGTGTTTATTTATTATACTGACTATTCTTGAGCTAATGACCATACATGTGTTTTTCTCATTTAATTACATGAATTATTTATTACTTTCATGAAATGATTGTAATAAGTAGATAATTAAATGATGATTTTCTCATCGTCCCCTTTTTATTCAATATGTATAAGGGCATGCACGTCCATCATTTTTAATATATACATTACACTCTTGAGGCCCCCTCACATGCATGCATGTATTTTTGTACCATGAAAATGATAGTGTAAGATGTAGTCAATGCCATGTCAATGTGAAATCCAAAAGAGAAGTGGACACAATATACGTGGAAGAACTACTTCATGAGTCATGCTACAACTTAGGTATGATTCCCCAAAGTTTTCATCGATCCATTAAGTTTAAATGGATCAACAATTATTAGTTTCTCAAGAACAGTTGGATATTTTAGTTCATTTAGTAATTTATTATTATTTTATACATTAGCATGATAGTGGTAAACACATAAAATAATAAACAATAACATTTAGTAAATATGTGATAATTTTTATTCTACTAAAGTTCAACTGTGAGATTGATAACATAGAATGGAAAAAAAATTGAAATGGAATGCATTCATTGATAAAAAAAATAAAACTCCCTCAAAGAATTATGATGTCGTAAATGCCTTCAGTCATTCAAATTTGAACAAAACCGAGTGTTTAGGGTGCTCGTCAACCAAAGATGAGGGTGCCTCTAACTACAAATAATTTCTTATGAGAGTGATGGGTTGACATAACTGATGTAAGAAACAAATATGTATTTAAAGAATTCTTTTTTCAATTTTATAGTAAATAATTGAGAAAATCATTTTATGATTTTAGATGCTGGTACTTCACTGAACATATTAAAGAACCACAAGTTAATGCAGTTGTCCATTCAAACACCTACCTTGAACTATCCTAGTAGTGGAGATACTAAATCTTGTTAACTATGAGGAGAGGTTTAAAGATCATTTCCAATAGAATACTCAAGAGGCATATTCTTCTAATTCTAGCATATAGGGTTTCTAGAAGATGATTAAGTAGTGGTATATATTTAATGATTTAGTAATATGTAATGTCCTAATTGGTAATCAAGTTTAAAGTACTGAACTGCAATATTTTATGTTTGTAAAAAATAAAATGAAATACTATAATATATGATGCGATAATTTTGGAAAGTGAAAATGTACAATCTATAATGACTTTCCAATGATATGCATAGGCACTTTCATACTATACTATGATATAATAAATTCAAGGTGATGGAGTCCCCAATGACTGTTAAGCCACCTTTAGATGAATGGATGAGAAAAATGCTTACAGGAGACTCATGTGTGACCCATATAATGGTTATGTCATAATGATTTCATCAACATCTGATGTATGTTGTGGATACTACATCAGAGAATGGATAATGTTGCATTTATTTTCATCTTTGAGACACTTACAAGGATAAAGTGGAGCAAGATATGAATGGGTGAAGATTTCACTAGCTATGTGTAAATTTAAAGGAAAATCACAATCATTCAAAACATCCCATTCTTATATCATTTTCACATGTATAGAATAGTGTTGTTTAATATTAAAAAATGAGTAATATGGAGAAAAATTATTCATAAGCTTTTGGGAAAGGTTTTCCATGCAATAAGAACATTAATGAAAGATTAATATTTTGTTCTTATTGACAACAAGTATGAAGATGATGTGAAAAGTGTTAGAGTTGGTTCTCTAGAGCCAACATCTATGTAAATTATGATTACCTATATTCATATTTTTGAATATTAATTAAATTGTAATCACATCATGACTATTCATCTATATAACATCATATTTGAAAATGTACTAAGATTAGCCATAACACTAAAAGGTCATAATAGTTTCCCTCTATTATGAGAACCCAGAAGGGCCACAATGGTATTCTTAAATATATTTTCTATAGCCAAAGATATCATTTGAGGTGAATAAATGATAAATTCTATCAGGAGTGTAGACTCATAGTAATTTGGAGCATCGTATCATGGTATACACCCGTGGTAATATCCTTTGTAGGAAATTAAGAGAACGAGGCCCGCCAGTAATAAATCCACATCTATACGTGACATTATATGTTCCTATCTTTGAATGTGTGTATTGGTCCTTAGAATTTAATATTATTATTAATGAATATTATAAGTCACATACTTTTATGTATTTATTAATACTATGATGAAAAATGTTCGTGATGAGGTAGGATTTGTTAAGTGTGTCATGAGTAATATTTCATTAATGAATAATGTGAAAAAAGATTTGTTCCTTTTGTTTTTGAACAAAAGATGATATCTCAGTCCCTTTGATGGAAATGATATAGCCTAAATAAATCTGAGGCCATGATTTTATATAGGAAAGTTTTATTTTCAATAATTCAACAAAATAATTACTGAACTCATAGGTTGATAGCAGATGCATGCAACATGTTTTAATAGATACATATTGATAAAGGGGTTATATTAGATGGTAAGAATCCATACGAGGTATTATATTATTTAAAGAATTTAAATATATTTATATCATTCCTTATCTTATTTCTATATACTAACCTTGTAAATTAGGCTACTTTGCCTAAAGACACTAATAAAGAGACCCGAAGGGTCACACACTATGTGTATCCATAATCTCATATAAATAATATATTATTATTTATTATTTAACTAGTTGAATAAATATTATTATCACATGTGGTTTAATTATTATTCATGTTTTCTTGATCACATATATTCTTCTAACAATTATTCAAAAGTATATTATGTGATAAGAATATTTAATAAATATTTAAATTCTATTTAGTGAATATAGTATTTATATATTTATTGGAGAATAATGCTGTGATAATTATTTTATAAATAAATAGTCATTATTCAATGAATGATAAATAGTTTCCAGGAATATTGAATAATTTTTAAAGGTCCTATGAGAAATAATATATATTGATAGTTATTTGATTAAATAATATTGAATTTTAATTCACGAGTTTAACACGTGTTAAGAAATATTAATATTATTATTATTAACATGGGGTTCTGCAGGTTTTAAATAAATATTAATGGACCCTTGTGAAAATATTTTCTTCTAAACCACTAATGGTATATAAACCCAATTATATTATTTTTCAATATAGTCAATTAATTTTTTCGGTTGTGCACAAAAAATTTATAGAATCCTCTCGATGCACTAGAGAGGACCATTCTCTAAGAATTCTCCCAATACTGGAGAGTGATTTTCCTTAACCTCCCACTATTGAGTCAAGAGAGATAAAAGAAAATCCATTACAATAAATTCTTGAGATGATCATTGGAGAACGATGTAAGTGATAGGATCTACCACGCTAGAAAAGGAAGATTCTTACAGAAATGTTTTTAGATTTGTGGAACATGTGTGGATCAACACTAGAGGGAATTTACTCTTTATTCCTACAATGCAACGTGGTACAACATATATCTATTTTAAGATCCATCAATGGAGAAATTATTATAACAAGATTATTCTTTAATTGAATTATTAATTATAAATAATATGTTATGATCCTATTCTTGGTTCCAAAATTATATCCCTTGTTTGTTTTATTTGAATCAATTCCCTTGATCATGACATTTATCATTGTGTAAATCTTGAATTCACCATTGATCATGAAAAAAGAAAAGTTGGGCATGTACTATAACATGCTTCTGCTACCCTAGGAACCTAAAAGTGGCATTGTTACTATCACATAACAATTTATAATTATTTAAAGATAATTGAATGATTTACAAATTTATCATTTCATTTTCAATTCATGTGAAAAAATTGTTAAATCCAATTTGCAATATTTTCTTCTTCATATTTCATGTCTAGAAAATATAATCAAATTGATTAATTTAATTAATGAAATAAAATCAAATATCTCATCTGGAGGTGTTGAGGTTTCAGGAAGGATAAAAAAAGAGTATATGTCGTGTAACCGAGAAGTACACATCATGTACTAGTGTTCAATTCAAAAATAAATAATTCGGAATTAATTCAAGGAATGTGCATTGAATACATGATGTGAATTTAATTATATACCGTGTGTTGATTGGTCCAGCCTAGTGCATGGTCAGCTGGAGTACACGCCGTCTAATTGGTGTACACTATGTGTAGTCCATTTTCCACATATGGTCCGTGTATATTATTACATGGCCTACTAGCTAGCTACCATGTAACTTGGAGACCATATGCCATGTATCCCATTTACATGCCACATAATCAAATATTTTCCATGGAATGGTTTACATTCCATGTCCCTATGAGTGTGTCATAGATAGACGATGAGAAACATACATGCCATATACTTATACCAAATTACAAGGAATTAAAATTCCTTTTTATATTTCGTAAACCTTATCCATATGTTCTTGTGAATGGTCATTAAGTTGACATGAAATTATTTGTGATGGGTATTAATATATACATATATTTAATTTATATATAATGTTCAGATCCTCATATCATATGCGAGTTGTATTACAGTTATTACTCTTTGTGTATTCAAGTATAACACTTGATAGAAAAATCATGTAATTCCAGTAATAATTATGTTCATAGTACACGTCATTAAATTAAAAGATAAGTCATGTATGCCATATGTCGCAAGAGTAATTTGTATATGAGTACAATACATGTTGGGTAGATTTGAAGGGGTGTTCACCATGTTCCCTCCAAAGTACATATATCTAAATAGTTAATTTTAAATAAATTTATTTAATTTGTTTAAAATTATTATCGATGAAAATCTTAAGGAAATTTTGAAGATAATTAAGATAAAATAATTGATTAATTAATGAATATAATTAATTGATTTGAGTATAATTTATCTTAATTATGATTGATAATAATTGAATAATAATTTTTTTAAAATTATCAATTATTTGCATGGATGTGGATGATACTGATCATAGACCGGACCATTGTATGTGATTAGTATTTATTATAAAATTAAATTTTTGGAATGTGTGTCATCTCTAATCTCATTATGTAATGTAATGTGTGCCCATGGTTTCTTTTATGTAAACTCCTTCCCTCACCTCTGTGTGAGTAAAATCATAGATAATGGATGGATATCCCATGATAGTGTGGGTAGTTCATGTATGGAGCCAAGTAGAAACCAATACAAGAGAGACACATAACTGTATTGGTGTAAAGCTAAAACATGAACCTTAATTGGTGCAAGGTGTTTTTCTCCTAGGTAAATAGTCAGTTTATCATCTGCTCGACAAACTAAACATCTATAAGAGATCATGATCATATTGATTTATTATATTAGTTTTGTTAATGTTTCATTGTTATTTCACTATTGATGTTTTTCCATGATCACATGAATTAATGAATTCTCAAAAATTCATGACAGAACTAATATAAAATAGATTATGCGTATATATAATCTAAGACATGGATAATCACATAAGTAAATCCACTTAATATTAACAATAATGTAATAAATATAAAAATTGAAAATTTATGTATAAAAGATAAAATACATTAGAAGTGTAAATTAAGTCAGTATAGACTTCAAATACTCCAGTTAAAATTGATCTATAGTTCATATTTCTTGACCAGTAAAAGTTGAGGTGCTTTTAATTATTGAGGAACTCTAACATGAATTTTTGGGTTGAATTAAATAAGTTCACATTAATGGTTAACTTAAAAAGAAGTAATTAGTGTAACTGAGATGCAATGGTTGAGGAAATACAATTTAAGCATTTCAATATTAGGGAGTCCAGTCAAAAAATAAAGGAGCATGGAGTTAATGCAGTTGGAATTTAGAATTCCTGCCTAAATCCATTCATGTTTCTTGACCAACCAAATTTAGGGTAATGAGAAGGGATATATGGATACTTCCACTTAAATTTCCAAGCAATAAGATATTCTAAAGATAATGGTGATGGTTATTGGGTTTTGATAAAATATTGGGAGATTAATAAATATAATCTCTATCTATTTTTCTAAAATTATATCAATTAAATTACTAAATCTATAGTCATATTATTTATAGAAACAATATTAAAATGAATTAAAACATATGACTATGATCCATACTTCAGAAGGATGGCCTTCTAACTATCAAAAATATCCATGAATGGAAAGTGAGTTTATGTGTTTTCCGGCACCATGAATTTAAATTGTATATTCTGAAAGAACCTATTATTGATGTTCCAAGTAATGTGGCTACTGATGAAGAGTTTACTATCTATAAGTGAAATTTGAATGATTCCACAAATGATTGGTGTTTCATTTTATCATCCATGACCAATGATATTTTGAAGAAACATGAGGACATGGATGTGTATAACATGATGTATCACCTTAAAGATCTATATAATGGGAATGAATGGCAAGAGAGATTAGAGATCTCCAATGCTCTATGTACAACAAATCTGGGAGATTTAGCTCTAGCTAAGCCTTATGTAGTCATGATTATTGGATACATTGAATTCTTATATATATTAGGGATTGTGTCCACATCTGATTTTCACATAGATCTCATACATTCATCACAACCCAATAAATTAAATAGTTTTATTATTAATTATAACATGAGAAATAATGAGAATATTTTTTTTGAAAATTATTACATTGATTTTCCAAGTAGACGAGGACATGTGGGGTAACAAACCTATTTTCCTTATTGTTAATAATAAATTTTAGAACAAAAAGTGTCTCATGATTCATAAAAAGTCTAAATATTGTAAGAATTATCTTTCGAAGAAGAGTAATACCTAGAGGCAGGGTAAGAAAAAGGAGGCATTATGTTTTACATGTGGAAGGAAAGCCACTATAAGAGGAACTGCACCCAAAAGAGAAGGAAAGCTAAAGGTGAATTTGTTATATAGTTCAATCATTCAATATATGCGGATTGGGTATTATAAGAAACTTTTGGTGCTCACACCTATATCGAAATGTTGGAACCACATAAATTTTGAAAGATTTCTAGAGGAGATGTGGGTCTATGAGCTTCCAATAGTACGGGGATGGTTTCTCTTGACATTGGTGACTACCAAAATTCCTTACCAAAATGAATGATATTTTTTTAAGGGATTATTATTATATAACTAATGTTACCAAGAAAATTATTCATATATCATGGATAGACGAAGATGGTTTTATTTTCTTGTTTGGATATAAAAGATATTTCTTTTATGAAGACAACATATTTTATGATGTAGAATATTAAAATAATATTATTTATGAATTAAATTATGTAAACCAAGTACCTAAAACAGATAATAAATCATGTTCACATGACTCATATAACACCCAACTATGGAATCACCCACTTGGTCTTGTAAACAAGTAGAATTTTACAAAGCTATATCAAGATAGTTATTTAGAATCTTCTTAGCTAAAACAACTTGAAAGATGTCATTATTTTTTGTAAGGAATGATTTCCAAGCCAACGTTTAGTGGATAGGGTTAAAGTGCCATAAAGATTCTTGGATTGGTGAACATCGATGTGTATAGACCATTTCTAGTAGAATATTGTGGGGGATATTATTAATTAATTAATTATACTAATAACTTTATTAAATATGTATATGTCTACTAATTAGTATATAAGTCCATGTACTTTGATAAATTAAAATAATTGATGAATGAACTAGATAATCAACTTGAAAAAAAGATAAATAACATTCAATCAGATCAAGGTAGTGAATATAATAACAAAGAGTTCATCGAATTTCTATGAGAGGTTGAGATTCTATATCAAATAACTCCATCAAACACACAATAGTGATATAGTGTTAGTGAAAGGAGAAATTGTGCCTTTTTAGAAATGGTAATGTTGATGATTAGTCATGCATATATTCCATTATCATTTTGGAGATATGAATTACAAAATTCGATATAAAAATTAAATCCAGTACCAATTAAAGTTTAAAATGGATTTCCATTTGAGTTTTGGAGTGAAAAGAATCTTTTTTTTGTATACACAAGTATATGGTTGTGAGTTATTTTAAGGTCTTCATAGGAAACAAAATAGTACCACAGGGAACAAAGTGTATCTTTATTGGGCATCCTAAAGAAATAAACGGATATCACCTATACAACCCTTCGTACAATTATTATACATTATCTATACAACCCATGATTTTTGAGAGGGAGCAAATCCTAAAAAAGTATAGTGGGATTAATATTAAATTTGATCAAGTAGATTCTATAGATACAAAAGTTTTGGTACATGAATAAATTCCATATGGCCCCATGGATGAAGTAGTTTTTGAAACACAAGTACTATGTAGAAACACAAGAGAGGTAAGAGAAAAAAAGAGATATGGTTTTCTAGTCACTAATGATGGTGACTAATTATTCGTTGACAATGATGATCATCTATCCTAAAATGAGGTATTATAGAGATCAAAAGATGAAATTTTTGAAGGATTCCATGAATTATAAATTTTATATCATATATCAGAATAAGATTCAGGTCTGGGTCGATGTAAAGCCCTTATTGTAAAAATGGGTATTCAAGAGGAGAATGTGCTTGAAATGTGAAGTAAATACCTATAATTTTCTTTATAAATATAGTATTTATTCATTAAATACCATTTTACTACCGTCTAACTAGTGTGTTTATGAAAAATTAAATACATCTCTGTGTGGAGACAGTAGTCTGCAAGTACGCACAAACAACATTGCCATTTTTCTAAGGAAATGTGAAGGGTGGATAATGGTTATAAAAATAAATAATAATATTTAAGTATACTAATAATATTTATTTTATTGTATCAGGGTTGTTAAAATATATTTTTTAATAAAAATATATAAATGAATAAAAATTAAAGTAGCGACTCATTCTCATGTTGATAATTTGAACCTTCGCTTGGAGGACCTCTTGGAAATTGGGGATTTATGTATTTTACTTTGATCAAGTGGATGATAAAAACGATATATGTGTATGGTAAATGTAACATTTTTAGTTTTTCAATAGTAATTTTAATTTATGTGTTTATGTAGAAGTGTGGTGGAAGCCCCCTTTTATAAGTGAGGGGAGTGACATTTTTGTATTCATGTAAAAGGAAAAGTCTATATTCAAGGTATGCAAGTGAAAAAATTCAAAATAAGGAAGGTATTATGATTTTTGGTTGAGGTAACTCTTCACTAAATATTATTATTATTATTTTGAGTAATTTGAGGACTTTTCTACTGAGTGTTAACTTTTACCTTCATTAACTTTTATAGTGGAAACTCCTTTTTAACATTGATAATTTATTTTAAATAAAAAATTATGATTTAACTTATCACATAATTTGAAAATGAATATTTAAAATATGATATAGTTTTTTGAAATAAAAATTTTGAACAATAAGAAAAATTAATATTAATATTAGTGCACACAATGTGTAAAGAACATTTTTTTGACAAAATGTACTTTTAAGCATAAGAATTATTTTAGGATAAAATTATAAATGCTATTGATTTTCATAATATTTATTGTATTATTAATAATGTAATTAAATTTATTTTGGTTTTACGGAAATAAAAAAAGAAAATTCACCATGTGAATATTTAATTAAAAAACGAAAGAAATGGTTCATATTGGAATAAAATATTACTTGAATCCAAAATGTCAAACATTAGTTTCTAAATAAAAGTTAATATTTTAAATGTGTAATTTTAACTTTTAATTACATATTTTATAAATAATTTCTTTATTTAAATTTATAATTCATTTTTCTATCATGATGAAGTCATAATAGTTATCGTATTCAATGCAACAATATTTTGTATTATTCACCTAAAAATTAAACATTTCATGAAAATATGAAAATTTCATTCTAAGATAATTCTCTCATGATGAATCCAAAAATTAAGTTCATTTATTAAAATTCAAATTCTGAAATTTAGTATTTTTTTATTTTTTATGGAAACATATAATGAAATCTACTTTTATAGGGTAACGAATTCTTAAAAACCTAATGTGTTATTAATTTTAGATCATATCAATTACCAAGGTGATAATATATTTTTTACATTTAAAAATATGATTATAATAATCATTTAAATTTATTCAATTTATTTTAATATTTTCAAAATAATTAATATACATAAAAATAACATTCTTCAAAAAATGAACCAAAAATGATTGTATACACTACTGGAAATCGGATCTTTCCCAACACTTATATACCCCCTTTCCCAACGGTTCTCTCAAACCGTTGGGAAAGGGGGGGTCTTTCCCAAGGGTTTGGGAGAACCGTTGGGAAAGGGGCCTCAAAACCCCCCTTTCCCAACGGTTCTCGGTCTTTCCCAACGGTTTGGGAGAACCGTTGGGAAAGGGGGGTTTTGAGGCCCCTTTCCCAACGGTTCTCCCAAACCGTTGGGAAAGACCCCCCCTTTCCCAACGGTTTGAGAGAACCGTTGGGAAAGGGGGGGTTAAGAGGCCTCTTTCCCAACGGTTCTCCCAAACCGTTGGGAAAGACCCCCCCCCCCTTTCCCAACGGTTTGGGAGAACCGTTGGGAAATGGGGGTTTTGAGGCCCCTTTCCCAACGGTTCTCCCAAACCGTTGGGAAAGACCCCCCCTTTCCCAACGGTTTGAGAGAACCGTTGGGAAAACTCACCCCAAAACCAACATTCACCCCCTGGAAATTTCCAGCTATCCCAACAGTTTTGAGAACCGTTGGGATAGGTCTATCCCAACGGTTTTGAGAACCGTTGGGATAGCTTCTTTCATTTATTCCAGGTCTGCTACCCGAGAACATTATATAAATATAAATTTTAAATAATTATGATAATACATATATATATTTATGAAATTATGTTTACAAAAGTGATGTTAGCTTAGTGGTTAAGTCGTTCGATTATAAACAAGGGGTCGTGGGATCAAATCCCAGCACATGTTTTTTTTTTGAAATACAATTACCAACGGTTTTATATCCGTTGGAATAGATTTTCATATTACTTATACCAACGGTTTTGTAAACCGTTGGGATAGGTCTATACCAACGGTTTTGGGAAAACCGTTGGTATAGACCTATCCCAACGGCTTACTTCGCAACGGTTCTCCAAACCGTTGGTATAGGCTATACCAACGGTTTGGAGGCCTATACCAACGGTTCCAAACCGTTGGTATAGGTTAGTATTCTACTAGTGATACCTAACTCTTAATACTGATAAAGTTGTTCAATAATCATTAATTAATTTTTTCAATGATCTTTTATTCAAATAAAAATTTAATATTTATTTAAATCAATTCCATATAATTAAATAATAAAAAAAATAAGACATGTATAAAATGCATATATTAATATAAAATCTACTACATTACATGTTAATATCATCAAAACTTGTACTTATGAATCCCACTCAAAACTAACACATAATATCCAAGGGTAAGATAAGTGGTGATGGTTGTTTTGGGTGGAGACATTGATATCATTGATCTTTTAGAAATTTCCCTTAGCTCTAAGATTATATTCAAACTATTTTATCCAAGCGACACTTGATGGAGTTCATCTTGGGCTTGTTCAAGTGAAAACCCTAGTGATCCTACCTCTCTTACATGCTTAGATAAATGATACTTTTAAGGAATAATTCTTTTATTTTATTCTTATAATTGTTATATATATATATATATATTAAATAATGTGGTTACATTTGTTTATACCCACTAATTTATTAGATAATCTTGTGGTTTTCTTCATAATGTGTTTTGATTGGTTTGAGCCGTAAAAGATAGAGGTTTCTAATTTCATGTTGTAAAGGTCAATGTCACTCCATTGAGGTGTCATTGAAGGAATAAATTCTAGTTTACAATTTTAAAAGAAGATGAGAATCATGTTTTGGGGTTAGTACTTACAGGGTGATGAATATGAGTTTACAGGTTTACATATTTTGAATGTCCTTTCTTATATAATGGAAATATAATAATTAGTTTAATTAATTTTACTCATATTTTAATGTGATTATTGGATGGGTTTTACCAACATAATCATGAAAAATTGAAGATATTTGATGATGGAAAATGGATTCTTTCTCTTGGAATAGATAATATCAAAATATGGTTATATCTATATCGATAAAAATAGATATTTCTGTAATATAAAAATAAAGAATCCTTGATTTGTTCGGTATTATAAGAGAGGTGTTCCTTAATATACAGAGGATGATGATTAAATAATGAAATAACACTACTTAAATATATTTCTAATTAATGAATTTAGATTTTACAGAATGAATCATGTATTGTGGTGTTGTTTTTAAGGTGATTTTCACAGCCAGTTTTTGAAGGATAAACACTTTGAGATCAAGGGGTGGCCATCTATACTTAGTTCATCAACAAATACAGTAATGTTTATTTACGTTGGTGTGTGCTTCAAAGTTATTTTCCTTTTTTATGTAGTAAAAAGATAGGGGAGTATGATTGTGGGATTAGGTAGGTAGTAAACTGTCCCTAAATCATCTCAAGGGAAGTTACCCCAAACTTGGAGAGACTTAGTATAAACCCATCACAAAACAAAGAGTTTATTGTGTCTTAGTTCATTTACATATTATCACTGTATGCTCCTTGTATTAGCCTAGTGTGGGTGAACCTTGTAAATTGCGGTGTCTTTTGTACATGTTTTTTTGAAAGGCATAAATTGGTGACTGTGGGTGAGGTACCCACCTGAATATTTTAATTCATACGGGCTATGATTAGATTATAATTTCTTTTAATCCTAAAATATACATGCTACAATTAAAAATTACAGTTAAATTGCATGGTCGACACCATGGAGAAAGATTTGATAGGAAAGGAACTAGCACATCGTACCCTTTTGTAGGAATCCTCACAAAATAGACCGGGTATGGGATTTGATTAATACTATTGAGTCTTATTTAGGTTTCAGAAGAATTTAGGGAAAAATGTAAGTTTTAGGGTTCAAGTATAAAAGTATAATCTTGATCCTATCTTGGAATGATACCAAGGATTAGGTTGTGAAGCAGTTCAAAGAGAACTAGTTAATTATGGTAATAAAAAAAATATATATCTAATATAAAACTATACCCTGGTCCATATATAGATAAAAACCAAGAAGCATTAAGAATGGATTCTATGGTAGAAATTATCACAAGCTAATGGTCATAGCCTACTCGACCATAATCAAGCTAGTTTTGGTCATTTAAACATCCCATGGTCAGGTTTTCCTAAAATAATTGAGTAAATAGTTTTTATGCTACCTGATTACTGGCGTTTGGGTTACCAAGTTATGATTTAGTGATTCATTAAGTTTAGAACACCCCCACTATCAACCCTTACACAAAGTGGTTTATCCGATCAAGATCGTAATAATTAAGACTAAATAAAGAGTTGCAGACATGCATGGAAAATTGATAAAGCATTTGAAATATGATAGTTAAAAATCAAGGGCTTAAGAATCAATCAGTTTTCAATTATAATAAGTAATAAATCAATAAAACACTTACTCGAAACAATAATCATGAAATAACATATTGTGAAGCTACTGTTAAATGAGAACAGTAATGGTAAACAGATGTCGAATGGTGAATGGTGACGAACTAAATGAATAATGTGTGTAGAATAATCAATTGTGCGTGGATTTAATCAAAACAGCAATAAAAAATTTCTAGATTCAAGTTCTGAGAGAATATAAGGAATAAATATTAGAGATAATGAGAGAAATTTAAGGAGAAAAATAGTTATGTGATGCTTTGTGCATGCTAAAAAGTAAATAGTCAGGGAATTATATGATGTGTAATCTGATCACATCATGTAATCTCAATCCATGGTTTTCTCCAAGTATTTTTCATTTGGTGAGAATATCTACCTAAACGAATGATATTTAGAATATTGACACATCTCAAAATGTGTACTTACGACTCACGACATCCTTCTTCTCATGACTAGATGTTTTTTAAGAAATGTTATTCAATATTACATGATGTGAATTAGATATTCACGTCATGTATTATTTTCATGACTTGTAAATTCTTCATGACTTTCTTTCTGACTTGAGACATGATTTGAATGAATCCTACATGTCCCATATGTGATTTCATGACATGTAATGTTCACTTTCTGTCTCATTTC
This sequence comes from Viscum album, assembly GCA_963277665.1. Lineage (NCBI taxonomy): Eukaryota > Viridiplantae > Streptophyta > Magnoliopsida > Santalales > Viscaceae > Viscum > Viscum album. The sequence goes on from OY728155.1 coordinate 882,626,505, forward strand.
ACATCTTTTAATTTTAGTCTTGGAAGACTAATTATCTAAAATAATTAACACATACCCAGTTCATTATAATGTTAAACATGAATAAAACACAATTAAATGACATCAAAATGTTTAACCAACCTTATATTATCAAATTCTTCCACATTTAAACAATTTATTTTCCACAATAAAAACAATCTCAACATGAATTTTAAAATAAAAAAATTTAAATCAAGAAACATTCCTTAAAACCTGGAAAATAACACGAACTATAAGATGAAAATGTTAGTCATTTAGAATCAATATTTTAGAGAAAATCAATCATGCCTTATAGTTTAGTTTTTTATTTATATTTTATCTTTTAATTACAATCTAAAAAAAATTTCTTAAATCCTATACACATGTCTCTATTTATCTCACAAATATTTTTCCCTCACCACATGAGGTAAAATGTAACTACAGTTAGTATCGTACACAGAATATATGTTCCTATCCATAAGCATACATTGGTTATATACTATCCACATTATGAAGATGAATACAAAATTAATCATGAGTGATTCAACAAAAAGTGTTCAAATAAATCTATGGCTCAGGGAAGATGGGTAGAAAGGGAAAATTAGGATAAAATGTAAAGACCCGTAAATTTCAAGGGAATTTTTTTTAATTTTCATTGGAATTTTACGAGTGCGCAGTTTTTGACGGCACCTGATTCTGACACCTGGTGTGCTCGGAATCATTTTCCGAAGTATATATTGGGTACGTTCAGTGAACGAACGCGCGAGTTTTCCTAACTTTTGAACCGGTGCTCAGAATTGAAATCTGAGGGCACCGATGAAACAGCAATAACGGTAATTGCTTAGGAAGACTTTTTCTGGAGTTGCGTTTGCTTGGGAGGAGATGTTAAAATAATGTGAGGAATGAAAATAAAATTGTTTTACAATTTATTTTTATTTCTTTAACCGATGGTTAAGCGTTGTGGAATAGGAAGATGCAAGGAAGTTGGGGTGGGGTCCACAGGAGCCCCACCTTTTCAAATTCCTCAAACCTCCCATTAAGTTTGCGAACCCCCACTTTTTGTGTAACACACCCGCACCCCTGTTAATGATAGGTCAACTCTCCCAAATTAAATGGACTGTTAAATATCTATTCAATTAATATAATTAATTGGATGCGATCTTTGATTTTTCTTTTATTGATGGTGTGTGTGTGTGTGTAAATAAAATAAGACAAAGTCTTATTTTATCGTGGGGGATTCACTGTTTGGAGGAGAGAACCCTTGAATATTTTCTTCTTCCTTCTTGAAGAACAGGAAGAACACCGAAGCTTCGACGAAGAATGTCGTCTCATCTTTGCATATTCTCTCCACGTCGAAGGAATCGAGATGCCGTATTCTTCATCAGGCGAACACCAATGACACTTACGGAACCTCATACAGCGACTCCGTCTTCCGCGACGTCTTTTTCCCGCGACGATCCTCGATCGACGAATCCATCGAGGTAGGGGTTGTTTTGAAAATGATAATACTCCCATGTTTGTTTTCTTCCAAAACATGAACACGGACCAACTAATTAACAAGTTGATCCGCAGATTATTATTGCGGGTTGGGATTTATCATTTGCTGGGAATTGTTTGGAGTTGTTTCAAACTACTAACGCGGTGGGTACAGATCAACGAACAAGTCTGAACCCACAATTTTTCTGTTCTTCATGCGCAGAGTTTTTGGCAATGACGGAACCGGAACGGAATGGCGACTGGAGGCCTTCGAAGTAATGTAAAGGTCCCGGGAGAGCCGTAGGTGCAGACAACGGGCAAATCGGACCACCGTAGCGTGTCCGGTGATCCGTGGAAGACGCTGCCGGCGAGCCTCCAAGAGGAACCGCCGCGGCGGTAGGTGGATGGATCGCGCGGCCTCGCGGGATCCGGAGGAGGAGGATGCGGCGCTTGCCACATCCGTGGGTCGCAAAAGGGGGGAAACGCGTCCCACCTGCTCGGCCTCTGGCCGAGCTAGCGCACCCCCCCCCCCCGGCCGGGCCGGGGCGGGTCGCGCGGACCGGGTCGGGCCGCGCCCCGCCGGGCCAGACTCGGACCCAGGTCTGGTCGACCCGGTTCGGGCCGACCCAGGGGTGGTTGGGTCGGGCCGGGCCGGGCCCAGACCCCCCATTTCTGACTGTTTTCAGTCATTTGCCCATATATTGGGCTTCAGACCTCTGATCGACGCACCGTTAGTGGAGTTGGGATCCTTGGATCGAGACGGTCATTTCGGTATATTAAACTCAAGGTTTCAGAGAAATTTGGGTACGGCAGGGGTCGTTCGAACACGAAACCAACCGGGCCCTCGGAGCAGAAACGCTTATAACTTGAGCTCCGGACGTCCGATTGACGTGACGTCAACTTTGTTGAATTCCTATTAGTGAGACGGTTCTTTTGGCTTACTCCTCTCGAGGTTTGGGCGCAGTTGGAGTGTGTTCGGGTTGGTTTTGACTTAAAAACCAACCAGGCCCCTGGAACGAAAAAGCCAATAACTCTCAGACCGGGTGTCCGATTGACGTGTCGTCTATCGCGTTGTGTTCCTTTTGACATGACAGAACATTGTGATACATCATATCTGGTCTAAGTGACAGTTGATGTATCGACCTCTTGGCTCGGGAGGCGGACCCTCCTGGAACGAGCCTTCTGTGTGCGGAAACCCAAGAGATGGCTGAGACTTGACGACTACTGATCGATCGACTCGTAGTGTTTCAATAGCCCAGTGGGAAGCGCCTGGTTGTAGAGGCAGACCCACGGAGGAGGAGCGCCTGGTTGTAGCGGCAGACCCGCAGTACTCAACAGAAGGAGTTCCTCTGTAGGCTATGAGGAGGAGCGCTTGGTTGTAACGGTAGACCCATGGTGGGAAGCGCTTGGTTGTAGTAGTAGGCCTACAGTACTCGACAGGTGGAGTACTACAGCAATTCAAGGTTAGTGGGAAGCGCTTGGTTGTAGCGGCATGCCCACTATACTCGATAGAGGAGGAGTTCCCCAGTAGTTATGGGTTCGACGGTGAAGAATTTCTTACTGGAATCCTCCGTGGGTTCAACAGTGAAGAATTTCGTACTGGAATCCTCTGTGGGTTCGATGGTGAAGACTTTCGTACTGGAATCCTCTGTGGGTTCGACGGTGAAGAATTTCATACTGGAATCCTCAGTGGGTTCGATGGTGAAGCCTTTCGTTCTGGAATACTCAGTGGGGTTGACGGTGAAGACTTTCGTACTGGAATCCTCCATGGGTTCGATGGTGAAGGCATTCATACCGGATTCCTCCGTGGGTTCGACGGTGAAGAATTTCGTACTGGAATCCTCCGTGGGTTCGACAATGAAGACTTTCGTACTGGAATCCTCCATGGGTTCGACGACAACGACAACCTTACTGGAATCCTCCATGGGTTTGGCGAGGATGACTACAGTACTTGTATCCTATGTGGGTCTGATAGTTTTGACCTATGTTGTAGTATCCTATGTGGGTCCGACAGCTTAGCTGGTCTAGTATCCTACATGGGTCCCATCTTATATGAATCAGTGGCTACATATGATCATCTCTATCACCTTACGAAGAAGTTTACCTTTGTGAGCTGAGTCTTGACTTTCAATCATCATCTTCGATATGATTGACTTTCTTTCCTGTGTGGATTGGGTTGTACTATCCTGTGTGGATGTGATCGAACTTGGGCTCGGATGTTGGAGCCGAACTGGAATTGATGACTTAGGTATATGTATGGGCATATACCTAAGTAGTGTTGGATTTTACTTTGTGATTGTATCTTTTAGTTTTGGATTATACTTTTTGGATTCTGGGGGACCTTCGGGGGTCCCGGGGTCCCTACTGAGTAGCGTATACTCACCCCTGCACGGGCTATTCCACCACTACGTTGGGTTGGATGCAGACGACGGACATCGCTGATCGTGGTTGAGGCTTGTGGAGCAAGTCGGTACCTGGAGGTGGACCACTGGGCGGTATGTACACGGAGCGGACGGTTGGACCCGGGGAGATGAGGAGGCTATCTATACCCACCCTTCAGGTTGGACTTCCAGTGGACGGCTCGACGTTGCTGCTTTACTTTCAGTTGTCGTACTTTCTTTCCAGTTGTACTTTACTTTGAGTTTGGGTTTGTATTCTGGCCCACTTACTTTTCCGCACTTTCTATTGTACACAGTGTTACTTAGTGTTTACTTCTACTGGCTTACTCTATGGTGTTTGTTTACTCTATAAAGGAAATTCCTCCCCCTTTTGTCAGGATTTACGCCTTTGGTGCTATTCGCCAGCCCCTGGCCTTTGGGAGGCGGGCTGGGGGTAGTCACGGCACGGGCCCCGAGGACGGGTCGTGACATGAAAAATGTGGTAATATCTAATGTTTACTGCATAACAAGCGGGAATAGTGGACTGAGATGGTTCCTTCATGATTCAATAGTTTCCATGATCTAAATATCTCAAATTGAATCCATGAGTGTATTAATTATTTATCAAAAATATAATCCATTTCATTATTATTATATTTTTTTTATTTATTTTTCCAAACTCATGTTTAGGCTAGATCTCATATACATCCCCTAACCACATATGATCCTTCAGGGGATTCATCAGTCTAGAAATGATGATTTTTTAACATTTTTAATACACAACCCAAAATATTTTCTTTTTCTTTTTATATTTTTCAAAGGAACATGTTAAGAATAAATTCCAAAAATAATATATGGATCATAATAAATCAGTAAGGTATATACCAGAATACATCTTATTAATCAAAATATCGAATATCTATTGGATAATAATCCCCTCACAGTTAGTCAAAGTAAAATCATGTATAAACCCAAGAGCATGATAAAAATGTGTAATTGATTTGGAATAGTTGTATCCTAAAAAGGGAATTTATTGAATCTATAGGATAAATGAATGAAAAAAATGTATAGTTGGTATCAGAAAAAAGTGGATCAATAAGGATTTAATCAATCCCTTTAAAATTATATTTTTTCAATCATAACCTTGATAAGATCTCATTGAAGGTTCTTATAGGATTACATTTCGCAGGAATTAGTCATGAAATATGATCATAAAAGAAAATAAAATCGTATACTCAAAATCCTCTTATGAATGAGAGTATACATTAATAACATTCAATTTCTCAAGGTATAAAATAAAGTAATAAGTAAATCAAGAGAAATTTCAAAAATGTTGAATTTGAATTAAATTATTAGAACAAACAATAATTCTAAAAATCTTAACATGAGCAATACATGGATTTCAATAATTTCCAACTTATCATTATATTTTATTTAAATGGGTGAAATGAGATTTCAGTTTTAAATCTTTCATTTAATGAAAAATGTCTCATAGATATATGAAAACAATTAAAAAATCCATGTCTATCAGCATTGAAGATCAAGAAAGACTCCCCCACACTGAAAATGACACAATGCACACACTATCCTGGAATGTACCATGGGAGAGACATGATAGATATAACATATAGAAAATGAAATGGAAAATTTGAAAATATATGTTACAGAATTGAGGGTTCCCTATAATGAATGTCATTCCTTGTTAAAACATGGGGAATCTTGATTTTGAATTGGTATACCAGTATAATGGGTTAGAAATAAAAATCATTCACTAGAAGAAACATTATTCTATAGATTTTAAATATTTTTGAAGTAGTAATATTGGCTGGTGCACACTATGAATAATAATGAAATATATCATAGAGACATATAGATATATGGGTACAATGCATTTCAAATAGACCAATGATAAAAAATTCCACCAAAAGGAAAGAAATCCAAATTAAAAGACTAAAAATGAGGGAAAAAAAGAAAATACAGGTTGTCTCCCATAAAGCGCTAACAACGATGTCTTTATCCAGAAGGATGTTCAAAGGAATCAATCATGTATGGTTTATCTGGTTTAAAAACCTCTATCACATAAAGAAATGGTGGCTATGTCATCAAGATCATATGGACACTCAATGGGATTAACCACTACATGAGTGTGCTAATTATGATTTTTTTTGTGGAAGGAGTCACATCTATTCTCATCATGGTTTTGGTGGCTACTAAGAACATATCTTTAGTGATATCTCCTCAGGATATTACTGAGTCATCCGTAAAATGAGGGAAAATGTGGATGGAATTGGTGATTCAATAACTATATAAGAGGCATAATATCTAGACATAGATACTATAAAATTGTAATGAAATGAAAAAGAAGCCAGTCAATAGTGAATCAAAGTAGTATCCCATGTATATAATAAGTACAATGATACATTAGTGATTTGTAATACAGATAGTCCAAAAATATGAGCACCTAGAAATATTAAAAAAATAGGGGAGGGGATAGTTATATTCTACTAGAAATCAAAATCATATAGTTTCTCATCTAAATTCCTCTCCCGAATAGTGGGTTACTATAGTTGTCGCAACATATCAATAAAAGAAATAAAAGATGGGGCTGGATGATCAACTTATGGTGGGTGTTCCATGGTGTATGAAGTTGTATCTGTGGTTGGAGGTGGTGAGGTAGTGATCTGAAGTGTTTCTATGTATCTTGATGTTGGATCAATGAATAGAACCATAGTTAATGGTTGTAGGGATGGGCCCTTCCCCCCTCTAGGCTTACTCTTCCCAAAAAATCATGCTGAGAAGTAGGAACTGTCTTCTTGGATTGATTTTGGGCCATGGTAGTGCCTAGGGTAGAGATGGTGGATGATTATGGGCCTACTAGATTAGTAGTCTTAGTAGCTTCAATTGAGGATGTGTATGAAGGGGTTCTAAATAAATAAGAATCTATGAAGGGGATACTCGGGTGGTCGTTAAGTTTTTGCAGAATATCTAGGATACAAAAAAGCATAGCCTAAATATATGATGGATAATATGGGGTAAGTAGTGCTTTGGGAAAGCTGGTGGTGGAAGGGGAAGGAATATGAGTGGTTTCAGGGGTGGTAATATTATTGGTATCTGCAAGGGATGTTTTATAGGTGAAAGATGCATGGGTGGTGGAAGGATCTAATGTGGACGATGTAGGTGTATGGTTGGCTATATGATCTCCGAGTGCCTGTCCAGCACCCTCAAAGTATCCTAGAACCTAATGATAGATGTCACTATCTTTCATCAGTATATTCATCATGTGATATAGGAGGAAGTTGATCGAATCCATTCACCTGAGATAGTTGAGGAGAAGGGAGGCATCCAATATTTTGAGATGTCGTGCTATTTGGGTGATGAAGGATCCACCCATAAGCATACCTCATGTCCACTGTAGATGTCAATGAATGTAGAAGGTGAACAGTGATGTCATTTTGATGACATGGCCACCCATGGTAGAAGTGTGGGTGAGTATATCTAGATTGATAAATTTACTTTGAGACTCATCATGTGAAAACCCGGAATAAGTCAATGCCTGATAAAAAAGAGTTCTTAAACTAGGAGCGATGTAGATTTATTAATTTTAGAATTGTGATCAATATGAATGTTCTGAGCAATCACACTCTAGATTTATTTTTCATCTGACTTTCATAGATTTATATAAAAGGTCAAGAATGCCTCAAAAGTGATGAATTCAGTAGAATAAATATTAATCATGAATCCAAACCCAATGAAGGATAGTTCATGTAATTTTAAACGGAGTTGAAGTAGAGGATTTGGATGAACACCTAAAAAGTGGCCATTAAGTCACTGAATAACTCCCTATGGGGATCCTCATGAACATCGATAATAGAGGCAATGTACAAAAAATCAACGAGGTGGAGGAACACTTGGAAGATGTTGAGGTGGGAAAAGACTTCCAAATCCAACATTTTGTTGGTTTTCATAGGCTTTTCTAGAAATATGTTCAGCATGAAATTTTGATTTGGGTTAAAAAAATGAAGGATGAGAAGTAGGGGGGAGATAAACATACTATGAATAACTGGACATTGAGTGGGAGACTTTGGTGGTCTATGGTATTGTCGAGGCAGAAGTAGAGGTAGAGTAGTCTGAAACAAGTGGTTTTGGAGGTGTGAAAACCCTTCAACGCTTGAACAGAGGTGGATCCTTAAATCAAGGCTCAGATTATACTATAGTAGTGTTCAATATCTTCATGTACCCCATTTCATGTATGAAGGATTATATAATACAAAAATGGATGATAAAATGAAGGGTTATGAGTGAGGGAGGGATGGAGGAGGATGTTATAGTATGGGGAAGGTGAGGAAATGAAAGAGGTAGGAGAGGCATGATCGAAGGACAGTAGGTGGTTGGGTGTGAGCGGTGGGATAGGGTGGGGATGGGGGGATATGCATCACTACCCCTGGGTTCATGAAATAAATAATTCATGGAATTTCTTGAATTTTATTTTAGTACAAAATGTGTAATTCAAAAATTATTTTTTATGGTCGTGACCCATAAACATCCTGTAGTTTGTTACATGTAGTGTAATTTTGTAATTTTTCACAAATTCGAACCAGAGTCTGGCCCCTTTATCTTATCATGCCCTAGGATAACTTAATCCTTCTTTTTTCCTATTCCAGCCTTCGACAACCAATCTAGGGTTTCCTCATAATTAGTGCTTCATTTAACATCAAGAACTTGACTTAGTGGTGCTTAAAAAAATTTCCAAGTGATGAAACACACTATTGTGGAATGGTTCCTAATATATATTCAATAATAGAATGTTGAACTTTAATTATGGTTCTACTATTTTGATATTCAATGACCCCTTATTGGAATACTTGTATGACCATTAATGGGCCTGACCATTAGGATATGAGCTTCCCAGGGAACTATTTTAGTAAGAGTTGAATAGTAAAACCATATTCCTTGGTAGAAAAATTCTTCCCTTGATCTGATGATCATTCCATTTCATGGTTTTCTATTTATAAAATTTTCAACTTCTTATGAGTTCTTTTTTATCTCTTCTAGTCCATATTACTATAGAATTATAACCTCCCTAGTCTTTCGAGAATCCAAATTCAATAACTTAATTTCCAAGTTTGATCAATTCACTAGTTCTATAGGAAAATGGAATTGTTATTCATATACTAATTATAAGGCGGTGGTATCTATTGATGTTTTGTATGAGGTGTAGTAATCCTAGAGTATATCATATAAAATGAAAATCCATTCCTTTCAATTTAGATTAAATTCTTTTTTTGAATTTTTTATTTACCTAATTTGAAGATCAACCTTCCTACTTGTTTTTAAGTGGTAGGGAGTGCCTGTCTTATATTAGATTATGTACATACCCAGTAGTACTTTAATATATTTATTGGTAATTTTTTTTATCTAATCTGTAATGAGTAGTCTGGGAAATCATAATCTTAAAAATAAAATTTTCATTAAGCAATTCATGGAAACTTTTGTAGTTTTATAAGTGGTATCCTTATCTTCTACCCATTTAGAGATTTAGTCAATGCCAATAAGGATATAAAAAACTCCATGTTAATTAGGGAATTGACCCATGAAATCTAGCCCCCAAACATCAAATTCAAAAACTTCCATGATCTAGTTTTTTAGAAGTTCATTTCATTCCCCAATGGTATAATTTTTTTTGGCACTAGTCACAATTTTGAAAATAATTTCTTGTATCTTGATATAGGGTCAGAAAATAATTCCACGTTGAATGATATTTTTACTATGTGTTCTGGTCCATGGTTCCCTCCAATTGGTGATGCGTGACACATGTCTTAAAAACTTTGGATCTCATCTTCTAGGATGAAGGTCCACATTAATTCATTAGCTCAATGCTTTAAAATTAGAATCTTATCCTAGTAGTAGTGTGATTTCTCAATAAAAATATCCTCCTCTACTACTGGAAGAGGTCTGGGTAATGATATCCCATGGTGAGATCATTTTCAATTTTGGAAAACCATGTTCATGCCGTTCTTTTTAGTTTGAAAATAATTTCATTAGGGAATTCATCTGTGTTGTCCAGACTATTATCTTCCTTAATGAGGTGAAATTAGAGTCTATATAGGTGATCAGTGAAACCATTCTCCATCCTATTGGATTGTTTGATGATGATATCAAATTACTATTGCAATACGATCCATCATATCCTTATTGGATTGGAATCATTTTTACTCATTCGGTATTTTAGGGAATCATGATTAGTGTACACAATCAAATTTTAACAAACTATATAAGAGAAAAACATTTCGAATGCAAGGAGTACTATTACAAAGACATTTTAGTGGGTTTTTAGTTTACCTGCTCATCATTCATGGTGTTACTAGAATAATATATGGGATAGAAAGTTCATTCAGACTAATATCCTAATATGATGACCATAGAGAACACACTCACATCACACATCATCTCAAAGCCTTTTTCCTAATCTTGTGAAATGATAATATAAGCGACCTCTATGATTTTCTTTAAAATGTTGAATTCCTACAAAAAATATTCACTAAACTCAAAAAGAGCACCATTTACTAATAGGAATGTCATATGGTGGAATAATTTTGTTAAATCTTTCACGAATCAATGGAAGAACCCAACATGGCCTAGGAAGGTCATTATTCCTTCAACTGTTAAGGGATCAGGTAGATATTTGATCACATTGATTTTTCTAGGGTCCACATAGATTTCTTAATTATATAGTTTTTTCTAATGAATATGCCTATATGAACCATTAAATATAATTTTTACCATTTTAAAACTAAATACTACACTTAAATGTGTTGCAATACTAGTTCAATATTTCTTAAGAACACATCAAAGAATAATCCATATACTAGAAAAACATGAAAAAAACATCCAATAGTTACTCCACCATTTCATGGACCATATGTGTCATACACCTTTGAATGTTCCTCTATGAATTACTTGTACAAAATTATATGTGTCTGTAGGTTAAGGTATCAAATGGACATGTGAATGTTGTTTTTAGAGTAGTCATTTGAGAGAACTGTAGTCTGATTGTATCCTGAATATCCATCAAGGAAATAATAAAATTAATGTAATATGAATATTTAAAAAAAATTATCCCTAAAATGAAAGATAAAATTATATCTTTATGTATCTATATTTAAATTCCAATAGTCTATGAAAACTTGAAATCTATAGACAGTGTGAGTCAAATCAATTCATTTTAATCATTTTTGAAAACTGTATGGCCACCTTTCATTGGAACTGTTTATTGAGGACTCATCCACTCTCCTTCAGAGATTGAAAAAATCATTCCCGTGTCTAGAATATTCAATACTTATTTCTTAAATACCTCATTCATTTGTGGGGTGATTCACCTCTGGGGATGGAATTTGGGTTTCACATTTTCGTCAATAAAATTACATGAGTTCTTAATGTGGGTATTATACCTTTGATGTTATCTGCCTCCCCTAGAATTGAATTTTTATGTCTTTGTAGATATTTGATCAACTATCACTATTGTGCCTATTTCAGATCTTAGTTAATGATGTCTAGTTGTGAAACTATAGTCTATAGAAAAGAATAATTTAGTGTGTTTATGAGAGGTTTCAACTCCATTATCAGTGGATGAATAACTGATAGTATAAAAGGAGGGATCATGCCCCTTATGAGAGGTTCGATATAGTTTTTTTCCTCAAGATCATACTCCTCTCATTTTTTAGAAGAAAACTCATCACTACCATTCTCTATGGCCATGTAGTCATTCATATCATTAGTGTGAAAAATAGAATAGATGTTACAAGAATCATATGGTTGTTTTGTAGCATTGACATGGATAAACACTAATTTTTCATCACCTGCTCTGAATGTCAGAATCCCTTGATTCACATCAATCATTGATATCTCAGTGGCTAGAAATGGTCAACATTGGGTAATGAGAATGTATACTTCTTCTCCAGGTCCAAAATGAAGAAGTCTGTCAGGTAAATGAATTTAGTATTTTTTAATAGAACATTCCCAAGAATACCTTGAGGATACATTAATGATTGTCTAGATAATTTTAGTTCCATTCTATTCATATTGAGTTCCTTTAGTCCAATCTTGAAATATACACTCATTTTAATGAGGTTATTTCAAGATCCTAAGTTGCATAGGTCCTTTCTAATGTTTCATTATCCTATGGTACATATAATTGAAAAGATTCTAGGATCTTTTTTTTGTGGACATTTATATAGAACAACAATAAAGAACTCTTAATTTATTTAAGTGACTCTCATGTCTTCCATTTTTCATTTTTTGTAATGAAGTTACATGATAATGTTTTCATAGAAAGGAATTTGGGAAACCACTTTAGTAAATGAAATTTTGATGTGAATTTTCTCGAACACATCCAAATTTTTTTTATAGTTCTCTTTTATCCTTCTTTATCTCATTAATTATGGAATGGTTAGAGTTGGTTTGTAGGCTAGTGGTGTAATATAATTATTCTATTTATTTTTATCCTATATTGATGATTTTTTGGAGGTGGTGATCCAATATGTTTATCTTGATCATATTTATTTACTATTTTTTCATCCCCTTTAATAATTTTTGCAGGTTTCTTTGGTGACATTGCCTTTTTATTCATCTCCTCCACTTTATTTCTGAAAATTTATCACTTTTATTCTCCTTAATACCTTTATATTTACCTCTACCTTAGGGTATGTATCAGTATTACCATGAAGAATACTTGATAATCTATCGGAAAAACGATTTGATATTTGACCCATTTGATGTTAGGGATTTTGGAGCAGAAACCATTGTTCTTAAATTTCATTTTATTTTGTGGTCACCTTAGATTTTTATTTTGAACAATTTTTGTGAGGAATGTTTTCAATTTTCTCATATTTGAAGTTGGTTGTGGCAGTCTTTACAGAGCTAGTTGAAATTGTTGCTAACCAATAGGAGGAAATTATTTTTGGGGTACTTGTTGAAGAGTACTAGGAACATGATTCAGAGGTGTATAAACATGTGTTACATGGTTCATATATGGTTCTTAAACCCTTCAATATAGTTATTAACCGTGATTATTTTGTTTCACCTTTTTATCAACCCTCTCTTGATAATATTGTGAAAATTTCGGGTTTGGATGGTTTTTTTATTATAATTAACATAACTACAAACGTGGATTTTTTGTTCATAAAATCCTACCATGAAATCTTGATATAAGTGTGGAAGACTTCACATTTCATTGGATTAAATCTCAAAAAATTTAGAAGGGGGATGTGGTGTAGCAGGTAGCAGAAATGATTCCAACTTCTTAGTCAAGGCCTCTACTTGTATAGCTAGATGGGTGGTTTCATCCACATGATGGATTCCGAGATGAGGCAGTCATTGATCTCCCTACCAAATAATGTCATTGTGTGAGACCTTGTCTAGTAGTGCTCGTCCTGCTTCATGTTTCTTCAACATCATTCCACTATCAGCAGGGACATCTACTACTGTATGCATTGTGTGTTGGCGACCTTTATATTATGTTTTCAATTGGAACCACACATCATGTCCATGATGTAGGAATTTATTAGTATGTTTTTTTAAAGTGATCCCATTTCTCCCAAGTTGTTTATATATCCTTTTGAAAAATTCTTTGGATTTCATTTCGATGTTTACAAGTCTGTATAGGTGGAAAATATTTATCCAGATACTTCTTGGATAGTTCATTCCAATTCATGATGGACTCAGGATCTTGACTCTTTATCTGATCCATGGATCTATCGCACAAGGATAATGGGAATATTTATAATCGTATTTCTTTAGAGTACAATACATGGTTGTGGATGGCATTACATACTTACAAGAAGTTGGATATCTATTCATGAGTATCCCCGCTCTGATGTCCGCTGAACTAACCCATGTTTTGGATCATGCTAATGAGCCTTGGTTTGATTTCAAACATATGTTCCTAGAAAGGAGGGATCACAATAATACGTATGTCACCATTTATTGATAAAAATATTAAATCCATAATGGTGTGCTTTAGTTTCATGTTGGGATAATCTCCTTGAATTTCAAGCAAAACAGACTGCATGATTAGTGGGTTGGGACATACAGGATTATTGTAGGCTACAACACTTGAATTGGTGAGTGTAGAATGGTACCTTTGAATTTCTGGTACCATGGTAAGTAGTTCTTGGATGTTAATGATATTTTAATGATATATAGGGCCTTTATTAATTTAGTATTCTAGGAGAATAAGGGCATAATGGTTTCCTGATGATAGAAGGAAAGAATAAAAATGATATTGGGGGCGGGTGAGGTAATCCTGGGTTTGATCTGAAGGTTCTTACACATAATAATAGTAAAATAGTCCCTGAAAAGGATTCTATAATTTAACATGATTATATATTTCCTTTAATTCACACATGCTATGTTTTGACTAATGTTTCTTCTAGTTTAAAACTATACTTTCTCTATTGAGGTATTATAGTGATATTGTGTGGGGGGGGGGGAATTGGAAAAGCATTACCAGGAAAGGAACAACGGCTTAAAACTATTGTGTAGGAGTCCTCAAAAAATATAATAGATTTGGGATTTGATTAATACTATTTAGTTTGGTTTAGGATTTTGGAAGAAGATATTGATCAGGTTTAGTTTCAGGATTCAAGTAAAACGGATAATCTCAATCCTAAATTGGATTGATCCTTGGGCTTAGGCTATGAAGTAGTTAAGAGAGCACTGGTTGATTATTTTCAAACCAAAAATTTATATCTAAGATAAAACTATTCCTTAGTCAAAATTTAATTAACAATATAGATCATTAATCGTAGATTCTGTGGTATAAAGTATCACATGATAACAATCACATCCTACTCGACTCTAATCAGGTGAGGTTTGTTCATTTAAACATCCCATGGTTATATTTTCCTAAAATAATTGAAAAAATAGTTGTTCTGTGACCTGATTAATATCATTAGGGTTATGAGTTATTAATTATATATATTTTTTGTTTAGAACACCGCTACCTTAAACTGTTATCCCAAAACACTTTAGCCACCCATTGGGGTAGTAATAAAGATTAATGAAACAACTACAATCATGCTTGTAAAATTGATAAAGTAGTTGAAATATGATAGTTTTCAATAAAGGTTTCAAAAATCAATTAATATAAAATCATAAAAAGTAATAAATAAATATTCCACTTACTTGAAATAATAAACAAACAATAATATAAGGAGAAGCTATTATCTAACATGAAAATTAATGGTAAACAGACATTGAAATGTGAATGACAATGAATAGAATTAAGAACGTGTATAGAATAAACAAAGAGCCTATATTTAATCTAAATGGTAAAAATTTATATATTTGGGTTAGGGTAGAATATAAGGAACAATGACTTCTGAAAACTAGAGAAATTAAATAGTAAAATAGTCACACTCTTTTGTGGGAGAACTAGAAAGTAAATTGTTGGTGAATTTCAAGAGGTGTGAAATTATCATGTCATGTAATCTCGATCCATGGGTTTATATGAGTATTTTGGATCTCAAAAAAATCCTTGTTTGTAAATTCAAGAATAATAATTTTTAATCATCTCATGATGTGTTCCTGTGACTCAAGACATACTTCTCATGACTTGAACATTAAGCAAGAAATGGTCTTGAATCATACACGACTTATGTTGGAGATTCACGACATGTAATATTTTCATTAATTTAAAATTATTCTTGACTTGATTCAATACATATGAAATTATATAAATGACTCAAACACATTGTGTAAGTTATTTCATGACATGTAATGTTAACTTTTTTTCCAGTTTTCACAGCTTTTCCTTGGAGTCATGGAAACCCAACTCCCTAAAATTATCAACACATAAGTGGTGCACTATCAATTTAAATATGAATAAACTTTAATTAAATAACTTTAACATTTATATAAAATTTTACCTTATCATTTGGATGAGCCAACATTGATTAAAATTGTTAAAGGAAAAGACAATGAAAATAAAAATCAGAACATCATTGAAGGATGAACATATGTCTAACCCTACTAATAATGAAATTACGATAATTTATATTGATTAGTGTTTGAGGATTACGTGTTTAATTTGGATTGATTTTCATACTGTGATTAACCCGCACTTACTTTATCTCTCACAAATGACCCATGTGGCCCTAATAGTATAACTAATTTTCAATATGAAAAATATAATTTTATTTTATCATTAGAGAATAAATATTGTTTTTAAAAAATCAACAATTTTATAGTTTCATATTTGAAGTAATTGTTGAATTTG
This sequence comes from Viscum album, assembly GCA_963277665.1. NCBI lineage: Eukaryota > Viridiplantae > Streptophyta > Magnoliopsida > Santalales > Viscaceae > Viscum > Viscum album. Next base: position 882,642,630 of record OY728155.1, read on the forward strand.
AAACATTTATTATCATTATAAATTAAAAATATTATATATTTTTATGAATTATTGTAAATATTTTCAAACCTAAATAGACCCACCCTTTAAGCCACCTCAACCCGCCATGTTGTGTTTTAGGAAAAACTGCATGTTGGCGTGTTTAAAGTTGGGTGGGATTTATCTCTATTCCAAACTGACCCACACTTCTACAAACCCTTAGTTTTAAATATGGAAATAGTTACTAATATTGATGAATTTTATAAAATGGGTTTTAATTAACAAATATTTAAATGAGTTTATGATATAAATATTTATAAGTATATTATTGAAATAAATTATGTACACTTATGAATTTATTTAAATTAATAAAAAAATACCAATTTAGGAATTTTCTATGTATATATAACAAATTTTTTACCAATATTTAATTATTATTATATCTAGTATTTTATTCATTAATGTAATATAATACCATTATATGAAATCTAACACAAACCATAGTTTTACAATAGATTGGTCCTTATCTTTTATTAATTTTGAACATTGTATTTAGGTTCCTTTTTTTGAGCATCCAAATAATAATCTATGAATAATAATAATATATTATCACTATTACTAATGGGAATAATTTATTAGTGAAATAAATAAAAATAATAAAAAATAATAATGCAACAAAAACAACAACAACAAAAATTTAATAATGTTATTATTTTTAATATTAATATTAATATTAATTAATTAATGCAGTTTGGGGTTTTTCTGAGATGTAAAGCCAACAGTTTATCTTGCATCTCACTAGGTCTCAAGTATTAGTGGACTAATTCAGAATAAGATTTCTAGGTTTATTGTGGCCAAAATTTATTTGGATACTATACTGGTGAGGAGTGGTGAGACATAGTGGGAGACAATGTGGCTTGACATGGGTGGCAGGAAAGGACATATGAATCACATCGCAATAACAATAGCGGTGGAACTAGGTGAGAAACTTGAAAGGGAGAGATATTTAGTCTTATTAACCTCCCCTTCACAAACATGGATTTCCTATGTGGTATAGAGGATTTTCTTGTGATAGTTATATGATATAGTACACAATGCAATGAGTCTAGATTCAATTGGTTAATTTCAATAAAATGGACCTTTTGGATATCTTTAGTTGAGCCTATAGTAAATATATTAATTGAGAATTTATACAAATTTTATCTATAAAAATATTTTTAGTATTTTCATGTAATTACTTATTTAAAGAGATGAGGCTTGACCCACTATTGTGTGTGGGTTCATGTGTGTCTGGGGTGTGTAATCCACTCAAGAGAATGAACATTACTATTATTTTTAGTTAACAATAATAGTGTAATTGCTAGAAAAATTAATATTTTTATTGATAATATTTTTTATATTTAATAATAATAATAATTTATACTAGATATAGGATATTACAACAACCAAACACACAAACACACCTAGACACCACAATGGGAAAATATTTATCCCTCCCGATAAATATTGACAGACACTCACTAGCCCTATTTTAGGTGATATTAATGGCACTTCAAAGCCTGGGATGTTGAAGGCAAGAATGATCAATGGTATGACGCGTCAAAGAACCTGACTATTATTGTGCCCACATGAATCATGGACAACCTGATCACCTCATGGTCTATTTACAAGAAGTCAGGCTCCATGACATGGTATCCATCCTGTTATCACTATGATCTGCATCATGTCATGATATGTTCTGAGTCCATGCGGAATGAACCATAGAGCTCTATGTGGAACTCCCAATGGGGAGACAATACGCCGAAAAAAACCTTTTTTCCTCATTTGTTAACAAGTTTATACTCTTATTGATCCCTTATAGATCCCCTAATGTTAAACCAACCACCACACCTACAATGAAGGCTCCTCATGGAGTGCCCTACTGTGCACCTTACCTGCGCCATGGAGCACCACATGGAGCTCCCCATAATTTTTGGGATATCCAAACATGATTATATATTACTAGGACACTCAACATAAAACATCAAGAAAAAAAGGTGATGGGGGTAGGTTAAATTATATGAGATTGACTTTCTACTCTTGAGACATCATCCCACCAATTCTATTTATCACCGAGTACCACACACCACAGGACCTCCCACCAATATCCCTACACTCTACATTTATCATATTATTTCATCACTCTTACACTATCAAAAAACTTTTATCACTAATATAAATATAGATTTTAATGTTTGGGTTTTAACATTAGTTAATACATAATATACATTAAAGGGATTTTCATATTTATAATTCATATAACTAACATTAAAACCCAATTATAAAGGGTTTTCCAATCGTTTATTTATTTAACCGACATTAAATACTTTTTGATAGGGTTTTAATGTTTTTTATATAAATATTAGACATGAAAACTTTGATGTGATAATAGTTTTATCTTTGAATGTGTGAATAACTAATGTTAAAAGGTAAAATTTAATCATTCAAAATAAATATTTCTGTTTTTTCATAGCATAGTTTCAAATTTTCAAATTCTTCTGAAATTCAATTACATCACAATGAAACATATTTTAATGTACATTATATAACTTATCATTTTTTTAATTCAATATTTTTGATATATTCCTCATTGATCCACATAAACATTATATCAATTCATTATTCGATTATTTCAACATGGTATTTATCAATATTCCCCCTTTATTTAGATTATTTATTATTATTTTTCATCATCGATTACAAAAAGAAAAAGGAAATTTTGCACCATAGTTTTAACATCATTTTTTTCTAAACTATCATTAAATGTGATACAAGAATATTTTTATGTTGGGTTTATAAAAACTAATGTCAAAAACTTCTATAAAATTATAATTCCCATGAACATGTCCTCATCTTTTCATTGGGAACATTTTGAATCCATGATCCCCTAAACTTGCAATGAAACATGATCACATTAAATCGTCAACTTTCCTTTGATTTCCAACTTCTATTTGTATATTTTCTCCTCAATATTCCATCCTTCATTTTTCTTCCACGTCCCTTAACATTAATCAATCAGTGAAAATTATAATTTTTGCAATTCATGGCAACAATCCTAGGTTTTTTACTCAATTTTATATTTCATTTTTATATCATACAAAGCCTTTTACCCATATTTTTATGCTTTTTGACATAAATGACCAATAAATTCAACCCAATGATCATGAGACATAGTGTATTTGGAAGATTAGGTTTATAAAATAACAACATGAATCGAAAATAAAAAATATATATTTTAATCACTATAATTATATAATAAATCCCATTGAGCTCCAAAAATTGTATAGGTTAATTTGGGGAATATATAAACAAAAGCGGAGAGCTATAAATCATAGTAAGGGAATAAATAGAGAAATAAAGCATAAACTTCGTGTGTTAAGGCATAACATAGTAACATAAATGGCATGAACCATGAATAATAAATTGGTGGAATAATATAAAGATGAAGGAACCATTAGAACATTTCAACATCAGAAAGGGGATGTAAGATAAAAAATTACACAATCATTAGTCAAGGCTAACCACTAAGACAATATCATGTGGTGGATAGAGTCCCATCATGGATTATGTAACCACATGGAATTCTATCAATGAAAAATTCCCTTCCAATAATTATTTCATATAGTATAAATCACATAAAATCAGATAGAGAGAACAAAAAAAACATTATAGATGAAGAATGAATGAAATAAGAGATATTTCTTGAAATTAAGGAATCTATACCAATGGAATAGTAACATTACCTTTGGAATAGTAATACTAACCTTATGAATATTAAACAATCCAATATAATTGTAACCTCACCTATGAATGTATAAATAAAATTTAGGTTCATTATAAAGGAAAATATGATATAATTATATCATAATGTAAGTAAATAAACGTTTTTAAAATGATAAATTATGTTTTTGTATTTTTGTGAAACATAAATTTTTATTTAGAATTTTATAATTAATATTATGATTTAAACTAAAATTTATTTTTATAAAAAAAAATTTAAATTAATTTGTTTTTTTCCTTTGATTATAAGACAATTTTATGAGACCCTAATTAAATTCTAAATGTGTTGTAAAATTAGTTATAATTTTAAAATATTTATATTCAAATAAATGATGATGATATTTAAAAACAAAATTTAGAATATTTAGAAAATTATTTAAATAAATTGAGTCTATTATTCAATACTACATGTAGAAAAATTGTATGGGTGAATTTTTAGTATTTTTCTAAAATAGTTGAAATGTTGGTGAATAGTGAAATACGACAACTTATAGTATAAGATAAATACATGAATTATAGATTTGTGGATAATTTTTGGATGATGTAAGAAAAATTAGTTTGAATTCACATCCACTAGTTACTGTATTTAGTCAAAATAATGAACAATGTATTTTTTCATGGACCAAGATAATAAAATAATGAATAGAATAATAAAAAAGCACCATTCTCCTTCACTATATTTACCACCTCTCATAATATATTCTCCGTACAACTATTAATCCTTGAACCTTGTAAAATTTATATCCAATCCTCTTACCAAGTCTCATTCCCACATATAACAGGTCAGGCTATCAAAAAAATTACCAAACTAAATTTTCATAAGGGGTTTCTCAAGGATACAAATTCATTAGGTAAAATCCTCTTTCGCTTTCTTTATTTTCATTTCACATTATTTTATTTTCTTATACTCTAATAACCTCATCTGTTAAAAAATGCATGATAACTCCAATAACTCATATAGAATTCAATTTTATTATGTTATTGTAAAATCCACCATCAAGTCTCTTCTACTCTTCCTTTTATTCTAAAAATTAATATATAATCTGTGAGGAGTTCATTTATCGCCTTATAGGATGTCAAGTTTCCAATTTCCTATACACTGTTAAGGCTATATATAAAAACAATTTATTGGTTAGTATAGATTTTAAAATTCAAGTTATAAGAATTTTTATATTTTTAAACTAACTTTTTTAATCAAATAATGAATAATGAAACAAAACTGATTTGTGATGATAAAAAAGCCACCAAAATAATATAAATGATTACCCCTAACGTATTATTTAATGAGTCATACTCACCCCAAATATACAAACGAATAATATAATTATTTAATATTATATATGTTAATTAATAGAATATAACATAAATTATAGATATATATTCCCACTTTACATTATCTTTTATACATTTATTCGAGTGATCCAATCCTGAAAACCATGGAAACGAACAATCCCAAATGAAGAAATTGTATTTTATAACTCGTCAAAAAGTCCATATATGATCATAAAAAAATATAATAAATCAAATACATGTATAAGAGGTTTTTAATTAATTAATTAATTAATGTATGTAAATATATTATATGGTACATTAAGATCAAGTGAGAACACTTTTAGACACAAGGTAAGGGATTCATTCCAAACCTCCATTTTTTTCCTTTGGGTTATGATTTCACACTCTTTATACCAATTTAATTTGTAATATATCTTATGTAATACTACTAAATTATATCTATATGTTAAAATAAATATGTTATTATTACTATTCTTCCTTCTTTGAAGGATAAATAAATGTTTTATAATGGTCTTTTCCCATTTACTCTCCATATAAATGCCCAAATTGAAGGGAACTTCTGAATTATTATTGATTTTCATGTACCATAAATAATATATTTTAAGACCCCATAATGTTTCTAAATTAAATCATCTTATAATGAAATAAAAACTATGTTTATTTATTGTTTTATACAAACAATTATGAATTTTTCATTTTAAAGACTCTTTAATGTTTTTCTCTTAAGACACACTAAAGTGAACCATTTCTAAAGATTCTTAAACACTATTTTTAAATATTTTTTTTCACATTATTTAGAAATTATTTGTCATTATATAAGACTATATTCCTTTTTTAATGTCCATTTATGATTTAAATCCTTTCTTTAATGAAATTTTTTATGATATTCCCTTTTGTTATGTGTTATGACATTTTTTGATACCCAATTATTTTCATGGGTAAAAATTATGTTTATACCTCATGATTGATTATTCTTGTGGAACACATATGTATGAAAATGTTTTGAAAGGTGTGCCCAGATACCACTGAAATACATTGGTTAATTTTTAGTCTCATGAGATGTGATTTTAGGACAGGGAGTGAACCTATTTTTTTATGGATATTTTTCCACCAAGTGTAATAGTCTTGGAGGTTAGTATTGACTCATTATTAGTTCAAATTTTTTGTTGTTTCCAAATTCATATAAGTCTATCATTAGATGTGTTCATTCTCTATATATTACTCTTCCTTATGATTATTCATGATTTTTTCCTTTTTATGTCATCATGTTATGCCTTCTAACCCATGTACTTCATTTTATTCCTATGTTTATAAGATAACTAGGATTTTTAAATCATCACTTTTATTTATGTATTTCTCAGCCTATATTATGAAAATATAAGAGATCAATGGAAGTTTTTATCTCTTTTGGATGATTAATATAAATATGTTTTTTTTCTATTTACATGTTTTCAGTTTTACATACCCAATCATGCAATGACACAAGGATTTTCAATCCTTGGCATGTTATTTGATGATTAATCTTGCATAAAATTAGGTAATGACATGTGTAAAAGGATAGGGTCACTATAGTTGGTATGAAATTAATGTATAGTTATGTTTGGAGATTAGTACTAGTGTATTTTAGTACGAACCATAGAGATAATTCTATCAGCATGGATAACCTAGATTGAAACTTAAAGTATCACTAGTTAGTATATACTCATAATTTACAAGTTTATCATTTTATGTTCGATATTTTAATTTTATTTTCTTAATAGCTATGTCTTCAGGCCTCCAAATTATACTTCCTTTTTTTATTTAATGGCTGGAAATATAAGAACCATGGATAATAATCATTGTGATAGGAAATGCGATGATTATCATAATCATAATCTAAATATGATGGTAACACATGATCAAAACTTCATGAGAGTACTTTATTTGATGGATCATGTTATTAATAATAACTTGAATCATGTGGAACACCCTCTATATCATAAGAGAGATAATGTTGTGGTTAAATCCTTTATGAGACAAGGGCCCCCAATCTTTAGTAGATCTTTAGATCACATAATTTTGGAATAATTGGTTACCTCCATTGTGAAGATATTCTTTATCCTCCAATTCGTAGAAGAAGATAACTTTATGTAGTTTTTTTATCATTTTTATGGGGAAGATTATTTGTGGTGGAAATTGATCAAGAACAGAATGTCCAAGGAAGAAATTTATTCCATAAAATGTGATGATTTAATGAAAATATTCTTAAATAAATATTTTCCAAGAGCCCCCCATCTTTAGAAGGAAATGAAGTTTCATAGATTGAATAAAAAATAAGACAATACAATCATGATATATATAGAAAACATCACAATGCTTTCAAGATAAACCTCTACATTTTTCATGAATGTAGAATGTAAGGTGGATAGCTTCTTTTTCATACCAAAGTTAAGACTATAAAAAGAATTGTTGATTCGAGACTTTGACATTCATGAGAATATTTTTGTTTGTGACCTTAATGTTGAAATTAATTTCAGATACTCTGAGTGGTCGATTGATAATAGTCAAAAAAGAGGAAAATGATTTTAATATGGGTGGATCAATATATAAATACCATAGTGGAAAGAAGACCCAACATCCCACATGTTTAAAGTGTTGGAAATAGCATCCCAGAAAATTCTTCAAGGGAACCAAGAGATGCTTAAAATGTAGAAGAGAGGGGTAAATGGCTAATAACTTCCAAAGGGATATAAAGAATCCCACTAATAAAGAAGAATTAATGTTGCTTAAAATCAACACACAGACTTTAGTGCAGTGTTTGAACTGCATGAAACATGGGAATTATGAAGGGCATTGCCCTAAGTCAAGGGTTATTAGACGAAATCAACATAAAAACCTCAATGGAAATAAGGAAGGTCATATGGTGTAACTATTTTGGATGTGTAAACCAACAATGATTTGTTAAAAGGTACACTAGTTATTAATTCAATATTAGTGAATATAATATATGATTCTATTGATATGAATTCTTTCATATCGTGGAAATTTTGCAGAACTATTAAAAAACCAACTTAAAATATGGTGGTTGAGTTATCTATGAGAATAAAAAATTCAGAAAATTATTTCATCCAATGTATATAACACATCTTTGATTAATGTTGCTGGATTGAAACTCCCAAAAAATACTTTCTTACTTCATTTGGTGGAGTTTGATGCAATATTGGGAGTGTATTAGATATCTTTCTACAAATACAACTTCAACTGTTGGGAAAGGGAGATCACTCTTCAAATCCTAAGGTATCCTCTAATTCTATACAAGTGTAAGGAGGAGGAAGAATCTCCATCAGATTCATTGTCTCAAAAGGGGATATTATTAAGATATGAGAAATCACATATAACTCATATGATTGATACAAAGGGGATGACCATGGTCAAGTACTTGACCATTGTGAGGGACTACACCAATGTGATCCCCGAATAATTACATGGACTTCCTCTTGATTGAGAGGTTAATTTCTATATAGATCTTATTCATGGAAATCTACCTATATCAGAAACACTATATAGAATGACCACTATTGGGTTGGATGAACTGATGTAGTTATAAGAGAATCTGAATAAGGGTTTTATACACCCAAGCACTTAACCATGGGACGTGGTAGTCCTATTAATCAAGAAGAAGGATGGATAAATTCACCATTGTATTTATTATTGTGATATTAATAAAATCCTGATAAAGAAGAAGTATCCACTTACACTGATATATGAATTGTTTGATAAACTATTTTTGTTCACGTATTTTTAAAAGGTGGAACTTTGTTTGGGATATCAAAAATTATAGGTGAGTAAGGAAGATATTCCACTGGATATAATTTGAACAAGTCATGGACGCTATTATTTCATAGTGATTCTATTTGGTCACAATAATTATCCAAAAAATTTCATGGAATTAATGAATATAGTCCATAGATATTACCTCGACAAATTTGTGGTATTATTTATTTATGATATTTTTATATACTCCAAGAGCAAGGAGAAACATGAGGATAATTTGAATACATTGTTTATGAATTTATGAAGGTAGAAAATTTATAAAAGATAGAAAAAATGTGAGGTCTTGATGGAGGAATTATCATTATTGGCCCATGTTATCCCCCGTAGAGGAATATATGTGGACCCGTCCAAGATAAATGAAATCAAAGAGTGGCCCAAGACCAAATTTTTAATTGAGATGCATAGTTTTCTTGGTCTAGATGGGTATTAATGATGATTTGAGAATAAATTATCTTGATTTTAAAACCCAATAACCATGTTGACTCAGAATGGTGTGAGGTTTTTCTAGACAAGCGAATGTGAATACTGTATTAAAGAGTTGAAAAAAGAGTCTTATCACTACAATAGTGCTCACAATAAAAACAATTGGAGAAAACATTGTGGTGTAAAATGGTGGTTCAAGGAAATTATTAGTATTTATAATAATGAAAAATGAAAAAGTGATATCTTACACCCCAAGTATGTTGGATTTTTTTGAGAAAAACAATCTGACACAAGATATGGAGATGGAAGTTGTGATCATTGTATTTAAAATCAGATGAAATTATCTCTATGGGGAGAAGTGTGAGATATATAATAATAATAAGAGACTAAAATATATCTTCACACAAATGAGTTTATTATGTTATAGAAACTATGGTTAAAACTCAACAAGGGTTATTTCTTCTCAATCCACTACCATCATTGTAATGAAAATAATGTGGTAGATGCTCTAAGTATAATGTATTCTACATCATTATAAATGATGATAATTGAGAAGTATCCAATATTCCTATAACTAAAAATGATGGATATGATAATTATTAATGAATCAAAATCATGAATCATTTCTCAAATAATTACTCAACCATACAATATAGAGAAAATAAAGGATTCTCAAAGAAAAGACGAGGAAATTTAGAAAAGGGTGGATGCTACCAGAAATGGGAAATCCCCAGAGATCAAAATGGATGAGGAATGAGTTGTGAGATCTGGGTAATGATTATGTGTAGAATCCAATTTAGAGATAAATAATGACTCACAAAGCATAAAATTCTATATTCACTCAGGGATCACAAATATGTATCAACATCTCTAAGAGACTATTAGTGGGACACTATTAAGAAATAGAGAACTCACTATACATCAATGTTCCATGTATGTCAGCAAGTGAATTATGAAAGGAAAAATTCTATGCGGATTATGAAACGAGTAACCAAACCAACTTTGAAGTATTTAAACATCACCATGGGATTTCTCAATGGAATTCCGATGATATCCAGATGAAACAATACTATATTAGTTGTTATGGACCATCTGACAAATACAGCTCACGTTATCTCAATTCGAGAGGTCTTCTCACTGGAGAAAAATTAATGGCTATACATCGGAAGTGGAAAGGATACATGGAGTTACACTATAAATTGTTTCTGATCTAAATCCTAGATTTACCTCTAATTTATGATAAAGTATTCAACACGATCTAAACATTGAGCTGAACTTCAATACGACTTATCATTTTCAAACTAATGGCCAATATGAACAGACTATTTCGACACTAGATCACATATTTAGAGAATGTTTTATGGAATTCAAAGTAGGATGGGAATAATATATACCTCAGTCTGAGTTCTCTTATAACAAATGTCTCCACAAGAGAATCCAAATTGATCCATATGAATCCATTTATAGGAAAAGATAACGAACACTAACATGATTGGATGAATTCAGTAAAAGTAAGATTCTAGGACCTAAATGGATAATGAATGGATAGAAAAAGTGAAAACCATTCAGTATAATATTAGTGTATCCCAAATTCGATAGAAGAACTATGTAAAAAATAATTGTTGATACCTAGAGTTTAATTTTTGAGACATGTTATTCATCCAAATATCTCCATCGAAGGGGATCATGAGATTTGGGAAGAAAGGAAAGCTAAGTCCAAAGTACATCATCCAATTCAATATTCTCGATCTTGTTTTAGTTGTGGACTAACAAGTAGAACATACAATTACCTTGTAACATGTAAATGATTTATTCAATGTAGCTTTAATGAGGAAGTGCATACCAGATCCCTCACATGCACTGAATTCACAGGTGGTATAGTAAGAAAATGATATCTCTTATGAGGAGTATCAAATGCAGATCTTCAATCATAGATATAAATTTAAATGTAATAAGAACACTCTCCTAGTCAATGTACTTTTTTGGATCCCTAAATATGATGACACAATAATTGAATCAGATGAAGTAATGAAGGATAGGTACCCTCACCTATTTTCCCTATAGTTTGTAAAAATAAATTTCAAGGGAAAATTTTAATAAGGACGGAAGAATGTAATGACCCAAAATTCTATAAATAAAAATTTACTTTCTTATAATTATTTCTAATAGTATAAATCACATAAAACCACAACAAAAACCCAATAGAAACACTATAAATAAAGAATGACCAAAATTAAAGGTATTTATAGAAATTTTGGTACCTATAATAATGAAATAGTAACTTAACCTTTGGAGTAGTAATATGACAATTATGAATAGTAAAATGACTAATAGAATATTAACCTCAGCTATTTAAGTATAAATAAAATTTAGGTATCTTATAAAATAATGAATGATATAATGATATCATAGTAAAAGTAAATAAATGTTTTGAAAATGATAATTTTTTTGGTGTTTTTGTGAAACATAAATATGTATTTATAATTTTATAATTAATATAATGATATAAAAGAAAATTTATTTTCATAAAATAGATTAAAAAATTAATATTTTTTTTCTTATGATTATTAGATAGTTGTATGAGACCTTAATTAATTATTCAATGTGATGTTAGATCAGTTATAATATTAAAATTGGTATTTTTTAAATCTATGATGATTTTATTAAAAATAAAATTTCTAATTTTAATAAAATTATTTTCAAAAAATGGAATCCATTTTTTAATTCTACACATAAAAAAATTATAGGGGTGAATTTTTTAGATTTTCCTAAAATAGTTGAACTATTTAGGAATAATGAGATACTTTATTTTATGGTAAAAGCTAAATACATGAATTATTGAGTCAATGGATCATGTATGACTAATGTAAATACCATTTTATTTAACTCACAAACAATAGTTACTTGATTAAGTCAAAATAATCAACAATATCTCTTGTCTAGATCTAAATTAGTAAAATCACGAATAAAATAATCAAAAAACACCCATCTACTCCAATATAAATACCTCCCCTTACCACCTATTCAAATCACACCTATTAAGACTTGAATAATTTAAAATATATTCCCAATACTCTTTCGAAGTCTCTTTCCCATGTCTACGAGGTTCTTGTCTCAATAAAATACCAAATCCAATTTCCCTAAGGAAGTTCTCAAGGAGAATAATTCAAGAGTGAAAATCCCCTTTTTCTTTCATTATTTCCTTTCACTTTATTTAAAATTATTATAATATCCTCACCTCCTTTATAAAAACAATAATAATAACTCTAGTATCATATATATACTATAATGTTTTTATGTTAACGAAATAATTCATAGTCAAGTCTCTTCTCCTAATCCTGTTATCCTAAAAATGATAACATTGTGTGTGAGGTGTGGATTTATCACCATTGAGGATGAAAAATTTTCATTTTCATTTAACACCATTAGGAATCAACATAAAACTATTATAATGGTTGATACAGAGAATAAAAGTTATTTTATGACACTTTTATGTTATGAAACTAACTTTTAATCACAATAATGAAAAATTAAACCAAACTAGTTTGTGATGATAAATAAATCACCAAATTAATCTAAACAATTATCCCTAATGTCTTATTTAATGACTCATCTTCACCCAAAATAACCAAATAATGTAAATAACTATTCAATATTATATATTAATTGATAATATATATGTTCAATTCTGGATATCTACTCCCATTTTACATGATCTTTCAAATATTTATTCAAGTCATCCAATCATAAAATCCAAGAAACAAACACTCTCAAATGATGAAATTTTATATTAAAACATAAAAAATTCCATAAATGATCTTAATAAAATTATAATAAAAACAAAGATAAAAATAAGTATTATTTAATTAATTATAATTTATTTAATTTGATTATACCTGACATTAATATCATGTTCAAATAACTTTCAAGCATAAAGTAATGGATTCTTTTCGAACCTCCATTTCTCTTCCAGGTTACACATTATCTCTCTTAATACCAATTTAATTCTAAATTATCATTATATAATAGTCTTAAATTCATTTTTTATTTTCCAAAAATATGTTCACATCCCAATTATTATTTATTTGAAGGTGAATACATGTTTTATAAGGTACCATTCCCATTTACTTCTGATAAGAAAGACTAATTAAAGGGAACATCACAAATTACTACTCATTTTCAAGTACTATCATTAATATGTTTTAATCCCCCATTATATTTATAAAATAATTTTTCTTATCATGAAATACAATGTCAGTTTATTTATGTTTTTTATAATATATTATGAATTTTATTTTTTAAAGAATCATTAGTTTTTTCCCTTAAACTACACTAAATTGGCTTATTTATAAATATTCCTAAACAATCATTTTGGTTTTTCACTCAATTTGGAAATAATTTATCATTATATATTATTATTTTACTTTATTAAACCCCATTTATAATTTAAATCAATTATATCATGAAATATTTTATGATAAACCCTTTGGTTATTCCTTATGACATGTTTTTGATACCCAATTCTTTCCTTGGGTAACCCTTATGTTTATACATTATCTTTTAATCTTCTTGTGTCACACATATGCATTAACATGTTATAATGACTACACCCAATTATGACACCATTTCATTAGGTAGTGTTTAGTCTCATGATATTTCATGTTGGGACAAGGAGTAAACTTGATTCCATTAGGGGAATTTTTCAACCAAGTGAGAAGGTCTTGGCCGTTATCCTTGACTCTCGTTTATGTTATGTTGTATGTTGTTTCCACCTTCCTATTATTCCATGATTACATATCCCCAATATCTAAATGTTATTATAAATTATTTTTATTCATGATCCATTATAATTTATGTCATCATATTATGAATAATTACCCTTTTACATTATTTTATTCCTATGTTTATACACTTATTGGTATTTTTTGATCATCCTTTTTGTTCATGTATTCCCTAGGATATCCTATTCAGATGTATGAGATCAATATAATTTAGAATAACTTTTTGTATGAATAAAATAAATATTTTTTTTCTATTTCCATGTTTTTAGTTTTATATACCTAATTATCTAAAGATAGTAGATGTTATGATCCATGTCTTTAAATTTGATTGTTAATTATGCTTAAAATCATTTAATAATCTGTGTAAAAGGAAAGGGTCACTTTAGATTTTTTTTACTCCATAATTCTATATATATTATATCATGAGAAAAAAATATTACCCAATAAATTGGTTTTCTATATGGGGACACCCTTCATTACATGTACATTCTTATGTGTTCCATAAAGAGGAAATTAATAATAAATAATAAATATATGAATTACCCATGGAAAGAAATGAGTTGCATAATCTTTCCACGCTTAGGGAAAATTTAAAACAATTATTAAACCTTTAAAGGATAGTGAATTAAACATGGTATATATGTGTGGGACATATATAAAGAATATATAATAAGTATATAAGAATAATAGAGAGATAAAGTGAGGTAAGGAGAGAGAAAGAATAACACAATGAAAATAGGGTTGTCCAGAGAGATCCCTTACCATATATTACAGATTTATTCTATGATTCAACTTAATGTCCTGAATACTCAAATTAAATTCATAAATTACCCAATTAATGAAATTTTCTATAAATATTCTATTTATTATAATTTTATTATTTTATTTATAAGCATTATATTGAGTTATAAAGCTCAATTTCACTATTATGGGGGTGTTTGTTTCTTAGTTCAAAGGTCAAATCACTTGTGTATAATTGTTGATATTATTTTATAATGGGATTAAGAATCTATATGTTAAATAAAATACTATTTATTTACTTATATAAAATTTAACCCTCCTCAAAATTAAATTGTGTTCATAAATAGGAGAGATTCAATTAGTAAAAATGTTAATGTTGTTCAGTGTTTTTATTTTTATGGTTTTATTATCCATCATGAACTAGTTTTATTACATTTAATATTATGGTTATATATTATTTAATAAATATAAAGAATATACAATATAAATATTTACAATATTTTGAACCATTATAAGTGAACATAAACCTACCATAAAATTGATAATGGGAAACAAAAATTCGTCATTAATGAAGGCAGTAAATCGACATATTACGAATTTTGTATTCATTTTTATAATAAAAGGAGAAGAGAAGTGATTTGATGGTAGATATTAAATTAATACAACAAGATTATATTATAAATATTATATTGGAGTTATTATTGCATATTGAATGAGGGTGGTGATTTGATGGTAATAAATGAAAATAAATTAAAATATGCAATTGAAAGTGTTGCCTCATAAATTTTACCTATTTGAAAAAAATCATAATGAACTTGGAATTGGACATTGGGGAGACCAGTAGCACTTCAAATTGGGGTATAGATTTTTAAAGTTAAATGGGTATAATTTTGGAAATATCCAAGAATTATAATGTGTGAGGATAAGGGGTGTCAAGGAGTGTTATTTATAAGGTGACGAGAGGGGTGTTTTTTGAATATTATATTCCTTAGTTTATTATTTTGGATTAAGAATATCAATATAATCGATTATTTTTACAAAATATAGTTTATTGTTCATGTGAGTTTTAACTAATGCAAGACTATATTAGATATGACTAAAAAATTCATCTTTTTAGCTTATAATGTTAAATTCCGTAATTTAGCATATTTCACTTATCACAAAAAAATCCACTATTTTAGAGAAATACAAAAAATTAACCCCAACAATTTTTCAAATTATAAATCATTAAATTCAAATCAATTTTATGAAAATAATTTTCAAAATATGAGAAATTTAAATTTTAAATAAAATACACATTTAATTGAAAATACGAAATTTCAAATTTTGATTGATTTTATAACCATTTTAAAAGTAATTAATGTCTCATAAAATTAGCAGATAATTATAATTAAACGTAATATTAATTAATAAATCCATTTAATAAATTTTTTTAAATTATTATATTTATTATACATGTGAAATTAAAACATTTATGTTTTACAAAAATTAAAAAAAATCAATTATTAATTTCAATATTTGAATTTACTTGTTCCATGATATAAATGAATCAATTTTTCTTTTTTAGGATGACTAAAGATTATTTTATACATACATAGGTGATTATATGATTCTATCAGTCTGGTTTCTATTCCTAATGGTCAGATAACTATTCCAATGGTCAGGTTACTATTCTGGCGCTCACATTACTATTCCACAAAACATATTTGTAATGGTCATATGGGTTTCAAAACTCCAATAAATACTTATTATTTATTTAACTATCCATTTACTTCTATTTTCTCTCAAGGTTATATATATTTTCATCATCAAAATTCATATTTCATTACTAACATTCTGATTCATTTCTATAATGTTGTTTATGAATTCACTTATTCTGGTGGATTAACTAGATCCACATTTTCATATTTTAGTCAAATTATTTTATATTCCATTATCAATTGTAATATTTTTTGTAACACCCTAAACATTTTCTGGTATGTTTTTTCTTAAATACATTCTAGTTATAGCTTATATTTGATGAATCATTGAGCCTCTATCGAACAAAACTTGTGTATTTATAGGATATAGTCATAACCTATCCATTAAACATAAATTTTACAGCTCTGCGATTTGAATTTTGAAAATATGACTTACATGGTTATGTTCAGGATGATATTTAGTGTCTGGTAGAATTAACTTAATTTTCACTGAATAGTAACCTACCATTATGAATAAAAACGTACCCTTATGAATAGTAATAGGACTTTTATGAATGGTATCCATACCCATGAATGTATAAATAAATTTTCAAACCTTAAAAATAAAGATGAATATTTTAAGTGTTTATATTTTTTGATTATATAATGATTTTAATTAAATATTTAATTATTTATATTTAAGAAATTATTTTTGAAAAATGGACTTCATTTTTGAATTCTATATGTCGAATGATAGTTTGGGTGAATTTTTGGGATTTTTCTGAAATACTTGAGTTTTTGGTGAATAATAAAATACATTAATTTACCGTGTAAAAACATTATAATGTAAATTAACATTTCCTAGCATCATGAGTGTTGTATGAACCCAAATATCGAATGAACATGACTATATTAATATTTATGGTCATGAAATACTCACTATTTCTTTTCTTGATAGGAAATAATAAATTAATGATTTTAATATTTAGAAAAATCTTCTCCCCTCCACTATATAAACCACCCCTCACCCCCTCTTCCTTCCACACCACTCATGTTTAAATCATTGTTTAAATTCTGAAAAATACTCGTCCCAAGCCCTATCCCCATGTCCGAGGCCTGATGGTCTCACCAAAAGGCCAAAATCAATGGTCTTAAGAAGTTTCTCTAAAAGGAGTACTCAAGAGGTGAACCTCTCTCCCTTTTTCATTCTATTCCCTTTACAAGTTCCATTATTTTGTTCTCTATTCTCACCTAATATAATCAAAATTCAATGATAATTAAAGTAACATAACGTAATATATTTTCATTATGATAATGGTATATTTCATCATAATCTCTCTTTTTCCTTTACTTTTATACTATAAATGCAAACACTGTCCGAGATGTGTCAATGTATCACACTCAAGGAAGACGAGTTTTAAATTTTCATTACTATCTTCAAGACTGGTCATTAAACCATTAAATTTGTTGAAAAAGATCATAATATTTATTTATTATCTTTTTTAATGTTCTGAAATCCTTACACACTCATAATGTGGAATAATAATACAAAACAAGCTCATTGTGCACAAAACCGTGAAGCCAAATCCAAGCATTTATGATTAACTCATCGAATGAGTCATCCTCGTGGTATATAAAAAAATCATTATAAGATAATTTATTTTTATTTAATGTCACTAATATTATATATTAACAATTCTGGATGTTTAACCACATTTCAAATGAACTTCCATTCATGAATACAAGTAAATAGGTCATGAAAACCAAGTAAGAAAATGCTTCCAAAACAATAAAATTGAATCTATTAAAACCATAAAAAGGCCATTAATGAAAATAATAATGTTATAACATATCATTTATATGTTTATGAGGTTTTTTACTTCTTTATTTATAAAGATAATTTGATTATTCAGGCCATTAAGAACAATCAAGAACACCTTTGAGCTTAAGGTAAGGGATCCTCTCTCTCACTTTTGTTCACGAATATCCCCTATGTTATGCTCTTTTATTTTTAATACCTAGTAATGGGGTATGTTTTATCACCCCCCCATACTATACTTATTATATATAAATAATGGGATACCCATTTACCTCTCCTTAATCCCTCACAAGAACGCTCATTACCATACTAAACTGTATGTAAGGGGTTTTCTAATATCATTTTTAATTCTGTGGGATTTCCCTTGTTCACCTCTTATTTATTATATGTGGTATATGTGTTCTTCCATTTTATATATATTATAATTATTTTCTTTATATTCAGGGTATTCTATGATTATTTTTGTGATTATTAACGTTTTTTCATATGACTCAATTGATTACAACGTGGTAACGAGCTTCGTCTCAATTTTCACTTCGTTGTGACTTGCCTAGTATTGTGCACCTAATATTTATTATGAGGTGTACCTACACACCATTTGAGATAAATTTTAATCTGAAATTATATTTCATTTAAATTTCCATATTCTCATATCATGGATAAGATTATTGTCTATTTCTTATACCATTTTACATACAATATTTATTTTGAATGTTTTTTTGACTGTTGAAATATTGATGAATCTGTATCCTCTATTCTATATGGATTATGTTAAGGCATATTGATATTGTATTGTAGCTATGTATAAAGAATTATTTGTACATGGATCGGTGGATGAGCCCCACTAAATCCCCTCGATGCATCAAGATGACTCATGGGATAATCAATTTGGCGACAAACCCTTCGAGTTTGTTTCCAAAAATCAGACGGGTTTCTACACACAAAACTAAACCATTTTTAACAGTATTATGGTATCATGTGTGAGATAAATGTCATACAATTAATAAGAATTCTCTTTATTCATATGAGTTATAACTATCCATGAGGTTTCACTAGGACAAAATATATGGATGCAATTTCATTATCAGTTTATTAATGGAGTGAGTTTTTCATTTATTCACCCTGTCATATGGATTATGTAAACTTTTTTACATTTAAATTATAATAGAGTCATTATTCCGCCATTTTTAACCCTTATTATGATTTTTATCTGAAACCTTTCATTTTTACCTTCAATAGGTTATGAAAAGGAGAATATTTTTTGAGCTTTGTGGATTCCATTTTTAGTTTTTTATGTATTGTTTTTGTAACCTTTTTGAATGTAATTTGAGTAACATATTTGTATCTAGTTTCTTCAAGACTATTAAACTGATTATTCCATTGAGAATTTATTATTTCTAACAATTCCAATGTAACAATTAATGAAATAGCTCTGATCTAGGGGGTCAGGGCATTATAGTTGATATCAGAAGAAGATTATTAGCAAACATGGGAACTAGATTAGAAAATGTAGATTAGGGATAAAAGACCAAAGGTAGTATTTGAATAAAAACATACAAGAATGTCCCAATATTTTGGGAAGGAAAGGATTATGTGTATTTTTCAAGAAATACATCCCTATCTGGATACAAGCAGGTTGAGGTAACTTTGGCACAAATGTACCTAGGAGTAAAATCTCTAACAAAGAGTTTTGGGCTTGAAACAGGGTATCCTAGTAAATGACAACAGGACATTATGCACTCTTGGTTATGAAACTCCCAGGGGATATGCTTAGGATAATTCATATTTTCATTAAAATCCATTATTAAGGACTAAAATGTAAATTATTTCTCAAAGATACCATTTTTCTGTTTATGGGATTAACCATCAATAAGATCTCAATTTATGCTAAGTATTTTGTTAATTTATGATTATACATTATGATTCGTACCCTAATCTACTGTGTGACATTATTTAGAAGCAGAGCCTAATGTATGAAGGGGAATCAATACTCATGGGCAATGTAGGGATTTCCCCACTGAGCAAGTCAACATAGTCAATATCGAAGCTGATTAGATTATGACCATATTAGGAAATCATACTTAGGCCGTGATGAATAACCATGTTACACCTGTGTTGGATCATTTCATGTGGTAGAAGCCCCCATTTTTTAGTGGGATTACTAATCCAATGGTAGGTGATCATTGTATCAATTCACTTGAAAAGATATTCAAGGAATTAAGATGCAATGAAAATGATAAAGTACTGCAGATAGTATATTATCTCAAGGGTGACGCAGATCAATGGTGGTCTTTGATCCCGAATTCCACAGAGGAAGAATAAATAGAAGATACGGAATGGAGGAATTTTAAGGAAATATTATTCAAAAAATATTTACCTCATGAGCAATGAACTAAAATGAAGAGGAAATTCCTTGGATTAAAACAAAGGGAAAAAAGATAGTGTTGGAGATTATGAGGATACCTTCACAAGGCTCGCCAGGTATGCCATAGATTATGTACATGACTCGACAGACAAGATTGATCATTTCTTTGAAGGTCTTAATCCAATTCTTTGAATGGAATTGGCTTTTCAATCATATTCATCATATGATGAAATTGTATCAAGTGCCATCAAAACAGAGATGGAATTTCCTAGGTCAAAGTTTTTCAAGGGAAACAAAGAAAAAAAGTAGTAATATGACAACCAAGGTAAAGGTGAATCCCCAATTAAGAACAAGGGAATAAATAAATTCCCATTATGCGAGAACTGTGGAAAGAATCATCTCAAGAAATGATTGAAAGGCATGGGACTCTGATATAAGTGTGTAGAAAAGGGTCATCGGTCTGATGAATGCAAGGGGAAGTAACAATTCAATGATATTCCATGATAAAATTGTATAGAGATGGGACACTATTAAAATGAGTGTCCTAAGTGCCAAGGAAAATTTCCTCAGAAAAGGCCATGAGAGAAAGGGAAAGCATGTGCGATTACAACTGAGGAAGTTAAAGTTATTAATGATGTTGTGGAAGGTACTTCAATTGTTTCGATAAACATATCCAACACTATATTTGATTCTGGATCATTTCATTAATTTATATCTTCATAGTTTTCCAAGAAAATTAGACATGTGCAATTTTATTTAATAAAGGATTTATCTATCAAAACTCATAGGGGATGTATCATTGCAACTAATACATGTCAATTAGTCCCCTCACGACACATAAACATGCTTTTGTTGCTAACCTTAGCATCATACCAATGACTTACTTTAATATAATTCTCAGTATGAATTGGTTTTCAAACTATGATGTGAATATTTATTGAAAGAAAAAGGAAGTTACATTTTTTTGAAAATGGTGTAGAATCTCTTGTCTTTAGAGCAGAGACATCGCCATCCGATTCTTATCTAGACTCGCCCCCAATAGCTCTATTGAATGAAATTCTTAGAGAGGAAGAGAACCCAATATCTATGGGTAGGGATTTTTTTTTCAAATGGAAGATGAGAATATAGTGCAAGAATCAAATAATGTATTTCCAAATTTTTATCTTGGACATCCTCCTGAGTGGGAAATTGGGTTTTCCATTGACTTAATTCCATGTTAAAGACCTATATCAAAGACCCCCTATAGAATGGCCACTATGGAGTTAATGGATCTAAAGAGACAACTGTAAACTCGTAATTCTCATACCTGGTTCGAAATGTTATCTTCGGAATATCTCCTTCCACACACGTAGGTTATTCTGAAAACTCTTAGAAGAAATGAAGTATATGGGAAGTTTAGAAAGTGAAAATTCTGGCTTCAATCAGTTTCTTTTCAGGTCCATATTGTCTCTATGGTTGGAATATTAGTTGATCCTACGAAGACAAAGGCAATCAAAGAAAGGCCAACAACAACAAAAATAACTGAGGTACATAGTTTTATTTTCTTAACAGGTTACTATCGGCATTTTGTTCAATATTTTTCCAGACAGGCTAACCCGTTAACCTTGCTCACACATAAAGGGGACAAATTTTTATTGACAATAAAATTTACAAAATGATTTGAGGAATTGAAAAGAAGACTGGTCAATGCTCCAATTTTGACTCTTCAATCTAGAAATGAGGGATTTGTTATATACATCAATGCAACAAAGAATGGATTGGGTTGCATCCTTATGCAAAATGATAAAGTAATTGGTTATGGATAAATAAATTCAAAGACTCATGAGAAAAATTATCCAACTCGTGAACTTGAGTTAGCAGTTGTAATCGTTGCTCTAAAAATATAAAGACATTATCTCTATGGATAAATATGTGAGATTTATATGGACCACAAGAGTTTGAAATAAATTTTCCTTTAAAAAAAACTCAACATGAGGCAATCGAGATGGATCGAGTTACTCAATTATTACGATTGTTCAATACAATACCACCTAGGAATGGAAAATAAGGCGGTAGATGCATTAAGCAGGAATGTAGACTCCTGACCCAAATGAGGATTGAAAGAGATCTTATATTCATGGATCAACTAATGATGGATATGGGAATTGTTAAATAATGGGAAACATATTTCCTCTTTCAAATGATTGCTAAA
Organism: Viscum album; assembly: GCA_963277665.1. Classification (NCBI taxonomy): domain Eukaryota; kingdom Viridiplantae; phylum Streptophyta; class Magnoliopsida; order Santalales; family Viscaceae; genus Viscum; species Viscum album. Next base: position 882,665,533 of record OY728155.1, read on the forward strand.
AAAACTTTATTAGAGAAGATAAAAAGCTCTAAATCTGATGAAGAGAATATGACCAAGAAAATTAATGCTGTCAAGGATAGGAGATTAGAAGATTTCATGTATGAAAAAGGTGTTATGAAATATGGGAAGAGGTTACGTGTTCCATCATAACCTGATCTAAAAAGGAACTATTAGATGATGCTCATAGATCAAATTTCTCCAAACACTAGGGAAGCACAATGATGAATAAGGATCTGAAGGAATATTTTTTGTGGGATAATATGAAGTAAGGAATTGCTGAGTATGCGTCAAGGTGTCTAGTTTTCCAGCATGTGAAGGCAGAGAGAGAACATCCTAGAGGGTTAATGAAACCTATACCTATTCTTATGTAGAAGTGGGATGACATTATGATGCATTTTTTCATTAGAATACCGAGGAAACCTAGAATGAACAATGAAATATGCATAATTGTTGATCGTCTCACAGAAGCATCACATTTACATCCTATAAGAGAGGATTGACCACTTGATCACCTGGAAAGACTTTATATTAATAATGTTTTAAGACTTCATGTTGCACCTCTATAGATTATGTCAGATCGAGATCCCCGATTTACATCAAGATTCTGGAAAAGTCTCTTGAAGGCTTTGAATACGGAGCTTCGTATGAGTACTGCTTATCACCCCCAAACTGACAGAAATTCTGAAAGGAGTATTCAAACTCTAAAAGACATGGATATATTATGCTCTCCTGAATTCCACGGTATGTGGGATCAATACTTTCCATTGGTGGAATTTTCCTTCAATAATAGTTTCCATTCTATTATTTAAATGGCTCCATATAAAGAATTATATGGAAAGCGATGTCGAATTCCATATTTTTGGGATGAAGTTGGTGAGATAATACTTCTAGGCTGAGAACTTATTGAAGAGACCAAAGAAAGGGTGATGAAAATACAAGCCCATATTAAATCATCCCAAAGTAGGCAGAAGAGTTTTGCTGACAACTGGATAAAGGATTTGGAATTCCAAGTGGGAGATCATGTCTTTCTGAAAGTATGTTCATGGAAGGGTGTCTTAAGGTTCTGTAAGAAATGGATGTTGAGCCCTAGGTACATCAAATAGATTGAAATTCTGGAAATAATCGGAGCTATAACTTATCATTTAGCAATGACTCCAAGTATTTATAAAGTTCATGATGTGTTCCATGTGTCATTGTTGAAGAAATAAATGCCAGAACCAACACATGTACTCAGCTATGAATAAATAGAACTAGTGCCTGATTTTTCATACTCTGAAATTCCAATCTGGATTCTTGACATAAGGGAAAAAGTATTGAGAAATAAGACAACTCGTCTAGTAAAGAATCTTTGAAAAAACTAGAATATGGAGGAAGCAACATGGGAACCTAAGGATGTTATGAAGAAGAACCACCCACATCTTTTTAGTGGGCTTTATAAATGACAAATTTCATGGATGACATTTTAGAAGGTGGGAATAATGTAACACCTAAAACATTTTATCGTATGTTTGTCTTTAATACATTCTATTTATGACCTATATTTCATGAATCACCGAGCCTCTATGGAACAAAACATGGATATTTATATGAGATATTCATAACCTAGCCGTTAAAATTAGATTTTCCATCTCTATGATTTTAATTTTAAAAATATGACATACACAGTTGAGTTCAGGTCGATATTTATTGTCTCATAGAATTAACTTAATCATCGGTGAATTATAACTTATCTTTATGAATAGTACCCAACCCTTATGACTAGTAACATACAATTATGAATTGTAATATGATTTTTATAAGTGGTATCCATACCCATGAATGTATAAATAAATTTAGGCACCTTAAAAATGAAGATGAATATTTTCTGTTTTTAAATTTATCGATTAAATAATGATTTTAATTAAATATTTAACTAACCATATTTAGGAAATTATTGTTGATAAATAGACTTAATTTTTGGATTCTGCATGTTGAAAAATGTTTTGGGTTATTTTTAGGGATTTGTCTAAAATAAATGAATTTTGGTGAATAGTAAAATACATTAATTTACCATATTAATACATTTTAATTTAAATTAACTATTCCTAGCAACATGAGTGATGTAAGGTCCCAAATATCAAACTCACATGCATATATTACTATTCTTGGTCATGTAATACTCACATATTTCTTTTCTTGAGAAGAAACAATAAATAAATTGTGGAACCAGATCATAATGTATGTTTTTAATCTTTTTTAATGTTCTCGAATCCTTACACACTCATAATATGGAATAATAATACAAAACAAGCGCATTGTGAAAAAACCACCAAGTCAAATCCAAGCATTTATCATTAACTCATCGAATGAGTTATCGTCATGGTATATAACCATAATCATTATAATATCATTTATATCTCTTCAGTGTCATTTATATTATATGTTAAAAATTATGGATGTTTAACAATATTTCAAATGAACTTCCATTCATGAATAAAAGTAAATTGGTCATGAAAACCGAGTAAGAAAATGCTTCCAATATAATAAAATTGAATCTCTTAAACCCTTCAAAAAATCCATTAATGAACCTAATAAGGCTATACCATATAAATTAAATTTTTATGAGGTTTGAAAAATTTTAATTAATGAAGCTAATTTAATAATTCAGGTCGTTAAGAACGATCAAGAACACCTTATAGCATAAGGTAAGGGATCCGCTCTCTCACTTTTTGTTCAAGAATATCCCCTATATTGTGATCTTTAATTTTTAATACCTAATGATAGGTATGTTTTTACACCTCCCCCACACTGACCTTATGATATATAAATAATGGGATACCCATTTACCTCTCATTAAGCCCTCACAAAAATACTTGTTATGTAACAATCTGATATTTTATGATAAGTATTATCTTTAATTTATTTGATGTCATGTGTTTTATGCTACAACAAGATTATCTTGTGCTATACGCCACACTGTATTAGCTTGAAGTATACACAACACTATTCTTAGATTGTGTTACACACAATTTCAAGTTCGTTTTATAATAGTCATTCTACACAACATTGAGTGTATATATATATATATATTCAATGTATAAATGAAATATGGTTGGATTATGTTATACGAAACAATGAAGGATTCTTTCACAACACGAAACCCTGACTTGGCTTGCATTACATGCAATCGCGACTTTCCTCGATAGCGTGTGTTGTACGCAATATCAGGTTTCACTAAACAATGATATATGGTTATAATATTATTACGAACTAGCCTTTATATATTATTATTAACTCAATAACATTATTATTTCATCTTACACATTTTCTAGAACATGGTATGTGAACAAAATATATTTTTCAGGTAAAATAAGTATTTTTCAAAAAATGACTTTTTTCCACCTTTTGATGGCACACCCACTTTAAATCTAGTTTTTGACATGTTTATAAGTTCAATTTGACAAAATAAAATTCTTCTTTGGAATCAGGATATAAAAATTTACATTGGATAATGTTTTGATATTTTTCCGATAACATTCATATTTTAATGAATAGTAAAAACACGCTATATTTTAATTAAAAACCACTTTTTTCATCGTATTAGTTTATATGGTTAAATTATAATATTGAATGGTTTTAAAGTATAAATAGAATATATTTTTACCATTTAATATAATTTATGTCATCAGCATTTATTTTACCTTGAATTCGTAGGTTAAATCAATTCAATCTTTTGCAATGTTTTAAACAAAAACCAGTTTTCATTCGACAACGGGACTAATTTTAACTTAATTTCTGCAACTTATTTGTATTTAATTTTAAATAATGGATTTCATATTTGGAATCCGTGGGTCAAAATTATGTTAATAGGCTACTTTTTATTTTTCGGAATTATGAATAGTAACTATGGTAACTTTTATTTACCATAGTTAAAGGTAAATCAGGTAATTAAGGGTAAATATAATATTATAAAATTACCCTAACACATGAAAAAATTCTATTGGATGGCTAAAATTATACCCATATCACCTAAGGGTTGGATTAGATTTATTTTATGGACTTTTGACCATGAAAATAATTTAATTATTATTAAAACCAAAGAAAGTGACAACATGTCACTCTCTTAAATCTTATAAATATAATAATTTAAGTTTAGTGATAAACATAAAACAACTTCAAAACTGAATAGTATACAGAAAGATAATAAACTTATCTACACCATTATTATTTATTTAGAATTTTTAGGGATTAAATAATTGTCATTAATGGTGATACATTAATGATGTAGAAATTATTTATTAAGTGAAAAATAAGTAATATAGTTTCTATTTAAATAATAATACCCATTAAAAGACCCACAAAACTGACCCAAACTTATTGGAAGTGTATATATACACCATAATCAACCAATGACCTAATATATAACCGTTCGGAGTCTTATAAAAGTGATTATGACACTTATATTATTTTATTTTAAATGATCCCAAAGTTGTTACCTTCATAATTTAATAAATATAAAAATTTAAATATTGTTATTTTAAGATGATAAATTCGAGTAAAAGTATTATTGTGAACGTTACTAGATTTAGCTTCTTCATAGGATTTTATTTTTAATTTTTATGCAACAAATAAGTATATTAAATAATTATACAAAAATGTTGTAGTAATTATTTTATTAAGAGATTAACCAAATAAATAGATTTAAAAATAATAAAATAAATATTATATGAACTATTTAATGTTCTACACTAATTTTCTAGACACATATGACCATTTATGAATCTATTAAAGCTTTTATTTCGAACATATATTCTGTATATATTTTATTTAAATTCAAATAACTGAATAGTGTCAAAATTGACCCTATTGTTATTTTATAAAATTAACATATTATAAAATTGTTTAAAAATCACAAAAATATTTAAAAATTATAAATTAAAATTTATATGGTCTAAAATTTCATAATGTGTCAAATTATGGAAAATTCACAACACATATGTAATTATTTATAATAATTTAAAATTTAGAATATTATTACCACAAATAAAATTAAATTGATAAATAAGGATAAATAAACTTCATAATTTTTAAAATAAATTCCTAACATGTATAAATTTTATTGGATTATGAGATTACAACCCTATATCATCTAATCTTCAGATATGAGTCATTTTGAAAGTTTTTATGTGGGGTTGGGATTTAATATAAACTAATATTTCTTATATTTCCAAAGGTACCCCTCTCCTCCCTTATAAAAGGGCACATCCTCCCTCTCTTCCTCACACCATTTTAACCTTGAAGCTTGGCCAAAATCTGCCAATTTCACTTCCCCACTTCCCTAGAAACATCCTAGTGGTCCTGGTCTTCTTCAAAGACTAATTTTAGTACCCTAAGAGGAGGTCTCAAAGACGCGCTTCAAAGAAGAGGTAATGTCCGTTACCGATTCTTTCAACTTTATTTCTTCTTCTACTTCTTATTCATTGGTTGTTTCATTATGAAGTAATAAAATCAGTATAAATCATATACTGATATGTTTTTATAAGTATGAAACAACCCTATTTCACCATCTATCCATCCTACAGAAAACGAAATCATCGCCTGTGCGTACGTACAGAATACCGTCTCCACCCCGTAGTGTAATCTATTTTCAACCACCACCTTACTTGGATGGTTATAATGGTGTAAATAATAACTATATATGAATATTGTAAAGTGATATTGATTCTATAATAGTATACATACACTCCAATAAAATTCTACTATCATGGGAATGATATCATCGCTCGTGCGTACGTACGGAATACCGTCTCCACGATGCGATGAGATTAATTCTCAATGATTAACCATTCATAAATGATTATAAATTATATATAATAAGTAATCATGAAATATATTACATAATAATGATACTGGATTTATGTACATATATATGTATGTCATGTACTTAATTCCATTCAATTCAATAAGGAAATGAAAACAGCGTTCATGCGTACGTACGGCCTACCGTCTCCATGAACGGTGTATTTATTTCCATTTATCAATCTATTATATTTATGTATATTCTGAATATATATTATATATAAATCATATTTTACATTATGGATGTAATTAATCATGATCTAAGTAATCATATGAATAATTACAAGTTAAAACAAGAACGAAAAATGAAACTTTTTTACCCAAAACGCTAATTTAACATGAATTTAAAAATGAATGGGTAATATAAAGTCATCAGTGAACCATATATGATATAATAACAATGAATATAATTCTGTAACAAGTCAATAACATTATTTAAATCATTATACAGGAGGTTTGGACACTTACGAAGTAAATCAGACCTAAGGTAAGGGATAATTATTCCAATCTCATTCTTATCCGAGATTGTTTATTTGTAAGTATTTACTGGGGTATGATTATAATCCATGTCCATATATTCTCAAAATGTTTTCATAAAATGTTTAATTTTCTTCCATGTATGTTTAAAGTCATTTTTACCCTTTTCTACTTTTACCACATCGTATGGAAGGAATCTTTCTTTTGTTTACCATACGAGGTACTTTTTGACTTTTCCGACAAAAGTACGAGAAAAATGTTATTTTTCACTTATACGGCATGAACGTATTTTTACAGTTTTATAAAGCCTTATTTTCATGAAGCTTCATCCAAAAGATTTCATGACTATTTTAATCAAAATCCTATCATTTTAAAATTTCATGGAATTTTGTGAAACGAAAATGATTTTGAAGAATAAAGGATATTTTCCTCAAGAATTCATTTCAAGTGTTTTATCAAAACCATTTTCCATATAAGATGAAATTAATTCATATGTGTATGTTTCATTTATAATGTCTCTGTGATTTACATGTTTTCACGTTTCTTATGATGAAATATCCATTTGTTTATATGGATTATGTGATGACGGGATGATGTTTATGAAACCCATTTTATTCTATAGGTTATGATGAATGTTTTATGTTTATTTTGTGGCACATGTAAGAATGATTTCATTATGAGATGGGTGGGACCTATATCTCCCTAAAATGCATTGGTTAAGGATTTATATCTCATGAGATAGACATGGATGGAACGGTAAGTTAATCAGGTTCAGTATTATAGGACTGGAACGAGGAGTGAACTCGATTCCGAAAGGGACTTTGTCCACCAAGATGGTCTTGGCAGCAATGCCTTGGCTACTATGGAAATCATTACATGTGCTTAATGGATGCCACTATTACATGTTTTATTCCCATGCTATTTTATCATGATTTATGTTCCATTATGATCTATACCTTATGTACTTCCCCAATTTATGTCTTTGCTCAAGATTTTGATGTTTAAACATTATGTTCATGTTTTTATGTTCAAATGTATATGGTTTGTTTTATTTTATCCATGCTTACCCTTATAGAGAATTTGAGCTCACCCTTTTTATGTGTTATTTTCCCCCTGGATTAAAGGAATGGTTTTAGGTAAGGAAACAAAAAGTGGAAGATCATTATGGGTGATGTTGAAGATCTTTCACCACGATTAGAAGATTATGTTCCAAGTTTCCAAAGACACCAAACTATTACGGTCCTTGTGTGTCTGTTTTTGTTATGTATTAAGTATTACAAAAAAGTAATGTAATGTCTATGTACGTCAAGCTTCGGGCCTCTACAATTGGTATCAGAGGAAATGTTTAGTCAACTTTTGGAAACTAGGATGCAAGAACTTTAGTGAGATCCCTAGAGATATTTCTAAGGTATGTCTATGGATTTCCCTAAGGTTAAGTATAAGTATAGGTTATAGTCCTAGAATTACGGTAACGATCTTAGAATGAAACATATAATGTTAGATATTAAAGGTACTCACCCATTATTATGTTGTTTTCCCTAGCATGATTTTTGCCTCTCACACTATTCTTTTTGGGTTTTAGAAAATGGCTGGAAACAGGAAGATTCATGATAAGGGAGGATATGATGGACAACGGAATGATATTATTCTTAAGAAACCAAATGAAACGGGATTTGGAAGTCCAAACATCATTATTATGCCGAATCAGCAATCTCATAATATGATCAATAAACTCAAATTTGGTAAGTTTCCTGACTCAGCTAATAAGAGAAAGATGGAGTTTCATGATGATCATAGAGGAAAGAATGTACAATTTCCCCTATGTAAATAATGTGGGAAGAGGCATCAAGGAGAATGTTTCAAAGGAACTGGAAGATGCTTTGGGTGTGGAAAAGAAGGACACAAATCTAGTAAGTGCAAAGGAAAATGTTCAGTTAACACCGTGGACAAGGATAATGTTATTTCTATGACATCAACAATGGTTAAATGTTTTTAATGTGGAACGTATGTGAATTATGCAAACCAATGCCCTAAGGTAAAGTCTCACGAAGAGAATCATTATGGTCGAATGGGTAGTATTTATGTTGATGATGATGAAGAGACTACAAATGATATTTGAGATGAAAGAATTGTTGAAGCTCAGACAATGGTTTAAGAAGGTAGTGGAATGATTACATGTTTATCAACTGTAATGTTGTATAAGTAATCTCATGGTACTATGGAATAAAGAGACATCTGAGGATTGTTACACTGTTTTATTTCCTTATGTTTTGAAATTATATGATAAATGGTACCAGTGACCATGAAACGTTATTCAGATATTTTTGGAAAGTAGATGATATGCGCATAATAAAGGGATAAGGAGAAAATTAAATAGTATTCATGATCTCATGACTAATATATGGAGAAGGTCATATCATGGTTTGAGTATATAGAATTTTTGGATTTTGGTATGTGGAAAGAGTTAACTTTTGACAGCATTCATGTTTTCACTAAGGTTTTATGGGTATTCATTTTTTCAATAGAATACATGATTAAGGTATTCAAATGATTGGAATGTGACCAAAAAAATATATGGGGGATAAATGATGGTATTCACATGCTTAGTTGATGACATTTCAAGTAATCGTTTTATTTATACAATGAGATTGGACATATGTATTTTGGATAAGCCTAAAGATTGGAATGGATTATGTTTGACATAAGTTAGTATTGTTTAAGGATAGAACTTTTTTCGATAGTATTGATGGGATGTTATAGGAATGTAGTTTTAGAAAAAGGACAACCTGCAGGATGGGCGACAACCCATCGCGTCGGACAAGGCTGTGGGAATCGAACCCACAACTGATGTGTGACTGTCCTTTATCGCCTACCACTGGCCTACAGGAAGTCCCTAGTTAGTAGAATCTAGTTTTATTTTATTAAGCGGTATGATATATGAAGTATAAGTTCAGTTTTGGAACCATATACGATTAATCTAACCATAAGATGGACTTATAACTTTTTCTATCCTTTTGTTTGAAATAGATGGAATGAACCATCATTCTATCACATGATCTGCTAACACATCACGAATAACAAATTCAACTTTATTTCTTTAAGGGATGAAGTGGAAATTGTTCAACTCACAAACAACAGTGATATTGTACCAAAATCATGTAAGTATTTCTTTTAATTCATCAACTTTAGGGAAATGATCTTGAAAACCAAAAATGTTGTCCTAGTTCTCTTATATCTGATGAATCAGATGGTACCTTAGATCATCACAAATATATGGATTTGTGATTGATGGATTTTTCATAGCCATGTTCTCTGCCACTCTCCATCAGAAAATGATGGTTAGATTTTTCTTCTATATCTATATTTTCAACTATGTTATCCTATTTGGAAACCCAGTGATTAGTTAATTTGGGTAACCGTTACGTTTCATACTTTATTTTTTAAAGTTACATTTTGGTATTTCATTTTACGATGTCTGTTTCAATTAAAGAAACTTTCAAGTAGAAAACCATGTATAACCGCGACGAATTTTGAGGGCGAAATTCATTTTAAGGGGGGTAGAATGTAACAACCCGATATTTTATGATATGTATTATCTTTAATTTATTTTATGTCATGTGTTTTATGCTACAACAAGATTATTTTGTGCTATACGCCACACTATATTAGCTTGAAGTATACACAACACTATTCTTAGATTGTGTTACACACAATTTCAAGTTCGTTATATATTAGTCATTATACGAAACATTGAGTGTGTATATATATATATATTCAATGTATAAATGAAATATGGTTGGATTATGTAATATGAAACAATGAAGTATTCTTTCACAACACGCAACCCTGACTTGGCTTGCATTACACGCAATCACGACTTTCCTCGATAGCGTGTGTTATACGCAATATCAGGTTTCACTAAACAATGATATATTGTTATAATATTATTACGAACTAGCCTATATGAATATTATTAACTAAATAACATTATTATTTCATCTTACACATTTTTTTAGAACATGGTATGTGAACAAAATTAATTTTTCAGGTAAAATAAGTATTTTTCGAAAAATGCAATTTTGCCGCCTTTTGATGGAGCACACACTTTAAATCTAGTTTATAACATGTTTATAAGTTAAATTTGACAAAATAAAATTCTTATTTTGAATCAGGATATAAAAATTTACATTGGATAAAGTTTTGATATTTTTCCGAAAACTTTCATATTTTAATGAATAGTAAAAACACGCTATATTTTAATTAAAAACAAATTTTTTAATCCTATTAGTTTATATGGCTAAATTATAATATTGAATGGTTTTAAAGTATAAATAAAATATATTTTTACCATTTAATATAATTTATGTCATTATCATTGATTTTACCTTCAATTCGTAGCTTAAATCAATTCAATCTTTTGCAATGTTTTAAACAAAAACTCATTTTCATTCGAAAACGAGATTAATTATAATTTAATTTTTGCAACATATGTGTATTGAATTTTAAAAAATGGATTCCATATTTGGAATAAGTGGGTACAAATTTTGTTAATAGGCTAATTTTTATTTTTGGGAATTATGAATAGTATCTACGGTAAATTTTATTTACCATAGTTAAAGGTAAATCGGGTAATTATGGGTAAATATAATATTATAAAATTATCCTAACAAATTCCAAAATTATATAGGATGTATATAAGTATACCCATATCATCTAAGGGTCGGATTAGATTCATTTTAAGGACTTTTGACCATGAAAATAATTTAATTATTATTAAATCCAAAGAAAGTGACAACAGGTCAGTCTCTTAAATCTTATAAGTATAATAATTTTAATTTCATGATAAACATCATAAAACATCAAACATGAATATCCTACAGAAATCTAATAAAATTATATATATCATGATAATTTATTTAGAATTCTTGGGGAATAAATAATTGTCATTAATGGTGATACATTAATGATGCAGAAATTATTTATTAAGTGAAAAATCAGTAATATAGTTTTTATTGAAATAATAATACCCATTAAGAGACCCAAAAACATGACCAAAAATTATTGGTAGTTTATATATACACCATAATCATCCAATTACCTAATATATAACCGTTTGGATTCTTATAATATTGATTATGACACTTATATTATTTTATTTTAAATGATTCCATAGTTGTCACCTTCACAATTTAATAAATATAACAATTTCAATATTGTGATTTTAAGATTATAAATTCTAGTAAAAGTATTATTGTGAAATTTAGTAGATTTATCTACATCATAGAATTTTATTTTTAATTTTTATGCAACAAATATGTATATTAAATAATTATACAAAAATGTTGTAGTAATTATTTTATTAAGAGATAAACCAAATAAATGTTTTTAAAAATAATAAAATAAATATTATATGAACTATTTAATGTGCTCCAATAATTTTATAGACTCATATGACCTTTTATGAATCTATTAAATCTTTTAGTTAGAAAATATATTCTGTATATATTTTATTTAAATTCAAATAAATGAATAGTGTCAAAATTGACACTATTGTTATTTTATAAACATAACATATTAGAAAATTGTTTAAAAATCAGAAAAATATTTAAAAATTATAAATTAAAATTTATATGGTCTAAAATGTCATAAAGTGTCAAATTATGGAAAATTAACAACACATATGTAATTATTTATAATAATTTAAAATTTAGAATATTATTACCACAAATTAAATTAAATTGATAAATAAGTATAAATCAAGTTGATAATGTTTAGAATAAATTCTTAACATGTATAAATTTTATTGGTTGATGAGATTACAACCATATATTATCTAATATTTGGATATGAGTCATTGTGGATGTTTTTATGTGGGGTTGGGATTTAATATAAACTAATATTTCTTAAATTTCCAAAGGTGCCCCTCTCCTCCCTTATAAAAGGGCACCTCCTCCCTCTCTTCCTAACACCATTTTGAGCCTTGAAGCTCGGAAAAAATCTTAAAATTTCACTTCCCAACTTCCCTAGAAACATACTAGAGGTCCTGTTATTCTTCAAAGACCAATTTTAGTTCCCTAAGAGGAGGTCTCAAAGAGGCGCTTCAAAGAAGAGGTAATGTCCGTTACCGATTCTTTCAACTTTATTTATTCTTCCAATTATTCTTATTAGGTTGTATCATTATGAAGTAATAACATAAGTATCACTCATATACTGATATTTTATTATAAGTATGAAACAACCTTATTTCACCATCTATCCATCCTACGGAAAACAAAATCACCGCGCGTGCGTACGTACGGAATACCGTCTCCACGTCATGGTGTAATCTATTTTCCACCACCACCTTACTTGGATGGGTATAATTGTGTAAATAATAACTATATATGATTATTTTAAAGTGATATTGATTCTGTAATAGTATACATACACCCCAATAAAATTCCACGATCATGGGAACGATATCATCGCTCGTGCGTACGTACGGAATACCGTCTCCACGACGCGATGAGATTCATTCTCAATGACTAACCATTCATAAATGATTATAAAGTATATATAACAATTAATCATGAAATATATGACATAATAATGATACTGGATTTATGTACATATATATTTATTTCATATACTTAATTCCATTCAATTCAATAAGGAAACGAAACCAGCGTTCATGCGTACGTACGGCCTACCGTCTCCATGAACAGTGTATTTCTTTCCATTTATCGATCTATTATATATTTGTATATTATGAATATAAATTATATATAAATCATATTTTACATTCTGTATGTAAGTAATCATGATCTAAGTAATCATATGAATAATTACAAGTTAAAACACGAACGACAAATGAAACGATTTTACCCAAAACACTACTTTAACATGAATTTACAAAAGAACCGGTAATATAAAGTCATAAGTGAACCATATATGATATAATAACAATTAATATTATTCTCTAATAAGTCAATAAAATTTATTAAATCATCATACAAGAGGTTCATACACTTACGAAGCAAATCAGACATAAGGTAAGGGATAATTATTCCAATCTCATTCTTATCCGAGATTGTTTATTTGTAAGTATTTACTGGGGTTTTGATTATTATCTATGTCCATATGTTCTCAAAATGTTTTCATAAAATTTTTACTTTTCTTCCATGTATTTTTAAAGTCATTTTTACCCTTTTCTACTTTTACCACATCGTATGGAAGGAATCATTCTTTTGTTTACCATACGAGGTACTTTTTGACTTTTCCGACAAAAGTATGAGAAAAATGTTATTTTTAACTTATACAGCGTGAACGGATTTTTACGGTTTTATAAAGCCTTATTTTCATGAAGCTTCATCCAAAATATTTCATGACTATTTTAAACAAAATCCTATTCTTTTAAAATTGCATGTAATTTTGTGAAACGAAAAAGATTTTGAAGAATAACGGATATTTTCCTCAAGAATTCATTTCAAGTGTTTTATGAAAACCATTTTCCATCTAAGATAAAATTACTTCATATGTGTATGTTTCATTTATAATTTCTCTATGATTTACATGGTTTCACATTTCTTATGATGAAAAATCCATTTTTTATGGATTATGTGATGATGGGATGATGTTTATGAAACCCATTTTATTCTTTGGGTTATGATGAATGTTTTATGTTTATTTTGTGGCACAAGTACGAAATATTTCATTATGAGATGGGTGGGACCTATATATACCTCCAATTCATTGGGTAAAGATTTATATCTCATGAGATAGACATGGCTGGAATGGTAAGTTAATCTGGTTCAGTATTACAGGACTGGAACGAGGAGTGAACTCGATTCAGAAAGGGACTTTGTCCACTAAGATGGTCATGGCAGCAATGCCTTGGCTACTATGGAAATAATTACATGTTCTCAATGGATTCCACAATTACATGTTTTATTCCCATGATATTTTATCATGATTTATGTTCCATTATGATCTATGCCTTATGTACTTCCACGATTTATGTATTTGCTCAAGATTTTGATGTTTAAACATTATGTTCATGTTTTTAAGTTCAAATGTATATGGTATGTTTTATTTTATCCATGATTACCCTTAATGAGAATTTGAGCTCACCCTTTTTATGTTTTATTTTCCCCCAGGATTAAAAGAAAGGTTTTAGGTGAGGAAACAAAAAGTGGAAGATCTTTACGGGAGATGTTGAAGATCTTTCACCACGATTAGAAGATTATGTTCCATGTTTCCAAAGACACTAAACTATTACGATCCTTGTTTGTCTATTTTTGTTATGTATTAAGTATTCCGGAAAAGTAATGTAATATCTATGTACGTCAAGCTTCGGGTCTCTACATGTTACCATGCTGAAATGTTTGTAAGGGGTTTTCTCTTCTCACTTTCAATTCTATGGGATTTCCATTTTTCACCTCTTATTTATTATATTTGTTATATGTGTACTTCCATATGATATATATTATCCTGAATCTCTTTATATTCATTGTATTCTATGACTATTTTCGTGGTTTTTAACTTTTTGTGATGCTACTTAATTGATTAGAATATTGTAATGGCCTTTGTCTCAATTTTCACTTCGTTGTGACTTTCCTAGTATTGTGAACATACTGTTTATTTTGTGGTGTACCTAATGCCCATTTGATATCACAATTAAATTGAAATTATATTACATTTAAATTTCCATATTCTCATATCATGTATATGATTATTTTCTAATTCATATTCAATTTTACTTACGACATTTATTTTGAATTTAGTTTTAACTGTGGAAATATTGATGAATCTGTATCCTCTATTCTATATCGATAATGTAAAAGAATATTTATCTTGTGTTGAATCTATGTATAAATAATGATTTGGACATGAAGTAGTGGGTGGGTCCTGCTACAGCCCCTCGATGCATCGATAGGTCTCATGAGACAATAAGTTTGGCGTCAAACCTTTCGAGTCTATTTCCAAAAAAATCATATGGGTTTATACCCATAGAACTAAACCATTTTTAATCGTATTATGGTATCATGTGACAAATACATGACGTCTAATTAATAATCATTCTCTTTATTCATATCAGTTATTACTATTCTTCAGGTTTTCACTATGAAAAAATCTATGGATGTAGTTTTATTCTCAGTTTATTAATGGTGTGAGTTTTTCATTTATTCACCATGCCATATTTATTATGTAAAATTGTTTAAAATTCAGTTATTATTGATTCATGCATCCACCATTAGTAACCCTTACTAAGCATTAGATCTCACCCCTTTCATTTGTTTACCTACAACACATTATGAAGAGGAGACTGTTTTTTGAGCTCTGTGGATGCAGTTTTTAGTTTTTGTTATGTATTATTTTTTGTAACCTTTTAGAATGTAATTTGAGTTACTTCTATGTATATTATTTCTTCAAGACTAATAAGCTGATCATTCCTTTAGGATTTCATTCCTTCTAACCATGCCGATGTACATAGTAATGCACCGGATCCGGTGTAGAGGGTTCATGGCATTAAATTTTCAATTCAAGTGGACATTATTATTCTCTAAAAGTAAACATTAAATTATTAAAATTTTGTTATTTTCATTACACGGTGCATGTTCTTTATACTACATTACTATATTTGAGACAATTATTTGAAGAGGAATTGCATTAATAAAATTATGGTTCATTACATTATTCCCCCTTAAAAAATTTCATGGTCATTATTTCATTTTATATACTAAAATGAAAAAAGTGAGGGTTCTTATGCTTCATGCATTCCTTTTGTTCCCCTATTGGATCCTCATATAGATGGTTTCCCAATAATAGTTAGACTATGTGAGCTATCTTATTTACTATAAATTTATCTCCATGGTATAAGATCATAATTTGTTTCTCCTCAAATAAGAGGTGATTTTTTATATGTACCAAAATAAATTAGGTAAACACAATGGATTTGGTATACACATTATCAAGAGGGATATATAGAATACAACACGTACTTGTGAAAGGGTTGGTGGGAGTTCTATTAACAAGCCACAACTGCAATACAATCCAGAATATCAATGGGGTCAATGTACTAGGCACTTAACATGCCCTTATTCCCAACTCTCCTGATTCTCTTCCAAGGGGAAATATTGAAGAAGAACTTATCCCCAACCTCAAACTATAGGTATCATAAAATATTATTAGTATATCTATTATGTTAAATTTAATCAGACTTGATGTGTTTCTCATGGGTTTTGACATTTTTATCATTTCCTTAACAACTTTTGGTCCCATCAGCTTTTGTTCACCAACATCATCCAATCATGTATGTGTTTTTCATTATTTACATCAATAGATTCATATGGATCCACTTTAATTATTTAGTGGAAAATATAATTTTATGAGAACTCATCTAGAGGAACATGCTAATGTCATCTTCCTTTTATGTCCATCAAGTATTATATCAATATTTCTTCTACTGTCTGGATGGTCTGCTCAGATTTTCCACCAGATTAGGGGTGATAAAACATATTGATTTTAAACTCAATGTTTAGAGAATATTATAGACTCTTCTAGAACTTGAAGGAAAATCTTGGATCTCAATTAGATTCAATTGATAATGGAGTTTTGTGCAATCTCACCACTTCTCTGAAGTATATCCTTACATGTTTGTTGAGTGTGACATATTGTCAAATTGAAATAAATTAATAAGTATTTTTAATATGATCCATAAAAAACCATATCGAAATATTTCATGTGGTTGTCTTTGAAAGAACCGTGATAAATTCAATGGTAATGTTTTTACATTTTCATAAATGTATGAGTAATGGTTTCATCATCCCCATAGAATTTTTTCCTTTCAGCCTTCAAATTCTAACATACCAGGAACTTTAATGTGTAATCAGTTTCATTATTATTCATATTGTACCCCCAATAGTGATCTCAATATATATATACACACACACACATCATCATCATCATCATAATACTCCTTAGGTGGATATATAAGGTCGATATGTCCACGTCATGTAATAGATCATTATTTATCTACGGATTTGATGGTAAATATAGTTGTAACCTAAATCATAAAAAAAATTCTTCATCAATTTGGAAATTCAAGGATTTACATTTTCTTATATGTTTCACTTCATTTGAATTTTATCTTCATAGATTCAAGAATCCTATATTTTCTTCTGAAAGGATGGTTGAGAAAGTATTTCAGAAAGTTCTGATGAAGTTCCTTCCATTATGATTCTTATTTCCATCCTTTGAATGTATAAGAAGATTGGATCCTTCTTAATTATCATTATTGCTAAGGTTATTGGATTATTTATACATAGATATTCTATGTATATATTTTATTTCCAAGGAGGGTAGTTGATAGAGCATTCATAGTGTTTGATTACCTCTAAATATCTACACGGGCATGTGTTATGATCTTTTAGAGTGAATATATAATTTAGGATCTTTTGTTTTTTAAATATTTCACACTTATCCCCATATAGATATTTCATCTAGAATTTCAATTCAAATATCACTACATCTAACTCTAGATCATGTTTTGGGTATTTCTACTCATCAACCTTCCACTTCCTTGGGGAATATGATATCACATTATCATTTTTCATTGCTAAAAACCCAAGAACTTATTCGAAGCATCAATGTATACCATTCAGATCACCAAATTTTTGATCATGTATGTAGAAGTATAGTTATAAGAATTTTTTTTCACTCCTTGAATCAGTATTCAGTTTCATTAGTCTAGACAATCATTACAACCTTCTGAGTTAGCTTGGTTATCAATATTGAAAATAAAGAGAAGTCTCTAAAAAATATTTAATACTACCAATAAATTCTAAGATATATTTTGATATCCATTAAAAATAATTTTATAGGACAGTCCTCAATTGTATTTGATCACGAAGGGTTCATAGATATCCCTTTACTGGGGATAACATGTCGCATGAATGATATTTCCTCAATTTGGAACTCAAATATACTTTACATTGCATATATATTCTCCTTTTGAAAAGTCTTTAGAATTGTATTTAAATAATCCTCATGATTCTCCTTTAATTTATAGTATATCATAACATCATCTTTAATGATTCCAATTTTTTAAAGGTAATATCTAATGTTAGTCCGAATGGTGTATAAGATTCCCCAAGAGGGGGAGGGGGTGGGTGAAACATGGTATGCATATTCTTTTCAAAATTCCTCTTACCCCACTGGATCTTGAAAACTTTATTAAATAGTTATCTTAATTTTCTATTTAATTTTTATGTTGATATTACCCATTCAATCATTATATGATGATGATATATAGAATGTTAAGTAAGAAAGAAAGCACATGGATACACTGGTTTTACCTTGTTCACCACTACAGGCTAGTCCAAGGAACATGCTTCCAATAGTGTGTTGGTGAACCAAAATCACTAAGATCACTACATTAATGGTATAGGATATGTCACTCCAACCTGGAATCACTTACTATACAATATTAAGAGTGGACCCACTATCCCTTCTAGTTTATAACCAATTGGAAATTATAATTTCACTGCTCTCTCTACTAAATTGTTCACACTTCTTTTTAAGATGATTGTACTTTTGATCACTTGAATAAATATTTTTTACACCTCATTTAATGAATCATTAAGTTATAATTTCATCCAATTGATTAATACCACGTTACAACCTATTGAGTAGGAAATACCTTCTGGTTCGCATGAGATTTACTTTTGCAAAAACCTTTACTCTAAAATTCATGAAAATTACATATTTTTGATAATATTATACTTATTTCACAATGATCCTAACTTTTTTGAATATCACTAGTTTCATGAATCTCACATTGCCTTCAAGAAGCATTGTCCCTTCACAAATCATACTTATCATTAACAAATCTCCCATCTTTTGTGAATCTTAATTATCCTTCACGATTCTCATCAATTTCATGAAGCTTACATAACCCTCACAATAAAAATAACATTTGAAAAAGTACAGTTTTCATAAATTTTAAATATCCTTTATTAAATTCCTTTACTCATGAAATTGTATGTCTTATGAAAAACAACACAGAAGAAAAATACTTCATGAACTGCCTTCTCAAGTTTAGAGCCATTGGATTTTTAAGGCTTTCTTCCTCAAATGATGGGGGTAGCAACCTATTTATAGATGATTCCTCCATTTTAAAAAGATTTAAACCTCTCCAATGGATTTTCATAAATCAATCCATTCTTATTGACAAACGTCCATTTAATTTCAAAGTAGTAGGGAAATTGTTCCACTCATAATTCTTCTCATAGTCACAAAGTTTACTATATTTCCATCGTGCATTCATGAACGTAAAAACCTTGATGACACCAGATGTTCTCTCAAAGCTCAACATCTTCAAAAAACTGTAATATTCAAAAAATAATTCATATACCACTTATATATATATATATATTAATTCCTAGAAATAAAACAATCATGATTCTTGATCCTTTCTCTAAATTTTGGATCCCATAAAGGTGGGAAATATTGGGAATTGATGCCACCTAGTATACACATCATTTTGTACCACCACTAGACAATCCATTCCTTTTACGTGGTTCTTTTTCAATATAAGTAGTTAGAAACCATGATGGAACTCCACAACCAACCATATCCAACTTATTATTCAATAAAAATCATCATCCCCATAATAATACAATGTTACCTTTAGGGATGTTTCCCAACAATCCGATTTTGGGGTTGTATAAAACTCTGCACTCATTGATACCAATTAAATATTCTTCTATATTTAACCAGAATAATCATCTTGAAATTCAATATCGAGATAAAATATTTACCAAAGACACTCTCTAATCCCATATGAACCATTCTTGACATGAGAAACAAGAGTTGAATACCAATTTCACCAATGGATCAATTCATTCTTAAACCCCTCATTTTCTTTCATCATGAACCCCATTGGTCATGATATTCAAACTTTGATCGATCATATTTAGAATCATCTTTATTAAAACTACCTCTATATCACTACTACCACATTATCTTATCCCCCTATCTTGATCAAGATATTTTCTCCCCATTTTTCAAATAACACAAAGTTAAATTCTTTGTGGTTTTAACATTATAAAGAACACATATAAGAACATATTGGAAGAACATAGGATACCTCAGGGAGTGGTGGTCCAGCATTCACACATGTTAATTAAGGGAAGTTGATTGAACTCCAAGATCCTATAGATTCCACTTAGATGCCTCTTTGGTATGTCCTTCGTCAGAATGTCTGTAACCTGTAGTTCTGTTGGCACATACTTCAACTTCACAATCCCTTGTTTCACGTCCTCTTTGATAAAATGATACATGATTTCAATGTTATTTTTCCTCATTCAAAATGACACGTTATACTAT
Source organism: Viscum album (assembly GCA_963277665.1). Lineage (NCBI taxonomy): Eukaryota > Viridiplantae > Streptophyta > Magnoliopsida > Santalales > Viscaceae > Viscum > Viscum album. The sequence continues at coordinate 882,686,215 of OY728155.1, forward strand.
TGAGGTTTTCTAGAAGGCCCCTATTCCGGGGTGGATCAAAATAAATGTGGATGTAGCTTCAAAAGAAAACCCGGGGCCAGCTAGTTTTGGAGCTGTTTGTAGGGATTCTCTGGGCCATTGTCATGGATGTTTCTATGGTGGTTTCACCCCCGCCATTTCCTTAGATGATGAGATGATTGCAGTGATCCATCCGATTTATTTTGTTCATATGAATGTCTGGAACAACATTTTTATTGAAAGTTATTCTACCACCATCATTCAAGCAATTTGGAATGGCGTGATTCATCTCTCTTGGGTGCTTACATCTCGTTGGATGAATTGTATGGACTCTCTTTGAGAACTTCGATACATTGATACTCATTCCTATCGGGAAGCAAATAGGGTGGCTGATGCACTTGCTAAAAAAGGTATCAACCAGAGCGTCACCTGGTGCGATAATCTTCCATTAGACTTATTTCTCTCTACGAAAGAGATTGTAATAAAATCCAATCTTTCAGACTTTTGTAGTTCCTGTCTGCTTTTAATAAATGGTGTCTTGGTTTTTTGACCAAGACATGACCTTATTAAAAAATGTTATTTTTCCTAAAGTAATGGAATGTATTTTTTAAGATATTTATATCACTTGAATTATCACAATGGATATTGATAAGAGACATCACATGAACTCCTATATCATCATGCTACTACTTCATACATTATAATTTCATGTAATATTGAGTGGCCAAGAAATATTTAGCTTCAAAGATGCTCAATGAAATGACAAATTGTTTCTTTATTAGAAAATAAATACATAATCCAAAATATATAATGCACCACTTGATGTTGATTTTCTATCATCTTTTAAACATGACCATGCTGAATTTGTAAATCCCAATAACTCATGATGGTATTCAATATTATAAAAAAATCTGAAATCTATTGTGTCCTTAATATAAGGAAGTATTCTTTTAAATTCAATTATGTGGATTTATTTGGGACAACATTGATACAATTCTATTTGACATGTGGAAAAAATATCATTTTTTATTGTTATGAAGTGTACTAGTCTGCCAATGATCTATCTATATTTCATGAAATTAACCCTTTTCCTTTGTCACATCTTGATAGTTTCATATGTGTATCCACTAGATTCATCATATATTTGGAATTGTATATTACAATTTTTCTCAACACCTCCAAGGCATATTTTGATTGAGAAATAGATGTGTCATTTCTTCCATTTGACACCTATAAACAAAGGAAAAATGTTCAGTTCACAAATCATTTATGTTTCCAAATAACTTTTCATAAATTCTATAGTCTTCTTAAAAAATGAAATATCTGATCCACCAAATATTATTTCATAAAAATACACCACCACTATCATCTGTTTATTATAATCATTTTTGACATTGATATTGAAATTGACTCTACCACACTGAAAACCATGTAAAGACCCAAACATTTTGAATAGTATATTCACTTACTCATAACAATTTAATAGAGATGTTAATGGTTAATGCAGAAAGAGTAGTCGATGGCTTCATCTAGTAGAATCGAACATTATGAATCCCACTTATCAAATCTTGGGAAGAAGGTGGCATCTTTGGGCTTCGCATTGGACCAAGCCCAAGCCGAACTCTAGCATGTCAAGCTTTAACGGAAACGCCTGCGGGAGAAGTTCAAGTTAGTAGAGATTAATACTAGGGCAATGTTATCTGAGCCTCCCTCGGATTCTATCACCATAACACACCTTACACTTAGGATATATGCTGGTGTTATAAGGGGCTATGTGACGAGACTGTAGCTTCTTCGTGTAATCCTTTGGGATGAATAAATTGAGATTTCTTCCATTAGTGATGTTTGTGAAATTTCAAATGTCCGGATAATTTTAGGATGTATTTTATTGATGAATTTTGAAAAAAATGATATTTTAAAATATTTATGTAAATCTTAAATAATTAATGATGTGTAATGATTTTCAAAAAATGGTCTTCTGCAAAAGTGTTCAGTAAGGAATTTTGAGTTTAATAAGAACAACTTAATTTTTGATGAATAGTAAATCATGAATAGTGATTTTACACTTAGGATTAGTAATATGACCAAATGGATTAGTAATCTCACTTAAAGAAAGTTTTAATATAATTTAGACACCTTGATTACGTAATGTGATTCAATACAATGGGTAAATAACGGTTTCATAAATTATTTGTCAGGTTTTAGTTTTTTCAGGTGAATAGTGTTTTTTAGTTAAAAATTAAATTAAAAATAATTAGAAATTTATTTTTATAAATTGGACTTTATTTTTGAACTCAGAGCATCGATATAATGTTATGGTGATTTTTGGGGTTTTTTCTGAAAAAATGAATTCTCGGTGAATAGTGTTTTTATTTAAAAATTAAATTAAAAATATTTAGAAAATTATTTTTATAAAATGGATTTTATATTTATAATCAGAGCATCGATATTTGGTTAAGGTGAAATTTCGGGATTTTTCTGAGAAAGATGAATTTTCAGTGAATAGTAAAAATGCAGTTTTAGGGTTTCGGTATGTTTAATGACATCATAACTGTGTCATGATGATTTCATGAGATATTTTAAGGGTTGGCCGAACAAAGGTGATGAATTATTGTATTGGGGGCCCCATGTGTCCTAACTCCATGGAAAATACCATTGGAGAGCCCATGGTTTTGAGAAAACCACTTTTGAGGTGTCCCTTGAAATTATTAAAGTATCAGCCCACCTTCCATATAAATACCCACCCTTTCCTCCTTTAGTTTTCACTCCCAACAATCCCCCAACGAATCTCTGGTCTCATTACCTCCCAAGAAGTCATCCCAAGGTGCCCCCAAGCCCTCAAGGTCCAAACCTTTGATTATTAAGAGTTACGTTTTAAGGTAAGGGATCTGACCTCTCTCTTTCTTTTCAAGTAATCTCTTTTATTTCATTTCTTTTATGCTCCATGTTATTATGTTTGAGGATGATATTATATATTCATTTTAATTCCATTTTCATGTTCATATGATGATAGTCCCCCTCTTGCTCTCATCAATTCATTTTAACAATGTTTAAGTGGCGCCGTTAGGCTGCCAAATTTTTAAGGGATTCTTTCACCCTTCTCTTTTTTCAAAGTTCTACTTTCATGTCAAGTCTTTCAAGTTGCTTTTTATTATGTTGGGGTATGATCTATATATATATAATTCTGAACTTTGATGTTCATATTATGAGAGACCCTATTTGATCTCGTCAATTCATTTTTGTTAAATTTTAAGTGACGCTGTTAGGCTGCCGAATTTTCATAAGAGAAATCTATTTTTTGTCTTCCTTCCATGTTTTTCATCTCAAATGGTATGTCATTAAAATTTCATTACCATGTTCTTAAATACTTTATATTTTGTTCCACTACTTGTTTATGGATCATTTATGAGTGGGTGACCCATGTCCCCTCTCTTTTCAATGTTTTCTAAAACATCGTAACATAGCCATTATGCTGCAGAATTTCCATCTAAAAATGTATCTCTCTTTTTCTAAAGTTTTTTTATTTTATTAAGTGAATACTCAAATATCTCTCTTCTATATGGGTATTCACATATATAAAAAGTTGTTCTATTTTAAATTCTGGGATTTACATACATGAGACCCACCTTCCTTTTCTGTGGGTTTTAAAGTGACACAAAGATCATGTCTTTAAAGAAGTTTTTAAAACGATATGATTATGAAATGAAACCCATTTCTTTTATGATATATGGGTTTTTTATGAAATGATTGATGATGATATATGTGGATCACATGATGATAAAGAAAAATTTAAGGGTGCGCCCTGATAGTGCTCCAATGCATTGGGTAAAGACTTAATCTCTAGAGATGACCATTTAGACTGATACCTTGGTGAATAACCTTGGTAATTTTTATTGACACCTTGGGGATGGACCTTGGTGAAACGGAAATTATTGTCTTTGTAAGATGTTGTATCCACTTCTTAAAGTTATGAAAAACGTTATTTTTATTATGATATGCCTCATGATTTCTTTCTCATGCCTTAAAGTTCTTTTCATGACCTTATTGAAGTATCTCAAGTTCACATGTAAAATTTTTCTCTTGTTTCCCTTACTGGGCCTTCTTCTCACCCTTTCTTTTGATGTATGTCCCCAGGTTATGAGATGCAGTAATGAGCCTTGGATGAACTTAAGGGGAAGCCTTTATAGTTTTTAATAATACTGTTTTATGTTGTTTTCATGTATTATGTTCCTTGTTTCCAAGACACTAAACCTTAAAGATCCTCAGTTTTGTGTAATGTAATGAAAGTTATATTATAAAAAGGCAGGATGCCACAGTTGGTATCGAAGGGATGTTTAGTTATTTGTGGAAATTAGGATATAAAAACTTTAGGAAGGACCCTATAGAAAAGTTTAAATATAAGAAAACTTATTGGTATTTTGGTAAGTATTGAGTAAGTGGTTTATCAAACAAATAAATCCCGGTCTAGATACGATAAGGTAGAGGCGGATCTGGCACAGATATATATAGGGGTAAAACCCGAAAACAACGCTTTAATCTAGACTCGAACGGGAACAAGTGCACGATAAAGGGACTTGCAAAACTATTGGTTACGACACTCTCGGGGGATATGTTTGGTTAATTACAAGCTTTTTATGAATCATTATGAAGGAATTATAGAGAAATGTAATTTTCTAGGCATGAAGTCTTATTTAAAAGATTCAAAAATGAAATAAGTTTCTAAATAAGGTTTTATTCTTTTAGAAAATGGTGGGAAATAGGAGGAACCGTGCAGATGGTGACCGCAATGCACCATGTGCTGACGGCCCTCCAATGGAAGCTGGAATGGAAACATTCATGAAAATGATGAACCAACTAACTCAAGTTATGAGTAATAACTTGAATCAAGTTGAGAGGCCGATATCACCACAAAGGGAACAACATTCTGTTGAGTCCTTCATGCGTCAACGAACACCAACATTCAGTGGATCTACTGACCCATTGGTTGTGGAACAATGGATAAGCTCCATTGAAAATATCTTTTCTGTACATCATTGTTTGGAACAAGAAAAAGTCACCCTTGCTGTTTACCGCCTAGAGGGAGAAGCTGATCAGTGGTGGTCACTGATCAAAAAAATGAAGCCATGAGGAGAGATGGAAGCTATGGAGTAGGAAGAGTTTCGTGGAATATTATTTAATAAGTATTTCCCTCGTTCCATGAGAACGAGAATGGAGAAAGAGTTTCTCGAGATGAAGCAGAAGGAGAACGAATCTATCGGAATCTATGAGATGAACTTCACAAGATTTTCACGATATACCTCTAGCTTTGTCATGGATCCAAGTGGGAAGGTTGACAGATTTTTTGGTGGACTGAGAACTCATCTGTGGAAGAATCTAGCCAACCAGGACTACGACAGCTATCAGGATATTGTGCGGAGTGCAATGAAAGTCGAGCTAGAGTTTGGTGAGACATAGTGGTCTCATAAATCAAATGACAAGAAGAGATCATTGGATCCTATTCTTGGGAATACTTTTTATCAGGGAATAGGTGGAAATCAAATGAAACTTACCACATGCAATAAATGTGGGAAGAAGCATCCGGGGCACTGCTTGATCAGAAGTGGAAAGTGCTACAAGTGTGGAAGAGAAGACCATATTGCTCGGCATTGTCATAGTGAGGTGAAGCCTCAACTTCCCAACACTAACGACATAGGAAATATGGTTCCGGCCCTAGCCGAAGTCAAATGCTTCAAGTGTGGACAACTTGGGAAATTTTCTAATCACTGTCCAAATCTGAGGGTAGTGGAGGGGAAACACCATCAACCTCAGCAAAGGCCAAGGGAGCAAGGTCACGATTTTCTATGACAATAACTAAAGTTGAAGTTCCAAATGATGTGGTAGAAGGTACTCTTTTTGTCCTCTCAAAACTACCAAGTCCTTTGTTTGATTCTGGTTCTACAAATTCCTTTATTTCCTCCAAGTTTGCAAAGAATATAGAATCAATCCCTGAACTTCTTGAGGTAGAATTGTCAGTCAAGACTCCAAGTGAGATTATCCATGCATCAACAGTGTTTATAGACTCTAGTGTTTACTTTAGTGAGCACAGTCTTATCGCAAATCTAGTAGTCATTCCCATGTTGGAATTCGGCGTTAGATTAGGGATAGACTGGATCTAAAAGTATAATGCTAAGATCAAATGAAGAAGTAAGGAAATCTCGGTAGTCTTGAATGAACAGTCTACAATTATCTTCCAAGGAGTGATATCCTGAACTGATCCCTATCTAGAAGCACCTACTATAGCTTTCTTTATGGAGTCAATCGGTGGTGATGAAGAATGAAAAGGGAGTATACAAATAGAATATGTTATGATTGTTCAGGAATTCCGGGATGTATTCCCTGAGGAGTTACCTGGACCTCCCCCAGAAAGAGAGGTAGAGTTCTCCGTTGAACTCGTACATATATCTCAACCGATATCAAAGACCCCGTATAGAATGGAAAATGTGGAGCTAGAAGAGTTAAAGAAGCAAATCCAAGACTTTTTGGAGAAGGGGTTTATCTGACCGAGTGTGTCTCCTTGGGGAGCACCAGTTCTCTTTGTGAAGAAGAAGGATGGATCAATGCAGCTATGCATTGATTATAGAGAACTGAAAAGGATCACAGTGAAGAACAGATACCCTCTTCCAAGAATTGATGATTTATTTGACCAACTTTGTGGGGCTCAATTCTTCTCCAAGATTGACCTTTGATCTGGTTTTCATCAACTGCGGGTGAAGAAGGAAGATATTCCAAAGACTACCTTCCGATCAAGATATGGGCATTATGAGTTTACTGTTATGCCCTTCGGCTTGACTAATTCTCCTGCTATTTTCATGTATTTGATGAATAGAGTCTTTAAGGACTAACTTGATAACTTTGTGGTATTTTTTATTGATGATATTTTGATATATTCAAAAAGTCGTGAGGAGTATGAAGATCTTCTGAGGGTTATTTTGAAAACTCTGTGGAAGGAGAGGCTCTTTGGAAAGTTCATCAAGTGTGAGTTTTGGTTACAATAAGTGGCTTTCTTGGGGCACATCGTAACCAATGAAGGAATATCGGTTGAACCTGCAATGAAAATGGTTGCGGAGTAGTGGCCTCAACCCGCAAGAGTAACTGAGATTCATAGTTTCCTTGGTTTAGTGGGATATTATAGGAGGTTTGTGAAATACTTTTCATGGATTTCTAATCCGCTAACCAAGTTGACTCGAAAAGGGGTTAAGTTCATCTGGACAAAGGAATGCGAGGAATGTTTCCAAGAGCTGAAGAAGAGACTGGTTACTATACCTATTTTAACACTACCCTCTATCAGAGAAGGATTCATTATTTTTAGCGATGCATCTCTAAATGGTATTGGGTGCGTCCTCATGAAAAATGAAAAGGTAATTTCTTATGAATCTCGACAGTTGAAGATTCATAAGAAGAATTATCCTACACATGATCTAGAGCTAGAGGCAGTTGTTTTTGCTCTAAAGATATGGAGGCACTATCTTTATGGGGAGAAATGTGATATATACACCGACCACCAAAGTTTAAAGTATATTTTCACGCAGAATGAATTGCACATGAGATAAAGGAGATGGTTGGAGGTTATTAAAGACTATGATTGTTCAATTAATTATCACCCTGGAGGAGCAAACAAAGTTGCAGATGCGTTAAGTAGGAAAGATCTCGTTGTTCTGGAAACAATGAGGATCCTAGGAGATACCTTGATTAAAGATCTAGTAAAACTGGACATGGGAATTGTAAGGGAAGGGAAATCATCAACCATATCATAAATAATTTCTCAAACTTCATTACTAGAGAAGATCAAGAAGGCTAAAAAAAGATCCTTTGCTACAGGAGAAGTTTGAGGCTGTAATGGATGGGAAGTTCCCTAATTTCAGTATTGATCAAGAAGGTGTATTGAAATTTCGTACAAGACTATGTGTTCCATCTATTTTGGAGATAAATAAAGAACTGATGAATGAATATCATAGCTCTACATTCTCTATACATCCGGGAAGCACAAAAATGTATAGAGACCTTCGTGATCATTATTGGTGGGATACAATGAAGAGGGATATTGCTGATTACACTACAAGGTTCCTAGTGTGTCAAAAAGTAAAGGCAGAACGACAACTTCCTAAAGGGGTATTACAACTGCTACCCATACTAGTATGGCTGTGGGATAATATCAGTATGGACTTTGTAACTGGTCTCCCAAAAACATCCAAAGGAAATAATGCGATATGGGTTATTGTGGACCATCTCACCAAGACCGCCCATTTTATCTCTATTTGGGATGATTTCTCTCTGGATCAACTTGCCATGATATACGTAAAGGAAGTGGTAAGGCTAAATGGGATACCACTATCCATCGTTTCTGATTGTGATCCAAGATTCACATCAAAATTCTGGATAAGTCTTCAACATGCTCTGAATACTGAATTGAATTTTAGTACGACCTATCATCCTCAAACTGATAGCCAATCTGAATGGACTATTCAGACACTTGAAGACATGCTGAGATTATTCTCAATTGAATTTAAAGATGGATGGGATCAACACATCCCATTAGTTGAGTTCTCCTATAACAATAGCTTCCATTCGAGTATTCAGATGGCACCCTATGAAGCTCTGTATGGAATGCGATGTAGAACTCCTACTTGTTGGGATGAAACTGGTGAGAGAAAGCTACTTGGGCCTGATCTTGTGCAAGAGATGACAGAACAGGTTCATGCTATCCAAAAACACATAAAGGATGCTCAGAGTCGGCAGAAGAGCTATGCTGACAACCGTCGAAGGGACTTGGAGTTTGGTGTTGGAAACAAATTCTTCCTTTGAATTTCTCCATGGAAGAGAGTCATGCAGTTTGGGAAGAAAGGGAAGCTCATCCCTAGGTACATTGGCCCCTATGAAATCCTTGATCGCATAGGAGCAGTGTCCTATCTTCTAGCACTTCCACCGAACCTAGCTCAAGTTCATGATGTATTCCATGTATCTCTCTTGAGGAAGTACATACCCGGCCCTTCGCATGTACTGAACCCAGAGGTGGTACAACTGGAACATGGCCTCTCTTATGAGGAGCACCCAGTGGAGATCTTAGACCGTAGATATAAGGTTCTACGAAACAAGACTACCCACCTTGTGAAAGTGTTGTGGAGGAATAATAAGTATGAAGAAGCGACTTTGGAGCCTGAGGAAACAATGAAGAAAAAGTACCCTCACCTTTTCGACTAGGCCTCAAGTATAAAATTTCGGGGACGAAATTTCTTAAGGGGGGAAGAATGTAACGACCCAAACTTTTTGAATAGTATATTAACTTACTCTTAACGATTTAATAGAGATGTTAATGGATAATGCAGAAAGAGGATTTGATGGCTTCATCCAGTAGACTCGAACCTTATTAAGCCCACTTATCAGAGCTTGGGAAGGAGGTGGAATCTCTGGGCTTCGCTTTGGACCAAGCCCAAACCGAACTCCAGCGTGTCAGGCTTGAACGGAAACGCCTGCGGGAGAAGTTCAAGTTAGTAGAGATTAATACTTGGGCAATGTTATCTGAGCCTCCCTCAGATTCTCTCACCATAGCACACCTTACACTTAGGTCATATGCTGGTGTTATAAGGGGTTATGTGACGAGATCGTAGCTTCTTTGTGTAATCCTTTGGGATGAATAAATTGAGATTTCTTCCTTTAGTGATGTTTGTGAAATTTCAAATGTCCGGATAATTTTAGGATGTATTTTATTGATGAATTTTGAAAAAAAGGATATTTTAAAATATTTATGTAAACCTTAAATAATTAATGATGTGTAATGATTTTCAAAAAATGGTCTTCTGCAAAAGTGTTTAGTAAGGAATTTGGAGTCTAATAAAATCAACATAATTTTTGATGAATAATAAATTATGAATATTGATTTTATGCTTAGGATTAGTAATGTGACAAAATGGATTAGTAATCTCACTTAAAGAAAGTAATAATATAATTTAGACACCTTGATTATGTAATGTGATTCAATAAAATGGGTAAATAAAGGTTTCATAAATTATTAGTCAAGTATTAGTTTTTTCGGGTGAATAGTGTTTTTTAATTAAAAATTAAATTAAAAATAATTAGAAAATTATTTTTATAAAATGGACTTTATTTTTGAACTTAGAGCATCGATATTATGTTATTGGTGATTTTTGGGGTTTTTTCTGAAAAAAATTAATTCTCGATGAATAGTGTTTTTATTTAAAATTAAATTAAAAATATTTAGAAATTTTTTTAATAAAATGGAGTTCATATTTGTAATCAAAGCATCGATATTTGGTTAAGGTGAAATTTTGGGATTTTTCTGACAAAGATGAATTTTCAGTGAATAGTAAAAATGCTGTTTTAGGGTTTCGGTATGTTTAATGACATCATAACTGTGTCATGATGATGTCATGAGATAGTTTAAGGTTTGGCCTACCAAAGGTGATGGATTATTGTATTGGGGGACCCATGTGGCCTAACTCCATGGAAAATACCATGGGAGAGCCCATGGTTTTGAGAAAACCACTTGTGAGGTGTCCCTTGAAATTATTAAAGTATCACCTCACCTTCCCTATAAATACCCACCCATTCCTCTGTTATTTTTTACTCCGAACTATCCCCAAATGCAGATATGGTCTCATTACATCCCAAGTAGTCATCCCAAGGTGCCCCCAAGCCCTCAAGGTCCAAACATTTGAGTTTTATGAGTTACGTTTTAAGGTAAGGGATCCAACCTCTCTCTTTCTTTTCAAGTAATCTCTTTTATGTCATTAATTTTATGCTCCATGTTCTTATGTTGGAGGATGTTCTTATATATTCATATTAATTCCCTTTTCATGTTCATATGATGAGATACCCCCTCTTTCTCTCATCAATTCGTTTTAAAAATGTTTAAGTGGCGTCGTTAGGCTGCCGAATTTTTAAGTGATTTTTTCACCTTTCTCATTTTTCAAAGTTCTACTTTCATGTCAAGTATTTCAAGTTGCTTTTTATTATTTTGGGGGTATTATCTATATATATATCATACTTAACATTTATTTTCATATGATGAGATACCCTGTTTGATCTCATCAATTCATTTTTGTTGAACTTTATGTGTCGTCGCTAGGCTGCCGAATTTTCATAAGAAAAATCTAATTTTTGTCTTCCTTCCATGATTTTCATCTCAAATGGTATGTCCTTAAAATATCATTACCATGTTCTTAAATCCTTTATATTATGTTCCCCTACTGTTTTATGGATCATTTATGAGTGGGTGACCCATTTCCCCTCTCTATTCAATGTTTTCTAAAACCTCGCAACATAACCGTTATGCTTCAGAATTTCCGTCTCAAAATGTCTCTCTCTTTTTCTAAAGTTCTTTTATTTTATTAAGTGAATACTCAAAGCTATCTATTAAATAAGGGTATGAAAATATATACCAAATTGTTCTATTTTAAATTCTGGTATTTACATACATGAGATCCACCTTCTTTTTCTGTGGGTTTTAATGTGACACAAAGATCATGTCTTTAAAGCAGTTTTTAAAACATTATGATTATGAAATGAAACCCATTTCTTTTATGCTATATGGGGTTTTAATGAAATTATTCACGATGATATACTTGGATCACATGATGATAAATACAAATTTAATGGTGTTCCCTGATAGCTCTCTAATGTATTGGGTAAAGACTTAATCTCTAGAGATGACCATTTAGAATGATACCTTGATGAATAACCATGTTAATTTTTATTGACACCTTGGGGATGGACCTTGGTGAAACGGAAATTATTGTCTTTGTAAAATGTTTTAGCCACATCTTAAAGTTATGAAAAACGTTATTTTTATTATGATATGCCTCATGATTTCTTTCTCATGCCTTAAAGTTCTTTTCATGAACGTATTGAAGTATCTCAAGTTCACATGTAAAATGTTTCTCTTGTTTCCCTTACTGGGCCTTCTGCTCACCCATTCTTTTGATGTATGTCCCCAGGTTATGATATGCAGTAAAGAACCTAGGATGAACTTAAGTAGAAGCCTCTAAAGTGTTTAGGAAGATTGTTTTATGTTGTTTTCATGTATTATGTTCCTTGTTTCCAAGACACTAATCCTTAGAGATCCACAGTTTCGTGTAATGTAATGAAATTCATGTTATAAAAAGGCGGGATTCCACAAACCAAGTATCTTAGAAAATTGATCAAGCCTTTAATATCATTATCTTAGATATTTTTCAACCCATATAATTCTTTTCTCAGCCAAAAATTTATGTACCCATCATCATGAATGAAAAAACAATCTGGTTTCTTGATATAAACTTATTCTTACAAAATCCCATTCTGAAATGAATACTTAATGTCTATTTAGAAAATATTTTAACATTGTTTATATATTAATGACCATGAATAATCTAATTGTCTCTAGCCTCATAATAGGTGAAAATGTGTCATCAAAACTGATACCCTCTTTCTGGGAGTACCCTTTACACACTAGTCAAGATTTTTTTCGAATAACTTTCCCATCTTCATTGAGTTTATTCTAGAAGACCCTTTTGGTCACGATGGAATTCTAATCCTCCATATTAAAAACAATTTCACATGTCTAATAAGTCTCAATTTAGACAAGATATTCATTCATAGAATGATCATAGTTCTCTTCCCCAGATTGTATTTCAAAAAATATTGGCTCTACCTAAGATTGGAATGATTCTTGTTGAAATGTCTTCATTTTCTATATTTGAAGTCATGCTATATGATCTCCAATTATGTTATTACTATAAATTTCATCTCAACTCTTTAGTATTTTTGCATATATAGGTTTATAATCATCCTTTTCAATATCATATTCTTTTTTTTTTAATTTTCCTTAGTTACTAGAACTCCCCCTGAGTATTTTCTCTCTTCAACAGTCTTTTCTTAGAGGACAAGTATAGTTATGACATATCCTTAGTTTTACATCAGGATCTTCATTGTATAATATTCCATTTCCTCAAAATTATTCTTCTATATACTTTTTTAAAAAACAGATTTGTTGTGTAACACCACTTGTTGAATCTAACTCCATATGTGAATTTTAAGAGTTTGGATTCTTCTTATCAAATGCATCTCTATTATACTTATGCACACTTTATTTTTCATCACACATATACCCCACATATTGTATCTCCCCCTTTGTCCTAAACCACTTAAAATATATTAGATATAATTTAGCACATGGGGAGAGGGGTATCTCTAGAATCCTCAAGAGGTGGATTGTGGTAAATCTCGATAGATCAATCCTTTTATATTCTCTTATTAGAAATTGTAATTATTATTTTATTGTTCTAACTATCTAACTAAATTCATCTTTTTAGCACATAGGCATGGACTTTTTCAAAATTTGGGGTCTAACCTCACTGGTATAAATTTATTTCTCTACCAATATACTCATAATTCATTTTTGATGATGATTTACTGGAGAAGGAATACTTCTAGAGACCATCTACTATTGCTTCTTACTCTATTTAAGGGACCATTATCTTTATTTTAGTTCTATCCTTATGCTATGAAACATAAATGTATTGATAAATTCATTGTAGAATTATATTTTACAACTTATCCAAGAATACTCACATTTATGTGTTGGTAGTGAGTCTTTTACTGAATGTACATTATTTTTACTTACAATAATTGAAGTTACTTGTGTTTCCTTTGATGATATAAATATAATTTTAAACACTGTAGTTTTTTACCATGAGTACTCTTTGTTATTATACAAAACTATATTTAGGGATCTCCATTCAAGTACATTTTCCTTCCCTACTTTCTTCCAGGTGAAATATATTTCCAAATTAATATTATTAGAACATATAAGACATCTCCCCTTAAAAACATACATCGTATCCTCATTTCTTGGCTGAGGTATTATTTAATCTATAGTTATTATTTTTATTCTTCATATTAAATGGATCCCTGAGGATTCTTGACACATACTCTTGGTGTTTCACTATCTTTAACAATAATATTATTAGTTGGATAATTTCTTCTATTAGTTGTTACTTTCAGAATTTTCAAAAAAAAATTTCTTATTCATAGATTGGGAAATAATTCTATCTTCGTAATATGAAATATATTCCAATTATTCAGGAAAAAAATTCGAAATGTGATCATTCATCACACAAAAATTTCACATGTTTTCATAAATTTTTTTATAAATATTTTTTGTCTATTTCCATATGCTACATGATTTTAGTATTTCTAGACCTTTTGTTGGATATTTTCCTCTCATGAATGAGAGAGGGTTCATAATATAAAATAGAAAATTTTTCCAAACTCTATGGTCTTTGATATTAGAAAAAAAATTCATGTATTTCATCCTAAAATATTATATTTTCTTTTCATTTCATGACATCCTTCTGAAGGATAGTCAAATAATAAATGTAAATCATCCTTAAATTTGGAATTTTATTTTGTAATTATGGTTCTACACATATTTATTCAATAATTATAGCTTATATACCATTTTTTGAATCTTCTCATCCCTTAATTCAGGTTGATAATTCAGTTTTATCTTTCTACTAATCTCATTTTCTAGTTATTGGGAGATCCTATACATCATGTCATTTTACAAATTTAATTTTCATTTTTCATAATAAATATAATCATTACCTCAGGAATAATAATATTATTTCCTTTGGTTTATTTGAATTGGTTCAGATAGGTGTGTCACAAGATCATTATTTCTTACCTCTAGAGTTTTAATTTCTCCTAGGTTTATATTATTTCCCTTGTCACAAGCATTGAAATCTTCTATCACTATGGACACATTTTGTTGTTCTTCCACATGGGAATAATTATTATCACTCAAATTAGAATCCAAATCAATAATAATTTTATATAATAATTTTTTCTTATTGACCTAAATTCCGTATTCCTAGATCTGAAAATATTTATACTTATTTTCATCTCTATATTTCGGATCCAATTAATTATTCATGTGGTTATCTTCTACAACTAAAAATTTTGGGAGTTCATCATCATTAGTAGTTACAACATCACATGTCTTGGTGGATTCTTCATTAATTAATGTAGAATCATTAAATGGGGAAACAATATCCTAATAAAATAATTGTTTTCTTTACATCATCCGAATTTCACTCTTTCCATTGATAATTACATACTGGGTAATTCCACCAAACTTCTTTTACTTATTTGGTGTTCTTAAAATTTCCATTGAATAATGATATAATAGAATATTTAAACTTTAATATTATGACTAAAATGAACCAATTATGATATTTTTTTTATAAAATAATATAATACTCTAAAAAAATTATTTATACTAGAAGGGACTAAGATACCCTAAGGGGGAGTTGATGAATCTAGGTATTTATATTATTTTTTAAATACTTCCCAGCCCATTGGATCTTGAAGAAATTATTAAATGGTTCAATTTTCTTTCTATATAATGTATATTTTGATATTATCCCTTAAAAATTTATCTAATAATGATCCATTTAAAGTAAATCATGAATGAAACCACAAGGAAACACTATTTTTTACATGGTTCACCACTATGAGATCGTTCAAGTAGAATGCATCAAAAAGTGTGTTGGTGTATCAAAATCACTAATCTCACTACTTTTTTGGTTTAAGATAGGTCACTCTTTCTTGGTATCACTGCCCTTATAATGTTTTGAGTTTACTCACTACCCCTTCTGGTTTACAGCCAATCACATATTGAAAGCAAACTTCTTTCTCAACTAAAGTTTCTTCACTTATAATTCAAAAGATTATAATTTTTATAAGATGAATCAATATGTTTTACAAATAATTTGGTGCATTATTAGGTTACACATTCATTTAATTGATTAATACCACATTACTACATATTTAATAGGAAATCCCTTCTGGTACGCATGTGATTTAATTTTTATTAAAACAAACTTTCTTACCTTCACAAAACTACCCTATTCTTCGCAATATTATCTTTATTTTGTGATGGTGAAAAATTTTGTGAATACCAACACTTTCATGAAGATAAAATATACTTTTAAAATCACCCTCCTTTCATAAATCTCACTTATCTATCAAAAAGCTCAATTTATTTTTGCATATATTACTTAGAATTTGTGATGCTTAATTTTTTTTGATAAGCTTACTTATCCTTCCAGATGCACACAACTTTTGAAAAGACCCCATTTTTTAAAAAGCATACATTAATTTTTTGAATATCATTTCTTTTTGAAATAAATGATTATTTGAAGACCTTCATGAATGAAAAAGCCTTTGGAAACCACCTTTGTAAATTCAGAGCCTTTGGATTTTCATTAAGGATCGCTTCCTCAAATGAAGGGGTAGCCACCTATTTATAGACATTTCCTAACTTTTTTTAATAATTAAACAATAACACCACCTTTTCAAGAAGCCATACGTTCTTCTTTATAAACCTACCTATCTTAAAAAAGCATTAGAAGATTTTTTATATTCATGAAGATTCTCATAGTAATGGAGATTATCATCTTTCCATCACTTATTCCCGAACCCTAATTCATTAATATAACCAAATATTTTAATGAATATAAACATATTTATGAAACTATAATCTAAAAAACCATGAATTTACCATATATATGAATAGTTATCCTTAAAAATCCATATTTTGTGAGGCTTCATCTATCCTCCAAATTTTGGAACCTAAATAATTGGTAAACACTAGGAAACATCACCACCATGCATACAAATCTTTTTGTATCACCTCCATAGAATGTATTAATTTTTTTGAATCTTTTTCAACATACATAGTCAATAAACATGATCAAATTTCATAGTAGGAAATATACATCTACATTTTCAACAAACATAATCAGCCCAAAGCACTCTAATGTTACCTTCGGGGATTTTGACCAAAATCTAAAGACTATTTTCATCAACTGTATAAAATCTTTTTTGGATAATTATAGAGTACAAAGGGAATCACTATAAAATAACTGTTTCTATACCATGTTTTAAAGGAGGTATTGGGAATATTTTCAATATTTAATTTTAATTGATGATATTTTGATATAATGTCCACCTTAGAGAAATAATGGTCCCCATGTAAATGATTGAACAATTAATCTGGCCATGGAAATGGATACATTTCATTTTTCATGATTTTGTTGAGTTAAAGATAATATATTCAAGGTTTCATTGACCTATCCTTCCTCTTCACAAAGAGTAACAATACACACCATGGTGAAGCACTTGGGTGTATAAAACCATTTTATATGTTTTATTCAAACTACTTCTTTAGTTATTACAACTGAATGGTGTCCACTATATATATATAGACATTTATATGGGCAGAGATATAAGTATAAGTTAATTTGATAAGTCAAACTTTTGGTCAAGAGGAAGGTCAATCAATTCTTCTAGGAATACATCAGTATAATCCATCATAATGGTCATGTCTTTATGCATTATTCTATCCTTGGTATCAATAATTTGAGATAAATATTCTTTCTCATAATGAAATAAAATCCAAAATTAATATTAATGTTTGAAAATAGATTCATCCTCTTCCTTACACATATATAAAATTAGAGGATGACTTAATATGTGAAGACTGATCTACCTCTTCCCATTTTTTATACTGAATTTATATAAATATAGCCAATCTATTCCCAATATAACATCAAATTATACTAGAGTAAGTATAAAATGATTTTTAAGATGTACACTCCCATAAAATTTAACATTTGATATAATAATCATAGAGTTTTTCCTATTTAAATCAACTCATTTGGGATGGTGACATTATGATTTTAGAAAAAAACCTAGATATACTAGACTGGAAACAAGACATACATAACTATGTAGTGTTAGATCCTAATCATCATAGTACAGGCTCTTCCTAGTTTCCTTAGTTTTGAGATTTATAGTATTTATCATCCTTATTAGCACATGTATTAGGGAAGTGACATAGATAAATTCCATGATTCATACATCTATGAAATTAAACTATTAGCGGTTCATTATGTTGATCTTTATTTCCCTTCATATGTTTAACAAAATCATAATTTTTAAATAACAATTGGCTTCTATATGCCCACATTTTCAACATATAAATTATCTTTCAGTTCCATTATGATATCCCCCTTGATGCCTCTTCCCACATTTTTGGAACATAGGGAAACACATATTATTTTATTTTTAGTCTTTTTCACCTGAACTTCTCGGAGAAATAATCCTTATCTTCTTTGTTATGTTTGGAAACTCAAATATGTTTCAGTTATTAATCATAATTCATGATATATGGTATGGAATAATCACTATATACATTACATAAGAACATATCAGGTTAGAAATCTTTTTACGTAAATCATCACATTTCCCATAACATTGGTGTTGGAACATGTTGTCATATTTACTATCATTAACTAAAATAAAAAATAAAATTAGGTATTTGGATACTTAACTATTAATGATATGAATTGAAATTTTAAACATAGAAGGAATAACTTATAAATAAGAAGTATATATAAAATTATGTGTCTCTATGATTCAATCTAGGTTATCCATTGTAATGTACATTTTAGGTTTTCTATCCTAAAAATATATATACAGGTTCTTCATAATGATTTTTAATATGTTTTTGAATTTTTCAAAGCATATCTTCGTGGAGTTCCAAACTAGGTGTGCGAAAAATTATCTTTTTCATGTACCAGGTGATGATCGATTCACCATTTTTTGGTTTTTACCAGCAGGTACAAATGTTCCAGAGCAACATCTTATTTAATTAAATCTTCATTCACTTCCATTATCTCTCAAGTATACATATATTTTTATTTTCAAATAGAATATTTCATAAAAAAATTATTTTTCATTTCTACACTATTATTCATGAGGGCACTTATTGAAATGGATTTACAAGATCCACATTATCATATATTAGTTACCATATTTTATTTTTTTATTAAATTTTATTATTTCAAATACTCATAGATATTTTGTTCTCAAAATTTAATGTTCAAATTAATAAATATTTGTTGGTTTCATCATGCAGGGAATGCGATTTATACTAAATTACTAAATTTGGCATAATTATTATAAGGAAGATTTTATTGACAAAATTCTAAGTTATTATAATTTTTAAAAACATTTCTATTTAATCTTACAACATTTTCCCCATTTCTACCATTCCCAAGTGAATTAATCAGAATTCGTTGACTAGTTTCCATTATCGACCTCAATAATTTGTATGCTTTGAAGATTTATTAAATATGTTTGAGTTATAAATTTAATATATACATGAGTTTTTTGGTATAAATTTTATTGTGTAACATAATTTTTTTTTGTTAAATTTTTTTAATGTAATAAATTTATTGGTATTAAAAATCTTTTTATTTTTTGGGTTGTAACTATTTCTATTTATAATTGTTTTAATTTAAATTTTTTTACTTTTATAAATTTTTATGGTTTTTTTGTAAATTTTTTAATTTATAAATTTTATTTTTGGTTATTATTAATTTTCATTAAAAATTATTTTAATTTCATAAATAGTCATTATGATTTAAATTATTTGTTAAAAGCATATGAATGTTTATTTATTTATATGTTTACGTATTTAAAATCAATTTTTATTACATATGTTTCTAAATGTTTATATGTATTAATATTTTCATCTATTATATTGTGGTATTTTAAGTTTTTAATGAACCATAATTGCATAATTGTAGAAATAATTAACATAGAATATAAAAAATGGGTTGAAAATGTCATATAATTTTCTCCATAAAGTATTGAAAACAAATATATGATTTTCCTTCCATGCATGAACTATTTTAATATGAGTGAATTATGGTATAGAGAAATCAAATACCATATGATTTTCTATTCCTTTAGTAATAATTATACGAGTTGGATATATTTTCGTGCAATAAAAAAGATGTAATGATATAACGATGATGAAGATGTTTATCATGAGATAGCAGATCATATTGAAAAAGTAATTCATGATGTAGGTGTTCAAACCATTGAGTAAACAAGTTTTGACCAACTATAAAGAGACGTTGAGAAACTAATGTTCTTTGATTGCACAAAATTTACAGTGTTATTAGTTTTCTTGAGATTAGTTAACTTGAATGAAAGACTGGGTTGGAGTGATAAAAGATTAATGGAATTGATTGAAATTTAAAAATGGATACTTCAAGAAGGTAATGATTTTCCTGATTATGATTGTTAGGGAAAAATATTATGTCCAATGTGACCACGGTATTAAAAATAAATTATTTTCTTAAAAACTATGTACTTTATAGGAAGGAATATGAAATCATATCAAAATTTCATAAATGTAGGACATCACGATATAAAATAGTAGAAAAATACAACAGTGATCCATTATCAAGAATAAGAACCAAGCCTCCAGGAAAAGAAATCTGGTCTCTTTTAATAATTCCCTATTTTGAAGAATCTCTTTACAAATTCAAATGATTCAATGAGGCAAATATGACATATAAATGAGCACATATCTGATCGTAACCTACATCACCCTATTGATTAAATGTAATGGAAAATATTTTACCACATTTTTTTGGAAATAATGTTTGAAATATTATAATGAGCTTGTGTAAAGATGGATTGAATATATATCAAATTTGAAATATCCAACATAGTTCATGGCCAATTTTGTTGGTTTTATATAACATTTCCCAATAGATATGAAAAAATATGAAATATGTGATGATGAACATGATGATGTCTAGAACACAACAACCTGTAGATGATATTAATTTTATCTATCACCATTGATTGGTTATTTAAAATTTATTTGGGATACAAGTGTTATAATATTATATGCATACCAGGAAGAATATTTTATTTTTCATTCTATGATAATGATTACTATAAAATAATATCATATATATGGTATCCTATCTGGATATAGTTATCGAGGATAAAAAACAAGTCAAATTTGTGAGCAGGGGACTTCATATTATCAATTTCCCAATGCATGAAAAATAGTATACCTCGGACATCATATATTTTTCCAATTAGTTCATCCTAATATAAGATGAAAAAAAATTTTGATGGTTTAAAAGAATAAATTTTTCACTAAAACCATTGTTATCTGAGGAATATTTTGAAATGGTGAAGAACAATAATGTCACATTTGGAAATAAGGGATGTTCAGGCTATCAAAAAAATACATGGAAGAAACAATCCATTGTATTTAAGCTAACATATTGGAAATTTTTAGACATAAAACACAACATGAAAATTATTCATGCTGAGAAAAACATTTTTGAAAATCTAATTGGAAAATATTTAAACATAAAAGGAAATACAAAATATGAATTATACAAAATACTGGACTTAATAACCAGGGGAGTATGTTTGGAGTTAGCTTCCATAATTAATGGAAATAGAACACATTTTCCTTCCTATTTTCACACATTAATAAAGAGTTTGAATTTATATTTCTATCAATATATTTATGGTATTAAAATACCAAGTGGGATTTATTCAAATGTGATGAATTTTTATTCATTAAAGGATTTAAAAGTAATGTTATAAAATGAAATGTTTATTATTTATTGATGTGAAAATTTTTATTGATTGCATTGTGTAAAACGTTTGAGACAACATTCAGAAAATTTTTCATCATGATATGTTTTTTAATATATTTTGTAGCAAAGTCATAAAAAAATATTTGTTATTTGTGTTGGAGAATAAAGTTTTCCTTATATATTTTCAAATATACATTTATTTTCCACAACTTTTTTTGATGTAATGGTCTATATATTGATTCATTTAGTGTGATTGATAATAATATAAAGTCTAATATATTTAAAATGGATGCATCCTTTTGAACGATATATGAAAATTTTATTGGGATATGTTAAAAATATTTATTGTCCAGAGTATTATATTTTTTAAAAATATATATCATAAGATATAATTTAGTTCTGTATTGATTATTTGTCAAACGTGGAGCACTTTAGTATCCCTATAACTCCACATTTGATAGTCCATATTAAAGTTAAAGGGATTCATGGATTAAGGGTAAATTTATCTCTATGTTATGAAGTGATGCCCACACATTTATTTATTATGATCATCATAGGTGAGGTTAAAAATATATATATCATAAGGTATTGTTGGATTGAAGGTAATATATCTAAGAAGTAATGAAATTTTTTTGATTAATGAAATAAAAAAAAACATTTACTTATGTTTTAAGGGAAAAATAAACACTAATTTATCTATATGAAAAATAATGCAATGGTTTGGAGGGGAACCAAGTGTAAATGTGACCATGTGGTTTGGTTTTGATATTAATGGTAATATAATTTACTAAAAAAACCTTGATATAAGGACAATTATTTAAAATAGTGGAGTAATAATTTTCACTATATAAATTTTTTTTTCATGATCAAAAGATAAAACCATATTTCTATATCAACATAGTATTTTGGTATTTTGGAGGATATACGGGAGATTGAATACACAAAATTTATGGTACTGGTATTTAAGTGTAACTGGGTTTATGGTAACAATGGGGTAAAACATGATGAATATGGATTTACAATTATTGATTGGAAAATATTTAGTTACAAATATGAATCATTTGTAATAGAGACACATTAAAAAAATATTTTATAATGTTGACCCATCAAATGAACAATGGTTAGTTATTTAT
The DNA here is from genome assembly GCA_963277665.1 of Viscum album. Lineage (NCBI taxonomy): Eukaryota > Viridiplantae > Streptophyta > Magnoliopsida > Santalales > Viscaceae > Viscum > Viscum album. The sequence goes on from OY728155.1 coordinate 882,708,866, forward strand.
TGAGAAAAAAATACATTTGGGTGAAATGAATATTGATTATGTCGAATAGTTATCTAAAATTTCTCCATCTATTATAAGATTTCCTGATGATACCAATTAGTATGATGTGTACATTGTCCATGTGACAAGAAATTATCACATATAAGGGATATGTGAAAAAACACCATTACACTCCTAATGAATGTGATAATCTGTTTTTTTGTGAATCCATCACAATTTAAAATATTATTTCATAACATTTATATTTATAAATTTATGTGTTTATCATTCCTACTATTTTTGTAGTATTTTTTATAGTTATTAGATTAATATAGATATTATTTGGTTGGAAAATTTTACCTTCATAATGTTTTAGCGCACCTATCTCATACCACTCGATAGAATTGTTCAATAATAATGAGTTCCTTTAAGTGAGGGGTACTATTTTCATGGTTTCACCTAGTCAGTACATGTTAATTCTGTCGTTTTTGGGAATACAATTCTATTAAATAAAATGTTTATAATTTTATTCCTATTATAAAAAATTACCTTTTCACTTCTGAATTTTTTTATATATAATCTAATATAGGTACAAAAAAATTACAAATTTTTAAATGATAACCCTTTCCTTCATTTTTTTTGTTTATTGTTATATTCACTAGTTTTAGTTACACATTTTTTGATTAAAAAATATGACATTCAATAATTTATTTCATATTATGAAGAATAAATTTTTCTATTTATGAAAATTATTTAATTTTAATACAATATAGGTACATAATCTTTTTTTCAGTAGTGTAAATATTTCTAAATAAAATACATAGGGGCAGCGGAACCCAGGTCTGTATGTTTCTTTATATCAATATATATATATCTATAAAAATTAAACTATTTAATGAAATTAAACATGCATTTATTACAATTGTGTGCATCTATTCTTCTTCTATAGAGAGGATGATACCTAAATATGGTAGACGTGGGATTACAATTTGTTAAAAAAAATTACTTGCATGTGGAGATAAAGGGTATATAATTTTATTTCCATGAGAATAAACCCCAAACTGGCCCAACTAGCCCAAATGATAGTCATGGGATTATTAATTTATCAAAATTTTAATATTATCAATAATTAATAATATAAATGGTACTAATTAAAATTAATTTTTATAAGATTATTATTTATTCATGAGAGTAATGTAATTAATAATGATGTCATTATTATTATTTTTATTATTTATTAAATCATTTATTATTATTAAATACAAGATTAATTATTTTTTATATATTAATACATAATTTATTATTAATTATTGGTTTATATTAACTGCAATACAAAATTATTTTTTAATTCATTATAATTTTTTTTATTAATTATTTTTTATTTGTTATTATTAATTATATTATTTTAATCAATTTAGTATTGAAATTATTAATTATTATTAATAAAATAATTATTATCAAATATAATTATTTTAATTATTAACTAAATAATATTTTTAAGAATTTATTATTAATATCATATTTGTAGGATCGAAATGATACTGATTGTAGTATCGAAATAATAATGTAGATGCACAATACACAAGTGGGGGGTGAATTGTATACTTTAAAAAAATATTTTGGATATTTTGAAGTTGGTTAGAAACATTTCTATTTTTTAACCACGTTAAACAATGTAAATTCACAAAAACACTAAGTTCAATAAACTTACTTGATTCCAGAAATGTTGTTCCGAAAATGAGATTCCGGAAAAGTGGTTCTAGAAATGAAACTAGTTCTAAAAACTTACAAGATTCCAGAAATGTACTTCTGAAAACAAATGAGATTCCAGAAATGTGAATCCAAAAATGAAACTTAACAAAAGTTTACAACAACAAATATTATACCTTAATGCTTATAGAATCATGTTTAATCAGAGTACAAGAGTTAGAAAGTATAAGATAGTTATACTTTCCTCAACAACCAAAATACAATAGAAAATAGACTTGAAAAAGTAAATGTAACTAGTATAGAAATATTTTAACCCAAAGAGTAGGGTACCCAACAAACTTGGATAAATGTCCCTTGATTTATACTTTCAAGAAATTTTTTCTTACCCAAACCCAGGTAAGCCCTCAATCCGAAGATCGGTATCTGTCTTACTATCCCCGCCAGCCCTTGATTTAGAAAGAAATCAGAACCTCTGTCTTCCAAACTTGGAAGACCATGATCATCAAAATCGGAGTCTGTACAAAGAAAGTCTAAACAAGCTATTCACACCATCCACACGAAGCACTGATAGTTGAATTATCCTCTCTCTGTAGAAAACACTTTGACAACATATAATCTCTGGAGTCAAAGAACTATCAAAAGTACAGAGCTCATTTAAATGAGATCCAATTTATAGTTACATCTTCAACGGTTGGCTCCTTCCTCCAATGGTCATACTGTTTCTTGAATTTTAGAGGGATTTGTATATGTGTCACTCAAACAACGGTTAGTAAATAATATAATGCATGACATCATTTTATAACTCAAACAAGAGTTAGAAAAAATATGTTTTCTTAACCAAATATTATTTTCGGTGTCAAAAGAGAATAAAAGTTTAGAGTCTATGAAATTTAACCTTCGGAGTCTATATAAAAAGGATATTCAGATTCTGTTTCTAAAGAATTTAGAATCTAAATTCTATAAACATTGGATTCTGAATTCTAAGGGATTCAGATTTTGAATTCTGAGGAATTCGGAACCAAAATTCATGAAGAATTCAGAGTCTGAATTCATAATAATTCAGAGTATGAACATAGAATGTTCAGAGTCTAAATTCAGAGAATTCTAATCCTAAATTCTGATCCTAAAAACAGAATTCTCTATATCTAAGTATTTATTGGATTCCATGGATTAATATGTGAAACCGATTTTTGCACTTAGAAATAAAATGTGTTAGTTTTTGAGCAACTAAAATATGAACAATGAAAACATGGTAAGGATTAATTTTTATTGGGAAAGGAAAATTTTCCTTATTATAGGAAATCATAGGGAAAATGAAGTTTGACTTAAGATAGGGTGTTTGTGATTTTCAAAACAAAAAGGAATGTAAGAGTCATAAGGAAAACTTATTGACTCAACAATCTCCCCCTTTTTGGAAAGCATAAACATCCTTACGAAAAAGAATACAAGGTCTTAGAAATTTTATGGACTAGTAAATAAAACATATCTCCCTTTAATTATGAATCAGAGTGAATATTACTAGCTCCCCCTTAGTCCTTGGAAACCCTAAGGATCGTATTCTGAATTTCTGGATTGACAATTTCCATTAACTTGCATATGAAAATATTCATGATGAAAACTCCCCATTAGATGACCTTGCCCTTACTTAGGGAAATTTATTCTTTTACTTTGTATTCTTTTTTTAATTTCTTTCTCCCCCATTGTGATTTTCAAAAAAGTATTAAAAGGAATGGAAAAGAAAATATGGCACCTCAAATATTAGTACTAAACAACCAAAAGACAAGCAACCAAAAATTTCATTACAATTGGAAAAATTTATACAAGTAAGGAATATAAAAAAATATCGGTATTGAAGAAGATTATCCTTCCTTCTCATTCAGTATCAACTACATTACTATGGTCTTGAGCTTATTGAGATCCTTGTGTTCTTCCTCTGCTCAATTGAGAAGTTGGTCCTGATCTTCTGTTTTCTTCTCTAAGGATTTGATTCATTCTTCCTAAGAATTAAGATATTCTACCTGCCCTTTTAGAGCTTCTTATTGCTTAGAAAATTTTTCTTCAAGTTCGATTCTCAGATCTATTTCCCTCTTATAGTTTTGAGGAATTGAATACAAATTTCCATTCAGATCTTTCACCTCTTGGATCTGAGAATTCTATTCCCGAGTTAGCTTCTTCTCAAAACTATTTGTGAGATCCTTGATCTTCACATATTCAGTGTCAAATGCATCCTTGTAATTTTCTTGAAATTCATCAAGGATTCGTATCTCTTAAACTATCTTCCTTGACCAGCTTTTTAACTTTTTACGTGATCTTTTGTGGGCCTCATAGCTAATAAGAAAAGTCTTGAAGTCTGCTTCGAGTTTGACACATTTATCCATCAACATGGATACTGAATCTGATTTCTGATTTAAAGAGTGTTGGAGCATTTTGAATGTTGAGTCTATACTGGAAAAATTTTAATAGATCCAACAATCTTCATCAAAGACTAGACTACAAAATCATGTCCCAAAGAGGATGTTTCCGAATCAAAAAATTTTCTTAGTGAGGCTTCTTTTTCTAACTCAAAATTTTTCCTCTTTGAAGAACCACTAGCATCATTCTTCTTAACCACAACCATGGGAGGTGTATTAATATTAACTTGTTTTCCCATATCACCCTTCATAATGGCTTCCTCTTGATCAGGAGATTCATGTTCAATATCAGACAGTTGTGCGATTTTATCTTCATCTATCTATTCTTTCTCGACTCCTACCTTAGTATCTTCTCGATGAATAAAATATTTATTGATGATTTCTTCTTCAGATGGATTTTCTACATCATCTTCAGCCTTCTCCTCATCCTTCCCAGGTGTATCAAGCTTCAATGATTCGACTTGAGAGGTTCAGAATGATAATTTCTCTAGAGGGATTTCCTTACCACGAAAATACTCAACATTCATTATCTTAGCCTCAGTATCACCAATGCTTGATTCTTATTCTTCTTCTTCCACAATTTTTCTTGAACTTCTTCTTCTTCAAAAACTTCTTCATCATGTTTTTTCAGAATAACCAAATTTTTTCCTGGAGTTTCTAGTAATGATTCAATTAAGAAAGATTCTAGTATTAGAATGTTCTCAGGTGCTTTCTCTGTGGTCTTTAGAAGTGTTTGGACTATCTTTTCCTCATACAACCTCTTCTTTAGCGTCATTTATTTTTATTCATTCTCTAGATTCTCAGTAGATTTTTTCTTTCAATTATTTTGACTCATCTGGGCCCAAGCCAAAATTAGGATCCCTTTCTTTTTAATTCATCCTGGCTTCCCTTCACTTAACTATAACCTCATCAGGATAAGCTTTTTGTTTCTTTGGCTTCAGTGGTGCAGATTGGGTTTCCTTAGCCAATGGGGGTTTTCCATTTTCTTCCACAACCTTCATCTTTCTCTTCCTTCCACCCTTCTTAGAGGTCTCAAATACCTCATTTTTCTTTGAAATAGCTTTAAATTCATCTTCAATAAAGTCATATAATTCTTTGGATTCTATGGAAAATCAAACATTTATTCTTCTTAAAGTATCATCACTTAACAACATAACTTTTCAATTCCTTGACTTATATTTGCAAGGGATTTTGAATGAATCTAGGAACTGGACAATCATCTTAGACAGAATGGATGGATACGTAATTATCTGAGCCTTCAGGTTTGCATTTTTTATGTTCTCAATCGTGACATTGATATTCTTGACCAAGTTTATTTTCCATTGGTTTAACAAGAAATCTAGAATGTATATATCATGTTTCTTCAAAGTTTCCTTGTCTCTTTTTCTCGATATGATGAATCCGTGAGCCCAAAATTCTATAATCTAATATTTTTTGGATAGTTGAAGAATATTCGGAGTCTTTACTTCTGAATGACCAAGACAAGACATGGCATTCAACTTGTCAAAAATTACTTGAACAAAAGGAAGCTTATGAGAACAAAACTCATATACCCCTTCATACAGAATACCAACCAAGATTGCAACCTTAGTGTAAGAAAGTGAATATGTTTTTCCATAACACGTGAAAGAAAACTTACACCTAACTTCTTCCTTGAAAAAAGTTATTGACTCATAGAATTTAATTAGTAATTTCGGATATAGCAGATCCCTTGATTTTAGTTTTGAAATAGAAACACCCTTCCACCCATTCATCATTATATTCATGGTGATGATAGAATTATAATTTGCGAAAAACATCATATATACTAACCTCTCTCTGTATATCTTCCATTCAGAGATTGGTTTGATAGTTGACATATCTTTCTGAGTGGAGAATTCCACAGAAATTTAGAAGTAAGAAAGATCTGAGAAGATAGGAACATGCTTATGTAGGAGGGAAGAGCTTCCACACACAAAGGCGTGAGTTTTGATGTAGGAAAACCATTGGGTGGTAATTTATATAGGCAAGTGAGGTGAGTATTCAACTTCCATACTCAATCAACTGGTTGAAAAACCTTCTCATCAGATCTCATGGTTGAGATGATAGCTAGAAAAAAAAAATTTGATAGAATCCAATCATTTTAGATTTTTAATAAAAAAACATTTGGATTTAAGAAAAAGTGAATAAATAAATTTAAAAAAATATGAAAATACCAACAAATAAAATATTATTATGAATATTTAATAAAGGAAACATACCTTTTAGATTGATAGGAAGATTATTCGAATTGAGGAAAATTATTTTTGAAGAATTTTAGATTCCAAAAATTTTGATTACAAAAATTTTCAATATGAAAATATCATTGGTGAAAATTTTAAGTACAAAAATCTTCATTACGAATATGTTAAGTGTGAAAATCTTCATTATGAAAATTTTAAGACAAAAAAATTTGGACAAGAAAAAATTTTAGACTATGAAAAAATTTTAGAATCTAACAAACAAATGTACTCCCCCTATGAAAATGAGTTCCTTACTATAAAGTGACTGGTTTCAACTAGAAGTTAACATGAAATATTAGCTTACTGTTATCATTCCTAACTTCTGTTTAATATATTCAAATCTAACGGAGGGAAAATGTTTTGTGAAAATATCAGAAAGTTGATCTTGTGTTCCGATAAATTGAAGAATGATATCTCTTTTTGGTGTGTGATCCCTAATAAAGTGATGCCTAATATCTATGTGTTTTGCATGATAGTGATGGGAAAGATATTTAATTAAGGAAATGACACTAGTATTATCACAATAAAATTTTTGTTTTGGTAAAACGCATAACATTGTTGATGAGGGTGTGTTGCATCCACAACACTTGAGCACAAAAACTTCCAGCTGCTACATATTCAGCTTCAAAAGTGGAGAGTGCTACTGATTGTTGCTTTTTTCATGGCCATGAAACTAACGAGTCTCCTATGAAATTACAAGTTCCAGTTGCACTTTTCGTATCCATTCTACATCCACCAAAATCAGCATCCGAAAAACATCTAAAAATAAAATAATTTCCAGCGGTGTAAAAGAGTCCTAAATCTATGGTTCCATTTAAGTAGCGAAAAATCCTTTTCACTACCTTTAAATGAGATTCATTAGGATTGTATTGATATTTTTCACATAAGTACACTGAAAAAATTAAGTCTGCATGACTAGCTATCAAGTAATGTAGACTTACAATCAAACCTCTAAAAGATGTTTGATATACTGGTTTCCCATCTTCATCAAGATCAAGTGAATTTGAGGTACCAATGGGAGTACTTATACTCGTAGTGTTATCATATCAATACTTTTAAAGAATATATTAAATATAATTATGATTGGATGTATACTATTTGGAAAAAATCCCTCAAGGCATCATTGAAGCATTTTTTAGGTGATTGTATTTGTTGACAAATCAGGCCTCCATGTTTTGTTTGTTGAAAAAGAAGACCATGATGTATGAGTGTGTTGAAAAAGGGGGTTTAAATTGTGATTTTTCGGGTTCAAGGGATGCTTTAAACAATTTATGATGGTTTGAAGAACCTCGACAATGGAATGGATGATCTGGAGGCAGTACAAAAAGAGAAGATACAAGGTGGCGCTGTTTTCTAGTGTATTTAGAAAAGGGAGGTGTGTGAAAAATTGGAGTGGTGTGCGAAGAAAAATGTGGTGTGCGAAAAAATGAGTGTGGTGCACCAAAAATATAGCGGCGTGCAAAAAATCAGCATTGTGTGTGAAATATCAGTGTAGTGCATGAAAAAATAAAGTCTTACATGAAATATTTGTGCAGTGCGCGAAGAAGGAAAATTATGTGCGAAATAAAGGATTTTTATGTTTTCCCGCAAGAGTTGTTTTTCGATTAGATGTTCAAAAATTGGCAATGTCATGATGTGAATGAAATATTGGAGTAGTTTGCGAAAAACAATGTTGCGTTGAAGATGTGTTTTTCGTGCTCAATGTGGATTACACGCGAAAAAAGGTTTTTTTCCCACAGTGTCGATTTTGCCTTTAAATATGAAGTGACCCCCCTCCATTCGGCGCAGTTCAAGACATAGAGATTATCCGAGACCTGGAACGCTAAATTGGAGTGCATGAGTGAGTTGTGCGAAAAGGGAATTTCGGGAAAAAGAAAATATTTCCGCGCAAGGCAGTGTAGAGGATGCGTGTAAAAGCTATTGGGAATAAAATAATTTGTTGCACGTAAAAGGAGTGTTGTGCATAAAAGGGGTGTTTTATGAAAAGAGAATTTCTTGCAAAAGCATGAAATTATGTGCAAGGCATAGTGAAGGATGTACGTAAAAATTGGGGTTTCCCGGTACACTCGGTGCAACGAGAGATTCAACTGCGGGTGAAAGTTGGACTTCAACAGAGATTCTATCAACAGTTAATGATGAAGATTTCATTAGACACAATGAAGAGACCTACAGGTCTATAAACTGTGAGTGGATCCTTGTCACGACCCGTCCTCGGGGCCCGTGCCGTGACTACCTGAAGCCCGCCTTCATAGGCCAGGGGCTGGCGACTAGCACCAAAGACGTAAATCCCGATAACTGGGAAGGCATTGCCTAACAAAAAAGTAAACAAACACACAGAGTACAAGCGAAAGTATACACTAAGAACAAAAGAAAGTGTTGAAAAGTAAATGGGCCAGAATACAAACCCAATCGAAAGTACAACTACAACTGAAAAAAGTACAATAGAAAAAGACAACAGCTGGAAGAATGGAAGCAGCTCCTGGGTCGTCCTCCTCGGATCCTACCTGAAGGGTAGGTAAAGATAGCACAGCTCTTGGATCGTCCACCACGGATCCTACCTGAAGGGTAGGTACAGATAGCCTCCACAATGCTCTTGCACGTCAACCTCCTCTCAGTTTCATCTCGTCGTGAAGTCCACCTCTGGATACTGACTCGTCGTGTGGTCCACCTTCGGGTATCATCCAGTCCTCGAAAACACGGCCTCTGTCAGTACTGCTTGTCGTCTGCATCAACACAACGAGGTGCGGGCATAGCCCGTGCAGGGGTGAGTATAACGATACTCAGTAGGGACCCCGAGACCCTCAATCTCTCTCTAAATCCATCAAGGATAACCACAAAGCAGAATCACAACAGATAACCCTTACTCAGGTATAAGACCATACTTATACCTATGTTATCATGTAACCCATCTCAGTCATGAGGAAACACAAAGATTATGAAATGAACGGATAAACACTACCCAGGTATATGCCCATACATATACCCAAGATATCAAATGACCCATCTCAATCATGAGGTAAACACAAAGATCATAGACTCAGCTCAAACCAGGATTTTCATTATCGAAACTGTAGTGGCTGAAGAGCCCCGTCACTGGAGTGTACAGTGATCCTGTCACGACTCCGAGGTACTTCTCACTAACCTAAGACTACTGAAGTACTCCTCATGTCGAGTATCACGGGCCAGCCACCCAAACACAGTAGTGCTTCCCGCCAGGGTATGCTACCCAAACACAGTAGTGCACACCCCCTAATAGCCTGCAGAGGTACTCTCCGGACGAGTACTGCGGGTCTTCTCCCAAAAAAGTAGTGCTCCATCTGCCTTGGGTCTGCACCCAAACAAAGTAGTGCTCTGTCCACTGGGCTAGTCGGCTCACTCCAAGACGAGTCAGTCAAGCAGTCGTCAGGTCTCAGTCGGCTACATGGTCTCCGTACTCCGAACGATCATCTCCGGGAGGGTCCGCTCCATGAGCTACTGGTCTATACGCCGTGTATCTCAAAGTCCCACGAATAAGTATCTCAAAGGACTGCCTCATCATAGGGGTCTCAATGCAATAGACGGTGCATCAATCATACACCTGGTCTGTGAGTTACTAGCCTTTTCGTCCTAGGGGCACGGTTGGTTTCATGTGTGAACCAACCCAGCCGTATCTCAACTGTACCTCGAACTCTCATAGGGTAAGCTCATTGGGACCGTTTCTCAACGTGAACACCAACGCCACTGACGGTTCGTCAGACGGACATTCGGTCTCAAAGATAACAGCTTTTTCGTTCCAGGGGCCTGGTTGGATTTCGGGTACAATCCAACCCGGCCACTGTCCAACTGCAACCAAAACTCAGGTGAAGTATTCCAAAAGATCTGTCTCATGAAGAGGAATCCAACAAAGTCGACGACATGTCAATCGGACATCCAGAGCTCAAGATATAATCGTTTCCGCTCCGAGGGCCCGGTTAGTTTTGTATCCGAACCAACCCGGCCATAATAAATGTTTTCAAAAAGCTTGAGTGTAATATAGAGAAATGACTGTGTTGATCCAAGGATCGCATCACATCTGACGGTGCATCGATCAGAGGTCCGCAACCCAAGATATGGGCAAAAGACCGTAAGAGGTCCAGAAGTGGGGGCTTTGGGCCCGGACCGACCCGGGTCTGGGTCCGGCCTGCTTGGGCGCGGCGCGGCCCGGATGGAGCGGCCTGGTCTGGCGTGGGTGCGGAGCAGCCCGGCCTGGGGGCGGCCCAGCCTAGCGGCTCGGGCCGGTGCGCTGGCGCGGCCAGCGCGGTCCGCTGGCCAGAGGGCTCGGCCGAAATGGCCGAGCGGTTTAGGGGTGCGGGGGAGGGGGGGGCACTGCCCTCCGCCAGTTCGTAAGTACGACCCCCATGTGGGGGGCCGCTCTTGTACGGCCAGCCGAGGGTCGTAACCCCCGGCTCCTCCTCTGACCGGCCAACCCGCTCCGGCCGGACGATTGCTACACCATGGGACCGGCGCGGGCCGGTCCCCCAGCTCCGACGCCGGTGGCCGGAAGTTGGCCATCGGTCCCTGCTCCGCCGTGGCCAAAAGTCGCGGCCTTGGTCCGTCCGGCATGGCGCGACGGTGTCGTGCCCCTCCGCCACAGCCCTGCACCGGCCGTAGTGTTTTTCGTGATTCTCCGGCACGGCGCGACAGCGTCGCGACCTCGTTCGACTTCATCAGTGCGGCATGACGGTGCCGCACATCCTTGCCCATTTCCATTGTTTCTGCGTGGTGCAACGACACCGCGACAGCTTCGCATGTGCCACAATAAAATCAAACAAACAAGGGGGAGGTGGATCGGTCGTGTTCGTGCGGTCCGACCACCTCCCGTTATTGCGAAAACAGGTGGCCCAATTAGAAACGAGGAAAATGGGACTGAAGGATTTTATGAACAAACAAATAAATCCCCTACCTCGAGCGTAGTCGTCGAATGAGGTTTGTTGCAGAAAGGGACTTTGTGAAATGATCATCACGGAAGAAGACGGATCGTCGCGTCGCGGAGGAACGATGTCTCCCTTCCTTTGACGTGGAAAGAAGCAACACGGTGATGCGAGTCAGGTCGTCGATCTCCGAGGAAGGCGTCTCTCACCGTTGTCCGTCGTTGGAGCTCGGCGTTCTTCATCGGCGGTGGTGCGTTCTATGCGTTCTTCGACGAAGAACAAAGAACACCAATACTCCCCTTTTTCTCCAAAAAAACTCAACACAACAAGCCCAACAATAATAAAATAAGACTTGTCTTATTTTATTAACACATAAGCCAACAACATTGAAATACAAAAATTGAATCAACCAATTAATTGAATTTAATTGCAACGATTAAACTGCCCAATTAATAGAGGCGTTTAATATTAAATCAAACGCATGAGTTGACTTTATTTAAAAATGGGGTGCGGGTGCGTTACCTTAATTAAAGAGGGGTTGAGGAAGTTGAAAAGGTGGGGCTCATGTGGGCCCCACCCCACTAGTATCCTACCTAGTGGATTAGTTAGGATGTGGGTCCCGCTCAACCACTTTATCTTAGGTTAACACTTCCTTTTATAAAAATAAAATATGTTGCACAATATTTTATTTTATTCATTAGCTAACCCAATTAAGTAAAACTCCACCCAAGAAAACGCAACTCCAGAAAGGGACTTCTTATGTAAAAACCGGTGCTACGAGTTCAACGGTGCCCTCAGATTTCAGTTCCGAACACAGGTTCAAAAGTTTGAAAAACATGCTCGTTCATTCACTGAACGTACCTGAGCTAAACTTCGGAAAATGATTCCGGGCACATCGGGCCTCGGAATCAGGCGCCGTCAGAAAATGTGTTCTTGTAAAATTCCAAATAAAATTAAGAAAAAAAATATCCATGAAATTTCTGGGTCTTTATATTACTCCCACCTCAAGGATTTACGTCCCCATAATGCTTTAACACAAACTAGGGATACAAAAGCGGTATTGAGCACGCATCTGAGCCTTCCGCTCCCATGTGCTCACCTGGAGGTTCCCGTACTGGAAGTGAAAGAACACCCGAGGAATCAACCGTCCTCATAGGATCCTCTCCTATCGATCCTCGATCCCCACTAGATCCTCCATGAAGTCACCCCATCGCCAACGTCCAGCTCTTTATGGTCGATGATATGCGATGGGTCGTGCTCGTATCTCCTCAGTTGAGATACAAGGAAGTCGTCGTGCACCTGGTGGAGCTGAGGTGGATAGTTCAAGTGGAAAACCACCTCGCCTACCCTACTGAATACCTATAAAGAGCCGTTGAACCTTGGAGATAACTTGTCACCTCATCCACATCTCCGTAAACCTTGTCGAGGTGACACCCGTATAAGGACGTGATCATCATCCTCGAACTCTAGAGGTCTCCAATTCCTGTTTGGAACTGAAACTCAAAACTCCTGCTGTCGCGAGGGTAAGGTTGTGCGACTCGAGAGTGATCGGTTGCACCCTCCTTTGCATGAGTTTATCCTGTGCTGCCTGTGGTTTCCTTTCCACCAACAAAGGAAAACCCATCCTGACATCGTATTTAAACCATAAACATTTTTCCTAATATCATTAATTTGTGCATGAAATGTGATTTCCCAGTCCATACTCAAACCAACGTCGTAAGCCCTCGACGCTGCCACCAAGAGATTCCAACCAAAACTCTCACCTCGAGGGTCTGACCACACCATTGGCATTGGTGTGGTTATCGAGTGTCCTCCCATGGTATCTCCAGACGTGAGGGTCAAGTCCACGACTTACTGGAAACTCTAGGTCTGGGACAAGATTTGTGTAAGGAAGGAATGATTCATATCGATGTCTGTTACTATGGCAGCTAGTAGTGGACACAGACTGTCCCTTGAATCATTTTTAGAGCCATTGGGTCACACTCCTTGACCGCATGCAGCCGCACTCTTCCTCCACCCTCCAGCGTCCTGAGCCTGGAAGGGACAACTATGGTGGGTGGTTGTAGCATGTTAAAATGTACACCACCTCATGATTTTCTCCTAGATCTGCCTCTACGTCTGCTGCTTCACAGACTCATCTTTACTTAAAGCTTCCTCTTCATGAAACATTTAACACGCCCGAGTTTCTAAGACTGGCGCCGATTTCCTGTTTATTACTACACTGTGCAGTCTTCATCTGCTCCTGGATGATCTGCACCTTCTTTGCCTACAATCTGAAAGAGCTGCTAAGATTTCTCCCTTTCCTAAAAGAGAAACTCAGTCTCATCCCCCGGATGAACCACGCCCATTGCCTAATATAGTCAATCCTGACATGAATGATTTATTCATTCCATGGATGACGTCGTAAGGCCTCGACGTAACTACCAAGAGATCCAACTGTCACTCTCGCCTCTAAGGGTCGAGCCACACTATCGGCATCAGTGTGAGGTCACTGGGTCTCCTCCAGTAGAAATATCGAAATTAAGGGTCAAGTCAACATTTTTTAACCGGAACCTCTCAGTATCAACCGAACAAAAGGACTGGAAAGCAAACACCACAAAGATAAGTGTCTTTTATTATAGAAGCTCATAGTACAAGGACACAATAATAATAAAAACATCATGGAACTAGAATTACCATGAACAAATGGTATCCACTAGTTCCTCTCCTGTCCATCTTCTTCTGGAGCTCTACTGCCTTGTCCACCACTTGGCTGTTGCTCAAGAACCCGCCGATGCTTCTGTCTCGGTGGCTCCTCCAACGACTGCGGATCAACTGTGCAGGGAGTCGGACATTCATGTACCATGTGACCCTTCCTGCCACAGGAGTAACACTGTCCGTTTCTGGCATTCCTGGCTCTGACCCCACCCTGGGTGCCCCGCACCACCCATCCTAAAACCCATGATTTCCCAACTGCTAGTCTGGTCCTCCTGGACCTCTGCATCATCTGTCTACTACCTACAGAGGACTCGTCTACTGATGAAAAAACATGCGGAAAAGGTAGCAGCTCCTGAACACGCTCGGGGTGTAGAGCTACTGGTACAAACTCCACCCTGAATAAGGTCTCGAAGTCTTCCCAGGTGAAGGTCATCCTATCGCAAAACTGGAACAAGTGACTCCACCATCTCTCAGCTGCTGCCTGAAAGAGGCTGGCAGCAAAGATCACCATAAAGTCTGTTGGCATCCCTACTAGCATGAGGACTCTCACAACAGCCTCCAGCCAATCCTCATCCTCCTGTGGGTCCGTCTCTCCCCAGAACCTGGGTGGCCTCTGGCGCTGGAACTCGTGCAGCGCGCTTAAGCGATGTGCATCGCCTGATGCTGGGGCTGGTGGCATCGGTTGCCTAACGTATGGTAGTATCGCTGGTGCCTCAACTGCAAGAGGGCCCTGTACCGAAGCCTTGCCGCTCGGCAGGCTGTCAGTATGCACATCCCTCTATGATCTAGCTGGTCGTCCGTGAAAAGGCATCCTGAAGAAACAACGTGACACGGTCAAACGATTTATACATGGTGAGCTGACCTGGTTTGAGCTGTTTTAAGGGAAAACCTTTGAAAACACACACGCAATCAGTGTTTTCATGCACAAAGTCGGAAATCAGTTGATAAGGTCATGGTGTATGGATACGTCAGCCACCTGCACCAACATTGGACTCCCTAAACTGAAAACCACACATGGTACTCTTTACACTGTCGCTTCACAGAAAGAAAATATCAGAGTTATAAGTTCCACGGTAGAACCGAACTCATCTGATACCAATTTGTCACGACCCGTCCTCGGGGCCCGTTCCGGGACTACCCCAAGCCCTCCTTCATAGACCAGGGGCTGGCGACTAGCACCAAAGGTGTAAATCCGGATAACTGGGAAGGCATTGCCTTAAAAAAAAGTAAACAAACACACAGAGTACAAGCGAAAGTATACACTGAGAACAAAAGAAAGTGATGAAATGTAAACGGGCCAGAATACCAACCCAATTGAAAGTACAAATACAATTCAACAAAATTACAACAGAAAAAGACAACAGCTGGAAGAATGGAAGCAACTCCTGGGTCATCCTCCTCAGATCCTACATGAAGGGTAGGTACAGATAGCTCAGCTCCTAGATCGTCCACGACGGATCCTACCTGAAGGGTAGGTACATGAATCCTCCACAACGCTCTTTCCCATCAACCTCCTCTGAGTGTCGTCTCTTCATGATTTCCACCTCCGGATACTGACTCGTCGTGTGGTCCACCTCTGGGTATCTTCCAGTCCTCGAACACTCGGCCTCTGTTTTCACTACCCGTCGTCTGCAACCAACACAACGAGGTGCGGGCATAGCCCATGCAGGGGTGAGTATAATGATACTCAGTAGCGACCTAGAGACCCTCAAGGTCTCTCTAAATATAACAAGGATAACCAAAAATTAGAATCACAACAGATAACCCATACTTAGGTATAATCCCATACTTATACATAAGTTATCAAGTAACCCATCTCAATCATGACGAAACACAAAGATTATGAAATAAACAGATAACCACTAGCCAGGTATATGCCCATACATATACCTAAGTTATCAAGTGACCCATCTCAATAATGAGGTAAACACAAAGGTCATAGACTCAGCTCAAACCAAGATTTTCATTGTCGAAACCATAACTTCTGAAGATCCCCGTCTCTAGAGTGTACAGTTATCCTGTCACGACTCCGAGGTACTGCTAGATAACCTAAGACTGCTGAAGTACTCCTCCTATCGATTACCGTGGGATAGCCACCCAAACACGGTAATGCTTCCCGCCGGGGTATGCCACCCAAACACAGTAGTGCACACCCCCTAATAGCATATAGAGGTACTCTCCGGACGAGTTCCGTGGGTCTGCACCCAAACAAGTAGTGCTCTGTCCTCCATGGGTCTGCACCCAAAAAAAGCAGTGCTCCATCCACTGGGCTAGTCGACTCACTCCAAGTCGAGTCGGTCAAGCAGTCATCCGATCTCAGTCGGCTACACCGTCTCCGTACTCCGAACACTCGTCTCTGGGAGGGTCTGCTCTACGATATATTGGTAGATACTCCAAGTATCTCAAATTTCCATGAAGAAGTATCTCAAAAGACCGCCTTGTCATAGGGGTCTCAACGCAACAGACGGTGTGTCAATCGGACGTCCGGTCTGTGAGTTACTAGCCTTTTCTTCCCAGGGGCCCGGTTGGTTTCGTGTGCGAACCAACCCGACCATATATCAACTGTACCTAGAACTCTCATAGGGTACGCTCATAGGGACCGTTTATCAACGTGAACAACAACGCCGCTAATGGTTCGTCAAATGGACGTTCGGTCTGAAAGATATCAGCTTTTCTGTTCTAGGGGCCCGGTTGGATTTTGGGTACAATCCAACCCGGCCACTATCCAACTGCAACAAAAAATCAGGAAAAGTATTCCAAAAGTTCCGTCTTATCAATTTGAATCCAACAAAGTTGACGGCACGTCAATCAGACACCAGGAGCTCAAGATATAAGCGTTTCCACTCCGAGGGCCCGGTTGGTTTTGTATCCGAACCATCCCAGCCGTACTCAAAGTTCTCCGAAACCTTGAGTGTAATATACCGAAACGACCGCGTCGATCCAAGGATTTCATCGCAGATGACGGTGCATAGATTGGAGGTCTTTAGTCCACGATATGGGCAAAAGACCGTAAGAGGTCCGAAAGTGGGGGTTTTGGGCCTGGACCGACCCGACCCAAGACCCCCTGGGTCGGCCCGAACCGGGTCGACCCGACCCGGGTCCGGGGCTGGCCCTCTTGGGCGCGTCCCGGCCCAGCTGGCGTGGCGCGGCCCAACCTGGGTGCGGCTCTAACACCCGAGACATTTATGAGAAATATTTTTTTATGTTATATAAATCATCAAAGGAATCTTTCACTACACACAACACTAGCTTGGCTTGCTTTACACACAACCGCGACCTTCCTCGATAGCTTGCGTCGAACGCAATACCGAGTTTCATTAAACAACGATATGCTATTAAAATATTATTAAAACTAGCCGTTATGAATAGTACTAACTGAATTTTTAATTTTATAACATTTAAATTCAACTTATACATTTTCTAGAATGAGGTATAAAAGAAAAATCAGTTTTTTTGGATAAAAGAAATATTTTTCTAAAAATACAGCTTTGCCGCCTTTTGATGGTGCACCCACATTAAATCTAGTTTTTGACATGTTTATAAGTTCAATTTTTCAAAATAAAATTCTTCTTTGGAATCATGAAATAAAAATTTACTTTGGATAAATTTTTCGTATTATTCTGGTAACATTCATATGTTGATGAATAGTAAAAACACGCTATATTTTAAGGAAAAACAAATTTCTTCATCGTAATAATTTATATTGTTAAATTATAATATTGAATGGTTTTAAAGTATAAATAGAATATATTTTTACCATTTAATATATTGTATGTCATTAGCATTAATTTCACATTGAATTCATAGGTAAAAACATTTCAATCTTTGACAATGTTTTAACTTCTAAAACCCGTTTTCTTAACAACGGGATTTATTTTAAATTAATTACTGCAACTTATATTTTTTGAATTTTGAAAAATGGATTCCATATTCAGAATCAGTGGGTCCAAATTTTGTTAATATACAACTTTTTATTTTTGTGTATTATGAATAGTAACTACGGTAAATTTTATTTACCATAGTTAATGATAAATCGTTTAATTAAGGGTAAATATAAGATTATAAAATTACCCTAACACCTGAAAAAATCCTATTGGATGAGTAAAAGTCGACTCATATCACCTAAGGTTCGGATTAGATTCATTTAATTGACTTTTTTCCATGAAAATAATATAATTATTATTAAAACCAAAGAATATGACAACATGTCACTTTCTTAAATCTTATAAGTATAATAACTTTAATTTTCTGATAAACTTAATGAAACATAGAACATGAATAGTCTCCAGAAATATATTACAATTATCTACATCATAGGAATTTATTTATAATTTTTAGGGATTAAATAATTATCATTAATTATGACACAATAGTGATGTTGAAATTATTTTATTAATTCAAATATCAAATAAATTGTTTTAAAAATATTAAAATAAATATTTTATGAACTATTTAATGTGGTAAACTAATTTTCTAGATACATATGACATTTTATTAATCTATTAAAGCTTTTAGTTCGAACATATCTTCTGTATATATTTTATTTAAATTCAAATAAATGAATAGTGTCAAAATTGACACTACTGTTATTTTATAAAAATAACATATTATAAAATTGTTTAAAAATCACAAAAAATATTTAAAAATTAAAAATTAATATTTATATGGTCGAAAATGTCATAAAGTGTCAAATTATGGATAATTCACAACACATATGTAATTATTTATAATAATTTAAAATTTAGAATTTTATTACCACAAATAAAATTAAAATGATAAATAAGGATAAATCAAGTTGATAATGTTTAAAATAAACTCCTAAAATGTCTAAATTTTATTGGTTGATGCGATTACAACCCTATATCATCTAAGATTCTAATATGAGTCATTTATGAAGTTTTTAGGTGGGGTTGGGATTTAATATAAACTAATATTTCTTATATTTCCAAAGGTGCCCCTCTCCTCCCTTATAAAAGGGCACATCCTCCCTCTCTTCCTCATACCAATTTGAGCCTTCAAGCTTGGCCAACATCTGCCCATTTCACTTCCCCACTTCCTTAGAAACCTACTAGAGGTACTGGTCTTATCAAAAGACTAACTCTAGTTCCTTAAGAGAAAGTTTAAAGGAGGCACTTCGAGAAAGAGGTAATACCTTCTACCGTTTTCTTCAAGTTCCATTCTTCTTCTACTAACTCTTATTTAGTTGTTTAATTATGAGATAATAACATCAGTATCACTTATATACTGATATGATATTATAAATATGAAACAACCATATTTCACCTCTTATCCATCCTACAGAAAACGAAATCACCGCGCGTGCGTACGTACAGAATACCGTCTCCACGCCGTGGTGTAATCTATTTTCCACCACAACCTTACTTGGATGGCTATAAGGGTGAAATTATTGAATATATATGATTATTGTAAAGTAGTATTGATTCTGAAATAGTATAGATACACTCCAATAAAATTCCACGATCATGGGAATGATATCATCGCTCGTGCGTACGTACAGAATACCGTCTCCACGATGTGATGTGATTCGTTCTACATGATCTTTATTGCATAATGATTATATAAATTAATTAAATGAATGAATATGATATATTTTACACTAATACCATTCTGGAAATTAGGTATCTATAACCTAAAGAGAAGAATAATAATTTATTCGACAAACACGCATAAAAACAAAAAGTAATAAACACCCGAATAACAAGTAGTAATGAAATATTACTAATAAGAAGCTAAGAATATGATCATATATGATATCATAAAAATAATTATGATTCTGGAATAAGTCAATAACATTATTTAAATCATTATACAGGAGGTTCAGACACATACAAAGCAAATTGGACCTAAGGTAAGGGAAATATCACAATCTCATTTTTATCCGAGATTATTTATACTTTGGAATTTACTGGGGTGTATTTTATCATCCACATCCATGTTTCCTCAATATGTAATATTTATATCCTTCTACAATAGTTTATATCCAATTTTACCCTTCGGTTAGTTTTTTGTAAAAGATATGAAAGGAATTTTTTTCGTTTTTCGTACGAGGTACTTTTTGATTTTTCTGACAAAAGTACGAGAAGAATGTTTTCTTTTTACTTATACGGCATGACTGGATTTTTAAAACATTATTTCCAAGAAGCTTCCCTTACAAGTTTTCAAGTTTATTTTTAATCAACTTCTTTTAGTTTAAAATTTTATAACATGTTAAAGAAAGGAAAGTGTTTTTGATGTAAGAAGGATATTTTCCTCATGAATGGAGTTCAAGTGTTTTATCAAAATTATTTTACATCTAAGATAATAAAGGGTTCTGTTTCTATCCCTATTATTACATTGATTTGATTATGTTCTGATGGAATTATTTTTATGAATTCCTTTATCTTATATGAGTTGTTTTATGATGTCACGATGTCTAAGATTCCCATTTTTACTACATGGGTTATGCAATGATGTATGATTTATGATTTTGTGGCACACATAAGAATGGTATCATTATGAGATGGGTGGGACCTATAACTCCCTCTAATGCATTGGGTAAAGATTTTATATCTCATGAGATAGAAATGGCTGGAACGGTAGGTTATACCGGTTCAGTAAAACAGGACTGAAACGAGGAGTGAACTCGGTTCAGAAATGGACTTTGTCCACTAAGATAGTCTTGGAAATGAGTATTGACTAATAAGAAATGATTCTCTATGATTATGTGTGTATGCCACAAAGTTTCATGTTTTAAGTTATCATTATTGTGATTATATTTCACTGCCATGATTTATCCCATGTTATGAAATTATTATTTCTTTTGCAGGTTAAGATTTCCAAAATGTTATGTTCTTATGAATATGATGTGATTTATTTTTGTTTTGTTTACCCTACTGAGCATTTGAGCTCACCCTTTTGTATGCTTTCTTTCCCCCAGGTCAGGAAGAAGGTTATTAAGTACGATATGCCAAAAGGGACTATAGATATGATGAAATAAATGGGAGACAATGTAGATGCTTTATGAACCAGTTGTTTATGTTTCCCAGTTTCTGAAGACCCTATACCTATACGGTCCTTTCATGGTTTTGTTGTATATTGTAATAAGTATGCTTTAATTATGATGTAATAACAATGTATGTAAAGTATGGGTCGTTATAGATGGTATCAGAGGAAAGGTATAGTCAACCTTTGGAAACTAGGATTTGAAAGCCTTAGTAAGAATCCTAAGGATATGTCTAAGCATAGAACACAATCTTAGTGTTTTACAAATGACCATGAATAACCTAGGATAAGACCTTAAGTGTGAAATTTTATTCTTGATTGTGTGGTTTTCCTATTATAATTAGTGTTGCTCACACTATTCTTCTTGGTCTTAGTCAATGGCTGGAACCCGAAGGAACCGTGTCAATGCGGAATGCGACGAGCACTGCAATGATTGTCCCCATGAGCAACCAAATGTTATGGGAGATGGACTGAAGAATCTTGTAGCCATGCTCACAGAACTTTCTCAAGCTATGAATCATGCAGTACTTTAAAACGAGCAAAGGAAGGAGCAACATTTTGTTGAATCCTTCATGAGGCCGCGTCCACCTTCTTTCAGCGGGTCTACTAATCCATTAGTTGCTGAACAATGGATTAGTAATACTGAAAATATATATTCAGTTATTCAATGGTCTGAACATGATAAATTTATCCTAGCAGTGTATTGTTTGGACGGAGATGCTGATCAATGGTGGACTCTTATTAAGAATACGAGGCAAAGGGATGAAATTGAGTCCATGGAATGGGACGAGTTCAAGAAATTATTTTTCAAAAAGTACTTCCCTCGAATTCTCTGAACAAGGATAGAGAATGAGTTTCTTGAACTGAAGCAAAAGGATGATGAATCTGTTGGTACCTATGAAGCAAATTTTACAAGAATTTCAAGGTACACTTCTGGTATTATTATCCAACCTAAGAGTAAGATCGATCGACTCTTTAGTGGCTTAAAACCAAGTCTTCGAAGGGCGTTGTCCATAAGGGACTTCAATAGCTACGAGGAAATTGTTCGATGTTCTCTCAAAGTCGAGATGGATATTGGAGTAACCCATCAGTCATATGGGTTTGATAAGAAGAGGAAAATGGAATTCAAAGGAAAATCTAAAGAGCACACTGAAAAGAAGATGAGCTTTCCCTTATGCTCAAAGTGTGGAAAGAAACATGGAGGGAGTATTCTTAAAGGGACAATTAAATGTTTCAAATGTGGAAAGGAAGGTCATCGGGAATTTGAATGCCACAATGATGGGAATAAGATGTCTAATGATGCAAACAATGGAATGGACACATAGAATGAACCTACTACACATCAATGTTTCAAGTGCAAGGAGATGGGGCATTATGCCAATAAATTCCCTATTCCAAGGGTTTTTTATGATGATCGGCATCAAAAAAATCTTAAGGTTAAAGTCAAAGTAAAGTCACATGCAATTTCTATCAGCGATGTGGAGTACGATAATGATGTGGTGAAAGGTACACTTACCATCCACTCTAAAGTAGAAAATGTATTATTTGATCCTGGATCCACCCACTCTTTTATTTCTGAAGATGTTTCTAAGGGTATCACCGTATTACCTCAACAATTAGATGTTGAGTTAGATGTGACAACACCTAATGGCATAACAGTTGCATCAAAAGTTTATAATTCTTCCCCGATTGAAGTTTGTGGGAAAGTGCTTACTGCAAATCTTGTGATCCTTCCTATAGTAGAATTTGATGTGATTATTGGCATGTATTGGATTTATTTATATGGAGCTCATATCAATTTCCATAGAATGGAAGTCACATTTCATATTCCAGATCAATCTATGATCGTCTATCGATGCAAGGATGAACATAACCTTCCAGTGGAAATTTCTTCCATATTATGGGTCTTGATTCCACTAATTGAGGGTTATTTATCTCAAATGGTTGGTGGGAAACTCACAATTAAGAATATGCCCATTTTACGGGAGTTTGATGATGTCTTTCCGGAGGAATTTCTGGGTCTTCCACCAAATCGTGAAGTTGAGTTCTCAATAGAACTCATACCGGGTGCTTTGCCTATTTCAAAGACACCTTATAGAATGGCCCCAATTGAGTTGCAGGAATTGAAGAAGAAACTCCAAGAGAATCTTGATAAGGGATTCATACACCCTAGTGTGTCACCTTGGGGAGCACCTGTTCTATTTGTTAAGAAGAAAGATGGATCAATGAGACTCTGCATTGATTATCGAGAACTTAACACGATCACTATCAAGAACCAATATCATCTCCCACGCATTGATGACTTATTTGACCAACTACGCGGAGCTCAATACTTTTCCAAGATTGATTTTTGTTCAGGGTATCATCAATTAAGGGATAAAAGGGAGGATATACCAAAGACGGCTTTTCATACAAGGTATGGACACTATGAATTTATAGTGATGCCATTTGGTCTTTCTAATGCCCCTGCTATCTTCATGGATCTGATGAATAGAGTCTTTAGAGACTACCATGATCAATTTGAGGTAGTTTTTATAGACGATATTCTTGTATATTCAAAGATCAAGGAAGATCATGAAGATCACTTGAGAATTATATTGAAGACCCTGAGATAGGATAAGCTTTATGCCAAATTTACCAAGTGTGAATTTTGGCTTAAAAAAGTTGCATTTTTGGGTCACATAATCTCAAAAGAGGGGATATCTGTGGATCCAGCAAAAAAGAGGTTATCGAAAGATGGTCAAGACCAACAACAGTAACTGAGATCTGACGTTTTCTTGGTTTGGCTGGATATTATCGACGTTTTGTGAAAGATTTTTCACGATTATCTAATCCAATCACCAGGTTGACTCGAAAAGGAGTTAAGTTTGTTTGGACGGAGGAATGTGAAGGGAATTTCACGGAGTTGAAAAAAATGTTATCTAGTGCACCTGTGCTCACACTGCCTTGTAGTGGAGAAAGGTTTGTGATCTAAAGTGATGCATCTAACAAGGGTATGGGGTGTGTTCTTATGAAAAATGATATGGTGATAGCTTATGCCTAACGACAGTTGAAAATCCATGAGAAAAATTACCCAACACATGATTTGGAGTTAGCTGCGGTAATCTTTGCATTAAATATTTGGAGGCATTATATTTATTGAGAAAGGTGTGCCATTTATACTGATCATAAAAGTTTAAAGTATATTTTCACACAAAAGGAGCTGAATATGTGCCAAAGAATATGGTTGGAGATGATTAAAGATTACGACTGCTCAATTCATTACCACCCTGGGAAAGCAAACAAAGTGGCAGATGCATTAATTTGACAAGACCATGCCAGTTTATCCATGATGAGGATCACAAAAGATCCAATATTTATGGATTTACAAAGGATGGATCTTGGAATTATAATGGAAGGGGGAAAATCATATCTTTCTCAAATGAATGTTCAACCATCTATACATGTGAAGATTAAAGAGCCCCAAAAAGAAGATGTAGAGTTACAAAAGAAGGTGAGAAATTTTCCTGAATTCAACCTTGATTGTGATGGGATAATAATGTTCAGGAATCGGTTTTTTGTTCCTCCCATCCCCGAATTAAAGAAGGAGTTGCTGGATGAGGCTCATAGTTCTTCATTCTCTATTCATCCTGGAAGCACGAAGATGTATAGGGACCTGAAAGAGTACTTCTGGTGGGATGGCATGAAAAGAGATGTTGCTGAATATGTCTCTCGATGCTTGGTTTGTCAGCAAGTTAAAGCTGAGCGACATAAGTCTAAGGTGATGTTACAACCATTACACATACCCAAATGGAAATGGGAAAACATCACTGTGGACTTTGTCATAGGACTTCCTAAAACATCCAAAGGCAATAATGCTATCTGGGTCATAGTTGATCGTCTTACAAAGTCTGCACACTTCATTTCTATTAGAGAGGATTTCTCTCTGGATCAGCTTTCCAGGATATATATAAAGGAAGTGGTAAGATTTCATGGTGTACCACTTTCTATTATATCTGATTGGAATCCGAGATTTTCCTCGAAGTTCTGGCGAAGTCTTCAGCATACTCTGGACATAGAGTTGAGTTTCAGCACTCCTTATCACCCTCGGACAGATGGTCAGTCTGAGAGAACAATTCAAACTATATAATATATGTTGAGAGATTTCTCTATGGATTTCAAAGGTGGTTGGGATCAACACCTACCTTTGGTGGAATTTTCTTATAATAATAGCTTTCACTCCAGTATTTAGATGGCTCCTTATGAAGCTCTCTATGGAAAGAAATGCAGGACTCCAACTTGCTGGGATGAAGTTGGGGAAAGAAAGCTATTAGGACCTGATCTCATTGATGAAATGGCATAGAAGGTCCGATCTATTCAACACCACATAGGACCAGCTCAGAGTTGACATAAAAGTTATCCTAACAAATGAAGAAAAGACCTAGAGTTTGAAGTGGGTGATAAAGTGTTCTTACGAATATCTCCCTGGAAGAGGGTCATGAGATTTGGAAAGAAGGGGATGTTGAGACCTAGATATATCGGTCCTTTCGAAATACTGGATCATGTCGGGAAGGTATCTTACTGATTGGCGCTTCCACCGAATCTCTCTCAAGTGCACGATGTGTTCCATGTGTCTCTCCTGAGAAAGTACATACCTGATCCTTCACATGTACTCAGCTCAGAAGTTGTACCGCTGGAGCAAGATCTTTCTTATGAAGAACAACCGATAGAGATTCTGGATCATTGCGAAAAAGTCCTACGAAACAAGACCACTCTCTTGGTGAATGTTTTATGGAGGAACCACCAATTAGAAGAAGCTACATGGGAGCTTGAGGATATGATGAGGGAGAGGTATCCTCATCTGTTTGTTACAAAGTGACAAATTTTGAGGGCGAAATTCACTTTAAGGGGGGTAGAATGTAACACCCGAGACTTTTATGAGAAATATTTTGTTTTTATGTTATATAAATCATCAAAGGAATCTTTCACTACACACAACACTAGCTTGGCTTGGTTTACACGCAACCGCGGCCTTCCTCGATAGCTTGCATTGTACGCAATGCTGAGTTTCACTAAACAACGATATGCTATCAAAATATTATTAAAACTAGCCGTTATGAATAGTAATGACTGAATTTTTAATTTTATAGCATTTTAATTCAACTTATACATTTTCTAGAATGAGGTATAAAAGCAAAATCAGTTTTCTTTTGGATAAAAGAAATATTTTTCAAAAAATACAGTTTTGCCGCCTTTTGATGGCGCACCCACATTAAATCTAGTTTTTTACATGTTTATAAGTTCAATTTGACAAAATAAAATTCTTCTTTGGAATCATGAAATAAAAATTTACTTTGGATAAATTTTTCGTATTATTCTGGTAACTTTCATATTTTGATGAATAGTAAAAACACGCTATATTTTAATGAAAAACAACTTTTTTCATCGTTATAATTTATATTGTTAAATTATAATATTGAATGGTTTTAAAGTATAAATATAATATAGTTTTACCATTTAATATAATTTATGTCATTAGCATTAATTTCATATTGAATTCACAGGTAAAAACATTTCAATCTTTGGCAATGTTTTAACTTCTAAAACCCGTTTTCTTAACAACGGGATTTATTTTAAATTAATTACTGCAACTTATATGTTTTGAATTTTTAAAAATGGATTCAATATTCAGAATCAGTGGGTCCAAATTATGTTAATAGACTATTTTTTATTTTTGGGCATTATGAATAGTAAGTACGGTAAATTTTATTTACCATAGTTAAAGGTAAATCGGGTAATTAAGGGTAAATATAAGATTATAAAATTACCATAACACCTGCCAAAATCCTATTGGATGACTAAAAGTCGACCCATATCACCTAAGGGTCGGATTAGATTCATTTAATGGACTTTTTTCCATGAAAAGAATTTAATTATTACTAAAACCAAAGAATGTGACAACATGTCACTTTCTTAAATTGTATAAGTATAATAATTTTAATTTGCTGATAAACATAATGAAACATCAAAAATGAATAGTCTCCAGAAATCTAATACAATTATCTACATCATAATAATTTATTTAGAATTTTTAGGGATTAAATAATTATCATTAATTATGACACAATAGTGATGTAGAAATTATTTTATTAATTCAAATATCAAATAAATTGTTTTAAAAATATTAAAATAAATATTATATGAAATATTTAATGTGCTACACTAATTTTCTAGATACATATGACATTTTATGAATATATTAAAGCTTTTAGTTCGAAAATATCTTCTGTATATATTTTATTTAAATTCAAATAAATGAATAGTGTCAAAATTGACACTATTGTTATTTTCTAAAAATAACATATTATAAAATTGTTTAAAAATCACAAAAATATTTAAAAATTATAAATTAAAATTTATATGGTCTAAAATATCATAAAGTTTCAAATTATGGAAAATTAACAACACATATGTAATTATTTATAATAATTTAAAATTTAGAATATTATTACCACAAATAAAATTAAATTGATAAATAAGGATAAATGAAGTTGATAATGTTTAAAATAAATTCCTAACATGTCTAAATTTTATTGGTTGATGAGATTACAACTCCATCTCATCTAACCTTCTGATATGAGTCATTTTGGAAGTTTTTATGTGGGGTTGGGATTTAATATAAACTAATATTTCTTATATTTCCAAAGGTGCCCCTCTCCTCCCTTATAAAAAGGCACCTCCTCCCTCTTCTCCTCATACCAATTTGAGCCTTCAAGCTCGGCCAACCCCTGACCATTTCACTTTTTTACTTCCTTATAAACCTACTAGAGGTACTGGTCTTATCAAAAGACCAACTCTAGTTCCTTAAGAGAATGTTTAAAGGAGGCACTGCGAGAAAGAGGTAATACCTTCTACCGTTTCCTTCAAGTTCCATTCTCCTTCTACAACCTCTTCTTTAGTTGTTTCATTATGAGGTAATAACATCAGTATCAATTATATACTTATATGTTATTATAAATATGAAACAACCCTATTTCACCTCTTATCCATCCTACGGAAAATGAAATCACCGCGCGTGCGTACGTACGGAATATCGTCTCCACGCCGTGGTGTAATATATTTTCCACCACCACCTTACTTGGATGGGTATAAGGGTGAAACTAATGAATATATATGATTATTGTAAAGTGGTATTGATTCTGAAATAGTATACATACACTCCAATACAATTCCACGATCATGGGAACGATATCATCGCTCGTGCGTACGTACGGAAAACTGTCTCCACGATGTGATGTGATTCATTCTACATGATCTTCATTGAATAATGATTATATAAATTAATTGAATGAATTAATACGATATATATTACACTAATACCATTCTGTAAATGAGGTATCTATAACCTAAAGAGAAGAATAAGAATTTATTCAACAGACACGCATAAAAACAAAAAGTAATAAACACCTGAATAACAAGTAGTAATGAAATATTACTAATAAGAAGCTAAGAATATGACCATATATGATATCATAAAATTAAGTATTATTCTGGAATAAGTCAATAACATTATTTAAATCATTATACAGGAGGTTTGGAAACATACGAAGCAAATTGGACCTAAGGTAAGGGAAATATCACAATCTCATTTTTATCCGAGATTGTTTATACTTTGGAATTTACTGGGGTGTATTTTATCATCCACATCCATGTTTCCTAAATATTTAATATTTATATCCTTCTAAAATAGTTTATATCCAATTTTACGCTTCGGTGAGTTTTTTGTAAAAGATATGAAAGGAATCTTTTGTCGTTTTTCGTAGGAGGTACTTTTTGACTTTTCCGACAAAAGTACGAGAAGAATGTTTTCTTTTAACTTATACGGAATGAATGGATTTTTAAAAAATATTACCAAGAAGCTTCCCTTACAAGTTTTCAAGTTTATTTTTAATAAACTTCTTTTAGTTTAAAATTTTATAACATGTTAATGAAAGGAAAGTGTTTTTGAAGTAGAAAGGATATTTTCCTCAAGAATGGAGTTCAAGTGTTTTATCAAAATTATTTTCCATCTAAGATAATAAAGGGTTCTGTTTCTATCCCTATTATTACATTGATTTGATTATGTTGTGATGGAATTATTTTAATGAATTCCTTTATCTTATATGAGTTGTTTTATGATGTCACGATGTTTAAGATTCCCATTTTTACTACATGGGTTATGCAATGATGTATGATTTATGATTTTGTGGAAAACATAAGAATGGTATCATTATGAGAAGTGTGGGAGCTATATCTCCCTCCAATGCATTGGGTAAAGATTTTATATCTCATGAGAGACATGGATGGAATGGTAGGTTATATCGGTTCAGTAAAACAGGACTGAAACGCGGAGTGAACTCGGTTCAGAAATGGACTTTGTCCACTAAGATAGTTTTGGAAATGAGTCTTGACTAATAAGAAATGATTCTCTATGATTATGTGTGTATGAAACAAAGTTTCATGTTTTAATTTATGATTATTGTGATTACATTTCACTGCCATGATTTATCCCATGTTATGATATTATGATTTCTTTTACAGGTTAAGATTTACAAAATGTTATGTTCTTATGAATACGATGTGATTGATTTTTGTTTTGTTTACCCTTACTGAGAATTTGAGCTCACCCTTTTGTATGCTTTCTTTTCCCCAGGCCAGGAAGAAGGTTATTAAGTAAGATATGCCAAAAGGGACTATAGATATGATGAAATAAAAGGGAGACAATGTAGATTCTTTATGAACCAGTTGTTTATGTTTCCCAGTTTCTAAAGACATTATACATACACGGTCCTTTCGTGGTTTTGTTATATGTTGTAATAAGTATGCTTCAATTCTGATTTAATAACAATGTATGTAAATTATGGGTCGTTATAGTTGGTATCAGAGGAAAGGTATAGTCAACCTTTGGAAACTAGAATTTGAAAGCCCTAGTAAGAATCCTAAGGATATGTCTAAGCATAGAACACAATCATAGTGTTTTAGAAATGACCATGAATAACCTAGGATAAGACCTTAAGTGTGAAATTTTATTCTTGATTGTGTGGTTTTCCTATTATAATTAGTGTTTCTCAAACTATTCTTCTTCGTTTTAGTCAATGGCTGGAACCCAAAGGAACCGTGTTAATGCGGAATGCGACGGGCAATGTAATGATTGTCCCCCGGAGCAACCAAACGTTATGGGAGATGGAATGAAAAATATTGTAGCCATGATCACACAACTTTCTCAAGCTATGAATCATGCAGGACTTCCAAACGAGCAAAATAAGGAGCAACATTCTGTTGAATCCTTCATGAGGCAGCGTCCACCTTCCTTCAGCGGGTCTACTGATCCATTAGTTGTTGAACAATGGATTAGTACTAATGAAAAGATATTTTCAGTTCATCAATGTTTTAAACATGATAAAGTCATCCTAGCAGTGTATCATTTGGAAGGAGATGCTGATCAATGGTGGAATCTTATTAAGAAAACCAGGAAAAGGGGTAAAATTGAGTCCATGGAATGGGACGAGTTCAAGAACTTATTTTTCAATAAGTAATTCCCTCGTATTCTCCGAACAAAGATGGAGAAAGATTTTCTTGAACTGAAGAAAAAGGATGATGAATCTGTTGGTACCTATGAAGCAAACGTTACAAGACTTTCAAGGTACGCTTCTGGTATTATTATCCAACCTGAGAGTAAGATCGATCGATTCTTTAGTGGATTAAAACCAAGTCTTCGAAGGGCATTAGACATAAGGGACTTCAATAGCTACGAGGAAATCGTTCGATGTGATCTCAAAGTCGAGATGGATATTGGAGTAACCCATCAGTCATATGGGTTTGATAAGAAGAGGAAAATGGAATTCAAAGGAAAATCTAAAGAGCACACTGCAAATAATATGAGCATTCCCTTATGCTCAAAATGTGGAAAGAAACATGGAGGGAGTTGTCTTAAAGGGACAAGTAAATGTTTCAAATGTGGAAAGGAAGGTCATCAGGAATTTGAATGCCACAATGATGGGAAGAAGGTGTCTAATGATGCAAACAAATGAAGGGACACACAGAATGAACCTACTACACTTCACTGTTTCAAGTGCAAGGAGATGGGGTATTATGCCAATAAATTCTCTAATCCAATGGTTGTTGATGATGATTGACATCAATAAAATCTGAAGGCTAAAGTCAAAGGAAAGTCACATGCAATTTCTATTAGCGATGTGGAGTATGATAATGATGTGGGGAAAGGTACACTTACCATCCTCTCTAATGTAGCAAATGTTTTATTTGATTCTGGATCCACCCACTCTTTTATTTCTGAATATTTTTCTAAGGGTATCACCGTATTACCTCAACAATTAGATGTTGAGTTAGCTGTGACAACACCTAATGGCACAATAGTTGCATCAAAAGTTTATAATTCTTCCCCGATTGAAGTTTGTGGGAAAGTACTTCCTGCAAATCTTGTGATCCTTCCTATAGTGGAATTTGATGTGATTCTTGGCATGGATTGGATTTCTTTATATGGAGCTCATATCAATTTCCAAAGAAGGGAAGTCACATTTCATATTCCAGATCAATCTATGATCGTCTATCGATGCAAGGATGAACATAACCTTCCAGTGGAAATTTCGTCCATCTTATGGGTATTGATTCCACTAAATGAGGGTTATTTATCTCAAATTGTTGGTGAGAAACTCACAGTTAAGAATATGCCCATTTTACGGGAGTTTGATGATGTCTTTTCAGATGAATTTCTGGGTCTTCCACCAAATAGTGAAATTGAGTTTTCAATAGAACTCATACCGGGTGATTTTCCTATTTCAAGGACACCTTATAGAATGGGCCCAATTGAGTTGCAAGAATTGAAGAAGCAACTCCAAGAGAATCTTGATAAGGGATTCATACACCCCAGTGTGTCACCATGGGGAGCACCTGTTCTATTTGTTAAGAAGAAAGATGGATCAATGAGACTCTACCTTGATTATCGAGAACTTAACAAGATCACTATCAAGAAAAAATATCCTCTCCCATGCATTGATGACTTATTTGACCAACTACGTGGAGCTCAATACTTTTCCAAGATTGATCTTAGTTCAGGGTATCATCAATTAAGGCTCAAAAGGGAGGATATACCAAAGACGGCTTTTCATACAAGGTTTGGACACTATGAATTTATAGTGATGCCATTTGGTCTTATTAATTCCCCTACTATCTTCATGGATCTAATGAATAGAGACTTTAGAGACTACCTTGATCAATTTGTGGTAGTCTTTATAGATGATATTCTTGTCTATTCAAAGAGTAAGGAATAACATGAAGATCACTTGAGAATTATATTGAAGACCCTGAGAAATGAGAAGATTTATGCCAAATTTACCAAGTGTGAATTCTGGCTTCAAAAAGTTGCATTTTTGGGTCACATAATCTCAAAAGAGGGGATATCTGTGGATCCAGAAAAAACATAGGTTATCGAAAGATGGTCAAGACCAACAACATTAACTGAGATCCGAAGTTTTCTTGGTTTGGATGGATATTATCGACGTTTTGTGAAGGACTTTTCACGATTATCTAATCCACTCACCAGGTTGACTCGGAAAGGAGTTAAGTTTGTTTAGACGGAGGAATGTGAAGATAATTTCATGGAGTTTAAAAGAAGGTTATCCAGTGCACCTGTGCTCACACTGCCTTGTAGTGGAGAAAGGTTTGTGATCTACAGTGATGCATCCAAGATGGGGCTGGGGTGTGTTCTTATGCAAAATGATATGGTGATAGCATATGCCTCATGACAGTTGAAAATCCATGAGCAAAATTACCCAACACATGATTTGGAGTTAGCTGCGGTAATCTTTGCATTAAAGATTTGGAGGAATTATCTTTATGAAGAAAGGTGTGACGTTTATACTGATCATAAAAGTTTAAAGTATATTTTCACACAAAAGGAGCTGAATATGCGCCAAAGAAGATGGTTGGAGCTGATTAAATATTACGACTGCTCAATTCATTACCACCCTGGGAAAGCAAACAAGGTGGCATATGCATTAAGTCGACAAGACCATGCCAGTTTATCCATGATGAGGATCACAAAAGATCCAATATTTATGGATTTACAAAGGATGGATGTTGGAATTATAATGGGAGGGGGAAAATCGTATCTTTCTCAAATGAATGTTCTACCATCTATACATGTGAAGATTAAAGAGGCGCAAAAAAAAGATGTAGAGTTACAAAAGAAGGTGAGAAACATTCCTGAATTCAACCTTGATTGTGATGGGATAATAAAGTTCAGGAATCGGGTTTGTGTTCCTCCCATCCCCGAATTAATGAAGGAGCTTCTGTATGAGGCTCATAGTTCTTCATTCTCTATTCATCCTGGAAGCACGAAGATGTATAGGGACCTGAAAGAGTACTTCTGGTGGGATGGCATGAAAAGAGATGTTGCTGAATATGTCTCTCGATGCTTGGTTTGTCAGCAAGTTAAAGTTGAGAGACAGAAGTCTAAGGGGAAGTTACAACCATTACCCATACCCGAATGGAAATGGGAAAACATGACTATGGACTTTGTCATAGGACTTCCTAAAACATCCAAAGGCAATAATGCTATCTGGGTCATAGTTGATCGTCTTACAATGTCTGCACACTTCATTGCTATTAGATTGGATTTCTCTCTGGATCATCTTGCTATGATATATGTAAAGGAAGTGGTAAGATTGCATGGAGTACCAATTTCTATTATATCTGATCGGGATCCGAGATTTACCTCGAAGTTCTACAGAAGTCTTCAGCTTACTCTGGACACAGAGTTGAGTTTCAGCACTACTTATCACCCTCAGACAGACGGTCAGTCAGAGAGAACAATTCAATCTCTAGAAGATATGTTGAGAGCTTGCTCTATGGATTTCAAAGGTGGTTGGGATCAACACCTGCCTATGGTGGCATTTTCTTATAATAATAGCTTTCACTCCAGTATTCAGATGGCTCCTTATGAAGCTCTCTATGGAAAGAAATGCATGACTCCAACTTGCCGGGATGATGTTGGGTAAAGAAAGCTATTAGGACCTGATCTCATTGATGAAATGGCAGAAAAGGTCCGATCTATTCAACAACACATAAGAGAAGCTCAGAGTCGACAGAAAAGTTATGACGAAAACCGAAGAAAAGACCTAGAGTTTGAAGTGGGTGATAAAGTGTTCTTACGAATATCTCCCTGGAAGAGGGTCATGAGATTTGGAAAGAAGGGGAAGTTGAGCCCTAGATATATCGGTCCTTTCGAAATACTGGATCGTGTCGGGAAGGTAGCTTACCGATTGGCGCTTCCACCGAATCTCTCTCAAGTGCACGATGTGTTCCATGTATCTCTCCTGAGAAAGTACATACCTGATCCTTCACATGTACTCAGCTCAGAAGTTGTACCGCTGGAGCAAGATCTTTCTTATGAAGAACAGTCGATAGAGATTCTGGATCGTAACGAAAATGTCCTACGAAACAAGACCACTCGCTTGGTGAAAGTTTTATAGAGTAACCACCAATTAGAAGATGCTACATGGGAGCTTGAGGATATTATGAGGGAGAGGTATCCTCATCTGTTTGTTACAAAGTGATGAATTTCGAGGGCGAAATTCATTTTAAGGGGGGTAGAATGTAACACCCGAGACTTTTATGAGAAAAATTTTGTTTTTATGTTATTTAAATCATCAAAAGAATCTTTCACTATACACAACACAAGCTTGGCTTGCTTTACACGCAACCGTGGCCTTCCTCGATAGCTTGCATCGTACGCAATACCGAGTTTCAACAAACAACGATATGCTATTGAAATATTATTAAAACTAGCCATTATGAATTGTACTAACTGAATTTTTAATTTTATAACATTTTAATTCAACTTATACATTTTCTAGAATGAGGTATAAAAGCAAAATCAGTTTTTTTGGATAAAAGAAATATTTTTAAAAAAATACAGTTTTGCCGCCTTTTGATGGCGCACCCACATTAAATCTAGTTTTTGACATGTTTATAAGTTCAATTTGAAAAAATAAAATTCTTCTTTGGAATCAAGAAATAATAATTTACTTTGGATAAATTTTTCGTATTATTCTGGTTACTTTCATATTTTGATGAATAGTAAAAACATGCTATATTTTAATGAAAAACAACTTTTTTAATCGTAATAATTTATATTGTTAAATTATAATATTGGATGGTTTTAAAGTATAAATAGAATATATGTTTACCATTTAATATAATGTATGTCATTAGCATTAATTTCACATTGAATTCATAGGTAAAAACATTTCAATCTTTAGCAATGTTTTAACTTCTAAAACCCATTTTCTTAACAATGGGATTTATTTTAAATTAATTACTTCAACTTATATGTTTTGAATTTTGAAAAATGGATTCAATATTCAGAATCAATGGGTCCAAATTATGTTAATAGACTACTTTTTATTTTTGGGCATTATGAATAGTAACTACGGTAAATTTTATTTACCATAGTTAAAGGTAAATCGGGTAATTAAGGGTAAATATAAGATTAGAAAAATACCCTAACACCTTCCAAAATCCTATTGGATGACTAAAAGTAGAACCATATCACCTAAGGGTCTGATTAGATTCATTTAATGGACTTTTGTTCATGAAAATAATTTAATTATTATTAAAACCAAAGAATGTGACACCATGTCACTTTCTTAAATATTATAAGTATAATAATTTTAATTTGTTGATAAACTTAATGAAACTTCGAACATGAATAGTCTCCAGAAATATAATACCATTATGTACATCATAGAAATTTATTTAGAATTTTTAGGGATTAAATAATTATCATTAATTATGACACAATAGTGATGTTGAAATTATTTTATTAATTCAAATATTTAATAAATTGTTTTATAAATATTAAAATAAATATTATATGAACTATTTAATGTGCTACACTAATTTTCTAGATACATATGACATTTTATGAATCTATTAAATCTTTTAGTTTGAACATATCTTCTATATATATTTTATTTAAATTAAAATAAATGAATAGTGTCAAAATTGACACTATTGTTATTTTATAAAAATAACATATTATAAAATTGTTTAAAAATCACAAAAATATTTAAAAATTATAAATTTAAATTTATATGGTATAAAATGACATAAAGTGTCAAATTATGGGAAATTCACAACACATATGTAATTATTTATAATAATATAAAATTTAGAATATTATTACCACAAAAAAAAATTAAATTGATAAATAAGGATAAATCAAGTTGATAATGTTTAAAATAAATTCCTAACATGTGTAAATATTATTGGTTGATGAGATTACAACCCTATATCATCTAAGCTTCGGATTTGAGTCATTTTGGAAGTTTTTAAGTGGGGTTGGGATTTAATATATACTAATATTTCTTATATTTCCAAAGGTGCCCCTCTCCTCCCTTATAAAAGGGAACATCATCCCTCTCTTCCTCACACCAATTTGAGCCTTCAATCTTGGCCAAAACCTGACCATTTCACTTCCCCACTTCCTTAGAAACCTACTAGAGGAACTGGTCATATCAAAAGACCAACTCTAGTGCCTTAAGAGAATGTTTAAAGGAGGCACTTCGAGAAAGAGGTAACACCTTCTACCATTTTCTTCAAGTTCCATTATTCTTCTACTACCTCTTCTTTAGTTGTTTCATTATGAGGTAATAAAATCAGTATAAATTATATACTGATATGTTATTATAAATATTAAACAACCCTATTTCACCTCTTATCCATCCTACGGAAAACGAAATCACCGCGCGTGCGTACGTACGAAATACCGTCTCCACGCCGTGGTGTAATCTATTTTCCACCACCACCTTACTTGGATGGGTATAAGGGTGAAAGTAATGAATATATATGATTATTGTAATTTGGTATTGATTCTGAAATAGTATACATACACTCCAATACAATTCCACAATCATGGGAACGATATCATCGCTCGTGCGTACATACGGAATATCGTCTCCACGATGTGATGTGATTCGTTCTACATGATCTTCATTGCATAATGATTATATAAATTAATTGAATGAATAAATATGATATATATTACACTAATACCATTCTCTAAATGAGGTATCAATAACCTAAAGATAAGAATAAGAATTTATTCGACAAACACGCATAACAACAAAAAGTAATAAACCCTCGAATAAAATGTAGTAATGAAATATTACTAATATGAAGCTATGAATATGACCATATATGATATCATAAAAATAAGTATGATTCTGGAATAAGTCAATAACATTATTTAAATCATTATACAGGAGGTTCAGACACATACAAAGCAAATTGGACCTAAGGTAAGAGAAATATCACAATCTCATTTTTATCCGAGATTGTTTATACTTTGGAATTTACTGTGGTGTATTTTATCATCCACATACATGTTTCCTCAATATGTAATATTTATATCCTTATACAAGAGTTTATATAAAATTTTACCCTTCGGTGAGTTTTTTTTAAAAGATATGAAAGGAATCTTTTGTCATTTTTCGTACGAGGTACTTTTTGAATTTTCCGACAAAAGTATGAGAAGAATGTTTTCTTTTAACTTATACGGCATGAATGGATTTTTAAAACATTATTTCCAAGAAGCATCCATTAAAAGTTTTCAAGTTTATTTTTAATCAACTTCTTTTATTTTAAATGTTTATAAAATGTTAAAGAAAGGAAAGTGTTTTTGAAGTAGAAAGGATATTTTCCTCAAGAATGGAGTTCAAGTGTTTTATCAAAATTATTTTCCATATAAGATAATAAAGGGTTGTGTTTCTATCCCTATTATTAAATTGATTTGATTATGTTGTGATTGAATTATTTTTATGAATTCTTTTATCTTATATGAGTTGTTTTATGATGTCACGATGTTTAAGATTCCCATTTTTACTACATGGGTTATGCAATGATGTATGATTTATGATTTTGTGGCACGCATAAGAATGGTATCATTATGAGATGGGTGGGACCTATATCTCCCTCCAATGCATTAGGTAAAGATTTTATATCTCATGAGATAGTCATGGCTGGAACGGTAGGTTATACCGGTTCAATAAAACAGGACTGAAACGAGGAGTGAACTCGGTTTAGAAATAGACTTTGTCCACTAAGATAGTCTTGGAAATGAGTCTTGACTAATAAGAAATGATTCTCTATGATTATGTGTGTATGACACAAAGTTTCATGTTTTATGTTATGATTATTGTGATTACATTTCACTGCCATGATTTATCCCATGTTATGAAATTATGATTTCTTTTGCAGGTTAAGATTCCCAAAATGTTATGTTCTTATGAATATGATGTGATTGATTTTTGTTTTGTTTAACCTTACTGGGCATTTGAGCTCACCCTTTTGTATGATTCTTTCCCCCAGGTCTGGAAGAACGTTATTAAGTAAGATATGCGAAAAGGGACTATAGATATGATGAAATAAATGGGAGACAATGTAGATGCTTTATGAACCAGTTGTTTATGTTTCCCAGTTTCTAAAGACACTATACCTATACGGTCCTTTCGTGGTTTTGTTATATGTTGTAATAAGTATGGTTTAATTCTGATGTAATAACAATGTATGTAAAGTATGGGTCGTTATAGCTGGCCGGCCTGGTGGCTCGGCCCGGCGTGCTGGCGCGGCCAGCACGGTCCGCTGGCTAGATGGCTCAACCAAAACGGCCGAGCGGTATTGGGGTGCAGGGGGGAGCATTGTCCCCCTCCAGTTCGTAACATCGGCCCCCATGTGGGGGGCTGATCTTTTCCGTTCAGCCGGGGGTCCTAACCCTCGGCTCCTCCTATGACAGGCCGGCGCGCTCCGGCCGGCCGACTGCTACACCACGGGACCGGCGCGGGCCGGTCCCCCTGCTCCGACGCCGTCGGCCAGAAGTTGGCCGCCGGTCCCTGCTCCTCCGCGGCCTTGGTCCGTCCGGCGCGGCGCGATGGCGTCACGCCCCTCCGCCGTAGCCTCTCTATGGTCGCGGTGTTTTTCGTGATTCTCTGGTGCGGTGCGACGGCGCCACGACCTTTTTCGGCTTCATCGGCGCGGCGCGACGACGCCGCGCATCCTTTCCCATTCCAATTGTTTCTGCGCGGTGCAACAGCACCGCGCCGCCTTCACATGTGCCACAATAAAAATAAACAAACAAGGGGGAGGACGTTCGGTCGTGTTCATGCGGTCCGACATCCTCCCGTTATTTCGGAAACAGGTGGCCCAATTTGAAACGAAGAAAATGGGACTGAGGTGTTTATGAACAAAAAATAAATCCCATACCTTGAGCGTAGTCATCGAACGAGGTTTTTCACGGAAAGGGACGTCGCGGAAATGATTGTCGTAGAAGAAGAAGGATCGTCGCGTCGCGGAGGAATGGTGTCTCCCTTCCTTTTATGCGGAAACAAGGAATGATTAGATGTGCGTCGGGTCGTCGATCTCCGTGGAAGGCGTCTCTCACCATTGTCCATCGTTGGAGGTCGGCGTTCTTCATCGGCGGTGGTGCGTTCTTCGTGTTCTTCGATGAAAAAAAAGAACTCCAAGACTCCCCTTTTTCTCCCAAAAACTCAACACAACAAGTCGAACAATAATAAAATAAGACTTCTATTATTTTATTAACACACAAGCCAACGACTTTGAAATTAAAAAATTGAATCAACAATTTAATTGAATTTAATTGAACGATTAAACTGCCCAATTAATTGAGGCGTTTAATATTAAATCAAACCCACAAGTTGACTTTATTTAAAATGGGGGGTGCGGGTGCATTA
The DNA here is from genome assembly GCA_963277665.1 of Viscum album. NCBI lineage: Eukaryota > Viridiplantae > Streptophyta > Magnoliopsida > Santalales > Viscaceae > Viscum > Viscum album. The sequence continues at coordinate 882,748,603 of OY728155.1, forward strand.
CCATGATTAAAGAGGGGTTGAGGAAGTTGAAAAGGTGGGGCTCGTGTGGGCCCCACCCCACTAGTATCCTACCTAGTGGATTAGTTAGGATGTGGGTCCCGCTTAACCACTTTAGCTTAGGTTAACACTTCCTTGAATAAAAATAAAATCTGTTGCACAATATTTTATTTTATTCATTAGCTAACCCAATTAAGTAAAACTCCACTCGAGCAAACGAAACTTCCGAAAGGGTCTTCTTAAGCAAAAACTGGCGCTATGAGTTCATCGGTGCCCTCAGATTTCAATTCCGAGCACTGGTTCAAAAGTTTAAAAACCCGCTCGTTCGTTCACTGAACGTACCCGAGCTAAACTTCAGAGAATGATTCCCGGCACACCGGGCCTCGGAATCAAGCGCCGTCAGAAACTGCGTTCTTGTAAAATTCCAAAGAAAATTAATAAAAAAAAATTCATTGAAATTTCCAGGTCTTTACAATCCTTTCCAAAGTAGTGAGCCAAGGAAGAGGAAGAAGTTGATCCTCTCCACCGGCAGTGAGCCAGAGAGAGAGACATTGGGAGTGACCCTTGGTAAAGTAGTGAGTTGAACCTAATCTTTGTAAAGGAAGTGAGCCTAGTCATAGAAGTTATCTATCCCAAATATTGTAAATTTTCAGTGAGATTTAGTGTCTTTGTTACATCGACATATCGCTGTGGTATGCTTCTTGGACATAGCCTAGTGAGGGTGAACCAAGTAAAAATCTCTTTGTCTATCTGCTTGCTTCCCTGCATTGCATTCAAATCATCATCATCAGATAAGGAAGCAAAGAAATGATCATAATAAACACAAAAGTGCAAACAAATTGACCCCTGTAATAAAGTGGTCAAGATCCACTGGGGTAGGAAGAATTTTGGAAAAGAATATCTATACCCTAATTCACCCTCCCTCTCAGGGTATATAGGACCATATTGGTCCTAACATATAGATTCTCTCTGGTTTTAGAGAAATTTGAAAACCAAAGAAAAATGTTAACTCACCCATCATACTCATTTCAAACTCAGATTTCTTTAGATCTGAAAAGTAATCAGTTAAAGATTGTTGAGTTGAACCAAATATAATGTCATCAACATAAATTTGAACTATCAAAACATTTTTATTATCTTTCTTTATAAAAAGGGATGGATCAATATTTCCATTAACATAATTATTTTGGACTAAAAATATAATAATTCTATCATACCAAGCTCGAGGGGCTTGGTTAAGTCCATACAAGGCTTTGGTAAGCTTGTAAACTTGTTCAGGATGTTTTGTATCTTCAAAACCAGTAGGTTGTTCAATAAAAACATCCTCTTGAACATAACCATTAAATAAGGAACATTTAACATCCATTTGAAAAATTTTGAAATTGAAGAATGATGCAAAGGAAATTAGAATAAGAATAGATTCAATTATAGCTACTGGAGAATATGTTTCTTCATATTCTATTCCTTCTTATTGATTATAGCCTTTAGCTACTAATCTAGATTTATTTCTTACAGTGATTCCATTTAAATCACAGTTATTTCTGAAGACTCATTTTACTCCAATAACAGAAGTTTCCTTAGGTTTTTCAACCACTATCCAGACTTTATTCAATTAGAATTAATTTAGCTCATCTTGCATATATTTTATCCAATCATCATCACCTAATGCTTCATCAGTGATTTTTTGTTCTAATTTGGAATGAAATGCTAGATGTTCATCTTCATTTATTAAGGGACTTCTAGTCCTTAAAGTTTTATTTACTGCACCAATGATACTATCACTGGGATGCTTATTAAGAAAAAACTGATTTCGGTTTTGTAAAACCTGTTCATCAACATTGGGCAGAAAGTATTTTGGGGTAAATGCTTCAGAAATATTTTCTTTAACATTTTCCTTATCAGAATGATCTTCTAGAAAAGGTTGATAATCATTTTTTTAAAACACATTCGGAGATGTAGGATGATATTTTTAAAAACCAAAGGATTAGTTTCATCATATTTAACATGTACTGTTTCTTCAATAGTACACGTAATTTTAATTGAGAACTCTATAATACATAGAAGTTGTGGAGTAGCCTACGAAAATTCCATCATCAAATAATAGTGCGAATTTGTGTAGATTATCATTTGTGTTCATAATGAATACTTTTCAACCAAAAACCTTGAAGCAGGAAAGTATAGGTTATCTACCATTCCATAACTCATAACGTGTTTTATTAACGAATGGTCTAATCAAAAAATGATTTATAGTATAACAAGCGGTACTTACAACTTCATCCCAAAAATGTTTGGCTACTGAATATTCACTCAACATGGTTCTTGTTATCTATTGAAAAATTCTATTTCTTCTTTCAATGAGAACATTTTTGTGGTGTTCTGGGTGCTGAGAAGTTATGAGTAATGCCTTTTCTAGTAAAAAAAGTTTCAAAATCAGAATTTTGAAATTCTTCTCCATGATCACTATGAATAGTTATCAAAGGAAGGTTTTTCTCATTTTTAACATGGGATGTAAAAGATTTTAAATAATAAAAATATTCATAATTATTTTCCAGAAATTGGACCCACGTAAATCTAATGTAATCATTAACTATGGAAAATACATAATATTTTCCTCCAAGGATTCCAGTTTGTGTTGGACTAAAAATATCCATATATACCAACTGTAGTGCATCTGTCATTGAGACTTCCCAACTAAATTAAAACTTGATTTATGATTCTTTACATATTGAAAAGAATCACAAACTTTTGAACAATCAAATCTAAACTTCGGTAGATCCTTAACTAGTTTTTTCACAGAGAGTTTACATAGGTTCCTAAGGTTACAATGTCTTAAACTTCTATGCCACAACCAGGAATGATATTTCATTGCACTAAGGCAAGGTATATCTTAGATTCTTAGTTCTTCTATGTTTATTGTGTAAACATTATCTTTCCTATTGGAAGAGAGAATAAACTCTTCCTTGGAATTGTGTACTAAGCACTTTTCATTCCTAAAATTCACAAGGTAACCTTCATCACATTATTTATTTATGCCAATGATGTTGTGCTTAAGACCATTAAAAAATTACACATTTGAAATCAATGATTTTACAAGAAGAACAATGTTACCTATACCAATAATTTCTCCCTTAGAATTATCTCAGAAAGTTACTTTTCCTCCTTTTTTTATGATAATATTTTCAATGATGTTTTTGTTACCAGTCATATGCTGAGAACATCCACTATCAATGTTCTAGGTATTACTGTTGGTACTAAATTTATTTTCCTGAAAATAAAAGTGTTAGACTTTCGGAGTCCAAATATTCTTGGATCCTATATTTGTTAGATAATAAAATTTTTGGTATCCAGATTTTTTTAGAAAAATAAGAATTATGAAACCCAATGGATTGAACATTATTCGAACAATAGGTCTTCTTCCAATGCCCACCACTTTTAAATTTAGTACAAAAATGGGATCTGGTTGGAATAAAATAATTATTTTTGAAAATAGATTTTTTATGAGTATAAACTACTCCAAAATTATTTCTATGAGGTCTGATTTGGGAATACATCTTGTCAAAAAAATCCAGTAGTAAATTGGGAAAAAAATTTCTTAAGGGAATATATTTCAGATTTTAATCTTATGAATAAATTCCAATACTTGGGAATTATTTCCTTAGAGTAATATTTTTCCTCAAAAACATTTATTTTTTAAATAGTATTCTTAGGATCTTTAGAAAAATTTTCCTTTTCAGAATTTAATTCTTTAAGGACTTTAGAATGATTTTATAGGAGCTCATTATTATCTTCTTGTTCTCTAGTGAGATTTGAAATATCTTTTGTATGGACATCTTCTCTAGTATTTAACTTGTCATGTTTCTTAGAAATTTTATAATTTTTTTCATTTAACATCTTGGACAATCTAGATACTTCTTCACAAAAAGGTATTTCATCATTATCTAAAGATGAAGTATGTTCATCAGATGTAATATATTTAGGATAATTATTCTTATCAAGAGATAAATTTGTTAAAGGCTCGGTAGAGCATACCTTGGCCATAAGAAATGTATTTGGGAAAGCAGTATTAGCAATGAATCTGATATTTTTTTCTAATGATAATTCATATTCAGAAGATTCACTTTTCAAAAAGTATCCAAAATTAGCACTCCAATTGTCATATTCTTTTAGACTTTTCTGGTTCTTATAATGTTATAACTTCTTCTTGTTTCTCTATGAATTCCTTTCCTTCCTATATTTCTTTTTCAAAAGAGGGAAATCAGGTCTGATATGACATGTTCTTCTGCATTCATAGCAAGTAACTTCCTCATTTCTATTTTCTTTTTAGTCTCTCTTCTTAAACTTATTTTGATAGTTCTTCTGAGATACTATCTTGTTCATTCTATGAGAAATATTAGATAACTCATTCTCAGATTTTTTTGTATCACTAGAATATGACTGAATAGTAACTTTATTTGACTTTGATCTAGTAACTCTTTCTGGAGTTTTGCATTTCATATGGTTAGATGTAATTGATAAAGAAACACTTCTATTTTCTTTTTTTTCTTGATATTTTTCGTATCTCTATTCATTCTAGTCTCCTGTTGGAGAATTGTTCTAAAAATCCCATTATAGAAATTTGGGTGACTTTCATGTTCTCATCAATTGTTGTCTTCTTTGATTCCCACTCATTTGGAATGGTGTCTGTGATCTTATCTACAAATGCTTCATCATCCAAACCTTTTTCTCCCATAGATTGTAAACTATTCACAATGGTTATAAACCCTTGCTAAACTTTGCGTACGGGTTCTCCATAAGGAAAGCTAAAGCCATGATATTCAGCTCTCAACATATCTCTTCTTATCTCAATTACTTTAAATGTTCCAAAATGTGTAACTTCAAATTTCTTCCAGATACTATTTGCATCTTCACGTTAGGATATTTGAATATAGATGTTTTAGTCATTGAACATTTCAATGTATTTATGACTATATAGTTAGCTATATATTCATCTTTCTGCTGATTAGTTAAGGTTTTCAATTCCTTATCAGGAATGTTATAGTCTCCTATCAGCATCAGGTAGTTATCAACTACAGTATTAATAACAAAAGTCTTCATCCTATCCCTCTGGTACTCATAATAATTTCCATCAAAAATAGGAGGTCTGGTAGGATTTAGATGGTCGATTGAACCAACATTTATTCCTTCCATATTGAAGAAAATCATTCCACACAAACATGTGAGCAATAAATGTTTCTAAACAAGGATAAAAATATCTTAAGCAAGGAAAATATAGAGCAACTAAAATCATGTGAAAGAAAAATTATATGTGAATATAAGTATTTCAGAGACCAACCTATGATACCAATTGTAGAATTAAAATGATACTGATTTTTGTATCGAAATGATAATTTATATGCTCAATATACAGTAGGGGTGAATTTTATACTTTAAACAAAATCTTTTGGAACATTTAAATTTGGTTATAAACCTTTATATTGTTTAAAAATGTTAAACAAAGTAAATTCACAAAACATCTATGTTCTATAAACTTGCATGATTCCGGAAATGTATTTCCAAAAATGAGATTTCAAAAATGTGGTTCCAGAAATGAAACTAGTTCTACACACTTACTAGATTTCAGAAATGTAGTTTCGAGAAAAATGAGATTCCAAAAATGTGATTCTGGAAATTAAAAATAAAAAAGTTTACGACAACAATCATTCTACCATAAAGCGTATAGAATAATATTTAATCAGAGTACAAGAGTTATAAAGTATAAAATAGTTATACTTTCCTCAAAAACCAAAATACAACAAAAAAAGACTTGAACCATTATAAGTAACAAGTATAGAAAAATTTTACCGCAAAGAGTAGGGTATCAAAAAACATTGGATAAAGGTCCCTTGATTTATAGTTTCAAGAAATTATGTCTTACCCAAAACCAGGTAAGCCCTAAATCCAAAGATCAGTCTCTATCTTGTTATCCCTCCCGGCCCTCGATTTAGAAAGAAATCAGAACCTATGTCTTCTAAACTCAGAAGCCCAGGATTAGTATGATCGGAGTCTTCCCAAAGCATGTCTGAACAAGTTGTTCACACCATCCACACAAATCATTGAGATTTGAAAAAGAATTTCTCTTTAGAAAACACTTCTTCATCACATAATCTTTGGATTCATAGAACTTTAAAAAGTACTAATCTCATTCAAATGAGCTTCTATTTATAGGTACATCTTCAACAGTCAGCTCCCTCCTCCAACCATCATATTTATCCTTGAATTTCGGAGGGACCTGTATATGTGTCACTGAAAAAATGGTTTGTAAATAAAAGAATGCACGAAATCTTTTTATAACTCAATTAAGGGTAAGTAAATATATGGTTGCTTAACCAAATCCAATTTTCAGAGTCTAAAGAGCATAAATGTTCGGAGTCTAAGTATGATAACCTTTGGAGTCTATACAAAAAGGATATTCGGATTGTGTTTCTCAGGAATTCGGAATCAAATTCTATAGTCTTTGGATTCTGAATTCAGAGGGATTTATATTCTGAATTCTGAAGAATTTAGAACTGGAATTCTTGTAGAATTCAGAGTCTGAATTCCTAAGAATTCGGAGTTTGAACTTAGAAAGTTCTGAGTCTAATTTAAATGAATTTTGAACCTGAATTCAGATCCTAAAAACATAATTATCTAGATCTAAGTATTTATAGGATTTCGTGGTTTAATATGTGAAACTTATTTTTACACTTAAAAATAAAATAAGTTAGTTTTAGAGCAACTAAAATATGAACAATGAAAACTTGTTAAGGATAAATTTTCCTTGGGGAAGGAAAATTTTCCCTATTAAGGGAAATCTTAGGGAAAATGATGTTTTCCTTAAGACAGGGTGCTTGTGATTTTCAAAACAAGAAGGAATGGAAAATTCATAAGGAATCCTTATTGACTCAACAATATTATTATAGAATGCTAAAAAACTAGAATTTGAATCCCATATTGAATTTTTATAAAGTATTTTGACGGTCTTCCTTTGTAAAGGAGAGATTTAATGATATTTTAAATGTTTATTCTGAGTCAGTTTAATGAAAATTAATATCATATATAATAAAAAATAAGTATTTTTTAAAATCTTATCCTCTACCACAATATTTCTTTGTATAAATATTTATAACATGGAACAATTTAAATATTTTTTTTGAAATCTAATTTTTTCAAAACCCTTTTTTGTTATGACTTTAATTACATTTAAATAAAATATATTATATGTTTTTACAAATATGGTAAGATTATATGAAATTATAATCAATATATTATATGTTTTTATATAGATAGTAAGATATGATCACACTACCCAATCCGATTAATAGGATTAGTGTAGTGGTTAATCCGGGTTTTATAGGGTTAGAGTAGTGAATTAAAATACTATTAAATTAATCATTATTAGGTCATTTTCTATATATTTTTAATGTATTAAAAAATTATAAGAAGATATATATTTAACTCGATATCCATTTTCATTGATTTCAATAATTTTTTTTAAAATTTTAAAATTACAAATGGGTATTTAAATGAGATAATGTAGTTAAATGGGTATTTAAAAATGCAATAGGGTAGGGGTAGGGTAATAAATATAGAAATTAAACACATTCATGTTTTTAAGAATTTAATGGGTTTGGATTCATGGGCTCTAAATTTCATATGTTCCCACCTATTGGTTTTCATCCCAATATTTTTTATAAGATTATGTGTATAATCCACATTTAGATTTAGTTATCAGATTCTTCCATGAAAAATATTAATTTTTCTTAAATTTAAAATTTCAAGTTTTCCCTAATGAATAAAATATAATTTACAGGTCTAAGAAAATATACTTATGTCTATTTTTAAGATATCAGTACACTTTAACTAATTTACCTATTAATTAAATCAAGTATTTGATTTTTAGAGAAGTCATTTAAAATAATATTAATCAAATTAATCTCTATCAAAATCATCAACAAATTTAATTGATATATAAATTCAATAAATTAAATTGAAATGATTAAATATATGAATTCATTAATTTTTTTTAATATCATGGTCTCAAGGGAAAACTTTAATATAATAGCCAAGTGCTTCAATTGAAGTATTATTCCACTCTTGTGTATACTCATGAGATCCCACATATAGTATAATGAAATAACATGATTAATTTTAAATTTAATTGCCTACATGAATTCCATTAAAACATAAAACTATAATAGAAAATGAAATGTATGTTTTAAGTGAATTTTTCTATATAAAAATCTATGAATTTTAGTTGAATATAAACATTATGAATAATATTATCGAATAGTTTATGAAAATTAGTTTCCTCAATCTTCATTCTTTATTTATATTGACATCACACTAAGGTGGAGATGGGATATCATTTACTCTTATTTAATTGATATGTAAATAATCAACACCATATATGAATTGATTAGATGTTTCTTCATCAAAATTTTCCAATAAATCCTTTTCGTAAAAATCCAAAATATTAAACATAGAAATTAAATTGATGAATGTGGGTGTGTGTAAATGATATTATTTTTATCATTTTGGATGAATTACCATATGATTACTAGTGTTAATTATATAAAATATATAGTAAAAGGTAAATAATATATTATAAATTTAATATGTACTTACACTTCAACTTATTTATGTATCGTTAAAATCAAATACTTGTGATTTTAAGAGAAGAAATTTCAAATCAACTCAATAAAATAAATCTCTAACATAACAACCAAATAAGTTATCAAATGTATAAATTTATATTTCAAGATTAGATAAATGAATTAATTTATGATTTGTATACTCGTGAGCTTCAAGGTTATCTTTATGATAGTAACTATGTGTTTTTTAGGGAATACTATCCAGCGGTCTCTTTTTGGGGAACCTTCGGGCTGCATTGCATCATTATTAGATATTACCCTAGATGAATAAGTTGTTAATAGAGTTTGTTGTTAGATGTGCACTAAATTTTTGAAATAAACTTTTTAGGGTTTCATCACATGGTGATGGAGATCCTCAGATCACTCATAGATTCACAGACATCTAGGCATCCTATTCCTCACATAGAAAAGGGTAAAATCAAACTTATCTAGTTTTTTACTCCCATTCATTATCACTTATTGTTCCCCTTTACAAAGATTTTTTTTATTTTTTTTGTTCTAAAAAATCCAGTAGTTAAACATTCATATATCATATTATACATGAATTAAATTTGTGAAAAATTTATATTAAATACATTTAATTTCGTAATAATTATCCCCAGAAAAATACCATGCTTATTTCATTATAAAAAGAACTAAACATAGATAACCTAAGATCTCCCAAAACCAGAATCATATACTTTTCAATGCACTATGTTAATTGAATATGGTTGATGTTTTGAAAGATAAAGAGTAAATTTTATGGTTTGAAATGGGTGAATATTACATCATTACTTGTTTTATAGAATGAATAGGTCCCCTTAGAATAATTCCATACAAATCCAAGGAAATGTAATTCAATATTAGAAGAGGAGTATTTCATGTTATTTAATTATTTTTGTTAAATTTTTATAGTGTTTCCTCCCATTGATTTAAGATTATATCTGAAAAGTGGGAATCCCAATTTATGGTGTCGAGGTCTAATAATACATTGTGATCACAATTTGTGATCTTATTATATGTTTTTTCATTTTATTTGTGGTTTTTTTAGAGATACATTCGTAGTGAATTTTTTTCTAAGAATTTTTTATATTTTTTTATTTATATTGTTAATGTTTTAACATTATTATTTTTATTTTTATGGTTAAATATATATTTCTTGTTTTATTGAACTAAATTATTTCACATGTCACTTCACTACCCTATTGAATATCTCTATATTTATATGAATACCTTGTAAATGGTCATTCAAATGAGACTACTATTGATGATTTGATATGTTGAACAATATTAACTATTTTAATGATTTTATAACTTTAATTGAAGATATGAATTTTTTTGAAGAATAATTAATAGTGTCTTTAATAATATAATTTTAAAAATCTAGGAAATTAAAAATCTCTTTAAAAACGTCTGTATCCATGATAATAGATATGAAAAAAAATTTAAATAAATCAAAACTTTTTTTGTAAAATGGATCAAACTCGGTTATATAATGAAAATAAAACTATAAAAACACTATAAAGTTATTAAAGATGTTTTAAAAAAACTAAACACCAACTGGTAACATTGAAAACAATTTTTATATAGAAAAACACTTTTCTATACATAAGAGAAATAGAAAGAACAGACAAATAAATAACTATAGAAATTAATTACCGAAAAAAATTCAATGATGAAAATAAATTGTAAGATAAACACAAAATATTTAAATGAGGAGTCCAAGTCTAAGTTCGAACTTAGTCTCCTCATGAATAAAATAGTCAAGATAAAGAATCTATATATATTGGTGATTATACACTCAAATGGGAGTGAGAACTTATTCCAAAATAAGTGAATTAAATGGATATATAATAGTGGATAATAGTGTTTTAGAATAAATCATGTTAATAAAAATAGATAAAAATTTAAATATATAAAAATATATATAAGAAGATGAATATATGAATGACTATTCTTGGAACATGACCGGTGATCAAATCAAATAGGGGAGCTATTTTAGGTCAGATTGGTCAGACTGGTTATGTTGGATGATCAAACCAATATATATATATATATATTATTTTTATATTAAAATAATAAAAATCTTAAAAAATTAAAAAATAATAAAAGAACTGCGTGTCTGACTAGTTTTTCAATGGTTTTGTGCGGATAAAAATGACTGAAAGGATAAAATAGATTAATAACAAGGGTATGATTAGAAAACCCACTGATTATTATCCTGGACCTATCTGGGTTTTAAAATAGTTTTATGGACCTAACAACTTTTGTATAATTTTTAGGATGTAAAAATATAAAATGAGTGTGAGAGCTAGTATATGACAATGACAGTTTAATGATCTTATATACTTTTCATTTGTGACTATACTCTATATATATAGCTTATTCAATATAAAAAACTATTAAAAGACAAAGAAGGTAAATCTTATATGTTCATGCTTTAATTTTTTAATTGGTGTTACATTTATTTTGAATATTAACATATTATGATTGCTCATTTTAATAATGGGGTTAAGATCCAACAAAGGTAAATTATAGAATGGTATTTAAAATTTGTATCCACCCTAATTAATGTTATATTATACACATTTATACAAGTTAACAGACATTATGTATCAATCCCTTACTTAATTAATTATTTTTTTCATTCATTCATAAAAAAATTATTTAATTATATGATTAAAAAACATACCCAAACAAGTCATATGAAAACGTTTCGGAAAACTCATTTCACGAAAGTGATTTAGATCATATAAAATACAAATTATAATACTAATTAGGTATGATGATGAAGTTATAAAATAAAGAACTATATGTAAATAACCTATGATCTCATGCTATTGAATAATCTAACATCGAACCTTGCTAACCATACATAGTAATGTAGAGGTATTAAGTTATTATTTTAATTCCATATATATTAGATTAAAGTAAATGTACAATCAATATTTACTTTGGATTATAGTAATCCAAATCATTAATTTTTATTAAATTACATTCTATCAAATGAAATATATGGTGTTAAACAATTTAAATGAATGATATGAAATATTGTATTATGAATTTAAAAATAAACAAGATATTAATATGAAAACATTGTAAATTTTTCATGATTTATAAAAAATTAAAAAGTTAAGATATTGATAATAAATTTATTATTGTATGAATAAAATTAATATAAATCATTCACTTTTAAACCTGAATTTTATCTCAAAAATCATTTTATTATGATATGATGTTATTTGTATGCTTGGTGCGAGCCCTACGGGCTGGCATAGATGCTTCCATATATGATAGTGCCTAAATAAAAAAGATTTTCATTTTTATTTACTAAATGTTTTATATGTATTTAAAATTCTAGGATAATGAAATTTTCATATTAGAAGAGAAAAATATTTTTATGATCATATAAATATAATATGAACATTTTATTTTATAAAAATATAAAATTTATAAACAAGTCATAAATGGTTCAAAAATGAAGATATCATACGTTATGATTTTGGATCTTATAATTTGAGTAGTGGATATCATTTTATATAATTATAAAATATCCTAGAGTCATACGGTCTTTTCCACACATGTTATTAGCTACTAATAAGTTTCATAAAATATGTTTTGAATGTGTTGTAGTTTACAACGTGTTTAAAAAAAATTCAATGTTCCATAACATGTAACATCAATCAATCCCCTTATATGAGTTTATTTTATATAAGTATAGGTGTTGGAATGGTGTAGTCTGATCCTTGGATTATGTTGATCCAATTGTTGGTGTACCACACTGTAAACGAGGTTGCAACCCATTAATAATGTATCACAGCTATCTGGTGATACTGATAGGGTACTATAGCTGTACAAACCCACTGTAGAAGAATGTGATAGTTGTAATATTGCTCCATATACTTCCTACCACCAATACTATAATTTGGGTGTTTGGGAATGGTATCACTGTCTAATTACTAAGTGGGAACAATATCAATGGGAGTTACTATTAACAACACTTGTTTAAGAGATCATTCAAACTAGGGTCTTATAAACTCCATAAAAAATAACATTTCATTATGTTTCTAATTTTTATGAATTGATTCAATATCTTTTTTGGCATATAGATTCATCCTGAACCACATAAATAACTATATCCCATGCTATTTTTATTCTTAATTTAATTTTTTATCAGCTTTAATCTCTTTTATGAGATCATTCATCATTGTTTCTTATAGTTTTTTGAAAACATCATGTTTTCTACATATTTTAAAATATAATAATACCAATCATACTATTAGACTAATGAAATCATCTACTAATAATGATTCACATCAAATCTTATCACACAAAATTCCCATATTACACCATACGATACTTTTATTCTTAATATTGTTTCATTTCTAGATCAAATAATTTTATCAATGTGTTTATTTAATTTCACTAATAGATTTTGTGGAAATCATAATTTCCAAAAAAAGTGAAAAAAATCTAAACTAATATGTTGGTCAGGAGAAGAATTTTTATATTAAATTAAGTGACTAATAACACTTACCAATATTATTATAACTATATTTTTTTTATATACACCACATAACCAACCAAATGTTTTTTTGGATTTTCAAAAGATACAACATCGTTGTAAATATTGAATCAAATTTATAGTAAATACCACCACTCATGATTTTCTATAACTATAAAAGATAATGGAAATATATATTTATAAAGAGATAAAAAACTGGAGACGGAGGGGATTTAAATAAAGGTATCCACCAAGAATTTTTATCTTGTTATCATGACCTCTTTTGGATATTATTGGTTTATTTCTTATAATAATTTAACTAATTTAATAATAAAATGAAAATTTGTGGATCAAAACATCAAATATTAAGTCTTGGATTATATATTTTTGGAATGAAGAAAATATATATATGATTCTATGTGATCAGAGGATGATTGGATTCAATTTTGGGTGAGATGGAATTGGAAGCCACTATCTTCCCTTGTGGTGGTTGACGGTGGAATTTCCCCTTTTATCTTTTATCATAATGTATTATTTTTTGCATGAAAATGGTTCTTTTTGGGTAGGGGAAAGTTATTGTGGTTTTTTTGAGCTGAGTAAACTACAGATAGAGCCGTAGATTTGGAATTCGTCTTTGTGGGAGATTGATTTACCTTTCTAAGCATTTAACTGGGTTTTTCTATGTATCCCCTTATCCAAATGCATTTTCCAAGTTTGTGGATGCTTCTTTACATCTTGCATCTTGTTGTTCTTGTAGGAGTATTCTTCCTTTAGGATATTTACTATGTGAGGGATTTCCCTTAGATTCTCTTAATATTTTAAATTAATGCATTTCTATGGAATTTATAATTATTTCTTGGGATGGGACATTAAATAACAAAATCCTTTTCCAGATCAATTCTATATTGGGTAATTTTCTCAATGGTCATACATGATTCCCTATTTTTCTACACTTTTTTATGGACTTATAAGTTATAGGGGACATTCTTATGTTCTTAAAAAGGCATAAAAAATACTTCTATATTTCATTATTACTATAATCTCTTGATTATATTCATAATTTTTTAATTTATTTCTCAATATACTTATTGGGAGATTCCATTTTTTTCAAATCATAAAAGTATTTGATAATTACTCTAGACACATCATTGAGATTCCTATCAACTTCTTTCTTGAGTTTAGAACCTGTTTTCTATACTAAATTAAAAAAAAAATTTTATAAAAACCATCAAGAGAGACTAATAAGATAACTTACTACTATTTATCAATTTCCTTAACGAATTATTTCATAGTTAGGTGAATCTTCTACTCAGAATCTAGTAACATTTTTTAAATAGTTTTTTATAGAAGATATGAAATCACAAATCATATATTGGTAATACCAAATTTTGATTCATATTTGAAAGGATTTGGGATAACATAATATGGGATTTACTCCTTAATGTGATGTTTCCATGTCCACTGATGATAGAGAAATATAATTTCATTTTTGAATCAAATATGAAAGTTAATTTTTACTCAACAGTTGTGAAATATTCTTACATAACTAGGTTTTAAAATTCATGAAAATGTGATAATAAAATAGGTGTGTTGTTTTTTTAATCTTGGTAAAATGATACATTTCATCTAAATAAAATCATAATGACACTTCCACAGAACCAAGACTTACATTTTTACCACTAGATCATCATGATATTGCAATGCATGAATGACTCCTTATAATTGAAAATCGTGATAATCATCTTGTAGAGGAGAAAATTTATTTTCCTATGGAAATGTTTTTATTAGGGTAATTTATATCCAATAAATTAAAATCATTAACTTCCCATCTCCCCCTCAATGTGGGAATCTTATATAGAATGAAAAAAATCATTATCTTCTTCAAAAGTTTTATAAAAAACTACTACCATAGATTATCTATCCCTATGATTCTCTTTAATAATGGAATCTATTGCTCTAATTTCAAGTATTTTTTTTCAATCTCAACCCCAGATTAACTATGGTGTTTTGTAGGTTCTATATACACAACTTCCCGATAAAACATGAGAAAACTCTTCTCAAGTTTCTTGAATCAATATACACTATGTATTTACACTTATTCAATTACCACTTCAGGGTCTATCATTTTCTCTTTAACATCCTCTTACCTTTGATAATCTTAGTTAATATATTATAACCATCATATAATTTTATCAAATCATTTTACCTTGTTAATCTTCTCTATGATCATCTTATAGATTTATAGAAAATAATGGTTATGAATATATTGTGTCTCATTGACTCTATAGTGAATCCATATAAATTATTGAAATATCAAACATCTCATTCCTAAATAGAATACCTAACTCACTTATGGATTTTAGTGATGATTCCTTCATATTTTCTTATGATATATTTGTGTCATCGGATCCCGTGTTCTTCTTACTTTTGGATAGCTGGAATCCAAGCATGTGGTGATCACATGTTATGGATCATTCAATGATTTTTAGGTGAGGTTCATATTGATACATGATATTACATTCAATTTTTGTGGTTTAGTGTTATAGAAACAAGAGAGTCCAGGTACACATTCTAGTAAAAAGAGAGAAGACTTTTGATGTTGGTAGAACAATATCCAGGTGATTCATATTTAGGATTTCTTCTATAGGATATTTTTGTAAAGATCATACATAAAGGAAGGTTTTATGTAATTTTCAGTTTGATTCTAGTTTCAAATTCAATTTAGGAGAGGTTTTATAACATTATATTAATTATCTTAAATAAAAATTTTATACAAAAATGTTCCTTTATAATTTTACTCAATGTATCAATGACTTGTATAATAGTTCCACTATAATACTACATATTTAAATCATAAAACTTTTTTTGGTATCCTAAGAACATCATCACATAGTATCAGCAATTAAACTTTGACAAATAATAAATATTAATTATCATTAGTTCATGAAAAAATATAATTTTATGTTTGAAAATCATTATCAACTCACTGAACATGGACCAACTATTATAACACCTCACCCTAGTTTGGATACTCAAACCTGACCCAGATTCAAGGAAGAATGTTTCTTAATCCCTGACATTATTCAATAATCACTACAAGGTTGATAGTAATAAAAATATCCCATCTTCCATGGATAAAATATTAAAACTCACTCAAATAATATTATTATATTTATAAAACAATACATAATGAAAATATATGAATTTCAATTCATATGACCCCAACAAATACAAAATGGATAAACAAGGTGGAAATAAAATCCATGATATATATACCAATATATATAAAGGATATGACCGAAAATGATATTCCATCATCCATTAGTGTCCACTGGAAGATCACTATTAATATTTAAGTGCCACGTGGATCATGCAGGTACACTAAGAGGGGAGGAGGAGGGGTGAATTTGTGTTACCATGTTTCACTAATTTTCTTTTATTATTCTTTATCCCATTTTCTTATTCATACCTCTACACTAGTTAGAGTGATTAAATTTCCCTTTTTACTAATTGAATTATACCATGTGAAAAGAAAAAAATACAAAAAACACACACCATATTCTTATAAGGTTCTCCCCCAGTGAGGGTCCTTACTATGTTTTGTGTGGTATGAGACACAAATTCTCCACTAGAAATAAATCAACAATTATAACAGGGTTTCTCATGTGTCGGTCTAAAATCATAGTTGATAACTATTAAAAACTTCCAAAATTATATTGGTATCCCACAAGTGTTATTTAAATTGGAATCTGGATAGATTTATTTATGATGGAATCCCACCAAGGGTTACGAACACAAAACATTACCTAATGATAAGGGTCACACAATTTTTAAGCTACCACAGTAACACAAAACTAATATTCATCTTCCATCCACTAAAACAAACTAATTATACACTCAGTCAGTACCATTGAAAGCCTTTGAATACCCCTAAATGTATTCGAAAATACGATATATAATTCATCTTTATATACGGTTATGAATGAGTTGAATATATCACATCCACTTTAGTGCACTTTGATAATAGAATAAACAAATGATCATTCCTCAACTAACTAAAATATTTATTCTTCCTCATTTAGTTAATATTTATTTCATTGGTTTTAAAAATATTTACAACAATAATTTCAATCATTGAACTTATTACCATTGTGTGTTCCTTATGCATGTAGGGAGAAAATAATATTTCCATGCATGGAATTCTCATGTATTAAATTCACTGCTTCTTCATTGAAAGTCACTACATGTTAAAAGTTATTATTTTACATATTATCAATCAATATCAATTAAATAACGATTACGTTGACGCTTTTTCTTTCTTGAAATACACAGAGGATCTCGGTGTAATTAATTCATGCATGCATGTTTCATGAATAACCCAACACTAGGTTTCTTTATGCAATAGAATTTTGAGATTATCTATGACGACCCATACTTTACATACATTTTTAATACTTCAAAATTGAAGCGTACTTATTACAACATATAACAAAACCACGAAAGGACCGTATAGGTAGAGTGTCTTTAGAAACTGGGAAACATAAACAACTGGTTCATAAAGCGTCTATATTGTCTCCCATTTATTTCATCCTATCTATAGTCCCTTTTGGCATATCATACTTAATAACCTTATTCCTGACATGGGGAAGGAAAACATACAAAAGGGTGAGCTCAAATGCTTAGTAAGGGTAAACAAAAGAAATATCAATCACATCATTTTCATAAGAACATAACTTTTGGAAATCTTAACCTGCAAAAGAGAGCATAATTTCATAACATGGGATAAATCATATTAGTGAAATGGAATCCCAATAATCCTAACTTAAAACATGAAACTTTGTGGAATACACACATAATCATAGAGAATCATTTATTATTAGTCAAGACTCATTTCCAAGACTATCATAGTGGACAAAGTCCCTTTCTGAACCGAGTTCACTCCTCGTTTCAGTCCTGTTTCACTGAACCGGTATAACCTACCGTTCCAGCCATGTCTATCTCATGAGATATAAAATCTTTACCCAATGCATTGGAGGGAGATATAGGTCCCACCCATCTCATAATGATACCATTCTTATGTGTGCCACAAAATCATAAATCATACATCATTGCATAACCCATGTAATAAAAATGGGAATCTTAAACATCGTGACATCATATAACAATTCATATAAAATAAATGAATTCATAAAAACAATTACATCACAACATAATCAAATCAATGTAATAATAGGGATAGAAACATAACCCTATATTATCTTATATGGAAAATAATTTTGATAAAACACTTGAACTCCATTCTTGAGGAAAATATCCTTTCTACTTCAAAAACACTTTTCCTTTCATAAATGTCATACAATTATAAACTAAAATAAGTTGATTAAAAATAATCTTGAAAACTTGTAAAGTAATCTTCTTGGAAATAATGTTTTAAAAATCCATTCATGCCGTATCAGTTAAAAAAATCATTCTTCTCGTACTTTTGTCAGAAAAGTCAAAAAGTACCTCGTACGAAAAATGACAAAAGACTCCTTTCATATCTTTTACTAAAAAAATAACTGAAGGGTAAAATTGGATATAAACTATTTTATAATGATGTAAATATTACATATTGAGGAAACATGGATGTGGATGATAAAATACACCCCAGTGAATATCAAAGTATAAACAATCTCGGATAAAAATGAGATTGTGATATTTCCCTTACCTTAGGTCCGATTTGCCTCCTAAGTGTCCGAACCTCCTGTATAAGGATTTAAATAATGTTATTGTATTATTACAGAATCATAATTATTGTTATGATATCATATATGGTCATATTCTTAGCATCTTATTAGTAATATTTCATTACTACTTGTTATTTGGGTGTTTATTACTTTTTGTTCTTATGCGTGTTTTGTCGAATAAATTCTTATTATTATCTTTATGTTATAGATACCTCATTTCCAGAATGGTGTTAGTGTAATATATATCATAATCTTTCATTCAAATCATTTATATAATCATTATGAAATGAAGATCATGTAGAACAAGTCGCATCACATCGTGGAGACAGTATTCCGTACATACGCACGAGTGATGATATCGTTCCTATGATCATGGAATTGTATTGGAGTTTATGTATACTATTTCAGAATCAATATCACTTTATAATAGTCATATATAGTCATTATTTACACCATTATACCCATTAAAATAAGGTGGTGGTGGAAAATAGTTTACACCACGACGTGGAGACGGTATTCCGTACGTACGCACGCACGATGATTTCTTTTTCCGTAGGATAGATAGATGGTGAAATAGGGTTGTTTCATAATTATAATAACATATCCGTATATGAGTGATACTTATGTTATTACTTCATAATGAAAAAACTAAAGAAGAAGAAGTGGAAGAAGAAATAAAGATGAAAGAATCGGTAACGGACATTACCTCTTCTTTGAAGTGTTTCTTTGAGACCTCCTTTTAGGGAACTAAAATAGGTCTTTGAAGAAGAGAAGAACCTCTAGGATGTTTCTAGGGAAGTGGAGAGGAGAAATTGGCCGGGGTTGGCAGAGCTTGAAGGCTCAAAGTTGTGTGAGGAAGAGGGGGATGAGGTTCCCTTTTATAAGGGAGGAGAGGGGAACCTTTGGAATAACTAGAATTATTATTTTATTATAAAGTCAAATTCTGTTTTTAATAGCTCCAAATTGATATATTTAGAAGATAAGGTGGGTAGGGGTTGAAATCCTCTCATCCAATATAATTTAGACAAGTTTAGGTATCAATTTTAACCTTATCATTTAGATTTAACTTTAAGCTAGATAATTTAACTTTTACCGTGTCTTCTAGTTTTCTTACACTATAAGGTCAATAAACTTACCATATCAAGCCAAACGAACCCCAAGTTGTTTATTATTAATATATATATCCTTATCTAAGAAATTCTTCCGAGACATAGATTTTTAGGAATAAAATAACAATTAATAATATAATATTTGTTTTAAAAACTATTTTATGTCTATTTTGACACTATTTAGTAATTGATTTTTGTGAAACTCATAACAGAATGATTAGTTCAAACCAAGTTACTTAAATCAATACTAACATGTCATATTAACCTATAAAATTAGTTTAATTCATAAAAAGTCTCAAATTATATTTATTTGGGTATTTATAATATCAATAATTTTAATTTTTCACTATTATGGTAATTACTGCATCATCGTTCTGTCATAAATAAATTAAATTATTTAATGTATAAAAATTACAAATAAAATACCATTATGTAGGAAATATTTTTAGATTTCAAATGAATATTTAGAGTCGAATTTATCTTATGTATAACCCCATATTAAAAATGATTTACTTATTAAACTTTGATTTTAACTATTTTAACCCCTCTTTAAATAAATTAATAACAAATGTCCTATTCTAATCCAAGTGGGCCTAAATGGTCATATTTTATTCCTAAGGTTGTTTTTGCTCGAATTACACTTATCCAATAGAATTAGGACATGTGTTAGGGTAATAATAATATCATTTTTACCCTTTATTACCCTATTTACTTTTAACCGTGGTAAAAAAAGTAAAAAGTTACTATTCACCAGAAATTATTTTCATCTCATTGAACCACATTTTTGTCCTTGATATTAACCGTGTCTCTTGGATTTTTGAAATTCTACTCACAGAAGCGGTAAAATAAAGTTTTATGAAAAATTCAGTTTTTTTAACTACCACTTATTGGTTTCACTATTCATCAAAAATTGAAAGTTTTCAGAAAAATACCAAAATTTCACCCTAGGCTAATTTCAATATTCCAAATCCAAAAATGAAGTCCATTTTGAAAAATAAAATTTATAAAATTTCAAAAAGTGGTTATTACTATTCATAACGACTAGTTTTAATAATATTTTAATAGCATATCATTGTTTAGTGAAACTCGGTATTGCGTACAACACAAGCTATCGAGGAAGGTCGTGGTTGCGTGTAAAGAAAGCCAAGCTAGTGTTGTGTGTAGTGAAAGATTCCTTTGATGATTTATATAACATAAAAACAATATATTTCTCATAAAAGTCTCTGGTGTTACATTCTACCCCCCTTAAAATGAATTTCGCCCTCGAAATTCGTCAATTTGTCACAAAAATATGAGGATACCTCTCCCTAATCATATCCTCAAGCTCCCATGTAGCATCTTCTAATTGGTGGTTCCTCCATAAAACTTTCACCAAGCGAGTGGTCTTGTTTTGTAGGCCTTTTTCGCTACGATCCAGAATCTCTATCGGCTATTCATTATAAGTAAGATCTTGCTCCAGCGGTACAAATTCTGAGCTAAGTACATGTGAAGGATCAGGTATGTACTTTCTCAGGAGAGATACATGGAACACATCGTGAACTTGAGAGAGATTCGGTGGAAGCGCCAATCAGTAAGCTACCTTCCCAACACGATCCAGTATTTCGAAAGGACTGATATATCTAGGGCTCAACTTCCCCTTCTTTCCAAATCTCATGACTCTCTTCCAGGGAGATATTCGTAAGAACACTTTATCACCCACTTCAAACTCTAGGTCTTTTCCTCGGTTGTCGGCATAACTTTTCTGTCGACTCTGAGATTCTCTTATGTGTTGTTGAATAGATCTGACCTTTTCTGCCATTTCATCAACGAGATCAGGTCCTAATAGCTTTCTTTCCCCAACTTCATCCCAGCAAGTTGGAGTGCTGCATTTCTTTCCATAAAGAGCCTCATAAGGAGCCATATGAATACTGGAGTGAAAGCTATTATTATAAAAAAATTCCACCAAAGGTAGGTGTTGATCCCAACCACCTTTGAAATCCATAGAGAAAGCTCTCAACATATCTTCTAGAGTTTGAATTGTTCTCTCAGATTGACCGTCTTTCTGAGGATGATAAGCAGTGCTGAAACTCAACTCTGTATCCAGAGTATGCTGAAGACTTTGCCAGAACTTCGAGGTAAATCTTGGATCCCGATTAGATATAATAGAAAGTAGCACTCCATGCAATCTTACCACTTCCTTTACATATATCCTAGCAAGCTGATCCATAGAGAAATCCTCTCTAATAGCAATGAAGTGTGCAGACTTGGTAAGACGGTCAACTATGACCCAGATAGCATTATTGACTTTGCATGTTTTAGGATGTCCTGTGAAAAATTCCATAGTGATGTTTTCCCATTTCCATTTGGGTATGGGCAATGGTTGTAACATCCCCTTGGACTTCTGTCTCTCAGCTTAAACTTGCTGACAAACCAACCATCGAGAGACATATTCAGCAACATCTATTTTCATGCCATCCCACCAGAAGTACACTTTCTGGTCCCTATACGTCTTCGTGCTTCCAGGATGAATAGAGAATGAAGAACTATGAGCCTCATCCAGCAGATCCTTCTTTAATTCCAGGATGGGAGGAACAGAAACCCGATTCCTGAACTTTATTATCCCATCACAATCAAGGTTGAATTCAGGAATATTTCTCACCTTCTTTTGTAACTATACATCTTCTTTCTACGCCTCTTTAATCTTTACATGTATAGATGGTTGATCATTCATTTGATAAAGATACGATTTTCCCACTTCCATTATAATTCCAAGATCCATCCTTTGTAAATCCATAAATATTGGATCTTTTGTGATCCTCATCATGGATAAACTGGCATAGTCTTGTCGACTTAATGCATCTACCACCTTGTTTGCTTTCCCAGGGTGGTAATGGATTGAGCAGTCATAATCCTTAATCAGCTCCAACCATCTTCTTTGACGCATATTCATCTCCTTTTGTGTGAAAATATACTTTAAACTTTTATGATCAGTATAAATATAACACCTTTCACCATAAAGATAATGCCTCCAAATATTTAATGCAAAGATTACCGCAGCTAACTCCAAATCATGTGTTGGGTAATTTTGCTCATGGATTTTCAACTGTCGTGAGGCATACGCTATCACCATATAATTTTGCATAAGAACACACCCCAATCCCTTCTTGGATGCATCACTATAGATCACAATCCTTTCTCCACTACAAGGCAGTGTGAGTACAGGTGCACTGGATAACCTTCTTTTTAACTCCTTGAAATTCTCTTCACATTCCTCAGTCCAGACAAACTTAACTCCTTTCCAAGTCAACATGGTGAGTGGATTAGATATTCTCTAAAAATCATTCACAAAACGTCGATAATATCCAGCCAAACCAGGAAAACTTCGTATCTCAGTTACTGTTGTTGGTCTCGACCATCTTTCGATAACCTCTGTTTTTGCTGGATCCACAGATATCCCCTCTTTGGAGATTATGTGACCCAAAAATGAAACTTTTTGAAGCCAACATTCACACTTGGTAAATTTGTCATAAAGCTTCTCCTTTCTCAGGGTCTTCAATATAATTATCAAGTGATCTTCATGTTCTTCCTTTCTCTTTGAATAGACAAGAATATCATCTATAAAGACTACCTCAAATTGACCAAGATAGTCTCTAAAGACTCTATTCATCAGATCCATGAAGATAGCAGGGGAATTAGTAAGACCAAATGGCATCACTATAAATTCATAGTGTCCATACCTTGCACGGAAAGCTGTCTTTGGTATATCCTCCCTTTTGACCCTTAATTGGTGATACCCTGAACGAAGATCAATCTTGGAAAAGTATTGAGCTCCTCGTAGTTGGTCAAATAAGTCATCAATGCGTGGGAGAGGATATTTGTTCTTGATAGTGATCTTGTTATGTTCTCGATAATCAATGCAGAGTCTCATTGATCCATCTTTCCTATTAACAAACAGAACAGGTGCTCCCCAAGGTGACGCACTAGGGCGTATGAATCCCTTATAAAGATTCTCTTGGAGTTGCTTCTTCAATTCCTGCAACTCAATTGGGGCCATTCTATAAGGTGTCTTTGATATAGGAAAAGCACCTGGTACGAGTTCTATTGAAAACTCAACTTCACGATTTGGTGGGAGACCCGATAATTCCTTCGGAAAGACATCATCAAACTCCCGTACAATGGTCATATTCTTAATCGTGAGTTTCTCACCAACCATTTGAGATAAATAACCTTCATTTAGTGGAATCAAGACCCATAAGGTAGAAGGAATTTCCACTGGAAGGTTATGTTCATCCTTGCATTGATAGACGATCATAGAATGATCTGGAATATGAAATGTGACTTCCCTTCTTTGGAAATTGATATGAGCTCCATATAAAGAAAGCCAATCCATGCCAAGAATCACATCATATTCCACTATAGGAAGGATCACAAGATTTTTAGGAAGCACTTTCCCACAAACTTCGATCGGAGAAGAATTATAAACTTTTGATACGACTGTTGTGCCATTAGGTGTTGTCACAGCTAACTCAACATCTAATTGCTGAGGTAATACGGTGATACCCTTAGAAAATTCTTCAGAAATAAAAGAGTGGGTGGATCCAGAATCAAATAAAACATTTTCTACTTTAGAGTGGATGGTAAGTGTACCTTTCACCACATCGTTATCGTACTCCACATCGCTGATAGAAATTTCATGTGACATTCCTCTGTCTTTAGCCTTAAGAGTTTGTTGACGTCGACCATCATCATCAACCCTTGGATTAGGGCATTTATTAGCATAATGCTCCATCTCCTTGCAATTGAAACATTGAAGTGTAGTAGGTTCATTCTGTGTATCCCTTCCTTTATTTGCATCATTAGACATTATCTTCCCATCATCGCGGCATTCAAATGCCCGATGACCTTCCTTTCCACATTTGAAACATTTACTTGTCCCTTTAAGATAACTCCCTCCATGTTTCTTTCCACACTTTGAGCATAAGTGATATCTCATCTTCTTTTCAGTGTTCTCTTTAGATTTTCCTTTGAATTCCATTTTCCTCTTCTTATCAAACCCATATGACTGATGGCTTACTCCAATCTCCATCTCGACTTTAAGAGCACATCGAATGATTTCCCCATATCTATTGAAGTCCATTATAGCTAACGCCCTTCGGAGACTTGGTTTTAAGACACTAAAGAATCGATCGATCTTACTCTCAGGTTAGATAATAATACCAGAAGCGTACCTTGCAAGTCTTGTAAAATTTGCTTCATAGGTACCAACAGATTCAGCATCCTTTTGCTTCAGTTCAAGAAACTCTTTCTCCATCTTTGTTCAGAGAATACGAGGGAATTACTTATTGAAAAATAAGTTCTTGAACTCATCCCATTCCATGGACTCAATTTCATCCCTTTGCCTCGTATTCTGAATAAGATTCCACCATTGATCAGCATCACCTTCCAAACGATACACTGCTAAGATGACTTTATCATGCTCAGAACATTGAAGAAAGGAAAATATCTTTTCAGTAGTACTAATCCATTGTTTAGCAACTAATGGATCGGTAGACCCGCTGAATGAAGGTGGACACTGTCTCATGAAGGATTCAACAGAATGTTGCTCCTTCCTTTGCTCGTTTGGAATCCCTGCATGATTCATAGCTTGAGAAAGTTGTGTGAGCATGGCTACAAGATTTTTCATTCCAGCTCCCATAACGTTTGGTTGCTCAGGGGGACAATCATTGCATTTCCCGTCGCATTCTGCATTAACACGGTTCTTTCGGGTTCCAGCCAATGACTAAAACCAAGAAGAATAGTGTGAGAAACACTAATTATAATAGGAAAACCCACATAATCAAGAATAAAATTTCTCACTTATGGTATTATCATAGGTTATTCATGGCCATTTCTAAAACACTATGATTGTGTTCTATGCTTAGAATTATCCTTAGGGTTCTTACTAAGGCTTTCACATCCTAGTTTCCAAAGGTTGACTATACCTTTCCTATGATACCAACTATGACGACCCATACTTTACATACATTGTTAATAATTCAAAATTGAAGTGTAATTATTACAACATATAAAAAAACCACGAAAGGACCATATAGGTATAGTGTCTTTAGAAACTAGGAAACATAAACAACTGGTTCATAAAGAGTCTACACTGTCTCCCATTTATTTCATCATATCTATAGTCCCTTTTGGCATATCTTAATTAATAACCTTCTTCCTGACCTGGGGAAAGAAAACATACAAAAGGGTGAGATCAAATGCTCAGTAAGGGTAAACAAAAGAAATATCAATCACATCATATTCATAAGAACATATCTTTTGGAAATCTTAACCTGCAAAAGAGAGCATAATTTCATAACATAGGATAAATCATATTAGTGAAATGGAATCCCAATAATCATAACTTAAAACATGAAACATTGTGGCATACACACATAATCATAGAGAATCATTTCTTATTAGTCAAGACTCATTGCCAAGACTATCTTAGTGGACAAAGTCCCTTTCTGAACTGAGTTCACTCCTCGTTTCAGTCATGTTTCACTGAACCGGTATAACCTACCGTTCCATCCATGTCTATCTCATGAGATATAAAATCTTTACCCAATGCATTGGAGGGAGATATAGGTCCCACCCATCTCATAATTATACCATTCTTATGTGTGCCACAAAATCATAAATCATACATCATTTCATAACCCATGTAATAAAAATGGGAATCTTAAACATCGTGACATCATAAAACAATTCATATAAGATAAATGAATTCATAAAAATAATTGCATCACAACATAATCAAATCAATGTAATAATAGGTATCGAAACAGAACCCTATATTATCTTAGATGGAAAATAATTTTGATAAAACACTTGAACTCCATTCTTGAGGAAAATATCCTTTCAACTTCGAAAACACTTTTCCTTTCATAACATGTCATACAATTATAAACTAAAATAAGTTTATTACAAATAAACTTGAAAACTTGTAAAGTAAGCTTCTTGGAAATAATGTTTTAAAAATCCATTCATGCCATATATGTTAAAAAACATTCTTCTCGTAGTTTTTTCGGAAAAGTCAAAAAGAACCTCGTACGAAACACGACAAATGATTCCTTTCATATCTTTTACTAAAAACTCACCAAAGGGTAAAATTGGATATAAACTATAGTATAATGATGTAAATATTACATATTGAGGAAACATGGATGTGGATGATAAAATACACCCCAGTAAATATCAAAGTATAAACAATCTCGGATAAAAATGAGATTGTGATATTTCCCTTACCTTAGGTCCGATTTGCCTCGTAAGTGTCCGAACCTCCTGTATAATGATTTAAATAATGTTATTGACTTATTCGAGAATCATAATTATTGTTATGATATAATATATGGTCATATTCTTATCTTCTTATTAGTAATATTTCATTACTACTTGTTATTCAGGTGACTATTACTTTTTGATCTTATGCGTGTTTTGTCGAATAAATTCTTATTATTCTCTTTAGGTTATAGATAACTCATTTCCAGAATGGTGTTAGTGTAATATATTTCATATTCATTCATTCAATTTATTTATATAATCATTATGAAATGAAGATCATGTAGAACGAGTCGCATCACATCGTGGAGACGGTATTTCGTACGTACGCACGAGAGATGATATCGTTCCTATGATCCTGGAATTGTATTGGAGTGTATGTATACTATTTCAGAATCAATATCACTTTATAATAGTCATATATAGTCATTATGTACACCATTAAACCCATTCATGTAAGGTGGTGGTGGAAAATTGATTACACCACGGCGTGGAGACGGTATTCCATACGTACGCACGCATAGTGATTTCTTTTTCCGTAGGATGGATAGATGGTGAAATTGGGTTGTTTCATAATTATAATAACATATCAGTATATGAGTGATACTGATGTTATTACTTCATAATGAAACAACTAAAGAAGAATAAGTGGAAGAAGAAATAAAGATGAAAGAATCGGTAACGGACATTTCCTCTTCTTTGAAGTGCTTCTTTTAGACCTCCTTTTAAGGCACTAAAATAGGTCTTTGAAGAATACCAGAACCTCTAGGATATTTATAGGGAAGTGGATAGGAGACATTGGCCAGGGTTTTCCGAGCTTGAAGGCTCAAAGTGGTGTGAGGAAGAGGGGGAGGAGGTGCCCTTTTATAAGGGAGGAGAGGGGCACCTTTGGAATAACTAAAAATGTTATTTTATTATAAAGTCAAATTCGGTTTTTAATAGCTCCAAATTGATATATTTCGAAGGTAAGGTGGGTAGGGGTCTAAATCCTCTCATCCATTATAATTTAGACAAGTTTAGGTAACAATCATAACATTATCATTTAGATTTAACTTTATGTTAGATAATTTAACTTTTACCGTGTATTCTTGTTTTCTTACACAATAAGGTTTATAAACTTACCATATCAAGCCAAACGAACCCCAAGTTGTTTATTATTAATATATATAGCCATATCTATGTCATTTTTCCGAACCTTATATTTTTAGGAATAAAATAACAATTAATAATATAATATTTGTTTTAAAAACTATTTTATAACTATTTTGACACTATTTAGTAATTGATTTTTTTGAAAATTATAACAGAATGATTAGTTCTCACCAAGTAACTTAAATCAATAATAACATTTCATATTAACCTATAAAATTAGTGTAATTCATAAAAAGTCTAAAATTATATTCATTTGGGTATTTATAATATCAATAATTCTAATTGTTCACTATTATGATAATTACTTCATCATATTTGTGTCATAAATAAATTAAATTATGTAATGTATAAAAATTAAAAATAAAATACCATTATGTAGGAAATCTTTTTATCTTTCTAATGAATATTTATAGTCGAATTTATCTTATGTATAACCCCATATTAAAAATGATTTACTTATTAAACTTTGATTTTAACTATTTTAACCCTTCTTTAAATAAATTAATAATAAATTTCCTAATCTAATCCAAGTGGGCCTAAATGGTCATATTTTATTCATAAGGTTGTTTTTGGTCAAATTACACTTATCCAATAGAATTAGGACATGTGTTAGGGTAATAATAATATCATTTTTACCCTTAATTACCCTATTTACTTTTAACTGTGGTAAAAAAAAGTAAAACGTTACTATTCTCCAAAAAAATATTTTCATCTCATTGAACCACATTTTAGTCCTTGATATTAACTGTGTCTCTCGGATTTTCGAAATTCCACTCACAGAAGAGGTAAAATTAAGTTTTATGAAAAATTCAGTTTCGTAACTACCACTTAGTGGTTTCACTATTCATCAAAAATTGAATGTTTTCAGAAAAATACCAAAATTTCACCCTAGGCTAATTTCGATATTCCAAATCCAAAAATGAAGTCCATTTTAAAAAATAAAATTTATTATATTTAAAAAAGTGTTTATTACTATTCATAACGACTATTTTTAATAATATTTTAATAGAATATCATTGTTTTGTGAAACTCGGTATTGCGTACGACACAAGCTATCGAGGAAGGCCGCGATTGCGTGTAAAGCAAGCCAAGCTATTGTTGTGTGTAGTGAAAGATTCCTTTGATGATTTATATAACATAAAAACAAAATATTTCTCATAAAAGTCTCGGGTGTTACATTATCATTTCCTTCTATGAATTTATATTATTTCATTCACAACACTATCTCAAAAAAAAATTACCACTTTACTCATCCTTCAAATTTGTTTCTCAAAATACTTACACACCTTTACATAAAATATTTAGGTTAGACTGATATCCTTTATCATTCAAATAACTAGGATAGTGTGGATATTTTTTCACATATTTTATGTCATACACAACTAACACTTTTCATCATTATGTGAACCATATTCGCATAAAATGATATTGGAAACCATTTCCATCATCTCGTTACAAATTTGGTTCACAAGATTGTTCTTCGCATAAACAAAGAACTATATGTGTTTCATTATATCCTTTTTGTAATCAAGTTAGACCATGAAACAAGCTTGCAGAATTAGGAAAGAATCATGAAAAAGCATCGGATGTAATAACACGAGTCCAAAGAAACTTCTCATTCATGAATCTAGAACTCCCTCGAGTATCTGTTTCGACTTGTTTTTCTCAAAAATATATCATGAGTATATGTTTATCTCAAATAAAAAATGACATTTCTAGGGGTATTATAGAAGATTCTCAAATGAATTAGCTCATGGGAACCACCTAAATATTTCACTTTCACCGACTTATCTAGTAATTCATGATTTCTGATGAAAACCAACATCACAAAACCATTTTTCTCTAAACATTATCTCTATAATTAAATCTTAATTTAAACATGGAAATGATGTTTCATGTGAAATCCATCATATTATATTTTATAAGAAAAAAAATGTTGCTCAATTGCAAAAATGGATCCTTGGATAGTGCAATATGAATAAATCTTGTCAATATATAAGCCTTATGTGTACATTAGTTGATGATGACATTGAAGGGTGATTTAATGTCATAGATTAATGATATTTGATGGACATGGTTATTTATGTAGCTTTAATAACTTATTAACATTCTCTCCATTGTATATGATCCACATCCACATATAATTCAGTTGAGTGATATGTTTTATAACAATGGGTGGTGGTACTTCATAAGATATGAGTAGTAGGATCCACTCTTGATGTTCGATGGCACTATCGCATGCTAACATCCTCCACCATTATCCTACCCACATGGTTCCTTCTCTTTATCTAGATCACCTCTATGTGGGTGTGCTTCACTCAACCTCTACATCAAATCCTTCTATGGGAAGTCATAGTAACCACTTTAATAGGTACCATGCCTATCCAAGACATATTACAAGTAAAATTCAAAATCATTTATGATACTACCATTTATGACATACTCAAGACCAAAAAACAACTCTCATATTTGTTATTTTGAATTTTAATCATAAAATTCAATGTTGTCCACTTATTTAAATGTTGTAAACATTGTCTCAATTAAAATAACTAATGAAACATGAATTTTGAAATATAGAATATTTGAACAATCCTAATTATTTTTCATGAAACTATTTAAATAAAAACATTATTTCCAACTTATGAATAATTATTAAGAATAATTCAATGGAATAACTCTATACTTCAATAACTGTCACATTGAATTTTCAAAATAAAAACATATTGATAAAAAATACAACATAATTATTACTTAAATCAATATTGTTTGTTCATTATCCCCTTTTTATTTCTTAAAATACCCATTTCACTTCCAATGCCAATTTTATATTCTCCCCGTTATTGGCAATAAAATTAAATATATAAATATAGTAAATAATTAAACTCTTATAATTTTGTAACTACTAAACATTTATACTTATCTCCTTAAATCTTCTTATTTTATAATATATTCCACTTAATAGAAATTAAAATTGATCTACTTGAGAGAAATAAATCATCACCCTTCTTAAACCAATCATTCATTAATTAATTAACAATAAGGCAATGTGGTCTAACCCAATAAAAACAAGAGTGATTAATTTATACAACAAAGAAGTCCATATATATTTTAGAATGCGATTCCAACACTAAAACCTTATTTTAGGGGTTGTTCAAATGATTTTCAAAAAATATCATATATAATGAAAATATTCAATTTTAAAAAAACATAATCATTAGATAAATCCCTTACTAGAACTTTATATTTTCTTGTGATACTAGTTGAGATATTTAACTCTAGTAGTTTTTCATCTATTCTCACCTTAGAGGGATGAGATTCGTCTATATTCTTAAAGATTATTAGATTATATCATGAATGAAATCCCAATTTTTTTATAAAATCAAATAAGGTGTCATTTGAAGACAATATGTCAACAATTGAAATAAAGACCTCCATGATGTATAGCATCCCGAGTGGTGTGTAATGTTTTCATATCACTCATATCTGTAGGTTTCCACCTAAATATATTCATCATATTAAATTACATGCATTGAAGAAAAAAATATAATATATATATTGAAATATGGTGGCTCTTCAATTATTTTTTATTTAGAGAAATAGTGATCAAATTTATATTTCAACTGACAAAATACATAAAATTTTTCTAAAGGTTTACGAATACTCATTATGCTTGCCCCTTATTAGAATTTACAAAATTTATCACTTAATGGTCTCATGTAAATCTTAATATATGTAGATTTTATCTTATATGTAATAATATTATACACATTATAAGGTTGTGTACTTTTATTCTTATGTTCGCACTCCAATTGTTTAGCCAATTACAACATCCCTGGCCATGTGACTAAGTATTCGTTAGGCAGATGCTCATAATTCTTCTTGTGTGTATACTCATTTTTCACATTATAAAATTTAACATAAGAAAATACTAGTGAATTTATATTATTTATCAATATTCCTTTTATTCTGGTAACCATGTCATGTAATTTTCAAAAATATGCCAATATACTATTTACCTTCCACACAAATATCTAATTATCATAGGTTTATACTTTTTAGACAACTTCCCAAGAAATTTTATTTTTTAATATTGATTTTCATTAACCAAATCAATAATTTTATTTGTTTTTTAGGATAATTTCATTTTCTATAATATTTTCCTTCCATTAGCATTGGTGGTTATGAGCAGTTTTAAAAGGTCCATTATAAAACAACTTCTTCTACATTTGACGTATCATTTCATTGATGTGATATTAATTTCATAATTATATTTAGTTTTACTTTTCTTCATTATTTTTCAATACTGTATTATTTTTTATACACCTAGGAGTAATTTTCGATTTTATTCTTTTCCTATGCATTTGTTGTGGTCTATTATTCATATCTACCAGTGTATAGTTCATAGTTGGTATATACCAACACTCATCAGAGTTGTGACCACTTATGCTTCGATAATTGGTGATGTATTCAAGACAGTCAAATCTATTCTTGATAGATAAATTCATCTTCATATGTGAATTAAGCTTCAATTTTGTAGGATTTATCGTAACATCTTATTTTCTCTCCCATAATACCAGTCTTCTATAATAATCATCCATTGAATAATTATGCCAATAGAAAATTTCCTAATTCCTAAATTTCCAAAAACCCTAAAAATATCCAAAAAATCATGATTTATTCTTCTACGATACATTTTGAATGGATCTTACATTTTGTTGTCATTGGATAATTCCATTCGATCCATTACTAATTGATGAAACTGTATTAGTACAAATAGAATCTTATAAAATATGGGTTACCTATTTCAATGAGATTGAAACATATTTCTATTTACATATTCTTAATGACTTATTTCCACATAAATGAGTCATTTCATAAGAAATACTCTTTTTAGAATTACTTTTTCATCCTTTACAATCACATAATTTTATGATTATTCAATTTGGGTGTTCTACATATTTCTAAACATTACCTCCAACTCAAGACACATCATATTTTAGGATTTTTTATGGTCTTAATTTAATTTAACCATTTATTCATATTACTTGTAGGATTTTTTTAACTCTGTTTCTTTCACATGTTTCAAATTGACTTCCATTTCAATACACTTATTGTTGTGTAAAATTATATCATCCTCAACAACATTCTAATTTTCTTTCCATTGACTCTTCATTTTTTGAACTTTATCATCATGCATTTGATTTCCCTATATTAGATAATTATTCCAATATTTTATTATCCTTTTCATAACATTTAGATGGGATTATTGAACATTTATATAGGTTCTATGTAGTTTCACCAGTGCCTGGATTACATTTTTATAAAAAATCTCAATCACATACTTCTCACAAATAGTTAATTTTAATCAATATTCAACAAAAGTGAATCTTTCATTTCAATTTAATAAATAATATAATTTTTATTCTTCATCTAGGATGAATATCTCACCATTTTCTTTGATTTCCATATAGGAGTCCCTAATAGTCATGATATATATATGAGATTATTCATGTGTATGAATCATCTCTGAATGAACATTATTAGTTACTTATTTGTCAAACACATTTATTTTTGACTCTTTTTAATAATATGAGGAATTTTCATTGAAATTTAATAATGTTTATTCATTGGCTTCAGCATGTTATGTGAGAAGTTTTCATCTCTGAAAGTTATTTTCCAAGTATTTCTATATATCCCCATTTTACGCTTCATGACATGACTTTTAATCATATAGTCCCTTCATAAATGAAAATATATAAGTCAAAATATCCCTTGGTACATTATTTATATAATATTTAAATTCTGAATAAAATTCCCCATTTCATTTAAAAAAAATTTCCTCATAACTTCTCGGACCAGAATCATTAAAAGGGTCATTATTAAATGATTTAATTGATAATTCTAATAAGCTACCAATTTTAATACATTTAGTTTGTGGTTTACCCTATTTCTTCTTCAATAAATTTATCATATTTCATTCCACATTATTCAATATGTTCCTCATGGTTTAGCAGGAAAACTCATTATTTTCCTTGACATATATAGGTATTTAATTTTCTATCAAAGACAAAAAAAATATTTTCTCTTTAAAAACACAATTATATAACATGAAATAACAAAAGTAAATTAATCAAAACAAAACATATTTTTGTAAGGTTTACCCTCAATGTGGGTGACTTATTCTTAACTATGTTCACGATGATCCAAGACACATATTCCACGCTAGAAACCAATCATAAATTACAATTGTGTTTTCCAAGTATCACCCTAAAACCATGGTGGGTAGGCATGAACCACTTTCCAAATTATAAAAGTATCCCACCAAAAGTCTTTATAATATCATCCCTACAATGTTATCTATATTGGAATCCCAGTAATGTTTAAAAACATGACACATAACAAAATGTGAATGATAACAAAATCCTAAATATTCCACTACAACAGAAAACATATCTTTCTCTTTGAGCCACTTGAATAAACTGATTCTGCCATTTCTCACTACAACTGAAAGGCTTTGAATGCAATAAAACATAATAAAAATAGTGAATTAAATTCATATCATAATACTATTATTAATGAGTGTAAGATATAACTTCCACTTTATTTTAATAAAATAATAGAATGAGAAACTAGATATTATTCATCAAACCACAAGTTTATTCTTCCTCAATTTACTGAAATATATATCTATAGTTCAAAAAAAATACTACTAATAGTATTTAAAATCATTAATCAAATGATTATTTTGTGTTCCTCATTCATGTT
This sequence comes from Viscum album, assembly GCA_963277665.1. Lineage (NCBI taxonomy): Eukaryota > Viridiplantae > Streptophyta > Magnoliopsida > Santalales > Viscaceae > Viscum > Viscum album. Next base: position 882,783,800 of record OY728155.1, read on the forward strand.
GGGTGAAAATTTTATTTTCATGTGTTGTATTATAATACTTTCATTTCAATTCCTTATTATTTTTATGTCACTAAAAGTGAAATGATATTTTTTCAAATGATAAATAAATATATGTGTAATAATGATTACATATATTCTTCTTATTTTGTGAAATACATAAATAAGATCTGTGAAAATAATTCATGCATGCAACTTCCATGAATAGAATAACTTTATTTTTCATTATGCAAAACAAGTTTGAGATTATCACTACGTTATATGTGTGTATATTAGTTTATGTGCAGTACATTCACAAAACACAACTACTCACATTAATTCATATTAAAATATAATTTTTCAAAATGCCTTTTCACCATTTTATAACATTTATAGATGAGAATTGTATCCTTTATCATATGGAAAACTATGTTAGAGTGGTTCTTCCCTTATATATTTGAAGTTGTGAAAATCTAACACTGATCCTCTTCACATGAACCGGCTAAAAATAAATTTATCATGAGAACCACCTCCTTCTTCTGTAAAAAGGTGGTTTGAAAGATCTTAATTTTCAAAAACCAGGAACTATATTTGTTTTTGTTAATCTATCTTGTAACTAACATTGAATGCATAACTAGCTTTTGGAATCAGAACAACATCATAAGAACATGTAGGATGTAACAATATTGGAACATTTAAAATTCTCCTTAGTAAATACATATCCCCCTTTAGTATTGTTTTGGTCGGTCACTCTCAAAAATCTATCTCGAGTATATATTTAGATCATACTAAAACTTATATCATCCTTGGTATTTATAGTTGAAATTTCACCAAAATAACTCATGTTCACCAATTAAACATTTCAAAAACACCAACTTGTGTCTCACTCTGCGATTACATAAGAAGCCCATCACTACAAAACGATTTTCCCCACATTGTATCTCCATGTAAAAAGACTCATTTAAACATGAAAATGAATTTTCATTTGAATTATATTATATTTGAACTTCCAAAAAAATGATTCTCGAATGCATGCTTTGATATTTATATGATGCTTACTAAATAAATCATGTTGATACAGATGCCTCAGTTGTTCACTGGTAGATGACAACACTGAAGGGTGATTTAACGGCTTGGATTAAAGAAATATGATGGCCACTATTATTTACACGTATTTATTGATGGGCGAAAAACATCTCCACTCCATACATCCCACATCAAATCATAATTCTGTTGAGTGCTTTCTTTTATAACAAAGGACACTAGTACCTTTCCAGATGTGAGTATCGGGGTCTACTACTGATGTATGTTGGACCACCCCATGCCAAAATCCTATACCATTATGTTGTCCCACACAGTGGATCCTATTTCACTCTATCACTGCTATAAGGGAATGCTTCTCACAACCTATGCCCCAATGCTGGCTGGTATGATATGATCAATCATAGTGACCACCTCAATAATGGTGCACATAGATCCCATAGATTTCTGGTCGGAAGGATTTTTTTTGTATATTCCATTTTAAGTGTTACAAAAACATAAATATCATTCCTAGACATGACATATTACATATAAAATTCTGAGATCCTAATATAGCCACATACTCAAGGCCAAACTATAACTCTCCTATATTTAATTTTGTAATTCAATAATAAATTCTGAATCATGCCAATTCTTTTAATGTTGTAAACAATGTGTCAATCAATGAACCAATGACACATGTACTTCAAAGTACATAACAATTCCACAATCATCCTAATTACTCTTCCTAAGAAACTATTTAAATCCAAACATCATTTCCAATATATGAATAAATATAATGAATTGTTCAGTGTCATAAATTTATAATGCAATCAATATCACATTGACTTTTCAGTATACATACACATTGAAAAAAATAAAACACAATTAATACCATAATAAATTAGGGTTATTAAACTCTATACCATCTAATGGACTAACATCCAATCAACATGAATATCATGTGAAAAATATCTACATGTTCACAAAGATGCACATTCAGGTGGGGGGTACAAGTACCAGTAGGACATCCATATGACTTCACATGTAATCCATGAATGTGAAAATACAACAACATACAAATTAATTTTATAAAACAAGACCTGAACCCATTCTGGTTTATAAAACCATATGAAATAATATTAACAATAAACAAGATTTAATACAAACCATTACCCACACACCACCAATATTGTGTTACTAAACTAAAAACCATACACTTGTTTTCTCATCCAATACATGATGGGATTTGAAGCCATGAGAAATAACCATGCATGGAAATATAATACTCATGAGTGTAATTTCTACCTCCAAACCTCACCTTTTCATTATTGAGAAGGTTTTTACACCCATGTAGGAGTTTACCACAACCTCACCTCATTATTATAGATGTATTCCCCACAACCAAGTGAACGTTTTCCAAATATCATGTCCAATACCTCACCCAATATAAGTCAACATAATGAATCAATTAAAAAAATATTAACATCAACTGATTATACAATTCCCTATCCAAATAACATCAACTACACAACTCAATGACCACCCAAATGAAATCAACTGTGTAATCCAATGCGCAATACCAATAACATCAATAATATTTGCTAATGGAAATTAAATTTATCATTAAAAAAACACCACCGATAATGTAAATCAACTGTAAACTATGTTGTTAAGACTCCCTTTTCAACTTCACTTTTCAATTCTCCTCAATTATCAGAAATCACACCTATGCCCAAAAACCCACCAGATCCTCTTTCACTAACACTACTCATTATAAATCCCATTTTCATAAAACTTTAAACACCATATAGAAATTATTTAAGGAAAATAAAAAAAATAATTAAAATTCCACATTCTAGATCATGCGATTTTTCACACAATAGCGTGAGGGTGAAGTCACATACCTCAACCTAATGTTGAGTCCAATATGTGACACCAATTCCCAGACCCTTACACCTTATATCCTTCTTAAACCCCAAACCACAAAACCATATCAATCAAATGTGTTTGAACATGCCTCAAAACAAATTCTAAATCAAAACCCTAGATATGGATAGAGTATAGAAAATTAATTTGTGATATACCTTTCATCTGAAACCCAAACCGTCAATGTTTCAAGGGAGAAGAGATCCCAAAAAAATAAACCAAAAGTTACATGAGAGGTGAGAACCCTGTAAAAGATGAAAAAATTGAGACCAAATCCTCCCCAATATGTGTAAAATAGAAAATTGAGGAGGGATATTAAGTAGATTTATAACCCTACATCAAAGTTCCAAGTGACCATGCATTAACTTTTTATCCCTATCAACCCCCTCATAATACCATAAAAACTCTAATTGGGATTATGCATGGTCCCTTAGGTTATGAACCATCCCAAAATCACACCAAAACACATATTTTGTCACAACCAGTCCCCCGGGGCTCGTGTCGTGACAATCCTTAGCCCGCCTTCTATAGGCTAAGGGCTGACGACTAGCACTAAAGGCATATTCCCTAAAAATGGGAAGGCATTGCCTTTATAACCTATAAACACACACAACCAATCACATAGTAAGATATGAACTCAAGTAAACTGAATAGTAAACATAGTGAGTAAATTATGTAAAAAGAGGCTAGAATACATGTCCAACTGGAATGTACAAGAAACTGAAGTACAATTAAACTGGAATAGCTCTTGTGAACACCCACCAAGGATCTTACCTGAAGGGTAGGTACAAATATCGATCGTCCGTCTCTGCTCTACACCTCATCTAAGGTCCTCCTCTGAGCTACCTCCAGTCCTGGAACTCTTATCCTTAGTCAGCGATGTCTGTCGTCTACACCAAACATAATGAAGTGCAGGCATAGCCCGTGTAGGGGTGAGTATAATGATTCACACTGGAAACCCAGAGACCCACATGGTCTCATAAAATCCACAAAGGATAAACCACAAAGCATGAAATAAACTGACAACCCTACTTAGGTATATTCCCATACATATAACTAAGTAAGCATGTATACCAATCTCAATAATTAAGAAACACATAGTCCAACTCAAAATCCAAAAGCTCAATTGTTCCACAAAGGAAGGAGTACCACGATGGTAAGTCCCACTCATGTACACCACATATAAAAAAACCACCATGGTATTACCACAAAGGAAAGGAACACTCAGGCATGAACTCAGCTCACACTAGGTATAACTTAGGTACAATAGTAGAGATGATCAGATGTAACAGTTGAATTATCTTACTCTGTTATGAGGCACTGTTTCTGACCCACATAGGATCACTTGGTGTTGACCCACCTAGGATCGCTAGGTGATGACCCACACAAGATCTCTTGGTGATGATCCACATAGGATCACTCAGTGTTGTGCCAAGCAGGATTGCTCAGTGCTTAAGCACACAGGATCGCTAGGTGCTGACCCACACAGGATCACTATTCATTCTTCTCATCACAGCCAGCTACTGGGTCCCTGCACTATTCTTTCTCATCTATAGGAGGTTCCAATCTCAAGCCCCAAGTCGATACTCCATCTTCCATGAAGCCCCACTAAGAAGTAACTCAAAATACTTCCACATCATTGGGGTCTCAACTCAATAGACGGTGCGTCAATCGGATGCCCAGTCTGTAAGTTATTAGCCTTTTAGTCCCGAGGGCCTCTTCAGATTTTTTCATGATACAACTCGACTATATCCCATCATTACCCAAAATTCTAGTAGGGTCATAACAAAGTTACTACATCGCTCTAAGGTTTACAGTGCCATTGAAAGTATGTTAAACAGATGCATGGTGACAAAGTTATGGCCGGTAGAGCGAAAAACTTGTATCTTGTCCGATCCAACCTGGTCGGACTAACCTGGACCGACCCGGACTATGCCAACCCGACATAGTTTGGGTCAAACTGGCCCCTTAAGTCCAGCCCAGCCCACCGGGTCTGGCCCACTCCTCACAGGGTGGCACGGGGGCCGTGGCGTGGCGTGAGGCCACTAGGGTGGCACGGAGGCCGTGAGGGCGGCTCGGAGGCCGCAAGGGCGGCGCAGAGGCCGTGAGGGTGGCAAGGCCGCATGGGTAGTAGAGGTTTGTGGGACGGTGAGGATGCGGATTCCGTAGAGGCTGCGGCGTTGTACAGAGGGCCGCAGGGCACCGTAGAGGGCCGCGGGGCGGTGAGGCCGCAGGACGGCGCGACAGGCTTCAGGGCAGTGAGGCCACGGGGTGCCGCAGAGGGCTGCGGGGTGCCGCCGGGGGCCGTGGGGTGGTGAGAAGTTGTGTCACCATCACCTTCGTCACGACTGACGATGTGCCGGCCCCCGCATCCGTTCATCACCGTGGAACAAATCCGCCTTCTTCCATCATGAAGAATACACCATTCAAGAAGAACGACGGAGGGGTCAGGCCATTTTAGTTTGGCCCGCACCCTCCGCGTTAGAGCGGAAGCAAGGAGATCCAACAAAAACATGAATGAATAACTTCAAACCCTAAAAACTCCTACAATTGGTTATTCCTAAACCCACAAAAGAAATCATATGTGGATCAACTAGTTAGAGAGTTGATCCTCGTTCTTTGTTTTAGAAGGAAAGAATATGGGAAACAATAATCACACATAATTAAACCCCTACCTTAGAGATTTGTCGATGCAGGTCGCAATGAAAGAGATGAAGTCATTGGGGATAGATGGACGTTGGTGATGTCGGCATTTCCTCGATCATTAGTTCGTTGTCGTTGAAGATGTTACTCACTGGCATGAGCGTTCTTTGTTGGGGAGCGTGTTCTTCATTGGAAAAAAAATCCTCCAAAAGGTTCTCCTCTCCCAATTCCACCCATAATGTGAAAATATCCCCCTCGTTAATTTATGTTTATCAAATTAAATGGTTGAAAAAATTAATTGTTGGCACAATTAATTGTACCATGTTAGCATAATTAATTGGCTCCAGTTAATGGTAGGAATGAATTAATGGGGAGTTCAAAGGCTTCACCCCCATTAAGAGGGGTTTGGTGGTCCCTACCATTAAATTCTAAATGGGTGTTAGTTAAGGTGTTCCCCACCTCTAAACATCCACATTGGAGGTTTAGGCTCGGGTGGTCCCCACCACTATAACCCAAGGTGATGGGTTTCGACAAAAAAATAGATATGTTAACATTTTTTTATTTCATTCTTTCACAAAAAACAAAAACTTTATCTTACACTCTCGACCCACTTTGGTCGATGTGAAAGTCTCTTTAAGAAAATACCAGGGCTGCAAGTTCAACAGTGCCCTCAGATTTCAATTATGAGCAACAGTTCAATAGTTAGAAAATCCTGCTTGTACGATTACTAAATGAACCCGAAAAAAAGTTCAGAAATTCATTCCGGGCACACCGAGCCTCTGAATCATGAGCTGTCAATTTTTTTGGACTTTTAAAATTCCCATTTAATTAAACAAATTACATGGAATTTCTTGGTCTTTACATTCTCCCCAACCCAGGGCTTTATGTCCCCGTAAGCCACAACACGAAACTAGGAAGACAAGTGGTGGTACTTAGCAGGAATCTGAGCCTCCCACTCATATGTGCTCTCCTGGAGGTTCTCGTACTTCCAAAAAACACGCACCAATGGTATCGACCACCCACAAAGGACCTGCTCCTATCGTTCCTCAATATCCACTGGATCCTCCGAAAACGTCACCCCATCGTCAATGTCTTGCTCGCCGTGGTTGATGATGTGAGAGGGGTTGTGAATGTATTTCATCAGTTGGGATACATGGAAGATGTTATGAACCCGATGCAAGTGAGGTGGAAGAGCTAAGCGGTAAGCCACCATTCCAACTCTTCTGAGGACCAGGAAGGGACTGATGAACCTCGAAGATAACTTACCGCCTCAACCAAATCCCCACCAACCATGTCAAGGTGAGACCCATAAAAAGGTGTGGTCACCAACCTTGAACTCCATAGGTCTCCATGTCATGTCAGCATAAGACTTATCCCTATTCTGTGCAGTCTTCATCCACTCATGGATGATCTGTACCTTCTCTGTAGTACACCGTAACATATCTGGTCCCACCAGTGTTGACTTCTCTGGGTCTGTCTAGCACAAAGGTGATCTATAAGGTCGCCGGTACAACGCCTCAGAGGGTGACATCCCAATGGAGGAGTGATAATTGTTGTTTTATGCAAAATCCACAAATGAAAAGTTATCCTTCCTGTTGCAATCGAAGTTGAGGAGACCAGCATGGAGCATGACCTCAAGAGTCTAAATGGTCCGCTTAGTTTGGCCATCCATCTGAGGATGGAAGGAAATGCTCAAATGGAGCTGCGTGCCGAAAGTTTTCTATAACCCATTCCACAGCCTTGAATTGAAACATGTATCACGATCACATCCAATCATCGAGGGTACTCCATGTATCCGCACAAACGCTTTCACATAGAGGTGTCCCAAGATCACTACTGAACCCTGCTCTGTAATTGGTAGAAAGTGGGCCGACTTGGTGAGTTGGTCGACTATGACCCAGATAGATTCAAGACCTCTGGATGTACCTAGAAGTCCTATCACGAAGTCCATGGATATCCCATCCCACTTCCACTCAGGTACCTCTAAAGGCTGAACCAAGCCTGCTGGTACCTGTTGTTCCACCTTCACTTGCTAACAAGTGAGGTATCGAGAGACAAACTCTGCTACTGCTTTCTTCATCCTGGAACACCAGTGAAATCATCTAAGGTCCTGGTACATCCTCGCCACTCCTAGATGTACCGCTAGAGGGGATGTGTGGAACTCTCTGAACACTACCTTCTGAAGTGACACTGGTACCATGGTACGTTCTCTGAAGAGGATGACGTGCTCCCCATATTCAGAAAATCCATCAGGTGACTGCCCTGTTGATATCTGAGCACGTCGTGTCTCACTGTCAGTGTCCCTGCACTATGCCTCCCTAACTCAATGAAGATTTGGGGGAGTTGTTGTAAGAGACTGAAGGAAAGATGCTCCATCTCGATCCACAAGGGATATCTACAAAGCGGCCAACTGCTCTATCTCCTCACCTAGCAGCTGTATACTAGATCTTCTACTGAGAGAATCAGCTACACCGTTCCCCTTCCAAGGAGTATAGAATATATTGATTTCATAGTCATAGAGGAACACAATCCAACATCGTTGCTTCGAGTTTAGGCCCTTCTGAGAGAAGATATACCTGAGACTCTTGTGATCCGAGTGGACTGTAAAACGTTCACCCATTAGATAGTGTCGCCACATCATCAAGGCGAAGACCACTACTGCTAAATACAGGTCATGGGTAGCGTTGTTTTTTTCATGTTGTCTCATATTTCAGGAACCATATGTGATCACTCCCCGCTCGTGCATTAGGACACATCCGCGCCCGGTCTCTGATGAGTCGCAGTAGACTATGTACCCTATGCCCTCCTCTGGACCCTTCAAGATGGGGGAACTAGATAGCCTCTTCCTCAGCTTTTGAAAACTCTTATGGAATCTCTCCGACCACATGAAGGGTTTCCCCTTCTTCGTCAAAGATGATAGTGGTGATGCAACTCTGGATAAATCTGGCACAATTCTCAAGTAGTATCTTGAAAAACCCAGGAGACTACGTACCTTTGTCACACTCCTGGGTGGCTCCCATGCATGTACCGCCTCAATATTCACTGGATCCATAACAACTCCCGCCTCTAAGGTGACATGTCCCATAAAGTGAACTTCTCGGATCCAGAACTAGCACTTCGAGAGTTTACTATAAATATGGTGCTTTCGGAGTGTTTCCAATACTACCTACAAATGGTAGGCATGCTCCTCCTCAGTAGTCAAGTAGATCAGAATGTCGTCGATGAAGAGTACTACAAAGCGATCAAGGTATGGATAAAAGATCATGTTCATGATTTCCATGTACATTGTTAGAGTGTTGGTCACGCCGAATGACATGATCAAAAAAACGTAATGGCCATACAAACACCTGAAATTTGTCATCTCTATATCCTCATCTCATACTCTGAGATGGTGATAGCCTGATATGAGGTCCATCATCAAGAACCATCGTGCTCCCTTCAGCTGATCAAAGAGATCGTCAATCCTCGAGAGTGGGTACTTTTTCTTCACAGTCACTTGGTTCAAGCGTCGATAATCAATTCAATGCCTCAATATCCCATCTGCCTTCTTGGGGAACAAAATTAGGGATGCCAAAGGTGAAATTCTGGGCTGAATGAATCCATTCCCCTATAAGTCCTATAGTAGTACCTGCAGCTCACGAAGCTCCATGGGAGCCATCCCATACACTGGTGTATATATCGGTGTCATCACGGGGTACAAGTCAATGTAAAAGTCCACCTCTCTGTGAGGAGGTAGACCCGAAACATCATCAGGGAAGACATCCGCGTACTGTTCCACCACTACAACATATCATGGACTCCCCACATCAACCGCTCCGAGGGTATAGCTAGCCAATTGATGAATTCTCGGCTACACCCTACTCCAGGTAAGTCCATCCTGTACTGTAAAAGTTCTCTTCTCACCGGTAAAGGAAAATCTGGTCCAATCTACGCAGACACACCACACTTTGTGCCTAATACAATAAATCTGAGCATGCACTATAGATAGGCAATACATACCCAAAATGACTTCATAGGGCCTCTACATCACTACTTGAAGATCCCAGCTAGAGCTCTCGCCTCCTAGAGTAAGCTCGCACTACCAGCACCAGTGCATAATCATAGAATCTTCTCTTGTAGGAGTCTCTAGCCATAAGGATCAAGCCAACGACTTTTTCAGAATCTTCATGCTACAAACGAGGGCAGTGGAAATAAAAGAATGACGAGAACATGTGTCTATAATTACTACAGTTAGGGTGGAGTAGACATAGATCTTATCTCGTATCATATCCGAAGCACGGTGATCGTAGCCCTTAGCAGCCTGGAGATGTTCTTGGCCCTATAATCCTTCTCCCTGTGGGCAGGGTGGACCACCTAGTGGTGGTGGCTATTACATCTCGAATCGTCACACACTGCTTGATGCACGACCAGCTCCTCTGCCACCTCTGACTGCTCCCTACGGACCTTCTCGGTCAACCATCTGTCTCGGCATGGGCGGTCCTTCGACTACCTACTGATCATCCGTATGGTGGGTCAGACAGTCACAATCCATGTGACCCTGCCCACCGCACGTGTAACACTACATGTTCCTCGCATGACTAGCTCTGTATCGGGTTCCCCGCACAACCAACCCTGTATCCTGCGGCCGTCCACCTGTAGGTTTGGTTCTCTTGGACCTTTATGACATCTCTCTGCTGCTCTCTACAGAAGACTCCTCTACGTGAAAACCAGTGGTGGGTCTTGCTGCTGGTGACTGCTCAGCAAGGAAACTCTCCACTAAGAGGGCACTCACTAACACCCCCACCTGCGTCGGGATACTGAGAGAAATCATCTAAGTCCTAATCTCTCACCTGAGACCCTTCTTGATTGTTTGAGCCCTAAAGAATGGGTTCTGCACCATACCAGTAGAGTAGCACGATAGGTCAGTGAAACTCACTGAGTACTGAGCTACAGTAATGCTGCCCTACTACAGATGAAGAAGCTCTTATATGCGCACTGCGTGAAGAGTCACTGGAACAAACTCTGCCAGAAACAGGCTCTCAAAGTCTGCCCAGAGAAGCGTCACCTTGTCATGAACCTGGAGCATCAAGATCCACCATCTTCCTAGTGCTGACTGTAGAGGGTTGGCGGCAAGGATCACAATGATATCAGATGGTGTCCCTACCAGTCAAAAAACTCTCACTACGGCCTCCAGCCAATCCTCACCCGCCTATGGGTCAATCTCCCCCATGAACCTCGGTGGCCTCTGGCACTGGAACTCGTCCAACACTCTCAAGTTGCATGCACCCTCTACTGCTAATTCTAGTGTAATTGATGTCCCAATGGGTAATGTTACTGTTGGTGCCTCTGTTTGATGAGGGCCCTACACCGATGCCTCGTCGCTCGGTGTGCTGTTACTGTGTACAATATTTGGAACCCTCACTGGAAGTCTGCGTGGAGGCATCCTGAAAAGAAACCGGAGCACCACGGTCACTAAGTTATACCTCGTGAGCTGACTCAATGAGATCATAAAAAAAACTATTCAAAACACACACGCAATCAGTGTTTTCATACACTGAGTCAGAAATTAAAAGTCAGGGTTCTGGTGTATGGATACGTCAGCCACTACACCAACACTGGATTCTATAAATTGATAACCACCCTCAATAAACTTATATCTATTTTCGTTAAAAGAATGAGTAGAGTTCTATGTTCTATGATAGAATAGACTCCTCTGATACCAATTTGTCATGACCTGTCCCCCGTGGCCCATGTCGTGACTACACCATGCCCGCCTACCATAGGCTAGGGGCTGGTGACTAGCACCGAAGGCATATTCCCTAAAACTAGGAAGTAACTTATTTTATATCCTGTAAACACACACAACCAAGAAAAATACAAGATACGAACTCAAGTAAACTAAATAGTAAATAGAGTGAGTACAGTAAGTAAAAAGGGCCAGAAACAAGCCCAAGTAGAATGTACAAAAAACTGGAGTACAAGTAAACAGGTACAGCTTCTGTGAACACCCACCAAGGATCCTACCTGAAGGGTAGGTACAGATCTTGATCAGTCATCTCTACAGTACGCCTTGTCTAAGGTCCACCTCCGAGCTACCTCCAGTCTTGGTACTCTCGTCCTCAGTCAGTGTTGACTGTCGCCTGCACCAAACACAATGAAGTGCGGGCATAGCCTGTGCTGGGGTGAGTATAATGATACTCAGTAAGGACCCGAATACCCTCAAGGTCTTACAAAATCCACAAAGGATAAACTACAATGCATGAAATCAACTGACAACCCTTCTTAGGTATATTCCCATACATATACCTAAGTTATCAAGTATACCCATCTCAATCATGAGGAAACACAGAGTCCAGCTCAATTGCCCAAAGCTCAACTGTTCCACAAAGCAAGGAGTACCACAATGGTAAGTACCACTCAGGTACTCCACACAGAAGAATATGACCAAGGTATTACCACAAAGGAATGTACCACTCAGGTACGAACTAAGCTCACACCAGGTATAACTTAGGTACAGTAGTAGAGATGATCATATGTAACTGTTGAATCATCTTACTCTGTTATGAGGCACTGCTACTGACCCACACAGGGTCGCTCGGTGCTGACCAACATAGGATCTCTAGGTGCCGACCCACAGATGGATGCTCGGTGCTAACCGACATAGGATCACTAGGTTCTGACAAACACAGGATGGCTCCGTGATTACCCACACATAATCAGTAGGTACTGAGCAACACATGATCACTATTAATTCTTCACGTCACAGCCACCTATTGGGTGCCCGCACTAAGCTTGATCGTCTCCAGGAGGGTCCGCTCCTCAGGCCACTGGTCGATACTCCAACTACCACAATGTCCCACAAAGATGTAACTCAAAGGACTGCCACGTCATAGGGGTCTAAACGCAATAAACAGTGCATCAATCGTAAGCCCGGTCTGTATGTTATTTGCCTTTTAGTCTCGAGGGACTTATTTGATTAATGTTCGATGCAACTTGACTGTATTCCAGCATTACCAAAAAAATATATTCAGGGTATACCAAAGGAACCTTCTTACTCCAAGGTTTACAATGCCATTGAAGGTTTGTCAAATGGTAACCTGGTGCCAAAGTTATAGCCGATATAGAGAAAATCACGTAGCTGGTCTAGATCCAGTCCGACCCAGTCGAACTGACCCGACCCAACATAGCATGGGCCAACCCAACCTGTTTTGGGTCAACCTGGATCACCAGGCCTAACCCGGCCGACACTGGGTTGCATGGGGGTTGTGGAGCGGTGTGAGGCCATGAGGGCGGCGTGGCCGTGGGGGCCATGAAGTGTCGTAGGATGGCACGACCGTAGGGGCTACGGAGCCCATGGGGTGATGAGGCCGTTGGGCGACGTGGAGGGTTTCAGGGCACCGCGGAGGCTGCATTGTGGTGCGAAGGGCCACGGGGAAGTAAAGATGGATGCTGGGCGGCACGGAGGGCCGCAGTGCAGCAAGGAGCCGTGAGGCCATTTCCTTCATCACAGCCAGTGATGTGCAGGTCGCCGTATTTGGTCGTCGTCGTGGCTCAAAGCCACCTTCTTCTATCCCAAAGAACACACCATTCAAGAAGAACAATAGAGGGGTCGGGCCATTTTTGTTTTAACCAAACCCTCCAAGTTAGAGTTCTAGCAAGCGGCTCAACATAATCTTGAATGATGAATGTCAAACCCTAAAACCTCCCACAATTGGTTATTCCCAAACCATCAAAATAAATCATTCACGGATCAACTAGTTAGAGATTTGACCCGTGTTATTTGTTTTAGAAGGAATGAACTTGGGAAACAATAATCACACATAATTAAACCACTACCTCAGAGATTTTTCAACAGAGGTTGTGAGGAAGGAGATGAAGTCTTTGGGGATAGACAAACATTGTTGATGTCAGCGTTTCCTCAATCGTCGGTTCATTGTCGTTGATGATGTTCCTTGCCGGTGTGAGCGTTCTTCATTGGGGAGCTCATTTTTTTTGGAGAAAATAATCCTCCAAAATGCTCTCATCTCCCAATTCCATGAAAATGTGAAAATAGCCCCTTGTTAAATTAATTTAATAAAATTAAAAGGTTGGCACAATTTTTTGTTGGTAGAATTAATTGTACCACGTTGGCATAATTAATTGGATCTAATTAATGGGAGGAAAGGATTAATGGGGAGTTGAGAGGTTTCTCCCCCAATGAGAGGGGCCGGGTGGTCCCTGCCTCTAAATTCAAAATGAGAGTTAGTTTCGGTGGTACCCAACTTTAAACATTTACATGGGAGGTTTAGGCTCTTGTGGTCACCACGACCAAAACCCATGTTGAGAGGGTTTCAAAAAAAATGTTTAATTTTGTATTTATTTCATTTTTTCATGGAAAAACAAAATTAGTCTCTAACTCTAGACCCACTGTGGTCGAGGTGAAGGTCTCTTTAAGTGAATATCAGCACTGTGAGTTCAACAGTGCCCTCAGATTTCAATTCCGAGCACCGGTTCAAAAGTTAGAAAATCCAGCTCGTATGTTTACTATACGTACCTGAAAAAAGTCCAGAAATTCATTTCGGGCACACGAGGCCTCGGAATCATGCACCGTCAATTTTTGAAAACTCTTAAAATTTCTACTTAATTAAAAAAATTACATGGAATTTCTAGGTCTTTACATATTTTTATCTCCAAAATCCCCCAAAACACATTCTTATACTTCTACAACACTTATACGAACTTCCCAATAACTTAACACACCACCACCAACTTTTTAAAAAATACAACCAAAATCTTTTTCCTCAAATCAAAAAATAAGACATTACAATTCTTCCACCAAAAAACATTTTTCATCCTCAAAAAATATTTTCCATCCAATTCATTAAACATACTAGAATCCAAAAATCAATACACAAAATAAATTTAATCATGTACAGACACCATCCTATAAAAAATATAACTACAATAACACCTAAATCCATACCATTTCATGATGCACCTCCAAATTCCTCTAAATCCACATCATTACATTATAATACTCAAACCATATGGGATATAACAATAAATTCACCACAAAAGGGAATTTCAAACAATATTATAACCTCAAATAAGAGATCATATAAATCATAACCACCACAAAATAAATTATAATTCTACATAAAAATTTCCTACACAAACTTACATGGCCCATCACAATATATAAATTACCTAAATCATTTACCCATATTATGATTAACGCACTTCAACTCAAATTAATCCCTTTACATGTAAAAATTTCTTATGAGTAGAGCTTATGAAGAACTAATATCCCTTATAATTATTGGTGAATTGATATAAAAAATTTTATTCTCTAAATAAAAATTCCTAAACACAATAATCAACCTGCTGAAGGGTTTTAGAGGTGATTCCTTTAGATTTTCTAAGTGTGACCAGTGACATAAGATACCATGGTATTCTTAATTTTAGAGAGATAACATCTAGGATTGTGGTGATCATTTTTTTAGGCTTATATTCGGAGTTTTATGTGAGGTTTTTATTTGAACTTGATATTACATAAAATTTAGTTAATTTAGTGTTCCAGAACCAATAGCATCCAGGATAAAATTCCAGGTAGGAGAGAGAATTCCAAATTTAGAAGAGCAAGATATGTGTGTTTCATCAATATAAGTGTATTCAACCATTATTTTATTTATTTTAAGTAATAATTTTAGGTAAAAAATAGATTTTTATTGATGTTAATTTGATTAAACATTTA
The DNA here is from genome assembly GCA_963277665.1 of Viscum album. NCBI lineage: Eukaryota > Viridiplantae > Streptophyta > Magnoliopsida > Santalales > Viscaceae > Viscum > Viscum album. The sequence continues at coordinate 882,799,080 of OY728155.1, forward strand.
TGTTTAATATTTTCAATTTTTTATTCAAATTTGATTTGTTTTTTTAATTAAATGGATTATTTGAATTTTTTTTACTTTTATAACTATATAATAAGCACCATAAATTATTTTTTTAAAAAAAATTCAACTAAAACCTATCTATAAGGGATCGACCACAAATATATGACATCGTTAAATTTTTTTAGAATTAATCCACAAAACATAATGAAACATCTATTCATTTAACACATAATGACATGCACACTAAAATCAAACTATTGTTCAATGTGAAAATGTTGTTTTAAAATTGTAATCAATGTATCATTGAATTATCTAATACTTTCAATTGCACTTATTAATTAATTCCCAACATGATTCGTCAACAATTTTATTTTTTTATCCTATATTAAGTCACTAAATATTAAATATATTTACCTGATAATTGTGAATAAATCTTCCTTAAAGTATATTTATAATATATATTCAACTCTTTTTGTAACCCTATGCACTTCATCATATAGTATCGAATATAATAATATATTTTATCATTGATAAAAATGAAACGATGTTGTGAGTGTATTTAAAGAGAATTCACTTTTATTAGTGCTAATGATAGTACTAATAAATTCCTTCTCAGCTTCTATAAGATGTTATATTTTCCACACTTTTTAGCAGCAGGCGGTAAACATAAAAAAAATTAGGTAAAAATATGAGATTAAATTTTAAAAATTATTTAAATTTTAATTACTTCCTCATTTTAATATAAATATTACATTCTATACTTTTAGAAAAATAAAATTACATTGAATAAATGATTAATTACAAGAAACAAACTACAACTAATATAAAAAAACTCTCCATGTAATCCTACTACCATGACCAAAAAAATATTATACAAAAGAATCACCTTCCCATACATAATAAAAATTAATGAAAATTTTAATTTAAAATCAATATAGATCATTATAAATTTCAATTATAATGATATGTGGTCAATTACTATAAGTCACATATGAAAAAGTATTTGTTATAAAGTATCATGACAATAATAGAAAATTTGTCTAGTTTTCAGTATGTGACACATGTTTTGAAATAAAATTTCATTTTTAAATTAAATCACACATACAATCATAATGGTCACATCATCTGATAGATTGACATGTTGTTAATTCATACATTTCATAAATGAATTATTGATCACTGTCATAAAATATCCTTACATCTTGAACGTGTTTTCTTATTCATGATTATTTGACACACATTTTGAACTAAAATATTTTTATTAATGGAAAACACCAATTTAGGTCATACAAATGATATCATGCATCATATTTACATGAGGATAATTACTACACACCACAAATAAATAAAATATCATTTTAAAAAACTATTAAGGAATATCAAGTTCATTTGTTTGGTTCTAGGTGTGTGATCCACATTTCAAACTAAAACATCACTTTAAAACATAAAACATGCTCTTTCAGTTATTCCAAACACAATATTTTCTGGATTGATTCACATTTAATTACATGAAAAATGAATCATGAATCACTTTACAAAATTATCATGACAATTTCTTCTTGTTTAATCTAGTTTTACTAACAGGTGTGTTTTGTGAGCTAAAATGTTACTTTTATATCAAAAAAAGACTTTGAGTCATATCGTCCACATTGTGTGCTGGATTGATGTATAGTTGAATCCTACATCTCACAAATTATTTAATTTTTTTTATAAAGTATCAATACATTAAAAAAATGTTTGTTCAGTCTTGATCATGTGATAAAGTTTTAAATTAATATATCACTTTAAAATTAAAACACACTTTCAGTTTCAGCTACAACATGTTTCACATTGAAATGTGGTTAATTCTTACATTTCAAAAATCGATTATCAAATTTTAATTTAATGTATTTTGACAACCCTAGTCTACTTTCTTGATTTTTAATCTATGACACATGTTTTGGCCTACAATGTTAATTTTTAATGAAAACATGTTGTGTCAGTCTCACAAACCACATCGTGCATCATATTGACATGAGGTAGATTCTTACATGTCAAAAAGTAATTATGGATAATTTTTACAAAATATTAGGAAAATATGATGGTAGTTTCTCCATTTTTGAGTATGTGACACATTTTCAACTAAAATGTCACTTTTGAATAAAAACACCCACTTCCAGTTATATCAGCCACACTATGTGTTTAATTTATGTGTGATTAATTCAAACACATAATAAATTAATTATAAATCATCTTACAAAAATATAAATCCAATATGATTATGTATTCTTGTTTTCGAGTATGTGATACACATTTTGAACTGAAATTTCATTTTTAAAAGAATAGAGACACTTTCTGTCATACCAGCCACACTGTGTATTAGATTGATGTCAAGTTGATCCCTACATTTCATAAATTCGTCAAAGAAAATTTCATTAATGTATTAAGAAAATTTGAGAATGTTTTCTTATTTTTTACTCTGTGATGAACATTGTGAGAAAAAATGTTACTTTTAAATGAAAATATTCACTTTCAATCATACCAACAACATGTTCTGTCGATTTCACACATGTTAAATTCTTACTCCTCATAAATGAATTATAGATCAATTTAATTAATTATAAATATAAAAAAACCAAATTTTCTTTTATTTGACTGCTCAAAACACATTTTGATCTAAAATATCAATTTTAAACAAATATTTGCAATTTCTATCATATCTACCACAAGGTAAATTGGATTTAATTGTGATTAATTACTAAAAATAAAAAACGAGTCATAGATTATTTTTTCTAAATTATGAAGCTAATATGAAAGAATTTTCACAGTTTTGAGTATGTGATATGAATTTTATACTAAAAATCACTATTATACTGAAAACATGTACTTAACGTCAATTTGGTCACACCATGTGTCAACATGATGTGTAGTTAATTATTAAACATCACAAATGAGTCAATAATCATTTCCATAAATTATCATGATAATATGAGCGCATCTAAACAATTATTATAATCTGATTCCTGTTGTGATAAAAAAAATATTACTTTTATAATAGAAACATTGACTTTGATTCATACTAGTAACACTATGAGTTAGATTGACATTTTTTTATTCTTATACATCAAAAATTAATAAAATATCATTATTTAGAAGTATCAATAATATCCCAATTCATTTTCATGGTTTTGACTAAGTGATGTGTGTTGTGATCTAAATTATTTCTTTTATACTAAAAGCACACAATTTGAGTCATTCCATCTATAACGAAGCAATGTTGTATCTATATAAATTTCCCTCTTATAATTATTTCATATAGTATAAACACATAATATATAATGAAAAATGTTTTTAAATTATGAATGAATGAAATAGGAAGCATTTCTAGAAGTTAAGGAACCAATATCGATTAAATAGTATCTTGGTCATTAGAATGGTAATGTGACCCTTATGAATAGTAAACCGACCAATTAAATAGTAACCTCACCAATTATTGTATAAATAAAATTTATCCATATTATATGATGCAATATGATATAAATATATCATACTATAAGTAAATACATTTATAAAAATTATTAATTAACTGTGGAAATTTTTGTAATTCAAAAAGATTTAATTACAATTTAAGGATTAATAAAATAATTTAAAAGAAAATTTATTTTCATAAAATTTATTCATAAATTATTTCTCATAGGAATTAGGTTTAGAAGATAATTTTATGAGATCTTAATATAATTTTCACGGTGTTTGAAAAGCGGATTTAATTTAAATTTTCTTATTTTCCAAATAAATATTTTTTTAATTAAAAAATAAATTTATCATATTTAGAAATGTATTTTTATAATTTTTTTTCATTTTTTAATTATACAAATCTAAAAATAGTTAGTTTAATTTTTTTTATTTGTCTAAAATATATGAATTTTTTGTGAATAATAAAATACGGTAATTTTAAAAATAAGTAAATAAATGAATTTTTGAGTTATTCATGAGTAATGGTTGATTTAAATGACCATTGGTTATAATTAACATGAAAATAGTGCTATATGTATTCTCATTAAATAGTACTATTTCTTATCTTGAGTAAAATAATAAAATATTGGGTAAAATAATGAGTAAACACCACTTTCCTCCATTATAAATATCACCCCTCAACACCTCTCCTCCTCACACCTCTAAATCCTTGAGCCTTGTATATATTCCTCCCAATACTATTACCAAACCTCTACCCCACTTATCAAATCTTTTGGTCTAGAAAAACAAAAACCAATTCCCTAAGTAGGTTCTTATTGACTGAAAGTTAGCATTTTTGTTTCTTTTGGGAGATCGCCATACACAGAAAAGGAAAAGCATCAAGGAGGACTAAAGTAATGCAACCACAACGAATCATTGACAACAAACTTCATCCCCTCACTATGAAATGATCCCAAATTAAAAAATAAAACCATACCGCTATTAGATGTATCCATTGATGCCATAAAATCTGCTACTGTGTTTCCCTCCCAACATGTATGAGATATCACAGTGTGAGACCCCATTAGCGCTTTGCATCTCCTGACATCATAAAAAATACTCCAAGGAATTATTCCCATATCTATCAGCGCTCGATACTGAAGATGGGAATCAGTCTCCACCGATGAAACGCGAAGCTGCCTACTGGATCACAAATCCAAACCCTTGGCCAAAGCCAAGGCCTTCGCGTGAAGTGAGTCACCCTCCCCGAATGAAGAAGTGAAAGCTGCCCACACTGACCCAGATTTATCTCTCACGACACCACCCCCGTTCATCCCCCTCGTGTAGCGACCCGTCCGAGTTTAACCTTAGCCCTTCATTCAGAGGGCTCCACCGAATCCAACGACCCTTCCCTACACCAATCGACTGATGTTTTGTAGATAGAGGAAGAACCATATCACTTAACGAAGGCACCTAGTGACAGTTAGGAGATACCCAAAGCATATCCCTAACATTGTTTTTCATTTTGAGTAGAATGCAGGTCCAGGATTCCGAAGTGTTTTTATGCCTACCATCATTCGAGGCCTTCCAGATTTTCCAACACCCAGCACTTTGGATGATCAATCTGGCCTTTCTCTCTTCCCCTTGGTTTCCAGCTCCACTAAACCACGCCTGTAGAAAATTCCCAGGAGAACCGTTATTCCCATTCCAACAGAAGAAGGACCCATAAGTCTGCCAAGTCCCTCTGACCCATTCACTATCATTGAAAATTTTCCCTACTAATTCTCATTTGAAAGCACAAAAGCACCAACACCATGAGTCCATGTTCACACCCATTCTCTACAGGTTATCATCTATAGTCAGGGCCATGTTCCTCACATGACACACTAGAAAGTTAAATTTAGAAGGGATATCTTTGCACCACAAGGACTCCCCCCATGGATCTGTAGTCCCAACGCTCATCGTCACACGATCAAAATCCTTGATGGAGAAGTCACCTGATGAAGAGCCCGTTAAAACCAGCCAGTCATCCTCATCTTTAACAATAATAGAATTGAAAATTTCCAGTTGACTGACATCAAGAATGGTATGTAAGAACCTTGGGTGAGTACTCGCCTCTGTAAAAGATAAATATGGGGTAGTACATCATGGGAACCACATCCTACCCACCCCCAGTCATGCTGCCAGAAGTTGATATTCCCCCTACTCACAATCCATCGGGAGTTATGATGAAGAATTTTCAGATATGCGAGGGTCAGGTTCCATATCCGCGATGATTTCCTTCGTTGAATATTCACATTCCGACCATATACATTCTCCGTGATTCTGCCCCATAAATATTGGCCTTCCATTTCCTCCCAAGATAACATAGCATGGAGCCCCTCCATGGTATTTGATACACTTCTCATACTGATACCCCCTTCAGATAGAGGTCTTTCTAACCATTTCCTCGAATCCCAATGATGCCTACCGTCCATCAGACCATCCCAAACGAATTCCACCATAATCCTTTCCAACATGAAAATTAAAATTTTTGGGTCCATTAGATTAGAAAGAATATACATAATGATGGAAACAAGAACATTGTTGACTAGAGTGATGTAGCCTCCAAAATAGAGAAATATGTTCTTTCAGTTGTGGATACATCCTGTAATTTTGCTTAAAAGATTGTCTAAGTGATGCACCCTTAGGGAAGAGGGACTAATCAGATCTCCGAGGTATTCGAAGGGAAAAGATCCCCATCCCATGCTCAAGATGGCTCTCAATATCCTCTCCCTCCTCAAAGGGACCCCCCTTGATGTAAATAAGAGACTTTTTTCCTTGTTCACCTACTGCCCACTCCAGTTTCAATATTCCTTTAAAATATCATTAAGGCCCCACACTGATATTTTACTTCCATTGATAAAAATTATGGTGTCATCTTCCAACATCAGGTGGGAAATTCCCCTTGTAAAATTCCTATTACGATAAGGAAGGATTTTACCTGAGCTGATCCCCTTAATAATGTAGCAACTTAAAGCATATTGAGCAATAATGAAGAGAGTCGGGGATAAAGGATCCCCTTGCCTGAGACTATGGAATGCCTTGAAAAATCCAAAATTCTTTCCCATGATAGAAGTTGAAATCCAAGATGATCTAAAGCAACGAAAAAGGAGGTCAATAGTCCAATTGGAGAAACCTATACCATCTAGGACTCTGAGAACAAAACCCCATTCCATCCTATCATACGCCTTTCTATTGTCCAATTTAACCACCAAATTGCCCCCAAAAGACCTGTTGTTGATGCCACTGATCATTTCTTAGACCAGAACGATCTCACCTTGAATTCACCACCCTATAATGAAACCATGTTGCTTTGGATTCATCCACTGATCCAGCTGAATGGCTAATATCGTATTATGAATACTATCTAGGATCTGGTATGTTAAGTTACACATACTAATGGGTCTATAGTTATCAATGGACTGAGGATTATTCACCTTCAGGATAAGAATCATTTTAGTAGCACATGCAATACGTGGAAAATCCCCTCCTAGGAAGAAATCCTGAACAACCGAACAAGATCCCCTTTGATAATCTCCCACGAAGCCCTGTAAAAAGATCCAGGAAACCCATCAGAAATATTTCTTAATTCAGAATCAACGCCATCTGAAACACTGTTGGAGAGACCCTCAAAAATCTCAACATCCCCACTCGGATACCCCCTACCATGGTAGGATTTGTAGCAGCCATTAGAAATTGAATATCTGCATTAATCATAACCCCAACTTCCTTGCAGTATGTGGAGAAGGATTTATCCTCCCTGCGGATATCGGGCCTCTGGACATGCCGATGTTCCTTGATGCAAGAATGAAGATACCCTGTATTCCGGTCCCCCTCCTGATGCCATCTCGCCTGAGATTTCTCTCTAGCCACCCATTCGTGTTTAAGAAGATTATCAGATAAAGAGTCCTTCTTCCTTCCCAGCTTAGAAAAAATGGAGTCATCCCATTCCTATTCCAATATTTTCTCTAGACAATCCCCCTCTTCACTGATCATAGAGACATCATGGTCGTAGGTCGGGATGGTTCTCCTCCAGCAGCGAAGATGATTCTTAACCCGCCTAATTTTGTGGTGAAAATTAGTCCATGGATTACGCTGATATTGTGAGTCCCAAGCTTCCCTGGCCACTTCATAGAAACTCGGCTCCTGCACCCAAGATGTGAGAAACATATCATGTTCCTCCCATGACACCCCTACCCTCAGGGAAATGAAAAGCGGGGAATGATCAGACAAACACCGAGTCATGTGAGTGACTCGGGAGTCAGGGAACATAGATATTGTAGCATTTTAAATAAAACATCGACCAAACCGATAGTATGAATGCCTCCCCCCACATTGGTTGTTGCACCAGGTGAGGATACTTCCCTCAAAACCCACATCCAACAAGCTGCCCCAAGCCATGAAAGAAAAGAAAGATTGACTAGAATTCCTGGGGAAAGCTTCACCCCCTCTTTTCTCCTCTATACTAGCCACAATATTGAAATATCCACAAACAATCCAAGGAGCTGCAACAGGATTGAAGCCTTTAATATCACTCTATAAAGACCCCCTATCCTAAGCATTGCACTTGGAATATAAAAATGAGAAGAAAAAATCTTTGAGGCCCACTGTTATCTTTGTGTTAAGGGATTGATCCATTGTACTCAATAGATCAACAAAGATGTGGTCTTTCTACAAAATAAATATGTGATAATTAGGAGGATCCCCATGTAAATAAGCCACATACTTTCAGCCTCTGAGAATCCTCAGAGATGTTTCTGGATGCATTTTTAGGTTCCAAGAAGGCAACCAGAGAGATTTGATTATTACTTAACTCACTAAGAAAAAAATCTGATTTGACCCTGGCCCCAAAGCCACGATCGTTCCATATTAGGGATTTAAACAATGACACGAACCCATCTAGCTTTGGCCCCAGACTCCTGGCCCTTTCCATTAAGAGAATAGTTAACACATACAACCTCATAATCTCTTGATTTTGACCTGGTTATAACACCCATTTTCACCTGCAAGGAGGAGGTCATAGGAGAAATTCCACTGCTGGACAGCACCTTGTAGGGGACCTCTGGAGAATCGAAACACAGGCCCTGACTATGACTATGATCCACAGGAGGGGAGGAAGCAGCTGAATGGAGAGGAGCTGTAAGCACTGCTGGTGAAGAAGGAGGATAAGAGACCACTAGGCTGGTCGAAGAGGGAGACACCACTGGGAAGGGATCCAATAAAAGGAGGGGAAACCCCTTAGAATGCTGCAAATCCTTCTTCTCACACAGGCCCGATTCTACCACAGAGATGACAGTGATGCAACTACTCAAGGGAACCTACTTTTCCACCATTGGATCCCATGGCCAGAGGAAACCCCTGATTCCCATCTGTGAGGAGAAATGCGCTGCCACTGAATGATGTACACAAGTCCCTTCACGCAGAGAACTTCTTACTGTAACCAAAGCCCGACAGGAAGAAGCACTCCCCTCCCCTACCTGCTTTGAAGAAGATGTCACCGATGACAGTACAGATGGATCCAATACCTTACCACATTCGCGACTACTGCCATCAAGGCCTTGAGAAGGGCCCTGATCAGAGGACTGAGAATTCACATGAACTTCAGCACCCTTCGAACGTGCTTTTCGGCAGACCTGCAAAGAGTGACCAGAGAGATGACAAAAAGAATAGAACCTGGGGTAGACAAAGTAGAACAGTGTTTGAAGCCTATCCGGCATCCCTTCAATCCACAACACCAAATTATTCTACAACGGATGAGAGAGATCTATCTCAATGCAAATCCGAGCTTCTGATGCCTCTTCCAAACGAAGAGTGTGAGCATCCACGCACAGGAAGCAACCCAAAGAATCCCCGATGACCTTAAGGAAGGCTTCCCTCATGAGAGGCAGAGGTAACCCAGGCAGTGAGATCCAGACCGCTGAGCGAGAGCATTCTCTTCCTTGATGGACATCCATCGACCAACACTAGAGGGGGAACCTCCAACGCCCCACAAACCGAGGCCTCATACACCAAGCAGTGACAAAGTCTTCCCTGGATTCCATCACGATGCAGAAGGATTTGTGATCCAAATTCAACACCGAAGACGACCGATCAAGATTCCAACGCCTCACACAGTCTTGGAAAAGCTCCAGAGAAGGCTTATCCGCACCGAACCTAGAAACCAACGTCCATTGGATATTTAAAGCCACCTCCACAAACGACACTACTAAAACCTCGAGCACCGGCGAACCTTTTTCCAAGAATGAAGACGCACCATCCCGGTTGGGTTGAGCATCACTCTGACACAGAACTACACCCGAAGACTACTGCTGAAGAAGGGCATCCTTAAAAGAGATACATGGGGGAAAGGCAAACTGTCACCGGATGTCGAGGAGCCTGGAGCAGAACCATTTTCCAAGAAACCAGATCCGACCTCAAGGCCTTCCGACGCAGCGCTCTAAGGTAAATCGATACCCGGTGGATGCTGCTGAAGGAGTACATCCTTGAAATAGAGACCCGGGAGGTGATGCAAGCCCACTCCGATCTCTGGAGGGCAAGGCACTGAGGAGTACGCGATACCTGGGAGTGGCGGAGCATTGGGTGGGAGGGCGTTTGAAAAGTCCATCTTTCAAAACCCCATCATCCCTAAGTAGGTTCTTAAGAAAATAAATCAATAGGTAAATCCATCTTCTGTTTTCATTCAATTTCATTTTCATGTTCCTTTATTTTCTTCTGATCTCCCCACGTACCATTTTACAAGTGGAATTAAAACTCTAGTATCTCATATATACTAGATTTCAATAATTTTTATGGAATAATAAATCATCAAATATCATATCATCTCTCTTTTGTTTTAATAATGAAAACATCGTCCGTGAGACGTCGATCCACCACCATTGGGGATGACATGCTTTGATCATTAAATTCCATAATCAAGGAGAGCCATGAATGAATTTTTATGGTTTAAACTGATTATTATAAATGTTTTAAATCTTATTTAATGATCTGGAATCATTTTTACTAATTATATAAATTTATAAAAAAAATAGTTTGTTGGGAAAAAAATGCTAAATTAACATAAATGATTATAAATGATGATTTTTCTAATGAATCATTCTAAATTATTGAAAAAATTGTATTTTAATATTATATATGTTATTTAATATCATATAAGTTCTGTTCTGAACAAACATCCTCATTCTACTTGATTTTCCATACATATATACAAGTAAATCGATTATGAAAACCAAGAAAATCAATGCAACCAAACAAAGAAATTGAATCTATTAAACCACCAAAAGTGACATAAATAAACTTAAGAACATCATAACAAAAAAATACAAGTATAAATGGTTCTAGAAGGATTAATTAATGAATCTAATTTGATTATTAATGAAATTAAGATCATTTCTAGAATTGTTTCATAAATAAGGTAAGTGATTCTACCTGAACATCCAATTTTCCATAGAGTTACTCTTTATCCCAATTTATCCAAATATAATGATTCATATTTTTATGTAATTTTTCTATATTATGATTTTATGTTCCAAATCATATATGTAAATCATATCATTTTTATTTTATGGGGATATAAATGTTTCAATAAGGTTCCCTTCTCAAATCATTCCGGAATGAAAACCTTATTTAAGGGAACTTCCAAAATTCATACTGATTTTCATGTTTTCTCCAAAATATATATTAATCCACCAATATTTTTCATAAATAATTCATTTTATCATTAAAAAACTACCATCATTAATTTCTAGTTTTATACAAAATATTATTCCCTTTCCACTTTAAATTATTTTAATGTTTTTCCCTTAAACCGTTCTAAGATGTATTATTTATAAAGTTTCTTAAACACTATATTCACTTTAGTTTGACATAAATTCTCATAATATATGCCTATATTTTTTTCATTATTGTCCATTTAATATTTTATTCCATTATTTTATAGGTACTTTTATGCTATGCATATTTATTAATCTTTTAACATGATTATGATATGCAATTCGTTCCATGGGTAACATTTATGTTTATGTTTTATTACTTAAATATGATTATTTATATCAAAATAATATTAATTAACATGTTATGTTTGTTGAAACTATATAGATCTCCATTGCATTGGATAATGATTAGTCTCATGCGATGTTATGTCCAATGGTCTTGGTGGTAGCCTTGACTCGTGCTCGTCTATATGTAACGAGCTTTGACACATGCTCTATGTGAAACGAGACTCAAATCATTCTAAAATAATGTTTCATATTCCTTCCACATTATAATGGTTCCATGATTTTATTTTACCATGTTCTATTATTTGTGATTCTTTATTTTCCATCATTTTCCATGTCATTATATATATTTATGTTATGCCTCATAACCCTTGTATAAGATTTATATTAATGTTTATGACCTTACTCTGCATTTTAGATCACCCCTGTGTTCATATTAACCCCAGGATATCCTATGAATATGTAAGGGATCAATGGATTTTAGGAGCTCTTAATGGATGACAAATAACTATATGTTTTATTAAGTCCCATGTTTTCTGTTTTCTGTTCCTAGTATTCCAAGACACTAGACAATACAATAATTGCCTTGTAATTTAATGTTTAATCATTCTTAAAATCATATAATGATGCATGTAGGTGTAGAAACTATGAAAATGTGTTCTATTCCAGACTTTGGGTAACCTGGTATACAACAACATGTCGTACTGCTCATAATGTTTCACACTCCCACAAGATATGATTTAGTAAATTCATAATATCATTAGAATGAATTATTAATAGAGTAAATAAAATTCCTATAAGAATATATGTTAGGAAATAGATCATATATAACTTAGATTGAAACCTATGGAATCATAAGTTAGGATATACATTTCCATTAAGAGTTTATCCTTTTATATTTACTATTTCCTTTTTATTATTATTATCTAAGTATTCAATCTCTGTAATTACACTTGATTTTTCATATTTAATGGATGGAACTATAGGAACATGTTCCAAAAATCTATGTGGTATGAAATGTGATGATTTCCCTAATGATATTCCAAATATAATGGAAACAGGTTCACAAAAATTCATGATCGCACATGATAAACTACCTCAAGTTAAGGATAATATCATGAATTGTGGGAAATTACCTCCTTATCCATGGATTGGGAAAGTTTCCATCGAATCCTTCATGTAGAAAAGGAATCCTTTGTTTAGTGGATCTTATAATCCCTTCTCACAAAATAATGAAATAAATCCATTCAAAATGTATTATTTGTCCTACTGTGCTCAGAAGAAGATAAGGTTATAATGGCACTCTATCATTTTGCTGGGGAAGCTAATCAGTGTTGGAAAATGATCAATAATATAAATGAGAAGGAATAAATTGATTCCATGTATTGGGAAGATTTCATGAAAATATTTTTCAATAAATATTATTCCTTAACCATTTATTTTATGATGGAATGATAATTCCTTAGACTTAACAAGATGGAAAATGAGTATATCAGAGAGTATGATGAATGATTTATCAGGAATTCAATATAAACCTCTGTCTTTGTCCTGAATTATTATTGCAAGGTGGACCTCCTCTTTAGTAGACTAAATTATGGTCCACAAAAAGTGTTGGTGATTCGAGACATTGAAAGTTATGAGGATATTGTTTGTTGTTCCCTAATGTTTGAAACAGAGATCAGAAACATTCAATGTTATCATGGGCCCAGTGAGAAAAAGATTAAGAGTCTAATATGGGGGGATAATAAAATAAATCCCATGGCAAAAGGAAGGCATAATATCCAATGTGTTAAAATTGTGAGAAGAAGAATCCCAGGAACTGTCTAAAGGGAACCATGAAATGCTTCAAATGTGGATGAATGGGGAATCTCGCTAGAAAAATCTGAAGAGATATAAGGAATTACGTTAATTTGGATGAATAAAGGATGGTTCAGATCATTTATCATCTATTATTGCAGTGTTTTAACTATAAAGAACATGATAATTTTTCAAATAAATTCCCTATGACTAGGGTTTTCAAATTCAATCAACAAAAACATCCAAGGAATCAAGGAAGGGATTATACTACAACTATTACTGATGTGGATAAGGAAAATGATGTGGTTATAGGTACACTGGTTTTTCATTCAAGAACAATGAATATACTGTTTGATTCTGGTTCTTCACATACTTTTATGTTTTGCAAGTTTAGTAGAACTATTTAAACACCACCTCAAAATTTTGAGAATGAGTAATCCTTGAGAACAAAAAATGGGTAAATTACTACATCAAAGGATTATAACTCTCCCCAGTTAATGTTTGTGGAATGAACCTAACAAAAAATCATTCCGTACTCCCTTTAGTAGATTTTGGAGCTATTTTAGGTATGGATTAACTAATTTTATACAAATCCAACACCAACTTTCAAGAAAGGGATATCACTCTACATATCCCAAATCCTCTTAAAAATATATACAATAGTAAGGAAGAAGATTCATCTTCTTCAGCATCATAGTCTCAAGTATGAATATTACTTCATTATGATCAAGCATATCTCAATAAAATGATTTACACAAAGGATATGGTAATGTTTGAAGACAAGTATGTTGTGAGGGATTACACTGATGAATTCCCTAAAGAGTTTCCTGGTCTTCCATAATCTCGAGAAGATGAGTACTCAATTGAATTTATTGATGGATCTCTACATATATAAAAGAAAACTTATAGAATTTCCACTATTGAGCTCGAAGAACTGAAGAACCAGTTATAAGAGAATCTAGATAAGGGTTACATTTTCCGGAGTTCTTCCCCAAGGACTGCACTAGTCCCCTCAACCAAGAAGAATGATGGATGTATGACCATATACATCAATTATCATGAGCTCATTAAAATTCCAATAAAGAACATTTGTCCTCTTTCTCAGATAGACGACTTGTTTTATCAACTATGTGAGGCTAGTTATTTCAATAAGATGGACCTTCAATCGAGATATCAATAATTAAAAGTGAGGAATAAATATATTCCCATGACTACCTTTTGAATGAGGTATGGACACTATAATTTCACAGTGATTTTGTTTTGGTCTCACTAATGTTTTATCAATTTTCATGGATTGAATGAATTGAGTCTTTTGATATTACCAAAACTAATTTGTGGTTGTCTTTACCAATTATTTTCTGATATACTCCATGAGAAAAGAGGAACATGAAAAGAATTTGAATACTATTTTGTATACATTGGGAAGGTATAAAATATATGATAAGTACATTAAATGCGAGTTATGAATGAAATATCATTCTTGGGATATGTTATCACTAGGAAACAAAATACCAGTGGACCCTTGAAAGACAAAGGAAATCTAAGATTGATGCAGGAAAATAATCTGAAACGGAAATTTATAACATTCATGTTCTATTTTGGTATTAATATGGATTTATAAAGAATTTCTCATGACATTCAAACATAATATCCAAGATGAAATAGAAGGGAGTGATGTTTTTCTAGAATCAAGAAAGTGATGAATGATTTATGGAGCTCAAAAAGAATCTTATCACTATTCCAGTACTCACACTCATGAAATATAGAGAACTCTTTTTGGTTCATAGTGATGATTCAAAAAAATTATTTGGTTGTGTACTAATTAAAATCATAAAGTGAGGGAATATGCCTCAAAAAAGTTGAAAATTCATCAGAAAACTATCATACACATGATCTGGAGTTGGAAGATGTGACCTTTATGTTGAAAACCTAGAGGCATAACCTCTATGGGATAAAAATTAATATATATTATGATCATAAGAGTCTAAAATATATATTCACAAGGAATAATATTAATTTGCACCAAAAAATATGGTTATAGATCATTAATGATTATGAATGATAAGTCCACTACCACCATGGTATTTTAAATAAGGTGGAAGATAATCTAGGTAGAAAAGATCCTCAATCATTATCAATGATGATAATTGAGAAAGATCCAATATTTTTAGACTTAAAAAGGATGGACATGTGAGTCATTAATAAAGGATCATCATCAATATTTTCTCAAATGATTTCTCAACCATTACTTGAGGAGAAAATAATGGAATGTCAATGAAATGATGAGTATAAAAATATAGAATCCATCAATAATGGGAAATCAACTGAGGTAAAGATCAATGAGGATGGATTATTATGATTTGGGGAATGAATATGTGTATTATCCAATCATAAGATTAAGAATGATCTTCTGAATGATGCACATAACTCAAAATTCTCTATTCACCTAAGGCGTACAAAGATGTATCGAGATATTTTGGATAACTTTTTGTGGGATAATATGAAAAAGGAGAACAATGAATATACATTAATGTGTGTGGTATGTTAAAAATTGAAGGCTTAAAGGAAAAATTTGAATGGTGTGATGCAACCATTACCCATACCAACATGGAAATGGGAAAACATCTACATGTAATTTGTTACTAGGACATTCAAAAAAAATTAGAGGAAACAATGCTATATGGGTTATCGTGGATTGTCTTACAAAGAAAACACAATTTATCATAATTCGATAGGACTTCTCACTATATGAACTTGCATGGATATACATCGAAGAAGTGGTAAGACTGCATGGAGTACCACTATCTATTATATCTGACCGATATGCAAGATTCCCCTCAATGTTCTGGAAAAACCTTAAAAATTCTCTATGCACTGAGTTGAACTTAAGTGTGGCCTATCACACTCAAACAGATGGCTAGTTTGAGTGTAATATTTAGACATTAGAAGAAATGTTGATATTATTTTCTATGGAATTCATAGGAGGATGTGACCAACATCTGCCTCTGGTCTAGATCTCTTATAATAATTGATTCTACTCTATCATCCAAATGGATCCATATGTAGCACTTTATGGAAAAATGTTAATAACACATGCATGTTGGGATGATGATGGTGATCATAAGTTTATAGGACCTGAAACTATCAAAGAAATGGTGGAGAATGTGAAAACCATTTAGTAGTACATCATGGAATCCCAAATTCAACAAATAATCTACACACACAATTGTTGACATGACCTTGAGAATAATGTTTGCGACATGGTATTCCATTGCATATCATTATTGAATAGGATCATGAGATTTGAGAAGAAATAGAAAAAAAGTACCAGGTACATTAGCCCATTTGAGATCATTGATTATGTCATAGTTTTGGCATATCGACTAACACTTCCACCAACCATGTATCCAGTTCATGATGTATTCCATGCACCCATATTGAGGATGTACATTCCAGATCCTTCACATGTACTAACATCATAGGTGGTATATTTGTTGAATGATCTTTCTTATAAGGAGAAACCAATTGAAGATATTGGATCATAGAGATAAATTTCTACGCAAAAGGACTACTCACATGGTCAAATTACTATGGCAGAACCATAATTTCGAAGTGAAAAATTTGGAACATGAGGAAGAAATGAAGGAAAAGTACCCACACATGTTTTCAATATATAATTTAAAACGAAAATATGAGGGTGAAATTTCATAATGGGGGAAAATGTAAGAACCCAAAATTTTATTTATGTAAATTCCCTTATTATAATTATGTCATATGGAATAAACACATAAGAGAATAGTATACAAGCTTTGTAAATGATGAAATGATGAAACAAGAATCATTTCTAGAAGTACGAAAACAATACCTAGGAAATAGTAACTTGACCATTGGAATAGTAATGTTCCCCATATAAATGATAAACTAGCCAATTTAACAGTGACTGCACAAATGACAGTATAAATATAATGTATCCATCATATAAGTTGTAATATTATATAATTATATCACACTATAACTAATTTTTTTAAAAAAATTATTTATTAAAGGTTAGTATTTTTATAATTCAGAAAGTTGTAATTACAATTTTATGATTAATTTAATAATTTTAAAAAAAATTAATAAAATTAATAGATAAATTATTATTTTACTGTATTATTATTATAAGTAATTTTATAAGTCCTTAATAAAATTATCAAAACATTTCCAAAGAAGTTTCAATTTTTAAATTTGTATTTTCTAAGAAAATCGTGATTTTAAAAAAAAAATTATCATATTGAGAAAAATTATTTTCATAAAATGGAGTTCATTATTTAATTCTACAAGTTGAAAAATGTTTACAATGAATTTTTTTGATTTTTCTAATATCCATGATTTTTTGGTGAATAATTAAATATGATAATTTATAGAATAAGTAAAGAAATGAATTTTTGAGTCACTCTTGAGTTATTGATGATGTAAGAGAAATGGATTATGTAATTGAACATTGATTAGATTTCAAATTCAAAAATTAATATATTTAGTCTCAACATCAGCACTATTTCTTATCTTCAGCAAAATAATAAAATATTGAGTAAAATAATGAATAAACACCCCTCTCATCAACTATAAATATCACACTAAACCACCTATTCTTCTCACACCTCTTAAGCCTTGAGTTCTATCTATATCCTACCAAACAATATTTCCAACCTCTCACCCACTTCCATGAGATTTGTTTTCTTTACAAAGGAACCAACCGATTCCCTATAGAAGTTCTCAAGAAGAAGGAATCCAGAGGTAAACCCTCTTACGTTTTATTTCTATTTATTTTCAACTTGATTTATTTTCTTTTCATCTCATCACATCCCATTTTACAAGTGGCATGAAAAATCTATTATCTCATATATACAATAATGTTATGATGCTGTTGGAATAATTCTTCCTCAAAGCTCTTATCCGATCTCTTTTATTTTAAGAATGAAAACATCACACGTGAGGTGTCGATCCACAACCTTCATGGATGATGTTTTTCATCTTTCAATTAAACCTTAAAGTATGGCCATGAAACCATTTTTTTGGTTGAAAAAAATTATAATATTTGTATTATATCTTATTTAACATTATGGAATAATTTTTTACACGTGATATTAATTTATAAAACATAATGAGTTTGTTGTGATAAAAATGATAAATTAATCTAATGGATTACAATTAATTAATTATTTAATGAATCGTCATCACTTATAAAAAACTTATTTAAAAATAATAAAAGTTATTTAATAACATATTAGTTTATTTCTGGACAACTATCCTTATTCTAAATTATTTCCCATACACATATCCAAGGAAACCGATCATGAGAACCAAGGAAATCAATGCTCTCAAATGAAGAAATCGAATTTATTAACCCACCAAAAGGAACATAAATGAACTTAATAAAATCCAAACAAACCATATAAAGGTATAAATTGTTTTGGAATTTTTAATTATAGAATAAAATTTGATTATTTAGGACATTATGACAAATATTGAATTATTTTAGACATATGGTAAGAGATTCTACCTTACCTCCAAGTTTCCTTCTGGTTACACTTTCTCCATATTTATCCAAATATAATTCTTATTTATTTTTATGTAATTATTCAAAATTGTATGTTTATGTTCCAATTAATGTATCCAAATCATATCATCCTTATTTTATGCGGATATACATACTTCAATAAGGTTCCCTTATCAAATCATTCTGAAAAGAAAACCTGATTTAATGGAACTTCCCAGATACATAGACATTTTCAATTGTCCTCATAATATATTTTAATCCACTATTATTTTTATAAAATTACAAATTTTATCATGAAAAACTACCTTGGTTCAATTATGGTTTTATACAAATAATTATTCATTTTCCATTTTAAATAATATATAATGTTTTCCTTTAAACCGTACTCAAATGTTTTATTTCTAAAGTTTTTTAAACACTCTTTCCAGTTCAGTGTGAAAACACATGTCATGATATATTATAATATTACATTATGAATTTCCATATATGATTAAATTAATTAATTTAATGGAATATTTTATGATACACTCATTTAATATTCATTTTAGATGATTATGATACCTAATTCTTTCCATGGGTGACCCTTTCGTCTATGATTGATTACTTATGTATAATTCATTATGTGGAAAGAATATTAATTAACATGTAATGATAGGTGCACCAAAATATATATATAGTGAATAGGGTAAATTATAATCTCATGAGACGTTATGTGAAATGGTATTGGTGGTATCCTTGACTCATGCTTCTCTACGGGCAATGAGGTTTCACTCATGCTCCTCTATGTGCAACGAGACTCAACTCATTCTAAAGTCCTGTTTTATGTTGTTTCTACATTACTATGATTACATTATTATATTATTCATTGTTATTTCAGTTATGATTCCTTGTTTTTAATAATGTTTCATGCCTTTATATATATGTGTGTGTGTGTGTGTGTGTGTTTTATGCCTTTTAACCCTTATGATAATATTTATTTTAATGTTTATTAACAACTAGGTTTTTTATCCCATTCCTTTGTTCATGTAAACTCTGTATTATCTAATACTGATGTATGGGATCAAAGTAAGTTGAAATCTCTTAGTTAATGACAAATAAATTATTTTTTATTAACTACCATTTTTTCTGTTTTAGGTTCATAGTCTTCCAAGACACTTGAATTTATGATACTCGTCTTGAAATTTTTTGTTTAATTATGCTTAAAATCATTTAATGATATGTGTAAACGAATATGGTCACTATAATAGATACACTATGTATAAAATTAACCTGAATTTATTCCATGAAAATCATAAATGATATAAGAAATATTTTTCCTAGAGTACCAGGACAATCAGTGTATGTTTTCTTCACTTTTAGTATATGATATGTGTTTTGAAGTAAAATATAAAATTTAAATGAAAAAACATATTTTTAGTCATACCAATAACACCATGTATTGGATTAATGTGTGGTTAATTTATAAGCATAAAAAATAAATCATGGATAACTATCCTAATGTATCAATATAAGCATATTTGATTGGTTGTGGGTATGAAATTAATGTTGTGAACTCCAATTTTTATTTTAGGAGAATTAATAGCCTCAAAAAACATTCTAAAATAATGAATTGAGTCTTCATAAATGTAAACTGTAAAGACCCGTAAAATTCAAGGAAATTTTTTTCTTAATTTTCTTTGGGTTTTTACATGAACGCAGTTTCTGACGGCACTTGACTCCGAGGCCCGGTGTGCCCGGAATTTCTATCCGAAGTTTATCTCGGGTACGTTCAGTGAACGAACGAGTGGGAATTTCTATCTTTTGAACCGGTACTCGGAATCAAATTCTGAGGGCACCGATGGAACCGTAGCGTCGGTAATTTCTTATGAACGCCATTTCCGGAGTGGCGTTTGCATGAGAGAAGGTGATAAAAATTGTGGAAGTTTAATTTATAATTAAACTACAATTTTTATTATCTTTAAGTGGTTTTAGGATTTGGGTGGAAGTTGGGTAACTACCCAATATCCCAAGGGAGGTTATAAGGGTGGTGGGTCCCACACAAACCCTACCCTTTCATATTCTTAAACCCCCTCAACTCACCATTAATTTTTGACAACTTATGTTATTAATTAAGTGAGTTAAGTGTGGATGTTTGAATTTCAAACTCTTGAAATTCAAAAGTTATGTTATGTTAATAAAATAAGAGGTGAGAATATTTTTATTTGGGGTTGGAACCTTGTGGTGGTGTTTTTGGGAGAAAAGACTAAGGACTTGAGGAAATTCTTCGTCTTCAATGAAGAACGCAAAGAACACATCGGTCTCCGATGAAGAATGCCGAGTTCTCGTAAACCGATTACGCGATGCCATGTACCGCCACACCGACGTGACTTCCTCCTTCTGCGATGTCTCTTTCCAAGAAGGTTTTTCCACGACGAATCCTTGTTCGACGAACCTCCATTCAAGATTGTATGAGGTAGGGGTTTAATTAATTTATTTATTTTGTTCGTGAATCCTAGCTTGTCATTCTTCATGAAATATGACCATTTGATATCGACTAACGAGAGGGGGTCGGACCGCACAAGCACGGCCGACCCTCCTCCAATATTGATGATGTTTTTATTTCGGATTGTAATGAAATGGTGTGGTGTCGTCGCACCATGCAGAATCATGTGACAAGGAATGTGCAGCGCCATCGCGCCACGTCGTGAAATTGAACCAAGTCGTGGCGCCGTCGCGCCGCGCCGGAGAACCGCAAAAACACCACGGCCAGAGCGGGGCCACGACGGAGAGGTGCGGCGCCGTCGCGCCGCACCGGATGAATCAAGGCTGCGGCCGGTTCCGGGCCGTGGCGGAGCAAGGAGACCGGTGGACGGTTCCGGGCCGCTAGCGTCGGAGCAAGGGGGACCGGCCGTCGCCGGTCCCGTGGAGGCAGAAACCGGCCGGTCGGGGCAGGCCGACCGGACAGGAGAGCAACCGGGGGTTCAAATCCCCGGCTGGCTAGCACAAAATCCTCCTTAAAGAGGGGGGGGGGCACGGTTACAAACAGGGGGGCAGGCGCCCCCGACTCCAAATGGCTCGGCCGTTTGGCCGAACGCCTGGCCAGCGCGCTGCGCCCAGGCCGTGCCGCGCCCAGGCCGGGCCGCGCCACGCCGGCCGGGCTGGGCCGTGCCAACCTGGCCAGGCTGCGCCCAAGCGGGCCGGACCCGGACCCAGTTCGGGTCGACCCGGTTCGGGCCGACCCTGTGGGTATCGGGCCGGGTCAGACCGGGCCCGAACCCCTTAATACCGAATCTTTTCCAGTCAGACGCCCATAACTGGAGCTACGACCCTCCGGTCAATGCACCGTCAGTTGCGATGCGATCCTTGGATCGAGACTGTCATTTTATTATATCGCACTCAAGGTTTCGGAATACTTTGAGTTCGGCCGGTTGGTTCGTACACGAAACCAACTGAGCCCTCGGAGCGGAAACACTCATATCTTAAGCTCTGGACGTCCGAATGACGTACCATGGAGTTTGTTGGATTCTTCTAAGTGAGACGGATATTTTGGAGTACACTTCCCAAGGTTTGGACACAGTTGGAGTACGGTCGGGTTGGTTTTTCCTTAAAAACCAACCGGGCCCCTGGGACGAAAAAACCAATAACTCTCAGACCGGGAATCCGATTGGCGCGCCGTCTGCGACGTTGAGTTCCTTTTGACGATACAGAACTTTTAGATACATCAACTCTGGACTATGTGTCAGTTGATGTATCAGCCTCTCTGCTCGTTGAGCAGACCCTCTCGAAGGATCTTGCTGTGTGCAGGAACCCCAGAGCTGGCTACGTTTGCGACTATGATGACGATGACGACTGTACAGAGATCCTCAATGGATTCGACGGCGACATCAACAACACTCAGCGATCCTACGTGGATCAGTGCTACCGATCCTGTGTGGGTCCGATCCTGTGTGGGTCAGCGCTCAGCGGTTTTGTGTGAGCCAGCGCCTACAGATCCTGTGTGGGTCAGCGCTCAGTGGTTCTGTGTGAGCCAGCGCCTACAGATCCTATGTGGGTCCGATCATGTGTGGGACTTTGCGGGGGTTAGTTAACTATCGATCATGTGTGGGTCAGACCCTTCCTGGGTCATTGCGGGGGTTAGTTACCTATCGATCCTGTGTGGGTCAGACCCTTCCTGGGTCATTGCGGGGGTTAGTTACCTATCGATCTTGTGTGGGTTAGACCCTTCCTGGGTCATTGCGAGGGTTAGTACCTATTGATCCTTTGTGGGTCCGACGACTTAGATGAATCATTGGATATATCTTATCATCTCTATCGTCATACGAAGAAGTATACCTATGTGAGCTGAATCCTATTTTACTTTCCTATGTGGATTGTGTTGTGCTATCCTTTGTGGATTTACGTTTTTCTTTCCTGTGTGGACTGGGTTGTACATGGGTTCGGATGTTGGAGCCGAACGAGAATTGATAACTTAGGTATATGTATGGGCATATAGATAAGAAGTGTCAGATGTTACTTCGTGATTTTATCATTCCTTTGTGGATTCTAGGAGACCTTCAGGGGTCTCGAGGTCCCTACTGAGTAGCTTATACTCACCCCTGCACGGGCTATGCCCGCACTATGTTGTGTTGGTTGCAGACGACGAACAGCGCTGACCGTGGTTGAGGCTTGCGGAGCAGGACGGTACCTGGCGGTGGACCACTGGACGTGACGTACTCAGAGCGATCGACTGGACCCGAGGAGTAGAGGAGGATATCTGTACCCACCCTTCAGGTGGGATTTCCAGTGGACAGCTCGGCATTGCGGCTTTACTTTTCAGTCGTTGTTTTCCCTTCCAGTTGTACTTTACTTTCATTTTGGGTTTGTATACTGGCCCACTTACTTTTCTGCACTTACACTTGTACCAGCTTTTACTTAGTGTTTACTTCTTCTGCTTGTTTACTCTGTGGTGTTTGTTTACATTACAAAGGCAATGCCTTCCCTTTTTACCTGGATTTACGCCTTGGTGCTAGTCGCCAGCCCCTGGCCTATGGAAGGCGGGCTTGGGGTAGTCACGGCACGGGCCCTGAGGACGGGTCATGAAAAATTGGTATCAAAGGAGTTTGGTTCTACCACAGAACATGGGACTCCGATCTTTTCTATGTGAAGCAATAGTGTTAAGCGTATTGAGTGTGGTTATTAGTCCAGGGAGTCCAGTGTTGGTGTGGCGGCCAACGTATCCGTACACCTGGACCCTGACTTCTAATTTCCGACTTAATGCACGAAAACATTGATTGCATGTGTGTTTCAAGTTTTCTTTGTGATTACTTGTGTTAGCACACTAGGTATACTATTTGACCATGGCGCACCTGTTTCTTTTCAGGATGGCCCCATGACGGCAGCCAGCTAGGCACCCGAGAGTTGAGCGTGATGATAGCCCACCGAGCGACGAGGCCTCGGTGTAGGGCCCTTTGACAGATGAGGCACCGGTGATACCTTTACCCGCCGAGCCACCGATGCTTCCAGCCCCAGCCACTGACGATGCACGTCGCCTTAGTGAACTGCATGAGTTCAAGCGCCAGCGAACGCCCAGGTTCCGCGGTGAGACGGACCCCCAGGCAGCCGAGGACTGGCTGGAGGCAGTTGTGAGAGTTTTTAGGTTAGTGAGGACACCAGCAGACCTCATGGTGATCCACGAAGCGAGCCTACCGCACGTAGCAGCATGCAGATGATGGATCTTGATGGTCCAGGTGCATGATGAAGCATCTCTCCTCTGTACGGACTTTGAGAGCCTCTTCCGCTCGGAGTTTGTCCTAGCTACCCTCCGTGAGGTGCGCATCCAAGAGCTTCTTCAGCTGTGGTAGGGAAGCTTGACAGTCACCCAGTACTCGGAGAGATTTACTGATCTCTCGCGCTACTCGACCGACATGGTACGAGACCCATTCTTCTGGGCCCAGACCATTGAGCAGGGATTGAGGCATGAGATCAGGGCATCCCTGATCTCCCTCAGCATTCCGACTCAGGCAGTAGTACTGGAGCGAGCTCTTCTTATCGAGAGTTTTCTTGCTGAGTCTACACCAACGGTGAGACCTACCACAGGGCGGCACGTGGCGGAGTCTTCTACAGCCAGCAGTAGACAGATGTCGTAGAGGTCCAAGCGGGCCAGGCCAACGGGCGGACGACCACAGGATACTGGCTCGGAGGTGCGGGGCACAGGCAGCAGAACCAGTCTTACAAGTGGAAGACAATGCTATGCATGTGGCGGGCAGAGCCACATGGCTCGTGACTGCCCGAACCGCCATGCAGAGGAGCAACAGACGATTGAGGAACCACCTAGGCAGAGGCAGAGGTTCGACCGTGGCAGTCCACAAGGAGCAGGTGGACGAGGCTGAGGAGCTGGTCGAGCTGCAGGTGGTGGATGATGTTTTGAGGCTCTACCACCACCACCACCACCAGGAGGTCCACCCTGACCTCAGGGGAGAGCACAACTTCAGGCAGCTGAAGCATACGATCATGGAGCTCCGGAAATGGGTGGACTAGTGCGGGACTAGCTCCAGGCATAGAGTCCTTTGCCCAAAATCCCTCTGGATTCGTAGTTTGTGTTCCCTTGTGTCCTTGTGCTTTGAGTTGAAGTACTAAAAGACACATTCAATGGTGACATTTTCTTTCTTGTCTTTTGTTTGTTATTACTAAGAGGTGCAAGTTAAAAACTATTGACTTGACCCTCACTTGCGAGATTCTTTCTGGAGGGACCTAGTGACCACACACGGATGTCGACAGTGTGAATCAACCCTTGGAGGTGAGAGTAACGGTTGGATCTCTTGGTAGCAGCGTCGAGGCCTTACGACATCATCCATGCCATGAATTAACTAATCATGACGGGATTGACTATATTAGGCAAGGAACGTGGTTCATCCAGGGGATGAGAACAGATTTCCCTTTTCGGCAAAGGAGAAATCTTTGCAGATTTGCAGAACGTTAAGGAGGAAGGGGAAACCCTTCGTGTGGTCTGACAGATGTCAGCAGAGTTTCCAGGAGCTGAGACAGAGATTGAACAGCGCACCTATCTTAAGGTTTCCTGAGGAGGGAGTAGGGTACCTATTCTACAGCGATGCATCAGGGACCGGACTCGGATGTGTCCTGATGCAGGAGCGGGCCGTGATCGCCTTTGGATCATGTCAGTTGAGGCCGCATGAGCAGAACTACGCTACCCATGACCTGGAGTTAGCAACAGTGGTCTTCGCACTGAAGACATGGCCACACTACCTGATGGGCGAGCGCTTTACAGTCTTTTCTGACCATCAGAGTCTTAGATAGATATTCTCTCAGAAGGACCTGAATCTGAGACAGAGGCAATGGCTCGAGTTCCTCCAGGACTATGACTTTGAGATAGTCTATACTCCTAGGAAGGGGAACGTGGTAGCTGATGCTCTCAACAGGAGGGCGGGCATTCAGCTACTTGAGGAGGTGATAGAGTAGCTAGCCTCTTTGCAGATATCCTTCGTGGATAGAGATGGAGCAGCCTTCCTTCAGTCTCTCACAGTCACCCCTCCACTACTGCAGCGGGTCAGAGAGGCACAGTGTGGGGACACTGAATTTGAGACGCGGCGTGCACAGATATCCTCAGGACAGGTACCTGATGGTTTCTCCTTTGGAGAAGATCACAACGTCCTTTTCAGAGGACGTACCTTGGTACCAGTTTCTTTACAGGTGGAGGTGCTGAGTGAGTCTCACTCTTCTCCTTTGGCGGTACATCTTGGAGTGGTGAAGATGTACCAGGATCTTAGATGACAGCACTGGTGGCCGGGCATGAAGAAGGTTGTGGCAGAGTTCGTTTATCGATGCCTCACCTGCCTGCAGGTGAAGGTAGAACATTAGGTACCAGCAGGCTTGGTATATCCCTTGGAGGTCCCGGAGTGGAGTGGGACGGAATATCTATGGACTTCGTGACTGGACTTCCGCGCACTTCCAGAGGTCACGACTCCATATGGGTGATTGTCGACCGACTCACCAAGTCGGCACACTTCTTACCCATCCGAGAGCAGGGCTCAGTGGAGATCTTGGGACGACTTTACGTTCAAGGGATTTTGTGGCTTCATGGTGTGCCATCATCTATCATCTCCGACTGAGATGCTCGCTTTACTTCCCAACATTGGAAGGTGTTGCAGGAGGCGTTTCGGACATAGCTACGTCTAAGCACAGCCTTTCACCCTCAGATGGATGGTCAGAAGGAGAGGACCATTCAGACTATCGAGGACATGCTCTACGCATGTGTCCTTGACTTTGGTCGCAGCTGGGAGGACCACCTACTCTTGGTGGAGTTTGAGTACAACAATAGCTACCACTCCACCATCGGGATGGCACCGTACGAGGCGTTGTATGGCCAACCTTGCAGATCTCCTTTGTGCTGGACAGACCCTGGGGAGTCAGCACTCGTGGGACCAGAAATGGTCCGGGCCACGACAGAGAAGGTCCAGGTCATCCAGGAGTGGATGAGGACAGCTCAGAGTCGGCAGAAGTCTTATGCTGATAGGAGGCGGAGGCCACTAGAGTTCGAGGATGGCAACCACGTCTTTTTTTACGTGTCTCACCTCGACGTGGTTTACGGAGATTTGGACGAGGCGGCAAGTTGTCTCCACGCTTCATCGGACCATTCCAGGTCCTCAGCAGGATTGGCGAGGTGGCTTATCGTCTGGCTCTACCACCTCAGTTGCACAGGGCGCACGATTTCTTCCACGTATCTCAGCTGAGGAGATACGTGCACGACCCAACACATATCATCGACCATGGGTAGCTAGATGTTGATGACGGGGCGACTTTTACGGAGGTCCCAGTGGAGATCGAGGATCGACAGGAGCAGGTCCTACGTGGACGGTCGATTCCTCTAGTGCGCATCAGATGGCAGCACGAGAATCTCCAGGAGAGCAGTTGGGAGTGGGAGGCTCAGATGCGTGCTCAGTACCCACATTTGTTTCCCTAGTCTTTGATGTATCTTTACGGGGATGTAAAGCCCTGAGGTGGGAGTAATGTAAAGACCCGTAAAATTCAAGGAAACTTTTTTTTTAATTTGCTTTGGGTTTTTACATGAACGTAGTTTCTGATGGCACTTGATTCCGAGGCCCGGTGTGCCCGTAATTTCTATCCGATGTTTAGCTCGGGTACGTTTAGTGAAGAAACAGGTGCACAGAATCGAATTCCGAGGGCACCGATAGAACCATAGCGCCGGTAATTGCTTATAAACACCATTTCCGGAGTTGCGTTTGCACGAGAGAAGAAGATAAAAATTGTGGAAGTTTAATTTATAATTAAACTACAATTTTTATTTTCTTTAAGTGGTTTTAGGCTTTGGGTGGAAGTTGGGTAACTACCCAACTTCCCAAGGGAGGTTATGAGGGTGGTGGGGCCCACACGAACCCTACCCCTTCATATTCTTAAACCCCCTCAACTCACCATTAATTTTTGACAACTTATGTTATTAATTAAGTGAGTTAAGTGTGGATGTATGAATTTCAAACTCTTGAAATTCAGAAGTTATGTTATGTTAATAAAATAAGAGATGAGTTTATTTTTATTTGGGGATGGAACCTTGTGGTGGAGTTTTTGGGAGAAAAGTATAAGGACTTGAGGAACTTCTTCGTCTTCAACGAAGAATGCGAAGAACACATCGGTCTCCGACGAAGAACACTGAGTTATCAGAAACCGATTACGCGACGCCATGTACCGCGACGCCGATGCGACTTCCTCCTTCCGTGACATCTCTTTCTGCGACGAGTTTTCCACGACTAATCCTTGTTCGACGAACCTCCATTCATGCTCGCACGAGGTAGGGGTTAAATTTATTTATTTATTTTGTTCGTGAATCCTACCTTGTCGTTCTACTTGAAATACAACCATTTGCTATCGACTAACAAGAGGGGGCCGGACCGCACAAACACGGCCGACCCTCCTCCAATATTGATGATGTTTTTATTGCGGATTGTAACAAAATGGTGGGGTACCGTCGCACCACGTGGAATCGTGCGACAAGGAATGCGTTGCGCCATCGAACCGTAGAGTGAAATTGAACCAAGTCGCGGCGCCGTCGCGCTGCGCCGGAGAACCGCAAAAACACCGCGGCCGGAGCGGGGCTGCGGCGGAGAGGTGTGGTGTCGTCACGCCGCACCAGACGAATCAAGGTCACGGCCGGTTCCGGGTCGCGGCGGAGCAAGGAGACCGGCAGCCGGTTCCAGGCCACCGATGTTGGAGCAGGGTGGATCGGCCGTCGCTGGTCCCGTGGAGGCAGAAATCGGCCGGCCGGGGTGGGCTGACCAGAGAGGAGAGCATCTGGGGGTTCAAACCCCCGGCCGGCCAGCACAACGGCCCCCTTAAAGGGGGGTGGGGGAACAGTTACAACCAGGGGGTAGGCGCACCCACTCCAAACGGCTTGGCCGTTTGGCCGAGCGCCTGGCCAGCGCGCTGGACGCGCTTCGCCCAGGCCGAGCCGGGCCGCACCCAAGCAGGCCGGACCCAGACCCGGTTCGGGCCGACCCTGGGGGTATCGGGCCGGGTCGGACCGGGCCCAAACCCCTTAATACCGAATCTTTTCTGGTCGGACGCCCATAACTTGTGCTACGGGCCTCCGATCGACGCACCATCAGTTGCAATGCGATCCTTGGATCGAGACGGTCGTTTTGGTATATCACATTTAAGGTTTCGGAATATATTGAGTTCGGCCGGGTTGGTTCGTACATGAAACCAACCGGGCCCTCGGAGCGGAAACGCTCATATCATAAGCTCCGGATGTCCGAATGACATGTCGCCGACTTTGTTGGATTTCTCTAAGTGAGACGGCTCTTTTGGCGTACTCCGCCCAAGGTTTGGATGCAGGTGGAGTACGGTCGGGTTGGTTTTTCCTTAAAAACCAACCGGGCCCCTAGGACGAAAAGGCCAATAACTCTCAGACCGAGCGTCCGATTGACCCGTCGTCTGTGACGTTGAGTTCCTTTTGACGATACAGTTCTTTTGGATACATCATCTATGGACTATGTGTCATTTGATGTATCAGCCTCTCGGCTCATGGAGCGGACCCTCCCGAATAAGCTTGCTATTTGCGGGAACCCTAGAGCTGGCTGCGTTTGCGACTGTGACGACGACGACGACTGTACAGAGATCCTCAGTGGGTTCGACGGCGACGGCTACAGCACTCAGCGATCCTATGTGGATCAGTGCTACCGATCCTGTGTGGGTCCGATCCTGTGTGGGTCAGCGCTCTGTGTGAGCAAGCGCCTACAGATCCTCTGAGGGTCCGATCCTGTACGGATCTTTGCAGGGGTTAGTTACCTATCGATCATGTGTGGGTCAGACCCTTCCTGTGTCATTGCGGGGGTTAGTTACGTATCGATCCTGTGTGGGTCAGACCCTTCCTGGGTCATTGCGGGGGTTATTTACCTATCGATCCTGTCTGGTTCAGACCCTTCCTGGGTCATTGCGGGGGTTATTACCTATCGATCCTTTGTGGGTATGACGACTTAGATGAATCAGTGGATATATCTTGTCATCTCTACCGTCATACAAAGAAGTATACCCGTGTGAGATGAATCATGTTTTAATTTCCTATGTGGATTGTGTTGTGCTATCCTGTGTGGATTTACATTTTTCTTTCTTGTGTGGACTGGGTTGTACTTGGGTTCGGATGTTGGAGCCGAACGAGAATTGATGACTTAGGTATATGTATGGGCATATACCTAAGCAGTGTCAGATAATATTTCGTGATTGTATCTTTCCTTTTTGGATTATCCTTTTTGGATTCTGGGAGACCTTCGTGGGTCTCGGGGTCCCTACTGAGTAGCTTATACTCACCCCTGCACGGGCTATGCCCGCACTACGTTGTGTTGGTTGTAGACGACGAACAGTGCTGATCGTGGTTGAGTCTTGTGAAGCAGGACGGTACCTGGAGCTGGACCACTGGACGGGACGTACTCGGAGCGGTCAGCTGGACCCGAGGAGCAGAGGAGGCTATCTGTACCCACCCTTTAGGTGGGATTTCTAGTGGACAGCTCGGTGTTGCGGCTTTACTTTTCAGTTGCTGTTTTCCCTTCCAGTTGTACTTTACTTTCAGTTTGGGTTTGTATACTGGCCCACTTACTTTTCTGTACTTACTCTTGTACCAGCTTTTAATTAGTGTTTAATTCTTCTGCTTGTTTACTTTGTGTTGTTTGTTTACTTTACAAAGGCAATGACTTCCCTTTTTACCGGGATTTACGCCTCGGTGCTAGTCGCCAGCCCCTGGCCTATGGAAGGCGGGCATGGGGTAGTCACGGCACGGGCCCTAAGGACGGGTCGTGACATAAAAAATAACCCTTAATGGAGTTATTGAAAGTTTATAAAATTGATAGTTTCATGCCCAAATCATCCACTTTAGTAGATTTCTTAAATTAGTTTATTTGGAAAAACATAATGTTTTGTCACTAGTGTGTCACTAAAATGGAGTGTACCCGAATGGGAAAGAATTAAAGTACCAATAAAAATAAATAAATAAAATAATTATTAAAAATATTCATGTAGATAAAATTAAATAGAACCTGAGTGCATGATCATTACTGAGGCCTTTTGAAAGATGAATAATGATCTTTGATATGGGTGTGAGGATAAAGTAAAGTTTGAACTGAATGAGATTATTATTACAATGAAAAAAATGTAAATTTAATGTTTAATTGTGATCATTTTGTACTTCCCATTATTTCACCCTTATCAATTACTTAATCCATATTTATTTTGGATAATAAAAAAGCATGGAGAAATTGATTTAGTATCTCCTGGGAAACGTTTTCCAAGCTAATAAGAACATGAGAAAGTCGAATATTTATTTCTTATGGTGAAAAAAGTTTAATCCAAGGTGGAAAACCCATGACATTTTTTATGTTAAAGGAAGATTTCACAATGATTTTTTAAAAACAAAATGTATAGATGGATAAAATAGAAATTTTTATACTTTCTTAACATATGGAAATAAATTTTACTTGATGTGAAACCACTATAAATTGAAGTACAAGTATGAATATGCTTCAAATTCATGTGTATCCATGATTACATGTGATATTTAAGTCTTACGTCTTAGTTTTTAGATACTATATGTGTTTCATATATTTTTATTTACATATATAATATCCATAATTGTTCATAAACATTATAATAAGTAAGGTTTGTTTTCCATTTAACTGAGAATTGACGATTCCTCTATCCGTGATAAGAAGAAGAAGAATTATGTTTTTCAATCTTTATTGATTCTATTTTAACTATTATATGTTATTGACAATAAACGAAACAATTATTATATGTATCTGTTGAACAAATAATGTTACTCTTTGATTTTGGAAATGATTTTTTTCATGTTTAATTATACTCATGTAATAGTTCAATGATAATTAAATCATAATTAATAAATGATGAATTTAAAATTTAAGACTTAATAATAATGAGTTATGGAATAATAAATATAAGTTATGTAAATATGAAATAAAATGTATGGGGAATACTAACAAGGGTGTTCTGAATCTTTATAAGGTAAAAATATTCGATATTATTCATGGGTTATTAAATGTCTAATGACAAAAACAACAAAAGCATTAATGGTTATAATGTTTAAAAGGATTTAAAACTATTTCAATAAGATATGTATGAACTATTTCAAGTAGAATCTTGATGTAGATTCATGTTCTTCAGGAGATTACTTTAAGAAATAAGAGTACTATAAAAGTAAATAAATGAAGATTATTGGTAAGAATATTTATGATACATCAAGTACTGATCCAAATAATATCATAACCAATAATACAACAATCATTAAAATACATAGTGGGTTTATACGTAAAATCACGCTACCATATACACATCATAATTATGATGTCTGTAAGGGAATAATCAATGATGTGTCTTATAGGAATTTTTTGATCATTAAAATGAAATGTGGGTTTATTAATAAACTAAAATTTCTTTATACACATCATATACATGAATTTATGTACAAATAGGATCATTATTTGGACTTATAAGTCATGCAATGACATTTCTTATCATTTCGAGACTTTCCTCAAAAAATAAAAATATTATCAAATCACCATATGCCAACTATAATGAAAAATGAATATCATATGAGTTATAGAATGATATAAAACCATTATTATAGAAAAATACCATTTTACACATATTATTACCTGATTATTAAACATATATATATATATTAATACAAATCATCGATTATAATGGCCAAGTGTTTTTTAGAACTAGGATAATAATACATAAAAATGAACTTATACACAAGAATACTTATTAATTATCCATAAAAATCCTAAAATCCCTTTCATTCCCTAAAATTACATGGGATAACCTAAGGAATACATAAAGAATGAGGTGAGTTAAAAAGCCCATTATGGGAATAAACATGATAAGGAAACATAACGTCTGAGTCAAGAGTATAACATCATATAAAAAAGTAAAGGTTTATGAGTAATCACTTGGGAGAATAACACATATTACATGGTATCCAATGATTATATCATCATAAGAAACTTGGAAACAATATATAATATGACATAAACATGAGGTAAGGATAACTTTTACACCCTATGACTTTATAATATTTTTCATTTATAATAAATTTAATTTTGTAGATAACATTATTTATATGAAACACCAATATAAAATTACTCTACACAAAACATAGAGATTTTATTTTGTCACATGTAGTAGTATGTGGACTTTTGTTTGCCCTAATATAGAGTTTCTTCAATAGCTTGTATTACACGCAAGACCGAGTTTTACCAAAGATCAATACACTATTAATATTATTATTTAATATTATAAATATCGACTAGAATATATAATGAAATGTATAGAAATGATTAAATAAAATTGGAAAACCATTTTTATATATTTTCATATAATTATTTGGTGAAAAATTAATTATAAATGAATTTAGATTCTAATTGAATATAATCGAAATGTTCTTATAAAAATTATTTTATGCAAAAAAGTTGTTTTATCCTAATAAATTAAATATATTAATATTAGTGGATGACATTAATATATTATATATTTAAGAAAATATCATTAATACAATAGATTTTATAGGCAAAAAACAAGAATAAATCCAATTTTACGCATGAAAAGCTATATTTTCAAAAAGATAGTTTTATCACTTTTTAATGGAAAACAAATTTTAAAATGAAATTTTTTAAATTTTATAAATTTTATATTACAAAATAATGTTCATTTTTAAAAACATGATATCAAAAAATAATTTGGGTTACATTTTTTGTATTTTTTGATAAATTTCTTTTCTTGATGAATAGTGGAGAATACTGAATTTTATTTGAAAATAGATTTTTCATTTAATTTATTTATATAGTAAAACCAATTTTAAATTTGTTTTTAAATTATATTTAGATGAATTTTACATATAATAATATAATTTATATCATTTTAATTATATTTATATTGAATTTAGATATAAAACCATAGTGAAAGTTTGAGCATTTTGATTTTAAAAACCCATTGTCCCATCCTGTTTGTGGATTAATTTAAATTAATATATATCAATTTTGTGATTTTAATTTATAAAAATTTATTCCATATTAATAATCATTATTATTTATAGTTTATTGTATCCTAAATTTAGGTTTTACAAAAAATTAGATAAAACAAATAAAATTAATTACAATGATTATGGTGAAATTATGATTACTAAGGGACTATACCATATACACCAATTTTTGGAATATTTTAAATATTGGAGTCAAATTAGGAAAGGGAGACCTTCGAATATTTTTTACCTTGTTATATTTATGGTAATGCCACTCCCCCTCCACTACACAAAGGAATTCACCTCCACAATTATTCACAAATATAAATCAATTATTATCATCCAAAACCTGAAAAATAAGATCCTAAAATTCCTAAAATCATCCTATACTACACAATATTAGTAAGAATAAAATCCACGAATGAATTTTATATAAAAAAATTAGCTACCCGATGAAGAGGTAACATCCTTCACCAAGAACTTTTGTATTTTTTCTTTTTCTAACTATAAAATTATTCTTATATCATGATTATATAATAATATAGTTATCTTAAATATATTGATATATTTTTATACTAATATTATGAACTAAACATTCACACACTTCAATCAAATGGGTTACAAAATCACCGTTTGTGCCTATAACGAACTACCACCTTGTGAACCGATATGGTTAGTTCATCCACTATCATCTTTAAAGGTTCAGAACAACGATTGATTTATATTTATATAATATATATATATAATATTTATAATTTATTTATTCTTCTTTAATTATTATATAAGTCATGCCTTCAATATTTCTATGTTTTGAGAATATGATAACATTGTTTGGGGATGTGCGGACTACTGTCTCCTCAAAGAGATGTGATTCATTCATGCTTGACAATGAATGTATTAGGGATGGTTTTAATAAAAAAATGTGATATAAATAATAAAAATATTATAATTGAACTATAATATACAAATATACCAATTTCTATTTTTTTAATATGAAACTAAAATGGAAACATCGTTCATTCATATGTATGACTTACCATCTCCATAAATTTTGTATTTTATTTCTATCTCAAAATTTAGTGGAATTCACTAAATAAATACATAATAAATATATAATATATCTAAATCATGTATTATATTCGATATATGATGAAATCAAGATTTCAATAATAGGAACAAAAAATAAAAAGTCAAAATATTCTTGAAAAACAAGGCAATTAACACCAGATACAATGAAAACATGGAAATAGTTTTAAAAATGTGAGATAAGATGTCATAAAAGCATTATATATTATATTATAATCATAATTATTGTTATTTAATAAGTTAGTAACATGATTAAAACCATTATGCATGAGTTTAAAGATCATAATCTCAAAAGGAAGTGTAAAGTATGAGATTCTTGTCTCGCTTTTGCTTATATGAGTCATACGCCATATTCACCAATTATTTCATTTATATGGTGTATATACTTATCACAATATATTTTTATATCATTAATAAATTTATCTTCATTTTATTTAATGTTTCACTTGATGTTATTTCATTCGTGGGTATTATGATTCAAAAGTTACCAAGTGGTAATGTATTTCATATCAATTTATTTTCATTGATGCATATTATAATTTTATCAACATAGTCTGTTATATATGGTTTATATAATACCCATTTTAAACATCATATCTTGAATACATAATTATTTAGGGTATTTTTAGTTTCAATTTGAATTATTTCATCTAAGAGGATTTGAATTTATTGTTACTATGTTGTAATGAAATTTCATAACTCAATTCATTTTCATTAGGTTATATTTGTTCTTCATTATCATTAATATTATATAATATTGAGTATATTGAATATTAATATGTATTGATATATTTGAAAATAGTTTATATTGATTTATATTTTAAGCACATAATCAATTCATTAATTAATTATCACTTAAATGTTATGATCTAATTAAGGGTTTATTTAATAACAACATTCTAATTGAGATTATTTATTCGTAAATTTAAATTAAAGGTAATTAATTGATGATTGATTAATATACCAATAAATTTTATTAATCTCTAGTCAATCATAATTATTTTCACATAATAGTACTATTTTTTGACTCTTTGGAACTTCAAATGTTTTAGAAAATGTTTCTAAGAAACCACACCTATGTTTCCCTCTTTGGCCAGATATATGTTTTCTCTCAAAACCATGTTTTACAAAAACGTTTTAAAAAATTATTTTAACCATTAAAATTTTATTTATAAAAGTAATTTTCACCCATTGAAATGTGTTTATTTTTTTAAAATTCACTTATTAAAGAAAATATTTTTTCATTCTTTTTTTTCAAGAAAATCATATTTTCCTTAAGAATTATTAAAAGATATTTTTAAGGAATTTTTATTTAATTAATGAAAAAAACATTTTATTAATAATTCAATAAAAATATGTTGTTTTGATACCATAATTATTGTATTTATGGATTGACTATGATTTGTTTGAATGTGGATGTGATATTTTGATACAATATTCCATATTACACTTGGTGATTTATGGTTGTATTTATTTATTGGTGAAATTATTCACATTATATATTCTAGTTTTTAATATTAATTTTTAAGTTGATTATGAATCACCAACTTCATATTAAAATTGAATAGTATTTTGTATGTGATGGATGGGGCCAAATATATCCTCTTGATGAATCATTCGGTTTCATAAAATAAACTAGACATGGTTTTTTCCAAGGCCTTACCCATATATTAGATTCTAAACACGAAGCCTTAATAGTAATGTATTCATTCCATGAATACATGAACTTTTTAAATTCTTATCCTGAAGGATTGAACGTATTATATTCTTGGCATGAATCTTTGATAGTATTAGATTCATATCACAAAGCCTCGATGACTATTTTTAGATATCAATACTTATTCATTCCATAATTTTGTATTCATTATTTATTTTCCATGTGATTATTCAATTAGTTTGAATATTTGTGGTTAAGTTTCATGTTAATGAGATTATTTATATGAAATTATTTAATAATATATTATTCATTCTATACGATTCCCATGTTATTTGTTAAATTAAATTTATATTTATTATTATCCTTTAAATATTGATCATACTTATTATTTCATGATAAATTTTAATGTAATTAACCCATCTATGCATTTAAGATCCCCATTATATGGTTTCCTTTCCCCATGATTCCATGAAGTGTACTAAGAATGATATAAAAGAATATTCTAGATGGAATAATGTAATCCCTGAAAGAAAAAAATAAGTTTTAATTTTTGTATTCAATTATCATTAAAGTCTTGTTTATTTATTTTTCTTACCATGACTACAAAAATGATCCGTCTTTAGGGATGAATTTCATTGTATCTTTTTTCAATGTAATGGTAGCAGGAACTTGTTATAGGATTCCAGGGTTGGGGTGCTATAGATGGTATTAGAGTAATTTTAGGAGAAACCTTTAAAACTAGATTTATTGAATCATGTATTAGGGAAAATAAACCTAAGATATACTTTGAGTATAAGTATATAAGACAATCTCAAAAAAACCATGTTTATGATTATGAGATTATATGTGCATAATTTTTTCAATTTTTATTAAATATTCCAATATTCTTCTGATTATGAATTATGTTTCAAATTTTTATGATCTAATATAGTATATGTAATCATTTAGAAATG
The DNA here is from genome assembly GCA_963277665.1 of Viscum album. Lineage (NCBI taxonomy): Eukaryota > Viridiplantae > Streptophyta > Magnoliopsida > Santalales > Viscaceae > Viscum > Viscum album. The sequence goes on from OY728155.1 coordinate 882,837,094, forward strand.
TATCCTAGTATAATTAATGTAAACCTTCCCAGTAAAAGTGATAAAAAGAGTAATATTGATCGTCTCATTGATGAGATTATGTTAAAACATCAAAGGGATTTAGTCTCCTAAACATTATCATCATATGAGGACATAATATTATGTGATAAAAATAAAGGGAAGTAATAATATAAGTAGTATGAATTTTTAATGAGTAAAGAGAATAAAAGAATGATATAGAAAAATATTGATAAAGTAAAGAAGAAAAAGAGGGATTTTACCACAAGTTACTATTGTGGGAAGAAACACCACAATTCTTGCATAAAAGGAAGGTGATTTTGTCAATAGTCTGGAGGGAAAGGAAACCATACATTTCATTTCAAGGGAAATAAAGGAAATAATAGGTTGAATGAGAACCAAGAAAAAGTAAAGGTTTCAATCAAGAATAAAAAGTTAAAGTAATTTCTAAAATGTCAAAATTGTTGAAGGAATCACCCTCAGAAATGCTTGAAGGGGTTAAGAGTTTGTTATAAGTGCATAGAAAACTGTCAGCATTCAAAACAATGAAAAGGTAAGGATAAAAACACTATTATTCACTAATTAATCTATAAAATTATTGTGCACTATAAAAATAAATACCCTAACTGTCATGGGAAAATTCCTCACACGAAACTAATAGATCACGGTCAAACTTGTGTTATTGATACAACTCAACTGGAAGGATTAATGTTCCTATGTATTTGGATCCGTGAGTAATGTAGTAAATTTATATTATATATGATGTGTTGTATATATGAAATATTAAATATATAAGGATTTTAATACATTAATTTTCATTATTGATTTCAATGTATATGATGAACATAACTAATGACTAAGAAAATTGACCAAGAGACAAGTTGAATATCTTAGAAAAAACATGATTAAGGGAAAGACAACCCAAAAAATTCTCTTAATATTGAAGTAAATATGTTTGGATAAAGAGATTACTGATATGGATAAATTAAATAGGATAGTACTAACTACCATGTAAATTTTTCAAAATTGTTAGATCATAATCATTTGGAAAGGTTAACCATTTATGAAAAGTTTTAAGTTGTACATTGGATTTGGTTTTATATATTCATGTATTACATCACCCTAAGATGTAAATTGTGATAAGATATTAAGTAGAAATAGTTTTAGGCACAAAAAATGATAACAGTATTCTTTTGAAATTAAAATTTATCATGTAATTGTATGTCCTTACATTCTCATAGAGTTAAAGAATTCATATACTCCTGAAATAGGTCTCAATTTTTTTTGTTATATTATCATTATTTTTTATTATATAAATGACTTTTTTAACACCTATTATTTATAGATTTGAGTTCAAAAACATTATCAGGATCAGGTTCTCTATCACTCTCCATCAGAACATGATAGTTATATTTTTCTTCTATGCTCATATTTCTATTTCCAACCTATGTTCTCATACTTAAGAACCTTGTTACATGAATATTTCTCCTATATTTTACTCTTATTAAGAAGATATTTTGTTAAAGATTTTACTACGGGAGTTTTTCAAAAAAATTATTTTCTAATATCAATAAATCAATTGTCGAGATCACGTTTGAGTTTAGAAGATGTAATTTATTTAAGGTGGGTAGAATGTAACAATCCAAGAATATAAAATAATTTTATTTCAGAATAATTTTAATTTTTTTATAGATTTATTTATATCAAAATAATTTTTTTATTATTCTAAACACAACACTAATATTATATTGTGGCTCACAAATCACTATATTGTCTTTTTTTACACAAATTACAAAGTTCCTTCAACAACTTATGTTACACACAATACCATTTTTTACCAAACTATAATATAATATTACTACTATTATTTAATATAATAATTATTGACTATACTATTTAATGAAATGTATGAAAAGTAATTAATAAATTTGGGCAATATTGTTTACAAATTATTATATAATTTTCTAGTTACCAATTAATTAGAAATGAACATTGATTTTTTTTAATATAATTGGAATTATATTAGAAACAAAATATTTTTATGTGGAAACAATATTTTATATTAATAAATTAAATTAATTAATATTATGGGATAATATAATTATATTATATATTCATAAAAAATTAATAATAATTCTTTATATATTATAGGCATAAGATAAAAATAATAATTTTACACATAAAAAGATATATTTTTCTAAGGGCATATTTCCTGCCTTTTAATGGCACACCTATGTCAATAATAAATTTTGAAACTTTTATATATTTTATAGGAAAAAATAAAAAAATTAAATTGAAATAAACAAAATATAATTTTGGTGTATTTTTTGTGTTTTTCTAAGAAGTATCGTTTTTTAATGAATAGTGAAAATACAAAATTTTAGTTGAAAAGTGCATTTTGATATAATTTAATAATATAGATAAATTATATTTTATTTTTATTTTTAAAGTTCATTTAGATAAATATTATATGTAATAATACAATTCATGTCATTTGAAGTTTTTATATATTAAATTTTGATGTAAAAACATAGTGGCATTTTGACCATTTTTACTTTAAAAATTCCATATATCTTCTCACCATGGGATAAATTTTAAATTAATTTCTACTAATAATGTGATTGGAATATTGAAAAAGGATTTAATATTGAGAGTAATTAGAATTAATAATTCATAATATGGTGAACATAGTTTTTGGAAAAAAAATATTATTGAACCAAATTAAAATTAATTATATTGATTAAGGTAAAATTATGTTTAACAAGGGACTGAACATTAATCATAAGGGTCTAAATGACCTAGAAGGTTGTAAAATTCCAATTTTATGGTCATATTTAGATAATATACAGCTTTTATCTAATTTTTTTGTTGGGGGAACAATATATAAGCGATACCTTCTATCAGTGTTTACCTTTTTATATTTAAAAGAAGCCCAATTCCCCTCAACTATAAAAAGTCATTTACCCACCCCCACTTATTCACACATAAAAATCCATTTTTACAATACAAAAACTACCATAATAATTTCCAAATTTACTAAATTAAACCTAGAATCATAAATTTTGGTAATTAAGAAAATGAAATATGTATTTTCTTATAAACTAATTGGAGTTACTCTAAGAAGATGAAACATTCTTCTATGTTCATTTTTTTATTTCATAATCAAGCCAAAATATTATTCTTACACGATTATTATATTATAACATCAGTATATTGAATATAATAATATTTATTTGTGAGCATATTACTAGCAAAAAATTCACACACTTCCAATAAATGGGATACACAATAATCACATGTGTTTACCGAGGACTACCGCCTCACGAACTGATATCAATCGGTTTTCCCATTACAAGATATAAAAGATGGGATTAATTATTATATATAGTTTATATATGATAAATATAATATTTATAATTTCCTTATTCTTCTTTAATTATTATATAATATATAACTTCCTGATTTTTCTTGTTTTGGGAAAATGATAACATCATTTGTGGACATGTGGACTACCGCCTCATGAAACAGATATGATTCGTTCACACTATACATGAAATATATTAGGGATGGTTTTAAAAAATCTATGTGATATATATGATAAAATTATTACACTTAAATTTTAATATACATATTTACCATTTACTTTTCATTCTTTTAATATGACATGAAACTGGAAACAACGGTCATGCGTATGTACAACCTACCTTCTCCATGAATGATGTATTGAATTTCCTATCTCGAAATTATACAGAATGATATAATTTAACATTTAATATATATATATATATATATATCATATTTAGATCATGGTTTAAATTTTTTATATTATTAAATTATTATATATGTAATATGAACAGAAAATAACAAGTCAAAACATACTTAAAAAAATGTAATTAACCCTATAAATAATGAAAATAATGGATGTTTATTAAAAAATAGGCGATAATATGTAATAAAAGGATAATATATGATATTATAATCAAAATTATTATACTATAATATGTTATTATCGTTATTTAAATCATTATATAGTAATTCTATTTACATCAAACCAAAAAGATGTGTAAGGAAAGAGATTCTTGTCTCACTTTTACTTCCATGAGGCATGAACCATATTCACAACTTTTTTATTCCATTTAGTGTATATAATAACCCTATTTTATTTTATATCATTAAATAATTTATCTCTGTGGTATTTAAATTTAAATTCTATGTTATTTCATCAATGGGGATTATGATTCAAAAGTTACCAATTGGTAAGGGATTTCATCTAAATTATATTTCATTGAGGTATATTCTAAATTTATGCACCATATTTATTTTACATAGCAAATATAATACACGTTTTACATTTATTAACATTAATAAAACATTATCCCTTTTATTTTATGTTTATGGTTTTAATATTTCATCTAATGGGATTTGAACATAAAGTTACCAAGTGGTTAAGAAATTTAATAACTTGATTTTTTTTCGTTGTGTTATATTACTTCCTCATGTCATTAATATTATATTATTATGAGTATAATGAAATTGAAAATATATTTCTATATTTGAAATTATTTTTAAATTATTTACATTTGATATACATAATTGATTCATTGATTAATTCATACTTCAATTTTATAACCATTTTTGGGGCTTATATCAAAATGGAATTATAATTGATATTATTTATTCCTAAATGTTCATTGATATAAATTATTTAATGGTTGATTAATAAAAAATTAAATTATCTTATACTATGGTTATTATTTATTATTTTCAATTAATTTTACCATTTTTAACTGTTTAGTACTTAAAATGTATTAGAAAATGTTATTAAGAAAACCTGACTCCATTTCTATCAGCAATCGGTGATCTATTTTCTCCCAAAACAATGTTTTTATAAATGTTTTAAAAAATGTTATTAACATTTTAAAAATGATTTATCAGTTTAATTTTAACCCTTTAAAAAATTATTTATGTTTTTAAAAGCAGTTTTTTAAGGAAACAATTTTAAAAAAACCAGAACAAAAACTATATTTTCATCCTGAATGTTTTTAATGATTTTGGTTGTATTTTTATTTAATCAATGAAAGAAAACATTTATTCTTACTACAATGAATATATTTTTTATTTATACCATCCTTATTCAATACATGTATGGTATATGACGATATTTACTCTGTATGTGCCATTTTGATTCAATATTCTATATTACTCATGGTGATTATTGTTTATATTTATTGATTGGAGAAAATATTGAAATTTTATATAATAGTTTATAATGTGAGTATTTATATTTATTATATTTCAGAATACTTAATTTGATAAATTCCTTAGAGTTTTTATGTGATGGGCGGTGGACTTTATATAACCTATATGCATCAATAGGTTTAATGAGACAAATTTGATATAGTTTTGGCCAAGAACATAACCATTTATTTGAATCTTGGAATGAATACATAATAATACATGATTATTGGAACAAATACATGAAATTATTAGATTCATAGAACAAATCCATAACAATATATGATTCTTTTCTTTAAGCCTTAAATATATTATATTCTTTTCATGAAGCCTTGATGAAAATTTTAGATATCCATCTTTATGAAATCCATAATTATGTATTTAGTTATTGGTAATCCTTGTGATTATTCGATTATTTAGAATATCCATGGTTAGGTTTCACGATCATTTGATTATTTATGTGGTATAAATTTATCATATATTATTCTTTTCGTACTATTATCAGGTTATTGATAAAATGTAATATGTTTTAGTTATTATTCATTCCATATTGATCATTCTTATTGATTCATGATTATATCTACTGTACTTAACTATTACCAAGAATTAATGATCACCCAAATTTTTTTTCATTCACTATGTTTCCATGAAGTTTACAAAGAATTAGAAGAAAATATGTGTAACGCACTGACCCCAGCTACACAGAGCCGGTGCGTTACTTCGTAACATTGGCATGATCACAAAAGATCAAGTCTCGAAAGACCGATTAGTTTAGTAGCCATGGAAACACTAGATACAATCATAAATGTTACATTACATCATAAAGTGAAAAACTAATAACAAAGTATTCATAGTCCACACTCATATCCTCTTCTGACTATCCCTGCAGGTCATTCATAAAATACTTCTTCACATCCTAGAAAATATTAAAACATTGAAAGGGGAGAGCTCAGATGCTCAGTAAGGATAACAATATTGCGGAAGCTTTCATAAATAAACATTAAAATTTAAGGCAATGTATAACTAAAACAAAATCCTTTTTAAACTTGAACTTCAGCATAATATGGCAAAAATAAAATTAAATAATGCCATTTACTTACTCACATGTATATTCTACTAGTCGAATAATCACATGAAATATCAATACCCACTTTCATAATGAGGGAATGTATAATGCCAGACATTCTGAAACATTTCGTCAAGGCCTCGGCCAAGACGTCTAAAATGATTAAGGCCTCGGCCAAAACCATAAAACAAATTGGGAAAGGGCCTCAGCCAATTCCACTTCTAGTTGTCTCATGAGACCTACCGATGCGTCGAGGAGCTATAGCGGGCTCCACCTGTCACATATTAAGTCCAATACATTCCTCATATGAATAGGTTTAAACATAACATAAACCATAACATAATCGTATCACATAAAACATGCATAAAGGAAACACAACATTTCCACATTTCAATCACAAGATATCAATACAACACATTGATATAATAAAAACGCTTTCAAAACCATTTTCAATAGCAAAATAAAAGAAAGTTAAAACTTTGTATTTATTTTTCATTAAAAAAATGATGGCTTGTAGAGGAAGCTGAAACTCAAATAATGGTCACGGAGGCGGAGAAGTCGTTGTCGCCACATAAGTACGGAAAGAAAAACATTCCCTTTTGTCGCTTAGAAAAATTCTTTATATAAAAAGATTCCTTTTGAATAAACGTAAAAGTCAAAGGGGATTATACACCGTATAAAAGAATGTTTTGTATAAAACCAAATATGCCTCAATGAAAGGGGATTGAGATGAAGTTCTTAAAAAGATCATTTTTTTAAATAAAGTACATCTATAATGTGTATTCACTATAAGTACACATAAATAATGTACAAATACAATATAGGACATAATAATATCATGACATAATTTGAAAGTAGGAGATTAACCCAAAGAATGAAAATTGGGTTAAGAAATTCCCTTACCTCGTGTATGACTTGACTCAACCGTTCTTTAACCTCCTGAATAATAAACTAGAGTTAATATATACCTTATTAAGAACCATTTTTAATTTCATTATCCTTTTTATATCACTTATTACAATGTTATGAACATTATGTAATTATTTAAGTTAATAACGGTCGTTTTGTCGATCTTTGGTACTTGAGTCAACAATAAACTTCTTATAATTACAAGTAGTTTATGTGGTAGAATATCCATTATATCCAGAATTATATTCATGATTTAGATGTCATATATATCATATATATCCAGTATATACATTCATTCATAATATTACGTAACATTTAGAGGTAAGAAATGAAATGCACCGTTCATGGAGACGGTAAGCCGTACGTACGCATGAACGCTACTTTCATTTCAATTTCATATTTAATGGTACTAAATCATAATGATATAAATGTATAATATAATTCCAGTATAATATAGTGTATAATACCATTTACTCCATCCTTTATACATCCCACATATGGCATTAACGATTCAAATCACTTTGAGGGGGCGGTAGTCCGCACTTCCTAAAATGAAATTGTCACATTTTACCCATAATGGAAATCATAAAGTATGCCGTAAATGAGAAATACAGAAGCATAAGTAAAACATAAACATATTATATATCATATATAAAAATAGTGACATCTTAATGGCCACCTTTGAAGGTGTTATATGAATGTTGAACAATCATCGTTTCGTGAGGCAGAAATTTGCCATCCACAGAAACCGTATGTTCTTAACCATTATATGTAGGTGTGTGTAAGTGTAGCTCGAATAATTCTTATAAAAACATACTAGTATATTTAGGATACTGGTGTTGTTACAAAAGAAATGAATAAAAAGAGTTTAGGGGGTTGGAGTAGAAAAATAAAACAAAACAACATTAGAGAAGACATTACCTCAAAATCGGGTAACTCTTTTTGATTTGAGCCAAAGGCTTCCTTGAGAAGAGTTCTGCCCAAAGTGAGTCCTCTAGGAGTAATAGGGGCAAGTTGGGAGAGTATTTGGGCAGAAGTTGGCCGAGCCAAATGGCTTGAAGGTTTGAATAAGGTAGGAGAGGTGGGGGCCTTTTATAAGTGGAGAGGAGGGGCTCCTTTGGAAAGATTGAAATGTTACATTATTACACAATGCATTTCGGATTCTAAAAGTCCCACACTTATATAATTCGTGGCTAAGTTGATAAGGGTTCGAAATATACCCATAAAATAGTTTTTGTACAAGTGTAAGCCTTGGATTTTGCATTATCTTCTCATTTTATTTAAATCGTTAAATAATGAGGTCATCGCTGCATCAAACTTATGTCATAATTAATTTAATTTATATAATGTCTAAAAATTATAAAAAAAATACTATGAGGTAGGAAATCTTTTTATATTTCTAATGAATATTTATAGTCAAAATTTGGACTTGTGTAACCCCACTTAAAAACTGTTTTAGTAAAACAACTCATGTTTGTGTCAATTTAATTTTAACATTAAATAAATATATATTAATGTCATTTTCCAACCAAAGTGGCTCCATGGGGTCCCCAAGTTGACCCATGGGTTGTCTTGGTCGGCCATGACTCATCCAATAGGAGTAGTACAAGTGTCAAGCTCATATCATATTATTAAAACATTGTTTTTACCTTAAACTACACTAATTACCTCTAATCGTGATTAAGAACTTAAAAGTTACTGTTCACCAAAAAATTATTTTAATCTCGTTGAACCAAATTTTACTTCTTAATGACAACCATGTATGTAGGATTTTTGAAAATCAAATCACAGAAGTGGTAATATTTCATTTTAACGAAAAAAATCAGTTTTTAACAACCACTTAGTGGTTTCACTATTCATCAAAAATTGAAGTTTTTTAGAATAAGGCCAAAATTTCACCCTAAGCTATAATTGATATTCCGAATTCAAAAATGATGTCTATTTTACAAAATTCCAAACATATAAGTTGCATTAATTAATTTTATAATTAATTCCTGCTATCACAGCAAATAGCGTGTTTTTAAGAAACAATTTATATCAAAAGATTGGCAATTGTTTAGGTCCAATTTCAATGTGAAATAAATTTTAATGACCACCATTGGATAAAATGGTAAAAATATATTATAATTATACTTTAAAACCACTAAATAGTATAATTTATCACAATAAATTATTTTTATTAAAAAAGTTGTTTTAAGTATTTTTCACTATTCATAAGAAAATTAGAAGTTCTCAGAAAGTTACAAAAAATTCAACTTAGGATAATTTCGATATTACGAATACAAAAATTAAGTCCATTTTGAAATATAAAATTTCTATAATTTTAAAAAGTGGTTATTACTATTCATAACGGCTACTTTGATTAGTCGCGGTGTTTTAGAAGTCAAAGTTGCGTACAATGCAAGCAATTGCATTATTGAATGAGAAGCGTATCGTGGAAGCTCGGGGTGTTACATTCTCCCCTCCTTCAATAAATTGCGTCCTCGCAATTTGAAATTTTTCTTTGAAAGTAAAAGGTTGAAAATATAAAATACCTTTGTGGAAAACCCACATCGGAAATAAGGTTAATAAATATATAACATTAAAAGAAAGCAAGATAAGTACAAAGGTCACCCGATATAGCCCATTCTAGGATTATATGAAAATATGGATATGGAGGAGAAACAAACCATCAAGGAATGATGGAGAGTTATAGAAAACAGGATTATGAGAAAGTTTAACCACAAGAAAATCACAAACTTGTGATTGGTTAAACAGTCATTGAATCCCTAGTTGGAAAAGTTAACCGATAACATTTTTGTTTTAAGTTACCTTTTATAATGTTGAGGAATTTATTTAGGAGATTTACTAACAACGTAAAGGAATATACATACTTGTTATGTATACTTTCATTCGTTAATAAATTTTTACCACAAACCCATCTTTTACTCCAAATGGTAACGGAACTCAAAAATATTCTATTTATCCTAATTATATAAGGTTCCAAATATTAACACATACCATTTAGATTAGTAAAACTATTTGGTAATAACCAGGGACTTCCTGTAGGCTAGTGGTAGGAAATAAATGCCTGTCGCACTATGGTTGTGCGTTCGATTCCTGCAGCTTTGTCCGACGCGACGGGTTATGCCCCACCCTGCAGGTCGTCCTTTTCCTAAAACTATAGTATTATAATATTCCAAAAATAATCTTCAGAAATGATTTAACCTTAAACAATACTATATATGGTTCAACTTAATCCACTCTAACCTTTATAGTTATCCAAAATACCTCTATCCAGAATTTCTCTAAAAGGTCTCTTAATTCCAAAATGAATTTATTAGATTCCCCAAACAAAGTAAAGTTTCTCTTATTGTTACATACTAAAAATATGATTACCTTAATCATATTACCTTAATAAAAAAGTACTGCAGTACAATCATTATATATATCACATTATTCTTATAACCAGAATATAATCCTTGAGTCCAAAAGCACCAATACATTAATTATTCCGCTTCAACTGTAGTCACAGCATAAGATTGGCCTTGATCCCTTGGCCTTTTCTGAGGTAAGTTTCCCTGACGCTTAGGGAATTCATTTTCATAATGACCCATTTCTCTACAATTGTAGCATTCAACTTTGACAGCCACTTTCTTTCCCTTGCAATCACGAGCCTGGTGACCCTTTTCTCCACATTTATAACAAACTCCCATTCCTTTTAGGCAAGTACCAGGGTGATTCTTCCGACAATTATCACATAATGGAAAATCCTTCTTTCCCTTTTTCCCTTTATCTGTCTCTTGTTCCACCGTTCTCTTCTTCTCTTGCTTTACTTTGTTGTCATAAGACTTAGAGAATTCCTTTTCTGTCTTGATAGCACATGAGACAATATCTTCGTATGATGAGAAGGATTGTGATACTAAGGCTCGACGGAGAAATGGTTTTAACCCATCAAAGAAACGATCAATCTTACTCCTTGGGTTACGTATATAATCGGCTGCATGCCTCGCTAACCTTGTAAAGTTAGACTCATACTTTGCGAGATTCTCATCCTCCTTCTGCCTCAGACTCAGAAATTGCCTTTCCATATCTTCTCGATGGTCACGAGGAAAGTATTTTTCTAAGAAAATCTTATTGAACTCCCTCCATTCCATATTCGATACGTCATCATCTTCCTTTGTGTTTCAAATCAGCGACCACCACTGATCGACATCTCCAGTGAGGCGGTAAACTGCCATGACAACCTTCTCCCTTTCACTACTCCCCAAGGCATGGAATATTTTCTATAAGGAATTTATCCATTGCTCAGCTACTATAGGATTTGTACTCCCATTGAAGGTTGGTGGTTGTTGCCTCATGAATAGATCTAGCATTGATCCTCCACGTTGCGGATCAGGGTGATCCATACGAGTAAGGTTATTATTCATAACCTGAGTGAGTTGTCCCAGTATGGTAATAAGTTGATCAGCACCAGTTGTATCTCCAGATCCACAATAATTATCTTGAGCAGGAGGGCAATCCCTACACAGAGTTCGTGTATTGATACGGTTTCCATTCCTTCCACTAGGCGCCATTTCTAAACAATGGCATAAACTAGATTAGTTTATGAATCAAAATACATAATTCCATACTTGTTAAACACTTTACATAAATTGAACTATTTATGGATATAATCCATAATCATAAAAAGAAAATGTTTTCTTTGAGGAAGTATGTACTCATAACCCTTCATAGTGGTTTGTAAATAAAATGAGAATTATCCTAAGCATATCCCCCGGGAGTATCGTAACCAAGAGTGCAGCAAGGCCCGTTGTCGTGCACCAGTTCCCGTTCGAGTCTAGCTCAAAGCGGTGTTTTTGGGTTGACCCCTAGGTACATCTGTGCCAGAGCCGCCTCTACCTGCTCGTATCCAGATAGGGATGTATTGCTCAGAAAACTCATAACATCTCTATAATACCAAAATTCTAGGAAGTTCTTCTATACTAATCCTCAAAGTCTATCTTTGGGCTATGTGCTCTAATCAGATTTTATCTAAATTTAGCTTCCAAGGTTAGTACAAAACTGCCTCTGATACCAACTGTAATTCCCAGACCCCAGCTACCCAGAGCCGGTGCGTTACTTCGTAACATTGGCATGATCACAAAAGATCAAGTCTCGAAAGACCGTTTAGTTTAGTAGCCTTGGAAACACTAGATACAGTCATAAATGTTACATTACATCATAAAGTTAAAACTAATAACAAAGTCTTCATAGTCCACATTCATATCCTCTTCTGACTATCCCTACATGTCATTCATAAAATACTTCTTCACGTCCTGGAAAATATTAAAACATTGAAAGGGGTGAGCTCAGATGCTCAGTAAGGATAACAATATTGCGGAAGCTTTCATAAATAAACATTAACATTTAAGGCAATGTATAACTAAAACAAAAGCCTTTTAAAACTTGAACTTCAGCATAATATGGCAAAAATAAAATTAAATAATTCCATTTACTTACTCACATGTATATTATACTAGTCGAATAATCACATGAAATATCAATAACCACTTTCGTAATGAGGGAATGTATAATGCCAGACATTCTGAAACATTTTGTCAAGGCCTCGGCCAAGACGTCTAAAATGATTAAGGCCTCAGCCAAAACCATAAAACAAATTGGGAAAGGGCCTCGGCCAATTCCACTTCTAGTTGTCTCATGAGACCTACCGATGCATCGAGGAGCTATAGCGGGCTCCAGCCGTCACATATTAAGTCCAATACATTCCTCATATGAATAGGTTTAAACATAACATAAACCATAACATAATCGTATCACATAAAACATGCATAAAGGAAACACAACATTTCCACATTTCAATCACAAGATATCAATACAACACATTGATATAATAAAAACGCTTTCAAAACCATTTTCAATACCAAATAAAAGAAAGTTAAAACTTTGTATTTATTTTTCATTAAAAAAATGATGGCTCGTAGAGGAAGCCGAAACTCAAATAATGGTCACAGAGGCGGACAAGTCGTTGTCGCCGCATAAGTACGGAAAGAAAAACATTCCCTTTTGTCGTTTAGAAAAACGCTTCATATAAAAAGATTCCTTTTGAATAAACGTAAAAGTCAAAGGGGTTTATACACCGTATAAAAGAATGTTTTGTATAAAACCAAATATGCCTCAATGAAAGGGGATTGAGATGAAGTCCTTAAAAAGATGATTTTTTAAATAAAGTACATCTATAATGTGTATTCACTATAAGTACACATAAATAATGTACAAATACAATATAGGACATAATAATATCATGACATAATTTGAAAGTAGAAGATTAACCCAAAGAATGAAAATTGGGTTAAGAAATTCCCTTACCTCGTGTCTAACTTGACTCAACCGTTCTTTAACCTCCTGAATAATAAAATAGAGTTAATATATACCTTATTAAGATCCATTTTTAATTTCATTATCCTTTTTATATCACTTATTACAATGTTATGATCATTATGTAATTATTTAAGTTAATAACGGTCGTTTTGTCGATCTTTGGTACTTTAGTCAACAATAAACTTATTATAATCACAAGTTGTTTATGTGGTAGAATATCCATTATCTCCAGAATTATATTAATGATTTAGATGTGATATATATCATATATATCCAGTATATACATTCATTCATAATATTACGTAACATTTAGAGGTAAGAAATGAAATGCACCGTTCATGGAGACGGTAAGCCGTACGTACGCATGAACGCTACTTTCATTTCAATTTCATATTTAATGGAACTAAATCATAATGATATAAATGTATAATATAATTCCAGTATAATATAGTGTATAATACCATTTAATACATCCTTTATACATCCCACATATGGCATTAACGATTCAAATCACTTTGAGGGGGCGGTAGTCCGCACTTCCTAAAATGAAATTATCGCCTTTTACCCATAATGGAAATCATAAAGTATGCCATAAATGAGAAATACAGAAGAATAAGTAAAACCTAAACATATTATATATCATATATAAAAATAGTGACATCTTAATGGCCACCTTTTAAGGTGTCATATGAGTGTTGAACAATCATCGTTTCGTGAGGCAGAAATTCGCCATCAACAGAAACCGTATGTTCTTTAACCATTAGATGTAGGTGTGTGTAAGTTTAGCTCGAATCCTTCTTATAACAACATCCTAGTATATTTAGGATACTGTTTTTGTTACAAAAGAAATTAATAAAAAGGGTTTAGGGGGTTGGAGAAGAAAAATAAAACAAAACAACATTAGAGAAGACATTACCTCAAAATCGGGTAACTCTTTTTGATTTGAGCCAAAGGCTTCCTTGAGAAGAGTTATGCCCAACGTGAGGCTTCTAGGAGTAATAGGGGGAAGTTGGGAGAGTATTTGGGCCGAGGTTGGCCGAGCCAAATGGCTTGAAGGTTTGAATAAGGTAGGAGAGGTGGGGTCCTTTTATAAGTGGAGAGGAGGGGCTCTTTTGGGAAGATTAAAATGTTACATTATTACACAATGATTTTCGGATTCTAAAGGTCCCACACTTATATAATTAGTGGCTAAGGTGATAAGGGTTCGAAATCTACCCATCCAATAGTCTTTGGACAAGTTTAAGCCTTGTATTTTGCATTATCTTCTCATTTTATTTAAATCGTTAAATAATGAGGTCATCGCTGCATCATAATTATGTCATAAATAATTTAATTTATATAATGTATAAAATTATAAACAAAATACTATGATGTAGGAAATCTTTTTAGCTTTCTAATTAATATTTATAGTCAAAATTTGGATTTTGTAACCCCATTTAAAAACTGTTTTAGTAAAACAACTCATGTTTGTGTCAATTTAATTTTAACATTAAATAAATATATATTAATGTAATTTTCCAACCAAAGTGGCTCCATGGGGTCCCCAAGTTGACCCATGGGTTTTCATGGTCGGCCATGACTCATCCAATAGGAGTAGGACAAGTGTAAAGCTCATATCATATTATTAAAACATTGTTTTACCTTAAACTACACTAATTACCTCTAATCGCGATTAAGAACTTAAAAGTTACTATTCACCAAAAAATTATTTTAATCTCGTTGAACCACATTTTACTTCTTAATGACAACCATATATGTCGGATTTTTGAAAATAAAATCACAAAAGTGGTAATATTTCATTTTAACGAAAAAAATCAGTTTTTAACAACCACTTAGTGGTTTCACTATTCATCAAAAATTGATGTTTTTTAGAATAAGGCCAAAATTTCACCCAAAGATATAATTGATATTCCGAATTCAAAAATGATGTCTATTTTAAAAAATTCCAAACATATAAGTTGCATTAATTAATTTTATAATTAATTCCTGCTATCACAGCAAATAGCGTGTTTTTAAGAAACAATTTATATCAAAAGATTGGCAATTGTTTATGTCCAATTTCAATGTTAAATTAATTATAATGACCACCATTGGATAAAATGGTAAAAATATATTATAATTATACTTTAAAACCACTAAATAGTATAATTTATCACAATAAATTATTTTTATTAAAAAAGTTGTTTTAAGTATTTTTCACTATTCATAAAAAAATTGGAAGTTCTCAGAAAGTTACAAAAAATTCAACTTAGGATAATTTCGATATTACGAATACAAAAATGAAGTCCATTTTGAAATATAAAATTTCTATAATTTTAAAAAGTGGTTATTACTATTCATAACGGCTACTTTGATTAGTCGTGGTGTTTTAGAACTCGAAGTTGCGTACAATGCAAGCTATTGCATTATTGAATGAGAAGCGTATCGTGGAAGCTCGGGGTGTTACATTCTCCCCTCCTTCAATAAATTGCGTCCTCGCAATTTGAAATTTTTCTTTGAAAGTAAAAGGTTGAAAATATAAAATACCTTTGTGGAAAACCCACATCGGAAATAAGGTTAATAAATATATAACATTAAAAGAAAGCAAGATAAGTACAAAGGTCACCCGATATAGCCCATTCTAGGATTATATGAAAATATGGATATGGAGGAGAAACAAACCATCAAGTTCTGATGGAGAGTTATAGAAAATAGGATTAGGAGAAAGTTTAACCACAAGAAAATCACAAACTTGTGATTGGTTAAACGGTCATTGAATCCCTAGTTGGAAAAGTTCACCGACAACATTTTTGTTTTAAGTTACCTTTTATAATGTTGAGGAATTTATTTAGGAGATTTAATAAGAACGTAAGGGAATATACATACTTGTTATGTATACTTTCATTCGTTAATAAATTTTTACCATAAACCCATCTTTTACTCCAAATGGTAACGGAACTCAAAAATATTTTATTTATCCTAATTATATAAGGTTCCAAATATTAACACATACCATTTAGATTAGTAAAACTATTTTGTAATAACCAGGGACTTCTTGTAGGCTAGTGGTAGGAAATAAAGTCCTGTCGCACTATGGATGTGGGTTCGATTCCTGCTGCTTTGTCCGACGCGACGGGTTATGCCCCACCCTGCAGGTTGTCCTTTTCCTAAAACTATAGTATTATAATATTCCAAAAATAATCTTCAGAAATGCTTTAACCTTAAACAATACTATCCATGGTTCAACTTAATCCACTCCAACCTTTATAGTTATCTAAAATACCTCTATCCAGAATTTCTCTAAAAGGTCTCTTAATTCCAAAATCAATTTATCAGATTCCCCAAACAAAGTAAAGTTTCTCTTATTGTTACATACTAAAAATATGATTACCTTAATCATATTACCTTAATCAAAAAGTACTGCAGTACAATCTTTATATATATCACATTATTCTTATAACCAGAATATAATCCTTGAGTCCAAAAGCACCAATACATTAATTATTCCGCTTCAACTGTAGTCACAGCATAAGATTGGCCTTGATCCCTTGGCCTTTTCTGAGGTAAGTTTCCCTGACGCTTAGGGCATTCATTTGCATAATGACCCATTTCTCTACAATTGTAGCATTCAACTTTGACAGCCTCTTTCTTTCCCTTGCAATCACAAGCCTAGTGACCCTTTTCTCCACATTTATAACAAACTCCCATTCCTTTTAGGCAAGTACCAGGGTGATTCTTCCCACAATTATCACATAATTGAAAATCCTTCTTTCCCTTTTTCCCTTTATCTGTCTCATGTTCCACCGTTCTCTTCTTCTATTGCTTTACTTTGTTGTCATAAGACATAGAGAATTTTTTTTCTATCTTGATAGCACATGAGACAATATCTTCGTATGATGAGAAGGATTGTGATACTAAGGCTCGATGGAGAAATGGTTTTAGCCCATCAAAGAAATGATCAATCATACTCCTTGGGTTACGTATATAATCGGCAGCATGCCTCGCTAACCTTGTAAAGTTTGCCTCATACTTTGCGACATTCTCATCCTCCTTCTGCCTGAGACTCAGAAATTGCCTTTCCATATCTGCTCGATGGTCACGAGGAAAGTATTTTTCTAAGAAAATTTCTTTGAACTCCCTCCATTCCATATTCGATACGTCATCATCTTCCTTTGTGTTTCGAATCAGCGACCACCACTGATCGGCATCTCCAGTGAGGCGGTAAACTGCCATGACAACCTTCTTCCTTTCACTACTCCCCAAGGCATTGAATATTTTCTCTAAGTAATTTATCCATTGCTCAGCTACTATAGGATTTGTACTCCCATTGAAGGTTGGTGGTTGTTGCCTCATGAATCGATCTAGCATTGATCCTCCACGTTGCGGATCAGGGTGCTCCATATGAGTAAGGTTATTATTCATAACCTGAGTGAGTTGTCCCAGTATAGTAATAAGTTGATCAGCACCAGTTGTATCTCCAGATCCACAATAATTATCTTGAGCAGGAGGGAAATCCCTACACAGAGTTCGTGCATTGATATAGTTTCCATTCCTTCCACTAGGCGCCATTTCTAAACAATGGCATAAACTAGATTAGTTTATGAATCAAAATACATAATTCCATACTTGTTAAACACTTTACATAAATTGAACTATTTATGGATATAATCCATAATCATAAAAAGAAAATATTTTCTTTGAGGAAGTATGTACTCATAACCCTTCATAGTGGTTTGTAAATAAAATGAGAATTATCCTAAGCATATCCCCCGGGAGTATCGTAACCAAGAGTGCAGCAAGGCTCGTTGTCTTGCACCAGTTCCCGTTCGAGTCTAACTCAAAGCGGTGTTTTCTGGTTTTACCCCTAGGTACATCTGTGCCAGAGCCGCCTCTACCTACTCGTATCCAGATAGGGATGTATTGCTCGGAAAACTCATAACATCTCTATAATACCAAAATTCTAGGAAGTTCTTCTATACTAATTCTCAAAGTCTATCTTTGGGCTATGTGCTCTAATCAGAGTTTATCTAAATCTAGCTTCCAAGGTTAGTACTAAACTGCCTCTGATACCAACTGTAACGCCCCGACCCCAGCTACCCAGAGCCGGTGCGTTACTTCGTAACATTGGCATGATCACAAAAGATCAAGTCTCGAAAGACCGATTAGTTTAGTAGCCTTGGAAACACTAGATATAGTCATAAATGTTACATTACATCATAAAGTGAAAAACTAATAACAAAGTCTTCATAGTCTACACTCATATCCTCTTCTTACTATCCCTGCAGGTCATTCATAAAATACTTCTTCACATCCTGGAAAATATTAAAACATTGAAAGGGGTGAGCTCAGATTCTCAGTAAGGATAACAATATTGCGGAAGCTTTTATAAATAAACATTAACATTTAAGGCAATGTATAACTAAAACAAAAGCCTTTTTAAACTTGAACTTCAGCATAATATGGAAAAAATAAAATTAAATAATGCCATTTACTTACTCACATGTATATTCTACTAGTCGAATAATCACATGAAATATCAATAACCACTTTCATAATGAGGGAATGTATAATGCCAGACATTCTGAAACATTTTGTCAAGGCCTCGGCCAAGACGTCTAAAATGATTAAGGCCTCGACCAAAACCATAAAACAAATAGGGAAAGGGCCTCGGCCAATTCCACTCCTAGTTGTCTCATGAGACCTACCGATGCATCGAGGAGCTATAGCGGGCTCCACCCGTCACATATTAAGTCCAATACATTCGTCATATGAATAGGTTTAAACATAACATAAACCATAACATAATTGTATCACATAAAACATGCATAAAGGAAACACAACATTTCCACATTTCAATCACAAGATATCAATACAACACATTGATATAATAAAAACGCTTTCAAAACCATTTTCAATACCAAAATAAAAGAAAGTTAAAACTTTGTATTTATTTTTCATTAAAAAAAATGATGGCTTGTAGAGGAAGTCGAAACTCAAATAATGGTCACGGAGGCAGAGAAGTCGTTGTCGCCGCATAAGTACGGAAAGAAAAACATTCCCTTTTGTCGTTTAGAAAAATGCTTCATATAAAAAGATTCCTTTTGAATAAACGTAAAAGTCAAAGGGGTTTATACACCGTATAAAAGAAAGTTTTGTATAAAACCAAATATGCCTCAATGAAAGGGGATTGAGATGAAGTCCTTAAAAAGATCATTTTTTTAAATAAAGTACATCTATAATGTGTATTCACTATAAGTACACATAAAATAATGTACAAATACAATATAGGACATAATAATATCATGACATAATTTGAAAGTAGGAGATTAACCCAAAGAATGAAAATTGGGTTAAGAAATTCCCTTACCTCGTGTATGACTTGAATCAACCGTTCTTTAACCTCCTGAATAATAAACTAGAGTTAATATATACCTTATTAAGAACCATTTTTAATTTCATTATCCTTTTTATATCACTTATTACAATGTTATGAACATTTTGTAATTATTTAAGTTAATAACGGTCGTTTTGTCGATCTTTGGTACTTGAGTCAACAATAAACTTCTTATAATTACAAGTTGTTTATGTGGTAGAATATCAATTATCTACAGAATTATATTCATGATTTAGATGTCAAATATATCATATATATCCAGTATATACATTCATTCATAATATTACGTAACATTTAGAGGTAAGAAATGAAATGCACCGTTCATGGAGACGGTAAGCCGTACGTACGCTTGAAGGCTACTTTCATTTCAATTTCATATTTAATGGAACTAAATCATAATGATATAAATGTATAATATAATTCCATTATGATATAGTGTATAATACCATTTACTCCATCCTTTATACATCCCACATATGGCATTAACGATTCAAATCACTTTGAGAGGGCGGTAGTCCGCACTTCCTAAAATGAAATTATCACGTTTTACCCATAATGGAAATCATAAAGTATGCCATAAATGAGAAATACAGAAGCATAAGTAAACCATAAACATATTATATATCATATATAAAAATAGTGACATCTTAATGGCCACCTTTGAAGGTGTTATATGAGTGTTGAACAATCATCGTTTCGTGAGGCAGAAATTCGCCATCCACAGAAACCGTATGTTCTTTAACCATTAGATGTAGGTGTGTGTAAGTGTAGCTCGAATACTTCTTATAACAACATCCTAGTATATTTATGATACTGGTGTTTTTACAAAAGAAATGAATAAAAAGAGTTTAGGGGGTTGGAGAAGAAAAATAAAACAAAACAACATTAGAGAAGACATTACCTCAAAATCGGGTAACTCTTTTTGATTTGAGCCAAAGGCTTCCTTGAGAAGAGTTCTGCCCAAAGTGAGGCTTCTAGGCGTAAGAGGTGGATTTTGGGAGAGTATTTGGGGAGAGTTTGGCCGAGCCAAATGGCTTGAAGTTTTGAATAAGGTAGGAGAGGTGGGGGCCTTTTATAAGTGGAGAGGAGGGGCTCCTTTGGAAAGATTGAAATGTTACATTATTACACAATGCTTTTCGGATTATAAAGGTCCCACACTTATATACTTCGTGGCTAAGGTGATAAGGGTTCGAAATATACCCATCCAATCGTCTTTGGACAAGTGTAAGCCTTGTATTTTTCATTATCTTCTCATTTTATTTAAATCGTTAAATAATGAGGTCGTCGCTGCATCATAATTATGTCATAAATAATTTAATTTATATAATGTCTAAAAATTATAAAACAAAATACTATGATGTAGAAAATATCTTTAGCTTTCTAATGAATATTTATAGTCAAAATTTGGACTTGTGTAACCCCACTTAAAAACTGTTTTAGTAAAACAACTCATGTTTGTGTCAATTTAATTTTAACATTAAATAAATATATATTAATGTCATTTTCCAACCAAGTGGCTCCAATGGGTCCCCAAGTTGACCCATGGGTTGTCTTGGTCTTCCATGACTCATCCAATAGGAGTAGGACAAGTGTCATGCTCATATCATATTATTAAAACATTGTTTTTACCTTAAACTACACTAATTACCTCTAATCGCGATTAAGAACTTAAAAGTTACTATTCACCAAAAAAAATTATTTTAATCTCGTTGAACCACATTTTACTTCTTAATGAAAACCATGTATGTAGGATTTTTGAAAATCAAATCACAGAAGTGGTAATATTTCATTTTAACGAAAAAAATCAGTTTTTAACAACCACTTAGTGGTTTCACTATTCATCAAAAATTGAAGTTTTTTAGAATAAGGCCAAAATTTCACCCTAAGCTATAATTGATATTCCGAATTCAAAAATGATGTCTATTTTACAAAATTCAAAACATATAAGTTGCATTAATTAATTTTATAATTAATTCCTGCTATCACAGTAAATAGCGTGTTTTTAAGAAACAATTTATATCAAAAGATTGGCAATTGTTTATGTCCAATTTCAATGTTAAATTAATTCTAATGACCACCATTGGATAAAATGGTAAAAATATATTATAATTATACTTTAAAACCACTAAATAGTATAATTTATCACAATAAATTATTTTTATTAAAAAAGTTGTTTTAAGTATTTTTCACTATTCATAAAAAAATTAGAAGTTCTCAGAAAGTTACAAAAAATTCAACTTAGGATAATTTCGATATTACGAATACAAAAATGAAGTCCATTTTGAAATATAAAATTTCTATAATTTTAAAAAGTGGTTATTACTATTCATAACGGCTACTTTGATTAGTCGCGGTGTTTTAGAACTCGAAGTTGCGTACAATGCAAGCTATTGCATTATTGAATGAGAAGCGTATCGTGGAAGCTCAGGGTGTTACATTCTCCCCTCCTTCAATAAATTGCGTCCTCGCAATTTGAAATTTTTCTTTGAAAGTAAAAGGTTGAAAATATAAAATACCTTTGTGGAAAACCCACATCGGAAATAAGGTTAATAAATATATAACATTAAAATAAAGCAAGATAAGTACAAAGGTCACCCGATATAGCCCATTCTAGGATTATATGAAAATATGGATATGGAGGAGAAACAAACCATCAAGGTCTGATGGAGAGTTATAGAAAACAGGATTAGGAGAAAGTTTAACCACAAGAAAATCACAAACTTGTGATTGGTTAAACGATCATTGAATCCCTAGTTGGAAAAGTTAACCGACAACATTTTTGTTTTAAGTTACCTTTTATAATGTTGAGGAATTTATTTAGGAGATATACTAAGAACGTAAGGGAATATACATACTTGTTATGTATACTTTCATTCGTTAATAAATTTTTACCACAACCCCATCTTTTACTCCAAATGGTAACGGAACTCAAAAATATTCAATTTATCCTAATTATATAAGGTTCCAAATATTAACACATACCATTTAGATTAGTAAAACTATTTTGTAATAACCAGGGACTTCCTGTAGGCTAGTGGTAGGAAATAAAGGCCTGTCGCACTATGGTTGCGGGTTCGATTCCTGCAGCTTTGTCCGACGCGACAGGTTATGCCCCACCCTGCAGGTTGTCCTTTTCCTAAAACTATAGTATTATAATATTCCAAAAATAATCTTCAGAAATGCTTTAACCTTAAACAATACTATCCATGGTTCAACTTAATCCACTCCAACCTTTATAGTTATCCAAAATACCTCTATCCAGAATTTCTCTAAAAGGTCTCTTAATTCCAAAATCAATTTATCAGATTCCCCAAACAAAGTAAAGTTTCTCTTATTGTTACATACTAAAAATATGATTACCTTAATCATATTACCTTAATCAAAAAGTACTGCAGTACAATCTTTATATATATCATATTATTCTTATAACCAGAATATAATCCTTGAGTCCAAAAGCACCAATACATTAATTATTCCGCTTCAACTGTAGTCACAGCATAAGATTGGCCTTGATCCCTTGGCCTTTTCTGAGGTAAGTTTCCCTAACGCATAGGGCATTCATTTGCATAATGACCCATTTCTCTACAATTGTAGCATTCAACTTTGACAGCCTCTTTCTTTCCCTTGCAATCACGAGCCTGGTGACCCTTTTCTCCATATTTATAACAAACTCCCATTCCTTTTAGGCAAGTACCAGGGTGATTCTTCCCACAATTATCTCATAATGGAAAATCCTTCTTTCCCTTTTTCCCTTTATCTGTCTCTTGTTCCACCGTTCTCTTCTTCTCTTGCTTTACTTTGTTGTCATAAGACATAGATAATTCCTTTTCTGTCTTGATAGCACATGAGACAATATCTTCGTATGATGAGAAGGATTGTGATACTAAGGCTCGACGGAGAAATGGTTTTAACCCATCAAAGAAACGATCAATCATACTCCTTGGGTTACGTATATAATCGGCAGCATGCCTCGCTAACCTTGTAAAGTTATCCTCATACTTTGCGACATTCTCATCCTCCTTCTGCCTCAGACTCAGAAATTGCCTTTCCATATCTGCTCGATGGTCACGAGGAAAGTATTTTTCTAAGAAAATCTCTTTGAACTCCCTCCATTCCATATTCGATACGTCATCATCTTCCTTTGTGTTTCGAATCAGCGACCACCACTGATCGGCATCTCCAGTGAGGCGGTAAACTGCCATGACAACCTTCTTCCTTTCACTACTCCCCAAGGCATGGAATATTTTCTCTAAGGAATTTATCCATTGCTCAGCTACTATAGGATTTGTAATCCCATTGAATGTTGGTGGTTGTGGCCTCATTAATCGATCTAGCATTGATCCTCCACGTTGCAAATCAGGGTGCTCCATACGAGTAAGGTTATTATTCATAACCGGAGTGAGTTGTCCCAGTATGGTAATAAGTTGATCAGCACCAGTTGTATCTCCAGATCCACAATAATAATCTTGAGCAGGAGGGAAATCCCTACACAGAGTTCGTGCATTGATACGGTTTCCATTCCTTCCACTAGGCGCAATTTCTAAACAATGGCATAAACTAGATTAGTTTATGAATCAAAATACATAATTCCATACTTGTTAAACACTTTACATAAATTGAACTATTTATGGATATAATCCATAATCATAAAAAGAAAATGTTTTCTTTGAGGAAGTATGTACTCATAACCCTTCATAGTGGTTTGTAAATAAAATGAGAATTATCCTAACCATATCCCCTGGGAGTATCGTAACCAAGAGTGCAGCAAGGCCCGTTGTCGTGCACCAGTTCTCGTTCGAGTCTAGCTCAAAGCGGTGTTTTCGGGTTTTACCCCTAGGTATATCTGTGCCAGAGCCGCCTCTACCTGCTCGTATCCAGATAGGGATGTATAGCTCGGAAAACTCATAACATCTCTATAATACCAAAATTCTAGGAAGTTCTTCTATACTAATCCTCAAAGTCTATCTTTGGGCTATGTTCTCTAATCAGAGTTTATCTAAATCTAGCTTCCAAGGTTAGTACTAAACTGCCTCTGATACCAACTATAACGCCCCGACCCCAGCTACCCAAAGCCGGTGCGTTACTTCGTAACATTGGCATGATCACAAAAGATAAAGTCTCGAAAGACCGATTAGTTTAGTAGCCTTGGAAACACTAGATACAGTCATAAATGTTACATTACATCATAAAGTAAAAAACTAATAACAAAGTCTTCATAGTCCACACTCATATCCTCTTCTGACTATCCCTGCAGGTCATTCATAAAATACTTCTTCACATCCTGGAAAATATTAACACATTGAAAGGGGTGAGCTCAGATGCTCAGTAAGGATAACAATATTGCAGAAGCTTTCATAAATAAACATTAACATTTAAGGCAATGTATAACTAAAACAAAAGCCTTTTTAAACTTGAACTTCAGCTTAATATGGCAAAAATAAAATTAAATAATTCCATTTACTTACTCACATGTATATTCTACTAGTCGAATAATCACATGAAATATCAATAACCACTTTCATAATGAGGGAATGTATAATGCCAGACATTCTGAAACATTTTGTCAAGGCCTCGGCCAAGACGTCTAAAATGATTAAGGCCTCGGCCAAAACCATAAAACAAATTGGGAAAGGGCCTTGGCCAATTCCACTCCTAGTTGTCTCATGAGACCTACCGATGCATCGAGGAGCTATAGAGGGCTCCACCCGTCACATATTAAGTCCAATACATTCCTCATATGAATAGGTTTAAACATAACATAAACCATAACATAATTGTATCACATAAAACATGCATAAAGGAAACACAAAATTTCCACATTTCAATCACAAGATATCAATAAAACACATTGATATAATAAAAACGCTTTCAAAACCATTTTCAATACCAAAATAAAAGAAAGTTAAAACGATGTATTTATTTTTCATTAAAAAAAATGATGGCTTGTAGAGGAAGTCGAAAGCTAAATAATGGTCACGGAGGCGGAGAAGTCGTTGTCGCCGCATAAGTACGGAAAGAAAAACATTCCCTTTTGTCGTTTAAAAAAACGCTTCATATAAAAAGATTCCTTTTGAATAAATGTAAAAGTCAAAGGGGTTTATACACCGTATAAAAGAAAGTTTTGTATAAAACCAAATATGCCTCAATGAATGGGGATTGAGATGAAGTCCTTAAAAAGATCATTTTTTTAAATAAAGTATATCTATAATGTGTATTCACTATAAGTACAAATAAATAATGTACAAATACAATATAGGACATAATAATATCATGACATAATTTGAAAGTAGGAGATTAACCCAAAGAATGAAAATTGGGTTAAGAAATTCCCTTACCTCGTGTATGACTTGACTCAACCGTTCTTTAACCTCCTGAATAAAAAACTAGAGTTAATATATACCTTATTAAGAACCATTTTTAATTTCATTATCCTTTTTATATCACTTATTACAATGTTATGAACATTATGTAATTATTTAAGTTAATAACGGTCGTTTTGTCGATCTTTGGTACTTGAGTCAACAATAAACTTCTTATAATTACAAGTTGTTTATGTGGTAGAATATCCATTATCTCAAGAATTATATTCATGATTTAGATGTCATATATATCATATATATCCAGTATATACATTCATTCATAATATTACGTAACATTTAGAGGTAAGAAATGAAATGCACCGTTCATGGAGACGGTAAGCCGTACGTACGCATGAACGCTACTTTCATTTCAATTTCATATTTAATGGAACTAAATCATAATGATATAAATGTATAATATAATTCCAGTATAATATAGTGTATAATACCATTTACTCCATCCTTTATACATCCCACATATGGCATTAACGATTCAAATCACTTTGAGGGGGCGGTAGTCCGCACTTCCTAAAATGAAATTATCGCGTTTTACCCATAATGGAAATCATAAAGTATGCCATAAATGAGAAATACAGAAGCATAATTAAAACATAAACATATTATATATCATATATAAAAATAGTGACATCTTAATGGCCACCTTTGAAGGTGTTATATGAGTGTTGAACAATCATCATTTCGTGAGGCAGAAATTCGCCATCCACAGAAACCGTATGTTCTTTAACCATTAGATGTAGGTGTGTGTAAGTGTAGCTCGAATCCTTCTTATAACAACATCCTAGTATATTTAGGATACTGGTGTTTTTACAAAAGAAATGAATAAAAAGAGTTTAGGGGGTTGGAGAAGAAAAATAAAACAAAACAACATTAGAGAAGACATTACCTCAAAATCGGGTAACTCTTTTTGATTTGAGCCAAAGGCTTCCTTGAGAAGCTTTCTGTCCAAAGTGAGGCTTCTAGGAGTAAGAGGGGGAAGTTGGGAGAGTATTTGGGGAGATTTTGGCCGAGCCAAATAGCTTGAAGGTTTGAATAAGGTAGGAGAGGTGGGGGCCTTTTATAAGTGGAGAGGAGGTGCTCTTTTGGAAAGATTGAAATGTTACATTATTACACAATGATTTTCGGATTCTAAAGGTCCCACACTTATATAATTCGTGGCTAAGGTGATAAGGGTTCGCAATCTACCCATCCAATAGTCATTGGACAAGTGTAAGCCTTGGATTTTGCATTATCTTCTCATTTTATTTAAATCGTTAAATAATGAGGTCATCACTGCATCATAATTATGTCATAAATAATTTAATTTATATAATGTCTAAAAATTATAAAAAAAATACTATGATGTAGAAAATATTTTTAGATTTCTAATAAATATTTATAGTCAAAATTTGGACTTGTGTAACCCCACTTAAAAACTGTTTTAGTAAAACAACTCATGTTTGTGTCAATTTAATTTTAACAATAAATAAATATATATTAATGTCATTTTCCAACCAAAGTGGCTCCATGGGGTCCCCAAGTTGACCCATGGGTTTTCTTGGTCGGCCATGACTCATCCAATAGGAGTAGCACAAGTGTCAAGCTCATATCATATTATTAAAACATTGTTTTTACCTTAAACTACACTAATTAACTCTAATCGCGATTAAGAACTTAAAAGTTACTATTCACCAAAAAATTATTTTAATCTCGTAGAACCACATTTTACTTCTTAATGACAACCATGTATGTCGGATTTTTGAAAATCAAATCATAGAAGTGGTAATATTTCATTTTAAAGAAAAAAATCAGTTTTTAACAACCACTTAGTGGTTTCACTATTCATCAAAAATTGAAGTTTTTTAGAATAAGGCCAAAATTTCACCCTGAGTTATAATTGATATTCCGAATTCAAAAATGATGTCTATTTTACAAAATTCCAAACATATATGTTGCATTAATTAATTTTATAATTAATTCCTGCTATCAGAGCAAATAGCGTGTTTTTAAGAAACAATTTATATTCAAAAGATTGGCAATTGTTTATGTCCAATTTCAATGTTAAATTAATTCTAATGACCACCATTTGATAAAATGGTAAAAATATATTATAATTATACTTTAAAACCACTAAATAGTATAATTTATCACAATAAATTATTTTTATTAAAAAAGTTGTTTTAAGTATTTTTCACTATTCATAAAAAAATTGGAAGTTCTCAGAAAGTTACAAAAAATTCAACTTAGGATAATTTCGATATTACGAATACAAAAATGAAGTCCATTTTGAAATATAAAATTTCTATAATTTTAAAAAGTGGTTATTACTATTCATAATGGCTACTTTGATTAGTCGCTGTGTTTTAGAACTCGAAGTTGCGTACAATGCAAGCTATTGCATTATTGAATGAGAAGCGTATCATGGAAGCTCGGGGTGTTACATTCTCCCCTCCTTCAATAAATTGCGTCCTCGCAATTTGAAATTTTTCTTTGAAAGTAAAAGGTTGAAAATATAAAATACCTTTGTGGAAAACCCACATCGGAAATAAGGTTAATAAATATATAACATTAAAAGAAAGCAAGATAAGTACAAAGGTCACCCAATATAGCCCATTCTAGGATTATATGAAAATATGGATATGGAGGAGAAACAAACCATCAAGGTCTGGTGGAGAGTTATAGAAAACAGGATTAGGAGAAAGTTTAACCACATGAAAATCACAAACTTGTGATTGGTTAAACGGTCATTGAATCCCTAGTTGGAAAAGTTAACCGACAACATTTTTGTTTTAAGATTCCTTTTATAATGTTGAGGAATTTATTTAGGAGATTTACTAAGAACGTAAGGGAATATACATACTTGTTATGTATACTTTCATTCGTTAATAAATTTTTACCACAAACTCATCTTTTACTCCAAATGGTAACGGAACTCAAAAATATTCTATTTATCCTAATTATATAAGGTTCCAAATATTAACACATACCATTTAGATTAGTAAAACTATTTTGTAATAACCAGGGACTTCCTGTAGGCTAGTGGTAGGAAATAACGGCCTGTCGCACTATGGTTGTGGGTTCGATTCCTGCAGCTTTGTCCGACGCGACGGGTTATGCCCCACCCTGCAGGTTGTCCTTTTCTTAAAACTATAGTATTATAATATTCCAAAAATAATCTTCAAAAATGCTTTAACCTTAAACAATACTTTCCATGGTTCAACTCAATCCACTCCAACCTTTATAGTTATCCAAAATACCTCTATCCAGAATTTCTCTAAAAGGTCTCTTAATTCCAAAATCAATTTACCAGATTCCCCAAACAAAGTAAAGTTTCTCTTATTGTTACATACTAAAAATATGATTACCTTAATCATATTACCTTAATCAAAAAGTACTGCAGTACAATCTTTATATATATCACATTATTCTTATAACCAGAATATAATCCTTGAGTCCAAACGCACCAATACATTAATTATTCCGCTTCAACTGTAGTCACAGCATAAGATTGGCCTTGATCCCTTGGCCTTTTCTGAGGTAAGTTTCCCTGACGCTTAGGGCATTCATTTGCATAATGACCCATTTCTCTACAATTGTAGCATTCAACTTTGACAGCCTCTATCATTCCCTTGCAATCACGAGCCTGGTGACCCTTTTCTCCACATTTATACCAAACTCCCATTCCTTTTAGGCAAGTACCAGGGTGATTCTTACCACAATTATCACATAATGGAAAATCCTTCTTTCCCTTTTTCCCTTTATCTGTCTCTTGTTCCACCGTTCTCTTCTTCTCTTGCTTTACTTTTTTGTCATAAGACTTAGAGAATTTATTTTCTGTCTTGACAGCACATGAGACAATATCTTCGTATGATGAGAAGGATTGTGATACTAAGGCTCAACGGAGAAATGGTTTTAAACCATCAAAGAAACGATCAATCATACTCCTTGGGTTACGTATATAATTGGCAGCATGCCTCGCTAACCTTGTAAAGTTAGCCTCATACTTTGCGACATTATCATCCTCCTTCTGCCTCAGACTCAGAAATTGCCTTTCCATATCTGCTCGATGGTCACGAGGAAAGTATTTTTCTAAGAAAATCTCTTTTAACTCCCTCCATTCCATATTCGATACGTCATCATCTTCCTTTGTGTTTCGAATCGGCGACCACCACTGATCGGCATCTCCATTGAGGCGGTAAACTGCCATGACAACCTTCTTCCTTTCACTACTCCCCAAGGCATGGAATATTTTCTCTAAGGAATTTATCCATTTCTCAGCTACTATAGGATTTGTACTCCCATTGAAGGTTGGTGGTTGTTGCCTCCTGAATCGATCTAGCATTGATCCTCCACGTTGCGGATCAGGGTTCTCCATACGAGTAAGGTTATTATTCATAACCTGAGTGAGTTGTCCCAGTATGGTAATAAGTTGATCAGCACCAGTTGTATCTCCAGATCCACAATAATTATCTTGAGCAGGAGGGAAATCCCTACACAGAGTTCGTGCATTGATACAGTTTCCATTCCTTCCACTAGGCTCCATTTCTAAACAATGGCATAATCTAGATTAGTTTATGAATCAAAATACATAATTCCATACTTGTTAAACACTTTACATAAATTGAACTATTTATGGATATAATCCATAATCATAAAAAGAAAATGTTTTCTTTGAGGAAGTATGTACTCATAACCCTTAATAGTGGTTTGTAAATAAAATGAGAATTATCCTAAGCATATCCCCCAGGAGTATCGTAACCAAGAGTGCAGCAAGGCCCGTTGTCGTGCACCAGTTCCCGTTCGAGTCTAGCTCAAAGCGGTGTTTTCGGGTTTTACCCCTAGGTACATCTGTGCCAGAGCCGCCTCTACCTGCTCGTATCCAGATAGGGATGTATTGCTCGGAAAACTCATAACATCTCTATAATACCAAAATTCTAGGAAGTTCTTCTATACTAATCCTCAAAGTCTATCTTTGGGATATGTGCTCTAATCAGAGTTTATCTAAATCTAGCTTCCAAGGTTAGTACTAAACTGCCTCTGATACCAACTGTAACGCCCCGACCCCAGCTACCCAGAGCCGGTGCGTTACTTTGTAACATTGGCATGATCACAAAAGATCAAGTCTCGAAAGACCGATTAGTTTAGTATCCTTGGAAACACTAGATACAGTCATAAATGTTACATTACATCATAAAGTGAAAAACTAATAACAAAGTCTTCATAGTCCACACTAATATCCTCTTCTGACTATCCCTGCAGGTCATTCATAAAATACTTCTTCACATCCTGGAAAATATTAAAATATTGAAAGGGGTGAGCTCAGATGCTCAGTAAGGATAACAATATTGCGGAAGCTTTCATAAATAAACATTAACATTTAAGGTAATGTATAACTAAAACAAAAGCCTTTTTAAACTTGAACTTCAGCATAATATGGAAAAAATAAAATTAAATAATGCCATTTACTTACTCACATGTATATTCTACTAGTCGAATAATCACATGAAATATCAATAACCACTTTCATAATGAGGGAATGTATAATGCCAGGCATTCTGAAACATTTTGTCAAGGCCTCGGCCAAGACATCTAAAATGATTAAGGCCTCGGCCAAACCATAAAACAAATTGGGAAAGGGCCTCGGCCAATTCCACTCCTAGTTGTCTCATGAGACCTACCGATGCATCGAGGAGCTATAGCGGGCTCCACCCGTCACATATTAAGTCCAATACATTCCTCATATGAATAGGTTTAAACATAACATAAACCATAACATAATTGTATCACATAAAACATGCATAATGGAAACACAAAATTTCCACATTTCAATCACAAGATATCAATACAACACATTGATATAATAAAAACTCTTTCAAAACCATTTTCAATACCAAAATAAAAGAAAGTTAAAACTTTGTATTTATTTTTCATTAAAAAAAATGATGGCTTGTAGAGGAAGTCGAAACTCAAATAATGGTCACGGAGGCGAAGAAGTCGTTGTCGCCGCATAAGTACGGAAAGAAAAACATTCCCTTTTGTCGTTTAGAAAAACGCTTCATATAAAAAGATTCCTTTTGAATAAACGTAAAAGTCAAAGGGGTTTATACACCGTATAAAAGAAAGTTTTGTATAAAACCAAATATGCCTCAATGAAAGGGGATTGAGATGAAGTCCTTAAAAAGATCATTTTTTTAAATAAATTACATCTATAATGTGTATTCACTATAAGTACACATAAATAATGTACAAATACAATATAGGACATAATAATATCATGACATAATTTGAAAGTAGGAGATTAACCCAAAGAATGAAAATGGGGATAAGAAATTCTCTTACCTCGTGTATGACATGACTCAACTGTTCTTTAACCTCCTGAATAATAAACTAGAGTTAATATATACCTTATTAAGAACCATTTTTAATTTCATTATCCTATTTATATCACTTATTACAATGTTATGAACATTATGTAATTATTTAAGTTAATAACGGTCGTTTTGTCGATCTTTGGTACTTGAGTCAACAATAAACTTCTTATAATTACAAGTTGTTTATGTGGTAGAATATCCATTATCTCCAGAATTATATTCATGATTTAGATGTCATATATATCATATATATCCAGTATATACATTCATTCATAATATTACGTAACATTTAGAGGTAAGAAATGAAATGCACCGTTCATGGAGACGGTAAGCCGTACGTACGCATGAACGCTACTTTCATTTCAATTTCATATTTAATGGAACTAAATCATAATGATATAAATCTATAATATAATTCCAGTATAATATAGTGTATAATACCATTTACTCCATCCGTTATACATCCCACATATGGCATTAATGATTCAAATCACTTTGAGGGGGCGGTAGTCCGCACTTCCTAAAATTAAATTATCGCGTTTTACCCATAATGGAAATCATAAAGTATGCCATAAATGAGAAATACAGAAGCATAAGTAAAACATAAACATATTATATATCATATATAAAAATAGTGACATCTTAATGGCCACCTTTGAAGGTGTTATATGAGTGTTGAACAATCATCGTTTCGTGAGGCAGAAATTCGCCATCCACAGAAACCGTATGTTCTTTAACCATTAGATGTAGGTGTGTGTAAGTGTAGCTCGAATACTTCTTATAACAACATCCTAGTATATTTAGGATACTGGTGTTTTTACAAAATAAATGAATAAAAAGAGTTTAGGGGGTTGGAGAAGAAAAATAAAACAAAACAACATTAGAGAAGACATTACCTCAAAATCGGGTAACTCTTTTTGATTTGAGCCAAAGGCTTCCTTGAGAAGAGTTATGCCAAAAGTGAGGCTTCTAGGAGTAAGAGGGGGAAGTTGGGAGAGTATTTGGGGAGAGGTTGGCCGAGCCAAATGGCTTGATGGTTTGAATAAGGTAGGAGAGGTGGGGGCCTTTTATAAGTGGAGAGGAGCGGCTCTTTTGGAAAGATTGAAATGTTACATTATTACACAATGCTTTTCGGATTCTAAAGGTCCCACACTTATATAATTCGTGGATAAGGTGATAAGGGTTCGAAATCTACCCATCCAATAGTCTTTGGACAAGTGTAAGCCTTGGATTTTGCATTATCTTCTCATTTTATTTAAATCGTTAAATAATGAGGTCATCGCTGCATCATAATTATGTCACAAATAATTTAATTTATATAATGTCTAAAAATTATAAAAAAATACTATGATGTATAAAATCTTTTTAGATTTCTAATGAATATTTATAGTCAAAATTTGGACTTGTTTAACCCCACTTAAAAACTTTTTTAGTAAAACAACTCATGTTTGTGTCAATTTAATTTTAACATTAAATAAATATATATTAATGTCATTTTCCAACCAAAGTGGCTCCATGGGGTCCCCAAGTTGACCCATGGGTTGTCTTGGTCGGCCATGACTCATCCAATAGGAGTAGGACAAGTTTCAAGCTCATATCATATTATTAAAACATTGTTTTTACCTTAAACTACACTAATTACCTCTAATCGCGATTAAGAACTTAAAAGTTACTATTCACCAAAAAATTATTTTAATCTTGTTGAACCACATTTTACTTCTTAATGACAACCATGTATGTCGGATTTTTGAAAATCAAATCACATAAGTGGTAATATTTCATTTTAACGAAAAAAATCAGTTTTTAACAACCACTTAGTGGTTTCACTATTCATCAAAAATTGAAGTTTTTTAGAATAAGGCCAAAATTTCACCCTAAGCTATAATTGATATTCCGAATTCAAAAATGATGCCTATTTTAAAAAATTCCAAACATATAATTTGCATTAATTAATTTTATAATTAATTCCTGCTATCACAGCAAATAGCGTGTTTTTAAGAAACAATTTATATCAAAAGATTGGCAATTGTTTATGTCCAATTTCAATGTTAAATTAATTCTAATGACCACCATTGGATAAAATGGTAAAAATATATTATAATTATACTTTAAAACCACTAAATAGTTTAATTTATCACAATAAATTATTTTTATTAAAAAAGTTGTTTTAAGTATTTTTCACTATTCATAAAAAAAATTGGAAGTTCTCAGAAAGTTACAAAAAATTCAACTTAGGATAATTTCGATTTTACGAATACAAAAATGAAGTCCATTTTGAAATATAAAATTTCTATAATTTTAAAAAGTGGTTATTACTATTCATAACGGCTACATTGATTAGTCGCGGTGTTTTAGAACTCGAAGTTGCGTACAATGCAAGCTATTGCATTATTGAATGAGAAGCGTATCGTGGAAGCTCAGGGTGTTACATTCTCCCCTCCTTCAATAAATTGCGTCCTCCCAATTTGAAATTTTTCTTTGAAAGTAAAAGGTTGAAAATATAAAATACCTTTGTGGAAAAACCACATCAGAAATAAGGTTAATAAATATATAACATTAAAAGAAAGCAAGATAAGTACAAAGGTCACCCGATATAGCCCATTCTAGGATTATATGAAAATATGGATATGGAGGAGAAACAAACCATCAAGGTCTGATAGAGAGTTATAGAAAACAGGATTAGGAGAAAGTTTAACCACAAGAAAATCACAAACATGTGATTGGTTAAACGGTCATTGAATCTCTAGTTGGAAAAGTTAACCGACAACATTTTTGTTTTAAGTTTCCTTTTATAATGTTGAGGAATTTATTTAGGAGATTTACTAAGAATGTAAGGGAATATACATACTTGTTATGTATACTTTCATTCGTTAATAAATTTTTACCACAAACCCATCTTTTACTCCAAATGGTAACGGAACTCAAAAATATACTATTTATCCTAATTATATAAGGTTCCAAATATTAACACATACCATTTAGATTAGTAAAACTATTTTGTAATAACCAGGGACTTCCTGTAGGCTAGTGGTAGGAAATAAAGGCCTGTCGCACTATGGTTGTGGGTTCGATTCCTGCAGCTTTGTCCGACGCGACGGGTTATGCCCCACCCTGCAGGTTGTCCTTTTCCTAAAACTATAGTATTATAATATTCCAAAAATAATCTTCAGAAAGGCTTTAACCTTAAACAATACTATCCATGGTTCAACTTAATCCACTCCAACCTTTATAGTTATCCAAAATACCTCTATCCAGAATTTCTCTAAAAGGTCTCTTAATTCCAAAATCAATTTATCAGATTCCCCAAACAAAGTAAAGTTTCTCTTATTCTTACATACTAAAAATATGATTACCTTAATCATATTACCTTAATCAAAAAGTACTGCAGTACAATATTTATATATATCCCATTATTCTTATAACCAGAATATAATCCTTGAGTCCAAAAGCACCAATAAATTAATTATTCCGCTTCAACTGTAGTCACAACATAAGATTGGCCTTGATCCCTTGGCCTTTTCTGAGGTAAGTTTCCCTGACGCTTAGGGCATTCATTTGCATAATGACCCATTTCTCTACAATTGTAGCATTCAACTTTGACAGACTCTTTCTTTCCCTTGCAATCACGAGCCTTGTGACCCTTTTCTCCACATTTATAACAAACTCCCATTCCTTTTAGGCAAGTACCAGGGTGATTCTTCCCACAATTATCACATAATGGAAAATCCTTCTTTCCCTTTTTCCCTTTATCTGTCTCTTGTTCCACCGTTCTCTTCTTCTCTTGCTTTACTTTGTTGTCATAAGACTTAGAGAATTCCTTCTCTGTCTTGATAGCACATGAGAAGATATCTTCGTATGGTGAGAAGGATTGTGATACTAAGGCTCGACGGAGAAATGGTTCTAACCCATAAAAGAAACGATCAATCATACTCCTTGGGTTACGTATATAATCGGCAGCATGCCTCGCTAACCTTGTAAAGTTAGCCTCATACTTTGCGACATTATCATCCTCCTTCTGCCTCAGACTCAGAAATTGCCTTTCCATATCTGCTCGATGGTCACGAGGAAAGTATTTTTCTAAGAAAATCTCTTTGAACTCCCTCCATTCCTTATTCGATACGTCATCATCTTCCTTTGTGTTTCGAATCAGCGACCACCACTGATCGGCATCTCCAGTGAGGCGGTAAACAGCCATGACAACCTTCTCCCTTTCACTACTCCCCAAGGCATGGAATATTTTCTCTAAGGAATTTATCCATTGCTCAGCTACTATAGGATTTGTAATCCCATTGAAGGTTGGTGGTTGTTGCCTCATGAATCAATCTAGCACTGATCCTCCACGTTGCGGATCAGGGTGCTCCATACGAGTAAGGTTATTATTCATAACCTGAGTGAGTTGTCCCAGTATGGTAATAAGTTGATCAGCACCAGTTGTATCTCCAGATCCACAATAACTATCTTGAGCAGGAGGGAAATCCCTACACAGAGTTCGTGCATTGATACGGTTTCCATTCCTTCCACTAGGAGCCATTTTCTAAACAATGGCATAAACTAGATTATTTTATGAATCAAAATACATAATTCCATACTTGTTAAACACTTTACATAAATTGAACTATTTATGGATATAATCCATAATCATAAAAAGAAAATGTTTTCTTTGAGGAAGTATGTACTCATAACCCTTCATAGTGGTTTGTAAATAAAATGAGAATTATCCTAAGCATATCCCCCAGGAGTATCGTAACCAAGAGTGCAGCAAGGCCCGTTGTCGTGCACCAGTTCCCGTTCGAGTCTAGCTCAAAGCGGTGTTTTCGGGTTTTACCCCTAGGTACATCTGTGCCAGAGCCGCCTCTACCTGCTCGTATCCAGATAGGGATGTATTGCTCGGAAAACTCATAACATCTCTATAATACCAAAATTCTAAGATGTTCTTCTATACTAATCCTCAAAGTCTATCTTTGGGCTATGTGCTCTAATCAGAGTTTATCTAAATCTAGCTTCCAAGGTTAGTACTAAACTGCCTCTGATACCAACTGTAACGCCCCGACCCCAGCTACCCAGAGCCAGTGCTTTACTTCGTAACATTGGCATGATCACAAAAGATCATGTCTCGGAAGACCGATTAGTTTAGTAGCCTTGGAAACACTAGATACAGTCATAAATGTTACATTACATCATAAAGTTAAAAACTAATAACAAAGTCTTCATAGTCCACACTCATATCCTCTTCTGACTATCCCGGCAGGTCATTCATAAAATACTTATTCACATCCTGGAAAATATTAAAACATTGAAAGGGGTGAGCTCAGATGCTCAGTAAGGATAACAATATTGCGGAAGCTTTCACAAATAAACATTAACATTTAAGGCAATGTATAACTAAAACAAAAGCCTTTTTAAACTTGAACTTCAGCATAATATGGCAAAAATAAAATTAAATAATTCCATTTACTTACTCACATGTATATTCTACTAGTCGAATAATCACATGAAATATCAATAACCACTTTCATAATGAGGGAATGTATAATGCCAGACATTCTGAAACATTTTGTCAAGGTCTCGTCCAAGACGTCTAAAATGATTAAGGCCTCGGCCAAAACCATAAAACAAATTGGGAAAGGGCCTCGGCCAATTCCACTTCTAGTTGTCTCATGAGACCTACCGATGCATCGAGGAGCTATAGCGGGCTCCACCCGTCACATATTAAGTCCAATACATTCCTCATATGAATAGGTTAAAACATAACATAAACCATAACATAATTGTATCACATAAAACATGCATAAAGGAAACACAAAATTTCCACATTTCAATCACAAGATATCAATACAACACATTGATATAATAAAAACGCTTTCAAAACCATTTTCAATACCAAAATAAAAGAAAGTTAAAACTTTGTATTTATTTTTCATTAAACAAAATGATGGCTTGTAGAGGAAGCTGAAACTCAAATAATGGTCACGGAGGCGGAGAAGTCGTTGTCGCCGCATAAGTACGGAAAGAAAAACATTCCCTTTTGTCGTTTGAAAAAACGCTTCATATAAAAAGATTCCTTTTGAATAAACGTAAATGTCAAAGGGGTTTATACACCGTATAAAAGAAAGTTTTGTATAAAACCAAATATGCCTCAATGAAAGGGGATTGAGATGAAGTCCTTAAAAAGATCATTTTTTTAAATAAAGTACATATATAATGTGTATTCACTATATGTACACATAAATAATGTACAAATACAATATAGGACATAATAATATCATGACATAATTTGAAAGTAGGAGATTAACCCAAAGAATGAAAATTGGGTTAAGAAATTCCCTTACCTCGTGTATGACTTGACTCAACCATTATTTAACCTCCTGAATAATAAACTAGAGTTAATATATACCTTATTAAGAACCATTTTTAATTTCATTATCCTTTTTATATCACTTATTACAATTTTATAAACATTATGTAATTATTTAAGTTAATAACGGTCGTTTTGTCGATCTTTGGTACTTGAGTCAACAATAAACTTCTTATAATTACAAGTTGTTTATGTGGTAGAATATCCATTATCTCCAGAATTATATTCATGATTTAGATGTCATATATATCATATATATCCAGTATATACATTCATTCATAATATTACGTAACATTTAGAGGTAAGAAATGAAATGCACCGTTCATGGAGACGGTAAGCCGTACGTACGCATGAACGCTACTTTCATTTCAATTTCATATTTAATGGAACTAAATCATAATGATATAAATTTATAATATAATTACAGTATAATATAGTGTATAATACCATTTACTCCATCCTTTATACATCCCACATATGACATTAACGATTCAAATCACTTTGAGGGGGCGGTAGTCCGCACTTCCTAAAATGAAATTATCGCGTTTTACCCATAATTGAAATCATAAAGTATGCCATAATTGAGAAATACAGAAGCATAAGTAAAACATAAACATATTATATATCATATATAAAAATAGTGACATCTTAATGGCCACCTTTTAAGGTGTTATATGAGTGTTGAACAATCATCGTTTCGTGAGGCAGAAATTCGCCATCAACAGAAACCGTATGTTCTTTAACCATTAGATGTAGGTGTGTGTAAGTGTAGCTCTAATCCTTCTTATAACAACATCCTAGTATATTTAGGATACTGGTGTTTTTACAAAAGAAATTAATAAAAAGAGTTTAGGGGGTTGGAGAAGAAAAATAAAACAAAACAACATTAGAGAAGACATTACCTCAAAATCGGGTAACTCTTTTTGATTTGAGACAAAGGATTCCTTGAGAAGAGTTCTGCCCAAATTGAGGCTTCTAGGAGTAAGAGGGGGAAGTTGGGAGAGTATTTGGGGAGATTTTGGCCGAGCAAAATGGCTTGAAGGTTTGAATAAGGTAGGAGAGGTTGGGGCCTTTTATAAGTGGAGAGGAGGGGCTCTTTTGGAAAGATTGAAATGTTACATTATTACACAATGCTTTTCGGATTATAAAGGTCCCAAACTTATATAATTCGTGGATAAGGTGATAAGGGTTATAAATCTACCCATCCAATAGTCTTTGGACAAGTGTAATCCTTGGATTTTGCATTATCTTCTCATTTTATTTAAATCGTTAAATAATGAGGTCATCGCTGCATCATAATTATGTCATAAATAATTTAATTTATATAATGTCTAAAAATTATAAAAAAAAATACTATGATGTAGAAAATCGTTTTAGCTTTCTAATGAATATTTATAGTTAAAATTTGGACTTTTGTAACCCCACTTAAAAACTGTTTTAGTAAAACAACTCATGTTTGTGTCAATTTAATTTTAACATTAAATAAATATATATTAATGTCATTTTCCAACCAAAGTGGCTCCATGGGGTCCCCAAGTTGACCCATGGGTTGTCGTGGTCGGCCATGACTCATCCAATAGGATTATGACAAGTGTCAAGCTCATATCATATTATTAAAACATTTTTTTTACCTTAAACTACACTAATTACCTCTAATCGCGATTAAGAACTTAAAAGTTACTATTCACCAAAAAATTATTTTATTCTCGTTGAACCACATTTTACTTCATAATGACAACCATGTATGTAGGATTTTTGAAAATCAAATCACAGAAGTGGTAATATTTCATTTTAATGAAAAAAATCAGTTTTTAACAACCACTTAGTGGTTTCACTATTCATCAAAAATTGAAGTTTTTTAGAATAAGGCCAAAATTTCACCCTAAGCTATAATTGATATTCCGAATTCAAAAATGATGTCTATTTTACAAAATTCAAAACATATAAGTTGAATTAATTAATTTTATAATTAATTCCTGCTATCACAGCAAATAGCGTGTTTTTAAGAAACAATTTATATCAAAAGATTGGCAGTTGTTTATGTCCAATTTCAATGTTAAATTAATTCTAATGACCACCATTGGATAAAATGGTAAAAATATATTATAATTATACTTTAAAACCACTAAATAGTATAATTTATCACAATAAATTATTTTTATTAAAAAAGTTGTTTTAAGTATTTTTCACTATTCATAAAAAAATTGGAAGTTCTCAGAAAGTTACAAAAAATTCAACTTAGGATAATTTTGATATTACGAATACAAAAATGAAGTCCATTTTGAAATATAAAATTTCTATAATTTTAAAAAGTGGTTATTACTATTCATAATGGCTACTTTGATTAGTCGCGGTGTTTTAGAACTCGAAGTTGCGTACAATGCAAGCTATTGCATTATTGAATGAGAAGCGTATCGTGGAAGCTCGGGGTGTTACATTCTCCCCTCCTTCAATAAATTGCAT
The DNA here is from genome assembly GCA_963277665.1 of Viscum album. NCBI lineage: Eukaryota > Viridiplantae > Streptophyta > Magnoliopsida > Santalales > Viscaceae > Viscum > Viscum album. The sequence goes on from OY728155.1 coordinate 882,878,579, forward strand.
CCTCGCAATTTGAAATTTTTCTTTTAAAGTAAATGGTTGAAAATATAAAATACCTTTGTGGAAAACCCACATCGGAAATAAGGTTAATAAATATATAACATTAAAAGAAAGCAAGATAAGTACAAAGGTCACCCGATATAGCCCATTCTAGGATTATATGAAAATATGGATATGGAGGAGAAACAAACCATCAAGGTCTGATGGAGAGTTATAGAAAACAGGATTAGGAGAAAGTTTAACCACAAGAAAATCACAAACTTGTGATTGGTTAAACGGTCATTGAATCCCTAGTTGGAAAAGTTAACCGACAACATTTTTGTTTTAAGTTACCTTTTATAATGTTGAGGAATTTATTTAGGAGATTTACTAAGAACGTAAGGGAATATACATACTTGTTATGTATACATTCATTCGTTAATAAATTTTTACCACAAACCCATATTTTACTCCAAATGGTAACGGAACTCAAAAATATTCTATTTATCCTAATTATATATGGTTCCAAATATTAACACATACCATTTAGATTAGTAAAACTATTTTGTAATAACCAGGGACTTCCTGTAGGCTAGTGGTAGGAAATAAAGGCCTATCACACTATGGTTGTGGGTTCGATTCCTGCAGCTTTGTCCGACGCGACGGGTTATGCCCCACCCTGCAGGTTGTCCTTTTCCTAAAACTATAGTATTATAATATTCCAAAAATAATCTTCAGAAATTCTTTAACCTTAAACAATACTATCCATGGTTCAACTTAATCCACTCCAACCTTTATAGTTATCCAAAATACCTCTATCCAGAATTTCTCTAAAAGGTCTCTTAATTCCAAAATCAATTTATCAGATTCCCCAAACAAAGTAAAGTTTCTCTTATTGTTACATACTAAAAATATGATTACCTTAATCATATTACCTTAATAAAAAAGTACTGCAGTACAATCTTTATATATATCACATTATTCTTATAACCAGAATATAATCCTTGAGTCCAAAAGCACCAATACATTAATTATTCCTCTTCAACTGTAGTCACAGCATAAGATTGGCCTTGATCCCTTGGCCTTTTCTGAGGTAAGTTTCCCTTACGCTTAGGGCATTCATTTGCATAATGACCCATTTCTCTACAATTTTAGCATTTAACATTGACAGCCTATTTCTTTCCCTTGCAATCATGAGCCTGGTGACCCTTTTCTCCACATTTATAACAAACTCCCATTCCTTTTAGGCAAGTACCAGGGTGATTCTTCCCACAATTATCACATAATGGAAAATCCTTCTTTCCCTTTTTCCCTTTATCTGTCTCTTGTTCCACCGTTCTCTTCTTCTCTTCCTTTACTTTGTTGTCATAAGACTTAGAGAATTCCTTTTCTGTCTTGATAGCACATGAGACAATATCTTCGTATGATGAGAAGGATTGTGATACTAAGGCTCGACGGAGAAATGGTTTTAACCCATCAAAGAAACGATCAATCATACTCCTTGGGTTACGTATATAATCGTCAGCATGCCTCGCTAACCTTGTAAAGTTAGCCTCATACTTTGCGACATTCTCATCCTCCTTCTGCCTCAGACTCAGAAATTGCCTTTCCATATCTGCTCGATGGTCACGAGGAAAGTATTTTTCTATGAAAATCTCTTTGAACTCCCTCCATTACATATTTGATACGTCATCATCTTCCTTTGTGTTTCAAATCAGCGACCACCACTGATCGGCATCTCCAGTGAGGCGGTAATCTGCCATGACAACCTTCTCCCTTTCACTACTCCCCAAGGCAGGGAATATTTTCTCTAAGGAATTTATCCATTGCTCAGCTACTATAGGATTTGTACTCCCATTGAAGGTTGGTGGTTGTTGCCTCATGAATCGATCTAGCATTGATCCTCCACGTTGCGGATCAGGGTGCTCCATACGAGTAAGGTTATTATTCATAACCTGAGTGAGTTGTCCCAGTATGGTAATAAGTTGATCAACACCAGTTGTATCTCCAGATCCACAATAATTATCTTGAGCAGGAGAGAAATCCCTACACAGAGTTCGTGCATTGATACAGTTTCCATTCCTTCCACTAGGCTCCATTTCTAAACAATGGCATAAACTAGATTAGTTTATGAATCAAAATACATAATTCCATACTTGTTAAACACTTTACATAAATTGAACTATTTATGGATATAATCAATAATCATAAAAAGAAAATGTTTTCTTTGAGGAAGTATGTACTCATAACCCTTCATAGTGGTTTGTAAATAAAATGAGAATTATCCTAAGCATATCCCCCGGGAGTATCGTAACCAAGAGTGCAGCAAGGCCCGTTGTCGTGCACCAGTTCCCGTTCGAGTCTAGCTCAAAGCGGTGTTTTCGGGTTTTACCCCTAGGTACATCTGTGCTAGAGCCGCCTCTACCTGCTCATATCCAGATAGGGATGTATTGCTCGGAAAACTCATAACATCTCTATAATACCAAAATTCTAGGAAGTTCTTCTATACTAATCCTCAAAGTCTATCTTTGGGCTATGTGCTCTAATCAGAGTTTATCTAAATCTAGTTTCCAAGGTCAGTACTAAACTGCCTCTGATACCAACTGTAACGCCCCGACCCCAGCTACCCTGAGCTGGTGCGTTACTTCGTAACATTGGCATGATCACAAAAGATCAAGTCTCGAAAGACCGATTAGTTTAGTAGCCTTGGAAACACTAGATACAGTCATAAATGTTACATTACATCATAAAGTGAAAAACTAATAACAAAGTCTTCATAGTCCACACTCATATCCTCTTCTGACTATCCCTGCAGGTCATTCATAAAATACTTCTTCACATCCTGGAAAATATTAAAACATTGAAAGGGGTGAGCTCAGATGCTCAGTAAGGATAACAATATTGCGGAAGCTTTAATAAATAAACATTAACATTTAAGGCAATGTATAACTAAAACAAAAGCCTTTTTAAACTTGAACTTCAGCATAATATGGAAAAAATAAAATTAAATAATGCCATTTACTTACTCACATGTATATTCTACTAGTCGAATAATCACATGAAATATCAATAACCACTTTCATAATGAGGGAATGTATAATGCCAGACATTCTGAAACATTTTGTCAAGGCCTCGGCCAAGACGTCTAAAATGATTAAGGCCTCGGCCAAAACCATAAAACAAATTGGGAAAGGGCCTCGGCCAATTCCACTTCTAGTTGTCTCATGAGACCTACCGATGCATCGAGGAGCTATAGCGGGCTCCACCCGTCACATATTAAGTCCAATAGATTCCTCATATGAATAGGTTTAAACATAACATAAACCATAACATAATTGTATCACATAAAACATGCATAAAGGAAACACAACATTTGCACATTTCAATCACAAGATATCAATACAACACATTGATTTAATAAAAACACTTTCAAAACCATTTTCAATACCAAAATAAAAGAAAGTTAAAACTTTGTATTTATTTTTCATTAAAAAAAATGATGGCTTGTAGAGGAAGCCGAAACTCAAATAATGGTCACGGAGGCGGAGAAGTCGTTGTCGCCGCATAAGTACGGAAAGAAAAACATTCCCTTTTGTCATTTGAAAAAACTCTTCATATAAAAAGATTCCTTTTGAATAAACGTAAAAGTCAAAGGGGTTTATACACCGTATAAAAGAAAGTTTTGTATAAAACCAAATATGCCTCAATGAAAGGGGATTGAGATGAAGTCCTTAAAAAGATCATTTTTTTTAAATAAAGTACATCTATAATGTGTATTCACTATAAGTACACATAAATAATTTACAAATACAATATAGGACATAATAATATCATGACATAATTTGAAAGTAGGATATTAACCCAAAGAATGAAAATTGGGTTAAGAAATTCCCTTACCTCGTGTATGACTTGACTCAACCTTTCTTTAAACTCCTGAATAATAAACTAGAGTTAATATATAACTTATTAAGAACCATTTTTAATTTCATTATCCTTTTTATATCACTTATTACAATGTTATGAACATTATGTAATTATTTAGGTTAATAACGGTCATTTTGTCGATCTTTGGTACTTGAGTCAACAATAAACTTCTTATAATTACAAGTTGTTTATGGGGTAGAATATCCATTATCTCCAGAATTATATTCATGATTTATATGTCATATATATCATATATATCCAGTATATACATTCATTCATAATGTTACGAAACATTTAGAGGTAAGAAATGAAATGCACCGTTCATGGAGACGGTAAGCCGTACGTACACATGAACGCTACTTTCATTTCAATTTCATATTTAATGGAACTAAATCATAATGATATAAATGTATAATATAATTCCCGTATAATATAGTGTATAATACCATTTACTCCATCCTTTATACATCCCACATATGGCATTAACGATTCAAATCACTTTGAGGGGGTGGTAGTCTGCACTTCCTAAAATGAAATTATCGCATTTTACCCATAATGGAAATCATAAAGTATGCCATAAATGAGAAATACATAAGCATAAGTAAAACATAAACATATTATATATCATATATAAAAATAGTGACATCTTAATGGCCACCTTTGACGGTGTTATATGAGTGTTGAACAATCATGGTTTCGTGAGGCAGAAATTTTCCATCCACAGAAACCGTATGTTCATTAACCATTATATGTAGGTGTGTGTAAGTGTAGCTCGAATCCTTCTTATAACAACATCCTAGTATATTTAGGATACTGGTGGTTTTACAAAAGAAATTAATAAAAAGAGTTTAGGGGGTTGGAGAAGAAAAATAAAACAAAACAACATTAGAGAAGACATTACCTCAAAATCGGGTAACTCTTTTTGATTTGAGCCAAAGGCTTCCTTGAGAAGAGTTCTGCCCAAAGTGAGGCTTCTAGGAGTAATAGGGGGAAGTTGGGAGAGTATTTGGGGAGAGTTTGGCCGAGCCAAATGGCTTGAAGGTTTGAATAAGGTAGGAGAGGTGGGGGCCTTTTATAAGTGGAGAGGAGGGGCTCTTTTGGAAAGATTGAAATGTTACATTATTACACAATGAATTTCGGATTCTAAAGGTCCCACACATATATAATTCGTGGCTAAGGTGATAAGGGTTCGAAATCTTCCCATCCAATAGTCTTTGGACAAGTGTAAGCCTTGGATTTTTCATTATCTTCTCATATTATTTAAATCGTTAAATAATGAGGTCATTGCTGCATCATAATTATGTCATAAATAATTTAATTTATATAATGTCTAAAAATTATAAAAAAAAATACTATGATGTATAAAATCTTTTTAGATTTCTAATGAATATTTATAGTCAAAATTTGGACTTGTGTAACCCCACTTAAAAACTGTTTTAGTAAAACAACTCATGTTTGTGTCAATTTAATTTTAACATTAAATAAATATATATTAATGTCATTTTCCAACCAAAGTGGCTCCATGGGGTCCCCAAGTTGACCCATGGGTTTTCTTGGTCGGCCATGACTCATCCAATAGGAGTAGGACAAGTGTCAAGCTCATATAATATTATTAAAACATTGTTTTTACCTTAAACTACACTAATTACCTCTAATCGCGATTAAGAACTTAAAAGTTACTATTCACCAAAAAATTATTTTAATCTCATTGAACCACATTTTAATTCTTAATGACAACCATGTATGACGTATTTTTGAAAATCAAATCACAGAAGTGGTAATATTTCATTTTAACGAAAAAAATCAGTTTTTAACAACCACTTAGTGGTTTCACTATTCATCAAAAATTGAAGTTTTTTAGAATAAGGCCAAAATTTCACCCTAAGCTATAATTGATATTCCGAATTCAAAAATGATGTCTATTTTACAAAATTACAAACATATAAGTTGCATTAATTAATTTTATAATTAATTCCTGCTATCACAGCAAATAGCGTGTTTTTAAGAAACAATTTGTATCAAAATATTGGCAATTGTTTATGTCCAATTTCAATGTTAAATTAATTATAATGACCAACATTGGATAAAATGGTAAAAATATATTATAATTATACATTAAAACCACTAAATAGTATAATTTATCACAATAAATTATTTTTATTAAAAAGGTTGTTTTAAGTATTTTTCACTATTCATAAAAAAATTGGAAGTTCTCAGAAAGTTACAAAAAATTCAACATAGGATAATTTCGATATTACGAATACAAAAATGAAGTCCATTTTGAAATATAAAATTTCTATAATTTTAAAAATTGGTTATTACTATTCATAACGGCTACTTTGATTAGTCGCGGTGTTTTAGAACTCGAAGTTGCGTACAATGCAAGCTATTGCATTATTGAATGAGAAGCGTATCATGGAAGCTCGGGGTGTTACATTCTCCCCTCCTTCAATAAATTGCGTCCTCGCAATTTGAAATTTTTCTTTGAAAGTAAAAGGGTTAAAATATAAAATACCTTTGTGGAAAACCCACATCGGAAATAAGGTTAATAAATATATAACATTAAAAGAAAGCAAGATAAGTACAAAGGTCACCCGATATAGCCCATTCTAGGATTATATGAAAATATGGATATGGAGGAGAAACAAACCATCAAGGTCTGATGGAGAGTTATAGAAAACAGGATTAGGAGAAAGTTTAACCACAAGAAAATCACAAACTTTTGATTGGTTAAACGGTCATTGAATCCCTAGTTGGAAAAGTTAACCGACAACATTTTTGTTTTAAGTTACCTTTTATAATGTTCAGGAATTTATTTAGGAGATTTAATAAAAACGTAAGGGAATATACATACTTTTTATGTATACTTTCATTAGTTAATAAATTTTTACCACAAACCCATCTTTTACTCCAAATGGTAATGGAACTCAAAAATATTCTATTTATCCTAATTATATAAGGTTCCAAATATTAACACATACCATTTAGTTTAGTAAAACTATTTTGTAATAACCAGGGACTTCCTGTAGGCTAGTGGTAGGAAATAAAGGCATGTCGCACTATGGTTGTGGGTTCGGTTCCTGCAGCTTTGTCCGACGCGACGGGTTATGCCCCACCCTGCAGGTTGTCCTTTTCCTAAAACTATAGTATTATAATATTCCAAAAATAATCTTCAGAAATGCTTTAACCTTAAACAATACTATCCATGGTTCAACTCAATCCTCTCCAACCTTTATAGTTATCCAAAATACCTCTATCCAGAATTTCTCTAAAAGGTCTCTTAATTCCAAAATCAATTTATCAGATTCCCCAAACAAAGTAAAGTTTCTCTTATTGTTACATACTAAAAATATGATTACCTTAATCATATTACCTTAATCAAAAAGTACTGCAGTACAATATTTATATATATCACATTATTCTTATAACCAGAATATAATCCTTGAGTCCAAAAGCACCAATACATTAATTATTCCGCTTCAACTGTAGTCACAACATAAGATTGGCCTTGACACCTTGGCCTTTTCTGAGGTAAGTTTCCCTGACACTTAGTGCATTCATTTTCATAATGACCCATTTCTCTACAATTGTAGCATTCAACTTTGACAGCCTCTTTCTTTCCCTTGCAATCACGAGCCTGGTGACCCTTTTCTCCACATTTATAACAAACTCCCATTCCTTTTAGGCAAGTACCAGGGTGATTCTTCCCACAATTATCACATAATGGAAAATCCGTCTTTCCCTTTTTCCCTTTATCTGTCTCTTGTTCCACCGTTCTCTTCTTCTCTTGCTTTACTTTGTTGTCATAAGACTTAGAGAATTCCTTTTCTGTCTTGATAGCACATGATACAATATCGTCGTATGATGAGAAGGATTGTGATACTAAGGCTCGATGGAGAAATGGTTTTAACCCATCAAAGAAACGATCAATCTTACTCCTTGGGTTACATATATAATCGGCAGCATGCCTCGCTAACCTTGTAAAGTTAGCCTCATACTTTGCGACATTCTCATCCTCCTTCTGCCTCAGACTCAGAAATTGCCTTTCCATATCTGCTCGATGGTCACGAGGAAAGTATTTTTCTAAGAAAATCTGTTTGAACTCCCTCCATTCCATATTCGATACGTCATCATCTTCCTTTGTGTTTCGAATCCGCGACCACCACTGATCGGCATCTCCAGTGAGGCGGTAAACTGCCATGACAACCTTTTCCCTTTCACTACTCCCCAAGGCATGGAATATTTTCTCTAAGGAATTTATCCATTGCTCAGCTACTATAGGATTTGTACTCCCATTTAAGGTTGGTGGTTGTTGCCTCATGAATCGATCTAGCATTGATCCTCCACGTTGCGGATCAGGGTGCTCCATACGAGTAAGGTTATTATTCATAACCTGAGTGAGTTGTCCCAGTATGGTAATAAGTTGATCAGCACCAGTTGTATCTCCAGATCCACAATAATTGTCTTGAGCAGGAGGGCAATCCCTACACAGAGTTCGTGCATTGATACGGTTTCCATTCCTTCGACTAGGTGCCATTTCTAAACAATGGCATAAACTGGATTAGTTTATGAATCAAAATACATAATTCCATACTTGTTAAACACTTTACATAAATTGAACTATTTATGGATATAATCCATAATCATAAAAAGAAAATGTTTTCTTTGAGGAAGTATGTACTCATAACCCTTCATAGTGGTTTGTAAATAAAATTAGAATTATCCTAAGCATATCCCCCGGGAGTATCGTAACCAAGAGTGCAGCAAGGCCCGTTGTCGTGCACCAGTTCCCGTTCGAGTCTAGCTCAAAGCGGTGTTTTTGAGTTTTACCCCTAGGTACATCTGTGCTAGAGCCGCCTCTACCTGCTCGTATCCAGATAGGGATATATTGCTCGGAAAACTCATAACATCTCTATAATACCAAAATTCTAGGAAGTTCTTCTATACTAATCCTCAAAGTCTATCTTTGGGCTCTGTGCTCTAATCAGAGTTTATCTAAATCTAGCTTCCAAGGTTAGTACTAAACTGCCTCTGATACCAACTGTAACGCCCCGACCCCAGCTACCCAGAGCCGGTGCGTTACTTCGTAACATTGGCATGATCACAAAAGATCAAGTCTCAAAAGACCGATTAGTTTAGTAGCCTTGGAAACACTAGATACAGTCATAAATGTTACATTACATCATAAAGTGAAAAACTAATAACAAAGTCTTCATAGTCCACACTCATATCCTCTTCTGACTATCCCTGCAGGTCATTCAAAAAATACTTCTTCACATCCTGGAAAATATTAAAACATTGAAAGGGGTGAGCTCAGATGCTCAGTAATGAAAACAATATTGCGGAAGCTTTCATAAATAAACATTAACATTTAAGGCAATGTATAACTAAAACAAAAGCCTTTTTAAACTTGAACTTCAGAATAATATGGAAAAAATAAAATTAAATAATGCCATTTACTTACTCACATGTATATTCTACAAGTCGAATAATCACATGAAATATCAATAACCACCTTCATAATGAGGGAATGTATAATGCCAGACATTCTGAAACATTTTGTCAAGGCCTCGGCCAAGACGTCTAAAATGATTAAGGCCTCGGCCAAAACCATAAAACAAATTGGGAAAGGGCCTCGGCCAATTCCACTTCTAGTTGTCTCATGAGACCTACCGATGCATCGAGGAGCTATAGCGGGCTCCACCCGTCACATATTAAGTCCAATATATTCCTCATATGAATAGGTTTAAACATAACATAAACCATAACATAATCGTATCACATAAAACATGCATAAAGGAAACACAACATTTCCACATTTCAATCACAAGATATCAATACAACACATTGATATAATAAAAACGCTTTCAAAATCATTTTCAATACCAAAATAAAAGAAAGTTAAAACTTTTTATTTATTTTTCATTAAAAAAAATGATGGCTTGTAGAGGAAGCCGAAACTCAAATAATGGTCACGGAGGCGGAGAAGTCGTTGTCGCCGCATAAGTACGGAAAGAAAAACATTCCCTTTTGTCGTTTAGAAAAACTCTTCATATAAAAAGATTCCTTTTGAATAAACGTAAAAGTCAAAGGGGTTTATACACCGTATAAAAGAAAGTTTTGTATAAAACTAAATATGCCTCAATGAAAGGGGATTGAGATGAAGTCCTTAAAAAGATCATTTTTTTAAATAAAGTACTTCTATAATGTGTATTCACTATAATTACACATAAATAATGTACAAATACTATATAGGACATAATAATATCACGAAATAATTTGAAAGTAGGAGATTAACCCAAAGAATGAAAATTGGGTTAAGAAATTCCCTTACCTCGTGTCTGACTTGACTCAACCGTTCTTTAACCTCCTGAATAATAAACTAGAGTTAATATATACCTTATTAAGAACCATTTTTAATTTCATTATCCTTTTTATATCACTTATTACAATGTTATGAACATTATGTAATTATTTAAGTTAATAACGGTCGTTTTGTCGATCTTTGGTACTTGAGTCAACAATAAACTTCTTATAATTACAAGTTGTTTATGTGGTAGAATATCCATTATCACCAGAATTATATTCATGATTTAGATGTCATATATATCATATATATCTAGTATATACATTCATTCATAATATTACGTAACATTTAGAGGTAAGAAATGAAATGCACCGTTCATGGAGACGGTAAGCCGTGCGTACGCATGAACGCTACTTTCATTTCAATTTCATATTTAATGGAACTAAGTCATAATGATATAAATGTATAATATAATTCCAGTATAACATAGTGTATAATACCATTTACTACATCCTTTATACATCCCACATATGGCATTAACGATTCAAATCACTTTGAGGGGGCGGTAGTCCGCACTTCCTAAAATGAAATTATCGCGTTTTACCTATAATGGAAATCATAAAGTATGCCATAAATGAGAAATACAGAAGCATAAGTAAAAACTAAACATATTATATATCATATATAAAAATAGTGACATCTTAATGGCCACCTTTGAAGGTGTTATATGAGTGTTGAACAATCATCGTTTCGTGAGGCAGAAATTCGCCATCCACAGAAACCGTATGTTCTTTAACCATTAGATGTAGGTGTGTGTAAGTGTAGCTCGAATAATTATTATAAAAACATCCTAGTATATTTAGGATACTGGTGTTCTTACAAAATATATGAATAAAAAGAGTTTAGGGGGTTGGAGAAGAAAAATAAAACAAAACAACATTAGAGAAGACATTACCTCAAAATCGGGTAACTCTTTTTGATTTGAGCCAAAGGCTTCCTTGAGAAGAGTTCTGCCCAAAGTGAGGATTATAGGAGTAAGAGGGGGAAGTTGGGAGAGTATTTGGGAATAGGATGGCCGAGCCAAATGGCTTTAAGGTTTGAATAAGGTAGGAGAGGTGGGGGCCTTTTATAATTGGAGAGGAGGGGCTCTTTTGGAAAGATTGAAATGTTACATTATTACACAATGCTTTTCGGATTATAAAGGTCCCACACTTATATAATTCGTGGATAAGGTGATAAGGGTTCGAAATCTACCCATCCAATAGTCTTTGGACAAGTTTAAGCCTTGGATTTTGCATTATCTTCTCATTTTATTTAAATCGTTAAATAATGAGGTCATCGCTGCATCATAATTATGTCATAAATAATTTAATTTATATAATGTCTAAAGATTATAAAAAAAAATACTATGATGTTGGAAATCTTTTTATCTTTATAATGAATATTTATAGTTAAAATTTGGACTTGTGTATCCCCACTTAAAAACTGTTTTAGTAAAACAACTCATGTTTGTGTCAATTTAATTTTAACTTTAAATAAATATATATTAATGTCATTTTCCAACCAAAGTGGCTCAATGGGGTCCCCAAGTTGACCCATGGGTTGTCTTGGTCGGCTATGACTCATACAATAGGAGTAGGACAAGTTTCAAGCTCATATCATATTATTAAAACATTGTTTTTACCTTAAACTACACTAATTACCTCTAATCGTGATTAAGAACCTAAAAGTTACTATTCACCAAAAAATTATTTTAATCTCGTTGAACCACATTTTACTTATTAATGACAACCATGTATGTTGGATTTTTGAAATTCAAATCACAGAAGTGGTAATATTTCATTTTAACGAAAAAAATCAGTTTTTAACAACCACTTAGTGGTTTCACTATTCATCAAAAATTGAAGTTTTTTAGAATAAGGCCAAAATTTCACCCCAAGCTATAATTGATATTCCGAATTCAAAAATTATGTCTATTTTTCAAAATTCCAAACATATAAGTTGCATTAATTAATTTTATAATTAATTCCGGCTGTCACAGCAAATAGCGTGTTTTTAAGAAACATTTTATATCAAAAGATTGGCAATTGTTTATGTCCAATTTCAATGTTAAATTAATTCTAATGACCACCATTGGATAAAATGGTAAAAATATATTATAATTATACTTTAAAACCACTAAATATTATAATTTATCACAATAAATTATTTTTATTAAAAAGTTGTTTTAAGTATTTTTCACTATTCATAAAAAAATTGGAAGTTCTCAGAAAGTTACAAAAAATTCAACTTAGGATAATTTCGATATTACGAATACAAAAATGAAGTCCATTTTGAAATATAAAATTTCTATAATTTTAAAAAGTGGTTACTACTATTAATAATGGCTACTTTGATTAGTCGCGGTGTTTTAGAACTCGAAGTTGCGTACAATGCAAGCTATTGCATTATTGAATGAGAAGCTTATCGTGGAAGCTCGGGGTGTTACAGGATGTGTTAGATTTAATAATGTTATTCATGAAATTAAAAAAATTATTTTTTAATTTGTGTATTCAAATTAAATATTTGTCTCATTTATATATCTGATTTATGAAGACTTATAAACTAACCGGTCTATTTAGATGAGTTTCCTTCTACCGTATTCCAATGTAATGGTAGTTAGCACCTGATCTAGGTTTCTAGAGTCAGGGATCTAAAAAACATCCAAGAAAATAACACATGGTGTAAAAATTCCCATAACGGATAAGGTTTAATCCTTAATACCAAACATGATATCTCATGATACTAAAGGTATACCCAATGCATTGAGCTATTTTTTGGTGCTACCATACAAAGGAATTCAGGATTTATGTTTTCTATAGAATTTAAATTAGTCTTACAGAATAAAAATAATAATTACTCATAGAATGAAATGCATTGTATAATCATATAACATATCACAATCAAAATAAAAATTCATAATGAAGTAATTTTAGTGATGAACATATGACATGTATTACCCCATAAAATTTAGGGATAATGGGATAGGTAAATATCTAAGTGATATATATAAAATATTTTAAAAATTCCATAAAATTATATGTTGTTATCTGAGATAAATATAAATTCTTTTAAAAAGAATAAAAAAACTCTTCAGGGAAATAACATTTCCACATTAAAAATCACTATTGAAAATAAAAAATTCACAAAGTGGTGTGGAAGTACATTTTATTGAAAATAAATTGTAATATTATAGAGGAATATTCATGGAAAGGATGTTGGAAAATACTCTTGATGCCGTACATTTTAAAACAATGATTCCTTTTTTAATTTTGGAAAAAAGTCAAGAAGTGCATAATTTAGAAAACTATAAGAAGAATAAATTTATACCATTTTGTTTAAAAATAAAAAAGGAAAAAATTATGGGAATTATTAAATTTCATAAGAATATTTTTAAAATTTATTAATCCTTTTATATTATATTTTATCTTTTTATATTATTTACATAAATAATTAATTTCATATTGGATGTTTTAACAATAAAGGACTCATATGTCCAAAATCACTTGGATAAGTTCACTAGGATGGAATAAATTATTAATTAATCATATATATATAATGGTAATAATGATATAATTATATATTTTATACACAAGTTAAACTTTTAAAACCAACCAGGAAACATGGTTATGAAAAATTATTTACATTACAATCATATAGTTGATAGGTCTTAAATTCACATGAGTAACATTTCTAATTTTCAATGATCATGATGGAAATAAACTAAGTGTTATTTTAACATTAAAAGATGATAATTATATCATAAACATCTTATTTTTTATTTAAATACTCCATAAGTATAATATCCATGATATGTAGTAGTAAAAACGAATCACATTATTTTGTGAGGTAGTAGTCCTCCATACACACGAACGACCTTATCATTTACACAAAGGATGGTAAGGTAGTAAATTATATAATATATTTATTTTAGATAATTATTCATATATCATTAATATAATATATCTACATAAAATTCATTATTACTACCTTATATGTAAATCTTAAGTCAAAAATAAATCACATTGCTTTGGGAGGCGACAGTCCGCAGTACACACGAGCGAAATTATTATATTCTCTATGGAATAGAACGTAAAAAAGAAATATGTGATATTATAATCCTAGAATTATTATTATTTAATTAATGTAATATATAGACTTTAAATACATCATTAAACCCATCCATGATAGGTGGTGACGAAAAATATACTATATCGGTTTGTGAGGCTGTTGTTCATCATACACATGATAAATGATTTCATTTACCATTTTAGGGAGGAGGTGATGGGTTTTCTTTCATGAAATACGTATAAAAAATATAATTATATAGAATATAATATGGTTTCTATATCATAATTTTTTGGTAATACTATAATGAGGTGGAAGATGAAATAAAATAAAAATCTCGATTAAAGACGTTACCTATTATAATGAAAACATATTTAGGTTTTCACTAAAAGCCTTCCTTGGATGGATTTATGATCCGAATAAGTTTATATGATGATGTGAGTGAATCAAGGAATTTATTTGAATTTTTATTTTTCAAAAAAAAAATATTTTAATGTGTTGAATGTTGAAGAGATGGGGTGGCATTTTATAAGCTGTGGATATGACACTTGTGGATGTTTTCAAAAGACAGAATTCCACCCACATTTTTATCATTATTAAAGGGTGTAAAATGGTCCATTTTATAACCATATAATATATAAGGTCTAAATATTACCATAAAATATAAATTATATGTTTCTTGGGTATATCTTAACTCATATATCTTTTATTTATCCCCCGGTAAAACTATTTTTCGTTAACCACAATTATTTTTTTTCTATTTTATCAATTCATTACGGTCAAAAGTATTGTTGAAAATATTATATAAATAGACAATTATTAATATAATTTTAAAATCCATTTTTCTGAATTACATCCTAGAATAAAAAATTTTTAATTTAAATAAAAACCTAGAGACTGGCTGAAAAAGAAGGTTACCAAAGAGAATCTTTTTAGAAGTAAGGTATTTTTTAGTATCAAAATTCAATATGAAATTTAATAAAATAACCTAAATTTGAATAATAAATATATAATTGAACTAATTTTACTTTTAAAACCACATTACAATAAAATAGTACTTGTTAAATCTTTATAAAAATACAGTTTATAATTAAAATCAGTATTTTTCACTATTCATAGAAAAAGTGAACCATTCAAAATATCAAAAAAATTATCCATAAGATAATTTTGAAATAAATATATCCAAAATGAAGTTTATTTTTTAATTTAAATTTCCTATATTTAGTGAAAAGTTTTTTTAAATTATATTTATAAAGCGCAATTAAACAACCTTTAATAAAGAAACAATTTTTCATAGAATATTTAATTTTCTTTCAAATGATTATTATTTTTTTGTAAAAAATAGATAAAAATTTAATTTGTAGTATAAATGTGTAAAACAAATAATTTTCATATTTTACTATGTATTATTCATACCCCCGCACATAACATCTAGATCACAATAGACACGATTCAAGAATAATATTTTAATAGTGTCATGTTTCGTTTAAACCCGGTGTTTAATGCAATAAAAGATATTAAAGATGATGAATTTTTTTAAAAAAAATATCTCATAAATACCTATGTTGTTACATTATACCCCCCGTAAAAAATTTAGTAATCATAATTTTAACTTCTACTCTATAATCAAGATTCTGATATTTCAAAATTTTGTTGTGGAAAACTCATATTGTAAAATGTTTAAAAAAATATTATCTTAAAAGGAGGGAAAGGAAAAAATGAAGGTAATTACATAACTAAGTTTCCATATAGGGTAACTGTAGTAGGAACTAAAAATATGAAGCCATATGAAAAGTGTAAATATTATTGGAGAGTGTTCATGGTCAATGATCACAATAAGGTTAATAAATATGAGAAATTCATAAAAAAACAAAATAATAAATTTGTGATGAATTAAAAGACCACTGATTCATTAGATATGAAGATAATAGAAGGAATTTTTTATTTCAATATCCTTTTCCTATATTTCATGTAATATTTTAAGATATATACTATGACTAAGGGGAATATACTTTTTAGATTAAAAATATTTCATCCTTTAACAAATTGCCACAAAAATCTTATCTTTTCCTCAAAACGATGAGCATTCAAGATGAATTTTTCATGACTGATGCACTAAAATAAACTTCAATAATATCACATAATACACAAAATAAAATCATTATATTTATCTTATATTTATTAAAATTTTAATGATTAGAAAAATCTTAGATATTTCAAAAAATGAATCAGAATATATCAATATCTATAATTCAATAATTAAACTAAAGGGTCAAAATGGATCAATCATTAAATAATTAACCATATACCCCATATAACCTAGATAATATCCACATGAAATAAGGTTTTAACCTTAATTTTTATCTAATACCCTTCAATTTACATCTCAAAAAAACAGAATAGAAATTTTCCAAAAATAACACTATACATTAAAACTAAAGTTCATAAATAGGTAAACCCAAGAAAACATATCATTAAATGAAATTAATCACCTCAAAAATATTTGATAACATAATATTTATTTACAAAAAAGTTTTTGAAAATGAAATTCCAAACTAAACAATAGATCGTGTAGGCCAGTTGTAGGTACCACACCCTTATCATCCTTCTGCTACGGTTAAAACGTCGTGGCCTTATTGGACATGATGAGTTATCACTCAACATATTGCTTAACATTTTTCATAAAATAATAAAACACATATATCATAATCACATTCAATATTAACTATGATCATATAATATTAAAAATTATATTAATAACATCTTCAAAAAAATACATTATTAATTAAATTAAATTTTTAACTACTATGGTTTTCTACATAACTTGTTATTCTAAAAAAATTATAAATTTTAATTGAATATTATTACCTCAACATCAATCATATATACAATATTATATTATCATAAATTATTTTTTCTATAGAGTATCCTCCAATGGTCTGAAGGCCTTCATTTTTTATTGATTTTTGATAATCCACCTTTGAAGGGGTGAGGTGGAACCCTTACAAGGCTCGTAGGCGTATTATATGACCCATAGGACTTAGAGTAATTAGTTGACCATAGGAATTAAACATTTCATACAACCTAGACTAACTAATTATAATTTATCCTCCTCAACATCTTTATCATTAAAACAACTCTCCACATTTGCATGGCTGTTCAGATAGGCTTTCCCGTGCATGCACAGGCTAGTCCGGATGGCAGGTTCCATACTCTTTCATTATTGAAATCTGTTTAGCTTCAAATATGGTGAAAGATCCTTTCTCACCATCCTTCTTAATCTTGTTCCATATAGATTTTCTTATTTGAATCTAAACTTATGGTGGACCGAAGGTATTAATGTGGCCTGAAGGACTTGAGTTGGCCCAAATCCCATACTGACCTGAAGGCTTGTGTGGCTCAAATGCCTTAAAGGACCTGGGGATCAAATAGATGGCCCGGAGGTCCAAATGGTGCAATATTCCCAACTGCTATAGTGCCAAAAATTTCGTGCTACAGTACATTCTAGATTACTGCGACAATACTTCTATAGTTCCCGCTACAGTAGTACTATAGTACCTAGAAATTATGCCTCCTCATGGATTTGATCTTGGGTCTTCTGGATGCACTTAAGGAGTCCTCACCAACCAAACTGAGGCTCACGTGCTTCCATATAGTATCACCTTACCATTAAATTACATTTCTAGTCCATAGTAACTATTTAATGTATTCTTGATAATCATTAAACAAAACTATTATATAATAATACATAAATGTTTCATAATTCTTATATAATACCATCTATAATAAAAAAAATACTACAACATAATTCTTGAATCCTAATACATAATTACTTTAACCCATTAACTTTAATGATTTCCCAAGAATTAGTCCTTCCATGATCTAGGAGTTAATACTTGGATTAGGGTATTGACATGGATAATGTCCAGGTTATCCTCATTTATAAAATTGAATTTTAAATGGTACATTATAATGAAGTTTATTTCCTTACATTGACCTATTCATTATAATATAAATTTAATTTCTTTAATCCCTTATTTTATTCAAATAAAAAAACATGTAGTACATTAATATATTTTGTAATGTTCTTCTTCCTACATTTTTGGAATGTAGGAAATTTAATTTCTTTTCTATGTTATCCTCATCACCTAAACATCCTTGAGACACCATATTTCTTTTCATTTGTGGGTTTTGAAATTCAACTATATTCCATTTATTAATTGTAATTTGGAATGGCTTATTTTACATGATCACAAGATTTATAACTTCTATTCCCATTAAGTTAAGTATCACTTTTGGTAATTCATTAAATTTACAATCACAATGGTTGTTGTAATGATTTATTATATT
Organism: Viscum album; assembly: GCA_963277665.1. Lineage (NCBI taxonomy): Eukaryota > Viridiplantae > Streptophyta > Magnoliopsida > Santalales > Viscaceae > Viscum > Viscum album. The sequence continues at coordinate 882,897,243 of OY728155.1, forward strand.
TCCATATATTTACTAAGGATAAAATAAAAATTTTATAATTCATTAAAAAAACAAATTAAAACTTATAAACCCAAAGGAACAAGTTATAAATGATAGGTATTCACTAAATTATGTTCCCCAAGGTTTCAATATACTGTATCAATGGTAATGTTTCATATTATATTTTATGTCCCACAATTATTTTAATCCCCTAACAATGAATCATAATGAGTTGGTGAATTTCCTAAGATATCCCTTAGGATTGTCATACTAGGTTCAAAGTAAGGTCTGTTTTCATAAACCAGGCAACGATTGAGTCAAGATGAACATGCCTATTTTAGAGTTTTTACTTCTAGGTACATCAGCTATAGAAACTTGTCCACTTGTTGTATGAACACATTGATGTAATTTCATTAAAACCATTGGCTCTATACATCACCAGTATTCTAGGATATTTTTTGATATTTAGAACTATCCTTAGACTCAACCCTGTTGTTCTCACTAATGGTTTATAATAATCATTTACAAATGATAATTAAACCATTAACCAGATACAAAATATAGAAACTTAAGACATTTTTCATATTTTAATAAACAATTATTAAAAATAAAAATCCTTTAATAAAACATAAGGATCATAAATTCACAGTGTCTTTGGAAAACTAGGATTATTGTACATCAAAAGAAATATAAAATATGTAATCCTTATTTAATTAACCATAAAGAGATCTTAAAATTCCTATGATATTCTAAAACTGAATAGGATTACCTAGGTAATATATAAAGAATAGGATGAGCTAAAATTCATTATAAGGGAATAAACATAACAAGAAAACACAAAATGTGAGTCAAGAGTATAACATGATATCATAAAAGTAAAGGCACATGAGTGAACACATGGGAGAATAACATAAAAAAATGGCATCATAAGATTATGGAATCATAGGAAATGTTGAAACAACATATAACATGATATAAAAATGAGTCATTGATAACATCCAAGAGAATATCAAATGGTGGGAAATGTCCCATAATGGATTATGATTAATCCATAATCCCATAAACAACACCTCATGAGTATAAAGCATTACATAAGGAATTGGAGTATTATTTAGGCACAACATCCTAACATGTTTGTGTTTTTTTTGTTCCTCTAAATAGATAATCTATCATATGGAATAAATATAAGAATAAAGAATTAAAAGTTATTTGAGATTCATAATATCGTCTCATATCATAATCCAAGGAAAATTCCATAATGAAGGAATTTTAAAGATGTTCATAAAGAATTCATTAACCATTCAAATTAATGTAATGTGTAAAGTTGTGTATATAAAATACATATATAAAATATCTTAAGCATCCCATAATATTAAATATCATCATCATTGATGAATATAAATACTTTTAAAATTATTAAACAACATTATTGAGGAAAAACCATTCCTCTTATGAAATAACTTTTGAAAAAACTAAATTCACAAAACATTGTAGAAATTATGTTATTTAAAAATCCTTAAAAAAATATAAATCAATCTTCATGTAAATTTAATACAGGAAATATTTTTAATTCCATATCTATTAAAACAAATATTCCTTTTACATTTTTAGTAAAACATAATAAAATAACTCATTTAGAAAATGATAAGAATATTGCTTATAAACCATTTCATAAAACTGTTTATAATGTGAAATTATAAAATTATTTAATAATTTAATTTTTTAATACATTTTAATGAATATACGCATATGGTAGAGAATGGTTTTTTAGTTGAAGATAGAAAGAAAGCTGATTTTTCTTTTAGATTTTTTTATTAATCCTTTTATGTTCCAATAAAAGTAAAATTGTACTATTATATGAAAAGTTCATGAAGAGTGATGGGATAAAAATATTTCTAGATTTTAATATTTAATGTTAATATAATTTGCAAAAATGGAAATTCAGATATAATAAATCCTGATTAAAATGAGATTGAAACATAAACACTTACCTATTTTCGGCATTCAAATAATAGAAATCATGAATTAATTAAATATATTTTTAATAAAAATATCATTAGTCATAAATTATTAATGATATTAAATGTAATGGGTTAGTATATACACCATTTAAAAGAAATTAAGTGCAAAAAATAATAGGTGTGTGAAATAATACTATTTTTCAGATGAAGCCCCAACAAAGATCAAACCATTGATATTGGGAATACCCATTGAATTAATTGTTTTTATAAAATTTAAATACACATAAAAATGTGTAAATAGTATATAAAATATTCAATGGTCATTACACACATATTCAGAGAATAACATAGTCAATTAGGTATATGTTTAAACCAATTGATGAAAATTGAGTCAAGAAACACTTTAAATTGAGTCGGAATCATCAAGTGAGTTCCATATATTTTTGAATAATAAACATAAGATAAATATTTTATTTATTAATAAACTTTTTCAATTTTATTATTCATTTTATTTTAATTTCACCCATTTTTATATTCACATAACAAAATAATTAATTTCACATTGGATGTTTTACCGATAAATGATTCGAATGTCCAAAATAACCTTATTAAGTAGAATGTGGTGAATTATATTATTATTTAATCATATCAATAATTTTAATAACTAAATAACTGTCATTTTTATTCATAAGTTATACTGTTAAAATGGTCCATGTAATATAGTTAGGAAAAATGAATTATGTTACAATAATAAAAATGGTAGGTTGTATGTTCTCATTAGTAACATTTCCATTTTTGGAAGATAATGATGATAATAAGGTAAGTGTTATTTTATATTTAAAATGTTATAAATATATCATAAATATAATATTAATTTTTAAATATTATTTACACATACCATCCATGTGATGCGGTATTAAAAATGAAGAACATCTCTTTGTGAGGCGGATGCTCACTCTACAAAAAAAATTCATTATAATTTCTTCAATGGATGATAACTTAAGAAAATATATAATATATTTATTTTATAAATTTATTTATATTTAATTAATATTATATATAAACAAAACATTAGCCTCTATTACATTCAATTCAAAGTGTAATTGAATAACGATTCACTTCGCTAATGGGGCGGTAGTCCTCCGTAAACATGAGAGTTGTTATAAAATTTTATACAGAATGAATAGTAAGAAATATTATCTGATATTATAATTATATAGTTATAATTATATCATAAATTTCATATATAAAATTTATTTACAAAATTATGTCCATATGTGAGATGTGTTGATGGGAAATGAATTAATTTGGTTTATGAGGCGGTAGTCCGTAGTACAAATGATCAACTTTTTATTTTCCCATTAGATAGAGAAGGATATGGTTGTATGTTGTGACATAAAAATAGAATATATAAGTATATGTAAGATACTATTGTTATCATATCATTATGATTTAATAATATAAAAATAGGTTAAAGAAGAAATAGAACAAAAATAAGGGTTAAGGACGTTACCTCTTCTTTGGATAATTTCATTAGGTTTGCACTAAAATTATTCATAGGTTGGATTTATGTTAAATAAAAGGATTATTGGATGAGGTAATGAAATTAAAGATGTTTTTTGGGTAGTAATTTTCAAAACCAATTTCAATCAAAATTGTGTAAAGGAGATGAGATGAGGTGACCTTTTATAAGTGGGGGAGATGACACACAAAGAAGTTTTTAACGGAAAGATTTCAACCAATATGTTTCTCAAGAAAAAGGATAAAAAATGGGACATTTTAAAAAATTATAATATATAATGTCATAATAGACCATAAAGTATTAAATATAGAAATTTTGGGTCATTTTTAGCCCTAATTGGTTTAGTTTAACCACTGGTAACCCATTTTAACCTTAGCCGTGGTAAATATTTTTGGTTTTCTTCATGATTAATTATAGTAAAAAATTAATTTGACCTTATTAGATAATATAATATTTTATTATTCTAAATTTATAATCCATATTTATAATTTCCAATCACATTAATGGAAACATTTAATTTAAAAATAAACCCATAGATATAATAAAAAAGCAGTTTTCAAAGATAAAAATTTCATAAGTAGAGAATGTTTTAATATCAAAAGTCATTTTGATATTTATTATAATTAACTAATTTTTATTAAAAAATATAAAATTTACATATTTTTACTTTTAAAACCAAATTAAAATAAAATTATTTTTATTGATTCATTAAATAAAATTGTCGTATTTAAAAATATTAGCATGTTTATAATTCAATAAGAAATACATCTTTTCATAAAAATTGAAAAAACGCAACCTAATATAATTTGTAAATTCTTATTGAAAAATTATTTTTATTTTTTATTTTTTTAAATTAGAAAAAATAAATTATAAATTTTGTGTACAGTGCTTAACTAAACAACTTTCAACAACAAAACAATTTTCTTAAAAGGAAAAAATTTCTTTCTAATGGTTCGTATTTTATTTTTAATTTATAAATAACCATTAAATTTATTATATTAATGTGTAAAAGATATAATTTTATTAATTCATTAAGCCTTATCCATACCTTCCAAATTAATTGCTAGATTATATTTTCCTTGTTTAAATATAAATATGTTAATTATGTGTTGTGTTTCATTTAAATCTGGTGTTATGTCCATCATAATCTATTGAATAATCCTGATTAATTTAAAATAAATAAATCATTAAAACTAAGGGTGTTAATTTTTTTTCATAAAACATGTGTTTATATTCAATGATTTTGTTAATCCTATGTCAATAAAAAATCTTACATAAAGGAAAACTTTAATGAATCTTTGAAATTATCCAAATGTTTATATAGGATATTAAAAAAATTCCTAACCTAGAAAATTTATAGATAATTAGAAGACTATATTTATGGGATATTATGTCCATATCTATTTCAAATTGTGGTAACAATATTGAATTTGTTAGTCTCAAGTATTTAGATACCATTGTAATCGGCATAAGAACAAGTTATATAAGAGCTCGTAGAAGAGGTGTTATTCGAGAGACATGTATTGTATAGGATGAATAGGACCAAAAGGTTGGTATTATTTTCTCTATAGTGGATGATATATTATTCATTCATAAAAATGAATCCTATAAGGAAGCAGTGTAAAGAAACAAGATAAGATTTTAAATTTAATAAAAAATAATATGGATTCCCGGAATTAGAATCTAATTTTGTATTTAGATAATTTTCTATGGATGATGTAAAACCATTGTTGGGTATCCAATAAAAACTATTAATGAGAGGCAGAAGAGTGGTTACAATAAGGTTTGATTGGTTATACAATGTCATGATACTTAAATCCTTAGAATAATAATTATTATAAAAACATTCTATGCTTATTATATTTGACATTGGATGTCAATACAAAATTTATTTTATGGTTTCTATGTAATAAAACCTGAAAGGGATGGTGAAACCATAGAAAATCCAAGAAGAAATTTAAGTTTTTGTAATCTATTTATATATTAATCCACGGATCATGAACATTGATTTCCTTAGAATTTGATTATACAATGTGTCTATAAGAGGTCAGTAGGAGCACTACAATCTTACAAGATAGATATGTTGGATGATAGATTAAAATTAAATTGATATGGAATATAAGAAGTTAAGACCAGATTAAAGTAACAATTCAAATATTAAAATATCCTAGAAACCTATGGAACAAGATCTACTAAGGTAGATCTATGGGTTTCTTAGGCCACATAAACATATATAAATATTTTTTTAAAATAAACAGTAGAAAAATTTGATAGATATTTTACTCTATTGTCACATTGAATAAATATATAAATAAGACTTGTATAATAAATAGAAAGATATTAATATGGTGAGTAGAAATTGATATGATTAAATAATGGATCTCTCATAGATTCATGGATAAATAAAAGAAATTATTTTTCCTATATATATATTATAGTAGTCAAATATAAATTAAATCCATGAAACCTATATGGGAAGCAATTTGATTTACCAATTAGTATTTGAGAAGTAAATAGGATTTGTACCTACTATTTGGAGAGGAAGAAACATTAATCATCAATGGGTATTAAACTAGTCTTCCTATGTTTAAATTGATCTTATATCATATGTAGAATAATTAAATGAACAAGAGAAGTTCATTGTAGCTATTTGTATCCAAATATATAAATATAGAGTGTGTTATGGATTCTAATGCGGCTAATAAAGAAATATAAATATATAATGATCTGTTCTAGGTCTTGGAGTAATATTTCAAAATAATGTTTTTATCATTATATAATTTTTTATAAACTTATGATAATGACACTGGACATGATTCCATTGTTATTACATAGAATAAAAGTGATATATTTTGGGATATCGTCTCTTTGAACAGTTTTACTCAATGAGGTAAAGTCACAGATAGAAAAGTAACCATGTATGAATATGTGGTTGGACCATTGACTAAATTCATTACTATAAATATCATGATTTTATCATATGAGATGTAATTCAATGATAGTTAACATGTTCCCTCTAGTGAATGTTGGAGTGTTGTAAAATTGGGTTATCTAGACCAAAATTATGAAGTTATTTTCAATTGCTATATTTTGTAGATAGATAGTTGATCCGGCTCTTATGACACTTAGTTTCCCACATCTTTTTTTATTATTTTTTTTAAAAAATTATTAAATTTTTTGCAGTTTTTGTAAAATATTAGTACTTTTTTAATTTTGTTAATAAATTTAATATTTAATCAATTTTTATAATTAATCATGTATTTTTACTTATTAAAATAATTGATTTAGTATTAATTATTCTTATATTCTAATAAATTATTGATTAGTTTAGTCTTTTAATCTGCATACTTTTTAATAATATAGTATTCTTATTATTTAAACAATTAATATAAGAATGTATGTTAAATTAAATATTTCTTTAAATAAAAATTTAATATTTTAATTTTATCTATTAAAAATTTATAATCTTTATTAATTAATCCAATATCAGTTTCTAATAATTTTTTCATTAAATTGGTCTTTTAAAATCTAAATCCTATTTTGAATTAACATTAATTATAAATTGATGTTTTTAAACATAATACATTTATTAAATATTTTAAAATTAATGTAGTGAAATAACTTATTAATTAAATAAAAGAATAATTAACAACCTACATAATTTAATTAGTTATAGTTATTATTTTCAATAATTTAATTTTTTATATCAATGTCTAATTTAAATCGAGTTTCTAATTATAAAAACATTAAAGGATGTAAATTATTATTAATTAATGGTTTACTTTAGTTATAATTTATGTTTTATATTTGGAAGTTAATAATAATATAATTTATGTTTTATTAGATTTATAATTTTCTTTCAGTTCATAAGTTTCATTTTAATTTGATTTAATTAATTCTTCATTTAAATAAATTGTTTTGTTTAGTTTTTATTTATGTTTTAAAATATTTTTATTAATTTTGATGCTTGAATATCATGTTTTGAGTCACCATTTCACATAATGGTTGAATGTTTTACATTTTTATTTTTCCTACCTTTGTTGTCTTACTCCCTTATAGTGAAACATATATCCACCATTATGGTTTATGGTGGAACCATTTCCCTTATTGTAACACCATTCCATCATTTACACCTTCATTCATGGTCTCACATCCTCCCTAACAGTGCCATAACAAACCTCCTACCACCATTGTCTCCTTCATAATGCCACAATAACCCCTTTGCACTATTTCCACCCTTATACATCCATCACTGTGAGACTGATTCCTATTCTTACCACTGATTCATCTCATAGCCACTTCTCATCGGTTCCATATCAAAAATATTTCACTATTTCACCATTAACACAGTTCCCTTTATTGTGCCACAGATACTCATGATCATCTCATCCCCGCCTCAGACCATCTTCAGTACACACTGTTGCCTACTTTCCCTAATGATCCTCACACCTGTGATTCCATTGTCATACCAACACACCATTGGATTCAAACATTTAGTCACCAAGCAGTTCTAAACTTCAAACCAATTCCATCTCGAAATCGAGTTTTAGCCTGTTTAAAAGTACATCAAATCTATCACCCACTGAGATGAAGGTGAGGAATAGGAGTCCTCACTAGGTTAAAAAGGTTCCACTGTAGATTTCAATACCTAATAAACTTGACACTGAAATCATGGAAACCATCTCTGTTTATGGCTAGAGTCCTTGCGAGTTACAGAAATCCACCGTTGATGTGATATGAGGTTTGCACCACCAGTGTTGAACCCCAATTCGTCAGATCTGGAAAACCCTCATGCCATGACACAGGCCTCTAGAAAACCACAGTTCTGAGGCTCAGTCCAAACCCGGAGATTCAACACCACCGTGGAGGAACCTTCCACAGTGAAATGGGCAAGGCAAAGTGTAGAGGATGTTTGAAGTGAAAAATTTATAGTGAAAACCATATTCTCCTACAACATTGAAGAGATGAATGGGGGGATAAAGTTGATTGATAAAATAATAAAACAAACAAATTTTTATAAGTATAAAATAGGTAATTACAATATAAATAATTATAATAATAATAAAATAAGTTATAAAACTTTTTAATTTAATAAAATAAATTAATATAATCTATATAAAAAATTAAAATAAATAAATTGAAGTAAATAAATTAATAAATTTATTAATTATAATTTAATTTTTAAATAAATAAATTATAATTATAATAATAAAATAAAGAAATAAAATATTTTAATTAATTTAATTAAATAAAAAATATTATTATTTAAAAATATAAAAACTAGTTACTAATAGTATTAACAATAAAAATAAATATTATGTTATAAATTTAAAAATTTTATTTATAAATTATAATCAAAATAAATAAATAACTATAAATAATATTAAATAAATAATTAAATAATAAAATTTAACAATGTATATAATATTAATAAAATAAATAAAATGATCAAATATAATTTTTACTACTAAATAAACTATTAATACTATTACTTTAATTTAAATAAGTAAATTAAATTTGTTTATTATGTATTTAACTCTATATTTTCGTCCTCTGTTTTTCAGGTATGAGAAGGAAATAGAAACCCATCTATATTCCTTTCAACTACCTGGAGAGAAGTTATTTATATGGGCTAGGATAGAGTGATGTGGGACGCACAAAAAAGTGCACGTGAGCGGTGCAGATGTGAACCACTAACTTATGTCGGTTGAAGCTAGTGGTGAAAAGCAGAAGATGATAAATGGTATGAAAGAAGAGAAGCACCTGGGTGATGGGGAATTCATTGAACAAATGACTGACTTTTCACTCATGACACTTTCCACAAGGAGGAGAGTAAAGAAGATCAAGAGAGAATCATAGAACTACATTAGGAGAGACAAGGAACACCAGGAGTAGGAACACCAGCTTAGAGAGAGAGATTTATTCCACTTTTTTTCAATTTCATTTATTGTAATCAAAGGTATTGAATTCTAGTATTTTAATATGAAATTAGGATATAATTTTTTTATGTTTTGGGAATTTAATTTTCACTGGTTAATACTTCACTCACATTTTTTTCAAAAAAGATGTAGATTCAACTCGTGAAGTTGAATCTCTTCTTAAATTATAAATTATTATCATGCCTCTTGTACTTGATGTATTTAATTACCGATCCTTTAGGGAGAAAGATCAAGGATTATATAATCAGTTCTATAATTCATTCTACTTGAATAAATTGGTGATATTTATTCTAGGATATTTAATTCAATAGATTTTACAATTTGGTTTTTTTAGTATTGGTGAACTCTGGATTTACATAACTGAGGGATTAATCTCATGGATAGGGAGATTAGTTTATCATTTTTGAGGTTTTTTTCAGTTAAAAAAAATTTAAGATGTTAAATATTCAAAATGGTAGATTTAGATTCCCTATAATATCCTTATATTAGAATTTTATTTGTTCTTTCTTCCAATATTAGTTCATTGTTCTCCTATATTTCATCATACTTTAGTTAAATTTTTGTTTTTTACAAAATATTTAAAAAAAACATTAATTTTTTCAAAAAAGAAAATAAAGATAAAATCTACCCCACTATGGAAAATAGTGGGGTTGTTTTGGAATAGTTTTGAAGAAAGTTGGTAGTTCACCCTCCTTGTGGGTTTGACCTTACTCTCCATTATAAAACGGTTTGTAGAAAATCACAAGTTTGAACATTTACACAATTTCAATGATAGTTGGGCATCATTTTTTGGCGTCATTTTTGGGGAGGGAATGATCCATTACTTTTATAAAAAAATTGAAAAAATTCATATACAAAACACACAAAAAAATTTAAAACAAAATATCAATTAAAAAATTGTAAATAAAAATCTCAAAAACATTGTTGTGTTTACTGTTTTTTTTACTTTTTTCTATTAATTCTCTATTATAATTATTCATATACTTTTATGATACTATTAGTACCAAATTAAAACTTTTATTAGTATATTACATGGACCCTAGGTTATCCACTATTATAATATAGCTTCTAAACCCTGAACTAGACAAACATTTAACTTCTCTAAGAAAGAGAAAAATATGAAATGGAAAATATAGATGAAAGAGGTCCTATAAAAATAATCCAAAACCATCCATAACTAATAGAAAATGAGAGTCCTAGGATGAAAGAGTTCCAACTCCCTCAAGTTTCAAGTAATCCTTCATCAATTCAACTTTCACCTAGAGACTGAAACAAAAAGGTGAAACATTCCGACATTTCCCTACTTCCTACATTTAATGGGATCTCCAATGAGTGCTCTCTTGCCTTCATTAGAGACTTCTGTAATAATGTGCATTAGTTACTTCTTCTAGGACTTTCTGAAAATGATATGATAATGAGAGTCTTTCCCTTTTTCCATAAAGGGACTGCTAGAAACTAAATTTTAAGCCTATATGAGATTTCTTTTGAGAACTAGGACCAATTTTATAATCCTTTTATAGTGAAATTCTATATCTAGATACTTATGGGTGAATTGAGAACAAAGATAACTAGTTTTTATGAAGAGGATGGATAAGCCTTTCATGAGGCTTGGGAAAGATTTAGGGACCTTCTTAGTTAGTTTCCCCATCATCAACTCCTATCCCACCTTCTCATGGATACCTTCTATGAAGGGTTATCATCCTCCGGTTAGAACCTAGTTGATCAAGATGATGGGGTTAACTATAATGATAAAACTGATGAATAACTAAAACAAATATTTAATAATATTTCTTTACATTCAAAACATAAAAATTCTAGACGAAAAATAGTCAATATTATTGTTAATTTTAACTATAGTTTAATAAATTAAACTCAAGAACAACTTGATAAAAATGCACACCCGATTAAATCTTTAATGAACCATATTTCCAAACAAACTATTAATTAATTGGGTTATCAAAACAATAACCAATATTTAAGGGAACATTATTCCCTATGTGTAATGTTTGGCCATACTGAAAACTTATCTCCCAACCTTGAAATTCCATCCCAACAACAAGAAAACTCAAAATATTTCAATTATGGTCCTAGGATGCCTCCTAAAGAATATCCAAGTTCAAAAAAATACAAATAAGGATATAGGAACCATCCTAACCTATCCTGGAATGAACTAGGCCTGATTAAACAATCTACTGCCCCTAACTATCAAAACCATTCAAGAAAAAACAATCAAAATCAACAAATGGTTGAGTCTTCAAACTCAGAAGGAAATAATGATTGACAGATGTATTGTATGATAGATTTAATTTTGAATAAAATGAATTCTCAGTAAGAAAGATTCATGACTAAATTAAATAAACATATATATCAATATGAGTCAGATAATATAAAAAATGATGTTATAATGAAATACAAAGAAACACAGTTGTGCCAAATAGCTAGAGGCTTTACATCTAGGGATAAACATAGACTATCTAGTATAAATGAACTTACTATTGGAGAGAAATACAAGGTTTTCGTAGGTATAAGTGGAATTAATACTCAATATGACCCTAAAAAAGACATTGAATGTTCCCAAAATGGAAAATTCTACGAATTTATAAATACAAATATGCTTTGAACCCAATCTAGAAATCAATAGAAAAGTATTTAAAATGTTCAAAATGTGAATTTGTCATCTGAAACTCGAGATGAAAATTATTCTAAAAATAAAAATAATAAACATAAAGAAAAATTTGATGAAGAGGTGAGGGAATTTCATTCTGTACTAGGAAACATTTCCCCACATATAACATTCCTTGAGAAATTAAAACCTCAAAAAAATAATAAGGCTGAACATCCTTAGTTCCTTTGCATTTTTACCCTGATCCAAGTGAACTTTCCATTCATAGAAGCATTAATTAAAATACCATCTTACTTGAATTCAATAAAGAAAATTTTTTCAAACAAAAAAAACCCTTGAATACTTTTTGACATAAAGACTTACTGAAGAGTGGAGTGTTGTGTTCCAAAATAAAATCCCGCCCAAACTGAATGACCCAGGTAGCTTTGTCACCCCTTGTACATTAGGAAATTCTGATCAGCTCAACATCCATTGTTACTTAGGTGATAGTATTTATATTCCCCCATACTCACTCTTCCAATATTTAATTTTGGGTGGTAATCAACCCACCAGAGTCATAATTCAGTTGGCTGACCAAACATTCAATCATCTAGTGGAGAGCGTAGATGGATTACTAGTAAGGTTAGGAAGTTGTTCTTACCTAAAAAATTCTTAGTTCTAGATATGGGTTGTGATTTAGAGGTCCCCATCACTATGGGTAGGTGCTTCTTGGACACTTATGGAGCTATAATTGATGTGTTTAAGGGTTATCATATCTTTAAACTAAGAGAAAAACACAAAGAGTTTATGGTGTTCAAAAATTTTAATGGACAAACACTCCAAAAAAATTGTTCAAAGATAGAGTCCATAGAAGTTGAAAGTTCATATGAAAATCCCGAAAAATCTGAAAAAAAATTTTCTACTAAAGAAATTAAATTTGATGCTGAAAATTATGATTTTCATGTTTCACAATGTGAAATTTTTTCTCAAATAGACAATCTAGGAAATTTTTTTGAACTAGAAAAAATTCAATTTTCTGATTCTAATGAAGATGTTTCATATTCTTCTACACTCATTATATTTTTGAGTGAATTTTAGGGTGTATATGCTAATAATAATAGTACTGAGCACTTTTATGAAATTGAGGGAGAGTTGTTGAGACATATTGATCATTCTGATTTAATAGATGTGTTAAATTCAAATATGAAAAATTTGGATAGTGAGCTATCCACTTGGGATAGCGTCATAGTAAATTCTGAATCTGAGTTATAAATTGGAAATTTTTCATCAGTTCATACTCATTATAATAAATATGATGAAGACCTTGGACCACATAGGACCATGATTCTTCCTTTGAGTGTAGAATCACCAATTCATGAACTAAAACCACTCATGACTCATTTGAAATACTCATTTTTGAGTGACAATTCCACACATCCTTATATAATTTATGTTTAGCTTAATAGAAATCAAGAAGGGAGATTCTTAAATGTTATTAAAAAGTTTAAATCATCCATATGTTGGACCATGGATGACATAAAAGGAATTAATCCTTCATTATACATGAATAAGATACCTATGAAGCTCAAATATAAGCCTAGCGTATAGTTCGAAGGAAGGTTGAATCCAATCATGAAAGATGTTATGATAGAAGAAGTAATCAAATAGCTAGATATTGATATAATTTACCCTATTTTTGATAGAACTTTGGTTCAACATGTCCATGTTGTCTTTAAAGAGGGAGGTTTCATTATTGTCACACATGAAAATAATAAATAAATCCTAGTTATAAAAGAAACAAAAAATAGAGACTGTATAGATTATAGGAAGCATAATGTAGCCAATAGAAAGGAACATTTTTCAATTCCCTTTCTTGATCAAATTCTTGAGAGGCTTACTGGGAATACACATTTTTATTTCTTGGGAAGGTATTCTATTGACAAACCAATTCATGTAGCTTAATAGGATCATGATTAGACTGTCTTTACATTCCCCTTTGGGAAATTTTCCTACCGGAGGTTGCCTTTTGGGTTGTGTGGAGCCATTGGTACCTTTCAATGTTGTATGATGGCTATTTTTTATTATATAATTGATAGGATCACTGTGGTGTTTATGGATGATTTCTCTAATGTGGTTAGTGCATTTGATACATGTTTAAGAAATATTGAGTTAGTTTTAGAGATATGCATAGAGACCATCTTAGTGCTTAATTGGGAAAAGTGTCACTTTTCTGTCACTTACGGTATTATTCTTGGACATAAGAAGTGCAATAGAGGTTTGGAGGCTTACATAGATAAAATTGAAGCCATTCAAAAATTACCACCTCCTGGAAATGTTAAATGTATTATATATTTTTTGGGAATTCTAATTTCTACCAGAGGTTTATAAAATACTTTACCAAAATTCTTATGCCCTTATCTTCCTTACTTGTCAAGGATTAAGCCTTCCATTTTCATATAAACTATTTAAAATATTTCAATCTACTTAAGAAGAAACTCACTACATCACCTATAATCACTATAACTAATTAGAAACACCTTTTTAATCTAATGTGTGATGCTAATGATATGGTTGTCGGAGCTGTCATAGGAAATAAGAGACATAAGAAGTTACATGTGGTATACTATGCTAGTATACTGTTAGATGAGGCTAAAATCAATTATACCACTACTGAAAAGGAGTTGTCAGCTATTTTGTTTGATCTAGAAATGTTTATACATCACCTCTTAGGTTCTAATGTAATCATTTTCATAGACCCTTTTTCCTAGAATTACATTTTCTCTTTGAATGAATCCATATCCAAGATGATTAGATTGATTTCGTTACTATAGGAATTTGACATAGAAATTAGAGATAAAAAGGGAGATGAAAATTTAATTGCTTAAAATATTTATAGGCTTCCTCACACTCATTCAGAAGATCCAATGGAGATTTAATCTTACCAAACTAATGATAAAACTCTCACTGTGTCAATTAGGCAGTATTTTTGGTTTGTTGATTATGAAAATTTATTGGAAGCATGTCTCTTTCCTAAAAATATATATATCAAACAAATAAAAAAATTCATCTCTAAACATAAATATTACCTTTGGGATGACCCCTTGTTGTTTAATAGGTGTGATGATGGGATTCTTATGAGGTGTGTGCCAGAGGAAGAGATCTTGCCTATACTAGAGATCAGTCACTCCTTACCCTAGAGAAAATATCATGGAGGGGAAATGACTACCCAAAAAGTACTTGAACCTGGCTGTTATTGGCCCTATCTATTCAAGGATGATATACGATTTCTATTAAGCTGTGATAGATGTCATAGGATAATAAATGTTCATAGGAAACAACAGTTACACTAAAAGGGTATTTTCATAGTTTAAAATATTGATGTCCGGGGTTTAGATTTCATATGTCCATTTCCATCATCTCATGATAATGAGTACATCTTAGTGGCTGTAGAATATGTATCAAAATGGGTTAAGGCACTATCACTTCCCAACAATCAAGAAAACATTGTTATTAGTTATGTTAAAAATAACATCTTTTCAAGATTGGGAGTACCCAAATCTTTCACAACTGATAATGGAACTCATTTTAAATACAAAACGTTTAAGGAATTGATGGAAAAGTATGGTTGTGTTCATAAGAATAGAACTCCTTATCATCAACATTTATGTTGATAAGTGGTAGTTTCTAATAGGGAACTGAAACAAATTCATGAAAAAACGGAGTTAAATTTTAGGAAAGACTGGTATCCTAAATTGGATAAAGCTTTATGGGCCTATAGAATAGCTTTTTAGACCCCAATAGGTATTTCTCCATATAGGATGTTGTTTGGGAAAAGTTTTCAATTTCCTGTGGGGTTGCAACTTATGTCATATTGGGAATATAAAGCCATTAAAATTGATTTTATGAGTATTGGTGAGAGGATGCTACTTGAGTTGAGTGAATTATATGAAATCTAAAGAGATTCATATGAAAATTCATGAATTTACATGGGTAGGACTAAAATCATTCATGATTCTATCATAAAACCAAAGAATTCAATACTGGATTAGAGATACTCCTATTTATTTCAAGACATAAACTCTTTCCTATAAAACTGAAATTGATGTGGTTTGGACCTTTCACTATTGTTATAGTTTTTAAGAATGGAGCTGTAAAGATTGTAGGTGGGGAAAATAAACCCTTATTGGTTAATGGGTAGGGAGTTAAACTTTATTTTGATGGACAGCCAAAGGGCTTCGATTCCTTCACTGATTTTGATAGGTAATTCTAAATAATGTCTAATTGATTACTTTAAACATAGTAATTCATGGGAGGAAACCCATGGTTGTTTATTTTTCATTTTCATTGTTTCATTTTTTTCATTGAATAAAAAGTTTCATGATCTATTTTTTGCGATTATTTTTGCTGTTGTTTCCTAGTTCTTCATTAAGAGTTACAAATTATGCTTATATTATGTCATTTAAGGATTGAAATTCCTATGCTAATGATTTATTGATAAACATTAATGTAGGTAATTACATTACTCTTTAATCTGTTACATTCATATTTCTTCTCATGTTTTCTTTAATTAAAAAATTACCGTTAAATCTTCATTTTACCACTTTTGGTGAGTCATTTAATGCTATAATAAAATTCCTACATGTTATATAAAGAAGTTTTGCTGTAAGTGTTGGTTTTCAATAATTATTAATGTTTTGGAAAATATGTCTCTTTTCATTATTATTATACTGAATAATCTGATGCATCTCACTTTGATGAAATTTTTTCATCACATGTCCCTTTCTGGGAATTTTTTTTCTAGTGTCCCCTTTTATTTAAAATTATTTTCCTTTGGTTAAATATTTTCATGACATGAAATTAAATGGGGGTATATATAAGGTTTATTTGTGTTTTAGAATTGAATCCTCTTAGTTGAGGGGTGTTTGGCATTCATGTTTTTCTGTTTTCGGAACATCTTATTACACCCAATTCAAATCTTTATTTCACACTTCTCACTATGCACCCATAAGTAACATGAAATTTCTTGAAATATATTGAAAATCATTGTTATTGAATTAATTTATAATGATTGTCTTTGGGGATATGAACCTATTTTGAAGTACTTATTGTGGAAAACACAATTTATTTTAACTTAAATGAGACCCTTGATACATTTCATTAGTCTACTAAATTGAAAACTTATTTTGAACTTTAACTAATAAATTGATCCTCTCCAAATTTGAATTCAACATTTGGGAAAAAGTGGAATTCTAAAGTGTGTGGGAGGGGGTCAACATATGTTGATTTAAACTGTATTTAATGAAAAGCTCATCAATTCCCAAAACCTCTTCAAAAAAATTTCTTAAAAATGTTAATTTTTTTTCAAACTTCTTTCACAAATTTAGGCTTCACACTATTTCTCAAATGTGTCTTGCCTAAAAAAAGTATCTTATTGGTAGTGGAAACATTCATTGATTCTGAGACTTGTGAGGGTTAAGGATGGCTGAGTGACCCTACTTAGTGATTCTTTGAAAATTTAGTTTAAGAACTACTTTTATGAGTGATATATGATTTTTTTTGTGGAATTCAGGTCATAACTTTTGGAATTGGAATTTTGAATTTTATCCTACGGTTCCAATTTTATTTTAATTATTAATGAAATAAATACAGTGATACAAGTTGAATGTTTTTCGTATAAAACATTAGAAAGAGGAGTAATTTGGGCATTTTGGATCCCAAAATGAATCTCAGAAACCCTAGGGACAGGGTGCATTTCTGTTTACCGTATTCCTTATGTAAACTTTGAATAAGTGAATATACATAGTGCTTAACACAAGATATATGTCTTATAAAAATATTAAATAATGTTTCTAGGGTCGAAAATGAGTTCATTTAGGCGATGAGAATGATCAACGCAAGACAAAGAAGGGGAAAATGGTTTATATAGGAATCATTAATCTTGTATCAATACGGTGATTCATAAAAAAATATTGATTTTTGGAACCTAGAAAAAAGATAAAGTATAATGTTCCTCTGGTTATGTTTTTAATTCCACATATATATAACCAATTTTCACTCTTGAACATAGTACATAAACTTGAATTGAAATAATTCATTAGGAAAATTCATTTTGATGTAGGACACTGTCATAAGTGGACGATTTAGTTCTTTATTGATTACTAGTAAGAGATTTTATAAGGAAATAACTATTTTGATTATTTCTTCTCCAAATACTATTTGACAATGGTTGGTCCTATGATTTCAAATTTCTGAACATGTTAAATTTGGATCTTATTAATAAAAATATTTCTATTTTTAAAAGATAATAAAACCAGAGATTTTTTTAGGGGAAAAAATTTTATAGTGTGGCGGAATTTGTTGTGGCTCTTATAACACCTACTTTTCCAAGCCTTTTAATTAATTTATTAATTATTTTTCCCGTTTTGTTAAATATTATTACTTTTTTAATTTTTTTATCAAATTTAATAATTGTAAATTTTTCTAATTAATTATGTACTGTTAGTGTCCAAAATAATTTATTTATTATTACTAATTCTTCTAGTCAAATAAATTATGGATTAGTTTAGTGATTTAATATACATAATTTTTATTAATATGATATTTAAATTATTTATAAAATTAATTTAAACATTTATATTTAATTAAATATTTCTTTAATTGAACTTTTAATTATTCAAGTTTATCCATATAAAATTTATTAACTTTGTTAATTAACTCAATCTAATTTATTTTTAATAAATTTTTAATGAAGTTCAAATATTCTTTAAATTGAAAATCCTTTTTATAAATTAACATTAATTATAAATTTATGTTTTTAAACAAACTAAATTTATTAAATCTTTATAATTTAATGTCATAAATTAACATATTAATTCAATAATAGAATATTTAATAACCTACTTTAATTAATATAATTTGTTAAAGTGATTGTTATCAATAATTTAATTTTTGTTTTTTAAATGTTTAATTAAAATATAGTTTCTTATTATATTAACATTAAATGATGTTATTTATTCTTAATTTATGTTTTAATTTAGTTTTAATTTATGTTTTATATTTTGAAGTTAATTATAATTTAATTTATGTTTTATTTGTTTCATAAATTTATTTAAGTTTATACATTTCATTTTCAATTATTTAATTTAATTCGTGATTTAAATAAATTATTTTGTTTAGGATTTTTATTTTAGCTTTAAAACTGTTTTTTATTAATTTTTATGCTTGCAGATCAAGTTTTGAGTCACAGTTGCAAATAATCATGACACTTTTTACTTTTTTATTTTTCTTGCCTTCCCTGTCTTACTCCCTTAATGTGCCATGACAAACCGCCACTATTATTTATAGTGGCATCATTTCCCATACTATTTCACTATTCTATCCTTGCCACTGTCCTTCACAGTCTCACATCCCCCCTAATGGTGCCACAACAATCCTTCTTCCACTGGTGTCTCCTTCATAATTCCACAATAACTGATTTCCACTAGTTTTTTTTATATATATGGGTATCTAAAAAAATTTATGGAAAAGGGATACGGTTTGATGTATTTTTAAAAATGTGTCTTTAGATGTGTGAACCTCGTTCACACATCTTCTTCTCGGCCGGATGCGTGAACAGGGTTCATGCATCCTTCACCCCATCTTTAAAGGATGCGTGAACCCCATTCACGCATCCTAGAAATGGTAGATGCCTGAACGGGGTTCACACATCATTTATGAACTCTATAAAGGATGCGTGAACCCCGTTCACGCATTCTACAGAAAGGTTAAAAAAACTCATCATTTATTTAGAAGAAAAATTTTATTATGTATTTTATTATTTCAATTATAACCTCTTTCAATTTAGTATTTATTTTGTTTACAATAGAAGAGAGATTTAGAAAAACATTTATATTTCAATAACATGATCTTCCTGAATGTTACACAGTAATTTGATTTGATTCTAATTTATATATTAATTCTAGCATTAATTTAATTTTTCTTCATTTACCTCCCTCTAAAGAGAAACACACATAAACATCAATTTTGAAATCTTATATAACTTCACCAAGGATGATCTTCTTCAATAATTATTCTTAGATATTCTAACACTTTCTTAACCCTCATAAGGATTGTTTCTTATTTTAGAATAATATGAAATCAATATTTTTCATAATGTCCATATTTTTATCACATTGTGGAGGTATTTTAATAGTAAAATCCTTCAGTAAAGATTGTGTACCAATAGAACATGTCTCCTTTTATAAATTTTGAATATGTATTTTCTCAGAATTGGCCAAATGAACTTCTAATTCGATACATCTCATATTTTGGTTTTTTGATCTTCAATCATAATTATCTACTCTTCATAATTATTCATAATTCATTTAAATTCCTCTTTAAGAAATTTAATTTTTTTTAAACAAAGAATCATGTTCCATGATTTTAGGATTCAAATCATTGAGATAAATAATATTTGTCAAGATTTCTTGATGTTCACAGATCTTTTCATCCATAGTATTAATATTTATTAATGAATTCCAAATAAAAATTATTAATTTTGGAAGTTAATTTGATTATAGTAAGACACTTTTTAAAAAAAGTGAAACTCTATAAATGATAATTGTAATGAAAATACATATTGTATTTTAAATCATAAATCAACCTAATCTACGCCTCTATCATGGATGATCCTCTGTCCCAGAACTCAGTGTATACTGGACGTGTCCATGTTTTGTCCGTCTTTGTCTGCGATCTGGCGTATGCTGCACATCATCCATAGCAGCCACCCACACATACTCTTGTGTGACAGGCGGTGGATGTACAGTCTCACTGTCTGTACCATGTCCTTCATTTAATGATAGTGGAGACTAGTTGGAACACACAACAACATGGAAAGAAGGAGGCTACTATGCTGAGGACGTATGTAATAAAGAATCGAGCTCAACCAAGTCATCGGTTGTATCTACTTGTGGATAAGCCTAAGAAGCTGGATGAGTAGATGATTGATCATGTGGAACACCCTCCTCCTGTGGATCAACAACATCTAACTGATCTATCTGAACATCCTCCTCTTGTGGAACAACAAGATCCATGACAGGGTTTTCCCCCTGGTACATCTCTATGAGCCTCAGAAGGCTCCACAGCCCCCTAAGCATGTGGCGGATCAATGAAAATACCATGATAAATCTCATCCATTGAAGGAATCAAATCCGATACAAGGGTGTGAAAATATGCTGGGTCAAATATAGTGTTCTCTACTGGATCAGACATGTGTAGTAGATGACATATACGAGCATCCTACGAAAAAAACTATGTCTTTAAGTCATATGAGTAAAACATTCACTGAATTGTGGACGGAACTATGTATACCAACTCATTAAAGCCTCATCCATGTCGTGTCATAAATCTGACTGGGGGACTATAGTACCATGCAACATAATCCATCTGATTCACCAAATGAAAACAAACTATCCCCACCCCTCGCCACTGGAAGTCCTGTCATCATTCCCATAAATCAATATATTTGGTGTGGTATCTCCTCCAATCAAAATCTCTCTTCCCTAACATCTTTATGGAATGCAGTGAATCAAACTGACTAGGCGGGTCAGGAACAAGCATAATGAACCTGAACTGCCTCATAGCTATATCTGTCTGATGCCACTTGACTATATGAAAATGAATCGGTGGAACCCTACAAGAGCCGATAGCAAGAATCGTCGTACAGTACGGTGGAAGACTATGGATAATATCATCTGTATATGGAATCCATAAAATATGAAAGAAAAAAATAAATAATCAATTAATAAATGAATACATTTATAGTAAAAAATAAAGATTTAACAATATAAAAAATAATTACTAACATCGTGTGGTCAAATGATATCCAACATAATTCTGTAGGCATGGCCATCGTGTCTAGGGGAATCTAAAAGTCGATGTGCCTGACTCCACCTGTAGATAACATTGGTATATTTACATTTCATAATAGAAAGTTATACAATTAAGTTAGACAGTATAAGGAAGCAATAACATACCAACGTCCACACAGAGCCTCTGATACAATATCTACTTGTAATGGCACAAGGGAATGTGATGCTAAATGAGGGATGTGCTCTCATACCCACATCTATATAAGAACCATGCCTCCTGTGATCTACATATTATTGATGCGACATGTGATACATAACACATAGTATATATATGCTAGTTAAGAAGACCCTAGCTATATCGGTCGGCCACATCTGAATCCCCCAAAAAAGATAAATACATCAAATGTACACAAGTAGTCGAGTGATCAACAAAAAGGAAGCCACCGATCAGCCTCAAAATATATGCACGTGAAAATCGCAGCACGGTGATCTCATCAACATCCTCTGATAACTGTGTGAAGTGATGGTCTAACCAAGGCATAAGTAATCGACCACCAACGATGGTCCTGACATCATCAAGGTCCTCTATGCCTAGTAGTCTATGAACAAGCTCTGGAAAATCTTCTCTAACTCGGCTAGTCAGAGCCGCACCTTTTATGGGGAGGCCCAACATAATGGCCACATCCTGTAAGGTAATAGTCATATACCCCTCTCTAAAATGGAATGTATGATACTCTGGCCTCCTTCTCTCTACCAGTGCAACAATGAGGTGATAATCGAGAAAGGTGAAGTTGCACATCGCTACGCCATATAATCCAGCACGACAAAGATGAGGGATGATAGCTGGAAGTGGTGATGTATGGTGGAAATGGTGAGATCTGCGTACACTCAACGGAGGCACTGGATGTCACTCTAAAATCAGTCATGATACATTAGTAGCCTGACATTTGAGTAATGGAAAATCTGTCATCTGCAAAAATGATATCATCATTACTTTATTATAGTGAATTCAATTAAACTTCTCAACTAATATTTAAATAGATCTAGAACAATGAAATGAAAAATGATTGTGTTAATATTATCTATTTATACTTGATTTGTAGTGTGTGGATTAGTATTTTTAGTACTTAACCAATCAAATCATTAAATAAATAACCATATTACCTAATTTTGAGATTCGATATTTATGAGGTCTACATTAATTAAAATCTATAAAGGTCTTATAAGCATGACATGTGGACATCCATGAGCTAGTTCTTTCATTCTATGTTGTTTTTTTTTTGAATATTTTGAGTATCACAAAATTCTTTATTAGAGAATCAAAAAATGAGACAAACCAAAATTGAAACTTGTAAGAAAAAGAGAAAGTCAGAAATAAAAGGATTCAATAATAAAACTTCCATATACAAAACAAAATATACATATTTTTTGATTCAATAAAAAAACCTCGATCATGGATGACAAGATGTGGAGCTCTATGTTGCCACTTTGGGACATCTTTTAATAGTATGTCCTTCTTCATGACAAATAATGCATCGTATTCTCCCTCCTCATTGATGAGGTCAATCCATTTCATTTCTGATTCGACCTGATTTTGGTCTTCCTCGAGGCCATAACCTAGTAGTATGAAGCCAATAATTTAAAAAAAAAGACAGACATTGAATAAATCATAAATTAAAACAGAACCAAATTATGAAACCTAGAAATATCAGAGATGATGGTCAGATGATCAGCAGGCAATGAGATAGAATGAAAGTCACCAACAGGCATCCATGCTGCACTGTAAATGTTAACCAAAGTTATCATGCGATACAATAGGTCAACATAAGGATCCCATGATATATTTACTAAAGCACAAGTTCCGTTAACATGTGAACATGGATATTTAAATTCTTGAACGTATCTGCAATCATAGTATCTGTTATCTAACATCAATAAAAACACTCGACCACTAGTGCATGTAGACCGGTCGTAGCACAGTCTTACCTGAAAGCTCGTATTTTCCCTGTCAAAGGCTAGAATAGTCCATCATGAATCCATATTCAGTGTCAAATCAATATCACATTACAAATGTTTCTGAAAAAACATTTTGTTTTCCATCCCCTGATATGCATTTTGGGACCCGTCAACAAAGTAGTGAACACATCTATAAAATGTCTCTTGCACTAAACCTGTAATAGGAAGTCTGTGCACACCCTTGAGGACCCCATTTTTGCACTCAACTATATTAGTGGTCATATGGCCATATATTCTGCCACCATCATATGATAATGAAAATTTCTCCTTCGAAATATGCATCATATAGTAATACACAACTTCATTATCAGTTCATATCTCTTCAAGGCATCGATCAAACCTTTCTTGTTGGGGCTCAAATGCTAAGACCATAAGATAATAATATATTAAAATGGTGAATAAATTTTTTCGTAAAAAAATAAGTTTAGATAAACATACCCAACTTGAGGATTGCCTTCTTTATGGCATCATCTCTGAAACTCTTATGCACATTACTTGCAATATGTCTAATGAAGTAACGATGATAAGAATTCGGCTCAGTCCATGAAACCCCATCACTAACCACAGCCTCTATAAGTGCTCGATGGCGATCAGATATCAGACACACACCATGGTTTTCTTTGACATGAACATGTACACATGCTAAAAACCAACTCCAACATTCAGAATTCTCTTTTTCAACAATAGAAAAAGCAACTGTCCAAGGAGCACGATTACTATCATGTGTGGAAGAAATGAGTAGAACACCTGTATAATTTCCATACAGTAAAGTTCCATCGACTTTAAT
Source organism: Viscum album (assembly GCA_963277665.1). NCBI lineage: Eukaryota > Viridiplantae > Streptophyta > Magnoliopsida > Santalales > Viscaceae > Viscum > Viscum album. The sequence goes on from OY728155.1 coordinate 882,921,897, forward strand.
AAATTGTTTAAAATAGGTAAATGATGAAATATATGGCATGAATGCCCAAAAACCCTATTGAACAACAACTTTGTTCGATCAAATCGGTGATTGGGGGATACATACTCAACAGTGTCCAGCTGATAAAAATTCTGAGTGTTGAGAGATAACAGTTCCATAATTTTTAGAAACATAGAATAAGATTCATCAAAATCACCATACACTTTTACAATTGCCTTATGTTATTCATTCCATGCTTTGGTATATGATATCTTGTAGTTATAAAACTATTGAATTCTTTTCTAAACAAGGGCAACGGGAACATCCTGACAAGTTCGTATCATCTCACAAATAAAATTTGATATAAACTTTGAATCAAGGGAAGAGTGATCATGTGACAAGCTGAGATGCACACAAGTGTGTGGCCCTTCTAATTTGGTTATCCTTCAACATGCAAAAAAATTATCAAATATTTCCCTTAATCAAAATTTATATTCTGGCCCATATTTTTTTACAACGAATGATATATTTTTTCTTCTTTGACTCATCAACCACAAATGTGAAATGTTTCTAAATGTGGTATTACTTAATCACATTTTTCGTGACCAATTTTCTTTCATACTCCTGCCCGACATAGATGGCGTTGTAATTTGATGCAGACATATTCCCTAGAATTCCATAGAATTTAGAAGTAGGTGTAATTAAATCCCAATCAAAATTTTGTTCACAAGACCTTCCTTTAACTATGGAACTCAATAATGAAAGATGATTACCACTAACCGGTGGATGTCTTGGATGTTTGTCTCTCAAATGAACCTCGGAAGGTTCATTGCCCACATCACCCCCACCCGCATCTCTCAAAGATAACTTAGAAGGTTCATTCCCCACATCACCCTCACCCACATCATCTCCTGATGGTTCCCCAGATTCTTCACCCTTAGATAAATTTTCATTCACTATATCAGCACACAAAGGGATGTCATCTACATTTCCTTCTACATATTGATCATATTCATTATAATTTTCTTTTATAACTAGAGTCAAATGAAAAGGAGGCAATGCAAAAGACTAGTGTGAAGGACCAATTTCTACAGAGCTCACAAAACATGGTTTTGTAGTAATCAGTTTCACAACATCTATATCATAAATCACTACATACAACTCCATCAAACCATTAGAACACTGCTATCTAAATAAGGAAGATGCATCCATCCAATAATTATCATAGACCAAAGGGTACTCAGTGTTCTAGAAACGTTCAAGATGATATAGATGTCAATATGTGATTGAAGAAATGGATTGATTGACCCTCAGTTTTAACCGATTATGATCTTATTGAGAACTGCATCCAATTTCATACAACCATGACGATTTACCACTCTGATAGGTGGCATACTATAGATAAATCCATGCTCCATATAAATGGTCTCACAGTTGCAATATATTTGCGCAAGAATTATTACCTATAAAAAATAATTATTAAAATATTATATACTACATTAATATTTTACATCATTTAATATACTGTTATATATTTTAATTAGTTATGAATAATTAATCATGACTTGATCTTGAGAATTATGATTAGTTTATCATTATTTTATTAAATAACCAAAACATACGGACTCATGGATCTCTATTATCAAATATTTCAGCAACTGTTAGCCTCCTTTCGAATAGAAATGCCTCATGTCGAATGCCTGTTCTCGAACTCCTCTTTGGGGACACCTCTCTGGGGACGCCTCTTAAAGGAAACCTCTTTTTGATTTCATTTTAATTACAAATTTACTCATATGCATGTGAGGGGGTCTAGTGGTATGAAATGCATAACTTTTTTAAGCAGACACACAGGTCCTTACATACATAGTCAAAGATGACTCATATGTCATCAATATAGAAAAATAAATTTAATTATTACAAATTTAATAACCACATTCACAAAACAAGATATGCAATTTCAATTATGCATCGGTCGGTAATATCAAGATCAGTCATCACACTACTTACCATGTTTTAGGGTATAATTATTATATCTATTACTATATGAAATCCATATTAAATATCTACTCCTCTTTTATATTTAATATGTTTTATTATAACTAATATAATTTAAATTTTTTATTTATACAAAACAGTTTTTCTACCTTTAACAGAAATAGTTTTCTATTATTTTTTAATAAATTTAAATATGATGCATATAACTAATATATTATTCAAAAATTATATTACTAGATTATAAAATCATCATAATTTATATTAATATTACATTCCAAATAATATTTTTTATAACATATCTAATTTTCATAAACATTCAATATGAATTCATACAATAAACACATCATTAATAAATTAAATCATACAAAAGACACTAATTTACACATCAACACATATGAAATAAACAAACCATACACACAAACACTAGTTTATACATATCAGAAATCAAAGGAACAAATCATACAAATGAAATAAATAAACACATTTAAATAATTGAAAATTTAAATATAAATTTTACCATCTTAAAAGCAGCAAAAATTTGTTGAGAAGGAAATTCTCCAGGGCTTCACAACAAAATCCAGAGGAGTAAAAGAAATTTGGGGGAGGGGGGAGACCCCCTTTTATAGAACTTCTTTTCCGGATGTGGGAATGAGTTTCACGCATCCTTCACCCCGTCTTTGAAGGTTGTGTGAACCCTATTCACGCATCTTCTGTCACGATGAAGACGTGTGAATGAGTTTCATGCATCCTCTGCGTGGAGAGATGCATGAACGTGGTTCACGCATCCTGCAAAGACGGGGTGAATATGCATGAACCTCATTCATGCATCCGGCCGAGAAGAAGACGCGTGAACTGGGTTCACACATCTAAAAACCCATTTTTAAAAATACTTCAAGCCCTATCCCTCCATAATTTTTTTTAAATAACCCATATATATATAAATTCCACTTTACACTATTTCCCCCATAAACATACTGCTTACTCTTCATACAAAAGTTCCATCTCATAGCCACTTCCCACCTGTTCCATATCAAAAAGGAGGCACAGTTTCACAATTGACACCATTGCCTTTTTTGTTGGCTATACAAGACGAGAAATTTGAGAGGAATAAAATTCACACACAACACAAGATATATTTTGAGCTTCTTATTTTCACAATAATTTAAGAATACAATTACATCAATGTATATACCCATAACATTAAATGGAGAGAATTTGTGTAGGTAAAAAGAAAGACCAAAACATTAAATGAAGAGCATTTATGACAGTACGAAAAATACCAAAATATTAAATAGGGAAAATTAAATTAATTCAAATAAAATAAATGGATGTGGACCCATGGAAGAAAAAAATGTGAAATTAATAAATAACGCCAGAGGAAACAATGCGGGCAGCTTTGACTCATGGTTTTTGTTTGCAATTCCATCAGTCCCCTTCAAAGCAAAACCAACTTCATTCATAGCATTGTTCTGAATTTTTTTGCATACATCTGACAGTAATGTATTTTTGAAAATATTAGCCACTTGTTCCATTGAATGATGATATTAAAATTTTATCATTTTTTGCTTCACATGATCTCTTAGAAAACGGAATCGGGTATCAATATGTTTGCTTTTTACATTTTTCACAAGATTATTTGCAAGTTCAATTGCCGACTTGTTATCCACATATATCACTGTGGATCCATCCTAGGGATTCTTTATCTCCTTCAGAAGATTTCTCAACCATATTCTTTCACAAATAGTGGATGATGCCCCCATGTACGCTGCTTCACATGTAGGCAAGGCGACCACACTTTGCTTCCTTGAATTCCACGTGAAAGAAGTCAATCCAAGAAAAAATACATACCCAGTGGTTCTTTTTTCTTTCATCTTGGTCACCACCCCAGTAACTGTCTTTGTATCCATAGTGATTTTCTTGTTCCTTATATGGATAAAAAAGACCAAAATCCATTGTTCCTTTAACGTACATGGGGATACGTTTTTTTGCTAGACAATGTGACTATTTTGGTGCTTCCATGTACCTGCTTAGAAGCCCAACACTATAGACAATACTAGGCCATGTGATTGTGAAAAACCTTAGGCTTCCAATTAAACTCTTGAACAAAGTCGAGTTGACACCTCTTCCTTCTCCATCTATTGTTAGTTTTATGCTCATTGCCACAGGTGTGTTTACAGCAATGCAATTAGTCATCTTGAATTTTTCAAGTAACTCCTTAGCATACCTCTTCTGAGAAATATAGATGCCTCCATGTTGTTTCTTTACTTTTATTCCCAAAAATAAGGACATGAGACCTCCATCGGTCATGTAAAACTCCTCGAACATAGCCTCCTTGAAATCATCGAACATCTGTCGACTATTCCCTGTAAACCGTAAATCATCATCATACAAGCAAGCAATGAGTATATCACCAAAATCATTATTGTTGATGTAAACTGTATGCTCATATGGACATTTGGTGAATCCGTTCTCTCAAAGATAGCTATAAATGCATGCATTCCAAGAACGTGGAGCCTGCTTCAACTCATAAAGATCTTTCTTCAGTCGATACACTTTGTCTTCCTCCCCTTGCATAAAAAAGCCATCAGGCTGGTCTACATAGACCTCTTCCTCTATAATTCCATTATGAAATACAGACATCACATAAAATTGGTAGATCATCCAACTATGATGAACAACAAGGGAGATAATCAATCTCACAGTGTCAAGGAAATAAAAAGGAGAAAATACTTCTTCATAGTCCACCCCATACATCTGTTTGTACCCCTTTGCTATGAGACTTGCCTTGTAGTAATCGATTTCACCACCATCATTTGGCTTGACATTGTACACCCATTTGACACTAATGGTTTTGTGGATATTAGGAAGTGTGGTCAGCTCCCATGTGTCATTTTTCTCTATGGAACTAATTTCTTCTCCCATATCAATTCTCAAACATTCTCCCCTCATGGATTCCTGAAACATCAGAGGCTCATGATCTTCATATAGGAAAAAAATATTTACCTCTTCGGTATTCTCATAAATGTCACTTGAGCATTTAATTTTTATGGGCCCCATGCGTGAGGATGAGATTGTCAAATTTTGACTTGATGGATTCCTTTAAGGAGTGATGGAATGTCCTCCTGGAATCTTGTGTACTGACGATGCGCCCAGGGAAGGTGTTGCTGGCGTTTTCTCCTGATGATCATGACTTTCTTCTGGATCTTCTGTTTCGACATGAATCTCTTTATTTGGTTCTTCATAATTCCATTTCCAAGCATCTTCTTCATTAAATACCACATCTCTACTCACCAATAATTTATTGGTTAGTGTATTATAGAGCTTATAGGATTTAGACTCTTCACTGTAGGAGAAGATATATGGAATTTTCACCACGATCATCAAGCTTCCTTCTTCTCACTTCTAGAACTTGTGCATAGGCAACACACTCGAAGATTATTAGGTGTGATATGCTCAATTTGTAACCACTCCATGCCTCTTGTGGTGTCAAGTTTCTAACGCTCTTGGTTGGTCACCGATTGAAAAGATAGGTACTACATGCCACTGCTTCTGCCCAAGAGTTATTTGGCAAGGCTTTCTACTTCAACATGGTCCTCGTCATGTCAAGGATGGTGCGGTTCTTCCATTCTGCAATGCCATTCTGTTGTGGTGTGTAGGCAGTATTATATTATTTATTGATTCATTATTCCCTAAAAAATCATGAAATGCATTTGAAGTGTATTCTCCACCTATGATAGATATGAGAACTTTGATTCTATAACCACATTCAGCTTCAACACGAGCTTTGAAAATTTTAATGATCACAAATACATAATATTTTTCTTTGAAGCAATACAGCCAGAGTTTCCTGCTAAAATTATCAATAAAAGTAATAAAATACCCATTACCTCCAAGCGATGGTGTTTCATGAAGTCCGTAGATATCAGTGTGAACTAACTGAAGTGGTTTATTTTATCTTGAATGCACTCCACTTGAGAAGGAGTTCTTTTTTTGCTTGCTGAGTGTACACGTCTCACACACATGATTTGGAACATCAATCATTAGCAATCTGCACTCATTCTTGATGAAGATAGATGTTTAATCCTAGTAAAATGCAAATGTCCAAATCGCAAATGCCATCTCCATGAGTCATTCTTCATGAGTCCCAAAATACACACCTCGACTTTTGTGTTGATACGCAATGTAAACATGTCAGTCATCACCATTTGGATTTGAGGAACAAGTATCCTATGAGAATCCCTTATAGACAAAAAAGAATTCTCCATGTGTATAACATATCACTTCTCCAGGAGTTGGACAAGACCAATGATATTGTTTTTCATGTTTGGGACATAATACACATTAGAGATGTAATTTGGCTCACCATTATTCTGGTAGATTTTGATTTAACCTTTTCCAATCATGGGTACCTATGATGAGTCTCCAAACCTCACGTCACCATGAACTTAATCTATGAGTTCCTCGAACAGTTCTTTGTTACCACTCATGTGTTTTCTTGCACCTGTGTCGAGATACCACACATCGGGGCACTCAAATGCCTTTTCATGTCTGAGGAGGAGTGTGGTACCATCTTCTTCATGATGAGATGTTTTAGCATTGTTGGATTGTTAATCGTGATCCACTTTTGTCCAAAAATCAAAAGTATAATGGCCAAATTTATTACAGTTGTGGCATTGAATGTTCTTTGTGTTTCCACGACCATGCGTGAATTGTCATCCACCATTCCCTCTTCCATGAAATCTGGTAGGATTTTTTTGCTTCTGTTGATGGATTTGATAATATCCATTCCCTCTTTCTCTTCCACGATGACTACCTCATTGTGTGTGACCATTATATTGTTCTTGGAGAGTCACCATAGACTCCAAGGCATGGTCTATTTTTGAACTGATATTCTTTTTCATCTGTTTCTCATACACATGAAACGACCGCCTCAATTCTTCAATGGACAGTTTCTCCAAATCCTTTTATTCTTCCATGGCCACAACCACATGCTCAAACATGGTTGTGAGAGATTGAAGTGCTTTTTTGATAAATCGAATGTCCTCAAATTTTTCACCATTCTTTTGAAATTGTTAACAATAATAATGAATATTGAGAAATAATCGGAGATACTCTCACCTTCATTCATGTGTGCTGCTTCAAATTCAGCTCTTAATGCTTGAAGACGTGCCTGCTTTACTCGATCAACACCTTTAAAGACGGTAGCAAGGGTATCCCAAGCATGATTTCTTGATATTTCCTCGACAATATTTTCGAACGTTGATTAATCCAACCCTTGGTAGAGGTGGGAAAATGCATTATTGTCTTTCTTTCATTTATTTTTGAGGCACGTCTTTTCTTCATTCATTAATGTGGCTTCTTCCTCTGTAGATGGTAAAATGTACCCGTCGGTGACGATCTCCCATAATTCTTGTGACCCGAATGACGCCTTCATTTGGATGCACTACCTTTCATATTTTTACTTAGATAGCTTCAGAACTTTTAGGTGGATTGTGGCCATCTTAAAAAAATTGCAGAATCTTGGAAACCGACTCTAATACCAGTTTGTTGGGTATACAAGATGAGAAATTTGATATTAATAAAATTGGAACACAACACAAATTAGGTTTCGATCCTTTTATTTTCACAATATTATTAGACTATAATTACATCAATTTATAGTCCCACAACATTAAATGCAGAGCATTTATGTTGGTACAAAGAAAGACCAAAACATTAAATGTAGAGAATTTATGATGGTACGAAAAATAACAAAATATTAAATACGGAACATTAAATTCATTCAAAGAAAATAAATGGAGGTGGACCCATGGAAGAAAAAAATGTGCAGGTAATAAATGATGCCAGAGGAAACAAAGTGGGTAGCTTTGACTCATAGTTTTTTTTTGCAATTCAGACATTTTTTTCGCCACAACAACTCTCGACCATCTCAACCTCACATCACACCGTATTCAGCACATACTGTGGCTGCTTTCCTTTACTATCCTCACACCGGTGCTTACACTATCATCCTACACACCACAACCTTCAACAATTTAGTCACCATGTAGTTTCAATCTTGAAACCAATCCCACCTCGAAATCATGTTTCAAATTTTTCAAAATTACAATAAATATGTCACCCATTGTTCCCAAGTTGAGGATGAGGAGAAATTGTTGGGTGATGAAGGTTCCACTGTAGATTTTAATCCCTAATCACCATACCTCCTAAATCATTGAACCCTTCACCATTTGTGCTCAAAGTCACCGCAAGTCACCCAAAGCCCCCACCATTGTACGAAGAGGTCTGCACCACCACTATTGAACCCCAATCCACTAGATCTTAAAAACCTTATAGATTCTCTAAGAGCCACTGGACAACCACATTTCTAAGGCTGAGAATGAACCCTGAGAAGCCACGCAGCCTTGGAGGAACCTACTGCGGTAAAATGGGAAAAATGCCGCAAGAAGGGAGTTTCAAGGGCAAAATATATAGAGAAAAACCTATCCCCCCATGTGGCATAGAAAAGATGAATAGGGGGATAAAGTATATTAATAAAAAAATAGAATACAAATAAAAATTATAATTATAATACAAGTTAATTATAATATAAATAATAATAATAATAATAATAAAATAAACTATAAAACTATTTAATTAAATAAAAAATATTAAAATAAAAAATCAATAGTAAAAATAAAATAAGTAAATTTATATAAATACTTTAATAAATTCAATAATTATAATTAAAATTTTGTAATAAATTAATTATTATAAAAATAATAAAATTAATATATAATATAATATAATTAAAAATTGTAATCTAATTTAAAAATACAATAGCTAATTACTAATAATATTACTAATATAAAAAGATATTATGTTATAAACTTAATAGTTTTATTTATAAATTATAAACATAATAAATATTTAATTATAATTGAAATATTATTTAAATAATTAAGTAATAAAATTTAACAATCTATATAATATTAATAACATAAAAAATTATCAAATAAAATATTTACTTATAAATAAAATGTTAATACTATTACTTTAACTCAAATAAGTAAATTAAATTAGCCCATTTTTTCTTTAATTGTATATTTTCATCCTTTATTTTGCAGTTATGACTATGAGATAGAAACCCGTCCAGATTCATTTCAACTCCCTAGAGAGAAGTTAGTAACCAGGGTTAGGATAGAGTAATGTGGGATGAACGAAAATGTTCACGTGCGTGGGGCAGATGTGAATCACTATCTTATGTCAGTTGATTCTAGTGGTGACAAGCATCAGATGATATATTATATGAATGTAGAGCAGTAGTAGGGTGATGCGACATCCATTAACCAGATGGTTGACTTTTCACTCATGAATATTTCTATATAGAGGAGACACTACCACAAAACGAGGAAAGATAAGCACTACCCCTTTAATAGTGCTAGAAAAGCACTGATAAAAGCGGGGCATTTATCAGCGCTAAAAAACGCTGTTAAAAGTGACCTTTTATCATCGCTTTTTATTAGCGCTGATAATAGCCCCCCTTTATCAATGCTTTTATAGAACTGTTAAAGGGTCCCCTTTATCAGCGCGCATTTTCCAAGCACTGATAAATGAGTATATTTCAAAAAAATCATAAAAAATAATATATTGATATAAATATAATAAGTGTTTTTAAATTATGTTTTATATCGATTTGATATGTTGTAGACCCAAAACGAACACCCCCCCATGGAAATAATGGAAATTTGTAGGGATTAAGGTCCTTTTATTACCTTGAAGAATATGAGATGATGTTAAAATGGTCACCATAGTATAGGTCTGGTCGTAAGATTCGATTTGATATGTGGTTGAGGCAAAACGGACACCCGGAGCAGAAGTTATGGCAAAATGGACCCCCGGAACCAAACTTATGACCGTTCAGAGGTTTTTTTGGACTTTTTTGAACCTAAAAGAACGTGATTAGTGTTTTTGGTGATCACATGTGTTTGTAACGTTTTTCAAGGTTTGATTCGATAAGTGGTAGAGCCAAAATGGACACTCGGAGCAGAAGTTATTGTCGTTTGAAATTTTGCAACTCTCATATCTCCTAAAAATCTAAGAAACCAGCTACTCACAAAAACGAGCCTAACATCTGCTCCAGTTTTCTATTTGAGCTCCAAAACAAGTTAAATCGAATCCCATAAAATGAGTGACAACCATGCCTAGTCAAAACTGTTAGAAGATCAGAGGAACAAAATATATATCAGTTATAGCACTCCAAAAAAAAGTCCAACTTCTGACGACCATAAATTTTGCTCTAGGTGTCCATTTCGGCTCTACCACAAATAAAATCTAAGGAAGTTACAAAATCTACACAGATGTTTGACTCATACGTATTCTCAATAATGTATGAGACCCAAAAATCTCAAAAAAACCACAAGAAGGCCTCCAAAACGCAGTTTCCATGTCCGGACCCCTGTCAAATTTTTATTAAAACGGTCATAACTTCTGATCATTATGTCTGTTTGGACTTCGATATCTGTTTTATCTTTTTTCATTCCATGAGCTTCATTTTGACTGTTCATGGAGCTGAAACGGACACCCGGAGAAGATGTTATGTCTTTTTCAGTGACTGTGATTTGTTAGGTTTTTTCGACACCCCATTTCTAGCACATTTGTATATACATATTAATATATAGTATTTGTAAATATATATAAATATGTATAATTATACCTAATATACATATAATATATATATGTGGGTGTGTGTGTTGAATATATGTATGAATGTATGTATGTATTTATTTATTTATTAAAACACAGATAAAAAAACATATATTATAAATCTATTTAAAACTAATATTATAAATATATATTAATATACAAATAAATATAAAAATAAAAAATTATAACTAAATATATGTATATAAATAGATATAAATATATATTAATAAACAAATATATATATATATACACATTAATATGACTATATATATATATGTTTATATATATATTAATATATGAATATATATATATATATAATTAAATATATGTATATATTAATTGACAATATATATATAAAAATATATATATGTTAATAAATGAAGAAAAAGAAATATGGTGGAGTGGTAAAGGCTTAGGAGCGCAGGAAAGAGGTCTTGAGTTCGAATCCCGTGGGAGGCGGGTCGCGCGCGTAGGTGTGGGGAATTACCTAGCGCTATTAAAGGTGGGTGGGGCTGGGTGGAGTTTTCATGGGCCAAGCGTGGGCTACCATGGTAGTGGGTGCTGTTAAAGGGGAGATTCAAGCGCTGTTGAAGCCCCCCAAAATTGTAAAAAAATTTCTTTTATTTTTTTCATATTCTTTCAACTTTTATCATATCTGATAAATGTGGCTTTTATCAGTGATTTTCATAGTACTGATAAATGGGACCCCCCCCCCTTTATCCTCACCTCAATTAACAACACTTTTTTAGCACTTTTAATCATCTTTTATAGTGCTGATAAAGGCCATATTTCTAGTACCAAGAGAATAACAGATTTGGGAGGGAACCGGAGAACCACATTTGGAGACCTAAGGACCACCCGGAGTAGCAACACGATCTTACAGAGGAATATTTCTTTCTCTCATATTTTTTAATTTCCATTCATTTAATCGAATTATCTTAATTCTAGTTTTATAGTGTAAAAATATTCTGGTGTTTTTTAAGTTCATGGAATTTAATTTTTTTTTTGTTAATAATTCCCTCATCTTCTATTCTTCTTTTAAACAATGTTGAATACTCAACAGGAGAAGTTGAATGTATTTTTAGAATTTAAATTGTTTTCATGCAACTTGTACTTATGTTATTTAATTCCTAATCTTTTGGTGAATAAGATCAAGGATTACCAAATCAATTCTATAATTCATTATACCATATTAAATCAGTGAGATTTATTGCAAAATATTTATTTCAGTACATTTTACAGTTTAGTGATTCTAGTAGTAGTGATCTCTGGATTAACATAGCTTAGAGATTAATCTCATAGTGAGGGAGAATAGTTCCTCATTTTTTAGGATGTGGTTTCAGTTAAAAACAATTGAATATATAAAACATTAAAAATGGTAAATTTAGATTACCTAAGCTATCTATAGATGATAAGTTTATCAATTTTTTCCTAGGTTAGTTCAATGTTCTCTTGTATTACATCATACAATAGTAAAATTTTAGTTTCATACACTATCTCTAAAAAAACACAAAAACTTTACAAAGGTTTGAAAAATTAAAAAATAGAAAGTCTACCCCACTACTAACAAAAGTGGGGTTGTTTTGGAAAAGTTTTTAAGAAAGTTGGTAATTCACCATCCCTATGGGATTCACCCTACTCTCCATTATATAGTAGTTTCTAGGAAATCATAAATTTTATACTTATGCACAATTTCAATGACAGTTGGGCATCAATAATTTTGAAGTATATTTTCTTACCATAATATTGAAAATAATTTTTTCATACACTATTTACACGGTAATTGCCTTATATTATATATCGTATCAATGGATTATTACAGATCCCTTCTTTAATAAGAACCTTAATATATGATGATGGTAATTATAAATATATAGGCTATATTATAGATACATTTCACTAATTTAACATGGATGAATCTTAACTATATGGTTTTTGGGGGATCATAACTATTAACGATTCTTCTTATGGATTTCATATTTGGTGATGTATTGTATAGGGGATTATGAGGACTGACATGTTAAGAGGAACACCTTATGTTACATGTGTCGTTGGATATTCCTATCTATAAAAATTTTCAATGGTCTCTCAAAATGGAATCAGTATCAATGTGAATCATTTGTTATGTTCTTTGATAAAAGATTAATACCTTGACATTTAATTTTTGGTGAGGTAAACTTTCAACGGGTGTGTCATTTTTCATATGTTATTGATTGAATGGTCAAGATGATTTTTTTCTTCTAGAAATAAAGAGATATCTGGGGTCCAGTTGATCAGGATAGCAGTACATTTACAAAATCCATGTCCATGGTTGAATAAGGGAAGTGTATTCAGAATGGTGAGTAAAATAATTAATAAAGAAATTATGGATAGTGACACAAGTGATTCATCCTGCTTTATGAAATACCACATGATAAAGATATTATATTAAACATAATTTATAAGAAGGTGGTTGCCATTTTTCTGATTAAACTATTTATTCTTATGGGACATGATGTGTTTCTAGATACAATTCTTGGTCGATGGGTGTGACTGATGACAATCAAGATAAGGTTATAAATGGTCACACACACAAAATATTCAAATGCCTTCATAATTCTAATGAATTAGTGTTTAGGACATAATGGTTCCCATCATGATGTCTGGGTAATATCTTAGTATGAATGATCACTAAGAAATAAATTAATACATCATTATTTTAGTTTTCAATAATTACTTTTGAATTTATTTACTCATATTATTTATAAGATATTTAGTGGATAAAAAGAAAAATATTTTATGAATGAATATTTTAGTCAAGGATTGTTTAAAATTTATAGGAGAGATGAGTGAAGTTAATGAATCCTAAATTTATCATGTAACATTATTTTAATTTTTCAATTATGTTATTTAATATTTATTACATTAATGACATAGTTACTAGTTCATACATTTTATTTAATTATTATTTAGATTGTTATATTTTTTAAGAGGAGAAAGTGAAATTTAAAAGAGTATTAACATTACATATAAGTCATTAGAGGCCTAATTTCATGGGCAATATTGATCACCCGAATCATGGGGAATATATATCCTCTCTCCCATATTATAGAGTGAGAATAATATTATTCTAGAACCCTATTCCATTTTATCCTTCTTAGATTGATGGAATAGTATTGCAACAGTTGTTGATACACTAAATGCTTCATGGATTCTTGACACTAGCTCCCAAAAATCAACTATCAATACATTAAAATTATTTTAGATCTTGTGAAGAAAATATTGATGGTTCTAGATATGGTTCCTTCAAGAAATGATTATTGATATCCAATGGAACATGCAAATCATCAAAATTGAGTGACTGATGGTTATTATTTTATTATTCATGTTTATTTAATTCACTCGAGATCCTAAGGTATTGGGCCGTGATTCTCTAGATATGATGTTGGGAAGTCGATCACGGTTACATTTTTTTAATTACCCATGTATTTATGCTTCTATTGTGTTCCTGAATGAAACAGTGTGAGAATATTTCTAATTCACGTCACATTACTCATTATGACCATAATTATATTTAAAAAAAAGATTTTTATCATCAAATTTACTCTAGTGAATAAAAATATCCATTAGATAAATTTTTATGATTTCAGAAATATTTATTGTTGGTAATAAAAATTCAATAACATTTTCATGTATAGTTTCTTTCTCATATATGAATGAAATTGAATTTAGACTACCTTTACAATAAAAAATTAGTTCGATAAATCCTTTTTTTGATTTAATTAATCCTAAATAATAATTTTTTATCAACAATGATCATCTCATATAAAATGTTTATTATATTTATCAAGAGGGTGGTCATTTATCTAATTCATGTAGTAAAAAAAATATTTTTTATTATAAAATTTAAGATCCTACAATGAACTCTATGAAAAATAAAAAATTCTTCAGTGGATGATTTTTAATCAATTACATGACATAATATGGTTATTTCATAAACACTCAATAAATAACAATTATGTATTATTATTTCTACAATATGACCAAAAAATTGATAAAAATTAATATTATTCTACTTTATATACAAAGAAACTATTTTTTACTATCCATAAAGGACACAATATTTCATATTCACCATAAAAAGGATTTATAAAACAAATTTCACATTCGGAAATGAAATAACTTTTTTAATAAATATTCACATTCACTTCAAGGAAATTAATGAATTTATGTGAACAAGTTTAATGGGATATTCAAGACCAATAAAATGAATATAAAATTTTATGATTTCATATAGGTATAATTAAATAAAATGAAAATAAATATAATAAGTAATATAATGGGGAAATCTTTTTCTTACCGTATTTTTTGTAAAAAATTAGCAAAATGAAAAACATATCTAACATGAAAATTTCAATGTTATCAGCATAACTAATACATTCTAGGTTAATGAAGAAATATAAGATATATAAACTCACTATATTATCATTATATTTCATGGTTTGGTCAGTAGTGTTTGTTTTAACACTTTTATCCTTCCCTTGAATTAATTGTTAATAAATTACAATATAGTACATTAGCATACAATAGTTAAATGACCAATGAATTTTATATTAACATTGAAACCATTCATTTAAAACATTTTTTTCATTCATTTATTTTGATACTCATCGTTTAACCAATTATAGTGGTGTTATTTCCTCTTTTCATTTGTTGTATTACAATATGGATTATACTATTTTCATCCACCTCAACTATGTTCATTTATACCATGATATTATTGCTAATAAATTCATATTTAACGAAGGTATTTTATCTATTTGATGGGGTTTCATGATTACTCTTTAAGAGATCAGGGTGAAAGAATATTTTATTATGTAATAATATAGAAAAATAATCTTTTTCGATGAATTTAGAGGGTAAAACCATGTTTAGTAAAATTTACCATGGAATGTATGACTTAATTGATTAGACTAATCATTCTAGATATGTATAACATGTTCTAATATCATGTTATGAAATTTCATTAAAACCAAAATTGGAATAGTGATATATTTCGAAACCAAATACTCATTTTCAATCATTGATGAATCAAAATTTCAATTTGAGGTGAAAATTATGGTGTATTAATTTTATCATATAAATGTAATGATTTAAAAAATAACATCAAAGAGACTTAAAACATAATATATATTATACAGTCATCATTTCACCATTATGTCAACATATATAGGCTACATATATATCTTATCAATGGTCAAGATTAGTCCCTATTATATAATAAAGATCAAATAACTGGGATTGATGACATGGGATAGTGGTTGGGTATTAATAATTATGGGGAATTCATCACATCCGAATCACCATCCATGGGAAATTAATGAATCAACATAAATCATATAATTTATATATAAAAATATAGTTATTTTAAAGAAAACAATATCTTCCACCAATAATTTATAAAACATAATGCTTTATAGTTGTAAAAAAAAATATTTTATTATATATTGACTTAGATAAATATAATCACTTAATCCATTTTTATTTAAGTATAATTATTGTATCAATTTAATAACATCAAACTTTTATATATGTATGTAGACAATAACATTCTAAAATTCACTCATATAGTCTCTCTCAACTCAATCCAGTTGGGAACACAATATAATAAGGGATACCTTTCTATATTTTAACCTAAATTTCATTGTAAAATTGTGATCATCCTTTATATATTATATAAGATAAGTCATTATAACAACCAAAAATTTTAAATTTCAGAAATTATATTTTTGGAATTGGTTTGAAGATTTTTTTCCTTTTAATGAAGAAGAAATATATTACACGAGACATATAAAATTTTGGATGATGAGACATTGGACTAAATTTGAATGAAAAAATTTAAAATTGCATCAAAAGTATGGAGGTGTTCCAACGATGTTTTGCTTGGAAAGACAGTGAGTCTGTCAAGAATTTACTACCACTAGAAGTCTTATGGGAGTCCACTAGATTTTTAATGGTATGGACCAGGACACATTATAGAGTGGTGAACAACCAATTGTTTATGGTATTTTATATTTTTGGTGGGGGAAACAAAATTTTGGTTGGAATAAAATATAGTTATAGTGGATTTATTAGTTTATCATTTTAATATTTGATTTTTTATGATTTTTTATGGTAAAATTTAAAACCCTATTAGGGTGTTGGGTTGAGACATTATAGGAATCATTAATTATGAGTAAGAATCTAGTTTAAAAATTTATATATGATTTCATTAAAACTAAACCATAGGGGTATATTATATCTCAAGCCCAATGTTGAACCAACAAGATCTAGTGATTCCTATAATAAAAATTCTAGTTCAATAATAATGATAATTATTTTTATTAATTATAATGTAAATATTATACTAAATAAGATAACCATGAATGATGGTCACATTGAGTTTTTATAAATTACGGTTTATGTGATTTTTAGGTGTAAAACAATGTAATGGTTGTTGTATCATTTTTAGAATTGTGTTAAAGTAAACCTTTAGTCTTGAATTATCTCATTAATCACTAATTACCCTTTAACATGTTTAATTAATTTAGATTATTAAATAATTGGGCGATCTAAAACAATATATAAATATAACACATAAACATAATACATGACCATGATAGAATCTCAGAATTAGTTAATGCATTAAAAATAAACTATTTAATCAACAAGACAATGATCACGCTCGAATAAATAAAAGATGATATTGAATAATTATTGAACAAAAAAGCCTAAAAAATTCTACTAAAATATAAACATTAATATTTATCAACCTTACATTATAAAACATGGAAAAATATGTTTCTTATTGATTTCTTTTATATGAAAAAATGACTAATCCATGTTTGGAAAGGGAAAATAAAGGAAAAATCATAAAATAATTGACCACCACAACCCTCAAGCCTTTAGATCCTCTATCCAATTTTCAATACCTTTTTGGTGATGTGTTGACTATAAACTTTTAAGCAAAGACAATATATTTGTAGATAACGATTTATCATAAATATCAATATATATCAAAATATTCCATATAATTCAATATCACATACTCCCTTAATAGTTGTCAAATACCACAACAAATAGTTATAAAAATGCTTCCAAAGTCCACCACATTTTGCACCTCAAATATAGAATTTCCCCTATGCTTATTATATTTTTTATATCTTAATTGTTTTTTTGTTTTTTGTAGTGTTAGTTTGCAACATTAACTGGATGCCTCATGACATCGTTTATTTCACACGTGTATTATAGATTAAAAATTAATATTTAACCCAACTAACACTATTATGGAGGAACTCATAATAGTGGATGTATAGGGTTAACCTCAAATGGAGGTGACAAATGAGTTGTAAACTAGGGATCAGAAGCTAAGAGGGATTACTCATGTAAATTTTATAGAGTCATATTTGAACCAACAAATTGGATTATCTTAAAGTTTATTAAGAAATGTTAGAGATAAATTTTAGTGAGTATATGAAAGTATTTTTCATAAATATATCTTGGTAAATTATTCTTGATTTGGATAAAAAGTTTTTCAATATTCTCCAATTAGTTTTGTTCAAACAAAATATATTTATCTGGACTAGAAACTACTCTTTGATTAGGATGTGTTCGTTGATATTTGTGTTTAAGGAACAACATCAAAACTAAAGAACAAATAGGCTATTATACCTAATTGAATTTACTCTAATTACATTATGGACCTTAATTTTTAATTATTCATATCATTATCATGAAATGAAATGAAATAAATGTGATTTCTTAACCCAATTCCCTACCAACAGATAAACCATGTTTTGATTTAAGGATTCGTTAAGCATTTTTATGCCTAACCCCAACCCATACACCTAATAGGATATACCATGTATAGAAAAAATTATACCATTGGAATAGAGGCATAAACATTGGAATGTTTGTTATTTAAGAGTTAATCAAATAAAAAACCACTTTCTTGTATGCTGAAAAATAACATGTAATGCAATTGAAATTGAATGTGGAAACAAGTTCAAAACCGTGAATTTAATTTTGAATCATATTTATAATGATATAATGACATAAAAACAACATCAAATGAAATAAAATTAGAGATAAATTTGAAAAACATCATAAAATTTAAATACATTAAAATTTAATGGTGTCTATAAAATAAAAAGGTCAAATGAACTCACGATGTGAATTATTTTTTAACATCGCGAGTCTTCATAGAATTATTACTTCTTAAAAAATTCATGTAATGTGTTTGGAAGTTAAATTTTTAAAGGGAATTTTATGTATTCAAAATTCAGTATCTATTGTGATTCACGAATCAGGTTAAATTCATGGGATCTTTAGGAAGGAAAATTAGAGACCTAGGGCTATACATTCCTGTCACGAGCATATTTCACAACTACATTTTTCTTTCCCAAAATTATTCAAGAGTTATACAGGATTCATGAGTTGGTCTTTATTTCACCAAATTTATTCCTTAAAGGAATACATTTCATGAATGTAGTTTATATCCATAACAATATTCATCTAGAAAATTCATGGCTTGTGTTGATTTCATAGATCAGGTTTTGGAACGACATGGTATTGTCTCTATGAATACATTTCCTAAGTCTCATTCAGTTTTTAAATTGTTTATACTTGATTCAATTTATAGATTCACTCCCATTACACAATGAGATTCAATTTTTTGTTAAATCAATCACATATCAATGTTTCATAGTGTAAAACATTTATGAAACTAACATATTTGATTCCAAAATGTATATATTAATTAAGAATATCAATTTGTTCCACACTTGAACAATTTATTGTCCTCAAGAATAAAATATCACATAAATAATTTCAAAAGAAATAATTTTTAATAGGAAATAATAATTGTAACCTTGAAAATGAAAACATGTGTCAGAAAAAAGGTGTTAGTCTTCCAAAATAATCCATATAAAGAAAATCGGTAACGCCTCATGATCAAGTTCTTTATTTAAATACCATCTTTCTTTAATTGAAAATTATCAAATTTCAGTTAGATAATTATTTCCATGTTATAATTTAAGTCTCCATGAAATTCATCTCTTCATTTTATGTAAAATAGAATTGGAGTTTTGGTAATACCCTAGATACATGATCATAAGCATAATTGTGGATTGAATTTAACATCTCCACTCTATAAAGTCAAAAAACAAAATTAATCTCGGGGTATTATTTGTGGTTTAAATGAATCTAAGGATGAGGGAAAGTGGGTAGATGATAAAAATAAATATTAAAAAAGATACTAAACTCTAAATAATTATGTAGGATAATCAATAAATAGTTTAATGAATTTACTTTACCATAATATAATGCATCCTAATTTCCAAAATTTTAGAGAGGGCCCATGAAAATGGCTTGAAAGTATAATGAAGGTACCCTATTTAATTTTTTTGAAGTTCATTTTAAGGATATATATCATATCCAGCACCAAACCACATATAATATGTCAGGAGTTTCATTATTTCATAATGGGTTTTTAACTTAATCATACACAAACAATTATTTTCTTTTTCATTATTTTATAAACAAGATAATCATGAAGGTACATCAGAAGTATCTATTAACTAGATGCCACTGACCAAGTGAAAATACAACCTCACATATCATCAAAATTAATATTCATGTTTCCAATTGAAATGATTGTACCCTCCCCACTTATTCAAATAAAAATTATGAAATATACCAAATAGTTTTGTATCAATGGATAAAATTGATAGAAACATTGCTCAATATTAAAAACATCATTCAGGGAAACTACAATAAAAGTATGGATAATGTATTAGTGGGTTTGAGGGAAAATGGGTTCAGTTTATCAAATTGCCACAATCATTTTGAAAGTTCATTTTTTTCATTCATAGGCATGAGAAGATACTAATGTGATTTATAATATGTTTACATTTCCCAAGTTTCTTTAAAAAAATATACTCAAAAAAAATTTAAAAATGGGTTTTTAATCCTCTCAAGAATGGGAATAAATAAAAAAGGTGTAGTCGCTCATGAATAGTAATAAGTAACAAGTTAGTTAATAAAAATTTCATGGATTTGAAATAAAAATAAAAATAATTGACTCTGTAATATTTATAAACTTGTAAAATAGAATTAATAATATATTTTAAAAATTTCCTTATAAAATTGCTCTTTTCTTTAAATGAGTGCATTAAGATTTAAAGGTAAATTATGTTTTTAAAGAAAAAAATATCATATGAAAATGATAATAGATACAAATCCAAATATAAAAGCAAGAATACCCCCCACAAACACTTAAAAGTAAATTGTGATCACGCTATTTTTAAGTGATGTCGGAGAGATGGAAATGAAAGTAGAAAAATAATTTTTATAGCATGAATTGAAATAGTGTAGGGAATTAATATCTCTCTGAAGGGAATGAAATTCTATATTGGAAAATTTTGAAAGGTGATATGATTATAGAATATAGAAAAAATATAGTAAAAGAAGATATATAGTAGAGAAATTATTAGTTCACAATATATATCCAAAATACAAGAAAATAATGGAAAGGGGTACACATGAGTCAAAAATGAATTTCGTATCCTAAAAATGCATAGATCACAGTACAAATAAGTAACTAAATAATCTACCATGAAAACAAGAACTCTAGAAAGTAAAGAAAAATAAATAAATAGAAACAACTAAGACACGAAATACTATCCTATGGGTTTCCTCCAATAAAGTGATAATAATTACATCATCAACTAGACAAATAGAAATAGATCAGTTAGTGAAGTCCATCATCTCAATGGTCTATATCCTCTTTCTAGAAGTAAAGGCACATTATTTCAACTCTAATGATCTTTTCAGAGGACTCACCATGCCAAAAATTTCTAGGCAAATACATTGGTCTATAAAGAAAATCAGGTGAAAATCTATCATTTGAATCTCCATTAAGTGTCCCCTTACTTAGATTAACATAAGTTACAGCCTCATGAGGGAGACCAATTGGTATCCAATCAAGTTTGTCAAATGTAATGGTAGAAGTATAATAATGTTCTATAGAACAAGTATATGAAAGAGGTAGATGGAATGTGAAATAAATGTGACAAAATGAAAAAATTGTTTCCATTACATTAGGTAAATTAATCAATACATATCTGGGGTGGGATATACAATGAATCAAAAAGATACCCTTCGGGATTAAAATAGATGTATAGTGGTAGATAATCTATGAAGAGCATGAAAAATATTCATGAGCAGCTTATATAGTCCCATACAAAGTGATGGGTTGTTAAAGCTATATTTACATGTCTACATTAGTGATTTTTGTAGAAGAATGTGGATTGAACACTTGAACATTCATTATGGTGTTGGTGGTAGGAATATTTTTTAAATGTGGTACTAGGCCAAATACAGGATGATGTGAGGTGTTGATCCTGATGTAGGTTGTGTGTTTGGTATCTATGTTTATGAATGGATAATTATATGGAGTCATGATAGTATGGTTATTTCCCTGTTGATCACGCATCCTTAAATGTCCCTCTGAGCAGTAGGGTCTGTAATCTCTAACCATAACTCGATATAGAAAAATGTGGGTTCTATGGTAGATGAGAGTGATAAAAAGATAGAAGTTAGTACATATGGAGTAGTAGGTGAGTCGTTAGAATTGTATGTATAAGAGGATGGTAAATTGTAAGTGGTAATACATTTGGGTCAATGAATGGGATTTACAGGAACTAAAAAAAGGCACATTGGTTTTTCAGAATACAATATAGAGTACCCCCAAAATACTGAAACATTTCTGAAGGGTTGGGGATAGATGGATCACTGTGGAGAGAGGTTAAAATATTTTTCCTATAATTTTTTTGATGATACCTATTTGTTGGTGGCTAGAACATATCAGTGGGTGTATGAGGTGTTGGGGTTGTTGAGGAATTTGGAGTTCGAACCATATCAATGGAATCTTTGAATATATGATCCCACTCATAATTCATTCATATCTTCTAAATGAGAAACATAGTGTTGAGAAATGAAAGATTAAATTACATCATTGGTCCAAATGATACTAGGGGTTGTAATGTTTTAAAAATGCCAATATGGTTATCTAGGTGTGTAATAAACATCCTTTCCATAAGCACGGAGTGGGTACGCCTCACCCGAGCATTAGAATATAGAGTAAACTGAAGGGTTTTTATCAATATGGGGGATCCAATGGAGGTGGAAATAAAGAGTACCTAAATTTGACTAATGTCACGATGAGAGTTAACTCAGGACAACCATGTATGGACCAAATCTAGATGAACAATCTGTAGGATGTAACCATGAAGCTGGTTTCTCTTCATAGTACGTGGCTTGCAAAATCTCACAATGTTGTGGGCTATCACACCATAGTTCTTTGGGATGTCTATCTTATTAGGTTCTATCACCAGTTCCACACAGGTTGTTGAGGTAGAAAAAATGTTGAAATAAATTCCTAAACCAACTTTTAGGTTTACTAACGTGAGATCTCATGGCCTACCTCCCAGGATGAAGAAGAAATTAATGATATATATCTCAAATGTGGCTAGGAACAAAAGAAATAGATATAAATATGTCTTCTCATGCACACAAATAATATGTAAAAGGTGAATATATCCAATGAGCTCCATCAATTCAAGTACAATAAGTACCCTCTAAAGTACAACAAGTTTGAGGCTCTTGTTAGTCTACAAGGGCATGGCTAAAAAATGAGCAAATAGGGAATTATGATGGAGGTTAGGAAAATATAGGAAAGGATGGATCGATAACTTTTTGGTATCATCTTGGGAATAAAAAGATGAGGGTTAGGAATGATAGGAAGCAGACTGAGAAGAAGAACCCAATGAGGTGGGCAGGTAGAAATGATCCACATGTGGTGGTGAAGTATCCCATTCTAGTCAGTTGGGAACAAGGGGTTATTTCTATTGGGATGCACATTTGGAAAGTGGAAGTCCACCTCCTTTGGTATGAACAATTTTTGAGAGAAATAAATGGGGTGGAGTGGAGTTGGTGTGACCAATTGAGTTTGGTGGCTCAGAGAGGAGAGTGATCATCATAGATGGAGGTGTGGATGGGGGGGAATTAAGGGAGATTCATGAAAATAATGGAATAGAAGAGGATGTGGAAGAGCATGGTGACGTGAACCTGGGGTTTATGATTTTAGTATGTGATTTATAGTATTCACATTGTGAATTATAAATTCACTACATGATTTATTTGGGTTTAGTTCTCTTAAATCCTATGAAACTCATAATTTGAATAGTTAATTCACATTGTGATTTTAGAGAAATATAGGCTCTTTTATTGTGGTATTAAACCCCAACTCTATGAATATAAACAAATCAAATGAATCTGTTAAAAAATATTCTATCATATGGAAAAAATATTGGTTTCCTATAAGTTAGAAATTCATTTAATGTGAAGAGATAAATATTCCCCAATTTTCATGTGAATTTTAATGAGAAGAAACACCATTCATGAAATTGTTCTTGGTAAATTTTCACCCTTTTTCTATTCAATTTGAATGGAGGTCCCTTACCACTATAGATTTACACTATTTCATAAGAGAAAAGTTTAATTTCGATGAATGGTCTAGACCATCAGGAATTCAATTTTATAAGAAATTACTTTAATCCGGAATTAAATATTATTACCTTGTCACTCGGTGTGAATATCCTTCGAGGGATGCATTGATCATACCATTTATTCTTTATATATTTTATAATTTTCATAGGCACAAAATTCTGTTTCCTTCGGAATATCTAGTTGTAATAATCATTCCTTCCTAGCTCTATGAGCATCTAAGATTATCTTTTTGATTTCCTATAATGGGTAATGTTTCAATTCAATTAGATGGTGACATGGATTACTATATACAATCTAGAAGTGTGTGTTACCAGTGGGTATTTTTTCAATGGTGTGATACACCGAAATAATATGATCTATTTTTTTTATCCAATCCTTTTTACATTAAATGAATATTTTATTAATTATTTTTATTTTCCAAATAAGATAATTCCACATAACCTATAGTCTGTAGGTGATAGGGGATTCTAGTTTTATATCTAATTCCATACATATAATGCATCCATTTTAGGGAATGGTTGTTAATGTGTGTTCTCAAATGTAACACCCCAAGCTTCCATGGTACGCTCCACTTTTAATAATAGAGCAGCGTGTGTTGTACACAACCTCAAGTTCTAACACATTGTGACCAATAAAAGCAGTAGTTATGAATATTAATACACACTTTTTGAAATTATATAAATTTTATATTTCAAAATGGACTTCATTTTTGGATTCGGAATATCAAAATTAGCCTATGTTGAATTTTTGGTATTTTTCTGAGAACTTCCAATTTTTGATGAATGGTGAAAAATACTTAAAAACATCTTTTTAAATAAAAATAATTTATAGTGATAAATTATAAAATTGAGTGGTTATAAAGTTTAATTATAATATATTTTTACTATTTTATCCAATGGTGATCATTATATTTAATTTCACATTGAAATTGGACATAAACAATTGTCAATCTTTTGATTGATATTCCTTCTTAAAAACACGCTATTTGTTGTGACAGAGGGAATTAATTATTAAATTAATTAAATCAACATATATGGTTTGAATTTTTTAAAATAGAAATCATTTCTGAATTAATAATATCAAATATATCTTAGGGTTAATTTTTGGTGTTGTTCCGAAAAACTTTGATTTTTGATGAATAGTGAAATCACTAAGTGGTAGTTAAAAATCTGATTTTTCGTTTAAATGAAACATTACCACTTCTATGATTTGATTTTCAAAAATCCGACATATATGGTTTTCATTGGGAAGTAAAATGTGGTTCAATGGTATTAAAATAATTTTTTGGTGAACAGTAACTTTTAAGTTTAATTAATCACGATTAAAGCTAAATAGTAAAATTTAAGGTAAAAATTATATTATAAAAATATGAAAATACCCTTACACTTGTCCTAACCTTATTGGATGAGTCATGGCGGACCAAGACAATCCATGGGTCAACTTGGGTACCCCATGGAGCCACTTGGGTAAAAAAATGACATTAATAACTTTTTATTTAAAGTAAAACTAAAATTGTCACAAACATGTGTTATTTTACTAAAACAATTATTACATTGGGTAATATAATTTAACATTTAGACTATAAATATTAATTGTAAATATAAAAATATTTCCTACATCATGATATTTTTTTTAGACATTAAATAATTTAAATTGTTTATGACACCATGAAGATGCAGCGATTACCTCATTAATTTAACGATTTAAATAAAATGAAAATATAATTTAAAATCTAAGACTTAAACTTTTCAAAAACTTATTGGATGGGTATATTTCGAACCCTTATCACCTTATCCTCAAAATATATAATTTTGGGACCTTTGAAATCCGAAAATCATTTTATAATAATGTAACATTTCATGAGTTTCCAAGAGTGCCCCTCCTCTCCTCTTATAAGAGGCCCCCACCACTTCCACCTTATTCACACCTTCAATCCATTTGGATCGGCCAACATCTGCCCAAATACTCTCTCAAATTTCATCTCATACACCTAGAAGCCTCACTTTTGGCATACTTCTTCCCAAGGAAGCCTTTGGCTCAAATCAGAAAGAGTTAGCCGATTTTAAGGTAATGTCTTCTCTTATGTTATTTTGTTTTATTTTGCCTCTCCAACCCCTTAAACTCTTTTTATTACTTTCATTTGTGAAACACCAGTATCTTAAATATAATATTATGTTGTTATGAGAAGTATTTTATTTACACTTACACACACCTTCGTCTAATGGTTAAAGAACATACTGTTTGTGTGGTTGGAAAATTTCTGCCTCACAAAACGATGATTGTTCAATATTCTTTTAACACCTCTCATGGTGGCCATTAAGATTAAACTATTTATATATATGATATATATTATGTTTATGTTTTCTTTATGCTTATGTATTTCTCATTTATGTCATACCTTTATGATTTCCATTATGGGTAAACGCGATAATTTCATTTTAAGAAGTGAGGACTACCGCCCCCTCAACGTGATTTGAATCGTTAATTCCATATGTGGAACATATAAAGGATGGAGTAAATGATATTATATTTTATATTATACTGGAATTATAATACACCTTTATATAATTATGATTTTATTCCATTAAATATGAAATAGAAATGAAAGTAGCGTTCATGCATACGTACGGCTTACAGTCTCCATGAACAGTACATTTCATTTATTACCTCTAAATGTTACGTAATATTATGAATGAATGTATATACTGGTATATATGATATATATGATATCTAAATCATGAATATAAATCTTGAGATAATGGATATTCTACCACATAAACAACTTGTAATTATAAGAAGTTTATTTTTTACTCAAGTTCCAAAGATTGAAAAAATGACCGTTATTAATTTAAATAATTACATAATGTTCATAACATGGTAATAAGTGATATAAAATGTATAATGAACTTGAAAAGGTTCTTAAGAAAGTAGAAATTAACTCTAGTTTATTATTCAGGAGGTTAAAGAACAATCTAGTCAAGTCAGACACGAGGTAAGGGAACTTCTTACCCTAACTTCCATTCCTTGGGTTAATCTCTTACTTTCAAATTGTGTCATGATATTATTATGTCCTATATTGTATTTGTACTTTCATTATGTGTACTTATAGTAAATACACATAATAGATCTATTTTATTTAAAAAATGACCTTTTTAAGGGACTTCGTCTCAATCTCCTTTCATTGAGGCATATTTGGTTTTATATACAAATTTCTTTTATACGGTGTATAAACCCCTTTTACTTTTACTTTTATTCAAAAAAAATATTTTTTATACGAAGCGTTTTACTAAACGTCAAAAGGTAATGTTTTATTTGTCGTACGTATGCGGCGATAATGACTTCTCTGCCGCCGTGACCATTATTTGAGTTTCGTCTTTCTCTACAAGCTATAACTTTTTTAAATGAAAAATAATTACAAAGTATTAATTTTCATTTATTTTGGTATTGAATATGGTTTTGAAAGTGTTTTTTTATATCATTGTGTTGTATTAATATCATGTGATTGAAATGTGGAAATGTTATGTTTCTTTTATGTATGTTTTATGTGGTACGATTATGTTATGGTTTATGATATGTTTAAACCTGTTCATATGAGGAATGCATTTGACTTAATAAGTGACTGGTGGAGCCCGATATAGCTCCTCGATGCATCGGCATGTCCCATGAGACAAACTAGTGTCTTGGCACGAGGCCTTGAGAAAATATTATTTGTAGTCTTGGCACGAGGCCTTGGCTACGTGGTTATGATAGTCTGACATTATGCATTCCATCATTATGAAAGAGGTTATTGATATTGCATGTGATTATTTGACCGGTTGAGTATCCATGTGAATAAGTAAATGGAATTATATCATTTTAATTTTTCAATATTATGTTGAAGTTTCTGTTTAAAGGGCTTTCGTTTTAGTTATACATTGCCTTAAATGTTTTTGTTTATTTATGAAAGCTTCCGCTATATTGGTATCCTTACTGAGCATCTAAGCTCACCCCTTTAAATGTTTTAATTTTTCCAGGATGTGAAGAAGTATATTATGAATGACCTGAATGGATAGTATGAGGGGATATGAAGACAAGATATTTTTGTAGTTTTGTTTTACTTTATAATGTAATGTTAGAATTATGAATGTATCTAGTTTTTTGAAGGCTACTAAACTAATTGGTCTTTTGAGACTTGATCTTTTGTGATCATGCCAATGTTACGAAATAATGCACCGACTCTGGGTAACTGGGGTCAGGGTGTTACAGTTGGTATCAGAGGAAGTTTAGTACTATCCTTGGAAGATAGATTTGGATAAACTCTGATTAGATCACATAGCCCTACGATAGACTTTGAGGATTAGTAGAGAATAACTTCCTAGAATTTTGGTATTATATAGATTTTGTGATTTTTCCAAGCAATACATCAATGTCTGGATACGAGCAGGTAGAGGTGGCTCTGGCACAGATGTACATAGGGTTAAAACCTGAAAACACCGCTTTGAGCTAGACTCGAATGGGAACTGGTGTACGACAACAGGCCTTGCTGTACTCTTGGTTACGACACTCCTGGGGGATATGCTTAGGATAATTCTTATTTTTTTTACAAACCATTATGAAGGGTTTATGAGTATATAATTCCTCAAAGAAAACATTTTTATTATTATAGTTCAATTTATGTTAACTGTTTTACAAGTATGGAATTATGTAGTTTGATTCATAAACTAATCTAGTTTATGCCATTGTTTATAAATGGCGCCTAGTGGGAGGAATGGAAACCATATCAATGCACACACTCCATGTAGGGATTTCCCTCCTGCTCAATATAATTATAGTGGAGATGGAGACAAAACTGGTGCTGATTAGCTTATCACCATAATGAGACAACTCACTTAGGTTGTGAATAATAACCTAACTCGTATGGAGAACCCTGATCCGCAACGTGTATGATCAATGTTATACCGCTTCATGAGGAAAAAACCGCCAATATTTAATGGGGGTACAAATCCATTAGTAGCTGAGAAATGGATAAACTCTTTGGAGAAAATATTCCAAGCCTTGGGGAGTAGCGAAAGGGAGAAGGTTGTCATGGCTGTTTACCACCTCCCTGGAGATACCGATCAATGGTGGTCTTTGATTCAAAACACAAAGGAAGATGAAGAATTATCATGTATGGAATGGAGGGAGTTTAAGGAAATTTTCATAGAAAAATACTTTCCTCATGACCATCGATCAGATATGGAAAGGTAATTTCTGAGTCTGAGACAAAAGGAAGATGATAATGTTGCAAAGTTTGAGGCCAACTTTACAAGGTTAGTGAGGCATGCTACAGATTATATATGTAACCCAAGAAGTAATATTGATCATTTCTTTGATGGTTTAAAACCATTTCTCCGTCGAGCTTTAGTATCACAATCTTTCTCAACATACGAAGATATGGTATCGTGTGCTATCAAGACAGAAAATGAATTATCTAAGTCTTACGACTACAAAGTAAAGAAAGTGAAGAAGAGAACGTTGGAACAAGAGACAGATAAAGGGAAAAACTGAAAGAAGGATTTTCCATTATGTGATAATTTTGGGAATAATCACCCCGGTACTTGCCTAAAAGGAATGGGAGTTTTTTATAAATGTGGAGAAAAAGGCCACCAGGCTCGTGATTGCAAGGTAAAGAAAGAGGCTATCAATGTTGAATGCTACAATTCTAGGGAAATGGGGCATTATGAAAATGAATGCCTTAAGAGTCAGGAAAACTTACCTCAGAAAAGGCCAAGGGATCAAGGAAAATCTTTTGCTGTTACTACAGTTGAAGTGGAATACTTAATGTATTGGTGCTTTTGGACTCAAGGATTATATTCTGGTTATAAGAATAATGTGATATATATAAGGATGGTACTACAGTACTTGTTGTTTTCATTAAGGTTTTAATATGATGAAGGTAATTATATTTTTAGTTTATGACAATAAGATAAACTTTACATTGTTTGAGGAATCTGATGATACAATTGATTTTGGAATTTATATACCTTTTAGAGAAAGTCTAGATGGAGGTATTTTGGATAACTATAATGGTTGGAATGGATTAAGTTGAACTTTGGATAGTATTGTTTAAGGTTAAAACATTTATGAAGATTATTTTTTGGAATATTATAATACCATAGTTTTAGGAAAAGTACAACCTACAGGTTGGGGGATAACCCGTCGCGTTGGACAAAGCTGTCGGAATCAAACCCACAACCATAGTGCGACAGACCTTTATTACCTACCACTAGCCTACAAGAAGTCCATGGTTATTAAAAAAACGTTTTCCTATTCTAAATGGTATGTGTTAATATTTGGAACCTTATTCAATTATGATAAATAGAATATTTTTGAGTTTTATTACCTTTTGGAGTGAAGGATGGGTTTGTGGTAAAAATTTATTAAAGAATGAAATTTTGTATGAAAAGTAAGTATATTTCCTTACGTACTTAGTAAATATCCTAAATAAATTCCTCAAAGTTATGAAATCTAACTTAAAACAAAAAAAAATTAGTTAACTTTTCCAATTGGGGAATCAATGACCGTTTAACCAATCACAAGTTTGTGATTTTCTTGTAGTTAACTTTCTCCTAATCCTGTTTTTTACAACACTCTATCAGACCTTTATGGTTTTTTTCCTCAATATCCATATTTTCATAGAATCCTAGTATGGGCTATCTCGGGTGACCTTTGTACTTATTTTTCTTTCTTTTAAAGTTATATTTTTATTAACCCTATTTCCAATGTGGGTTTTGCACAAAGGTATTTTCTATTTTCAACCTTTTATTTTCAAAGAAAAATTTTAAATTGCGAGGATGCAATTTATTGAAGGAGGGGAGAATGTAACACCCCATGCTTCCATGGTACGCTCCTCTTTGAATAATAGAGCACCGTTTGTTGTACGCAATCTCGAGTTCTAACACACAGTGACCAATAAAAGTAGTACTTATGAATAGTAATACCCACTTTTTGAAATTATATAAATTTTATATTTCAAAATGGACTTCATTTTTGGATTCATAATATCAAAATGAGCCTATGTATAATTTTTGGTATTTTTCTGAGAACATCGAATTTTTGATGAATAGTGAAAAATACATAAAAAAACTTTTTAAATCAAAATAATTTATAGTGATAAATTATACAATTGAGTGGTTCTAAAGCGTTATTAGAATATATTTTTACCATTTTATCCAATGGTGGCCATTAGAATTAATTTCACTTTGAAATTGGACATAAACAATTGTCAATCTTTTGATTGATATTCTTTCTTAAAAACACGCTATTTGTTGTGACAACAGGAATTACTTATTAAATTAATTAATTCAACATATATGTTTTTAATTTTGTAAAATAGACATCATTTTTGAATAAATAATATCAAATATAGCTTAGGGTTAATTTTTTGGTGTTGTTCTGGAAAACTTGGATTTTGATGAATAGTGAAACCACTATGTGGTAGTTAAAAAATTGATTATTCGTTTAAATGAAACATTACCACTTCTGTGATTTGATTTTCAAAAATCCAACATACATGGTTTTCATTAGGAAGTAAAATGTTGTTCAATGGGATGAAAATAATTTTTTGGTGAATTGTAAACTTTTAGTTTAATTAATTGCGATTAAAGGTAATTAGTGAAATTTAAGGTAAAAATGATATTATAAAAATATGAAAATACCCTTAAACTTGTCCTAACATTATTTTATGAGTCATGGAAGACCATGAAAATCCATGGGTCAACTTGGGGACCCCATGGAGCCACTTGGGTAAGAAAATGACATTAATAACTTTTCATTTATAGTAAAACTAAAATTGTCACAAACATGTGTTGTTTTACTAAAACAATTATTACATGGGGTTATATAAGTTAAAATTTTGACTATAAATATTCATTGTAAAGATAAAAAGATTTCCTACATCATAATTTTTTTTTTAATTTTTAGACTTTAAATAATTTAAATTTTTTATAACACCATGATGATGCAGCGATTACTTCATTAATTTAACGATTTAAATAAAATGAAAAGATAATGTTAAATATAAAACATAAACTTGTAAAAAACCTATTTTATGGGTATATTTCGAACCATTATCACCTTATCCTAGAAATATATAATTTTGGGACCTTTTAAATCCGAAAATCATTTCATCATAATGTAACATTTCATGAGTTTCCAAGAGTGCCCCTCCTCTCCTCTTATAAAAGGCCCCCACCACTACCACCTTATTCACACCTTCAAGAAATTTGGCTCATCCAAACTCTGCCAAAAAACTCTATCAAATTCCCTATATTACACCTAGAAGCCTCACATTGGGCATAATTCTTCCCAAGGAAACCATTGGCTCAAATCAAAAAGAGTTACCCGATTTTAAGGTAATGTCTTCTCTTATGTTATTTTGTTTTATTTTTCTTCTCCAACCCCTTAAACTCTTTTTATTCCTTAATTTTGTGACAAAACCATTATCTAAAATATACTAGGATTTTATTCTGAGAAGTATTTTATTTTAACTTACACACACCTTCATCTAACGGTTAAATAACATACTGTTTCTGTGGTTGGCGAATTTTTGCCTCACGAAACGATGATTGTTCAATCTTATTTTAACTCCTCTCATGGTGGCCATTAAGATGAAATTATTTCTATATATGATATATATTATGTTTATGTTTTCATTATGCTTCTTTATTTCTCATTTATGGCATATCTTTATGATTTCCATTATGGGTAAACGTGATAATTTCATTTTTGAAAGTGCGTACTACCGCCCCCTCAAAGTGATTTCATTCATTAATGCGATATGTGGGACGTATAAAGGATGGAGTAAATGATATTATATATGATATTATACTGGAATTATAATACACCTTTATATAATTATGATTTCATTCCATTAAATATGAAATAGAAATGAAAGTAGCGTTCATGCGTACGTACGACTTACCGTCTCCATGAACGGTGCATTTCATTTCTTACCTGTAAATGTTACGTAATATTATGAATGAATGTATATACTGGATATATATGATATATATGATATCTACATCATGAATATAAATCTGGAGATAATGGATATTCTACCACATAAACAACTAGTAATTATAAGAAGTTTATTTTTGACTCAAGTGCCAAAGATCGACAAAACGACTGTTATTAACTTAAATAATTACATTATATTCATAACATGGTAATAAGGGATATAAAAGGAATAATTAACTCGAAAAAGGTTCTTAATAAATTAGAAATTAACTCTAGTTTATTATTCAGGAGGTTAAAGAATGATCGAGTCAAGTCGGACACGAGGTAAGGGAACTTCTTAACCCAACTTCCATTCTTTGGGTTAATCTCTTAATTTTAAATTGTGTCATGATATTATTATGTTCTATCTTGTATTTGTACTTTCTTTATGTGTACTTATATTGAATACACATAATAGATCTATTTTATTTAAAAAATTATCTTTTTGAGGGACTTCGTCTCAATCTCCTTTCATTGAGGCATATTTGGTTTTATACAAAACTTTCTTTTATACGGTGTATAAACCCCTTTGAATTTTACTTTTATTCAAAAGGAATATTTTTATATGAAGAGTTTTACTAAACGACAAAAGTGAATGTTTTATTTGTCGTATGTATGTGGCGACAATGACTTCTCCGCCACCGTGATCATTTTAGAGTTTCATCTTCCTCTACAAGCCATAACTTTTTTAAATGAAAAATAATTATAAAGTTTTAATTTTCTTTTATTTTGGTATTGAAAATGGTTTTGAAAGTGTTTTTTTTGTATCATTGTGTTGTATTAATATCTTATTATTGAAATATGAAAATTTTATGTTTTTTTATGCATGTTTTATGTGATACGATTATGTTATGGTTTATGATTTGTTTATACCTGTTCATATGAGGAATGCATTGGACTTAATAAGTGACGAGTGGAGCCCGCTATAGCTCCTCGATGCATCAGCAGGTCTTATAAGACAATCAAGTGTCTTGGAATGAGGCCTTGAAAAAATCTTATTTGTAGTCTTGGCACGAGGCCTTGGCTACATGGTTATGATAGTCTGGAATTATGCTTTCCATCATTATGAAAGTTCTTATTGATATTGAATGTGATTATTTGACTAGTAGAGTATCCATGTGAATAAGTAAATGGAATTATCTCATTTTAATTTTGCCATATTATGTTGAAGTTTATGTTTAAAAGGATTTATTTGTAGTTATTCATTGGCTTAAATGTTTTTGTTTATTTATGAAAGCTTCCTCTATATTGTTATCCTTACTGAGCATCTAATCTCACCCCTTTCAATGTTTTCATTTTTCCAGGATGTGAAAAGTATATTATGAATGACCTACATGGATAGTATGAGGGGATATGAAGAGAATATATTTTTGTAGTTTTGTTTTACTTTATAATGTAATGTAAGAATGATGAATGTATCTAGTGTTTCCAAGGCTACTAAAATAATCAGTCTTTCGAGACTTGATCTTTTGTGATCATGCCAATTTTACGTAATAATGCACCGACTCTGGGAAACTAGGGTCAGGGCGTTACATCAAATCTCTAATGTGTAATCCATGAAATCTGAATCGAGAAAATATTGTCCTATTTATAAAATAAATTACCATTTTTATGTGTCAAGAGTGGTGGATTCAATGTATACACACTTCTATTTGTGGTCTACATAGACCAAGATGTACAATTTTCATATGAATTAGAAAAATGGACCATGAAATCTATTCCCCAAACAATGAAGGCTTCAAAAATCGAGATGAAATTATAGGGAATGATATTTTTTTCCAATGATTCTTGTTTAGTAAAGAAATCAAAACATTACATCAATTTCCTCACGTCCCAATAGAGAGTGAACCATAAAAATATTTTTTTGAGAATATTAGCAATAGTACGATCAGAAACATGGTGTTCTCTAGTTTGCAACACTTGGAAAAATTGTAACACACTATGAATTTTCTATTCCATGACGAAACATCACATTAAACCATAAATACATTTCTTATATAATTATTTACCACCCCATTAGTACTTTTTTGCATCTAAAAAGAACATCTTCCTCTTCTAATAGGAGAATTTCTAGAAAAGTTTACCATTAAATATATGGTTTTACATATCTGATAAAAATGGTTGAGACCCCACATCCACATAGAAGAGTGTTTCATCCAAAAATTAATCGAAAATTCTCACATATTCATAATATTTTCCATTATATAGTTAGAGTCTCGATAGGTGATTAATAATAACACTCTAACTCCCCTTTGCATCTTTGATGATAATGTAAAACTCTTTCATTAGTAGGATCCATCATTACAAATTAGGCTTGGAATTCTTTTTATTCAACAATTAATTTAATGATGAGTGGGGAAAACAATTACTCTATAGAGAACATGTTATGATCCGAATTTATCATAAAAAACCACTATAGGAATATTATTTTATATAGTGGTGTAATAATTTTGAGCATCATTCAGAGTATGTATGAAATAGTAGATTGTTCATAAAATACAACCAACATGCTATCACAAAGTCACTTGCGCCACACTTCAGCCTAAAATCCTTCTCGCAGTCACATGAGATAATAACTAAAACTACCAGCAGGGTTTATTTCAATATCTCAAAGTATAATTGAAAATATTCACTGAATTTATATAGGATATCTTCAACATGAAAGTGCATCAGTGGACAATAAATCTGAGAGAAATCCTTAAAAATGTGATGTCAGAATCCAACATGGACAAGAAAACTATTGATCACTTTATCGGTGGAAGGTTTTGGTAGTTATTTAATGACTTTAATATTCACTATAAATAATTATATGTTGTTACTTGAAATATTTCATTTAAGGATATTCATCTTTATAATATAAAACAAAAATATTCCCAATTTATCCCCAAAAAATATTCATCAAAAAATTACAACATGATTTTTAAATTACTAAAACATACCTTGAAGGATCATCCATAAATAGATAAATCATACATTTTTATATATATGAACTATTATACCATATCATGAAATATATGTAACATGCACCATTAGAATGATTCTGATGTGTTACAGATTCTGAATGACATTCATTGACAGGTGAAAGTTCTGAATGGATAGGTGAATGGTGCCTCTAAATAATCACTTTTCTCAATTGGAATTTCACTGCATACAGATTATCCATCCATGAAACAATATAATTCATTCCAAAATAAATTCTCATGCATCAGATGAATGAATGGGAGATGAAATTTTTCCTTATGTGTTGCTATATTGTCATTTCTATAATCGATGCAGACTCCCCACCCAGTAATGGTACAATTTGGGACTAATATATCTTCATTGTTTTTAATTACCTTGACACCTCTTTATTGAGAACTAACTGTACCAGGATTACCTATTTACAATAATAGTTAGAGAAAATAATAATGATTTCATGAATCATTTTATATTCTTTCTTAAGAATATCCTTCATTGGTGGAGTGATCCACCTTAGGGGTTGGAATTTTTTTAGATCTATCTTCTAATAATTTTTTGTGAGTGAAAATTAGGGACTTTATTCCATTGAAATCAGATAAGATACAATCCATTGAATTCTTATGTCTTGTATGGACCTAAAATAATTTATCCTCTTTGTAAGGATTCATTTAATAGATTATAATGATTAGTAGTTTTTAGTCTATATGAATGAGTTTTTATGAGTTCTTAGTAGGGGGTTTATCTCTAATATTTTTTGATTAATAATCAAATGTCTGAATTCAAGAAAATGGTATCATATAAGAGGATCTATGTAATCAATAACCATTAAGTCACTAATATCCACATTGTTAGAAGATTTTATATCCCCCTCAAATTTAAGGTCCATTAAAGTATATTCATTATTAGTCAGAAAAATATATTATCACTTGACTGAGTCATCACATTTTTAGATGCTTTGAACAGATCAAAAGATACATAATATTTACTGAATCATAAGATAAATATACCTTAAATCACATTGATGGGAACATTAATGGTCATGAGAAAAGTTCTCCCTATAATTATGGGAACATAACTCTTTTTCTCCATGTCTAGGAAGAGAAATTAAGTATGAAAAATGAACTTACCAAATTTAAGTAAGAAATACTCAAGAAGTCCATTGGGATATTTGATAGATCTTTCAACAAATTAATGTGATAATCATGTCAAATTAAGGTAATTATGTACATGTATTAGTAATATGTGTATTGGAATGAGATTTATTCTCACAATAATATCTAACAAATATTTTTCAAAATGGAACATCCTAACGGTGAATGGGATTGAGAAGCTACCATGGTCTCTCATCTTCAGTGAATGATTCTACTGAAAAATTTTAGAGTATTATTTATTCAAGTAGATAAATCCCAATTCTTCAATTTTTAATTTATTAGAGAGAACTTCCTTTAAGAATTTATCATAAATAGGTATATTGAAAATGTATTTATCAAATGTAATATTTATGTGTTTTAATATAAACAACACTATATTTTTTGGGTGATGACCATATATATTCCCTTATCACATCCTCTCCGTGAATAGAATATGGAGTATGTATGGTGGAATTACCACATAGACATATTATTTAGTGGGGTGCTATTTTTACTAATATTTTTCTACTACACTCACATGTACTTTTTGATTTTTTTGGTTTTGTATTTTTCTTACTCAACTACTACTTCACTCTAATTTGAATAAACTTTATTCCACTCATCAACCATATAAGGATGTTAAAAATTTAACTCTTTTATTATTTGGAGGACCATATACTTATCATGTTCTCTAGGAAGAGTCTTGATATTATTTACCAGGGATCCCTGTAGTCGATCTGAGAGAGTTTTGGAAATTTAACCATCATGATTTCCATGTTGCAAAGGGATTATCATTGATTTTTTTACATAGTCACTTTCTAGTCATCCTTTAGAAAAAATACCACAAGGTGATAAAAATATATTTATATAGGAGGTTAGGATATAGGTGGTTATGTATACTACTATAATTTGTGTTTCTAGGGTTGTAACCATTGGTCCCTATGGGTCAATAATTATCTGGGAAATACTTTTTTGTGGGAGAGAAGATACGTTTTGAGGTGGTTACTATGATTTCCTTGATTTATTTATAGTGATTGACCCCTTCCTTGTTATGATAACAATTATTGGTCTTTTATTGTTCCTGAATATGTATTTTTTGTAGTGAGGTTGTCGGAATTATTGTTTGTTTAATGGGAATTAATGTAATTAAAATCATGAGTTAGGTTTTCCTCTATTCTAGTCCATTAGTCCATATATGGAAATGCGACTCCACATATCTAACACGAATGGATATCCATAATAGTAGTAGGTTGAAGTTTTTATGGTTAGGGTATTTTTTTTAAATCACTTTCATATGTTATTTGACCTAGGCAACATAGTAGCTGGTTTGTGTTTCTTGGTATAACCCATCCATCGAAGTCCCTGATCATTTATAATGGATAACATTGTTCAAAATTTTAGAAAGAATTGATCTTGTTACTTATTGTACTTTCAAAATGAGTCTAGTAGCATCCAAAATAGTGCAATTGGCATCTATTAATCTATGATAAATGTGTTTTAGTTGGTTCCAGATGTCAAACCCATAATGTTAGCACATTTGGGATAGTTTGGGAAATAATTACCATGCCTCCCAAGAAGATTATTCATCTAATTGTGTGAAATTATAAATATAATTTCATAGCAACCATGTACATAAAGGTGTAAAGTACATATCCCTGACTATATTTTCAAAATCATCTCATGTAGTAATGGAATAACGGGCTTAGATTTTTATCAAATCCTTTGATCTATCCTAGATATAAAAGAAGAAAACTATAATCTGAATATAGTTTGATGATACACCTTTTTTCTTGAAGGTTTCACATACCTTTAAGTAATTTGATAAATTCTCATATGGATCCTCATTCTAAATTAAACTAAATTTAAGAATATTAAGGATGTTATGAATGAGGCCACATTTTATTTCAAAGTTGTTCACCAATATGGGAGGTCAGATGATACTGGGTGAAACACCACTGATGGATGGAGAGCCATATTCCATGATGGTTCTCGCTGGTTATAATGGTTGTTCATCCTGCTGTTCAAGTGGCATTAATTCAGAATTTTTTATATTAAGAGCATAAATACGGCTGTTCATGTCGATGGTTATATGATTATGTATACATATATATATATATTAATTTATTTCATGATCGATTCAAAGTGATACTAGATTTTCTAGGCTCTTTGATCATTTCAAAGGGGAGTGGATTGTGAACTAATCATATGACATGTATAAACCAACTAATATGTGCACAATATTTCTAATAAAGAAATGGAAAAGAATTGTAATTTAGGAAATCCAAGGTTAGAACCCAAAATTCACTATTATGAAACATGATCCTAAGAAATATTGGAAACATTAGGTCGGTTATCAAAAAAAATTTGATTCTACAGGGTGTGATTAGATTATAAATTTTTATATAACTAAAATATCACTATTGATAAGGCTCGCAGAGTTATGGAAGTCTATGGTTGAACCCACAAAAAAGATAAAACAATGGGTTGTGACCTAGGTATTAGAATATAATAGGGATTCTTTATGTGAATATGATGGTTTCAGATTTAAAATAATGAATGGATTAGATTTTAGTTGATTAAGAGTGGTTCTGGATCAATTTTGGGGAACCTAGGCCAAGGGTATTCCTAAATCTATATTAGGATGGTCATATAGATTAGGTTTTGAAGTTATTCCAGAGTCACCAATTGGTTTTTGTCAAACTAGTTGGATATACCTAGTCAGGAAACCACTCATTTCTGTATAGCCGGTTTTCAATCTAGTTTCATAAGGGACAACATAGAAATTAGAGAACAAAAATGGATATCAGTCATAACTAGATTAATTCCCATTATTTTAGGGTTAATCTTTTTTAATTAACTAGATTATAATCATGTAAATTAATGTGATAAATCTGATTTTTTAATCTAATTTATAGAAAATGTGTTACTGATGTTCATATTTAAGGATTTATTATGGGTTTCTAACCATAATCTATCCCCTAACCCTCAATGGTCTTTTCATGAATGGAAAATTCATAATTATAAAGTGAAGTAGAGGCTCAATAATTATCTTGTTCATTAATCAAGAAATGATAAAATCAACCAATATAAATAAAACCAGTTTCACATATGTATAAGACTAAAACATATTGTACCCCGTATAAAGATTGGAAACATGTACAATACCATTAAAGGTAGTTGGAAAATTCCTTAGATTAAAATAAAAATAGAAAAATTATCACCAATGAAAGAAAAAGAGTGAGAAAAAGGTCAAAGTGAGAAAAATATAAATCTTTTAAATGTCTTAGGAAGCTATAAAATAAATAATTAAGCTTAAATTAGTAAGTGAAATTTTTTCACATAGTGAGTCTTCATGGAATTCTTCCTTATAAAAAGATTCACTTAGTAAGTTTGGAATTTAAATTTTAATCATGAATTTAATGTCTTTCAGAATTTTTATCTCTGAATATTAATGTATTAAGTAATTTTCATGGGATCTTTAGGAAGGTCGACCATATACTAAGGTTGATAATTTCATTTTGTGAGTGGGTTTCACATCTCCAGTTTTCATTCCCTAAAGGATTTAAGGATTTTATTATATTCATAGATTGGCCTTTAGTTTAATAGATATTTTTATTTTAGGAATTCATATGAATGTAGTTCACAAACATAAAATTCATTATCTAGGATACTTATGGGATATAGTAATTTCACAACTTATTCTTTGTCTTAATTGGGTATGTTCAAGGGGAATACATTTCATTGGTTTCATTTACATCATGAATTGACTACAATTGATGAAATTTACAACATCACTCCCTCTGAAAAATGTTCTTCCATTTCCTAGAAGAATCAATCAAATATCAAATTATCATAGTTTGAAATATGTATGAAAAACTAAGTATTTGTTTCAAAATGTATATATTAATTAAGAATATCAAATATTATTTTAATGTTATATAAGGGATGATAGAGATGAAACAAAACATTTACAATTGACCATGAGATAAACTCCAAAACACACTAAAAAGGCCATAACTCCTTTGATATATCTTTTTTATCATAAATTAAAATCCACATCTCAATGGAGTAATAAAGAAGGAACCCAAGCTGTCAAATCCCAATTTTCAAGGATTACAAAATCACTATTTTTTAACCACTTGATCTAAAATCATCCATAAAATGTTTTCAAGTCATATTACATACCATAATGGGTGTATATCAAACCCTAAAAATATACTCTATGTATTTATCATCACAGGCATCTTTATTTCCAAAAGGTCCCTTCGGTGCAAGGATGATGATTGTAGTGTAACAGCCCCAAATATAGAAAACTGGAGTCGATGGTTATTTTATTACATTGGTATAAGATATAAGGGATCACATAACACATGATCACATATTTTAGTAGTATTAGAAGACTAAAAACATAAAACAAATGTTACATTACATTTGTAAACATGAACTAGAACATAAAATTTTAGAGAGATCATTATTTTTTCTTTTGGAATATATCATGAAATGAATCAAAGTTAACATTTGAGTACCCTGGGGATAAGAAACCAAATATAAGGGTGATCTAGGAAACCAAATAAGGTATAATGTATTGTGTAATCTTCCATAGAATAACCAAGGCATGAAAAATATAGCAGTGATAAAAAACTATCAATTATTACATTATTTCCGATATCATGAATGCGGAATGCATCCATGGTGATATACTAGTATAAATAATCACATGTATAGAAATAGAAGGTTTCATAGTGATAAAATGGATAATTTAGAAACCATAATATTACTATAAAGGGATCATTCTATGACATCATACATAAAAAGGTAATATATATGACAAACACCCAATACAGTTTATCTCATTATACATACCAATTCATTAAGGGGATATTAAGGGAAAACCCATAACATAAAAAGTCCAATGTATTCACCATATGAAAGTAATGAATAAAA
Source organism: Viscum album (assembly GCA_963277665.1). Classification (NCBI taxonomy): domain Eukaryota; kingdom Viridiplantae; phylum Streptophyta; class Magnoliopsida; order Santalales; family Viscaceae; genus Viscum; species Viscum album. Next base: position 882,964,190 of record OY728155.1, read on the forward strand.
ATACATTGCATAATAAATTTTCCTGAGTAATAAATACACATATGTATTAGAATGGTAAAAATATTGGATGTTAATGCATTACCGAGTCGAAAAATAGAGTAACATGATCATAAGATATCCTGGGTAAGAAGGTAGATGGTATCATTAGAGAATATCACCAGTCAAACTTTTGAAAATTAATGGACGCTAACATAGATAAAAAAAATATTTTGAATAACATTAATAAAATACATGGAAAATGTAGTTTCTCAAATATACCCAATTAAATAAGTGTAAAACTTCATTAATATCGAAATTATTTAATAGAAGGTTCTTTTTAAATACTATAAATAAGGTCAAAGTTAATCTAAAATGAAGTCAGAAGTAAAATTTTAGTATCATTTTCATGAATATAACAATAATAAATTTTAAAACATTACTTAAAAATTTAAATTTCATAAAATTTAATTTTGAAAAGAAACAAGGGTTAAATCCAAAAATATGGATTGAAAGTTAAAAGTAATGACCAGAAATAATATTTCACAATATCTTTATTGAAACCTATGTTGTTAAAATTGAAATATGATTTCCATTTTAAAATTGGTAAATATAAATATTAATATCATAATATATAATAAATATTTTAATTTAAAAATAAGAAATGAGAACATTACTGGGTAGAAAAATATTGATATATAAGAAAAATATTAACGACCAAAAATAGGAATGACTGGAAAAGAAACCCATATAGATTAAATAAATTTTATATTAACAGATATTAAAGGGTATAAAATGATATTATATTTGAAATTATATGTATTTTTATGAATTATATAATAGATTATATTCATGGGGTAGTATATATACCACATAAATAAATAGGGTGGTGAATATATAACATATCTTAATGAATAACAATTATGATGAAAAAACTCTTACCTTTTACTATGGAATTTTATGAATTATATTTAGACTCTTGTGTAATAAACATAAAAATATTAATAACTTATGTTATAACCTTATTAATATATATTACATTTTATATTCTCAACTTATACTCATTAACTACACATGTATTAGTTAATTAATATTTATTTTCACCATTAGATGTTTTTAATCTTGATTGTTTCATAAATTTCTCGTAACAATAATTTCTGACCCCATTATTTGATAGAATGGTCAAAAATTGGAAATTATTCAAGATATTATTTTATTTTATTTTAAAATATTTATTATTTGCGACCTTTTCCCTGGAATTCGTTAGTGTGGTTTGTGAAAACTGAATCCTTGTAAGTTTTCTTAGGTAATTTACAAATATCAACATGTTACTTTATAATAATCATTAATTCATTTGTTATACTTATATAATATTTATAATGAAATATATTAATACTTTGAATCATATATATTCTTCAAATAAAATTTTATAACTACCCATGTAATGCAGAGATGAAAAATGTAACACGTCACTTGGTGGAGACTTTAGTCAGTATGCACACATGGATGATATTTTCGTTTTTCCAAAAACGTGGGGAAGGTAGAAATTTTTTTACCTTTTAAAAGTATTAAAAATCATATAAATATAATATTTATTCATTGAATATCTTTTTCAAAACATCTATGTATGATGGTTATGAAAAAGGAATCACATCTCTTTATGGATGTGGTAGTCTGCACGCATGCATGAATGAAGTTCTAATTTTTTAGGTTGGAAGGGTATATAATGGCTATGAAATTTAAATAAAAAAAATAAATTTATAATAATAATATTTATGTAATTTTATTAGGGTTGGTGAAATATTTTTTTTATAATTATATTGAATAATTAAAAGTGAAAAAGTGATTAGTACTCATATTGAGAATTTCAACTTCTCTGGTAAGACATCTTAAAAATGGAGGATTTTGTGATTTTCTCTAGATAAATGGGATGATAAAATCATTATAGGTATCTATAGGGAATAAAATTTTATATTTTCAATTGGAATTCTAATTTATAGTGTGTGTAGGAGGGGTGTCAATATATTTTATAAGTTTGAGGATTGTATTTTTTGTAAAAATATAAAAGGAAATGTAATTATTCAAGGTATGTGAGTCCAAAATTTGAAAATAATAGAGGTGTTATGAGGATTAAGTCAATAATACTCTTCACCATACATTTAGAGAAATTTTTAGAGGAATTTTAGACATTTTCTCCTTAGTTTTAACATTTAAAAAAAATTATTTTACCACGATAACTCATTTTTATACTCAATAATTTCATTCAATGAGATACATTAATACTGAACTTATCAAATAATTTGAACATTATAATTAAAAACATAAAAATAATTTTATAAAAAAATTCAAGGGTGATAGAAAATAGATTTTATGTTTGTGAAAAAATTTGTACATACCATTTTTTGTAAATTGTGTATGTGTATGCATTGAAATAATGTTCAGGATAAAATTATCCTTTTATTTTATATTTTAAAAATTCATTAGTTTATTAATAAAAATAAAGATTTATTTTACATTCAAACAAATCATAAACTAAAATCCATCACTTGAATATTTAGTTATACGAAATGACCAAAAACAATTTTTAATTAAATAAAATATTACTAATGAACTGAAATGTTAAACATAGGATTATAAATTAGAGGTAATATTTTAAATTTATAATTATATTTATTGAATTCACAAATCATAATGGGAAATTGTTTTATAAATTTTTAATTCATTCTTATATCATAATGAAGTAAGAAAACTCAAAGTATTTGTAAAAACGTTATTTTGTACTATTCATTTAAAAATCAACCATTCTAGAAAAAACACCAAAAAACCATCCTAAGATAATATTTTCGTATTGAAACCTAAAATAGAGTTCATATTATCCAATTAAAATACTAAAAATTATGTTTTTTATAAATATACATTTATTTGAATATATTTTCACAGGGAAATAACTTCTTTAAACCCTTAATGGTTCATAAATTTATCTTATATCAATTATCAACTAAATAACTGTTAATTTCTTTTCACTAAAATAAATTATTATAAAATTTATTTAAAATGTTCAATTTAATTTACAATGTTAAAAATAATTATAGTCACACCACGTTTTTCATGTTTGGGTTTAAATCCAGTTTATTTGGGATTCATGGTCTTTTTCTTAGATTTTGGGTATGATGGGTGTTGATTTTTAAGTGTTTTATTTGTCTAATTTTTCCCTCTTGGATTCCCCTTGGTTTCATTGGTAGCTTTACAGAAAACATAAATTTTTTGGAATCATAATGGCTTGTGAACCATTGGTGCACATTCATGCAGTAGCTTAGGGGTAACCGTATAGTATGTATAAAACCAACCGCAATGGTGTGCTGTAGTTCCTGTGTTTGCTCCACGGTTTGGTGCATGGTTTAATAAACAGGGCGACCTAACCGTGTGAGTCTACCCAGAATGTAAAATTTTTATATTTCAACATTTCAACCCTAAGAATTTTTACACCCAAATGTGCCCAAAATCATTTCACCTGGTACGTCAATACCAAAGGAGTTCTCTAATGACTTCCTAGGCCATTCCCATTCTACATTTGGTGATTATCTATAAGAAGATAAAGGGTTTTCTTGTTTTAGAAAGGAATTTTTTTTCCTCTCCCATCCCTCTTCCTTCTTCTTCTAATATTTCTTGGTTTGTTATTCTCCCCATTTCATCCTCTACCCAAGGTTCTATTTTATGCATTTTTGTATGGGGTTTTTTTCATTTAGGATTGTTCTTCATAGATCTAGGGTTTTGGAAATCGCGAGCGGTGTTTTAGGGTCTGCGTTTCTATTCTGCCATAGATTTGAGGAAGGTTCTCCCTTGCACATTCATTTATAATTCTAGTTTCATCTATTTCTTGATTTTTTTATATTTTTTAAATTTTGAATATTTTAATATAAGTTTTGGATAATTTTGTTTTGCGTAAAGTTGTGGTTAACAGCTTGTTTTGTGAAAAGTGGTGTTGTTTTGAGAAAAAATTGTTCACAATGCAAGTTTGTTAAAATTCTTCCTTAGATATGACACATGGGTTTTTGGTATTTTGAAAAAATTTAGTAGCTTGAAAAAATGTATGGCATGGAATTACTATTTTATTTCGAGTTAATTTCTTAAAATGATTTTTTTGTTAAAAATGTGCATTCCATGTGTTCGGTAAATTTCCCGGTTGGTTTTTCTGAGTTCTTTTTGATATAAATAATTTTGTTTGGATTTATAAATAAATTGTATGCATGAGAAATTTTATTTTGGAATACATAAATGGTTTCCAAAATTTTTATTAGCTTTATAAGGTGTAGAGTTTTTGTTTTAATGGTGTTTTTACATGAGTTTCTAGTAAATGGACCATTAGGAATTTTTCTAAAGTTGGTTGTATTTTTAATGTGTAACATGAATGTTTTAGGGATTTCATATAAAATTTTAGATGAATCAAAAGTTGTTTTCTCCTCTTTAGGGAATTTGGAATTTGTGGCTTTGATAAACACTGGTTTGGTAAAAAATTTAATGGCCCATTTGGAATTTTTCTTTAAAAATGTTTTTCATGTGTGTTCCATGTTGTGACATTTGAGGTCATTTTATGATTAATGAAATTGATTTATTAATCATTTTTGGGGATTCCAAATGTGGTTTCGTATGGTATTAGTGGATTTTTGTCCTTAAAGGATATTTTTTTAATGGAATTTATATACAAAGCATTGTTTTATTTCTTGAAATTGTTTTAAAAAAATTTCAAGTGGTTTATTGAAATACGAAAGGATTCAAAAAATGTGTTGGTACTGTTTAGTGAGATTATGACTTAGAAATGTAACTTTTATTTGAAAATTGTGTCTTATAACATGTGTAACTGAACTAAGAACCAAGAGGGATTTTGAGATATCTCAGTTGGCGGAATAGGACTATGATGTTAGAGATCTAGTAGTTGTGTTTTCCTTATTCAACATAGAAATATTGACAATGAAAAATCTAACTAATCCTTGATGGTGATTGGGGACCACTATACTATTTGGGTTTCACATCCTAGTGGTTCATACATGTGAAGGTTATTAGTAAGGGTTACTTTTACACTAAGATACGATGTACATAGGCCCCCACAACTAGCTAGTTCATAGGGGAGTTCCCGTGACTAGTTCTCAATATATTTTTCTATACTCACCATCCACAAAAATTTTGTTTAGTAGGTAAATTCAGAATCATTTTTTTCATTAAAGTGGTCAGTCTATAATGAATCACCCATGAAAATTTTTCATTTTGAAGTTGAATGCTTTTAAAAATTTATACTAACATTTTCATGTTTATGAAAACCTTCAAGAATCATGTATTATAATGTTAATATCATGGAATCTTTTTGGAGAAAAATACTTTTATATGTTTTAGTTCAAAATTAAAAGTTTAGGTTTATCTTATTTTAAGTTAAGTGTAATGGGAATAGATTACTAGGATAGACTACTGAGTTTCAATACCCACGCCTGTTGTTCTTTTCTATTTTTAACCTTTTTGAAAGTTTCAACTTGAGTTTGATCACCATGAGTGACATGTGTTCATTGTGTTGAAGAGTGACCGGGGTGTCACTTGGAGTTAGTATGGTTGTATGGTTTGGTTGGATTAGTTGTATTGTTCAGTTTTATTTTTAGTTTCTTGTATAAATAATGTTCAGTTCATTTTTACTTAAATAAAGTGTGATATTTGGTTTCATTACAATATTTTTTATTGTTAATTTATTGTAATAAATCATTCACTTCTATACCATAATGATTCTCGAAACTATTTCTAGACTATGGGGATTAGGAATTCCCTTTAGACCATGTCACTAACCATCATGGGTGATCGTTTTAGTGTCTACATGGGTTGGTTCATGAACAAATGGTATCAGCGAATGTTTTCTCTTACCAGACATTGATTTTCAAAGCACCCTAATTATTTTGGGATGTCATGGTAGATGAAGTAGGATTATCGGGACTTGAGGGGTAGGAGAAGGAAGTGAATCGTGAATTGTCTCTCATTCTGATCCTTGGGTGTCTATGGTAAGTCTAGATTCATTAGTTTATATGGTCCTTAGGGATCATTTAGTGATTGGGATACGACAAGGGGAGTGGGACTAACAGTCTATATGAACTCTCATGGCCATAAAATCCATGGGGAGCTAGTTCATGGTCCTAATAAAGCTCTCTATGTTGGTGGTGTTTTTGACATATGGCTTCCAACAATATGTTCTATTCATCCACTGGAACTAGCTCCAATTTTTGGTTCTCTAGTAATATTCTTCAATGTTGAAAAATTATTTTTTAAATACTTGTTTAGGAATTGTGTAAATAGGTTTTATATGAATGGTTGGGTTTTGAAAAGTAAAAAATTAGTTTTCATAATTTAATTTTAGAAAGATTTTGGAATGTTTTTTTTTAAAACAAATCATGGAAATAAAGTGGTGATGATTTAATAGGATTGGATTTTCACTAATCTAATCTTGTGGTTTGTTGAAATAAATTGATTAGAAAGAAATTATTATTTTAAGGAAATTCAAAAATATTGTTTTAAATAGGATTTTATGGGAAATTGAGATGGGTTTGAATGTAAAGAATTTGTTTTCAAAATTTGTTTTGATCATTTGGTGTTTATATGAAAAATGGTTTTCTCTTTGTGGTTATTGGATTATGGAAAAGGGATTTAGTGAATTTTTGAAAATGGTAAAGGGTTTTTTGGAATAGCTTATATATTTTTGAAGTTGTTTTAAATGAAAAAAATAATGTTTTTAATAAAATGGTTCTTGATGAAGTGTGGTTTGTTGAGATGATGGAAATTGATTTGATAAAAATGAAAATTAATTTTTATGGAAATATATGTTGTTTCTTTTTAATGAATGGTAAAATGGTTTGTTTTGTGGGAATATCAAAATGATTTTGACTTTGTGGTTAGTATTCCTTTGGAAGGTACATGATATTTTGAAATTGATTGAATAATTTTTCTTGGAAGTTGATGATGTGTGTTTTATCCTTTGGTGTGTTAAAGGGTGATCACATGCATTGTGGCATATGGAAATGTGTATGGATGCTTGGTATGACATGATTGGATGGGTACCCAGGGTGGAACGGAAATTCACATGTGAGTGAGACACAATAGAAAAACATTGGTGAGTGAGAAAATCCCCCAAGTTGAATGGATTATTTTTCAAAAGTTTTTTAAGCTGAAAATTTGTGCTGTTTTGTAAACCAATGGATGTGTGGATTGGGTTTATATTTCTTATTAGTTTTATTATTTTTGATATGCTTCCTAGTGATTTAGATTTCATACTCATATTGTGTCTCGAGATGGAACATTATTGACAGATTGATTTTGGATCACTTTTTAGTGGGTTTCCATGAATGTATTGGAGAATCTTTGAATCAGTTTCTCTTTTAGTTGGTTCCCATTCCGTGTGATTTTGGATCACGAGGTCATTTTTGTGGAGCTCATGGTTTCCTTGTTGCCTTGAGTTTTCCTCCACAAGGATGTGATGGAAGTTGTGGTGTGGCTATGGGTGGTTCCGCATTTCCAAGATTTCTAGTTGATCCACCTAATGTTTTGTTTCAAAGGTTACTATTTACCTCTTTGAATGATTCCTTGGCTAATGTTTTGGAATAAAGTGACATGTTTATCGATTTAAAGTTCCTTATTTTTGTGGTGATTCTCTCAGTTGTGTTAGTGGTTCATGGTGATGTTGATTTGTGGAACCATGTTCCATGTACATTATTCTACTCGTTCGGTGTGAATGAGAATGATAATGTTAGTTCCAAAGTCCCTATTTGAGTGATGGTGTGTTGTTTGAGGAAGTGACTTTTGTAGTGTGTCACAAGTCACTGTTTCTATTTGTTCGTTTTATGTGGGCCTATGTGGAACAAAGGGAAATAGTTCTTGTTTTGGATTAGTAGCTACTAAAAGTGGGGAAGTATATACTTCATCCGTCAGAGATCTAGACACAGGTCTCAGAGTGAATCCGGCGTGTAGTCGGGAATCCCAGTAGTGTGTGATGTGTAGTTAATTATTTTCATCTTCCATTGCATTGAGGTAGTTCTAGTGTTGTTATTGTTTTTTGTTTGTTACTATGAATTTACTCCTATCAAAATGAGTGTGGAGGACTTATCCCTAATGCAATTATCTTTAATTGCGCCTTTTGAAATACAGGTTTTAAATTAGTGTCCCTGTGTTGACCACCCATGTGAATCTGGTGTGGTATTGGTTTTTCCATTCATAGTTTAAGAGTGATGAAAAATATTTTATTGTGGATTTGGTGGTATAATAAATGGGCCCCTTCTCTCTCCACTGCATGTGGTGGGGGGTTTTAATCAATGTGGGAAACCTTTTTTCTGTTCTTTTTCCCTTCATTTGGGAGTGGGAGGTTTAATTCTCATGTTGTGTTACTCTTTGCTTGATTTGGTAGGTTGGTTTAGGAGAGTTTTGGTGGGCCTCCATGGGAGATTACAAATTCTAGTTAATGTCAAATTCTCGTTTGGTCATTGGAAGTGTTTCCTAATGGTGTGAAGACCCCCCATGGGTCTTATAGAGCATTATTTAAAGAATTAATTGGATGTTAGTTGTTTCTTAATGGTGGGGAGTCCGTTACAGACTCCCCAAATATCATTTGCTTTTATGAGTGCTCTTCAGTTTGGGTGATCATTGGATCTATTGGGAGAAGGCCCAACATTTTGGTCATTAGTGTGGTTGTAGTGGTAGCAAGAAATTTTTATTTGATTCATGGGAGTGGTTTTGAGTTTCTATTTAATTTCTAGAAAGTGGTTATAGTTCTTCTTTTGTGGAAAAAAATTTCTTGGTTAATAGGCTGGATTATTTTTATGTGGAATCCTTGGGTGTTGATCAATCATTTGGGAGGTGTTATGGATTTTCATTGGTGGAAATCATTAATGGTGGGGAGAATTGTCACACCAATTTTTTAATGTTTTTGTTTTGATATAGTTCATTTGGGATTACTAGTCTTTTTCTCGGGTAATGGGTGTGATAGTTTTTGAGTTTTCAAATGTTTTATTTGTCTAATATTTCCTTCTTTGTTACCCCTTGGTTTGTTGGGGAGTTTTGGCGAAAACATAAAATTATTAGCATGAAAAGGACATATGCATGGTCAGTACATGGACATGCAGTAGATTAATGGTAACTGTGAGTTAGTTATAAAACATATTGCATGGATTGAGCATGGGTGTGTGGTATCTCTTGTGTTTTCCAATGGTTTGGAGCACATTTTAATAAACCATGTAGCCATACTATGTGAGTCTGCTGAGAACAAAAAGTTTTAATTTTCCAAATTTTCCACCTCTATATTTTTAGATCCAAATTCACCCAAAATCATTTCCCATAGTTCATAATTACCAGAGGAGGTCTCCCATGTCTACCCAATCCATTTCCCTTGCTCATGTTTTGTAGATATAAAGGAAGATGAAGGGTTGGATGGTTTCAGGAAGGTATTTTTATCTCATCTCCTCTCCCTCTTCCTTATGAATACAATATTTCTTGGTTTTATATTATCCCCTGATCATTCTCAACAAAATGTTATATTTGACCAAATTTTTGGATTAATGTTTTGTTCTTTTATGGATGGCCTTCATAGATCTACGGTGCTGGAAAACGCAACGGGTGTTTTCGGGTGTACATTTCCATTCTGCCATGTATTTGAGGTAGGTTCTCCCTTTTAATTTCCTTTTTATTTCAATTTTCATTTATTTAATGTTATTTGGAACTTTTTTAAATTCCAAATATTGTAATATATTCATTGGATAATTTGTTTGCTGTGTAAAATAGCAGTTAAAACCTTGTTTTGGAGAAAGTGGTTTTGTTTTGTTAAAATAGTGCACATCGCATGATCGTTAAAATTATTTTTTATCTCTATCACATGAGTTGTTGTATTTTGAACATGTTTTAGTTCAATAAATAAATTTAAGGCACGAAATCAGTGTTTTAATCCGCTTCTAGTTCATAAAATGATTTGTTTTGATAAAAAAGTGAAATCCATGTGTTCGATAAATTTCAGAGTTATATTTTCTGAGTTTTTTGTGATATGACGTGTTTTTATGGATTTCTAAATATATTTAAAGCATTTGAAATTATATTTTGGAACCTTTAAATGGTTTCCAAATTTATTTATGTTTTTATAAGAAGTGTTTTGGTTTTAAAGGTGTTTTTACATGAGCTACCGTTAAATGGCCCGTTGTGTGTTTTTATGATGGTGGTTGTGTTTTTAAAGTGTAATCTGAATGCTCTAGGGTTTTATGAAATTTTATAGATTTTGAAATTTTTTTGATTTCACCTATTTATGGAAAGTGAAATTTGGGGTTTTGATAATCGTTGGTTTGATGAAATTCATAAAGGATCCTTTGGCATTTTTCTTTAAAAATGATTTTAATGTCTCTTTCATGTTTTACAATTTGGGATCATTTAACGATATATGAAATTGATCTATTAAATTTTTTTGGGGCATCCAAATATGGTTTTTATGGTACTGGTGTGAATTTGGCTATAAATGGTAATTTTTATGGATTTTAATTGCAAAGCCTTATTAAACTTCTTGAATTTTTTTGAATAAAAATTTCAAGTGGTGTTGTTGAAATACGTAAAGGGTTTGAAATGTTTTTGGGTACTATTCGGTCTGTGTGTGATTTAGAAATGGTAATTTTATATGAAAATGGTTTCTTAACACATGAGGAACTTGACTAAGTATAATGAGGGAAGCCTGGGTATCTAGGTTGGTGAACTTGGGCTAGTATTCTAGTGATTTGGTAGTGGCTCCGTCCATGTTTCACTTGTGAAGATTGATGATGAAAACACTAACTAATCTAGGATGAGGATTGGAGACCACTAGTCCATTTGGTTTTCCCTTCCTAGTGGATCATGTCGGAGATAGTTATTGGTTAGGGTTACTTTTACAGCAAGATACGATGTACCTAAGGCCCCACAACTGGCTAGTTCCAATGTGTGTTCCCCTAACTAGTTCTCATTGAATATTATATACTCAATGTTGGAATATGGTATGTTCGGTTGGTAAATTAAAATGCATGAATGTTTTCTTTAAATGTTTTCACTCTTTAAAGTAATTCCCTTGAAAATTGTCTTCATTTAAAGTTTCATACTTTTATAAATTGTTTCTACCATTTCCTATTTTTTAAAACAAGAAAAAATCATGTCGTTTAATGTTTATAACATAGATTCTTGTTTTGAAACATATTTTTATTTATTGCAGTACAAACCTAAAAATGGATGTTTCTTTTATTTTAAATGAAGCTCACTGGAAATATATTATCTGGCAAGCCTAATGATTTTTAATAATCACAATCATAGTTCATTTATATTTTTATCCCTTGTGCAGGTTTCAACATGAGTATTATTTCCTTGAGTGAAATGTGTTAATTGTGTTAGATAGTGAACTAGGGTGTCACATGGAGTTGGTATGGTCTTAATGTTTAATCATTTTAGTTGTATTATTCCATTGTATTTTCAGTTTCTTGTAAAAATAATGTTCGGTTCAGTTTTACTTATATAATGGGTTGTTTCGTTTCTTTCTGCTATCGGTTATTGATTATTTATTTAGGGAAATTGTTCCCTTATATACTATAATGATGTTTGTTAGTAGTTTACAACCTCCAAGGATCCTGAACACCCGTCAAGCCATGCCACGGACTGGCTCGGGTGACCGGTTTAGGGTCGACTCGGGCTAGTTCGGACACTTAATATAAGTATAAATAAAACTATTAAAAAATAGACCATAAATGTTTTTTAATAATTTTATAAGATTAATCAAAACATTCAATATGTATTAATGGAAATTTATTAATAATTTTTTATTAAATAAAATAATACTTATTTATTAAATTTCATTATTTAAAATTAAATATTTTTTAATTAGAAAATGTATGAAATATATTTATTATTATAAAATTCATCACATTATATGTCAATATCATACCAAATTTTACTTATAAACACACAAACAAACATTCACTTATGAACTAATGTTGTCATATGTGCTGGTGGTTTTCATGGGTGGAGTCAAATCTGGCATAGATCTCATAGAGATTTCTAGGAGCATGGACTTCCCCTATAAACAATTCTACTAAATCCAAACTTGATGGAGTTCATATAAGTCTTGGTCAAGGGGAAACCCAAGTTATGATACCACCATTCCAAGATCAGATGAATTACCCTATGAAGTAAGGATTAAACTACTTGATTCCATTTCTTCTTCTTTATATATATATTTCATAATGATGTTATTTTGGTTTGTACCTACAAATTCAATATCTATACTATAATGATCATATTCAGTTTGTTAATTTGAGTCTTAAAAAAAGTATTGTTTTTCATTGGTTTGGAATTGTGTGTGAAAAATGTTATTCAAAGTAATATTCATTTATCAGAATGTTAATATTAAAATAAAAGAGTTTTATAACTCCTAAATAAATTTCATCCTCACAATTTTAATTACTACTCACTATTTAAAAAATAGCTATGTGTATGAATTAAGATATTATTTCTAATTTCATATGAAATTCACAATATTTAGAAAGGATATAAAACACACATCTTCCCTCATACATAGAATGTCCCAAAAATTTATTTTCTCTCTAATCATTTGATAAATAATCCCTTGTGATTGGGTATCATAACTCATTAAAATATTTTTCATAAAGAGTTCATTATAATCCATTCAGTAATATATGATCATAGGTTGGTTTGATATATGTGATGTGATTCCCCAATTTTAGTAATTAATATAGAGTCTATAGAGACACATAAAAGTTTTCTAAAATTACATAAAATTAATCAAAATGAATAATTAATTATATTTATATTATGTAATTTCCCATAAACATCATATTCAGATACAATAATCTTATAAATTGGCGTTTTTTTATAATGAAATAATCACAATGATTATTTTATTCTCATATAAATATTCATGGATATCCTAGTGTTCCTATAATGAAACTAAAACAAGATATCCATAAATATAGAGTATATTATAAGATTACCTTAACTATCATAATGGACTTCCATAAATATCATAGCATGTGACCTTATTTATTCACTTTTTATCGAAGGTTATTTATGTTTATAAACCATTGTATCCATTATTTATGGAATTTACAAGGATAATTCCCATGTTCCCCAATTTTAAGACATTTAAATGTTAGTGTTATATTAGTATGAACAATATTTCCTTTCCTCGTGTTAACTAGAATATTTATCTTTCGTTAGAAATCAATTGTTATACACCCTCTTTTTCTATATATAAAATCCATCTCTATTCATGTACGAAAATTCTATGGGTGAATCTTCCCACATTATTGACATTTGGGGAAGTGAATATTCACTCCTATATTGTTTTTTATCACATAAACTTTCATGAAACTCCATTATTACCTTCTTTGCTGTATTTAGAAAATAAACATTGTTCAAGTTGTTAATCATAAATCATGATTTATAGTTAGAAATAAACATAAGCCTCCTCCCACAAAATATTATCAAATTTAATTTATTATATAGACCATCACCACATTATTCATTACATATGTTGATAACTCAGTTTATGTTTTCACTATCCATTACAAAAAATATGAAAATATGAGTAATGTAAAAGTAATAATTGTATAATACGAAACTATTAACATAGAAGAGGTAATTCAAAATATTTTTCCATAACCTAACTTATGAATCTTAGAGCATTAATATTTTTTATCCAAGGTCATATTACTATTAAATTCTCTCACATAACTAGTTATGTATTACGTTATCAACTTATACTAAAATCCCTTTTAATGGTTTTAAAGATCATGTGAATCGACAAAAAGAATTTCATTTTGGAGTGTTAAACTTGGTATGTAGTTAAGTATCTTTTTCAAACAGTAGGTGAAGGTTGAGATTATACTCAACCATCCTTTTCATTATGATAACCCCTAGGTGAATCCATGTTAGAGAATGCACCCGAATGTTTATATCTAGACTGATATTTCACTCGAAGTAAGTCTCAAATTCTATATGTTACAAACATTTTTATTTTTTTCTAAACTAATACTTATCATTATAGTATTTCATAGGGTTAAGTTATCTAATATGTATTTTCCTAAATCAAGTACATAATGATTCTATTAAATTTTTTTTGATACCAACCACAACAACCTTGATTCTAGTAACCCAGAGTCAGAGGTTAATTTATTACATTGGTATTAAATAGAATGGATTACATTAATCAAGAGAACATAATTTTTTATTATTGGAAGTGTATATACATATGGGATTACCACATTATGTTTTAACACATGAAATATGAATTAAAATTCCAGTGATATGTTTATTATTTCTTCTATTATATACAAAAAATCAATCAATGATCAATCCTAGGTAACCTAGGGATATGGAAAAAAATAAATGGGTGAGATATTATGATTTATATGGTATAAAATAAAATTTAATGTATCATAGAATATCCCATGAATGAATAATATATAAGAGATAAACAACAATAACATTTTCCATATATCTAATATCATGAATGAAAATTATATCCATGGATGAAATAACAATATAAATAATCACATTGAAAACAATAAATGGTATCATAATGATATAATTCATAATATTAGATATCAATATCTTATTCTTAATTCCTCATACTAATACATCTTATATAAATAGGTAATGATTATGCCAAATTCATAATCTAGTTTGTCTTATTTGACCATTTAATGAAGTGAGGGGAAATTTTGTGCCCCACCCATCACTTAATAAGTCAAATTCATTTACCATGTGAAATAAAGAAATAGAAAAAATGAATTATCAACTTCCATTAATAATTAATAATCATCTATATTGTATTAAAAAACAGATAGGATTCCATAACTAAACGACACCAATAAATGAAATAACATGATCGTAAGTCATCTAGAGAAAGAAAATGGATGGTATTTTTCGAGTATATCTCCAACATAACATGATAAATTTTATTGAAAATAATCAAAGATGAAAAAAACCTATAGAATCACATTATTATCTCACTCGGTGAATAAAGTTTCTTATGTAAAATCAACGTTGGAAGAAAAAATAGATTATTATGGAAAACATTTACCAGAATATTCCTTTTATATTTTTTAAAGAAGGAAAAAGTCAATAAAAAAGGACGTCAAAAGTCACTTTTTAATATCATTTTCACGAATATTACTAGAAGTCCTTTTAAAAAATTACATCTAATTACAAATCTAAAAATTTTAACTTTTTAAATGAAATAAGTTCTTTGTCAAAAAATGTGCAGTGGAAGATAAAAGATTAAAATAGAAACAATATTTATAAATATGTTTATTGGAAACCATATAAATAAAAGATTCATATGTATTTATTTGGATAATATGTAAAAAAAAGATCAATATCACAAGAAATAATAAATACTTTGATTACAAAATAAAAATATGGAATTTTAGAGGGAATAAAAATATAGATATTGAGAAGAAATTTTCCCAACTAAAATGATGTGAAATTAGAAAAGAAAACCTTACAGCTTTGATTATTTTTAAATTATATGTTTTTTAAGGGAACCAAATTACATTTAATTTAAAATCACATGATTTTCATAAAGTATATGGTATAATATAGTCATGGATAAGTATATACATCACATAATAGAAGAATATAGTGAATATATAATATATATCAAAATTGAGAAGAAAAGTCCATTCCCTTTTACTCATGAATTTCACAATTGATCATTAAAAAGAAGTATAATAAACATAATCATCTAAATAAATTTTCTATAGAATTATTCATTTCTATTTACTTTTATATTCTTTAATTATAATTATTTAACACATATATTTTAGTTAATTAGTGTTTATTTACAATATCAAATGAGAGTATTTTTTATTGTTTCATACGTGCTTCTTAATATAGTTTTAAAACCCCATTCATTGAAAAAAAATTCATAACAATTATATTGTTAAATATATTATGATCTATTTTTTTAAATACTTATTATTTCCCACTATTTTCTATGTAATTCATATATAATTTTTGTAAAAATAGAATCTATGAGAAGATTGTTTCGGGTAATTTACTGATATCAATGACTTAAATTTTAATAATAATTATTTATTGTTTGCCCCTTATAAAATATTATTCATGAAATATATTACTCCTTAATATCATATATATTAATAATATATATTTGTATAACCATCCATGCTTGGTGGAAATTAAAACAAGAAACATCTCTTTGTGGATGTGGTAGTCTGTACGTACACGCAAAGGATGTTTTCATTTTTATTATAATATGAGGAAGGTTAAAAATGGTTTACCATTTAATAATTTTAAAAATGTTATAAATATATTTTTTTTATTAAATATATTTTTAGTACCATCTATGTACTTTAGTTATGAAAAATTAAATACCTCAATTTATAAAGGTGTTAGTCTGAATGTACGCTCGAATAACATTTTCATTTTCCTAAGGAAATAGTTAGGGTGTATAATTATTTATACCATTAACATATTAAAATTTATGTGTACTTATACAATTTATGTCTTTATTTTAGGGTGTTTAATGTAGATTATGAAGAGAAATATATTTATGATGAAAATTTATGTAGTGACTCTTACTCACATTTATAATTTCAACCTTCTCTTGGAGGACCACTCAAAAATTGAGGATATATGGAATGTAATTTGATTAAGGGGATGAAAAAAATTGTATAGATATATAGGGAATGTAAAATGGGTGTTTTTTCAAGAGGAATTTGAATTATTAATTTTATGTAAAAGGGTGGCAGAAGTCCCCATTTATAAGTGATGAGAGTGACATTTTTTGTAATATTATAAAAGTAAAAGTCATTATTCAAGAATTTGAGTGAGAAAATTGAAAAAATTAAGGATTTATGTGGATTTGGTTGAAAAAAATATTCAATTCATATTTTAATAAAATATTTCATGAAATTTTGGCTTTTCTCCTTAGTGTTAACTTTTAACTTAATTTACAATTACCACACTAACTCATCTTTATCCATGGTCATTTATTTGAAGGTATAATAATGGGATTGAACTTATCACATAAATTAATCATGTTGATTTAAAATATGAAATAATTTTATCAAATTAAAATTTTTAACTTTGATGAAAAATAATTGTAATATTAGTTCACACAAATCGTAAAAACCTTTTTTTAAAAATATTTCGTTTATGATAGAATTATCATTTTTTTTTAAAAGGTGTAGGATGTGACTCTTTTATTGGAAATTATAAAATCCAATAAAGTTTCCAGGAAGGGTAACATGGAAATAATGAAAATTTCCTAGAGCATAAAGACTAATGAACTAACTTTATCATCAATATTTCACCTAACTGTATTTCCTCCATATAAATAGTGTTCCAGTCAACTCTTCCGCGTCCGCACCCCCGACCACATGATCATATCGAACATGAAGTAATATCTTTAATCCTTTCATATAGGGTCTCAATATCTGTTATTTCACAGTCATAGTTGTCCACCTTCATTTCTTGGGGTTTTTTAGGAGGGGTGTCCCTTGAACCATGTATCTCAGTCGCAGAATCAATTTTTTGTTTAGAAGAGGGAGCCAAAAATGGTTTCTCAACCACCACATGGTGATCCATTGAAGACCTTGTATTATTATATGAAACAAGATGAAACCTTTCACTGTTTACAAAAAAATTTAATGAGCTCGTGAAAAATTGAGAACAGACTGGAGAATCAAATTCTACGATTTTCTTACTCTTTTGAATATTTTAAGTAACCATCTTTCACAATGAATGTTTTTGACCAACCACATTTTGTATTTCTTCATCATTAACATGTTCATTCATGGAATTTACATTTCCTACAGTTTGGGAAGCCTGTTGAATTTTATTTTTTTGAATGTCAACAATTTTTTCATTCTTATTAGAACCTATATCATTGACATTTTCTTTTTTAGAAAATATGACATCCCAAGATTTTTTCTCCAAAATAGAATCTATTGGAAACCCCTTCATATTTGAATCTTAAGGAATTATCACATCTGCCACATGTGAAACTTCTTCATTGGGGGAATATCTATTATGAACAATAGGTTTTGATATGTCTGCAATTTTCAACATTGGTTTCTTTTGATAAATATCGAATGATATTCCTATCATCCCACACCCCTAAAAAGAAACTTTTTTCCGAAAAATCTCCTAAGAGTGTCAAACAACCATACAATAATTGACAAAATGTGTTTTTTTTCATATTCAACATCAATTTGAATGTTATCAGAGGGGGTCTCAAGGGTTACATTGTCAATCTGTGTGAAGTTAAGATCAACCTCCACCAATATCACAGAATAGTGTCCATACCAAACATCCTCCATCTCTTTGCTAAAGCGGATATGAGTTCCAATTGATGTTCCAATTTCATTCAATATATTCAGCTGCCAAATGAACTAATTGAGTCCATGAAGATGAACCCAAACCTAAAGAAAGGCATTCCGAACAAGAGAGACATTAAAATCCAAAGACCATTAATGTAAATGTAGAAAACTAGGTTTCCACAACAGAAAGATAATCCTCTATGCTCGATGTTTCAAGTAATTTGAAGGAAATAGATAGTGAAAAAATCCTCTAATAAGAGAGATGCATTTCCAGTTAAAGAAACCCAACAAAATTAAGATTCTATGAGTCAAATATTCTTGTTTCCATGGATTTTCACCTTTAGGTAAAATGATGCAAGAAATCAGAGAGTTGGTTCCAATTTTCATTCTCTAAAAAAATTATGCAGAATTGGATTCTACATGAGTAGAAGAACCCTTACGAAGGATACAACCCAGACATGAATCTCTCAACAAAGTCAACGATCTGGTTCTACCCACCTTCGGACTTACACCCAACTCAACATAGGAGCCACATGAAGGCTTCTCCCAAGCATCCCGAAACACCAAGTCAGATGAGGGATTCTATGATGTTGCATCCTTCCATCTATTTGACTCATTGTCAGCAGACCTAAAGATATCTTCTCATGAATCAACATCAGGTTGATTGACCCGACCTGGATCTGGGATCAATAGACGACTGGAAAAAGGTTTCAGATTCTCCAATAGAAGCTGTCGAGCCACATCAGAGTCTCCCAAACACCAATCATTGAGATCGACGTAGTATGAACCTCTGGCACAGGTCCTCTGAGGTGAGGAAGAAACAGGAATCATAGGTAATGCGGGACGGCTGACAAGAGTGCACATGAACCCTATGATTCATTGAAGTGTTGGGAGAGAGAGATACCACTTCCTGTCTCCATCACATCTATTAAATATATAATTATCAATGTAATTGAATTCAATAAAATTAATTGGTTGATATCTAAATGAATAAAATTAATGTGGATTTAAAAGAAATTTAAAACTGAAATCTACCATGTAAATATTTAATTAAATTAAATGACAAAAAATATTTTTTATTGGAAAAATATATTACATGAATACAAAACATAAAACATAAGTTTCTTAGTTAAAAAAATATTATAAAAATATACTTTAAATTATTAAATTCAAATTTTACAAAGAAAAACTATTTTATAGATATCTATTTCATTTTTATATCCTAATGTTGTCATAAAAGTCCTTGTATTTATAAAAGTAATATTCAGTATTATTCGCCTAAAAATTATTCATTCTTGAAAGAACTAAAAAATAGTTCCTTATCTAATATTATCATGATGAGAACAAAAATGAAGATCATTTTTTCAAATTCAAATTATAAAATTGAGGCATTGTTATTTTAAATTAAGACATATAATGATGACTATTTTTATAGGGAAATGACCACTACAAAAATAGAATGGTTTTAGTTTTAGTTTATATCAAATGTAAATTAAATATTTGATAATATATTTTTTTACATTGAAATGTTATGTTATAATAGTATTTTAATTTTTTTTAATTTAATTTATTATGTTCAAAATACATAATATACATAAAGATAGAATTCTTCAAAAAATGGATCCTAAATGATTTTATTATTATTATTTATTATTGATGAAATTATTTAATATTTATTAATAAATTTATATCAATAATTTTATATTAAATACAAAATTTACTATTCAGTTATATTAATTATTTAATATTAAATAATATGGAAATATAAAATGTATAAAATGAATGTGTTAATATATAATCTACTAAATTATATGTTTATATCATCATTACTTATACATATAAACCCCACTTAGATCTAAGTATAAGATAAGTGGTGATGATTTTCATGGGCAGAGACTCAGATTGAATAGATATTTTGTAAATACCCATGAGATTGATCTTCTCTTACAAGAAATTTCACCGAATCTGCACTTGATAGAGTTTGACTTGGGCTTGGTTAATAAAAAATCCCATTGATACTATTTTCTTTATATGATATGATAAATAACCCTCATAAGGAATAATTATATAGTTTAATTCAATTTCCACTTATTTTCATTGATATTTTATAATGTGGTTACATCTGTTTATACACACTAATTTAATAAAGAATCCCAAGGTTTTATCCATGATGTGTTTTTTAGGGTATGATACATTAAATTTGGAGATTGATAATTACACGTTGTGAAGGAAAGTTTCACTCCATGAAGGTGTATATTAAGGAGGGAGTTAGTGTTTGTGTTTCCAATACGAGATGAGCATCATGTTGTATTGTTAGTGATCATGGGGTGTATAATGTTGGGTGTGATTTATCTTTAAACTGAAATGAACTATCCCTTTCCAGATGCGTATTTTTAAACATGATTTAATTTACTCATGTTGGTGTTGATTATTTCAATGAGTTTTCTTAAATACAATTCTTAAATGAGTCAAGGGTAAAAATATTTATTAGCATTGTCTTGAAATATGTTATCCACATTTCTGAATTACATTAGATTAATATTATGGATTTTTCTAAATTATATATATATATATAATAAAATTTCAAAATATATTTTAATAACATTATAACAAGTATTACATTCATTAATTTAATCCCAAAAATATATCTTATAATATCACAAAAACCATAGTTTTATAATAGAGTGGTTTTAATCCTTTAATAATTTTCAATATGGGCTTTACATATCTCATTTTTAGTGTTGAAATCACAATCAGATAATAAAAATAATAGTATATTATTAATATTATTAATGAATTGTTAATGAGAATATTTTATTAGAGAAATAAATAAAAATAAAAAATTATAAAAATGTAACAAATAAAAATAAAAATAATAATAATAACATTAATATAATAATGCAGTTATGGTCTTGCTCGAGAGATAAGGTCACCATGTTGTCCTTCTTCTCACTAGGGTTTTAATCTTGGTGGTATCCTTTATATGTGGGATTTATTGGTTAATTGTGGAAATAATTTAATGGGGTTCAGTAGGGTAAATGAGTGGTTCATCATGGTGGGGAATTTTGTTTCTTGACAGGGGTGTCATGTCACAACTTATGAGGAACATCGCGATATCAGTGGTAGAGGCACTAGGTGGGACAAATGAAAGAGGGGGTGGGGCATGTTGAAACATTTCCGCTAGAACTTCAAGGTTTTTTGAGCCTTTGTGGTCTACACCCTGGAGATCTATGTTGAACACCAAATATAGAGACATCATTACAATAGAAATGCCATGGTTCCCTCTATCTTGACTAGTCGACACCCATAGAGATTCGCAATGGATACCCTAGTGATGAAAAAATCCCCAAACCTACAAAAGTGGTTCCTCATAGAGTGACCTAAGGTGAAACCTACCTATTCCTATGATATCCACATGGAGCTCCCCACAATTCTCAAGACATCCACTCAGTAATTTATCAAACTTGAGAACCCACCATAATACTTCAGGAATATGATTGGGTGGTAGAAATGTAAAATCACTTGAGGGTTCCCTCAAAATCCAAAGACATTGTCCACCCAATGCCTTCCATCACCGACCACCACATATTGCGTGACTGCGTGAGCACCTGCCAATCACCAAACACTGTCCTATAAAACATCATATCACAACTCTTCCACTTTTACAACAATTCTTTCACTAATAGAAAAATATATTTTTTCAATGGGGGATTTAATATCAGTTATTAAATAAACAACGTCAAAGGGATTTTTCGCATCAGTAATTTATATAACTGAATTTAAAATCCCAATGTGAAAGGGTTTTGGTATCAGTTATTTATATAACTGATAAGAAAAGACATCATTTTAGGTTTTTAACATCATTTATATAAATAATAAACACTAAAAACATTATGTGATAAGGGATTTAGATTTTTTTATATATATAACGAATGTTAAAAGTAAAATTTTATTCATTCAAAATTGATATTTCAATTTTTTTATAGCATGGTTTTAATTTTTAAAATCCATATTATATTTTATTACATCATGGTAAAAAAATATTTTCATATATAGTATATAACTTATCATTCTATCTATTTGAAAATTTATGACATAGTCCTCCATAATACACATAAAAATTCCATCACTTACTCATTCGATGATTTAAATAGTGTATTTATCAATATGTTCTCATAATTTAGTTTATTCTATTTTTTCATTCATCATCAATCTCTAGTCTGAAGATAAAATTTATTATCATAGTTTTGATAAAAAAAAATTCATAAATGACATTAAAAGTGGCATGATAATCCTTTAACATTGGGTTTATAAAAATATGATTTCAAGAGCTTTTAAAAAATATATTTTCCTTCAACATCTCCTTATATTTTTAATGTGATAATTTTGAAACCCCCATCATCTTGACTAGTAATAGAACTTGACCACCCTCAATATTCTACTTTTATTTGATTTTCAACAACTATTTACATTTTTGAATCTCAATATTCTATCATTTATTATTCTCCCATGACCCTCAACATTACATGGTCCATGGAAATACAAATTACTTGACTCATGGCCATGATCCATGGTTTTTTTTCATTTGATTTAAAATTTTATTTTTATTGTGACCCAATCCTTTTACAAATAATTCCACATCATTTTTTATATAAATTTACAACAAATACAACCCAAATATTTTTAGGCCTAGTGTATTTGGAAGACCATATTTTTAAAATAGCAACATGAAGCTAAAACACAACAAATTTATTTTAGTATCTAAAATTAGATCCTTTGTCCCCTTAAACTCCTAAAACTGAATTGGATAACCTTGTGAATACAGAAACAAATATTATGAGCTATAAAGACCAGTAAGGGAATTAACATAGAAATGAAGAATAAAATTTTATTGATTCAGCATAAGATGATTAAATAAATTGGATGGATCATGAAAAAAAAATTGTAGATATAAAATAAAGATTATGAAAACATGAGATCATTGAAACATATCAATATGGTAGTATCATAAAACATTACATGTGAAAAATTGAATGATAACTTCCAAGTAAATATCCCATGGTGGGAAAAGTCCCATCAGGGATTAGGTTCACTCCATAATCCCATATACATCACCGAGTGAGTCTAAAATATTACCCAATGCATTTGAGGTATATCTTAATGATGTTATAATAACATGTACATTCCTATGTGTACTGTAAAATGAAAATCAATAATAAAGAATAAATATAAGAATTTACCATGGAATGAAATAGGTTGAATTGTATTACCCCAATAAGGGATACTTGAAAACATGTATTACCCCTTTAATGGTTTGTTAACTAAACATTATATATATATATATTTGGGACATATATATAAAATATTGAAAATGTATTCAAGAATAATATATAGATAATGTTTGGCAAGGAGAGAGAAATCATAACCCAAGGGAAATTGGGAGGTTTAGAGAGAACCCTTAACGTATGTTCTAGATTCATTATGTTCTTCCCTTACCGTACTAAATAACAATATTAAATTCATTAATTAAATAATTTATAACCTCTTACATATATATTTTATTTAGTATAAGTTTATTATTATTATATATATCTCTTTCAATGAGATATGGAGCTCAGGTTCACTGTTTTGGGGGCATTATTTTCGTGGTTCTATGGTCGAATAACTTTTGTTTAATTATTTGTGTTCTCTTACAATGGGGGATAAAACTCTAGACGTAAAATAAAATAATATTAATTTTATTATATAAATTTTAATGGTCTAAGAAATTATTTTTTTCATCATTGGATCAATTTATTTACTAAAAATGTCAACATTGTTCTATTAGTTCATTTTGTTTATTTTATCATCCACTATAAATTTTTTTCACACATTAAATATTATGATTATAATTTTTTTCATTATTTTAATAAATATATAATTTACATATTTAGGTCATTTTTAACTATTATATTTGAACGTAAACCTACCATAATGGCAGTAAAGAGAAACAAAAATTCTTCATCAATGAAGGTGGGGAACATACATATTGCAGATGATGATTTCATTTTTAAAATTAGTTGAAAAGTTAAGTGATTTGATGATAAACGTTACATTAAAAAAATTTAGTATATATGTTTCTATAGTTACTATACCATGTTGTATGAGGGTGCTGAGTATAAGGTAGGAAAGAAAATATATTAAATGATGTTGTTGAATGTGTTACCTCTAGAAATTTTCCTCTTTGAAAAAAATTTTAAGTAACTTTGAATTGTAATTTTTGGGAGACCAACTACACTAAGACATGAGGAGAGAGTATTGGGAATGGAAATTGGAAGATTTTTTGTTACCTCCAAGGATTATAATGAGTGAGGAGAATGGGTGTTGAGGGTTTTTATTTATAAGTGGCGGATATAGTTATTTTTATATTTTATATTCATTAGATTATTATTTTCGATCATGACTATCAATATTATTGATTATTATGACTATATAAAATGAATAGTATATGTGGGTTTTAACTAATGGTTTCTTACCCCCACCATGAATCCAAAATTCAAGTATTTTTCTTATGATTTTAAATATCATAAATTACCATATTTCACAATTATAAAAAATTCCACTATTTCAAAAACATACCCAAAATTTACCATTACCATTTTTAGATATAAATATTTTAAAAATATAATAAATTTTATGGAAATAATTTTCTAAAAATGGAAAATTTAATTTTTAAATAGAATACATATTTAATTAAAAAACAATTTTAACATTATGATCAATTTTTGACCCTATGAATATTTAATTATGGCCTCATCAAATTATATCATCATTATAATTAATAGTAAGATTAATTTATGTATAAAATTAAGAAAAAACACTATTTTAAATCATTATACTTATTATTAAACTACAATTAAAACATTTATGTTTTATAAAAATTAAAAAAAAATTAAAATTTTTTTTGAAAAAAAAATTATCGTGTACCATGATATAAGGATACCCTATTTTAAGTTAAAAGGATAAATAAAAATTATTTTATACTTCCATAGGTGATGATATAATTTTATCAGTCTGATTTATTTTCCTAACAGTATGATTTCTATTCTAATGACTGAGTTACTATTCTATTGGTTAGATTACTAATCCAATGGTTAGATTTGTGACAGTTCTATGGATATCATAATTCTTATATTATATTGTCTTTTGAGGTTATATATATTTTCATTTTATAAATTCATAATACATTACAATTATTTTGCTTCATTTCTATAGTGTTGTTCATTAGTTCACTTATTCTGATGGATTAAAAAGATCCACATTTTCATATTTTGGTTACCTTATTTTCTATTTTTTTGTAACATTGTAATATTTTAAATTATTATGGGAATTTTCTATTCTCTCTATATAATGTTATTATTAATAAAATATAGTTTTTTTAGTTATTTGGTGCATGTTCTTTGTACTACATTAATAAACATGATATAATTATAAGAAGATAAATTCCCTTGATAAAATTCTATGTCATTACATTCTTCCCCCTTAATACATTTCATACATAAAATATCATGTTATATAATAATTTGAAACAAGTGAGGGTACTTATGCATAATGTATTCTTCCAGTTCCTATGATGCCTCCTATAACTGTTTGTTACGCCATAGAACTTTCACTATGCGAGTTTTCTTGTTTCATATCACATTATCTCTATAGTCCAAGTTCATTATTGGATAATCCTCATATGACACGTCATTTTATAGATATACTACATCAAAACTCATTAAATGTAAGGGATATGTTCTTTAATTCCTCATAAGGGATACATGCAACACACCGTGTACTTGATATAATGTTAGAGGGAGTGCTAGTTGACAATCCACACCTTTAATGTGACTAGGAATCTCAAATGGGTTGATGTACCTAGGACTTAGAATTCCCTTTTAATAAATATTTTGACTCTCTTCCAAGAGTATTTAAATATCCATACTTTATCCCTAACCTCGTAATCTATGTCTCATTGATGATTGTTAGTATAACTCTTCAATCATCTTTGAGATGATTTGATGTGTTGCTGAATGGTTTTGACCATTTCCATTATTTTCTTTATCATTTTAGGTCCCAATAGCTATTTTTCAATATATTCATCCCAACATACCAGAGTCCTAAATATTTTACCATAGATGGAACCAAGTTGATGCATTTAGATACTTGAGTGTAAACTATTTTTGAATGAGGACTCGACCAAAGGAAGATATTGAACCCATCATCCTTTCATGTACATCTCGAATACTCACAATGGGTCTTCCAATGTATAGATAGTCCACTAATATTGCATATTAGTTTGGGGGAGATATGTAGTAATAAATCCCAACTAGGTTTTTAGATAATGTAAGAGATTCATCCAAAACATATGGGTAAATCTTGGAACTCAATAATATATAATAGATAATGGTGTTCCATGTATTATCACCACTTTTATAATGTATATCCTTACAGGTTGATTGAATAAGATATCCTATCAAATTACAATGAATTTATAATTCTTTGTAGGATGATACACCACAACTAATATAGTATTATTTATCATTGATTTCTTCAAAAGAGTAGTGAAAAATATGTTTCCATTGTTTTCCCATTTACTAGTTGGTATGGGTAATGGTTTTATAAAACCCTTAGAGTTTTTTCTCATCATCATTAACATGCTGACATACTAGGAAATTATATTTTTATTACATGGTCTCTTTCCTCATATTTTAAACCCAATTGTTCTCTAATAGCTCTATTTACATCATCATAGTCCATGTGTGGATGGAAAAGGTCAAAATATGTGCATCATACAATAGCTCCTACTTTAACTCAGGATTTGATGGTGCACATAGTTATGAACTAAATTTGAAATCTCCTTCCTCATAATTTTTTATCTCTGAGGTTTTACATTTTATTATAACTTCCACCTACTTCTGAAATAACACATTATATCATAGATCATCCTCTATCTTCTACCAATGGGAGGTTGAGCAAAAATTTGAGAAAGGAATGATTATGATCCTTCTTTGATGATTCCCATGTCTATAAATTGAAAGTATAAAAAGACTGATCCTTATCAATTATCATTACCGATAAGGTTACAAGACCCATTATACTTAGATCATCTTCGACATAGTTTTTTTCGAGATGTTATTGGATTAAAAAATCATAGTCCTTGATAAACAATAACCATCAATTCTGAACATATTAAGACAATTACATGTTAATATATATTTAAATCTATCTTGTTATATATATATCTCATAATTATCCCCATAAAGATAATTCCACCAGATTGTTAACACGAATGTCACTACATACAACTCTTGATCTTGTGTGGTTTAGTTCTTCTCCTAAAACATCAACTACATTGGGGAAATTCCTTCAATTTATAATTTTTCATCAGTACACATCTATAGTCTTCAAAGCATCATTTTGTACCACTAAAAGTTCCTCACTTGTGGGTAGTGTAAGTACTAATATAGTGATACAACTAATTTTCAACTCAATGAAGCTCTCTTCAGATTCATAGTGTTAAAAAAACATTAACCCCTTTTGATTTATCTTCATCATTGAGTTTTAAAGTCATGATAAATTTCTCAGAAATCATAAAAAGTAACAATAAAATACATGGAAACTATGGATATCCATTATAGATACTGGTCTAGTCCAATCCTCAAATAAAATTAATCTAAGAAGGGTCAACAAATATCACTTTTTTAGTGATTAAATTCCAACAAATTGATACATCCTATATCTAGAACTCACATTTACTATACGTTTCATATAGATTATCCTTTTATAATGTCTCTAGCATAGTATTCAAATTATCTCATGCACCTGTATTATTTTGAATTTTCTTATTATATCATCTAGAAATACAGACCAAATTTTCATTTTAATCTTATAGACTCTATTCATAAATTCCATAAATACTATTGGAGAATTAGTGATTTTAACTGGAATCACAATGAACCCATAGTTTCCATACCTTGTTTCAATTGTGGTCTTGGGGTTATATTCATTATTCTCTTTTAATTGGTGATATCCTAACCAAAGTTCAACCTCACGGAAATAATGGGCCCAACATAATTGTTCTAATGAGTCATATATCCATGAAAATGGAAACTTATTCTTTTACATGATTTTTTAAGTTCAAGATAATCAATACCAGCGTGCTTTGACCCACCCTTATTATTGATGAAGAGGGCTAACACACATCATGGTGAAGCACTAGGGTATACAGAACCCTTTTAAAGATTCTCTTATAACTGGAAATTTAGTTCTTCCAACGCAATAGTTTCCATTCTCTAAAGATGATTTTATATGGAAAAAAATACAGGTATAATTTTTTATGAGAATATAAAATCATGGTTAAGAGGAAGACTGGAATATTTTTTAGGGAATACATTAGTATAATCTATCAAAATTGGAACATATTCAATTATAATTATATACTTGGTCTTTATCATTTAAAAAAGATATTTTTACTCATATAGAAATAACATCCACAATTGAGATAAAGGTTCAAAATGAGATACATCCTCTTTCTTACACCTATACAAAATCGGAGGATGAATTGAGATTTAAAGAGTGATCTTCCTATCATGATAGTGGATATTCTATTTATATAAATATAGCCAATACATTCCCTATATAACACAAAATTATACTAAAGTATAGAATTATTTATATTAAGTACATTCCCATAAACATTAAAATGTGATAAAATAATCATAGAAGTTTTCATGAATGAAATAAATTTATTTTGGGTGTTGAATAAATGATTTTAAAAAAATTCCAGATATACCTGACTGAAAAAAAAAATATAGAACAATAGAATATTGGATCATAGTCACGATAGTTTGGTCCATTAATAGTTCCATTAGTTTTGAAATTTATATTATTTATCATATTTATTAGGCCTTGTATTAGGGAATTGACATGGATAATGACCAAGATCCCCACATGAACGACATTGAACTATTAGTGGTGTCGTAGGTGGTACATTATTTCCCCTTTTACTTTTTAGCCTAGCTCTTGATTTTGATTAATTATTTTTATATATTATAACATCTGTTCCAAATCATAAACCGTATTTAGGTTACATAAATTCATTCCCCTTGGAGCCTATTCCCAAATTTTGGAGACATAGAGAAACAAATATTCTTTCATTTATTAAATTTATAATCATAAATTCTATGAGAAACCATCCTTGTCTTATTTGATGTGTATGGAAACTCAAATATGTTGTAGTTTTTAATCATAATTTGTGATTACTAGTTTACAAGAATCAAAAGATATGTTATATCATAACACATTAGGTAAGGCATATCATTAGGGAAGTCATTAAATTTTCCATCACATTGTTTGTTGGCATGTGTTATCTTATTTACTACCATTAACTAAAAAAGAAAATAAAATTAGGTATTTGGATACATAACTAATACATTAATAAAATGGAAATGGTGGACCTAAAAAGAATAACATATAAGTGAAAAGTATATCCAAGCTTATAATCCTATATGATTCAAAATAGGTTATACATTTCAATTTTCATAATAGGTTTTCTAAATTAATAATATATTCTATTCCTTGATAATGATTTGTGGAGAGTTCATGAATTTATAAAGCATATCCCCTAGGATTACCAAACTGGGTGTACAGAAAGGCCTCATTATCATGTACTAGGTGATAATCGATCGAACCATTTTGGTGTTTTAAACCCTTGGAAAAATTTATCTAGGGCCACATCCACTTTTAGTGTGTATATAGTGATGTAGTTACATGGAGACCACTTCCTCAATATTTCTCAAAGACTTTAGTACATTTTCTTAAAATTAGAATTAATATTAGACTTATCCCCATGGTTCTCACTAATTTATTCAATTCGGAATCACTGAAAATAACTACAAAAAATATAAAATACCAACTATATTAACCCATTACTTTTAAAAATATTTTAACATATTTTGTGATATAAATGTCCAACAAATAAAACTAGGGGATCATGAGGCATAATGATTTCGGAAGACTAAGAACATAAAATGATAACAAGAAACTGAAACAAAAAATATTTAATCTATTCTCTAGAAATGATATCTTAAATCCACATGATCTCCTAATATAGAATAGGATAACCTAAGGAATAAATATGAAAAATGGGTGACCTATAAATCCCGGTAAGGGAATAAGCATTGAAATTAAACTTAACATATGAGTGATAAGGTATAACTTGATTCCATAAATGGAATGTATCGTTAATAATGATTTAAAGGTATAACATGAAGACCAATGAATAATTAAATTATAGAAGTATATGAATGAAGAAGAAACATAAACATGATATAAGAAAAATTGAATTAAAACCGTTAAGACAACATCATATGGTGGACAAAGTCCCATCATGGATTATGTTCACTCCTTAATCCCATACATATCACCATATGAGAATAAATAAATACCCAATGCATTAGAGAACTATCAAGGATTTTCCATCATATAATTTACACACATA
The DNA here is from genome assembly GCA_963277665.1 of Viscum album. Lineage (NCBI taxonomy): Eukaryota > Viridiplantae > Streptophyta > Magnoliopsida > Santalales > Viscaceae > Viscum > Viscum album. Next base: position 882,995,063 of record OY728155.1, read on the forward strand.
TGTGTGATAGAAAGAAGAAATATTTCATAATGTATAAACATAAGAATTAACCATGAAAGGATGTGGGTTTTATTTTAATGCCTCACTAAGGTAACCCTTAAAACACTCATTACCCATTAAAAAGAATGAAAATTAATATCAATATTTATGTGTTTGACATATTTAAAAATATACTATAATTATATAAGAATAATATAGAGATAAATCTAGGTTAGGAGAGATAAATTGTACCAAATGGAAAGGTAGCTCAGAGAGATCCCATACCTTTTATTTCTGATATATTATGTGATTTCGATTAATTTAATAAACAATGAAATTAAATTAGTAAATTACTTATTTCATAAACTATTAAAAATACATTTTATTTATTATAATTTTTTTATGATATGTGATAACCATTTAAATGAGTTATAAATATCAATTTCCTTATTTTAGGGGCATTCGTTTAACGATTCTGAGGCCAGATTAGTTGTTTATAATTTGTGATGTTCATTTTGATGAGTCTAAAAATATATAAGTGAAATGAAATAATATAAAATTACATGTAGAAATTGGAATGTACAAACAAATTAATTTCTATTTTAACATAATAGTGATTCATTTATTAAAAAGGTTAATTTTTTTGTTTATTATGGTAGTTTTACTGTCTATAACGAACTAGTTTTGTTATATTTATTGTTATGATTATATATTATTTCCATTATGTGAAAGAATATATAATATAAATATTTAGGTTATTTTTGAACCATTATAAGTGAACTTATACTTGCCATGAATAAGGTAATTGGAAATGAAATCTCATCATCAACGACGGCGGTGAACCGACATAATACCAACAGTGTTGTTTATTTTTACGATATGAATAGATGAGAAGTTATTAGATGTTATATATTACCTGAATACAATAAAATTATAGTTTTTATATTATACTGTAGTTACTATTCTATGTTGTATGATGGATGTGAGGATAAGGTAAGAAAACAAAACAAATTGAATTAGGTAGTTGAGAGTGTTACCTATGGAAATTATCCTTTTTGAAAAACTTTTTAAAGAATTTGAAATTGGTTATCTGGGGAGACCATAAGAAATAAGACATGAGGAGAGAGTCTTGGGAATGTAAATTTATTTAATTTTTGAAATATACAAGGTTTATTATGTGTGAGGATATGGTGTGGTGAGGGGTGGTATTTATAAGTGTTGGAGAGAGGTGATTTTTGAATATTATATTAATTCGTTTATTATTATTATTTTTCAATTATATCAATTGTAATGATTATTACGACTATATACAGTAAATAATTCATGAGATTTTGAAATAATGGGTTCTTACATCATCCATGAAACAAAACTTTAGGTATTTAAAATATAATTTTAAATATCGTTATTTACCATATTTCACTATTTACAAAAAATTGCACTATTTAAAAATATCTAAAATTCACCCTTACAATTTATTGATATGTAGATCTAAATAATGAAATAAATTTTATGAAAATAATTTTCTAAATATGTTTAATTTAATTTTCAATTAAAATATTCAATTAATTGAAAAATACTAATTTAAATATTTTGCATGATTTTTCTTACCTGTTGAAAAATTAATTATGGTCTCATAAAATAATATTTCATTATTATTAACAATAATATAATTTTATAAAAACTTTTATAAAAATAAAATTTATTTTAAATCATTATATTTATTATAAAATTGAACATAAAAAATTAATGTCATACAATAATTCAACGAATTAAATTATTATTTTTATCAAATTTATTTACTTGTACCATTATATAAATATGTGATATTTTAGTTTTATAGTATACCTAAATATTCTTTCACACTTACATAAGTGAGGATACTTTTCTAAGGGTCTAGTTACTATTAATGAAGGTTAGATTACTATTCCAATGGTCATATTACTATTCCAAATGTCATATTTAAAATGACCATATTTGATCAATAATCCCTATACATGCATCTTATTTAATTCAATACCCATTAAATCCCATTGTATCTCAAGGTAATATATATTATAATTTTAAAAGTTCATACTAAATTACAAACATTTTTCTTCTTTTTTAAAGTGCAATTCATGAGTGAGCTTTTTTCTGGTGGATTGAGCAGATCGAAATTTTCATATTTTAGTTACCTTATTTTTTGTTTTTTTTTTCATTGTTATGTTAACTATTATTATGGATATTTTTATTCCAATAATGTAATGTTCAAATTAATAAAATTTCGTTTTCACATCATGTGGTGCATGTGCTTTATACTACATCACAAAATTTGAAGTAATTATAAGAAGTAAATTTCATTGGATATAATTTTAGATCATTATAGTTATTGTTAATATTTCTCCTCCATAAACTTGTGTTTGCCCTATTTCTACTATCTACTACACAATTGAATAGAATTCCAAAAAAAAATCTATTACCAACCATTGTATTTTGTATGTTAATTTTTTATTTTTAGAAGATAAAATAATTATATATTTATTATAAATTGAATTCATCCATTTATTATTTTTTCTGCCTAAAATTTTAAAATATAGTTTTTTTATAAAAATTCATTTATTTTATGAATTTATTATTATTGATTTTTTATTGTAATTTTATTAGGTTTTAATTTTATATATTTATAATTATTTATATTTATAAATTTTTCATTGTTATAATTTATTTTGGGTAATTATTTTTAACAATTTAATTTATAAATTGTTTTTTCATTATAATTACTATTGTTTAAAATTTATTTTATTGTTGTAAATTATTTTTAATTTTTAATTTTTTTAACATTAAATTTTTTGTTAAATATTTTTTGCATGTTTTCTTATGGATATGTTTATATATTATAATTTTACTTTTTTATATATTTTTTTAAATGATTATATATATTAATATTTTCATACATTATATTTTGGAATTTTAAGAAATTAATGGACCCTAATTGGATAGATGTATGATGAATTAGTATTGAATATGGAAAAAATAATTTATTATAATTTTCTTAATGAATTCTTGAAAATAAATATTTTCATGCATAAAGTGTTTGAATATGAGTGAATTAGCCTACATAGAAATTAAAGACCGACTGATTTTCTATGGTTTTAGTCACATTTATACACATATGATATGAAATTTTAAAAAAAAGTAATTATATAATGATGATGAAGAGTGTTAAATGAGTTAGAGGATCTCCTTCGAAAATTAATTCATGATGTAGGTTTTGAAAGCACAAAATTTCTTTTGAATGATTCTATAGAGATGATGATAAATAACTGTCTTAGTTTAAGATAAATTGCAACACCCCAGGTAAATAAAAATATGACATTTTCACATTTATCCATATTTGTGAATAAAATATTAATACAACTTTAATTGGGACGCTATGCTCGATGGCGTACCCAATACACAACAACGAGTTTCTTGGGAATCTTACGTTGCACTCTAATAATAAAATAATATTATTTTAAATTTTAGTTAATGCCTAGCCATTGTAATGGCAGAAATGAACAGAACTAACTAAAAAATTATTGTATATGTTTGTCAAATATTTTTACTTTTTACAATAAATTTTAGAGGATTAAAAATGAGAATGAATCATATTTTAAACGTAAACATTCTAATATACTTTAAAAGGTCGATTAACAACCTTTTGATGACGAACCACTTTTAAAACAACTTTTTTAAAATTTTATGTGTTATATTTGACAAAATAATATTCTTAATTATAATTGGGACATCATAATTTACTTTGTGTAAATTTTTTATATTTTTCTGATATTGTTCATTTTTTAATGAATAGTGAAAAATGTTGTATTTTATTTCAAAACCTCTTTTTAATATAATTTATTTATATGACTAAATTATCTTTTTAATTGGTTTCAAAGTAAAATTAGAATATATTTTTACCATTTAATCCAATAGTGGTCTTTGGAATTAATTTCATCTTGAAATTGGACTTAAATTAGTGTCAATCTTTTGATACTTATTGTTTCATAAAAACACGCTATTTGCTCTGACAGCGAGAATTAATTATTAAATTAATTAATGTAACTTATATGTTTTGAATTTTTTCAAATAGACGTCACTTTTTGAATTCATAATATCAAATATAGCTTAGTGTGAATTTTTGGTATTTTTCAGAAAAACGTCAATTTTTGATGAATAGTGAAACCACTAAGTGGTAGTTAAAGAAACTGATTTTTCGTTTAAATGAAACTTTGACACTTCTGTGATTTGATTTTCAAAACTCTGACATACATGGTTGTAATTAGGATGTAAAATTTGGTTCAGTGAGATTAAAATAATTTTTTTGTGAATATTAACTTTTAAGTCTTATTAATCACGATTAAAGGTAATTAGTGTAATTTAAGGTAAAAATAATTTTTTAGTAATATAAAATGACCTAGAAACATGTTCTACCCTAATTGTATGTGTCATGGACGACCAAGACAATCCATTGGTCAACTTGGGGACCCCATGGAGTCACTTTGGTTGGAAAATGACATTAATACCTTTTTATTTAATGTTAAAATTAAAATGTCACAAACATGTAGCGTTCATGCGTACGTACGGCCTACCATCTACATGAACGGTGCTTTTAATTTTTTATCTCCAGATACTATGGAATAGTATAAAATGAATATATAATGGATATATATGATATTTTAAACATCAATATTATTCTGGATATGAAGTACCTATAATTACATGGAAAATTCATGTCCAACAAGTTTGATTTTTTACTCATGTACCGAACATCGACAAAAACGTCTGATATGAACTCACTTTATTAACCAATTATTATAACATTATAATATGTGATATTAACTGAATAATAATCTTTAAAGTAGGTCCTTAAGAAATTATAAATTGACCAAATTTTATTATTCAGGAGATTAAATAACGATCGAGTCATGTCAGACACAAGGTAAGGGATCCTACCCCTCTCTTTCTTTTTTAAGTACACTCTTTTATGCCCTTCCTTTTAAGCTCGTCTTTCTTATGATTGGGATGTTATTTTATATTACTCATACTATAATTTTAATTTTAATATTATGAGAGACCCTATTTTCTCTCATAAATCCATTTTGGATGTTTTGAGTGGCGTCGTTAAGCTGCTGAATTTGCGTAAGGGATCCTACCCCTCTCTTTCTTTTTTAGTACACTCTTTTATGTCATTCCTTTTAAGCTCATCTTTCTTATGATTGGGATTTTTTTTAATCCTAATGTAAATTTTATGTTCATATTATGAGAGAACCTATTTTCTCTCATAAATCCATTTTGGATGTTTTGAGTGGCGTCGTTAGGCTGCCGAATTTTTGTAAGGGATCTTACCCCTCTCTTTCTTTTTAAGTACACTCTGTTATGTCATTCCTTTTAAGCTCGTGTTTCTTATGATTGGGATGTTATTTTATATTAATCCTACTGTAATTTTTATGTTCATATTATGAGAGACCCTATTTTCTCTCATAAATCCATTTTGGATGTTTTGAGTGGTGCCGTTAGGCTGCCGAATTTTCGTAAGGGATCCAACCTCTCTCCTTCTTTTTAAGTACTCTCTTTTTTGTCATTTATTTTAAGCTCATCTTAATTATGTTTTGGGATGTTCTTTTATATTCCTAATAATGTACTTTTTATGTTCATATTATGAGAGACCCTATTTGATCTCATAAATCCATTTTGGGAAGTTTTAAGTGGCGCCATTAGGCTACCGAGTTTTTGTAAGGGATTTTTCATCTCACTTTTATTCCCATGACATTTATGCTATGTTTGACACTATTTCATTTGAGTAGTGTATTTAATTCCCATTATTATAAAATTTGTGTAGTATAATTTCATTTATGGGTATTTACATCCTCATTGTATGACCCTTCTTCTATGGGGTGTACTTTTCGAATGTTACCCAACTCGGTAAGGGGACCTTTCACCCTCCTCTTTTTAAAAGACTTCTTTTGTAATGTCTTTTAATTCACATAATATTAAGTTGGGATATGTTCTTCTATATCCTTATTTATGTAAATTTTATGTCCAAGTGATGAGATACCATTTATCTCTCTCATCAACCCTTTTTGTAAAATTTTATGTGACACCGTTAGGCTGTCGAATTTTACCAAGGGAACTTCTTAACCCAATTTCGATTTTTTTGGGTTCAACATGTAGTTATTGAATATTTCATCATTTGAATATGTGTGAATGAAGTCTGATTGTTTTAAAATTAATATGCACTTATATTGGGTGTATTTATATTTTTCACACATAATTATGAGATTGATTTATCCTTAATTTAAGGATACCTTCTTTATAATGGATTTCATCTCATTTTACATTTCTATTGAGACTTCATTGTTGTTATGCACCAATTCACTCTTATATGGTGTGTATACTGTCCTTTGACATATTATATCATGAATTCCTTTATTCTCGTGATATTATAAAGTTCGGATTAAATGTTATTACACAATTATTTTTATTCAAGAGTCTCTCATTTTGTTAAAAACTCTTTAACAAAAATATAGTTTTAAATGTTTTAAAGATTTATTATACTAAATCGTTATCTTTAATGTCCATGTTTTCAAAATGGTTTTCAGTATTTATTTATATGGACATTAATGTTTTAAAATTATAATTCCAATAAAATCTTCAAAGTGGTATGTGATACTTTGATTCAAAAATCACTTTTAAATGATTTTGGAAAATGGATTGATTAATTCAATATCTTGGAATTACTTATTTTGATAGCAAATGAAATGTTGTTATTGAAATGTTTATATTTTCAATATTTTATGTGTAATGATGGTACTTGGACATTTTATGGTCGGTTACGTGATAAACCATATGACGGGTGGTGTCGTGAATACCAGGACGGGTGTTTACGTTATAACCTCCAATGCATTGGGTATGGAAGTCGGCCGTATGGCTATTTCATTAAGTATGTGTGGAAGTTGACCATATAGTTATTCCATTTAAGTATGTTTATGTCCCAAGTTGCCTTTATATGTTATGTGTTCTTTATATGGGTTTTTATGGTAATCTTTTGGTTACAAAAGGGGTAAGTAATGATCTCTTATTCAATGAAGAGTTTTTATTACTTCATAAAGGCAAAAATTATTACTTTGATAAAGTATTATTGGTTTATGGGTTGTTTTGAAAAACTGACAGTTTTCCTTCTTTTTGTATCCCTTACTGAGCCTTTTATGCTCACCCCAAGTTTTTGAAATGTTTTTCACATGGCATAAAGTTGAATAGGGCCAAGGATGGGATCAAGGAAATGTTAGGTTGTCTAAAACATAGAACTAGACATGTTTCTTTTTAAGAGTTTTTATTTTATGAAAACTTAGTAGAAGTGGCTACTTTGTAATCTTTTGAGATGTAATAGTTATGTCCTAATTCTCTAAAACTCTAAACCTGGAAAGATCCTCAATGTGAATTATTCATATAATTCAATAATAAGTAATGTTTTAGACCGGGGCCTTATATAAATTTACAGGGTTATTTTTTGTGTTGAGATTAGTTTACTTGTAGTAATGAAATGGTTTTAGTGATAAAATAATCATATAATTTCTTGAACTTTTAAATAGTATAATTCTATAAGAAAATGAGATTTCAGATTCTAATTTTTTGGGAAAATGTTATTTCTAATGAGATTGGGTTACAATAAGATACATGATTTCTGTTATGAATGTCTTCTGTATTGGAAATAATATGAATGTTTTTTAGAATTTCCAAAATGTGGGAAATCATGATATAAAATATATGAAAAATAAAACTGTGATCTATTCTCAAGAACATGCACCAAAACTCCCACTAAAGAAATATGATATCTTCCAATAATTTCTTGTTTGAAGAATTTCTTTGAGAATTAAAATAATGCTAATAGGCTAATATGAAATAAAAATTAGCGCATATCTAATGGAAATATACATTACCCTACTGATTCACTGTAATGAAAAATATTTGATCATAAATTTTTTGATTATGAAAATAACATCAGAAACCGTGCAATGTTCATCTTCCAAGATGGAATGACTTCATATAAGAGTATCAACAGCTAACAGAGTTCATGGTCTCTTATATTGGTTTTATACAACTTTTCCCCATAGATATGGATAATTAAGAAATATCTAATGATAAGATTGATGATTTCTGGACCATAATAGCTTATAAATGTTATTAATGTATATCTATCACCATTTATTGGTGAGTTAAAATTGTTGTGGGATATATGTTTTATGGTATTTGATAAATAAAATAAATAGTATTTTTCATTTATATTCTATGATAATGTTCACAATATTGTAATTTTCAGTTTATGGGAACTTATCTAAATACAGTTTTAAAAGACATAAAGCATGTCCAATATGAGAAGAGGGCCCTTCATATAATCAATTATTGAATTGAATAAATTTAGTGTCAATGTTACTTCCAATATTTTTTCAAATATATCATTTAATACATTGGTATTTTTATGAAATACTTCTCTTAATAATTTTATATCTTCAATAGCTTTTGTTACACGCAATAATGTTTTTAAATGAACCATGTAACATTATTTAAATATTATCTACCCATTATCATATAAACATTTTCATTATTGGTATTAATATTAGATAAAAAATTATATAATATATTATGATTATAAATTTTGTAAAATAAATTCATCAATTGATTAAAATTAAAAACAGAAATTATTTTAAAATCAAAGTGGTCTTTTTCTAAAAAATTGGTTTACACGTGCAATAAATTATATATCAAAATATTAAATTAATATTTTTGAATTATTTTAATTAAATTTATATAATATGTATTATATACATTTTTTTAAACATTCATAAAATATTTCTTTATAAATATTATAATAATAAATCTAATTTTTGTGCTAAAAAAAATATTTTTACTAAAAAACTCTTTTAATCATGTTGTTTCTCACGTAATTTAGTAATAATTTATCTCATTTGTTGTTATTTAATTACAAAAAATAAATTATATTTTTACAATCAGGAGTTTTATATTTTTTAATTAATCCCCTTTATTTTGGGTCAATATGAAAAGTAAATGTGGTAAAATTTATTACCTTTGTAAATGGAAAAACATGAAAATTAGGATTAAAAATAGTTCATTAGGCCATATGTTTTCAACATATATCTTAGAGAATGAATTTATTTATACCCTTAATACCTATGGTTTTCAATTTTGTTTATTTAGTGGATGCTTGTCCATGATAATGACTTATATGTTTTTAAAATCAATGAAAAGTATTAAAAATCACAAATATATTTTTAATAAGTATAATATTTTTAATATAGGTTTAAACAAAAGATATGTTTGAATATAAATATTATTTATAATTATAAAATATTTATCTTCATCATGGTATTTTTTTTTATTTTTTATGATTTATAAAGTTACTCAAAATTCTTATACAATGTTGATGCCTTAATAATTTAATTAATATAAATATAAAATAAATGATATTACAAATATTAAAAGTAATATACATTGAGATATAATGTGATACATGAATTATACTAATGACCTTGAAATTTTTTAGGTGTAATTAAATATTTTAATTTAATTTTACATATTGTATTTGTGTTTTTAAATGTCAAAGAAGTCAATAGTATCAAAATTGTCAACAATGATATTTTATGTGGTTAATTTTTTATTAATTTGTTTAAAAATGATATAAATATTTTAGAAATAATTTTTATTTTTATATTGTCTAAAATTTCTTTAATTGGCCATTTATGTTCCAATTTTCATCATATAAGTAAAAATTATTACATTTTACTATTGAAAAAGTTGTTAGCGTAGTTAAAACTAAAATAAGTTGACTAAGAGTTAATCAAAATTATAATTTTTAAAATAATAGAAAAACATTTATAAAATATATTGGATGATTATATTACAAACCTTAATATATTATACTATAATCCATGGCCATTTTTTGTATTTTTATATAAAATTAATTTATTATAATTTAATCTTTTAAAAAATTCCAAAAGATCCCCAACCTCTATTATAAAATGAAACCTACTCCTTAGTTAATATATACTACTTCTAGCCTTATATATCAAACATACACTAAAAACGTATCTTATAAAACATTTTAGACTCTTTTTCTAGGTGTTTATGTTCCCAATAGAGCAACCCTAGAGCCTTTTATAGGCGATCCGAGTGAGACATTTTGACGAACATGAAATCAATTAACAGATCACTTTCTTTTTATACTCAGCATAAAGTCCCCTAAGTATATGATGATTATCAGAAAATAAATAATTAGAAAAACTATATATTCTTAAATTTTATTATGATAATCAAAACAACATTATATACCCTCTTACCCATCAAACAAGAAGTGAAAGTATTTCATGTGCATGCGTACGGTTTACCATCTCCATGTTAAGATACAATTAATTTTTTGATTACCATATTTTATGGATGACTGTTATAATTGGTTTAATTAATATCATATATATATATATTATATAATAATACTTATTTATATATGAATTATTTTTTACCATATTTCATTCCATCAATAGAAAAATGAAAACAACATTCAAACATTTGAATGACCTACCGTCTCCATGAACGATGGAATTCATTATTCAATATCTAATTTAAATGAATGATTATACATCTATATATATAATTATTATATGTAATTTTTATTCCATTAATACCTTTATGGATATTATGATACCAAGATCAATGTTTAAAGACCATGCCTCTTAAATAAAAACATGCTTGTAAAATGAAGCATTTACCATCCAAAATTGTCATTTTAATAAAAACATTATTAAAAAATGGATGATAAGATGTTATAAATTAAAAATAAATGATATGATATAATTAAATTTATTTAATAAAATTATAATAAATCGATATGTATTATACAGGAGTTTTGAACATCAATAATGAAATGAAAGACTCGTGGTAAGCATTTCATTTATAATCTCGTTCACATTAGGGATTTTTTTAAAACTTATGTACTTGTTTCGGAAATATATTTCATCCATATAAATATTTTCAAAATATTTTTTTAATACTGTCCGTTTTTCTTAATTTTTTTAGACATGTTTTTCTTTTCGAAAAATGGTTTTAAAGATTATTTTTTCATTTTCTATAAAATGTAGTTTATGACTTTTCCAGTTAATTTATTAATGGAATTATCTTATAAATATATGTTTTGAATAGAATATCCCAACATCATGATTCCTCAATGATTTGTTATTTACTTTATAGGTCTAAATGTATATTTATATGAAATATATTTTCATTTATAAATGCACGGGTTGTAAAGATGAAAAATGATTTTAAAATAGAATAGTTATTTTCCTCAAGAATTATTCTATGTGATCATTCAAAATAATTTTCCATATAACATGACACCCTTATGTTATTTATTATTTATTGAAGATATTATTAATTGAAACCTTCCTTATTATTTTTATTGATAACTTATATTTAATATGGCCGGATTATTTGGAAGCCAATTTAATTTTAATGGGTTCTGATATGACTAGTGTTTTATGAAAATCATTTATTTTCATGGGTTATGATATGATGAATGATTTATGATATTGTGGTACACATATGTATGATTTTTATTATATGATGTTTCATACCTAAATCATCATCAAATTAATTGTCTAACAATTTATATCTCATGATATAGAAATGAATTGAATGGGGACTTAACACATTTCAGTAAAACATGGTTGGAATAGGGAATGAACCAGGTTCTATAAGAGATGGTTGGAATGGGGAGTGAACTCGGTATAGTATGATAATTTTAGAACATGGAGTGAATCTAGTTCATTAGATTATGTTTTCTATAATGATGGTCTTGGAACCAGGCCTTGAAAAATGATGAATGTATTTTTTATTATTATGTGTATGCACAAATTACATGTCTGATCCCAATGTTATGATCTCATGGATTATGTTATTTTATTTCCTTATGGTTAATGTATTAATAACATCCAAGGTTTATTCTAAGATTCATGATTATTATCTCTAATATATTCGATATAATTTCCATGTTTTACATTCATGTTTTTATACCCTTATGCTCATATTCTATATATGAAATCATTGATATATCCCTTGTTTACCCATACTAAATATAAAAGCTCCCCATTTTCAAATGTTTTATTTCCATAGGATATGATGAATGTTATTATTTACTATATGTTAGAAATAGTACAAATTATGAAGATATAAGAGGTTGATGATGTAAATATTTTATGAACTAGGTGTTTTTTCAAGTTTCTAGAGGCACTAGACTTATACTATTCAGTACTAGTTTTGTTATTATATGTAATTAATATTCATCCTAAAATATCTCATATCTATGTATGAAAATTATATGCCATTATAGTTTTCATTAGAGTAAGGATAAGTTATCATTTGAAATTTATGACGATAAAATCTTATTATGAAACTTAAGGATAAGTCTATGTAAAAGTTACAATCATATAGTTTTGGTAACAATCAAGAATAACCTAGAATTAAACCTAAGGTTTCATAAATTTATATTTTATAAGTAATTCCCTGTTATTATGTTTTTCATGTATGGTTATTTTTTCTCACACTATGGTTTTTTTGTCAATGTCTAGAAATCAAAGGAATCGTGTTAATGCAATATGATTTAGGAAAATTAATGATCATACTCCAAAAAAACTGAATATTATAGTTGATGGAGTGATAAATATTATTACTATACTCACACACATTCCCCATATATAAATAATGTCATATTAAAAAATGAGAAAAGGGGGGAACATAATTTTATACAGCCCTTCATGAAGAAACCACTACCTTCATTTAATGGGTATTTTGATCTACCTTTGATTGAGTATTGGATTTTTTCCACTAAAATGATATTTTCTATTTTCTAATGTTAATAAAATGAGAACGGTATTTTATTTTTATATAATTTGGATGGTGAATTGGATCAATAGTAGAATATTCTCAATAATTTTAGGAAACTAGAAGAAATTGACTCCATGGGATGTGATGAGTACAAGAAAATATTTTTCGATAAGAAAATTACCTATATTATTTATATGAAAATATTATAGGAAGTGGATGAATTCATGAAAAATAATGATGAATCTATTCGAGCTTATGAAGAATATTTTAGAATACATGTATGGTATGCTTCTATAATTCTCATTCAATATGAAACTATGTTTTATCAAATATTAATTAGGATTAAAACCAAGTCTCCAAAGGGTGCTACCGACAAGGGACATTAGTAGTTATAATGAAATCTATTGATATTCCTTTAAAGTGGAAATTGAGGTTGTAGTTATGTATCTATCTCATGGGTTTGACAAGAAAATGGAGATGGGGTTCAAAGGAAAATCTAAAAAACACATATATATTAAAAAGATCCATCATTTATGATCAATGTGTGGTAAAAAAATAAGGAAAATTTTCTTAAGGGTAATAATTATTTCTTTAAGTATTTAAGTGAAGGTCCTTCAGAAATTGATTACCAATGTGATAAGAAGAAGTTATCCAGTGATGCGAATAAAGTGAAAGCTACAGAAATTGAACTTATCAAACTTCATGCATCGAGTGTAATGGTAATGCAAGTTTTTCTAACCAGTGTTGAAATACAAGAGTTAATGATGAGGATCTATGTCAGAAACCTCTTAAGTCAAAAAACGAAGGGAATTATCATGTGATCTTTATTAGTGATGTTGAGTACAAAAATGATGTAGTGAAAGGTAAAACTACCATCCACTCTAAAATAGATAATGTATTATTTGATTTTATTTTCCTACACTCTTTTAGTTTTAAAATTTTTGGTAAGGATATTACCTTACCACCACAATAATTATGTGTTGTTTTAACAGTGAATAATCTTAATGAAAAAGTTGTCCCATATTAAATTTATATTTCTTTTCTAGTTTATGAATTTAAAAATGTACTTCCTGCAAATATAATTTTTATTCCTTGAGTTGAATTCTATTTTATTTTTAGCATGGATTTTCTTTCTCTATATGAAGTTTATATCAGTTATTGAGGAAAAAAATTCAAATTTCATATTTTTAATAAAGACATGATCTTCAATCGATACATGGATTAATAAGAACTTCCAATGAGAATTATTTCTATCTTGTGGGTATTAATTGCTATAAATGAAATTAACCAATATCAAATGGTTGGGGAGAAACATAACATTAATGATACCCATATTGTACAAGAGTTTGTTGATGAATATCTAGAAGAATCACTAAGTCTTCCATTGAATTGGAAAGTTTAATTTTCAATAGAACTCATACATAGTTCTCTTCTTATTTCAATGAATCAATATTAAATGGATGAAATTGAATTGTATGAATTAAAGAAGAAAATCTAGGAGAATATTGAAAAATGATTCATACACCATAATTCATCACCCTTGGATCCATATATTCTTTTTGTTAATAATAATGATTGATCAATGTGACTTTTCATTGATTATAAAAAACATAAAAAGATTAATATAAAGAGAAAGTATACTCTCCTCTATATTGACTAATTATTTGATCAACTATATTGATTTCAATACATTTCCAAAATTGATTGTTATTATGGATATCATCAACAGAGGGTTAATAATGAGGATACACCCAAGATAGCATTTTTTAGAAGGTACGGCTGCTATAAATTTATAGTGACGCCTTTTGGTGTTACTAATTCCCATGATACATTTATAGACTCAACGAATAGAGAATTTAAAAAAAAATTGGATCTGATTTTTGTAGATTTTATAGTTAATATTATTTTTTATTCAATGTGAAAAGAATATCATGAAGGTCACTTAAGGATTGTGATTATTACCTTGAGGAAGGAGAAAAATTATACAAAATTTTCCAAGTGCGACTCTTTAATTTATAATGTTTCATTCTGGTGTCACATGACCTCAAGAGAAGGTATATATATGGATCCTTAAAAAATAAAAGTAATTGAAAATTATCCTAGTCCAACCATGTTATCTAAAATGAATAGTCTTCTTGGTTTGGGTAAATATTATCAGTGTTTTTTGGGGAATTTCTCTGAATAGTCCAATCCCCAAAACAAGTTAACTTAGAAAGGATTTCAGTTAATATAGATAGAGGAATGCGAAGAAAATTTCAAGAAACAAAAGGCAATGTTTCCTAATAAACCTATGATCACAATAACTTCTAGTTGAGAATGGTTTGTGATATATAGTTATTTTCACTGTAAGTGGAAGGTATTTTTTCAAAATAAAAAATTATAGGGTAATTGCTTATGCCTCAATATAATTGAATATCCTTGAGAAAAATTACATAACTCATGATTTAGAGTTGTTTGTTGTAATTTTTGAATTAATGTTATGGATAAATTATATACATGGATAAAGATATGACATATATACCATGAAAAAAGTTTAATGTTTATATTCACACAGAGTGTTCCAAACTTAAAGATGAAAATACTTTTCGAACTGATTAATGATTATGAAAGCTAATTACATTACCACCCATGGAAGGAAAATAAGGTGGTGGATGATTTGAAATGAAAGGATCTGGGTGGCTTATCTATGATGAGGATCACAAAAGATCAAATATTTATGAATTTAAAAAGGATGTGCCTAGAAATACTAAAGTGGATAACTCTAATCTAAATCAAATGAATTTTCAAACACCAATCTAATTAATGATTAAAGATCCATAAAAAGAATATGTATAACTATAAAATAAATTGATAAATATTCCTATGTTTAACCTTGATCATAATTGAATGATATGTTTTAGGAACCATGTATCTATCTCATACATACCAGATTTAATATAGATTTTGGAGGAGTATCACAGTCTATCATTATCAATCATCCTAGAAGATAAAATATGTATAGACACCAAAAAGATTATTTCTGTTGGTATAAAATGAAGTTAAATATTGAAGAGTATGAATATCGGTGCTTTGTTTGTTAGCATGGTTATCCTAAGAGACCTATGTCTAAGGGTATTTTTTTACTATTACCCATACCAGAATGAAAATGAGAAAACGTCACATTTGATTTTTTTCATCAAACTCCCCAAAACATCAGAAGGTGATAATGTTATATTGGTTATAGTTTATCATCTTATGAATTTGGAACACTTCATTTATATCGTTGAATGTTTCTCTATTTATTATTTTTCTAAAATATATATTAATAAAGTGGTAAGATTTTATGGAGTTCCTCTTTCCATTGTATACAATCAGGATCTGAGGATTATATCGATGTTCTGGAGAAGTAATCAGTAGGATTTAGATATAGAGTTATCTTTTTTTCACATCTTTTCATCCTTAGATAGATGGTTATTATGATATGATAATTCTATATTTAGAACTAATATTGAGAGCATGATCCATGTTTTCAAAGGTTGTTCAGATCAACAGCTACCTTTGGTATAATTTTCTTACAATATAAGTTTTCACCAAAACATTTCAATGGTTCCTTATGAAGCCCTCTATGGTAATAATTGTAGAATGAGAACATTATATAATGAAGTTGGATTATGAAATCTATTGGTACTTGGACCAGTTGCGAATTTTTTAGAGAAACTAATATGTATTCAATAACACATAAGAGTAGCTCGACGATGATAGAAAAGTTATGATAATAATCATAAAAAGGATCCAGTGTTTCAAGTGGGTTATAATGTATTCTTACGAATATATCCATAAAAGAGGGTAATGAAATTTGAAAATATGGGAGAGATAATCCATAAGTATATATGTTTTTGTATATTCATGATCATGTAGGGATGGTATCATATCAATTGGTTCTACAACCAAATATATTTCAAGTTGAGGATTTGTTCCTTATATCTTCCATGAAGATTTACATAATTGATCATTCATGTGTACTAAACTAATAGGTAATACCACTAGAGAAATATCATTCATATTAAGAACAAGTGGTAGAGATTTTGGTTCATAGAGAATATGTTCTATATAACCAGACCACTCACATGCTTAATGTTTTATGGTGAAACAACCAATTTGAGGAAGCTACATGAGGAATTGAGGATGTGATAACGTTGAGGTATCCTCATATGTTTATATTTGAGTGATGAATTTTTAGGCATAAATTTATTTTATGTGGGTTAGAATGTAACAACCAGATATTTTTATGAAATATTTCTCATTAAACAATTTTCTTTATTCAATAGCTTGTGTTATAATCAACAACGAGTTTAAATGTACCTTGTGACTTTATTAAAATATTATTTTACCATTATCATCTTGAAATTAGCTTGGTTGGTTTTAATAGTAATAAAAAATTTATGAAAAATATATTGTCTATACATTTATAAAATAAAATTATCAAATGAATAATATTTTAAATAAAAAATATTTTATATTAAAAGTGTCATTTTTATAAATAATTGTTTTATGTGTTTAATGAATTTTATATCAATTTAATAAATTAATATTTTTGAATTATTATATATATATTATATACTTGTTCAAAAATTTTAAATATTCACTAAGAATAAATCTATTTTTATGCTTAAAAAGAAATTTTCCTAAAAAATAATTTCTTGTCACATTACTCACACTTAAATTGAAAATAATTTCATCCATTTATATTTATTTAATTAGATAAAATAAATATAATATTTATAACCATGAGATTAATAAATTTTAATTTAGCCCAATTTATTTTGGGTTAATATGAATAGTAACAGTGGTAAAATTTATTAACTCAGTAAAGTGTAAAACTGGATAATTTGGATTAAATACAGTTTATAAGACCATAATTTTTATTAGTATTGATTGGATGAATTTAATTTTACCCATAACACTTATTGTTCAAAATTGAATTATTTAATGGACACTAGTCCACGAGAATGACTTATATATTATAAAAATCAATGAATGTGAAAAAATGTAAAACTCTTTTTTTAGTAAGTATAATATTTTTTATATGGTATTAACCATATGATATGTTTGAAAATTGATATTATTTTTAAATATAAAATATTTATCATCATTATGGTAATTTATTTATAATTTTAAGGAATTAAATAGTTACCCTTAATGATTATAGAATGTTGATACTGTAATTATAAAATTGATAGAAATATCAATTAAATGATATTAAAAATATTAAATGTGATATAATTTGTGATTTCTTAATGTGATAAAAAATCCCATTAATGACCAATATATTTTTATGATATAATAAAATACTTTGTTAGAATTTTTTAAAAAAAATTGGAGTTTTAAAAATTTAAGGAATTTATCAATATCAAAAATGACAATAATTATATTTTATGGGATTAATATTTTATTAAATTAATCATAAATCATAAAAATATTTTAAAAAATAAAAATTGTTTATTATATGGTCTAAAGTTTCATAAATTTTCCATATATAGTCAAATTTCCACTATATTAGTAAAAATTTCAACCTTTTAATATTTAAAAAGTTGTTACCATTGTCAAAATTAAAATAAAAAAAGACATTTATTTAATTTTTAAGGAATAAGTACAAGGAAATATAAAATTGAGAGGGGGAATGATGGGGGAAGGAGAGGGGAAACCTAAAATCATGGAGGTTTGAAGAAGTGTCGATGATGTGCATCTGCACACATGAATTCCATTCCCTTAGTAGGAAAGGACACAATATAAAAACAACACGTTTTCATTCCTTATGTTACCTTTAAAGAATGGAAGTTTTATATTGCATTCCCTTCATTCCATGTATGGTTGACCTAGGTGTAGCTCTGAATGATCCATTTTCATTTGTGGACGGTTTATTCAATATTCCAAGGAATCATCTTAATCCCACACATCACATTAAAGAGAAGTATAGAGTTAATTTACAACATCGCAAGATGATAGTTTCATTAACTACATAGCTAGTGATAGATTTTCATTTCCTTAGCTTCATCTTAGAGGGATTTACATCTACCAAAAAATGTAGAGAATGCTAAAACAACTAGGCCTTTTGTGTCCTAGAAACCCCCACCCCTCTAATGATACCCGTGTTTCATGATCCATCATTATTTAATAGGACACGCAAAGTATGTGGGTTACAACCACCGAAATTTCCCAATGCATCAATGGGAAGGTTGTAGGGAGAGGATCTACCTACTAGAATCATTTTTAGGGATAAACTAGATTCCCATTTTTCCCTACTAATTGAGATCAATAAAAATATTTAATTTCTTGATGACTTGGTTTATTACCCTCTTCATACACCCATTATTCTTGGCCGCATTTCTTTTATTCCATATGTACCAGCCCCCTGTCAGAAAAATCATCTCTCTTGCATTCTTTTTTGGGCCATTATTCCACACTCCCTCTAACCACTGGTTGTAGAAACCTATAGCCGATGACCCTTGGGGAATATAGCCAATAAAATTGTTGAAATCATTATATATCATTTTCTCCCAAACAACATCAAAGAAAAGATCATCAATGGATTCTACATGGGGATTCTTGTAGCATTATCATCTAAAAGCTAGGCTCACACCAATCCATTTGATGTTCTACTCGATTGGGAGGAAATGGTTCATGAACCTCCATTCTATAAATTTCAGCTTCTATTGGATTTCCATTCACCATAGATCATCTCCCAATTCATTATGATAGTTGGGGACACTTTCACTTTGATGTTGTATTTAATAGAAAAAACACCTAAAGAGGAGCCTGTAAAAACAAATCAATCTGGTTCTTCAATGTGAAAAATACTATAATAAATATTTGTTTGGTATATATTCTAGATAGGTTGGATAAATCTTAGGTGAGATTATGCTTTCATGATGGTAATTTCTATATAACAACATCAAGGGAAGCTCAGTCACAATCCTGATTAGGTATGATTTTAAAAATTGATATCACATGTACCCACAATCCAACAAGTGTGTTGATGGAAACTCAAGAAGTGGGGTTGATTAATATTCAAAATTTTCGAGGGAATCCCGCTTTGTATATCCATATCAAACAAATATCTATCCTTCATGGTATTTCCACAGAGGGTCTTTCCATCGATGATCATGCTTGCTAGTTTAACACAGAATCCCCACATTATATTGGATATGCTTCAATGATTGATTTTTCCATTAGGGGTAACCCTTGATATTATGTCCCAATATTCCCAATAATGTTTCTATTCCTGTTGATCATTCTAAAAAAATTATTACATAATATTCTTTAATACAGACATGACCATTTTGGAAGCATATACTATTGATAGTACATACATATTCATTGATTAGAGAACACTATTGATGAGTGTAATTATTCATCTAAATGACCAAAACATTTCTTCCAGTTCATGATTCTACCCATAAGACTACCCCCCAAATAGTCAAAATGGTGTATTCTCAGTTTTTTTGGAAAAATCAGATCACCCTGGTACTCCATAGGAATAGTTCCTTGATGAATCTTTAGGCTATTTACAATTTCGCTAACCCAACTCTCTGAACACTTTTTTGAGATATAAACACAAATTTTACCCTAATTAACCAATTGGACACTCAACTTTGAGTACTCTGGTATCATTAAATTGATAACCTAGATGGATCTGTTGCTACCATTAACAAATATAATACTGTCATCAACAAACATGACATGAGATATGTTACCTACTTTTTGTCTTGAAAGGTATGGAAGGATGATTCCAAACCTCATGAATTTGTGAATATTGCTGCTTGAAGTGTCATGGATGATGATAAAAAGGGTGAGGGATAGTGGGTATTCCTGCCTAAGGCCTTTATCCTCCTTGAATAAGCCATATGGTTTCCTTTGAATGAGGTTGCTGACCATGAGGAACTAAATCATTGAAAAAGAAGGTCAATAAATCATTTATAGAATCCCTTACAGGATCGTACCTTAATAATGTAGCTCCATTCCATCATGTCAGACACCTTATTCATATAATTCATTATGGCTATATTCTAACCAAAATTTTTTTGATTGGTCTACTATATCATATCTTGGAACAATCCTATGATGTCTTTACTAGTTCATACTTTTATAAACTGATGTTTCTCATCTGATATCCAACTTTGAAGGTTGGAATAGATTCTATGATTAATGGTTTTTTCCAAAATCCTGTATGGAAAATTGTACATGCATATGAAGAGATATTTCTACATAGATATCAGATCATTAACTTTAGAAACCAAGACTAGTTTACTGGCATATGACACACATGCTAGATTACCCCTATAGAAGAAATACTGAGTTATATAAATATCACATTTTTAGCAAGTCCCACAAAAACCGTATAAAAGTACCCGAGGAAGTTTTTAGGTCCAGGCTCACTTTTAAGGATAATAGACCATACCGCCTCTCAAACCTCCATCTCTCTTTGTAAATCATTTTAATTACTATTAAGAAACTCATAAATCACTGATGGGATACAATAAAATATGTCATCACATCCCATAATGTACCCTTTTGCATTCGAGGTTTGGGATTCACAAGAAGGGATTTGAAGATGTCGTTTTCCATACGTCCCACCACATCATAGTTATTCGAGAATGATCCATCATCCATAAGGATTTTGGGCCTTCTGAAGAAGTTTTTTTCTTTTATACAAGAATTTAAGTATCTCGTATACTATTCCACTTCATTAAACCATTTTTCCTTGATGCTCCATGATCCATACATTCCTTGATAAGGAGTAACTCATCCAAAATGCTATTCCTGTTAGAAATATCCCCAAATAAGAGGTCACCCCTTGGTCCTCCAAACTATAATCTAACTAATCGATCTCAAGATATTTGTACTCTAGGTTTATTGATTGTGGGGGAGGTCTTTGTTTCCACATAAGGATATAATTTCTCTATTTTGATAGTATATTGTGAAACATTTTACAAGAATTTTCCTTTGAAGGATTATTCCACCAATCTTTAACTATGTCAAGAAATAAAGGGTACTCAATATAGAGGTGAGAAAAGAGAAAACATGATAAATTTCCAAATATAGAATCTAACAAGGTTGTTAATGGGGAGTGATATAATTGAATATGATAAAGGTGACAGAACATGATATCTTGGTATGAATATATGGAATTTAAATTCCCCATGCAGCGGTCTAGGTGACACCATGTTCTATGCCTTGTCGATTGTTACACCATGTGATGTGGTCACCCACGTAACCCACATCTAGATGCCCATTACTGGCCATGAATCAAACAAACTATATCGTGGATTAGAGTGGAAAATCTCCACAAACATTCATTTCCTCTGGATGACTTATTATGTTAAATTCCCTCACCACTATCCAAGGAGATTCACCTGGGATAAAGCCACTAAGATCATTCCATAGAATTTTTTGAGCCTTTGCATCACATTTTTCACACACACAAAAGACGAAGAAAATTTAGATACCCATAGATATTTTAGTTATAAGATATTTATCCGAATATGCAATCAATTCCATAATAATGGAGGATTTTCATAAGAGCCATATATGATGGTTTTGTTGGTCTGTTTATAGGTAGTGAGGCACACAGACTCTATATGAAAAATCTGTATTCTTATAAGGGATTTATTTTACCTCTAAACCCTCTACCATACAGATAGAGTTATTATTCATTTCATTTTCTCAAAAATCATTTTTTACCATTTCCCTGAGACTAATAATATTCCTAATGAGGAGAGTAATCATTGATGTAAAGACCGTCTGGATTTGGCCACAGATGCATAACCATAACCATTCAGAGGCAACACTAATTTGTCCTTGAGTGGGTACATTGATCTAGAATAGATCATGATTCACAACCATAAGGAAGACACGAACAGAGAGGGTGGGGGTGGTTGAAACTAGAGAATTATGATTTCAAAAGATCCACCACATGGAGATTGCTATATAGAAACATCAGAACCAGGTATTCCCTCTGACTTGATGGTTGGGCCTCTGTCGATCTGAGGGAGAGGATCTGGATGAAACTGCAGATAAACTGTGGATGGAGGAGTGGAAGGTGACTCAGATGGCCCTTGGACCTGAATACTAGGAAAGCTAACGGAAGAAGGGAGTGACATGATGGGATGGGAGAAGTCCTTAACAACTACCAGATGAAGGGATGGTTTCTGAGCATTTCCTTTTCATGGGGTAGACGGAGGAGACATAATCCTCTAAGGCCCCATATTTTGGGTCTTAGAATAGCTGGTGGGGAGAAAAAGAGGCCTGAAAGGAACCAAAATAGTGTAAGGGCCTTCCACACTCCCTGTTGTATTGTTCAATTTTCTATTTTTCTTATTTTAACCCAATCCTTTTCACATATTATTACACGATTTTTGACATAAATGTACAACAAATACAACCAAAATATTGTGGGGCCTAGTGTCTTTGGATGAATAGGTTTGTAAAAACACAACATGAATCTAAACACAAAATCATTAGTTTTTTCTCAATAGTTAGCTCTTAAATCCCTTTTAGTTACTAAAACAAAATTTTATAACCTCAGTAATTCATAAAAAAATTAGTGAGCTATAAATCATTGCTTGGGAATAAATATAAAAAGGAATCATAACATTAGATTGATAAGGAATAACATGATAACATAAATAGAATTACTCATGAATAATAATTTAGAGGCATAACATGAAGAGAAAGTAGAAATGATATCATTTTAAAATAGGAAAATGAAACTAGTATAAATCATAACATAAACATAAATTTTGGATAACTTCCATGACAATATCACATGGTGGACTCAGCCCCATTATAGATTAGGTTCACTCCCTAATCCCATACATATCACCTCATGAGAGTTAAACATTACCTAATGAATTGGAGCACTTTCTTATTAGACACATCATAATATTCAATTTATTATGTGATCCAAGAAAATTAATTCAATCCTAAAGAATAAATGTAAGATCTACATATGGAATGAAATGCCATGCATAATGTGTCCTCGCTTAGGGAAACAATAAAACATGTAATTTTCCTTCAAATGAAAGTGAATTAAACTTGTTATATTTGTGTGGTACATATATATAGAATATATAAGAATTAAATAATAATAATAGATAGATAATGTGAGTCAAAGGGAGAGAAAGGCAAACCCAATTGAAATAGGCTGGTTTAGAGAGATCCCTTAAATTATGTTACAGATTCATTCAGAGGATAAATATAATTTCCTAAATTATAAAATTATATTAATTAATTTATTTGGTAAGAACATATTCCATATATATTTGATTTTTTATAATTATATTATTCTCATTTATAACTGTTTCAAATATTTATAATTCTCAATTTCACTATTCTAGCACAGTTCGTTTCTTGGATCCATGGTCCGATCACTTGTATATAATTGTTGATGTTCTATTTAAATTGAACTGATACTCTGTAAGAGAGATTAGAAAACATTAATTATCTTACATAAATTTTAATGGTCCCAAAAATTAATTTTTCCCGACATAATAGTGATTAATTTATTTAAAATGTTAACATCATTCTATTAGTTTTTTTGTAGTCTTAACATCCCTCAAGAACCTGTTTTACTATATTTAAAATTATATTTATATATTATGTAAATAATATGAAAAATATATAATTTTAATGTTTAGGTCATTTTTATCTATTATTATTGAACTTAAACCATCATTGAAGGAAATCTTTGGAAATGAAAACTCTTCACCAATGAAGGTAGTGAACCGACATATAACAGATGATATTTTATTTTTATAATAAGAGGATATGAGAAGTGATTTGGTGATAGTTATTACATTAATGAAAAATATATTTAGTATAAATATTATACATGAGTTATTATTCCATTTTGGATGAGGCAGTTGAGTAAAAAGTAAGAAAATAAAAGAAATTAAAAGTGGTAGTTGAAAGTGTCAGATCTTGAATTTTTCCTCCTTGGAAAACATATTAAGGAACATGGAATTGGACTTTTGGAGAGAAAAGTAGAACTAGAATATGGGGGAGTGGTTTGGGATGGTAAATTAATATCATTTTTTCAAGCTCTGTGGGTTATAATGTGTGAATATAAGGGTCGGTAAGGGGTGGTATTTATAAGTGGAGGAGAGTTGTGTTTTTCGAATATTATATTCATTAAGTTATTATTTTGGCTCATGACTATCAATAATATTTATTATTATGAATATATTTAGTGGCTAGTTAGGGTTATATTTTATTAATGGTTTTTTTACATCATCCATGACTAAAAAATTAATTCATTTAACTTATAATTTTAAATACCGAAATTTAACATATTTAGTATTCAGAAAAATTTCATTTATTTTTGAAAAATACAAAATATTAACCCTATCCATTTTTTGAATGTTAAATTTAAAAAATTAAATCCTTTTTATGAAAATTGTTATTTAAATATGAGAAATTGTTTTAAATAAAATCCTAAATTAATTGAAAATACAAATTTTAATATGATGATCGATATTATAACCCATTGAATAATTACTTATGGTCTCATAAAATTATGTTATAATTTTAGTTAAACTTAATATTATTTTATAAATCCATTAAAGGGAAAACATTATTTTTATTTATTATATTTAGTATAAAATTGAAATTAAAACATTGATGTTTTACAAAAAAATCAATCAATTAAGTTAGTATTTTTAGCACATGTATTTACATGTACCATGATATAAATATGTCATGTTTTAATTTGTTGGATACCTAAATATTATATTATACTTCCATAAGAGAGGAAAGAATTATATCGGTGTACTAAATATTCCAAATGGTCATGTTATTATTCCAATGGCCAGGTAACTATTCCAATATTCACATTGCTATTCCAACAGTTAGATTTATAATGTCCATATGGTTTTCCCTTCATCCTATAAAGACTTATTATTTAATTCATTCTTTATTTACTTCTGTTTTATCTCATGGTTATATATATTTTCATTTTCAAAATACACATTTCATTACTATCATTCTACTTCATTTCTACAGTGTTGTTCGTGGGTGCGCCTAATGGATTGAGAAGATCCACATTTTTATATTTTAGTTACTATATTTCCTATTTTTTATCGAATTTAATATTTTTAATTATTATGGTGATTTTAATTCTTTAAATTTAATGTTCCAATTAATAAATTGTTTTTGGTATCATAATGTGTGCATATTCTTTATAATAAATTACACAATTTGAATAAATTATAAGAAGATAAATTCCATTGATAAAATTTTGGGTCATTACATTCTTCCCCCATATGAAGTTTCATCTTCGAAATATAATTTTATATGATATAGTGAAAACAAGTGATGATACTTCTATTTCATGGATTCCATTAGTTCCCATGTCACCTCTTCATACATATGGTGTGTCAAGAGTAAATATACTAGGTGAGTTATCCTATTACATAGAACATTATCATTATGATCCATGATATTCAATGGAATCTCCTCATGAGAGAGGTCATTTTCTAGATATGCCACCTAAGAATTTAGTAAATGTAATGGATATGATATATACATCATCAAGATGGATATGTGGAATAAATCATGTAAATTAGAAAATGTTGGTGGTAGTTATTTCCGATAAGAACTACTACAAAATTATCCTTTAACAATGCTATAATAGGCTACTATCAGAGCTAAAAAATAATTTCCTGCCGGAGTGTGGTTAAATGCCATAGGTTTTTATGAGTTCTAGAAAATCATTGATAAATGGTTCTTTTATTAGTGATAAAAAATTAATTATAAATCACTATTTTATCATAACTTTTTTAGCGCTATTAGAGGACCCTTTCAACAACCTTTTTTAGCACTATTAAAAGACCCCTTAAATCGAATTTTTTCAGCGCTGATAAAGGTAACCAATAACAATGCTAATAATTATTTTTTAAAGTGTGTAGAATTATATTTTTTAGGAATCTATGATCCTGACCCCTTTATCAATTCTTCCACAACCCCCCCCCCCCATTAGTGATTTTCAACCACCACCTCTTTATCAACGCTTTTGAATTTATAGCCTCCAGCGACCACCTAGATTCCAACATTTCACCTATCCTATGATGATTGAATTCTATTAACACTGGACCATGTTGTTTTTTTGGTTTAATGATATTTTTGTTTATTTACACATATATTTACAAATATATTTTGTATTCATGTATTTATATAATTACTTTTAAATAAATTTATAAAATATATGTCTCTATGTGTGTGATATATATACTTATATTTATTTAAATATATTATATATTATTTTCATTCACATATAATATAATATAACATAAATATATATGCATTTATTAATATACATATATAGGTATATGTAAACATCATATATTTATATATATATATATAATGTAAAAATTGGTTATGTATTATTTGAAATATAATTTAGAGTATATATTTATTTACATATATTAGAATATACATATACATAATTATTTTTTAATTATTAACACATACATATTTATTTATAGACCTTCATTTTGTAGGTATATATATTCATATGAATTCATTTTTATAAGGTGAATAAAATGGATAGATTTTTTACTGTGAATAAAATGATTAATAAGTATTTATTTTTTAGATTTAAAAAAACTTCTCAATATAAATATGTAGATATATCTATTTATAAAATTGAATTATTATTAGTAAATACAATAATATATGCCTATATTTAATTATAAATAAAACTACATAATGTATAACGATAAAATCTTAATACCATAATATGAATATGAAGGTAAGCCCTTCAAATAAATTCATTTCCCACTAAAAATGGAAAAAATGATCTCTTAAATAAGGAAAAAATTTCATCAAATGTTTAAATATCAGGGTTACTCTACTAAATTTTTTTTTGAAGGATTTATTTGTATATTGTTTCCTCAAAAAACATGATAGGGGTTTCCCAATGCCTTTTGGGAATATAAATTATCACAATCCGCGATTTGATATATTGAATATATGAAATGGACACTCATATAAAAAGACATATTTTTATGAAGTTAGAGTAATATTTTCAATTTATTTGAGATTTTTTAATATTTTTTTAATATTTTTATCTTCAAATTGTAATTAAATTACTATTAATTGATAATAAATAGAATTTTTTTATTAAAAATATTATTTTTTTATTTTTTTAATCCATCATCACAAAATATCATCTATATTATGTGTAAATGCCTTTTTACCCTTATCTAAAACAAATTTTAATAATATATAAATTATATTTATATCAACATATATATAGTAATATATTAATTTTATGAATTTTTGAAATATACCATTAATCATCACTTTTTACTAGCTCTGACAAAGACCCCCTTTATTAGTACTGATAACGACCTCCCTTTATTAGAACTTTTTGACTAGGGTGGTTAAAGGGGACACTTTATCAATTGTTTTTTGAATGTGATAATAAATGTCCTCCTTTAATAGTTATTTTTTCAGCACATTTAAAGACCCCCTTTAAAAGTACTAAAAAATGATCTGTTAAATAACCCCTATAACATTGATTTTTCTAGTGCTAACAAAGGGGGTCTTTAGAAGTGATTCTAGATAACTTTATAAAGTCCATAGTTCTTGATAAACCTCGTTTTTTAGTAGTGATGTCACAAATTTAATGTAATAAATAATATCAAAAGGGTCGATGGACCTGTGACATAGATTTCCCTTCTTCCAGATATCAGGAATCTCTTCCAAGGGGAAATTTGGAGGAAAAAATTATCCCCATCCTAAATCATTAGGCCTCATCGACAATTTTAAATATAACTATTATGTCAAAATTATGTATAAATATTGTTCTTATGATCTTTTTTAACTTTTCAACCATTTCAGGTACTAGTAGATTTCATTCACCAACTGCACCCTATCATGTGGGTGTTCAACATCTTTTCTCATAATGTTCTTTATATAATTCCATTTGGATGCTTGAGTGGAAACTATTATTATTCATCCAATCGATCATAGGATGACGCTAATCCCATCCCCATTTGAATATTCTATCAACAATAATTTTTATTTCGGAAGAGTCCACATAGATTGGAAGTCATTTTGGGGGTGATTAGGCGTACTTAATTTCAACTCAGTTTTATAGCTTGCTAGATACTCTTCCAGAGCATAAAGGTAAATCTTTGGTCTCAGTCTAATATAATCGATAATGGTGATCCATGAAACGTCACCACCTCTATAATGTATATCCACAAAATTTGATTGATTGGGAAGTCATTATAATTGCAATAAAGTGAGATGTCTTTGAAAAGAAATCCCCAAAAACCTGTGTATCATTATTTCCTATAGATATGTTTGGATGACAAGTGACAAATTTTATGGTGATGTTTTCCAATTACCATGTAGGTATGGGTAATGGTTATATCATCCCTTTCAAAATAAATTATTTTTATCCATCACTTGTTATTATACCTAGAAAATTGATGTATATTTTGTAATCTACTTCTTCATATTGTTCCAAAAATAGTTCTCTCATTTATATATATACATCTCAATAATCCATAGGTGTATGGAGAAGGACAATCTATGTCCTCCATACAATAGAAACTTTTTTAAATCTAAATCTTATGTTACATATAATAATGGACTAAATCATGCAACTCATTCTTTATTAATTCTAAACTCCAAGGATTTCCCTTTTTTATAAATTCTACCTTCTTTTGAATTTACACACCATCTCTTTGATCATCCTTTATCTTCTCCAGAATGGATGTTTGATAAATAATTTAGGAAAGTAATGATGAATTTCCATTCTTTATGATTTCCATGTCCATTCTTTGTAAGTGTAATAATATTGGATCCTTCTCAATTATCATTGTTAATAATGTTGTATGATACTTTAAAGTTAGATAAACTGTGACTTTATTTTCATTCCCAGGACGGTAGTGGATTCACCAATCATAGTCCATTGTCATCTCGAACCGTATATACTGGCTCATATTAATCTCTTTATATGTGAATATATAATCCAGGCTCTTATGTTCTATATATATTCCATCAATCTCCCCATAGAGGTAATTCAAGTAGTTTTTAAATGCAAAGATCAATATAAACAACTCTAGATCATACATTCGGAAGTGTTTCTCATGTACAATTAATTGTTGTTGGATGTAGGCTATCCATTTTTTATTTGTTATTATTACACATCATAATATCCTCTATGTAGCATTATTGTATACCATGAAAATTTCTCCACCAATATTTAGTGTAATTGTTGGTGTGATTTTAATCCTCTAATCCAACCCCTTAAATCTATTTCCATGTTCATTAGTCTAGAAATATTTTTACCCCATCTGAGTCAACATGGTTAGTGAGTTTGAAAATCATGATAAATTTCTCACAAATAATCAACAATACCTTTATATTCCATGGAAATTATAGATATCTAATATAGATTTTGTTCTAGGCCACTTCTCAATACCCTTTTTCATAGAAGGCTCTATAGATATCCCTTTACTTGTGAAAACATGCACCATGATTGATACATACTCTATCTGTAACACAAATTTATTATAATTTTTTGATAGCTTCACCTTTTTCAATTTCATTATCATAGTATCAAAATCCTCCTCGTGCTCCTCCTTGATTTTCAAGTATATCAGAATATCATCTATAAAGACTACCATAAATATTTCAAGTTAATATATAAATTCTAATTTCCACATGTCCATAAACATTGTTGGATCAATTGGGAGTCCAAAGTTAATCACAATAAATTTATGGTGTCCATACCTTGTTTGAAAGGAATTCTTGGGAATATGTTCCATGTTAACTTTTAATAGGTGATATCTCGATCAAAGGCCAACATTAAGAAAATAATGGTCCTGATGTAATTGACCATAAAAGTCATATATCCATCGATGTTGATACTTTTTATTTATCATATTTTTTTCATTCATGATAATCAATACAGGGGCACATTGACCCATCCTTATTCTTGATGAAGAGGACAAGTTCACCCCATGAGGAAACAATTAGGTGTATAAAATAATTTTTTATATTATATACAATGTGATTACCTAGTGATTATAAATCAATGGTTTCCATTTTGTATGGATGATTTTATATGGGAATAGATCTAGGTATATGTTCAATTGAGAACTGAACCTTTTAGTTAAGAGGATGGCCCCAATGTCCTATAGGGAATACATCAGTGTAACATTTATATTGGTCATGTCTTGAAGCATGATTCTCTACTAGGTCTCAATAATTTGAGATTTATATACCTTCTCATTATGAAATAATATCCACACATAAGAAGAAGGTTCCAAATAAATTAATCATCCTCCTTACACTTGTACAAAATATTAGGATGAATTAGGATGTGAAGAGTGATATCCCACTCTCAATAGTTTATATTAGATTTATAAAAAGGCAACTAATCCATTACCAATATAACCTAAAATTCTACTAAATTAAATATAAAAATATTTTTAAGAAGTATATTACCATAAACCACAACATGTGATACAATTTCTATAGATGTTTTCCATAATTAATTTATTTAATTTGGGTTTGTGACTTGATGATTTTACAAAACAAACTGGATCCACAAGACATGCAACAATACATATAGAACTACATATTACTATATATTTTATTTCATAGTTAAGGCCCTTCCATGTTCCCTTTTGTTTTCAATTATTAGTATTTATCATATTTATTATCCTTTTAATGAAGGAAATGACTTGGATAAAGAACCTGATCTCTACATCTGTGACCATTAAGTGTTAATGGTTCCTTAGGTAGAGAATTGTATCCTTTTATCTTTTCAACAGAACTATTCATATTGATTCCGAAATTGGATACTTTATTCCATTAATTTCCACACATAAATCATATTTCAGTTATTTTAGGAAATCCCCCAAGGTGCCTATTCCCACATTTTGACATAAAGGGAAAAAAGCCTTCTTTATTTTTTCATCTTTATCACCTAAACATGTATGAGACATGATCATTCTCTTATTTGATGTACATGGAAACACAACTACATCACAATTACAAATCATAATTCACAATAACTGGTTTGGATAATCCCATAATAGTTTTCATCATCTCAGGCCATGTTAGGCATCTCATTAGAGTAGTCATCACATTTCTCATCACATTGGTTGTGGGAACACGTTCTACTATTTCCTTCTACTAAATAAAAAATAAATGAAAATTAGGGATTTGGATAATTAACAAAGAACTATATAAAAATAAAATGGGGAAAATAGAAGGAATAACTTATAAATGAACAATATATCAAAATTACGATTCTCTATGAATAAATCTTTGTAATTCATGGTAAATTTTATTAGGTTTTCTATAAAAATAATATATTCAATTCCATCATAATGGTTTGTAACAAGTATGTGAATTTTACAATGAATATCCTTTATGAGTGATAGACCGATTATGTAATAAGGCCCCATTATCATGTAACAAGTGAAAAATGATGTACCATTTTTTTATTTTACCCCTAGGTACAAATTTTCTTGAGACAAATACACTTTTACTATCCAGATTGGTATGTACTTTCTTGGGCACCACACTCATTACACTTCACCAAAATTATATGGTATTTTACAATACTTATAATTATCATCAGACTTATCCCTATGGTTGTCTATAAATAATTCAAGTAATAATACCCAATAATAACTAGACCATGGATTGATACCAACTATAGTGACGCAATCCTTATACGCATCTTGTTACATGATTTTTGACATAAATTTTCAAATATACAATCTAAATAACATAAGACTTAATGAATTTAGAAGACTAGGTTTAAAAAATAAAAACCTGAAACTAAAATAAAAAATAATTATTTAATTCTCCAAAATGAGATAATATATCCCCTTGAGATCCTAAAACTATATAGGAGAACCTTTAAAATTACTAAACACATGTTTTGAGGTATAAATCCAAGTAAGGGAATAAACATAGAAATTCAACATAACATATGAGTAATAAGGATTAACATGATGACACAAATGTCATGGATAATGAATAATAATTTGATATATAACATGAAGATCCTAGAATCATAAGATCATGGAAACATAGGAAAATGGAAGCATCATAAAATGTGACATGAATATAAGTTAAGGCTAACCGCTAATTCAACATCACATGGTAGACATAATCCTGTCATGGATTAAGTTCACTCTATAATCCCATTCTTATCCCCTCATTAGACTAAAACATTACCCAATTCATTGAATAAATATAATGGGTTTCCAATCATGTAACTGACATGCTTATGTGTTCCATAAAAAGGAAACTAATCACAAAACCTAATCATAAGAATTAGACATTGAATTAAATGGAATTCATTCTATTACCTCACTAAAGTAAACTATAAAACATGTATCCCCCTTTAAAGGTATATGAGTTAAAGTTATTATGTATTTTTTGAAAATATATAAATAATGTTTAATTCGTACATATTAAAAATAGAGAGATAAACTTTGGAATGAATAGAGAAAACATTACTTTATGGAAATAGGGTTGTTTAGGGAGATCTCTTACCTTATATTATACAATCATTATATGCCTGTACATAATGTATTTAATAATCAAATTAAATTAATTTGTTACTTAATGAATAACATATTTAATATACTTTTTATTAATTATAATTTTATTATACTCATTTATATCAATTTTAAGTAGATATAAATCTCAATTATACTATTTTATGGGAGTTTTATTCGTTGTTCCATGTTCAGATAACTTGTGTATAATTATTGTTGTTATTTTACAATGAGAATAAAAATATAGAATTGAAAAGAAATAATATTCACTCTCTTCATGAAATTATAATAGTACCAAAAATTCATTTTTGTTCTCATATTGGATTTATTCATTTATTACATATTTTAGCATCATTAGGTTAGTTTTTTTTTTGGCAGTTTTGTAGTCCATCAAAAACATGTTTTGTTATATTTTATATTATGATTATATATTCTTTCTAGAATGTGAAAGAATATATAATATACATATTTATGTCATTTTTAATAATTATTAGTGAGATTAATCCTACAATTATTGTGGTAATTGGAAATGAAAACTAATCATCAATGAAGGTAATGAATTGACATATTACAGACGATGCATTCATTTTTACAATAAAAAGATAATAAAATTGAACTGATGATAGATAATAAATTTAAAAAAAACATTACAGAATATATATGATAATATTTTTATAATTTAAATTTAAATTCATGATATGATGAGAATATAAGAAATGAGAATAAATAAAAAGTGGTAGATGAATGTCTTACCTCTTGAATTGCACGTCTCCGAAAAAGAACATAAGGAACATAGAATTTCTCTTTTGGAGATACCAGAAAAACTAGAATATAATAGAGAGGTTTGGGAAGGGAATATGAAAGAATAACATCAATATCCAAGGAATATAATGTGTGATAAGGGTTGGTATTAATAAATGGAGTAGAGGGTTTTTTAACAAATATATTAATTACATTATAATGTTTTTTCCATACCATCAAGAGTATGGAATCTTGTAACTATATACAGAAACTAGTGAATGTGTGATTCAAATAACACGTTCTTACATCATCTGTTACTCAAAAATCCATGTATATTTCTTATAATAATAAATACCATAATTAACTATATTTCACTATTCACAATATCCATTATTTTTAAAAAAATTAAATAAATTAACTGTAAATTTTTTTCAACATGTATATTAAAAAAGTGTACCAAATTTTATGAAAATATTTCACTTTATATGAATATTTTAATTTTAAATAAAATCCTCACATAATTCAAAAATACCAATTTTAATATTATGATTGATTTAAAATACATTTGAAAAATTAATAACGCAATGATGAAAGTATATTATAATTATAATCAACCATAATATTAATTTATAAATCCATTTTAGAAAATAATGTTTATTTTAATAGAATATATTTTTCATAAATGTAAAATAAAAATATTTATGATTTTAAAAAAATTAAATAAATAATGTATTATTTTTAACACAATGTTTTACTTGTACAATGACATAAATATGACATATTTTCACTTTATAACATACCTAAATATTATTTTACAACGATTGGAATGGATATTATTCTATTGGTCTAGTTACTATTCATAAATATTGGATTACTATTCCAATGGTAAGGCTATCGTTCCAATGGTAAGATTACAATTCCAATTTTCATATTTGTAAAATTATTATGGGTTCCAAACATCCTAAAAATACCTATTCATTCATTAATTCTTCATTCCCATCCATTACCTCTCAAGGTAATATATATTTTAAATTTTAAATTTCATATTTCATTACAAACATTATGCTTCACTTCTACAGTTTTATTTATGAGTGCACTTATTTTTGTGGTTTGAGCAGATACATATTCCATATTTTAGTAACCATATTTTATATTTTTTATTAAATTTTAATATTTTCAATTATTATAGACATTTATATTCTCTAAATTTAATGTTCAAATAAATAATGTTTTCTTGGTTTCATCAATTGGTGATTGTGCTTTATAATACATTACTAAATCAGACACAATTATAAGATGGAAAATTACACTGATAAAATACTAGTTTGTTACAATTTTTGAAAACATTTTTCTTCAATCTTGTAGTGTTCTCCCTATTTAGACTACCCTCATGGGAATTGATTAGAAATTAGAAACTATTTTTTATTGCGGATATCAAAATTTTGTATGAAGTTTTTTTAATTTTTGGAAGATCAATTAATAATATTTTAGTTATAAATTAAAAACATCCTTTAATTTGTTTTATGAATGCTATTGACAATTATAATTATTTTTTTAAATATTCATTTAAAGTTATAAATTTATTGGGATTAATTTCTTGTATTTTTATTTTTCTGGTATTAACTATTTGTATTTATAATTTCTTGTATTTATAATTTTTTTATCATTCTAAATTTCTTGATGAAAAATTTGTTTTTATTTTTTAATTTATAAATTTTTTTTGTCATTATAATTAATTTTGATAAATAATTGATTTATAGTGTAAATTTTTTTTAATGTTTAATTTTGTAATGTATATTTTATTTTTTATCAAATAATGCATCTTTACATATTTATACTCTTATTTGTTTTAATTTTATTTGTTTTAATATTTGTTTAAATGTTTTTGTGTATTGATATATCTATCTATTATATTTTGGAATTTTCAGCAATTAATTAACCATAATTAGATAAATGCATGAAGAATTAGTGATTAATTTGAGAAATGGGTTTACACTTTGTGAAAATTTTATAATTTCATTCTTGAAAAAATATATGTGATTTTATGTCAATTCATGAAGTGTTTAAATATAAGTGAATTAGGGCATTGAGAAGTTAAAGACCATCTGTTTTCCAATAGTTTTAGTCATAATTATACCAGTTGTATCTATCATGGTGAAATAATAAAAAAGGAAATATCTAATGATTATTAATATTCTTATCATGAGATATAGAATAATTTTGAAAAAATAATTCATGATATTTTTATTTAAACCCTTAAAAACAAGTGTTCAACCACAAAATAGAGATACTGAGAAACCATTGTTCTTGAGTTGCACTAAATTTATATTGTTTTTTATTTTGATAAGATTAGTTAACTTGAAATCCTAACATGGATAGAGTGATAAAAGCTTCATATAATTTTATAAACATTTAAAATAGATACATTGAGAATGTCATGAGCTTAAAAATTCTAATTATTAGGAAAAATTATTCTGTCTAATGGGATTGAGATATTAAAAAATAATTTTTTCCTTTAATGATTGTTGGTTTTATAGGAAGGAATATATAATTTTATCAAAATTTATTAAATATGGGACATCATGATATAAAGTGGAAGAAAAATCCAACCATGTTCAATTACCAATAACATGAACCTAGACTTATGATAAAGGAATATAGTATCTTCCAATAATTACATGTTAAAATCATATATTTGCTAATTAAAATTATTCAAAGAAGCTCATATAGAAAAAAATGATTGCATACTTGATGGAATCCTACATCAACCTACTAATTCATAGTTATGGGAATGAGGGCATACTTGATGGAACCCTATATTTACTATGTCTTATGATTCTTTTTAAATTAGGAATATCATGTTCATGGAATGGTCTCATGAACCATATGTTTATTGATTTCAAAACTTAGGGTAATTTATCCATACACTCAATATCTAGAGTAGCGCTGTCATTCCATACCAAGTCTATTCACCATAGTATAAAATATTCTTTATTGTTGAGACAATACTTCATAAACAAATGAATCCAAGTTGTATGATATTTTTGGAACATGTACTAATGATATTGGAATGAAGGTGATGGGTGAACCAAAAATTATATAGAGCGCTAATAAATTGGGTAATGTATTGTATCATGATACATTATGTTGGTATATGAAATAAACTAGATCCCTTTATGGTAATTTTTCCTTTGTGATGTCTTAGTAGTTATCCTTGACCTATGATACATTGTTTTAATTTTTTTCCACATTTCCCTTGTTGCCTTTATTTTATCATGATATATCTTGTCTTGTCATTCATGTTTATGATTATTACTTTTTTTATGCCCCGTGATATGCTAATTGTAAAAAATGTTTTACTGTATTAAATGTTTATTCCCAAAATGAGATTTATATATCACCCATTTCTTATATATTTTTTTAGGTTATCCCATGCACTTTTATGTGCGAGCATGTAAATGTTTTTTTCAATATTGTATTTTTATATGATGTTTTCTGTTCTAATATAATTTACCTAATTCCCCAAGAAACTAGACATCTCGATATTTTGAGTTTAATTAAGTATAATTTTATGTAATAAATCACGATTAAATGTTTAATAAAGAGAAGATTTGTTTTATTTTTCATCTGATGAAATGTTTAGTTATTTTTTGGATTAGGATTACAGAACTCCAGAAAAACACTTAGGCATAAGAATAAGTATGAGAAAACATCCCTAAATTTTGGATAGTATAGAGAAAAAATTAATTATTAATTTACATCCCTATCTTGATACTACAAGTTAACATGGTTCTAGCACAAATGTATGTAGGAGTAACAACTCTAATAAGGTGTTCCAGCCAAAACTGGAGTAAACCTGGTAAATGATAATGAAACTTACTACACACCTTATTTGACACTCCTAGGGGATATTCTTTTTGAAATTCCTAATCCCTTTACAAACCATTAATAATGGATTTGAAAATTCCCATAAAAGTATATGTTAAAAAATAGGTCATAGATAATGTAGATTTAAGTCTATAAATTCACTAGTGAAACAACTATAATTTAAAAGTTGTCCAATCAATGTCATTGGATATACCTTTATGAGTTTAATTTTATATGATAATCATCGCTAATTTTACATTTATTATATACAATGGATAGAAATTTAAAAAATCATGTTAACAATTAGTGTGAAGGTAAATGTAATAACTACCCCAACGAGATTCCCATCTAGATGAGAGTAGGAATCAAAAACATTTTCATGATACTCCCTCAACTAACTCAAGTTATGAATCGAATCATGGATCAAGAGGATCACCTGAACGCCCCATAGAGAGAACAAGCCATGATGAATATATTCGTTATACAAAGATCTCCTACATTCAATGTATCATAGGATCTTCTAATCAAGGAATAATAGATCAAATCCATTGAGAATATTTTATCCATGTTTCATAATTCCGAACAAGGGAACATTCATCTATATTTTTATCAAATGGTTGGAGAATATAATTTGTGGTGGGAATTGATCAAGAATACTAACACTGAGGAAGAGATCAAATAAATGGAGTGGAAGGAATTCTTTATTTTTCGATAAATATTTTCCTAACACTCCTCATCATGAAATGGAAAGGTATTTACTCGCCCCCAAGAAAAATAAAGATGAATTTGTCAAAGAGTATAAAGAAAACATCACAATATTTTTATGATACACCTTCAGTTTTTTGTTACCCCCAAAATAAAATGTTGGCTGCATCATTGGTGGGCTAAAAACCTATCAATGAAAAAGCATCAACAATCCTTTACTTTAATAGCTATGAAGAAATTATTTGATGTGAATTCAAAATCAGTATGGAGATAAAGGAATATCAAGGGTATCATGGGGATATAAAGAAAAATGTAGAGTTTAATTTTAGTAATATTATGGAGAAATCTAGTGGTGCTAAAAAATATCAGCATCCCACTTGATAGATGTGTTCCTAGAAGAACCACAAAAATTTCCTAATGGGGGAAAAGATATGATTTTGGCCATGAAAGGAAGGTCACATAGATAATAATTATAGATAGGACAAACCCATAAATGCGATGGAGGGAAGGAATGGTATGGTCAACCCTAAAGGCATTTTCAATTGGTTCAACTATAAGTAACAATGTATCTTTGCAAAACAGTTCCCTAAAAAAGGGGCTTTGGAGCCCCCCAACAATCTCTAAGGTAGTAAGGGTGAGTTTTGTTCATAAATATCACTGAAGTGAATCCTCCCAACTATGTTGTGATAGGTACACACATTATTCATTCATAAATATTGAACCTTAATTTTGATTTTGGTTCTACACATTCCTTCATATCATTAAAGTCTACTAGAACTATTCAAAACCCATTAAAAATTATATAATTAGAGATGTCAATTAAAACAGAAAATGGGGAAATTATTACATCCCATGAATATAACTCCTCCCATGTAACAATTTCCCAGATGAAAATTCCATAGAACCTTATCATACATCCATTAGTGGGATTTAATGAAATTACAGGCATGTATTATATTCCCTTGTATAGATCCAAAATACATTTTTTTGTTAGAAGGAAATCACTCTCCATATTATGAATTGTCCCCTGATTTTGTACAAATTCAATAAGAATGAGTAATCTTCATTAATACCATCATCTCAAGTATGGATATTATTTACCTATGAGAATGAATATATACCTCAAATGATTAAGTATACAAAGAGAACCATCCGTGAAAACATGCATATTGTGTGGGAATAAGCTAGTGTGTTTCCCATGGAATTTCATGGTCTTCCTTCTAGCTAAGAGGAAGAATTTAAAATCAGGATTATACTCGGGGAGTTTCCAATATCTAAAAACCATTATAGGATGGGTGTTTAGGAACATGAGGAGTTAAAGAAACAACTACAGGATAAGTTGGGGAAAGGGTTTATGTGACCAAGTGCTTCACCATGGGGTGAACCAATCATCTTCCTAAAGAAGAGGGATGGGTCAATGTGACTTTTCATAAATTATTATTATCTAAAAAAATCATGATAAATAAAAATTATCATTTTCCATATATTGTTGACCCTTTCGATAATTTATGTGGAGCGCAAAACCTCTCCAAGGTAGATCTATGTTCAGGATATTACCTAGTAATGGTGATGAAAGAGGATATCCCCAAAACTACTTTTCATTCAAGGTATGGACACTACGAGTTCCTAGAATTTCTATTAAGACTCAATAATTCTCCATAAATATTCATGGCCATGATAAATACAATATCTATATATTATCTCGGAAAATGTTTTGTAGTCTTTATAGATTATATTCTAATATACGCCAATATAAACAAGGTGCACAAGGA
This sequence comes from Viscum album, assembly GCA_963277665.1. Taxonomy (NCBI): domain Eukaryota; kingdom Viridiplantae; phylum Streptophyta; class Magnoliopsida; order Santalales; family Viscaceae; genus Viscum; species Viscum album. The sequence goes on from OY728155.1 coordinate 883,035,606, forward strand.
TCACTTGATCACTATGCTAAAGACCGTGTGAAAGGAGAATCTCTATGCAATGTACATCAAGTTTGAGTGATGGTTTAAGGATGTCTAATTCTTGGGGAATACAATCACAAGAAATATTTTATCTATGGTTCCTTTAAAGACAAAATAAATTAAAGGATTTTCAAAGAAAACACCTATAAAAGATATCAATTTTTTCCTTTGGTTATCTAGGTATTGTTTCCGATTTGTGGGAAAATTATCAGGCTTGTAAAACCCACATACCAAGCTAACTCGGAAGGGAGTCAAGTTTTCTTGGAATTATGAATATCAAGACAGATTTTAGGATTTAAAAAAGGAGTCTTATCATTACCCCTATTCTCACACTACAATGAAGTGGATAACTTTTTGTAGTATTCAGTTATTCTTCGAAGAAGGGATTGGGATGTGTGTTAATGTAGAATGATAGAGTCATTACCTATGCTTCAAGGTAGTTGAATATTAATGAGATAAATATTTCATACATGATCTAGAGCTCGAAGCTGTGATCATTGCATTGAAAACATTGAGACATTATCTATATGGGGAGAAGTGTGAGATATATACTGATCACAAGATCCTAAAATATATATTCACAAATAAAGAGCATAACATGTACCAATGAAGATGTCTAGAGATGAGCATGGGATATGAAATATCAATTCACCGCCATCTTGGTTATGAAAATAAAGTGTAATATGATCTATGTATAAACGATCAGATAATTTTATCATTGAAGATAATTTAGAGGGATCGAATATTCTATGAATTGAAGAGAAATGACATGGGAATCATAAAGGAATGAACATCATCAATCCATTCAAAAATGATTTCTCAAATGTCTCTTATTGAAATGTTAAAGGATTATGAAAGAGTTGATGTGAGAATTTAGAAGAAAGTGGAAGCTATAAGGGAAGGGAAATCCATTGAGTTAAATGTTAATGAGAAAGGTCTTATATTATTTGGGTGAAGACTATGTGTACCATCAAATCCTATGTTAAAGATGGACTCATTGGATGATGGACGTAACTCATCCTTCTCCAACCACATTCAAAGAACAATGATGTATCATGATATCCAAGAACACTATTCTTTGGAAAATATAAAGATGGAAAATGATGAATATACATCATGATTTCTTGTATTTAATCAATTTAAAGTAATAAATAAAAAATATAAGGGTATAATGCAAACATTACCCATACCGATATGGAGATTGGAAAAAATCACCCAAGACATTGTCACTAATCATACAAAGACATCCCGAGAGAATAATTCAATACGATTTGGGGTGTATCATCATATAAGTATTGACAATTTCATTTTAATACAATAGGAATTCTCAATGGATCATCTTTCACGAATATACATTAAGAAATTGGTCAGATTGCACGGAGTACCACTATCGATTGTATCTGATTGAGATCCAATATTAAGATCAATGTTCAAGAAAAGTATTCAGAAGTATCTAAACATTGAGTTGAACTTTAGCATGGAACATCACCTTAAAAATGATGGGAAATCATAGAATACTATCCAGACACCTGACGACCTATTAATAGAGTTTTGATTTGATATCAAAGGAGGATGAGATCAACATCTTCCTCTGGTAAAGTTATCTTACAAAAAAAAGTATCCACTCAACAATCCAATTGTCCCCATCTGAAAAACATTATGGAAATAGATATTGAACACCTACATGTTTGGATGTAGTTGATGAAAAAAAATTCCAGGTCCAAAAATGGTTGAGAAAATAGTTGAAATGATTAATACCATTTCAAAACACATCAATGCTAATCAGAGTCAACAAAATAGAAATGCAGTTGATCATCAATGAGACCTATATTTTCATGTTTGATACATGGTATTCCTCTTTATATCTCCATGGAATAAATTGATGATATTTTAGAATATGGGAAAGATTAATCCATGAAATAACATCCCCTCTTAGATCCATGATATCATTAGAGTAGTTTCATATCAACTTGAGTACTACCAAACCTATATCATGTTCGTGATGTATTCCATGTATCACTCTTAAAGAAGTACATACCTAACCACTCACATGTACTCAATCCAGATGTGGTGCCTTTAGGGAATGATCTTTCTATTGAGGAGCAGCCGGTGATAATCTTAGATCATAGAGAAAAGTTTCTAGGAAATAATACAATGATCATTTTCAATGTGTTGTGGAGGATCCATAAGTTTGAAGAAGTAATGTGGGAACTAGAAGAAATGATGAAACCTAGTTATGGTCATCTATTCTATTGTGGGAAAATAATGTTTTGAGGGAGAAATTTATTAAGGTGGAATATTGTAATGAACCCAACTATTAAAAATAATATTCCCTTATGATTTAATGTTGTATTATATAATATGGTTATAGAAAAAACATGAAATTATTTTTTTATATAAAATTTTCTAAAAAGACCATTATGAATCATTACCATTTGTAATATAGCAGTTAAATAGAGGTCACATTATTATTATAAATGCAGGTCTTTAAAAAATACAATTGACTCAGACAAAGGGAGTGATGGCCTCATATTGAATTATTTTACCCTATGAAGCCAATTTATAAGAGATTATGAGGGAGACATAATCTAAGATCTTTGAACTCAACCAATCCCATGCTGAGATCTAGAAACTTAAGAGTGAGTAAAATTTTAATGGTATAATTTCATGCTCATAAAGATCAATGTCCAGACCATGTTTGCCAAATGAACCCATGAAGGTCCCACTATCTCACACCTTACTCTTAGGGAATACACTAGTGCATTAAAGAGTTATGTTTCAAGTACCTTGAAAATTGATTATGTACATTATTATTAAAAAAATAATGAATATTATTTTATTTTGATAACATAAAAAAGAATCATATTTTTGGGTAATATTCAATTAAATTAAGGAATTTTATTGATGGATTAATTAATTTTTTAAAATGAATAATATATTAATAAAAATTGTTTTTAAATTATTTTTATTAAACATAACTCATAATTTACTTTTTATGAAGTAAAATGTAATGTTTTATTAGTCTACAAAAACTATTATTATAAAAAACCATTATCCCTATTAAATGTCAGTTATTATTTTTTAAACATAAAAATGAACATATTAAAAAATAATTATGATAAAATGAATATTATATTTGGAATTATAATTTATAAATTATCAAATGGTTAATTTTTCATATTTTTATGAGGGAGCTTAATTTTTGGTAAAAATTAAATAGCCTGTAAATATACGATGTGTTTTATGACCTCATTATTACCTAAAAATGATTTAATAAATATTCTAAATGGTATCCTCGGTAAAATATGTGTTTTAAATTTAAAATAATTTTATTATAATATTAGTTGATCAATTTTATAAATCCATTAAAATTTCTTGAAAAATAAATAATATTTTTTTTTGATTTTAAATTAATTTATTTTAAAGTGAGAGACACGACCACATAAGAATGGGTAACATTTCAATAATTTATTCATTTTCCTAATAAAATATTTAAAAACTCTCCCATTTATAAAAAACCATGGGAAAACCCCTATTATGGTTTTTTGGTTTTGAATATTTTATTATATAGAGTCTAAAACCAATGTTTTTGAAATATTAATGAATTTCCCCCTCATTTCCTATATAATCCCAGCAAAGACCCCATTTATCTTCAATCAATATAAATGGATAAATTCATCACTCTTACCTTCACTCTATATAATCCTCATAAGGTTCCCCAATTTTTTCAAGAAGCCTCTTTCATGTTTTTGGTGTCATACTCTTAAGGAAAGGGATCCTCCTTTTCTATATTTTATTCAAAAATCTCTTATATTCTTTTCTCTTATAATTTTTAAATTCCTAATGAAGGTGTATCATTAAAAAAACTCTTCCATAATCCATTTATGATTTATAAATTGTGGTATGCCCCATTCTATCTCATTAATCCCTCCCATGCACACCCGTTACCATGGAAAAATTTCATAAGATTTTTTCATTCCTCTTCTTTAATCAATTTTTGTTATTATCATATTACTTTTATTTCAAATTCCTAAGGATTGGATATATATTTACATGAACCTATATCTTCCCACATAATTTATAAATTATGAGATACCCTTTTCATTCTGGTCAACCCTTTTTATGATTTTTAGGCAACACCATTTTGTAGCTAAAATTTCACCACGATTATCTATTACAAGGAAATTGTATAGAGAATACAACTTATTATAAATGGTTTTCACCTTTAAATTTTTTTTTCATCTTTTAATCGAGACTTAAATCTATGTATTAAACACTCCATTATCATGGAAGAATTTTTGATAATGAATAAGTAATTTTTATATGAGATATGTGGCGCACTTATGCATGGGATTGAAATGAAAGTGATAGGTGTGCCAAAAATTATATACTGATCAAATGTATTGGGAAATGTTTAGTATCAGGATACATCATGTTAGGACAGGGTGTAAACATTGTTCCTTTATTGTAATTTTTCCATTATAATGTTTTGGTATTTATCCTTGACCTATGATGTAGTGTTTTATGTTCTTGCCACATTTCTTATATTTCCATTGTGTTATCGTGATATATAATGTCTTGTCATTAATTTTTATGATTCCTACACTTTTTATTCCCCTTGATATGCCTATTGTCGGACATGTTTTATATTATTCCATGTTTATTTCTGTAACACCCGAGATTTTTATGAGTAATATTTTGTTTTTATATATCATCAAAGGAATCTTTTACTACACACTTGCTTGGCTTACTTTACACGCAATCGCGACCTTCCTCGATAGCTTGTGTTGTACGCAATTCCGAGTTTTACTAAACAACAATATATTATTATAATATTGTTATAAACTATCCTTTATGAATAGTGTTAACTAAAATTTTAATTTTATAACATTATTATTCATCTTACACATTTCTAGAACATGTTATAAGAACAAAATAATTTTTTTGGGTAAAATAAGTATTTTTCAAAAAATGCAGTTTTGCTGCCTTTTGATGGCGCACCCACATTAAATCTAGTTTTTGACATGTTTATATGTTCAATTTGACAAAATAAATTTCTTCTTTTGAATCAGGATATAAAAATTTACATTAGATAAAGTTTTTATATTTTTCCGATAACTTTCATATTTTAATGAATAGTAAAAACACGCTATATTTTAATTAAAAACAACTTTTTTCATCGTAATATCTTATGTGGTTAAATTATAATATTGAATGATTTTAAAGTATAAATAGAATATATTTTTACCATTTAATATAATGTATGTCATTAGAATTGATTTTACCTTGAATTCGTAGGTTAAATCAATTCAATCTTTTGCAATGTTTTAAAGAAAAACCTGTTTTCTTTCGACAACGGGATTAATTTTAATTTAATTTCTGCATCTTTTGTGTATTGAATTTGGAAAAATGGATTACATATTAGGAATCAGTGGGTCCAAATTATGTTAATAAGCTACTTTTTATTTTTGGGAATTATGAATAGTAATTATGGTAAATTTTATTTACCATAGTTAAAGGTAAATCGGGTAATTAAGGGTAAATATAATATTTTAAAATTACCCTAACAAATGTAAAAATCCTATTGGATGACTAAAAGTCGACCCATATCACCTAATGGTCATATTAGATTCATTTAATTAAATTTTTTCAATGAAAATAATTTAATTATTATTAAAACCAATGAATGTGACAACATGTCACTTTCTTTAATTATATAAGTATAATAATTTTAATCTAGTGATAAACTTCATGAAACTTCGAACATTAATTCTCTCCAGAAATCTAATAGAATTATCTAAATGAAAGGAATTTATTTAGAATTTTTAGGGATTAAATAATTATCATTTATTATGATACAAAGATGATGCAGTAATTATCTTATTAATGAAATATTGACATAATTGATGTTATAAATACCCAAATAAATGTAATTTGAAACTTTTTATGAATTAAAATAATTTTCTAGGTTACTATGATATATTAGTGTTGATTTAATCAACTTGGTTAGAACATATAATTCTGTTATGACTTTCACAAAAATCATATATCAAATAGTGTCAAAATTGAACACAAAATAGTTTTTAAATCAAATATTATATTACTAATTGTTATTTTATTCCTAAAAATCTAAGGTTCTTCCAAATGACTTAGATAAGGATATATATATTAATAATAAACAATTTGGGGTTCGTTTGGCATGTTATTGTAAGTTTATTAACCATATAGTGAAAGAAAACAAAAAGACACGGTAAAAGTTAAATTATTTAACTTAGAGTTAAATCTAATTGATAAGGTTAAAATAATACCCTAAACTTGTCTAAATCTTATTGGTTGATAGGATTTCGACCCATCCCCACTTTACCTTCTAAATAAGACCCTTTGGAACCATTATAAACTGATTTTGACTTTAATATAAAATAATATTTTGAGGTATTCATAAGGTGCCCCTCTCCTCCCTTATAAAAGGGCACCTCCTTCCCCCTCCTCCTCACACCAATTTGAGCACTCAAGCTCGGCCAACCCCTGCCATTTTCTCCTCTCCACTTCCCTAGAATAATTTTAGAGGTCCTGGTCTTCCTCAAAGACCAATCTTAGTTCCCTAAGTGGAGGATTCAAAGAGGCGTTCCAAAGAAGAGGTAATATCCGTTACCGATCTTTTCAATTTCTTTCTTCTTCAACTTCTTCTCCTTTAGTTGTTTCATGATAAAGTAATAACATCAGTATTACTTACATACTGATATGTTATTATAAATATGAAACAACCCTAATTCACCTTCTATCCATCCTACGGAAAAATGAAATCACCGCGCGTGCGTACGTACGGAATACCGTCTCCACGCCGTGGTGTAATCTATTTTCCACCACCACCTTACAAGGATGGGTATAATGGTGTAATGAGTAACTATTTATGATTATTATAAAGTAATATTGATACTGAAATAATATATATATACTCCAATACAATTCCACGATCATAGGAACGATATCATCACTCGTGTGTACGTACGGAATACCATCTCCACGATGTGATGCGACTCGTTCTACATGATCATCATTACATAGTAATTATATAAATGAATTGAATGAATAAATATGATATATGTTACACTAATACCATTCTGGATATAAGGTATCTATAACCTTAAAAGAAGAATAATAATTTATTCGGCAAAACACGCATAAGAACAAAAGGCAATAAAGACCCGAGTAACAAGTAACAATGAAATATTACTAACAAGAAGCTAAGAATATGACCATTTATTATATCATATCAATATGAATGATTCTGGAATAAGTAAATAACATTATTTAAACCATTATACAGGAGCTTCGGACACGTACAAAGCAAATCGGACCTAAGGTAAGGGAAAATATCACAATCTCACTTTTATACGAGATTGTTTTTACTTTGGTAATTACTGGGGTGTATTTTATCATCCAGATCCATATTCCCTCAATATGTAATATTATTTCCATACTTCTACAATAGTTTATATCCAATTTTACCCTTCGGTAAGTTTTTTGTAAAATATATGAAAGGAATATTTTGTCGTTTTTCGTACGAGGTACTTTTTGACTTTTCCGACAAAAGTACGAAGAAGGTCTTTTTTTAACTTATACGGCATGAATGGATTTCTAAAAAATTATTTCCAAGAAGCTTCCTTTACAAGTATTCAAGTTTATTTTTAATCATCTTCTTTTATTTTAAAATTGTATGACATGTTAAGAAAGGAAAAGTGTTTTTGAAGTAGAAAGGATATTTTCCTCAAGAATGAAGTTCAAGTATTTTATCAAAATTATTTTCCATATAAGATAATAAAAGAGTTCAGTTTTTATCCCTATTATTACATGGATTTCATTATGTTTTGATGGAATCATTTTGATGAATTCCTTTATCTTATATGAATTGTTTTATGATGTCATATTGTTTAAGAATCCCATATTTATTACATGGGTTATGCGATGATGTATGATTTATGATTATGTGGCACACATAAGAAAGGATTCATTATAAGATGGGTGGGACCTATATTTCCCTCCAATGCATTGAGTAAAGATTTTATATCTCATGAGATAGACAGGGCTGGAACGGTAGGTTATACCGGTTCAGTGAAATAGGACTGAAACGAGGGTTACTCGATTCAGAAAGGGACTTTGTCCACTAAGATAGTCTTGGCAATGAGTCATGACTAACAAGAAATGATTTTCCAAGATTATGTATGCATGCCACAAAGTTTCAAGTTTCATGTTATGATTATGGTGATGCCATTTTCACTTCTATGATTTATTCCATGTTAAGATATTATGATCTCTTTTGAAGGTTATGATTTTCAAAAAGATATGATATGATTTTTAGTTCCTTTATTTTCCCTTGCTGAGCATTTGAGCTCACCCTTTTATGTTTTCTTTTCCCCAGGTCAGGAAGATGGATATTAAGTAGAATATGCTAAAAGGGACCATAGATATGATGAAATAAATGGGAGACACTGTAGAAGATTTATGAACCAGTTGTTTATGTTTCCCAGTTTCTAAAGACACTATACCTATACGGTCCTTTGTGGTTTTGTCATATGTTGTAATAAGTGTGCTTCAATTTTGAAGTATTAACAATGTATGTAAAGTATGGGTCGTTATAGTTGGTATCAGGGGAAAGGTATAGTCAACCTTTGGAAACTAGGATGTGAAAGCCTTAGTAAGAACCCTAAGGATAAGTCTAAGCATAGAACACAATCTTAGTGTTTTAGAAATGGCCATGAATACCCTAGGATAAGACCTTAAGTGTGAAATTTTATTCTCGATTATGTGGTTTTCCTATTATAATTAGTGTTGCTCACACTATTCTTCTTGGTTTTAGTCAATGGCTGGAACCCGAAGGAACCGTGTTAATACGGAATGCGATGGGCAATGCAATGATTGTCCCCCTGAGCAACCAAACGATATGGGAGCTGGAATGCAAAATCTTGTAGCCATGCTCACACAACATTCTCAAGATATGAATCATGCAGGACTTCCAAACGAGCAAAGGAAGGAGCAACATTCTGTTGAATCCTTCATGAGGAAGTGTCCACCATCTTTCAGCGGGTCTACTGATCCATTAGTTGCTGAACAATGGATTAGTACTACTGAAAAGATATTTTCAGTTCTTCAATGTTCTGAACATGATAAAGTCATCCTAGTAGTGTATCGTTTGGAAGGAGATGCTGATCAATGGTGGAATCTTATTAAGAATACGAGGCAAAGGGATGAAATTGAGTCTATGGAATGGGACGAGTTCAAGAACTTATTTTTCAATAATTACTTCCCTCGTATTCTCCGAACAAAGATGGAGAAAGATTTTCTTGAACTGAAGCAAAGGGATGATGAATCTGTTGGTACCTATGAAGCAAATTTTACAAGACTTTCAAGGTACGCTTGTGGTATTATTATCCAACCTGATAGTAAGATCGATCGATTCTTTAGTGGTTTAAAACGAAGTCTTCGAAGGGCGTTAGCCATAAGGGACTTCAATAGCTACGAGGAAATCGTTCGATGTGCTCTCAAAGTCGAGATGGAGATTGGAGTAACCCATCAGTCACATGGGTTTGATAAGAAGAGGAAGATGGAATTCAATGGAAAATCTAAAGAGCACACTGAAAAGAAGATGAGCTTTCCTTTATGCTCAAAGTGTGGAAAGAAACATGGAGGGAGTTGTCTTAAAGGGACAAGTAAATGTTTCAAATGTGGAAAGGAAGGTCATCGGGCATTTGAATGCCGCGATAATGGGAAGAAGATGTCTAATGATGCAAACAAAGGAAGGGATACACAGAATGAACCAACTACACTTAAATGTTTCAAGTGCAAGGAGATATGGCATTATGCCAATCAATGCCCAAATCCAAGGTTTGATGATGATGGTCGACGTCAACAAAATCTTAAGGCTAAAGACAAAGGAAAGTCACATGCACTTTCTATCAGCGATGTGGAGTACGATAATGAAGTGGTGAAAGGTACACTTACCATCCACTCTAAAGTAGAAAATGTTTTATTTGATTCTGGATCCACCCACTCTTTTATTTCTGAAACATTTTCTAAGGGTATCACCGTACTAACTCAATAATTAGATGTTGAGTTAGCTGTGACAACACCTAATGGCACAATAGTCGCATCAAAAGTTTATAATTCTTCTCCGATCGATGTTTCTGGGAAAGTGCTTCCTACAAATCTTGTGATACTTCCTTTAGTGGAATTTGATGTGATTCTTGTCATGGATTGGCTTTCTCTACATGGAGCTCATATCAATTGCCAAAGAAGGGAAGTCATATTTCATATTCCAGATCAATCTACGATCGTCTATCGATGCAAGGATGAATATAACCTTCCAGTGGAAATCTCTTCCATCTTATGGGTCTTGATTCCACTAAATGAAGGTTATTTATCTCAAATGGTTGGTGAGAAACTCACGATTAAGAATATGCCCATTGTACGAGAGTTTGATGATGTCTTTCCGGAGGAATTACCGGGTCTTCCACCAAATCGTGAAGTTGCGTTTTCAATAGAACTCGTACCGGGTGCTTTGCCTATTTCAAAGACACCTTATAGAATAGCCCCAATTGAGTTGCAGGAATTGAAGAAGAAACTCTAAGAGAATCTTGATAAGGGATTCATACGCCCTAGTGCGTCACCTTGGGGAGCACTTGTTTTATTTGTTAAGAAGAAAGATGGATCAATGAGACTCTGCATTGATTATCGAGGACTTAACAAGATCACTATCAAGAACAAATATCCTCTCCCACGCATTGATGACTTATTTGACCAACTACGCGGAGCTCAATACTTTTCCAAGATTGATCTTCATTCAGGGTATCATCAATTAAGGTTTAAAAGGGAGGATATACTAAAGATGGCTTTCCGTACAAGGTATGGACACTATGAATTTATAGTGATGCCATTTGGTCTTACTAATTCCCCTGCTATCTTCATGGATCTAATGAATAGAGTCTTTAGAGACTATCTTGATCAATTTGTGGTAGTCTTTATAGACGATATTCTTGTCTATTCAAAGAGCAAGGAAGAGCATGAAGATCACTTGAGAATTATATTGAAGACCCTGAGAAAGAAGAAGCTTTATGCCAAATTTACCAAGTGTGAATTTTGGCTTCAAAAAGTTGCATTTTTGGGTCACATAATCTCAAAAGAGGGGATATCTGTGGATCCAGCAAAAACAGAGGTTATCGAAAGATGGTCAAGACCAACAACAGTAACTGAGATCCGAAGTTTTCTTGGTTTGGCTGGATATTATCGACGTTTTGTAAAGGATTTTTCACAATTATCTAATCCACTCACCAAGTTGACTCGGAAAGGAGTTAGGTTTGTTTGGACAGAGGAATGTGAAGAGAATTTCAAGGAGTTGAAAAGAAGGTTATCCAGTGCACCTATGCTCACACTGCCTTGTAGTGGAGAAAGGTTTGTGATCTATAGTGATGCATCCAAGAAGGGATTGGGGTGTGTTATTATGCAAAATGATATGGTGATAGCTTATGCCTCACGACAGTTGAAAATCCATGAGCAAAATTACCCAACACATGATTTGGAGTTGGCTGCGGTAATCTTTGCATTAATGATTTGGAGGCATTACCTTTATGGTGAAAGGTGTGATATTTATACTGATCATAAATGTTTAATGTATATTTTCACACAAAAGGAGCTGAATATGCGTCAAAGAAGATGGTTAGAGCTGATTAAGTTTTATGACTGCTCAATCCATTACCACCCTGGGAAAGCAAACAAGGTGGAAAATGCATTAAGTCGACAAGACCATGCTAGTTTATCCATGATGAGGATCACAAAAGATCCAATATTTATGGATTTACAAAGGATGGATCTTGGAATTATAATGGAAGGGGATAAATATTATCTTTCTCAAATGAATGTTCAACCATCTATACATGTGAAGATTAAAGAGGCACAGAAAGAAGATGTTGAGTTACAAAAGAAGGTGAGAAATGTTCCTGAATTCAACCTTGATTGTGATGGGATAATAAAGTTCAGGAATCGGGTTTGTGTTCCTCCCATCCCCGAATTAAAGAAGGAGCTACTGGATGAGGCTCATAGTTCTTCATTCTCTATTCATCCTGGAAGCACGAAGATGTATAGGGACCTGAAAGAGTACTTCTGGTGGGATGGCATCAAAAGAGATGTTGCTGAATATGTCTCTCGATGCTTGGTTTTTCAACAAGTTAAAGCTGAGAGACAAAAGTCTAAGGGGATGTTACAACCATTACCCATACCCGAATGGAAATGGGAAAACATCACTATGGACTTTGTCACAGGACTTCCTAAAACATCCAAAGGCAATAATGCTATTTGGGTCATAGTTGATCGTCTTACAAATTCTGCACACTTCATTGCTATTAGAGAGGATTTCTCTCTAGATAATCTTACCAGGATATATGTAAAGGAAGTGGTAAGATTGCATGGAGTACCACTTTCTATTATATCTGATCGGGATCCGAGATTTACCTCGAAGTTCTGGCGAAGTCTTCAGCATACTCTGGATACAGAGTTGAGTTTCAGCACTGCTTATCATCCCCAGACAGACGGTCAGTCTGAAAGAACAATTCAAACCCTAGAAGATATTTTGAGAGATTGCTCTATGGATTCCAAAGGAGTTTGGGATCAACACCTACCTTTGGTGGAATTTTCTTATAATAATAGCTTTCACTCCAGTATTCAGATGGCTCCTTATGAAGCTCTCTATGGAAAGAAATGCAGGACTCCAACTTGCTGGGATGAAGTTGGGGAAAGAAAGCTATTAGGACCTGATCTCATTGATGAAATGGCAGAAAAGGTCAGATCTATTCAACAACACATAAGAGCAGCTCAGAGTCGACAGAAAATTTATGCTGACAACCGAAGAAAAGACCTAGAGTTTGAAGTGGGCGATAAAGTGTTCTTACGAATATCTCCTTGGAAGAGGGTTATGAGATTTGGAAAGAAGGGGAAGTTGAGCCCTAGATATATCGGTCCTTTCGAAATACTGGATCGTGTTGGAAAGGTAGCTTACCGATTGGCACTTCCACTGAATCTCTCTCAAGTTCACGATGTGTTCCATGTATCTCTCCTGAGAAAGTACATACCAGATCCTTCACATGTACTCAGCTCAGAAGTTGTACCGCTGGAGCAAGATCTTTCTTATGAAGAACAGCCGATAGAGATTCTGGATCGTAGCGAAAAAGTCCTACAAAACAAGACCACTCGCTAGGTAAAAGTTTTATGGGGGAACCACCAATTAGAAGAAGCTACATGGGAGCTTGAGGATATGATGAGGGAGAAGTATCCTCATCTGTTTGTTACAAAGTGACGAATTTTGAGGGCGAAATTCTTTTTAAGGGGGGTAGAATGTAACACCCGAGATTTTTATGAGTAATATTTTATTTTTATATATCATCAAAGGAATCTTTCACTACACACTTGCTTGGCTTACTTTACACGCAATCGCGACCTTCCTCGATAGCTTGTGTTGTACGCAATACCGAGTTTTACTAAACAACGATATATTATTATAATATTGTTATAAACTAGCCGTTATGAATAGTGTTAACTAAATTTTGAATTTTATAACCATATTATTCATCTTACAGATTTCTAGAACATGTTATAACAACAAAATAATTTATTCGGGTAAAATAAGTATTTTTCAAAAAATGCAGTTTTGCCGCCTTTTGATGGCGCACCCACATTAAATCTAGTTTTTGACATGTTTATATGTTCAATTTGACAAAATAAAATTCTTCATTTGAATCAGGATATAAAAATTTACATTAGATAAAGTTTTGATATTTTTCCGATAACTTTCATATTTTAATGAATAGTAAAAACACGCTATATTTTAATTAAAAACAACTTTTTTCATCGTAATATCTTATGTGGTTAAATTATAATATTGAATGGTTTTAAAGTATAAATAGAATATATTTTTACCATTTAATATAATGTATGTCATTAGCATTGATTTTACCTTGAATTCGTAGGTTAAATCAATTCAATCTTTTGCAATGTTTTAAAGAAAAACCCGTTTTCTTTCGACAACGAGATTAATTTTAATTTAATTTCTGCATCTTTTTTGTATTGAATTTAGAAAAATGGATTACATATTGGGAATCAGTGGGTCTAAATTATGTTAATAAGGTACTTTTTATTTTTGGGAATTATGAATAGTAATTATGGTAAATTTTATTTACCATAGTTAAAGGTAAATCGGGTAATTAAGGGTAAATATAATATTTTAAAATTACCCTAACAAATGTCAATATCCTATTGGATGACTAAAAGTAGACCCATATCACCTAAGGGTCGGATTAGATTCATTTAATTAAATTTTTTCAATGAAAATAATTTAATTATTATTAAAACCAAAGAATGTGACAACATGTCACTTTCTTAAATTATATAAGTATAATAATTTTAATCTAGTGATACACTTCATGAAACTTCGAACATGAATAGTCTCCAGAAAGATAATACAATTATCTAAATCATAGTAATTTATTTAGAATTTTTAGGGATTAAATAAATATCATTTATTATGATACAAAGATGATGCAGTGATTATCTTATTAATGAAATATTGACATAATTGATGTTATAAATACCCAAATAAATGTAATTTGAGACTTTTTAGGAATTCCACTAATTTTATAGGTTACTATGATATATTAGCGTTGATTTAATCAACTTGGTTCGAATATATAATTTTTTTATGACTTTCACAAAAATCAGATATCAAATAGTGTCAAAATTGAACACAAAATAGTTTTTAAATCAAATATTATATTACTAATTGTTATTTTATTCCTAAAAATCTAAGGTTCGGCCAAATGACTTAGATAAGGATATATATATTAATAATAAACAATTTGGGGTTCGTTTGGCATGTTATAGTAAGTGTATTAACCATATAGTAAAAGAAAACAAAAAGACACAGTAAAAGTTAAATTATTTAACTTAGAGTTAAATCTAATTGATAAGGTTAAAATAACACCCTAAACTTGTCTAAATCTTATTGGTTGATAATATTTAGACCCATGCCCACTTTACCTTCGAAATAAGACCCTTTGGAACCATTATAAACCGATTTTGACTTTAATATAAAATAATATTTTGAGGTATTCCTAAGGTGCCCCTCTCCTCCCTTATAAAAGGGCACCTCCTTCCCCATCCACCTCACACCAATTTGAGCACTCAAGCTCGGCCAACCCCTGACATTTTCTCCTCTCCACTTCCCTAGAATAATCCTAGAGGTCCTGGTCTTCCTCAAAGACCAATCTTAGTTCCCTAAGTGGAGGATTCAAAGAGGCGTTCCAAGGAAGAGGTAATATCTGTTACCGATCTTTTCAATTTCTTTCTTCTTCAACTTCTTCTCCTTTAGTTGTTTCATGATAAAGTAATAACATAAGTCTTGCTTACATACTGATATGTTATTATAAATATGAAACAACCCTAACTCACCTTCTATCCATCCTACGGAAAAATTAAATCACCGCGCGTGCGTACGTACGGAATACCGTCTCCACGTCGTGGTGTAATCTATTTTCCACCACCACCTTACAAGGATGGGTATAATGGTGTAATGAGTAACTATTTATGATTATTATAAAGTAATATTGATACTGAAATAATATATATATACTCCAATACAATTCCACGATCATAGGAACGATATCATCACTCGTGCGTACGTACGGAATATCGTCTCCACGATGTGATGCGACTCATTCTACATGATCATCATTACATAGTAATTATATAAATGAATTGAATGAATAAATATGATAAATGTTACACTAATACCATTCTGTATATAAGGTATCTATAACCTTAAAAGAAGAATAAGAATTTATTCGGCAAAACACGCATAAGAACAAAAGGCAATAAAGACCCGAGTAACAAGTAACAATGAAATATTACTAACAAGAAGCTAAGAATATGACCATATATGATATCATATCAATATGTATGATTCTGGAATAAGTCAATAACATTATTTATACCATTATACAGGAGCTTCGGACACGTACAAAGCAAATCGGACCTAAGGTAAGGGAAAATATCACAATCTCACTTTTATCCGAGATTGTTTTTACTTTGGTAATTACTGGGGTGTATTTTATCATCCACATCCATGTTCCCTCAATATGTAAAATTATTTCCATACTTCTACAATAGTTTATATCAAATTTTACCCTTCGGTAAGTTTTTTGTATAAGATATTAAAGGAATCTTTTGTCGTTTTTCATACGAGGTACTTTTTGACTTTTCCGACAAAAGTACGAAGAATGTTTTTTTTAACTTATACGGCATGAATGGATTTCTAAAAAATTATTTCCAAGAAGCTTCCTTTACAAGTATTCAAGTATATTTTTAATCAACTTCTTTTATTTTAAAATTGTATGACATGTTAAGAAAGGAAAAGTGTTTTTGAAGTAGAAAGGATATTTTCCTCAAGAATGAAGTTCAAGTATTTTATCAAAATTATTTTCCATCTAAAATAATAAAAGGGTTCTATTTTTATCCCTATTATTACATAGATTTGATTATGTTGTGATGGAAACATTTTTATGAATTCCTTTATCTTATATGAATTGTTTTATGATGTCATATTGTTTAAGAATCCCATATTTATTACATGGGTTATGCGATGATGTATGATTTATGATTATGTGGCACACATAAGAAAGGATTAATTATAAGATGGGTGGGACCTATATCTCCCTCCAATGCATTGAGTAAAGATTTTATATCTCATGAGATAGACAGGGCTGGAATGGTACGTTATACCGGTTCAGTGAAACAGGACTGAAAAGAGGGTTACTCGATTCAGAAAGGGACTTTGTCCACTAAGATAGTCTTGGCAATGAGTCATGACTAACAAGAAATGATTTTCCAAGATTATGTGTGCATGCCACAATGTTTCAAGTTTCATGTTATGATTATGGTGATCTCATTTTCACTTCTATGATTTATTACATGTTAAGATATTATGATCTATTTTGAAGGTTATGATTATCAAAAAGATATGATATGATTTTTAGTTCCTTTATTTCCCCTTGCTGAGCATTTGAGCTCACCCTTTTATGTTTTCTTTTCCCCAGGTCAGGAAGATGGATATTAAGTAGAATATGATAAGAGAGACCCTAGATATGATGAAATAAATGGGAGACACTATAGAAGATTTATGAACCAGTTGTTTATGTTTCCCAGTTTCTAAAGACACTATACCTATACGGTCCTTTGTGGTTTTGTCATATGTTGTAATAAGTGTGCTTTAATTTTGAAGTATTAACAATGTATGTAAAGTATGGGTCATTATAATTTCCTTACTAGGATTTATAGTACACCCCCTTCATAGGTATTTCATCCAGTTATCCCATGTGGTTTTAAGTGTGATCATTTTGAATAAGTTTTCTATAAAGATGTTGTATTACATGTTTTATGTCATAATGTAATTTACCTAATTCCCAAAGACGCTATACTTTTTGATATGTTATGCTTAATTACATGAAATTTTATGTAATAAATCATGTTTTAAAGGGTAATAAAGGGAAATTTTTTTATATTTGGCTGATACATTAAAAAAATAAACATGATTAGTTTTTGAATAATTAAATGGGTTAAAATTTAGGGGCTCAAAGTTTGATGTATACCCAACCCATTGGGTATAATTGAAATATATGTTATATGATTTCTTTTAAAAATAAAATTTAGATACAATTATAAAATTCTTACATAAGAATTTATATTTTTTTAAATAATAATTTTATGTAAATACTAATCGAAAAATAAATAATTCAAATATTTAAGAAACTATACTAGTTTTTCTTTTCAAGATATCAATACACATTAAATAATTTAATTATTGAAGATGTCCAATATTCTATATTTTTAGAGATGTAGAATCAAATTATCCTAATTTAATGAATCTCTAAACTAATAATAAATAATGTTAATTCATAGAAATATTTAATAAATTCAATTTACTTGATCAAATATATGAATAAATTTACAATCACGGGATTGGATTATAAATTTAAGAAAGTATCTATGTTTTTTTAATGTGAACTATTATTCCACCTCTGTGTACGTATATGAGATACCATATATAGTATAATAAAATTACCAAACATTAAGATTAAACAATTTTGTGTATATAATTTACAAAAACATTTACTAGTATAATAAGAATTAAATGTAATTTTTTATGTTAATTTCAACATAAAATATCCTAATAATTATAGTTGAAGAAAAGAAATAAAAATAATATTTTAAAATAGTTTATCTTAATCAGTTTCATATTATTTTTCTTCTATACATATTGACATCATAACACAGAGGATATGGGATATAATTTCATCATATTTAATCAACATCCAACTCATCAACACCATAGATTATTTGAGGAAATATTTCAATATCATACTCTTCCAATAAAACCTTATTTTTAAAAAACAATATAGTAAATATACAAATTAAACTGATGAATGTTGGTGTGTATTATATACACTAGTATTGTCAGTGTGGATCCATTCCCTGCTTATTATCAGTGTGAATTAGATATGATACATATGTTGAGAGTAAATATTATATTAGACATTCAAGATGTAGTTAAACTTCAACTAAAATAGCATTCAATGAAATAAAATATTTGAGATTATAAGTGAAGAAATTGAACATCATCTCAATATAATGCATCTCATACATAACAATAAAAAAGTTAATTTATATATAAATTTAATTTAAATGACTTCATATATTATTTAATTTATGTTTTTTATAATCTCGAGCTTTTCAATTTTATTTATAATAATTAATAAGGGTTTTTAAGGAATCACATGATGATAATTTTATGAATTTCTGTGTTTTTCTAGATAATTATTCATAAATATTCTTTAAATAAAATTGGAAATATCATCATATATTTTAAATGTATTTATCCCCAATGCCAAAGGCCTTAATTTTTTATTACCCCATTTTTAAACTAGGTTAAAGGGTGCCCTTACATATCCCATAATCTTATATGAACTTTGGCCTACTACATGACCGTGAAAGTCCAAACACACATAGAGAAGTCCCCCTAGCTAATACACATGATGCTCAATAAAACCAACATATAAGGTCGGTCAGCTAGTAATTACCCATGAAGAATTGTATAATTCCTGTAATCCCAGATGCACGTAGTATTTCCTCACAAGGTGTGCATTGTATGTTTTAAATAAACACTTGTATGGTGGACTTGTGATGTTATGGTTTTACTCAAACCAATCAAAAATTCATGGTTAATAGTATATCTTAGTCCTTACATAGAAATGGGGGAAATCTGGATTTCCAACTTTTTTAATCCCTTTAGTTGTCACTTACTGTTCCCCTTTACCAGGTGTATTTATTTTAATTGTTCTAGTTTTTCCCAGAGAGATCTAGTTAACAATGTGAGGCCCTCAAATCATAGTGAAAAGTGAATATGTTCATTAGTATTTAAAGATATCCATTATGATTTTCATTCCATAGTGCATAGTTCCACAACTTTTGGTGCTTTTAGAAATTTGTTCATCAAAATATGTA
The DNA here is from genome assembly GCA_963277665.1 of Viscum album. Classification (NCBI taxonomy): domain Eukaryota; kingdom Viridiplantae; phylum Streptophyta; class Magnoliopsida; order Santalales; family Viscaceae; genus Viscum; species Viscum album. The sequence continues at coordinate 883,055,232 of OY728155.1, forward strand.
AATTGTGTGGTTATTCTTGTTTAAGATGTGGTTTGATCTTTTACCTTGTTATTTTCTCTATAAATACATTTATTTACTATCATATTATCACGAAATATATTATTTTTATCATTCATTATTAAATTATTCTTCTAGCTATGGGTTTTCATAAGTTAATTTTCTTTGAAATTTACATTAAATTTTTAATTTACAATATCAAATACTATATTAAGTCCGTGATATATCAATGAATAACTACTTCCGAAGGATATTGGATAAAATCCACTGGAAAAATTTGATTCATCATAAATCATAATGAATTATATAAAATATGTATCATTTCAAAATTCATATATCCTATTGTTCATGAATTACATTTTTGAAAATATAAAATTAAATAAAATTATTTTCCCTATATTTTTCACCACAAAATACAATGCTTTTTTCATTATAAACTGAACTAAACATTTATAATCTAAGCTCTCCCATCCCCTGGGATCTTATACCAGTTTTTAAAATATCTTCATGAATTGAATATGGTATATGATTTGAATGGTAAAGTGTCGCTTCCACAACTTGTAAAAGGTTAATATTCTTTCCATTAATAGTCTATATAATTCATAGGGACCATTAGAAGAATGTCGTAAAAATTAGGTGAAATGTATGCATATATTAAAGGATTGTTTCTTCTTATTATAAAAATAATTTTTATTAAAATTTCCTTGGGTTAATATCTCCTTACATATAGATTATATATGAGTAGTGGGAATCAAAATTTATTATTATGAAGTATATGAACACTTTTAAATCACATTTATCTATATTATTTCATGTTTTTTATTTTTTGTTAATTTATTTTTCAAGGCTCCTCTAATGGGTCATTTTATTGCTAAGAAACTTTTCAGATTTATTTTTATTGTTGTGGATATTTTTTTTATTTGTTATATTTATTGTTGTGGGTAATAATTTTTTTCTTTCAATATTGAATTCAATTCCTTCACATATTACATCACTAACCTATTGAAGCACTATTTTTATGTGATTTTATTATGGAGTATTATCCAGATGAGCCGCAACATCTTGATTTGAGATTCAGGTTGTACATCATGGGCAAACCAATGATAGGGGAGATATGAGTCCTTATTTCTATATTTCATGGTCTTAATGTGATGTTAGGTTTAGGATTTTCTTTTAGTGTTAATAAACCATGAAAATATCGTTCTTCAAGTGTATTGGTGTTGATATTGATAGGTTGAACTATATTTTCTATATAATAGATTTTCCCACATTAATAGTGGAGGTGAAAAGTCTTGGTGGAGAATGACTTGTACCTTTAATCATGGAGTTGAAATATGTTAACTATACTTATGTTTTGCAGAGGATTCTTTATATACTAATCTTGGTTCCTATGAGTTTAACATATTATTGTTATCATAAAGAAATGAAAATTTTACATAACCAACAAGAAATATTATAGTTTCATAAAAAATGTATTTTAGTTATCAAAACAAGTTAGTCCTGTTCTGAAAGACTCAAAAAAATTCTCTCTTTGATTATCACAAAACATAATACATCAATTTTTTTTACTAAAATTATTAAATAAATTCAACATTAAGTTCCCCAAGAAATAGGAAAAACATGGTTTAGAATATATCAGAGTGAAAGGGTTTTTTTGTTTTTGTTAAAAATTGAGTAAAATTGTTTTATTCATAATTTCATATCTCTTAGTTTCAACATTCTATTCCTACACACAATTTTTATTTATAAAAAAAATCATACCTAAAAAATGAATGAAGAAATATAAAATAATTTACTGACAATTGATTTGGTTTTGTAAATAAGATATACATTAAAAATGAATACCTTCATCCAATCAACATTGTACTTGGAGGAGGTCTCCCTACTTAACTCTTGAATCACACTATATTATTGTATTCAATAGAATAAAAATCTATGACAACGATTTTGATGACAATCCATTTTATAGTTCTTTATATTATTATTCTTATTATACCCTAGTATTAATTTGTTCTTTTTTGGAACTTCCTTAGAATACTATGAATTATTTTATCCGTAATTATTATTCATCATTATTCTTCATTGAGGGACCAATCAACATTTCTTTTGATACCATTAGTGATTTATACCCACATATTGATTATAGTTCTGAAATTATTATTACTTGTCCCATTTTTTCACATAATTGGATGGTTTTCATTATTTTCCATAGTATACATGACCCCATAAAGCATACCATGGAACGCAAAAAACTGAAAGGGTCGAACCATAGATCATAATAATGGATTTAAACTAAAGGGGTTGAACCAAATAAATTATTGATAATTTACACATGATAATATAAGGAATAAACAATATTATTTACAAATGTATCATCCTAAATTTCTTTTGATTGGACCATCACATCATTTATAATTTTTGTAATGTTTTACTGAATTTTTAATGTTGTTTCGTTAGATAACATCTCAAGATTTTATTATTTATATTTATTTATGAAATGAATACATTCATAACATTTTGGTCTCGTGGTTGGTGACCTTCAGCAATGTTAATATATCATGACCATTTTTTCAAGAATATATTTGATTATAGATATTTCTTCTTATCATACTCAACATAGAGTTTGAAACTCATAAAAAATTTCTAGGAGAAGGGGATTTGATAAAAAAAATTATCCATAGAGAATGTATATACTAGAAAAATATTTAATACACAATGACCCTTAGAAAAGAATAATAGGAGGGTGAACAACTTTTAATCTGGTAATTTAATGAATCTGTGATATTAGAAGTCCTTAAAAATAACCTAATCTATCGAAATAGTTATAAAAACATTTTAATGAAAACAAAACAATTTTTTTAAATTGATTAAACTATATTTTATAATGAAAATAAAACAGAAAAATTACTATAATATTATTAAAGATATTTTAAAACCTCTTATCATCCATGAAAACATTTTTTATAATTAAAAATACATTAATATATATAATATAAATTTAAAGACCAAAAAAGAAAATTAAATTAGAAATTAACTACAAAAAATCATTCAATGTATAAAGTACATTTCCAGATAAAAACAATATATTTAAATAAAGATTTCTAGTATAAGATTTATCTTAGTATTATCTTGACCAAATTACCCAAGATAAAAAAAACAATAAATATTGGTGATTGTACATTCAAATGGGAGTGATATATTATTCCAAAATAAGTGGATTAAAAGGATAAATAAAATAGAATAATGGTGTTTTTTAAAAATCTATGTTAAAAAATAGAGACTAAAACATAGATAGATTTATAAAGAAAACTCCAAGTAGTTTAAACACTGAATGGTTGTTTTCAAAACCGGAGAGATGATTAAATTGGAGAGGGGAGAAGTTTAAGGTCAGGTTGGTCTAATCAGTTAATCTAGAATATCGAACTATCATATGTATATTTTTTAGTATTTTTTTAGTATTTTATATTAAAAGTAATAAAAAATATTAATAAATGAAAACAATAGCTGATCTAACTAGTTTTGTGTCAATTATGGGTTCCCAAAACTGGCTGAAAGGAAAAAATGTCATAATACATGGAATAAGTTAGAAAACCCACATGTTAGTAGCCTAGTCTGGTTGAGGTTTTAAAATAGTCGTATGGGCATGTAAACCTTTGTATACATTCCAGGAAGTGAAAATCTAAATTGATTGAGATATATAGTACACAAAAACGATGTCAAAAAAGATCATAGATACTTTGAATGAGTGCCCAACCTCTATATTTACATCTTCCTCAATATATATAGTCATTGGAAGAGTTAAAATTGACCTCTATATAAAATTCTTCTATATCCACCTTGGATAACTGCTTCTCTATTTGTGGAAATTTTACGAAGTGTTGTGAATGGAGATTAAAGAGCCATCTAAAAACCATTAAATATGATCTTTTTGGTCATTTGATTATTTCCAAGTTTCTTTCATTAATGATAAAATCTGTTTATATTGTTGTTAAGAAGAGTTTTAATGAATATATAGAGTCATTGATAATATTGTAAGTTATATATATTTGAATCTTTTCATTATTCCAACAAAAAAATTCTATAAAATGGTAATCTAGTCTAGAAATTTGATAAATAATTCCTATTTTTTTTAAAACCAATAAATCATCAATATCCAAATAAAATATTTTAATTTCATTAAATTAATTATTTGTGAGAATCAAAACATAGTGAACCCAACATTCCTTTCTTTTTTATGATAAAAATTTATTAAATTAATAAAATAAAAAGAGTTGTTAAATAAGAAGTCATGGATAAAATTACAATATAATATGAATATTATGAAAAGTAATCCCAAATCCAAGTCCAAAATTTAATTTAAGAGATTTTTCAACACATCTAAACAATTAATGGTCAAATAATTTCAAATTAATTAAAATAAGAGGTTGAAAATTCATGTGTTTCAATATAAAATAACGATAGCATTGAACAAGATAAAATTAAAAATTCATATAAGGAAAAATATAAAACATAAATCAAAAATACATAAAATTTGAAATTTTTTACCCCCTTTGGCATCATAAAAAATAAAACCATGAAACAATGAATAATAAGGGTTAAATCAAACAATAAATTCAAAAATGAGTGGTAAAGTATAAAAAACAAAAAAATATAGGGGAATATAAGATAAAAATAATATATTAAATGAAATAAGTTTCTATACTGAAAAAGGTTAAAATGAAATGAGTATATAATAATATTGTGAAATAAACAATTTATTTAGAACTTGATATTGGAATGTAAATACAATATTTCATTTCATAAATGGGTATTTTTCTTGTAAAGTGGAGTTAAAATACAAGAATATTTTACTTAGGCTACATGAAAAAATAAAAATAGCCACAATACATAAAAAAATAAAACATCTTCCCATTAAATATCATTTAGATTAATAATACCCCTGTGATAAATTTCTTTTAATATTATATTATAATTCAAGTTATAGGTTTTAGGTGTAATGAAGGTGAAATTGTTTCTATTTAGGGTCTAAAAGAGTTTATGTCCAATTAATGTGAATGTGAATTTGTAATTTTTGGTCGAGTAATATTGTTATCAGGGAAGAAGAGAAAAATGTACTAAAAAAATAAAAAAATGATTGGTTAAGAACATTATAAAAATGAGAAACTTGTTCAGGTATGGTGAATTAAATACGATTAGATGATGATACTCAATGAAGAATCATAAAAAAATATTTTATGTCTTCAAAACAATCCATAGCCTCTGTATTATATTAAATATCCCCTTCTAAATAAATTTCATATTAGATAATTTTTTAGTGGGCATAGATGATTCCTCAATTTTCTGTATATTATCCTTGAAATTATATATAAGAGTATAAATCCTTATGTACATAAAAAGTCATTGAAAATACATTGTTATTACATTATAGGAACAAACCCTTGCTTATATCAACAATTCCATGATTTATTTCTTACAACTATTTATTTTTAGATTATTTTATTTCCCAATGAAAAAGGTTTATGATAATTACACTAGAAACATGGTGGAGTTTTCTAAAATATCCTTTCGTGGAATTAAATGATTTTTACTACATCATATTCTATGTTTTTGTGGGAAAAATTCATTTATGAAACACTAAAAAACAATTTCCCTCATTTTCATTGAAAGCAAATATTTCACATAAATTGTTATGATATCTATGTTAGTTGAGAATTTAATTTAGCTAGTGCCAATGTTTTTAGCAAATTTATAATAGAATTTATGAAATAATGAATCTTTAATTTCATAATATCAAAATTTCCAACTTCATCCTTGGTGGATTTATTCTACCATAACACGAGTTTTACTCCTTAATATAAAAGAACCTTATCAAATACTGATATTGAAATATAGTATAAATTTTAAATAAAATGTAAAACCTAATTTTTTAGTCAATTTTTTAGAAATACTCTTTTGATAAAATGTTTTTGAATTTATTAAAATTAGATAATTAAATAGGTACATTGGGCTCTTAAACATTCAATGATTTATGTATTTATTTTGAATAAAATTATACTATCAATTTTACACTAGAAGGAGGTCTTTTTTTACCACTAGATCATCATGATATTACAATGATTAAATTGATCCCTATAAATCCACTAAATATAAATGTTAAATTAAGTGTATGTCATTATTAAATTTACATTATTTCCTTCCATATATGTTATGATTCATCCCTCCACTCTTGGACTGCATTCTGGATAATCATCTTGGATTAGTGAAAATATATATTATTCTATAAAAAATCCACACAAACATTTATTCCAATAAATTCAAATCATCACACTTCCCTATCCTAAATGTGTACATCTTCGAAATAAAAAAAGTGACCATCTTCCTGCAAATTTTACTGAAAAACCATTACAATATATTTTTGAAACAAAGGAATATATTATCTAATATGTGTTTAAAACCTAATTTCTATTAGTGTTTATTCAAAAACAACACCATATTTACTATGTTATTTAACTAGTTTAGTATATATATTTTTTTAATACTAACTTATTTAATATAAAATTGAGGAAACTCTTATTGAAGAGAAAACTGAAAAATGTAATTTTTTTGGGCAAGGAAGTCTTTATTTAAAGTGTTAGTGGTTAGAAAGTGCCAGTATCTACTAGAATCGATAGTAAACAAAAATATAAAAGTATTTCTTCCAATTAAATGTGTTGAGATACATGGATTAAACATTGCCAATTATATTTATTAGCGACCATATTTTCATTGCAATCATTTAAAACCTGATCTTGAATGATTTTTATGATTCATTTTTGGTCTACCACCATTTATTTTAACAAGTGAATTTTTATTAATGATTATTATATTAATAGGTACATCCCTAGTTATTTTTCTAACATGTCCAATATATCTTAATGTATTCTTAGAAAACGTATTTTCAATTGTATCCACTCTAATTTTGTAACATACCTTCTATTTATTACACACTCAAAAATGATTTATTACATAAACATGCACTTAAGACAACTCTGAGGATTGAGAGGTATGGTGTGTTTGGAAATTAGGAACATTAAATGATTACTTAAGTCAAAAAATACAACATCTTTATTCAGAAATTACTTTACATGACCACATTATTCCTTCATACTTAAAATTTCAGGGGATAACCTAAGGATATATATAAGTAAATAGTTAGAATTAAATTCAAGTAAGGGAGTAAAAAAGGAATAAAATTAAGAATATAATACACTTTGGGAAATATGTATATAAATTGATCATAAGATAAACATGAACATAAATGAATGATATAGAAATATCATCATAACATGGAAATGTGGAAACAACATTTAACATGATTTTAGCATGATGCAAGGATCATTGCACATGTATCATGATTAAAACCTCATTAAACATGAATTTTCATGAGTAAAGACTCATTACACATGAGGACTCATGATACTATTCTTTACCCAATGCATTGGAGCGCTATTTGGTGAAACCATTTTTAACCACTTCATTTCATGCATAAGTGCACTACATAGATCATACAACGTGTATTCATTAAGAATAATAATTTATTCCATGAATAAGAGATTTTTAATACATAAATATGATTCCTCAATCAATAATTACATGTGCATAATGGTGAATACCCTTGATAGATAAATGTTTAGGATTTTCACTTACATAATGATTTTATTATTGGAAATTTTGGTTTAACTTCGGTAGCATAACGACATCAAATAGAAATCATAAAAATTGGGTGATGAGAGAGAAAGGGGTATCTCTTCTTTTATACCTGAAATTGACAATAAGGGGGTCATAGAACATAATACCACAAAATATGTAATGGAATTTAGATTCATAATATAAAATAATTTCATGAAAGTAAATGAGGAGAGTGAAATGCCTTATGAAATTTCATCATGGTAATAGGTGTACACGAATGGAATTAATGAGAGAGAAAGGGGTCTCTAATAATTAAAAAATAAGGAGGGATGTATAGGGGAGGTTTGAAATCGTTCCCTAACATTTTTAATTGAAAATAAAAGGGTAGAGAAATATAAGGATACTTGGACATAAATAAGGAAGGATGGAAAGTGTGGATCCCTTACTTGAGTGTGTGACTTCAAGAGATTTGGGGAGGGGCTTCATGGGAGCTTGGGGAGCCATAGGACAATTATAGAGAAAGGAGGGATGAGTAGGGATGTGATCTAAGGGTTTTTAGTGAAGAGAAATGGTAGCTTGGGTGGGTTTATATAGGAAGAGATAGGGTAATTCTATAATATTTCACTAACATAGGTTTATGAATATATATAATTAAATATTAAACACTACAGACCAACCCATGGATTTTCCCATGTTTTTCCCAAAGAGGAGTGGAAAAATTATTTTATAAGGCCAATGGAAGAATTTATTAAAATATTAGGTTTTCTTAGGCGGAGAAGTGTCACACTCTTAAGGAAATCCTTTTAAAATGTTACAATATTTTATAACTCTTGTAGGGTCCACTAAGGCCTTATAAAATTAATCAAGAAAAATATAAAATCACATTAAATTAAAGGTAAAAAAATATTGGGCAAATATAACTTTTATTTTATTTTATTAAATCACTATTGGGTCATTATGATGTCCAAAAACGCAATGATATATTTATACGATATTTAATTTTTACCCAAAAATCATGTTGTCACAGAAAATTATGAAAAATTCACCAATAGATAATTTCGACATCCTGATTAAAAAACTAATATTCATTTTATCAAAATAAATTTCTATGTATGTGATTTTCCACTTTTAAAGTAAAAATCATTATTTAATGAAAAATGATGTGTTTTGATAAAAAAAGTTTCCAAACCATAATAAAATTACATTTGGATTAATAAAAATTATATTATAATTTATAAAAATTATATAATAATAATGTTTTATTAAATTTTTATTTATTACTAAAATTAATAAATTCATTAAAATAAATAAATTAATTAAGAAGACAATTTCAGTTCTATCGTATGGAAATATAATTCTTATCACACTGAATACTTAATCATTTAAATTGTAAAAATATTAAGGAATATAATCACCACGTATAATGAAAAGGAGTGTTCTTATAACAATATTATAATAACAACATAAATAAAACCTCAGTTTAATAAAATAATTTATATATTTCCAAAAGTACCATTTTACCTGAAAAATCATTTTATCTAAATCATTATATTTTTAAGAAAAACTATTCTCATGTGGTAATTGATGGAATATGTATTTTATTTATAAAATGGATCACACAAAAAAATTTCACTAATTACTTGTTACATAACCCCTTATAACACTCACACAAGACCTAAGGGTAAGGTGAGTGATGGTGATAGACTCTTGGGGCGGCTCAGATAGCATTCTTGGGTGGTAATCCCTATTAACTTCAACTTCTCTCGTAAGAAATTCCCTTCAAGAATAACATGTTGAAGATCGACGTTGGCTTTTCAAGAGAAAATCCTGGTGATGCTACCTCGTTTTTGAGCTCCAAAAAATGAGAATCATATCGAGCAATTCTACAGGATGAGGCCATCACTTCCATTGGATGATTAAATTGGATTTTTTAAATCCTTATATTTATAATAATCATGCGATCACTTTTCAACGGAAATATTATCAACGATTACAATACAAAAAATAATTTTAAAATCCCAAAACATAAAACCATGGAAGTTTATATGTTTTATATAACTATTTTAGAAAATAAGAAATTTAATTAGATCATGAGGAATTTTCATTAATAAATATTTGGGTCTTTATAATCATCCCCCCTTCATAAAATTCTCTCTCAAATTTTTTTCCCACACCAAAACATATGTGGGTAACTCCACCTCATAACTTCATTTGGTTCCCGCATTGCTCCTTAAAAATTGTGGTTTCTCCACTACACTTGGATGAGGGTATTTGGCTTATTTTGAAGAACATTTTCCCTACAATTTATGGTTTTCACTGATGTCTCTTTATAGGATATGTCATTCTCCAATAGTACCACCTTTCGATTGAGTACATGTGATGGGTTTGGTATGTACTTCCTCAAGAGTGTCACATGGAATAAATATTATAACTTTGAAGTTGTATAAATAATTTTCTATAATAATATCCTTGGAGACATAATTAGAAATATCCAACTATAATTATGAAAGAAAATATTTTTCATAATGTACTCATTAAAACCATGATTCCATTCACATTTTTTAGAAAAATTTCATGAAGTACCTAATTTTGGGATAAAAATCATTTTAAACCCTTTGATAAAAAATAAAAAAAATTGTAAAAAATAATATTAAAAATAATATTATACTTTTAAAAAAAATTAATACACATTAATGAATATATTGACATAACAGAGAGAGGTTTTTTTATTAAAGATTAAAATAATGTTGATTTTTGTTAATTTTCATTTAATATTTTTAAGCACCAATGGATGTAAAATGGTACAATAACCTGAAAATTTCATGAATAACCAGAGGAGAATAAAAAAATGTTATTTATTAAGAAATGATAAAATAATTTACATCAATGTAAATTTGTAAATAAACTTTTTTATTTAAAATGACATTGAAACATAAACACTTACTGCTTTACTAGATTTCATATCATAACTACCATGAATGAATAGAATGTGTTTTAGGTTACTATATCATGAATTATAATGCATTAATGACACAATAAGTAAAGTTTAAGTATATACACCATTTAAAATAATTTAGGTTCATAAAAGAATAGGTCTCTCCGAGAAGGATGTTTTCAGACAAAGCCCTTACAAATATCATAATGTTGAAGTTGAGATCACATAATGAATTAATTATGTGTGAAAAATGAAAATGAATATAAAAAATCATAAATACAACTTAAAATAAACAATTACAATTAAAAACATAATATTAGCATAAAATAGTCAATAAAATAGAAGTTTTACCCATTGAATGTAAATCGAGTTAAGAAAATCTTTAAATCAAGATTGAATAATCTTGTTCAGTACTTATATTTATTAATAAAAAATTTATTTTAGTTATTTATTATATTAATAACATTTTTTATGATTATTATTCATTTTATTTGTTTTATTTATCATTTCATATTCAATTACATAACCAATTTATTTGACATTGAACTTTTTAATAAAAAATGACTCATATGTGCAAAATCACATTGGTATGTTGATATGGTCAAAGTGATAATTATTTAATAATATCCTTAATTTTAATAATTAAATAATTATATATTTATACACAAATTATAAATTTAAAACCATTAATGAAATACGTTTGTAAAAAATAAACTATGTTATAATCATGGAAACGGTAGGTTGTGTGTTCACAAGAGTAACATTTCCATTTTTGAACGATCATAATATATATATGGTAAGTGTTAGTTTATAATTAAATAAATAAAAATATATAATAAATATAATATTATTAATTTTAATATTTATTACACATATCATATATGTTTTTTTGTTGAAAAAACAAATCATAAAGGATTATAAGGCGGTGTCCCGCTGTACAGATGAATAATGATATCATTTATTCAATGGACTGTAAGGTTTGAAATTTTATGATATATTTAATTTATATAATTATTAATATTTAATTAATTTTTTTTATAATCATAAAACATGTACTTATTTCCTTTAATGTAACGAATTAGTGATAGAAAATCACATCGCTTCGCAATGCTATTGACCACCATACACACGAGTGACTATATCATAATCTATAATGAATGGAATGTGAGAAGGATTATATGATATTATAATTTAATAATTATAATGATATAATAAATTCAATATATAAAATTTATATAAATTTTTATATCCATCTATGTGATGTGGGGATAGAAAACGAATTACGTCCATTGGCAAGGTGGAAGTCCACCGTACACATGATCAATGATTTTGTTTCCATTTTGAGGGAGGTTGAGAGATTTTTTGGTCATTAACTAAGAAAAATATATATTTTTTTATGGAGTATTATAAGGAAATAATATAATCATAATATATAAATATTTTCAATTGGTGTAAGAATGAATAAAACAAAAATCACGATTAAGGTCATTACCTCTTCTTCGGAAAAATTCTTTAGGTTTTCACTAAAATACATCCTAGGTTAGATTTATACTAAAAAGGATTATTGGTAGAGTTAAATTAAGTAAGTATGCTATTTGGGTATTTATTCTTTGAAAACATATATTTTTGAAGTATGGAGAGGAGTGGAGAAGGGGTGGCCTTTTATAATTGGGGGAGAACACACACTTAGAAGTTTTTAAAAGAAATCATTCCACCCATATTTTTTCCTTGTAAAAAGGTTAAAAACATTGAAAATTTTGCTAATATATAATATATAAGGTAATAATAATTCTATTAAATATTAACTAGATATGTTTTGGGTCATTTTTTCACATTATATGTTTAGTTTAACCCCTCATAAACCCTTTTTTATCATAAATATGGTAACTAATTTTGACTATTGTCAATATTTATTATGGTAAAAAATTAAATTTACCAAAATAAATAATATAAATTATTATTTTTAATAATTTGGAAGTCATATTTTCTAATTTCATTCATATAATTGGTAAATTTAAATTTAAAATTAATCCCACAAAGTTGATGAAAAAGTGGGTCTCCAAAGAGAAAATTTTGGTAAGTTGAGAATTATTTATTATAAAAATTATACATGGAATTTATTTCAATGAATGAAATAAGATTAAAAATTTATAATTTTTATAATATTACATTTAAAATAACATTAAAATAAAATGTGTACTATAAATTATTGAAGTGAAATAGAACTTTTTAATAAAAATCAGCATTTTTTTATATTCATTCGAAAATGAATCTATTCAAAACAATCCAAAAAAACACACCCTATAATAATTTTTATAGGATGATTTAAAAAAACATTATTTTGAAAAATAAATATTATAAAATTAGTAAAAATGATTTATAAATTATGTGAACGAATCATATCTAAACTAACATTAACAAAACAGGCTTTTTTTTCAGATAACCCTTTTTTTCATTCAAATGGTTCTTATTATGTTCATAATCAGTAAATAACAATTGAATTTATTTTATACACGTGTAAACCATATAATATTAATAATTTATTATAACTTATTCATATCCACCATATTTAGGGAATGATTATAATGTCCTTGTTTAAATAATAATGTTTTAAAAGTGTAATGGATTCCATTTAAATGTGATGTTATGTGCATCACAATATACTCAATAGTCTTATTTTATCTATAATAAAATAAATCACAAAAAATCAGGGTGTTATAATTAAATCCCAAAATAAATTATTAGAAAAAAATATTTTGTTAACCCTATTTTATTAATGAAACTTCCATCAATAATAAACACAATGCATTTGTGAGATTATCCTAATGTTTATATAGGACATTAAAAAATTATTAAGTCAAACGATCTATAGTTAAGTGAAAGAATATATTTATATGATTGTATGCATGTCTCTATTTGATATAGTGGGTGAAATATTGACTTGGATAAAGTTATTTCTTGAGTTTCATGAGTATTTGTTGTTAGAAAAAGTTCAATTAGAGCTCATGGAAGAGGTGTTATTATGGAGACATAAATTGTATAGGATGAATAGAACCAAAATGTTTTCAATATTTTCACTATTGTGGATTATATATCATTAATAGATATTAATGAATCCAAAAAGGCTTTATTGTAAGAAATAATGAAATAATTGTAATTTTAAAAAAAATATTAAGATGAATTCCATTTATTAGAATATAATTATGTATTCTGATATGTTTTGTTGGAGGATTTAAAATATTTGGTTGGTATTCAACTAAAACTATAAATGTGTGGTATAAGAGTGGTACCAATATGTCTCTATTGTTTATATCATGTTTTGATAAGTAAATACATTATAATTATACTTGTTATAGAAACTCTCTATGATCTTTATGTTGAACATTGGATATAAAGACCAACATTCTATGAAGGTTTCTATATAATGAAATGATAATGGGTTAGTGATACAATATAATTCCAATATTAAATGAACGATTTAGTAATATATATATGGATTAATTCAATAATCTTAAAAATAGATTTTTTTTTTGGAATGAAATTATGTTTGGTTTTCACAAGAGATCATAGGGAGAACTATAGTCATCTAAGATATTTCTTTTGATAACATGTGGTAAATTGTTAATTAGTATTATAGTTCGTTATGACTAGATTAAAATAACTATTCAATGATTTAATTATCCAAGAAACCATGGGAACATTTTCTACTAAGGTGTATATATTGGTTTAATAGACCATGTGAAGGTATATAAATTGAATTTTTTTTAAATAAATATAAAAAAATTTGAGAGATAATTGTTTCCAATGTCAAATGGAATAAATCTATCCAATAATAGATGTATAAGACAAATGAGGACATTAATATGATGATTATATCTCTATAGGATTCTATGATGAATATCTCTCATATTACAAGATATATACAACATATGATATTTTCAATACATATATTATTGTAGTCAAATACCAAATAAATCTTGGAGAACTATATTGGATGGAATTTGATATATCCAATAGTAATTGAAAAGTAAAAGGGATATATAGCTATTATTTTAAGAGAAAGTAACAATTGTCATAATGGGGATATGAAACTAGTCTTTCTATGTATCAATTGTTCATATATCATAGTTGTTCTATTAAATGATCAAGATAAGATCATTGTAGCTAGTGGCATCCATATCTATAACCACTAAGTATGTTATGACATTAAATGTGGTTAAAAATAATTATCAGTATAAAATAAAATATTACAATTCATTGAATCATATCTTGAAATTAATTTATTATCACCATATAAAATTTAATAATCATATAATAATGATACTAGAAATGCTTCAAGGAAATTGAAGATGATTAAAGTGATATATTTGGGGATATCATCTCTTTGGGAAGTTTTACTCAACGAGGTGAAGTCACAGAGTTCAGAGTAACCAAGTAAGAAAATTTGGTAGTCCATTGAATAATTTCATTACTATGTAGAATCATGATTTTATCATATGAGATATAAAAGGATGATAGCTATCATGTTGGCTCCAGTGAAAGTGGGAATGTTGAAAAATTTATTATCGTACACAAAAATTATAAAAAATAATTCTATTATAATATCATGTATAGAGAGAGATATTGATGACATTTTTATACCATAATACTGAATACAGTTTTTAATTGAATATATACGTGGTAATTTGTATATATTATTTGTTGTATCAATGGGTTATAATATATCCAAAATATAATGATAACCACTACGTATGATTAATATAATCATAAATATATGGCCTATTTTATAGATACATAAAACTAATAAGAAATGAATGAATCTTAACTATTAGGTTTTGGGGGATCATAAGTAATCATAATTATTCTTATGATTTTCATGATAGGTGATCGTGAGTATTGAAGATTATGAGGGCTGACCTATAAATAATAATACCTCTTGTAACAAGTTTCATTGGATATTCCTATATGTAAACTTGTGTTTTGGTCTATTTACTTGAATGCAGTTTCAATCTGTATAATTTGATCATGTAAATTGAAGAAAGCTGAATACCATGACATTTATGTTATGATTAGGTAATCCTAAATTGGTTTTTTCATCGGTGGTATGGTGTTATTTAAATGATCAAGACACAATTTTATGGTTTCACAAATAAAGAGATATGTTGGGAACAGTTGATTAATATGGTAGTAACATTATGAAATCAATGTCTATGGTAGAATAAGGTAAGTATATTCAGAATCATATATAAAATAATAAATAAAACAACTCAGGATTGTGACATAAGTGATGCATCCTACTTTATGTGACACAACATGACAAAGAGATTATATTAATACCAATTTATTCATATATTTATTTAATTTTTTTATTAAAACAAATCTTCTTATGGGAATTTTTGTGATTATAGATACCACTATTATTATATGGTTGCGAATCACAAAAAAAAAGAACTGGGTATAATGGTCACACATAAAGTGTATTCAGAAGCTTCCCAATTCTAATGAATTAGTGTTTAGGACAAGGTGGACAACATCATGAGGTATGGTTAATGATGCGTTTCAATTAACACTAATAAATAAATAAATTAATTATTATTTTTTATTATAATAATATGATTTGAATTTATTTATTCGTAGTATTTACACGTTATTTTGGGAATATAAAATAATATTAATCAAATGAATATTTATGTAAAGGTAAATTTAAAATTTATGGGAGGGACAAGTCAACATAACGAATCTAAATTTTATCACATAACAATTTCTGAATGTAAAAATTTTGTGAGTTAATACATATATCATTAGTGAAATAGTTAATAGGTCATACATATTTTTGAAGGCTTATTTAGACAGTTATATATGTTCATAGAACAACGTGAAATTTCCAAGAGTATTAACAAACCTATTTAAGCCCATAATAGACTAAATTCATTGGTACTATTTCTTACTCAAATTTAGGAGAATATATCTCTTATCTATCATATTCTAGGCTGAGAAGGAGTAGATCTGGGCACCCAAATCCATGTTCTTATTCATAGATCTAATTAATGATATTGTAGCAATTGTTGATACACTAAAGGCTTCATCGATCCTCTATTATTGAACAAAAAAATTCACTATTGTTACATAAATAATATTTTAGATCATGTGTGGAAAATATGAAGTGTTCTATCTGTGGTTGAATTTAGAATCTATCATTAACAATGATCAAAACATGGTATCCATCAAAATCGAATGATGTATTGTTTTGTATTTATTTTTCATTTAAATTTAATTCACCTGAGATACTAAGGTTGATTATTTGGTGGTCATTCAAAAGATATGATGTCTTGATGTTAATCACAATCTATAAATTTTAATTTTCCATTTGATTATGCATTTTTTTTGCTCCAAAGACAAACAATGTGAGAATATTTAAGATTCACATCACATTCCTCATTGTGACGATAATTCTATATCATTAAAAAATATATTAATCATAAAATTATTTATAGGGAATGGAAATATTCATTTGATCGATTTTTATGATTCATTAAATATTCATAGTTGGAAAAAAAATACCATTTTCATAAATAGTTTAATGATATTATATAAAATAAATATAATTAAAATTTAATTTGCATTAGGGATTTAATTTGAGAAATCATGTATTCTATTTAGTGATTTCTAAATTTTTTTTCAATTATGATAATGTGGTGTGATGTATTCTTTTTATTTATCATGGAAACGGTTATTTAACTAATTCATGTATTAATAAGATATATTTTAATTATAAAATTTATAAGGATACCATAAACACTTTGAAAAATAAAAAACACTTTAAGGGATGATATCAAAAGAATTACATAACATAATATTGTTATTAGATAAAGAAATAATAAATAATACTTTTTATGATATAGCTACCATATGTGGAAATATCAGAAAATATAAATATTATTCAACTTTATATATAAATACACTATTTTTATACCATCCAACAAGGTCAAATTATCTACTATGCACTCCAACTATGACTTTAAAATATATTTTTATTCTCTTTAGGAAATGAAAAAAATCTTCACATTTACTTCATGGAATGTAATGGAATTATTTTATGAGTTTTTATGGTTTTTTCAAGTACAATAATGCTAACATGAAATGAAACATATTCACCCATTTCACATAAATTAAAATGAAAAATACATATCATAAGTAATATGAGAGTGAAAAAAATTAAGAATACAATATTTATTAAACAAATATTACCCAAAAAACATCTATGAGATGAGGATTTCTATGTTATAATGACAATTAATACCTTTAGTATTTATGAATAAATAAAAGATATAATAAGTCACTATTTCATCATGATATCTCAGGGGTTGTTCAACAATGTTTGGTGTAATAATTGTATCCTCTCCTTGAAATAGTTGTTATTAAAGATCAGTAATATTTTTTAGCATACAATAAGTACATGACCAATTCATATTCTTATAACATTTAAATAATTCACACACAAAATGATTAATACATCATTGATTTGGGTTTTCACCATTCAACAACTTATAGTGGTTTTATTTTCTCTTTTCATTCAGTGTATTACCACATTAATCATAATGTTTTCATCTACATTGGCAATGTTAATGTTTCCATGATATCGATAAAAATAACATTTTCTTTAAGGAATGGTGTTTATTTATTTAATTAAAATTCATGAATACTATTTATGAGATCATAATGGAGGAATATTTTATTATATAATAATAAAAGAAATAATTATTTTTTAATGAAATTAGAGTTTGAAGCAATGTTTATTAATATTTACTATGGAAAATATGGATTACATGACTAGAATAACCATTCTATTTAGGTATAAATTTTTACCATTCCATGTTATAATATTAGATTGAATATTATATTAGAATTGTGGTGTATTGTGAAACCAAACAATCATTTTCAATCTTTGATTCCTGAAAATTTCAATTGAAGGTGAATATGATGATGAATTAATGTGAGAAAATAAATTTAAATATTAATTAAATAATTTCAAAGAGTATATAAAATAATATATATTAAAATTTGTCATTTCACTTTTATATAGACGTATATGTCGGATACAAGAATATATTTTCAATGGTAAGGATTAATACCTATTATTTTAGAAATATACAGTAACTGGAATTAATCACATGGTATAGTAGATTGGAATTAATGATCATCAAAAAATCTACTAATGGGAATCACCATTAATAGAAAATTAATTTATCATCATTATCATATAATTTATTTATAAACATCATTAATTTTAAATAAAACAATATATTATAATAATATATTATAAAACATAACAATTTTTAGTGGTATTGGAAACATATTTTATCATATATTGACATATATAAATATTATCAATTAAGATAGGATTATTTATGTAAAATTATCTTATCAATTAAATAACATAAAAATATTATATATGTAGATGGAAAACACCATTCCCATATTAATTCTTTTGATCTATCTCAAATCAATTCGTTTGGGAACATAATATAATAAGGTTTCCTTTCTATATTTCAATCAAAATTTCATTGTGAAATAACTATTCTCCTTCATATATTAAATAAGGTAATGTTATTATAAAGGCCTTAAATTTGTACATTCAATATTTTTTATTTTTTATACAATTTTAGGATTTGTCTATACATTTTAAGGATTAATTAATAGATCAAAAGTTCCAGAGGTAATTTTTGTTGAAGAATTATTGGGATAAATTGTAGGGGAAAATAATTCTATTGAATGTATAGGGGGTCCACGAGTGTTCTTATGGGATAGAAAATGAATTTCCCTAGAATTTACTAACACTAGAATACTTATTGCAGTCCACATAATTTTTTATATAATGGAATGAGTAACTTTACAAACATTAACACACATTCACCATTCATTAAAAAAATGTTACAATATCCTTACCACCTCATGCTTTCACGTGAAACAAATTATTAATTCATTCTAGGTAAAAAATAGATAATGAAAAATCATAAAATAATTTATCACAAAAAACATCAATACCTTAGATCCTCTAGGCGATGTCCATTATCTTTTCGGTAATGTGATGACTACAAAATTACAATCCAATGAACTCCTTTTATAGTGAATTATTTATCATATATCTCAATATATCTACCAGAAAATTCCAAATAATTATATATAACATCATCATTTAGTAGCTATCAACAACCAGACAAAATAGTCGTAAAATTTCATCTAGGGTCCACCACAAATCACCACATAAATATAGATGTTCAAGGTTTCTTATTATAAACATCATGCCATTAAATTTATTATTTTATGTAGTCTCAAACTATATCAATGACTAGTCTACACACTATATCATTCATTACACACAGGGTGAAATAATTATAAGTCTATATGTAACCCAAAAAAACAATTTAAGAGGCACGAATAATAGAGGATTTACTAGGTTGAACCCAAAGTCTGGTTACAGCAATGAGTTGTTTCCTTGTGATTGGAATCTAAGAGTAATTCCACATGTGAATTTGATGGAATTAAATTTAAAATAACAAATTTTCTTATCTTGAAGTTGATTAAGAATGCTTTGGGATCAATTTTAGGGATCAAATTCAAAGGGTATTCCTAATGATAGCTTCATAAAGTCTTATTTATTTGGATAAGTTTTTTTAGATTCTCTAATTCGTTTTGTTCAAAACAATTATATTTACCTCGAATAAAACCCACTCATGGTTCTATAGGTTTTTGTTGATATATGTTCATTTTTAACATCATTTAATGCATAGAAAAATAAATTATATGACCTAATTGGATTTTAAAATTTGTCCATGTTCCTGTATTTAAATTTTTTTTTACTGGGATCAGAAAACAGGAATGTAAAAAATGTTATTTATTTACCCAATTACCTATAATTAAATTACCCAATTTTTTTTAAGGATTCTTAATGTTTTTTTAACCCTACTCTCAACACCTGACCATAGGTGGATTAACCGTGCATGGAAGACAAAAATATAGACAATAGAAATAGAGGCATAGTTATTGGAATGTTTATTAATTAAGAAATGATCAAATCAACAAATATATATTAAACCACGTACTTTTTCAAATAATAATAACACTCTATGAAATTATAATTGAAATAATTAATCGGTTTAAAGGAATAATAGGAATATGGATAATTCATTGGAAGGAAAAAATGGTTTATTTTTTTTAAAACAAAATTAAATGATAGAGAATTTGTTAAAAGATTAGAAAATATGAAAATTTAAAAAATTAGAGGTGAATGTAAAATACATAGGTTGGATAAACTCATGAAATTAATGGTTTTCTCATTATGTGTCATCATAGACATATTATTTTTCAAAACATTCATGTCCTGAGTTTGGAATTTCCATTGTGAATGGGAGTTTTATGTATTCTTCTTTCCGTATCCCCCAACATTCATATATCAAGTTGAATTTGTGGGATCCTTTAGAAGGATTACTAGAGACTAGGGTTAATACTTTTAGGCCATGAGGGTATTTTATTACATTATTTTTCTTACCCAAAGGATTCACTACATTTACTTGATTCAGGACTTGTTCATTGTCTTTCTAGAGTCCTATCTTCAAAGAATAAGTGTCAATTTATTTTTTTACATCCTAAAAATTATACATATGTAAAATTCATGGCATGTATTGATTTCACAGCTCGGTTTTTATCCAGATAGGTTATATTCTCTAGGAATACAAATAATAAGTCCCATTAAATGTATGATTTGTCTTTAATTTTGACAATTTATATCTACACACCATTTTCAAAGTGATTTTCATTTTCCTATAAAATTAAATAAAATATCAAAGTATCATAGTATAAAACATGTATAAAAATAAATAATTTGGTTCAAAAATATATATATGAATAAAAATCATCATATTCTCGCACACTTGAATAATTGTTTTTCCTCAAGAAAAATATTCCCAATCAGAATATCAAAGGAGGTATTTTTTTAATAAGAAAACAATAATTTCAACAATGAAAATGAAACCATGTGTTCGAGAAAATGAGTTCGTCCTCCAAAATCATCACTTTAAAGAAAATAATTCTTAACTCATGGCCATGTTCTGCATTCAAATAACATATTTCTTCAATTAAAAATTTTAAATATTTCCATCGATAACTATGCCTATATTGTAATTTACAACACCGTGAATTTTATCTCATCAATATATGTAAAATTGAATCATAGTTATGATCAGACCTTGAAAACCTGATCCTAAACATATGTTTAAATTAGATTTTACTTATTCATCTCATAAATCAAAAAACCCAACAATCCATGAGGGGTTTTTATTATTATTGAAAATAAATTTCGGTTGAGGGTTGGTTGGTATATGATAAAAATAAATCTAAAAATGAGGATAAACTCTATATCATCATGCTTGACTATCAAGAATAGTGTAATTAATATCCTCTTCAAGAAATTATTGAATCAATATTTCCCAATTCATTAAGAATGCCCATGAAAATGGAATAAAACTATAATAAAAGAACCTTATTTATTTATTTAGAAGATATGTATAACAAATAATAACATATATCACCTAACCATGATTGATATTTCATGAGATTAATAAGTTTTATAAATTGTTATTTTGGACCTTATTAATGAAGAAAACATTATTTTATTTTATTTTTGTTTTTTTTTTAGCAACAGGATAATCCTAACAGTCTATCAAAAGTAACTGTGGACCACATCACATAGACTAGGTGAAAATTACACCACACATATCCTTTGTAACACGCATCACATGCCCAGTATAAAAATTTCACCAACATTTTTAAATGGAAGTAAAAAAATACCAAATATAATGATATGAATGAATAATATGGCATAAACCACTACTCAATCAGAATAAGTTCATTCATTGGAACTACAAGAAATATCGGGATAATGTACATGTGGGTATCATGGAAAATGGTCAAAATCAATTGAATAACCTCAATCAGTTCAAAATTTCACTTCTTCAGTCATATCCTCTATAATATACCAAGGAAACTTCTTATAGGTTTACATGTACCAAATACCTCTCAATATATATAAATTGAATATAATTGAAAAAATTATGTTTATAATCTTCTTAACAATGTGAATTAATATAAAAAGGGAATTATCCTATGACATATTAACAAATAATAATAAAATTAATTAAAAATTTATGGAATTTAGAATCAGAATTAAAAAACATGACTCAATAATCTTTGTAATACTATATATTGGAAAAAATTATGTATTTTAATAATTAATATATAAAATTTCCCTTTTATTTATGTGGGTGAAATGAGATTTTTTTTAAAGAATGTTTTGAAATAAAAATATCGCATATACAAATGAGAAAAAAAATTAAAAAATGTAAACTAAATAAAGAATAAGAATGTCTCCCAAAAACATAAAAACAATATTGTGTCCATGCCATTTTTTATAGGAAATATAGGAGAGATAGAAATGAATTTTCCTAAATAATTATTATAACAGAAATTGAAATAGTGTAGGTAATTGAGATCTCCCTAAAGTGAATGTAATTCGAATGGGGGGGAATGTTGGTAGATGATGGGAAGTAGGACTACCTACAAAAACATTGGAGGAAATTGTCGACCAACATTGGATAAAATATTAGTTCACAATATACAATGAAAATAAAAGGGAAAAATGGAAAGTTTCACATAGGATTTAAAATTAATTTCGTCCCATATAAATGCATAGAACATAGTACAATGATAAACCTAATCAAAATAACCAGAAAACACGACTTCATTGAAAATATAATAAACTAAATAGGCAGAAATATGATTCAAAATAATGGAAAATGAGTTTACTCTCCTAAGGCACTAATATTGATATCATTTAATCGATAGATAGACATAGACCAGTTATAGAAGTCTGTTGGATTAGTAGTCCTCATACTATTTCTGGAACCAGAGTTAGATAATTCCATCTACAATGATTTCTTTAAAGGATTAACCATTTTAAAATTGGATAGACCAAACCACTGGTGTGTAAAAAAACAGTCAAGAATGTTTCATAGGAATCTATTGAAGTGGTACATTATGAAAATTAATATATGGGGAAACCTATTAAGGGAGGCCAATTTGCATCCTAGATAGTGTGTTAAAAGTAATATAATAAGTATAATGACATGAAACATCACAACTATATGTTATATGGATAGAGAATGAGAATGAAAAATTTCATTAAGGAGAAAGTGTATTCCTTACATTACATGCACTAAAAAAATACATAATAGGTGTGTGGAATTCATTAATAAAAAGATACCCATGAGGTGTAAAATAAGGGTACACTGGGGAATAATCCATATAGATCAAGAATACACTAAGAAGCATGAGTAGTCTTCTCCCTGGTGATGGGTGGATAAATCTCTCTTTAAATATATAAATCATTGAGTTTTGAATTAGTGGGTGGATCAATCACTAGATCTGGTGCCATGTTGATGGAAATAGGTTTGGTCATTAAAGGTGATACTAGGTCTGTTTTTGGAGGAGGCGAGGTGTCGATCAAGATGTATGTCCTGTGTCTGGTAGCTAGATTTTATGAATGGAACCATAAATTACGTCCTAATAGAAGAGAACATTTCCTATGAAGTATACACTACTAAAATGTAGTTTCGAGTTGAATGGTTGATAATATCCAGTGGGAGCTTGATGGAGGGAACTATGCATACAATGGTGGATGGTATTGGTATAAAGTTATAAGTTTTCTCAAAAATAGATGTTGGTGAGTGGGTAGTAAGGGTGGTAGACAGAGGAGGAGGGAAAATGATAGATGTAAATACTAGAGTGTCCATGAATAAGATCTCTAGATGCTAACAAAATGAACACATTTTCTCCAGAATGTTATTATAGCATCCCACTCCAAATGTCACTCCATTCTTCCTTGAGGTGGTTGGACAAAATCCCTCAAGAGAATATCCTCATATTTTAAAGGCATCAGAATAGAATTGAGGAAGGTTTTTTTGATCATGAGAATAATATAACCTCATTGACTAGAGTAAATAAAAAATATTGATATATTTAATAAATAGAATAAGAAAATATAGTATCCATATAGTAGTGTAATAAAAAAATCAATATACATAATAAAAAAGACATTGAATAAGCTGTATAAATAAATGTAGAATTTGATGAGGATAGTATGTCATGTATTATAAAAAAATAACAAGCTAGGGAAGGGGATTTATTCATATAAAACATTGTATCAAATAAATAAAAAGTGACAAAAACTATTAAATCTATCATCTGGAGAAAAGGGTTGGTCTTCTTCACCCAACTACATCCCAAAAAGGTAAATCAAGGTTAAAATAAGGATACTCCCTTTATCTATACATAAAATCATAAAGTCTACTCAGGTACCAAAGGCACCTGAGAAAAGCGTGATATACAATCATAGTATGCAAGAACCAATGGTGTAATGGAAATACCATTTCATTCCATAATAATCAATACATGGTGTTCCATAATTAATTTAAATGATATAACGAATAAATAAATAAATTCATTGGATTGGTCTTTAGTTTGAGTCCCATCCATTAAATAAGCTTCAACCAAATCCAGTGTGGCTAATAAGGTAGATCCTACAAAGGTAGGGTGACAGGTATCATGGGAAAGAGTGTGTAAATTCCCCAATCATGTTCTTGGGTTTGGAGGATATTTCCCCATTCCTTTATAAAAAATGGATAAAATATCTTTTTTAATATTTTTATTTTCCCTTTTAGTTTTATTTTAAAACCACATATAAAACAATGTGAGAGACCTTGAACCCATCCATGACAACCAATGAATTATTTCCTAGTTTCAATAAAGCGGATCATCACACAAATAATGAAAATGATCCCATACATGGTAACCTAAGGAAGAAGTCCCATGTCTCACTCCAAGCATGGTGAAAATTCAATTACTATCCCTTGAGTTTCTACATGGTATCGCACATAGGGGTCCAAGTTTCCCATGTTTCATGGTTCAACCTAACATTCCCTAGATCCCATCCAATGGGTATCCACTAGGGAACTAACATCACCCTTCTTGAGGTAAATATATATAACAATCTACGAACACATCCCAAAAATAACTATTGGTTCTCCCAACATGGTTACTAAGCATTAACATAACTAACACATTGTAACGACAGTCCATCAAAGGGGTATTAAAGTTGGTACCCCTTGCTTTAACATCCATTCTAAAGTTAATTCATCAGATAAACATTTCCTAGTTACCAATATTAAAATAAAGGAAATCAAATTTAATTCAATCAACTAGACCATATTAGTTATATTTTTTATGGAATGTCACTTGTAATTTTATATTTATGTTATATAGCATAAGGTTTCAAGGACTAAAGCAATGTCCATTTCATGTTAGGCCGGAGGTATAATACTAACAGAACTAGGACAAATTCATTTAACCAATCCATCCATACATGGTGTGAATAAAGGGCTTGTCACTAGTTTTCACATTGTTAGTAATTAAAAACATATACCAAGGTATTAATATTGGGTATGACCCCTCAAAAACATTTAATAAGCCAAGGATAAAATTCATTCATGAATTATAAGTATAGCTCACCCATTTGGGTGGGATGTCTCAGGTTGTTCAACATATTGTGTTGGTTCTCCACATACTGGGGTCGCCAATGTCTAGGTAAGACATTTTTTTATAGGTAATTTGATAATGTTGGGGTGAAACCGAAAATAAACATCTCACAATACAATTAAAGTATTTAAAAAATGAGATGAAATGAGCTGAAAAGTCCATGAACACCTACCACAGGCCCCTAGATATTTCCTCATCCTGTGTCAACCATTAATTCAACCTATATTGTATGAAAGTGAGAATACCATCAAACACCTCTAAAATAGGAAAAAATCAATTGTACGAAAATAACACAATAGATAAAGGAGAAATTTTTAAATAGAGTGATATTGAAGGGGAACCTCACTACAACTATTTTGATACTTACGATAGTGACAGAAGTGGGTGAGAGGCAGAGGCTCCACCATGATTCAAAGTTTGATGAGAGAAGTGGGTTTATATGAGAGGAGTAGCTACAACTACTATATAATAAGAAGATGAAGAGTGGAATTGTATTAAAACATATAAGCGGTATAAATATAATTTCATCCATTTTTTACACTGTGCATTGTTTGGCCACCTAGTTTGGCCGAATTTTTCACTAATCATGCACATTTCAGTACTAAATAGGTGCGTCCCGCATGATTTTTTACATTATTTGACTAATTGTGTGAAAATAGTTCCCAATGAATCTGTCCCGTAATTTTAGCTGACCACACAACTATGTGACTTGGGCAAAATTGTTTTAGTATAACCATATGCCCCTTGCTATTTTCTCCATTTTGTGTCTCTTGGCTCTGAATGGTCCCCTGACGAACCTAGGACATCCTTTAAATAATTAGGCATTATATTTTGAGATGTTTAAATGAATTAGAACAAAAATGTAATAGTATGTACCTTATAGAAAATTTGGGATGTTATAACCTCACCTCATTAAGACAATTCCTAACTAAGTTTCCCTTTGAAGGGTAGTAGAATGTTATTTGAGAAGAGATCTAAACAATGAGCACATACATCAGCCACCTGATCCTATGTCTCACTTGGTATGTGTCTATTCTTCCATAGTACTAATCCCCTAAGAAATGGACTACCTCATATAATGTTAATGTTTCAAAAAATGATACATATCAAACATTCCTCAAAGGATGCATCCTCAACCTTATCGATAGTGTCAGGGTCAGAAGAATGAGATTTGTGAGTATTTTACTATCAAATATATGAGACATATAAGAAATAATGCATCGAAGGATAACTCTGACGTCGCTCCAAATGATTTTTCTATAGGCCCAACTCACTCCACTATCTCGAAAGTCTTGACATATTACAGTGATAACAACCCATGTATCCTGATGCATCTATGACCCAACATGGGCGATGCATGTAGAAATTCTTGATGTCCCACCATGGACTCAAGAGGTTTACAGTGAAAATTAGTATCTGAATTATTTCATGATTGATATTTACCCATACTCTTATGAATCATCTCGATATTCTATGAAGTATCCTAAACAATATGAAGACCCAATTGAGCTGCCTCACCTAACTCAAGGCATCATAGAGGTGAACAACACAGTCAACCATAGGAAGACTTGTATGGATACATTTGAATTTTATCCTGAATTCTATTATTATAGTAAGACCCTACCAGAGTATTTTTATTCTCTTAGGAACCACAAAATTCAATGATGCATGCTTTTAACATATCCTCTAACACCCATATGATCTCCTATGACTACCTATCGGTCCAAGGGTGATATAAATTACTCAAAAGAACATGTAAAAACAGTTCCTTCTAAAACCCTTTGCAAAACCATGATATAAAGAAATAATAACATTATATTATGATGGAATGAGGTACACCATGAATTCTCACTATCTCCCACATATATAGCCTTCCAATATCATCAAAAAGAAAGGCCTCCTTGATTGGATGGAATTGCTATAATTTGTTCAACCAATTGATGATAACTTATACTACATCACTCCCTCAAGGGGATCATTGCAAGTTTATAATTAAATCCATTGTGACATCATTCCATTTCCACTAAGTAATTGATAGAGTTCGTTGAAGTCCAGTAGGTTTCTGGTTCTCTGCCTTCACCAACTGATATATGGAGCATCAATTTATGATACCTATTACCATCCTCTTCGTATCTGGCCACTAGTACTAATGAAACATGTATAAATACATCTTTGTAATCCCAAGATGAACTACCCAAATAGAATCATGGGATTCCCTCATTATTTTCCCCCATATATCTAATGTAACTCATACATGACCATAGAAGCGTAAGGTCTCACTACTATAATCAAACCAACAAGGAGTTGGTTTATCTCTTGTTATTCCTTCCCTCAAAACAAGGCCCTCCAAATATGATATCTACATAATAAAAACCCATTCTTGATGATAATATGTCACTACTGGAGCTAATAGAACTGGATACCCCGATTAATGATACACCACACGATTCATTTTAGAGAACAAATCCATCAATTGTCACTCAATACAAGCCTTTGTGATGGACTGAATCTATTTCATCTCGCTCAAGGTGTAACATACATGATTTCCATTATTAGAAGTGTATGACGGATCAAATTGATAGAACTATATATATTTGATTGACTTGTGATTCCTTAAATTAAAGTCTCACTTTTTGAAGATGCATTTAGGGATTTTATGGTCTGTGTAAATGATTAATAGTCACCTATGAAGCAGTTCCTCCAACAAAGGAGAGTAATGAACACATATGCATGCTCAAGGTCGTGAATGGGATAGATATTCTCATGAGGCCTCATCGGGAGGGATCCATATACTATGACATGATCATCGTATATCAACAGTATACAATATCCAATTCTCGAAGCATGAAAATAAACCATATAGATTCTTTCCAAATAAGATAGAATCAGAATTAGAGCTAATTTGTGTAATCCATTTAACTCCTGAAAAGTTTTTTCATTGGTTTCAATTTACTTGAACTTCAAAGTATTATTGGTCAAGCCCGTAAATATCACCACAAGGTGTGAGAAGTGTAGAATGAATTACCTGTAATAGTCATCTAGTCATAAGAAGCTATGTATGTCAAATACATTCTATGGATGATCTTATTAAATTATAGAACTTACCTTATATATGTCAACTAATACTCTGGACTCATATATTATATGAACCAATAAGTGAAACTTTCTAAAAAAAGTGAAATTTACCATGATTTTCATACCGCTGATTCTCTCTCAGTGTACGTAGCACGATCTCGCAATGATTATCATGGTCATGTGTGGAGCACGAGTACACTAATATATGTTCAATGAAGAGCACCATTAAGGATTCATTGTATGGGTGGAAAAAATAATTCATCAGATCCAATAAAACTGTTGATTCATTCATCAATCCAAAAAAGATAACTATATACTCGTTCAAGCCATACATTCTCTGGAATGTTTCACATGGTATGTCGGATGGCCTAACATGAACTTGATGGTATCCTGACCTCAAATCTATATTAGGAAAAACTATTTCTCCTCAGATATGTTTGAAGAAGTTCTCTATCTGAGGCAAAAGATAATGGTTATTCACAATTAGATTATACAAATTATAATAATAAATGCATAATCTCAAGGTACCATCTGCTTTCTTGGTGAAAAGGATGGTTGAACCACATCACAATATGACATGTCTAATAAAACCTATAGCCTCTATACATTCAAGTTTCTTCTTTAGTTCTTGTTACTCTATAGGTGACATCTAATACAAGGGAAAATCAATGGTTTCAAACATAGCACAAGATCTATAGTGAACTCAATATCTATATTAGGTGGTCATCTAGAGAAATCATTAGGGAATACACCCCTATATGAATCCACAATAGGATGGAATTCTGAAAACTACATACCCTGATCACTTATAAAGGGATTGGCTATCTGTGTTGTCACACTTCCCAGCCCAGTTTTCTTGAGTTCAGATCGATTATATTGAAGATCCAATTCTCTCGTATGGATACGCATACATTATGGGGGTTATATGAGTATCACTCGACAAGGATTGAAATCCACATGGGCTCAACATGTGACAAGCATGTCCATACTAATAATGACAACAAAATCAGTCATATCGATCACGTCAAAACACTATAGAAAACGGTTACCACCTATCTCTAGGGGAACAGTTTTCACTGATGTGCACCAAATTCTCAAACACCCAAATGGGGTGTTAAGGTTCATAACACCAACAGAGTCCATGATTACAAAACCTAGACTTCAAATAGTTTCGGTAAATAGAAAAGGGTGTGATGAAATTGTATCGAATAAGGGAGATACTAAAGTAGATGCTTCCAAAATTGTACCTCTATCTATATATGTCCTTAGATTATTATCATTTGTTTTATGATAAAAAACATTGATATTGACTGATCCACCACCCAATAAAGATACTTATATACCCTATGAAGGTCTACTCTTCTGATGATGGAAATATGAATCCTAAATTCCTTGACCATGACCACATATTCAGCATGAACTTCCTAAAGAAGATCATATTCCTATGTGACGAGGTGTCACTGAACCAAAATGTGAGAGTGGTCTGGGCACAAAACCCTATTCCCTCAGTACGGTAGTAAACGATGGGAAAATACAATGGAGGTGACCCATCCTCTCATGTAGACCACACTCAATTGTGTTTCTCATATACTGGGTCTTTTTGTGACCTAGCCTACTACACTGGAGACACACTACCAGGCTGTCAGTGCATGATACCAGGTTGGTACTATGGGGACATGTATCCTCAAAGTATCACTTCTTTACACTAGTTATCCCACTACTAATATCTCTGGAGTCTTAACTTCCATGTGTGAAATCACCTGAGTTGCTCAGATTCTATTCAGTTAGAAAGGCGTTGTTCATGATTTTTGAAATAGTGGTTAGCCAAAAGACAATCACCTTTGAGGAGATCACATATTCAACTGTATCATTAAAACATATCTTGGTAGTTTGATCATCAACAATCATGTTCATAGTGAAATGATTATACTCACTGAAGTAAACTGAATATTACATCACTAACATGTCAACATTCTCAAGGTACATGATTTCGCAAATTTGATATATTCTGAAGGTTTGAGGATAGAAATAGATGAAGATGAAAACCAAGAAATCTAACCACACCATGCTCTGGTGCAACAAGATGAAGACCAAATTCCCCACCAATGCTTAGTGGAGTCATATAATATATAGTTCACAAGATTTATCGTCCTCTTTTGAGGAATATCAATGATATCCATGATAGAAACCATAGCCTCTAGATAAAAATTTGTTTCTAGAATTCCACCATCCCCTCGGAAGGTTGGATGCTGCTGCTGCTATAATTCCCTGGGTAGTTCTACCACATAAAGAACCAGATTAGGAACTCCTTGCACTAACAGCATGAAACAAATAATTCTATATAAGAACATTGCAAAAATACGCAATGGAATATCTATTGGAGGAGGTGCCTTAATTGGTGTTGTAGGAGGTATCACAGGTGGATCGGGAACTCCACTTTCCTGGAATAGGACACCATGTAACCATGGTGGAATATTAGTTTAATTTCAAAGTTCTTACCATATAAAATGACAATAATATATTGGGAATGTTTTAATATAGGACAAGAAAAATATAATCTACTAATAAAGAACACCCCTCTGCCAGCTCTAGGTTCCAGGTCTAGGAATTCAGAATGATCATTAGATGAAATCATAAAAGACATGGCCTATTACCCATAGCGTAGTTGGAACACGGTAAAGGTCTTAGGTATAGGGTAACCATTTCCATTGAGGAGACATACTCATTTTAACTCTTCCAGCTTCCTTATTTTTAAATTGTTCATTATATATACGATCCAGTTAATTGCATCACCAATTCCAATTAATAAGAAACCATATACCTTATAAATTGAATTTTGAATTTCATCTAATTGAATCATAACCATCACTCCATAAAACATGGTCTAACATGTTCTTGTGGAATTTGATTGAGTGAACTTCCCTTTGAACTCACTAATCAATATGATAATGTGGCGTTATTGGTCCGAATATCAAATCATGCATTCATTGAAGGGATTAAAAAATTGTAAAGCTATAATCAAGGTACTAATTGAAATCACAATCAATAAAGTCAATAAACATAGAAGGTGGATATTTCATGGAATAATGCCTGGCCTTTAAATCCTATTATTACTAGTATGATGCATTATTATAAGATCCCATCATGTCATTGGTCCTAAAAAAACCTAATCAAATAAAATTTCTATTAACAATAAAATAAGTAAATTGAGTCACCCAATGGTGAAATCCAATGAAACCATAATAAGAACAAGAAAAAACATCACTTACCCATTCTAGGTAATTTCAATTTCCCCTGTACATGGGTTAGATACCCCGAGAAAAAATTTCTTAACAAAATTACCATATCCTAATATCCTTTCTACTCTCAAATAGTAAGAAAAAAAATGTAAAATTATCTGATACCACATTATGTGTCCATCCATGGATGCCACTCCATAATACCCCAATACTATTTGGCACAAGACATCAAGTTCATCTCTCCCGATGTTAGAGGCTTCCATATAGTAGTGAGGGACTTAGGATAGTCCATAGAGGGTCTATGTAATCCTTTATTAGAGTAAAGGACACAATTATATATATATTTATATATAATAAATAGATTGGAATTATGTAGTATCTATATAATAACATAATCCAATAAATCATAAACATGCATGTTAAATAAAAAAAGTGTTGAAGTTCAATAAAAAATTGTAGAATTTGATGATTAGAATATGTCATGTGTCATACCGAAATAAAAAGTATGGGAATGGGATACACGAATATACAACATGATATCAGATAAAAAATGGTCAAAAACTAATACAGCTTTCATCCCATGCATAAGATCAGTCTTCTGCACCCATCTCAATCCTAGAAAGGTAAATCATGAATTGTAATTAGACTTTTTTCTTTTATCTATACTTTCTATCATAATTTCTACTTGTGTACCAATGGTGGATGAGGAGGGTATGAGACAAAATCATAGTAGAATGAAAACCATGATGTCAAGGCCTCTCTATTTTCTAAAATAATAAACAATAAATAGTGACCGATAATTAATTTAAATGAAATATAAAATATATAAAAGAATTCATCAGGATATGCTCTATTAAGAGACCCATCCACTAAAAATTATTTGTTTTAAATTAGTGTGTCTGAGATAAAAGACCCTACAATGGTAAGGTGAGATATATGAAGTTATAGAGGGTATAATGCACCCATGATTATGCATGGGAACGATGGACATGTCCCTATATATTATAAAAAATGTATAAATTATCATTTTTATAGTTCATTTTCCTTTTTTAGTTTTATTTGTATATAAATTATAAAATAAAGAGATATGACCAAAGCATGTCCTTGTCAATTTGAGAATACATTTTAAGTATCACTTGAGTAGATCATCATTCTACTAATGAAAATGATACCATATATGGGTAACCATGGAAGAAGTCCCATTTCTCACTCCAAGCAAGGTGAATATTCAAATACTAGCATCTTATTCCATACCTGGTATCACACATAGGGGTTCGATTCTCTATCTAGGAATGGTTCAACCAATGGTGCCTTATATCTCGTCGTATGGACACTTCATATGAAACTGGAATAACTTGAATTGATGTAAATATATATAATACTTGGTGAACCCATCCTAGGCATAGATGGTGTTTCTCGGGTCCTATTTACTAATCTTTTACAAAACTGGCACAGTAAAGTGAGAGTCCATCCAAGGGGTCATTATATCAGAACCCCTTCTTTACCCTCAGGTCTAACACTAAATAATAAAACCATATTTTTATATGTAATAAGGTTAAAATAATGTCCATAACTTTTAATTCCCATGATTATATCTTATTCACCATGTTGGTTTGGGTATGTCATTCGGTATTTTCCATTTACGTCATATGGAATAAGGTGTCATGGTCAACACCAATGTCCTGTTCAACTTAGTCATGAGGTATAAAGATTTAAGCACTAGGCTTAATTCATTTAACCCATCCATCCATTAGTGTCATGGAGCAGCAGATAGTAAATAGTCTCATCACCATTAGAAATTCAAAACATATCTCATGGAAATAAAATTAAGAGAGACCCCTAAGAAATATTTAACAAGCTATGTAAGAATGTAATTCATTCATTATAGGTATTACTCACCATTATGTGTGGCATGTCTCAAGCCTATAAACCTATGTGTATGGTTTACCAAATACTAGGATCCCCAATTTCTTGGAAAGACATTTAATTTCATTTAATTTTAAAATATAGGGACAAACCATAAATCCAGGGCTCTTATAACAGTGACACTATTTATGAAATGCAATGAAATGATAGGAAAAGACCATGAGAACCTTCTTTATCAAGATATAGCTTTCATACACTAGTTTTAACCTTTTTTAAAAGTCCCCCAACCAAAAGGACAGTGTATTTACTTATAAAAAGAAATTACTAGATTCTAATGTGTGGGAACATATCACAATCATTATCATAATAGGGGGTCACATCAATCGGGATCTCATCTGACCAGTTGATAATCACCCAAAATCAATTATTAGAATCTCTATATGACACTATGATCGTCTCCCAAAATATGTGTGTTACAATGACTTTGAGACCCATATGTGAGTTCATGTGTTGGATCCATTTTGATGCAGGCCACCATGAGATATAAAAAAACCATTTATAATATCATACACATGTGTAGAAGAATAACATTCCAACCAAGGATTATTCAAAAATTTAATTTTAGAAAAATTGATAACATGGATGATCCTAAGAATCTCCACTTTAAGGGAGGAAGTCAGACCACAAGAATAATAAATGCATCATAGGATAGCATCCCTGCGATTCTAAAAAACAACACCACACCCTGCAGGTCCTGGGTTCTATTTAAAGCCACTTTTGATGTTTCCTTTTATCCAATTATTAAATAGAGGGAACCAAAACACCACCAAGGTAGCCAGGATAGGCTTAAAATTCCTCGAAACATTCATATTTCTCAGAATGATGAACTCTTAGACAACATTAGCGTAGAATACCATACTAACTATGGTTGATTCTATAATTTCAGTAAAAACATGTTGCATAATAATCCTAAAGAAGGATGATTTTCAGTTATAAATGATTTGATTACATAATCCAGAAATAGAGTAAAATAATTCCACAATGGAAACACTAAAAATGAATTGAACCTGGGTAGAAAAGGGCTAGAGAGAGCCGTATTGAAAAATTTTCCAAAAACCGTAGGTCTAAAGTCCATGCTAACCAAATGAAAAAACAACCTCATTAGAGATAGTAGAAGCAGTTGCATTGCTATGGAAGATAAGTTATGTATCCTCCCAATGCTGATGAATGATTTCACTCATGGAGTAGAGGGAAAATACAAATCTATGAAGAATAAAAAATGTGGGTACTATGTTATTAGAAACCATCTAGATAATAGATAAGAGAGAGGGTCTTATCCATGCCTTATTGAAACATGAGATCCAATTGAATTTATGATTTGGGGTCTGAGAGACATGCTCGTAGAAAAGCATACTACTAAGAACACCAGTTCTGGACAATTCAAAGAATAGAATATCATGACATGTGACAAAAACATAGTTTTCAACAACGGACTAAATATCATCTGGAAGATTAGAGCAGGGACCGTTCATAAAATCTATGATAGAGATATGCGAATCCTCACTCAAAATAGGTTGCTAAAAAATCACTGATAGAAAAGGAAACTCAATTATTAAACCAAAACATAAGGTCAGAACCCAAGAACACAATACATCTTGTTCTTGTCTTGTTATTCTAAAAATAATATTCAATCACAGAACAAATAGAGGTGGTCAGATATGTGTCACATTCTAGCTTTAGTTTATCATAGAAATTCATCTTTAGAAAACCCAAGGATTCAGAACTAATATGGATGATACTCCAGGTGAGTTTGGCTTGAAGAGATTCAATAAATAGTCTAATGTTGTTAATATCCATGCCCCCATATGATAAGGTCTTACATAATTCATTATATGAAATAGTAACAAGATTCAGTTCCTGTATATTACCACTCCAAGTGATGTTCTTTAGATACAAATTTATTCTATTAATGACACCATTCAGAAATTATTAAACCATGAAGGAATAAACCAATTGAGAGATAGTCACCACCATCACTAGACTAATAATAACATCTATAGATATGTTATTTCACTTCCAAGATGAAAGATTCCGAGTAACATTGTCAACACAATCATGAAAATAAACTGCTCTTGGTCTCCCACAAAACAGCATAACACCAAGATAATTTAAGGGAATATACCTCTCTCTGATTACCGACTAAGAAATAGTGAATTTTTTCCTAGAAGTAGTAATTATCTTCCCAAA
Source organism: Viscum album (assembly GCA_963277665.1). Classification (NCBI taxonomy): domain Eukaryota; kingdom Viridiplantae; phylum Streptophyta; class Magnoliopsida; order Santalales; family Viscaceae; genus Viscum; species Viscum album. The sequence goes on from OY728155.1 coordinate 883,091,907, forward strand.
GAAGATTAATGATTTTTCAAAAATAAAAATATTCCATTAAATTCATTCATTTTGATACTATATTTTCATTAGGACTATAATATTCTTTTTACCTCCTGCAAGAAAATGATGATATGTACTACATAAAAAAGATGGGTTGGGGCAGTGTGATACCTGCTTGCTTGAATCATCTTATTGCATCCTTGTTCCACCATGTGTGTGATGTGCCTGTAGAGATAATCCTCAACAATAGAAAATTACATATTTGAAAGGGGACTTCCTTTTGGGACACCTCTAGAAGATGTGAATTCAATTTTAAGGGAACTATTTAAATGCAATGAGACCTGGGAAAATATGAAGAGAGAGGAAACCGAATTAATAGAAGTACTATTAAATCTAAAGGCCACCTTCACATTAAATAATAATCTCTAATAAATATTATCAAAATATTTTTTGGTGTCTATATTTAACACCACATGTCCACCCCTTGAAGGTTTCTTGGGAATATTGATACATTCAAAGGATGAACAAATGCATTCTTTTATAGATATCTCTTTTATAAAACCAATATATTTCAATGAAACAGTGATAGATGTAATACTTGAGATACTATTAGCTATAATATTTCTAAAAACCTTATAAATAGTGTTGAATATGGAAATGGGATGGGAAAAATGAATTTTACAAGTGGTCTCCACATTGGAAATCAAGGTGATTAAATGACCTCTAAGCCCTTGAGGGAGTTTTCCACAAGTGAAGAAAATAGAGACTAATATGTAGATGTCTGTCTTCATTTCATTCCAATATTTCTGATAAAATATGTGTTTGAAACCAACCAGACTATGTGAATTGCTAAGATTGAGGTTAAAAACAACATATTTTATCTTAAAATCAAGAGTAATACTAGTGAAGAAATATTTTCCTTAAAAGTGAACAATGAAAGTATTATCTCATACATAAGAGATCTATCCAAACCAGGACAATTAAAAATTCATTACAACAAAATATCAAAATGGAGGAAGGGAAATGTTTTTACATTAAGTCAAGAGGAATGAGGATCTCACTACAAATGTTCTGATGCTTCTCCTCATGAGATAAATAGAAGAGAGGCATAGGCTCCGCCTTGATTCCTAGGTTGAGGGATGAAAGGGGTTTCTATGTGAGTAAGATCTAAAACCACTGGAGAATAATATTAGGAAAAGGGTAATTTTATTAAAATATAAAAGGGTTAAAAATGCAATTTCACCCATTTTGATCACTGTGAATGGTTTGGCCGCATAGCTTGGCCAAACCGTGTGCTAGTCATGTGCCGTTCACTCCTATGAGAGGGACCCCCATTGTTTGTCACATGGTTTTAATAACTGTGTGATAACCTTGCATAATTCCTATTTCCATTGTTCATATTTGTCCACACCACTATGCAATATGCGGCTCACAGTTTCTGGAGAACCCAGTGATACATTCTCTTTTTCCCATTTCGAGTATACGGGATCAGAATGAGCTAAAAATGGATAATAAATCTCAATTACATGATTATTCATCATATTTAGTTCATTTTAATGATATTCGAACGAAATATTAATGGTCAATACCTTAGATAAAATTCAAGACGTTATTGAAATATACATAACCCCCAAAATATCGCATCCACATTGAATGGGTGGGTATATATGGATCATTCTAGGGGGAGGGGGACACCTTAGTCCTAGTATTGGGTGAATCAAACCTACTAGTTAGAGGATCATACCTAGTAGTGGAAGGATTAGGTGTAGGGACTATTGGGTCATGGGGAGTTGGAACCACGTCAGTGGACATAGTCTACCAATGACCCTCCTCATAATGCTTCCCTATCTATTTAAGGAGCCCTATATTGTGGAGAATCATAATATCAACCATCTGCATTAGTACAAATGATGATATGGATTATAAAGTGTTGAAAACAACAAGATTCCTATATATGTGTGTAATAAATCTCCCTCAAATAAGCGTGTCATGGGACCCGATCTCTTATCCATAATAATATATAGAGAACAAATGGAAAATTTTCACCATGCTAGATCTCATCGAGGTGGAAAGAAGGGACACCTAATTATAATAATGGACCTTGAGAGTCTCCATGGTCCATCCATGCATGGGCCAAAGCCCGATGAATAATCCTTAAGGTGGAACCCCGATGTTGGGTGCACTTTAATATATGTGGTTTTTGAAAGCTATTAGTGTATTAAACTATCTCTAACACGTTCTTTGGGCAGTCTATCATTGTAGGGGATATACTCAACGATGCATTGCATTCCGAAGTAGAAAAATTGTCAACATAGACTTTGAAAACAACATTTAATTCTCATAGTATGAGTGTTTATTGATTCCCACATAATATGAAGGTGATTTGAATGATATCCAGCATGAACATGTCTAGGAAATCATGAAATATCTCCTAGAATATATCATATTTCAAAAACAATGTTATGGGAGAGGTTCATCATACAATGAGATCCATGTATTGCATGTCCGAAAGTATATTATTAAGTAAAACTAGGTTGAGAATCTTGTTGGTCAACATTGTCTTTGCCAAAAAATGACCTAAGCATAAATGATGATGGAGGATAGATAACTTCAGGAGGGGATAGATCTGTATCTTTTTGTTATCTTGTCGGAAATAGTGTTGGTGGAATTGGGAATGGTGGGAAGATAACAAAGAATAAAAAACTATTGTAGAGGGATATTAGGAATGTTATTCATGTGGTGGTGAAGGATCTAATACTAGTCACTTGGGTGAAGGGGTTATTTATGTCGTGCCACACATTTGGAAAGTAGTAGTGCAACTTATTTGGTGAAAAACAATGTCGTGAGAATGGAATGGGGAGGAGTGGAGGTAGTGCTACCGATAATTGAGGGAAGATAAGAGAGGAAGGAGATCATCATGGATGGTGGTGTTGATGAGGGAGTGGTGGGGGGGATGCACAAACAAAGGGGAAGGGAATATAAAGTTGAAGAGAAAGGTGTTGTGAAGCTACTGTACAAGAATTTAGTTGATGATTAAATAAATTCACTTCATGAATTATAAATTCATATCTTGAATTATAAATTCGGATTTTGAATTATAAATTCACGACATCTTTTATTTTGTTTAGGATATCTTCAATCCTAAAAAACTCACTATGTGAATAGTTAATTCATATATTGAATTTGGTTAAGAATAGGATTTTTTTCATGGGTCTTCAACCATAAACTCTTAAAGTATCACCCAATAATCTGAATATCCTCAAAGAAAATCTATCATAAACAATAAAATTAGATCACCTCTCAAATAGTGATTTATTTAATGTTGATAGGTAGACATCCCTTAGTTTCTATTTAAATTTTAAAGATAAGACACACCATTCCTGTATGTGATCTTGGTAAATATTATCCCTTTTCCAATTGTCTTATAATGCAGGTTTCTTCCCTCATACGATTTCTAATATTCTATAAGGGAGTCCTTTAATTATATAATTTTTTCCCAACCATAAGTATTTTGATTTTCCATGAAATAACATTAATCTTGAATTAAATAATGTTACATTGTTTCCTAACATGAACATCCTTTAATACTTAGTCGTGCCATTTTTTCTTTATCAAATTTTTAATTGTTATATGTTTCATTATGTATCTAATCCATATTATCTATCTTCAATAACCCTTTATTCATAGCTCTCTGGGAATCTATACTAATATTTTTTATTTTCCAGAATGAGCAATGTTTCAATTAAACTAGAATATGACATGGTTTAACATAGAAAATTTGAAAATTTGTTGTGCTAATGGGTGTTTTTAGAATGTAAGATACACCCAAAGAAAATCACTTAGTTTATTTCTCAAATCATCTTATCCTTTGATGACTATTTTCTTAAAGATTTGTTTAATTTTTTGATTGGAAAATTTCACTTTACCACTCATCCGCCGGTGGTGGGGGTACTATTGTTGTATCGAATTCCATACTTATCATGAATCCCATTGATGTAATGTGTATTGAAGTGTATAAAATGTTCACTAATGAAATAATAATGTAAATCCAAATATATAAAATATGTTCTTCTTTAGAATATTAATTACTATATTTGATGTGTTAAGAGTGGTGGTTTAATTTTCTACCAACTATGAGATGTGGTCTTCATATACCATGATGTAAAATTTAACATAATAATTGGGAATGGGAACATGAAATATATATACCAAATACTGAATAATAAAACTTCTAATATGGAATTCAATATATTTTTATATTGTTTTCCATGATTTATGTTCACCAGAATAATTAAAATCATTGCATGAAGATCCTTGAGTTCTCAAAGAGAGTGAGAAATAAAATATAATTTTGATAATATTAGAAAATGCACGATTAGACACATGGTGTTCCCTAGATTGTGACACATGGAAAAATTATAACGTTCTATGACTTTCATCTTCTTTTATTCAACATTTCATTACACCATCAAAATATTTCTTACGAAATAGCTTCTCATCATAGTAATTGTTTGATACATCTAAATACTTTCCTCATATACTAGTAAGAGATTTGTAGGAAGGGGACCTAGTGAATATATGGTTTTCTATATCACAATTTCATAGTACATATTTCACATCCATAAATAAGAGTGTTTAATCAGGAATATTATATAAAATTCTCACATCTTCATTATCTTCTATATTGGGTACCTAGAGTTGGAAAAGGGGACCAAGGATAACATTATCACCGTCTTTGTATCTTTGATGATAATTTCATACACTTTCAGTTGTATGATCCACCATGTTTAAATTTTTTTGACACCCTTTTTTTCAAACAATATTTTAAATCTGCATGATTGTTGAAAACAAAGGATATAGAGAGAATGAGGTATGTTCATAATTTATCAGACCAAAAAACCAATATAAGAATATTTATTTATATATTGGAGTGATTATTTTGAGAATCATACATAATAAAAATGTCATAGTATATGGGATTTAAAATATAACCATCACATTGTCTTAAGAAATCACCTACTACAATGTCAATTTTTCCACACAACAGATTGAAATACTTTACCTAGTCACATGTAACAATAAATAGAATTTCCACTAGCTTTTCATTAAAGGTCTCAAATCATCATTAAAACTCTTTAAAATTTTAATATTGTAAATATTTAACTATAAATTTCATCATTGGGTGATTTATATAAGGGAAATTTGTGAAAAATTGAATTTAAAATTCAAAATGGCTATAAAATCTCTTGATCTATTTAATGGTGTAATGTTTTGTTTGTTATTTAATTCCATTAATCATTATTGGGTCATCTTTTATTCCATGATTTGAAATATTATTCCCAAGTAATATTAATCATTTCACTATTAAATTGAATTATTCCAAATTTAGTTTCAAATATTATTCTTCATGATGTTGTATCATGGGTCATAAATTTATCAAAAAATACATAAAGGATAATCCATAAATGGATAAATCATAACTATATATCTAAAAATCATCTCTCATATCATTAATGATATGTTTCATTAACCATTTTAATTATTGTAGTGTGTTACACATTCTGAATGACCTTTATTGATATGATAATGTTTTGAATGGACTGGTGAACATTTTCTTTGAATAATGACCTGGGTCGATAGGTATTTGATTTCATTTAGGAATCCATCTAGTAAATAATAGAATATATTAAAAACTAATACATCAAGCTTCTAATAAAAAAGTGAGAGTAAAATGGTCATTCTAGTATTCTATATTAATATTTTTATAATCATCATAGACTAACATTTTACAAATGGTTTGAGTTGGGAAAAATTCAAGATCACTATTTTTAATTATAGTGATTTCTACCTTTTTTATAATTATATGTATCGGGCTTATCCATTCCATTATGAAGAGGGATAAAATAATACAGGTGTCAAGAAGCTCTTGAGATTCCTTCTTATCCACATCCTTTGTCGATGGGGTGAGCTTCCATTTGAGATTTCATTTTGTCTTAAACCCATCTTATAGTAAAATTTTGTGAGTAAAAAATGTTGAGTTGATTCCTTTTATATCATCCATGCTCTAATTAATTGAGTTCTTATTTCGATTAATGAATTGCAACAATTTATTCTATTGTTCTTGAGTTAGTTTAGAGCTTATAATGATTGGATTTTTTTCTTAGTATCTAACTATTTAAATTTACGAGTGATTGGTTTCAGTTATATCTCTAATATTGGGGGATTAAAAATTAGTGGTGTTAATGGAGGAAAAGGTTCTCTTGTACGAGGTTCAATGTAATAAATATCCTTAATGTCACTATTATCCTCTTTATTAAGAGACTAGATCTTCCTCTCATCATGAGGGGCCATAAATTTATCTTTTAGATTATTTAAAAAATATACTGACACATGAGTGAATATCCACTTTGCATAGATTCTTTGATGAGATATAAAATTACTCATTCTTTACCGACTCATAAAATAAGTATACCTTGATTTAGATAACTGATCACTTTACAAATTGTGATAAATGGTCTCCCTAGAATCATGAGATAATCATCTTCTTAATTTATTTCATGGATAGGAAATTAAGTGAGATAAATAAACATTATAACCTTAAGTAAGACATCATTCAGAAGTGCATATGGATATTTGATAGATCTTTTAGTAATATAAAGTGTTACATGTGTCATCATATGTTCCTAGTGTCCCAGTAGTAGAAATATTCTCATTGGCATGAGAATTATTCTCACACCAAGATCACATAATGATTTTCCCAGATCAAACCTCCTTATGGATAATGGGATCAATAAAATACCACGTGATCTTGTATATGGTGGAATATTTTACTTAAAAACTATATATCATTCTTTATTTAATGTGATAAAAATTAAATATTTAATTTATCTCTAATTGGATAGAAAATCATCTAGTAATTTAGTACAAATAGGAACCTAGACAACAAATTAAAAAAAGGAAATATTGATGTGGATTTTTTTAAACATATCAAGATATATTGTTAATTGAACTATATCTTCCCTTGTCATATCCTCTCTCAGAATGGAAGTGGGGGGAATGTATAGTGGATTTTCTATATAGAAATACTCTTTCTTGGGATTCTCTTTTTCTTGTGCTTTTTCTAATACACTCACATATGATTCATGATTTTGTTATGATTTTTAAATTTTGTATCCACATATTAACTCATTTTTATTTTAATCCTCTTTCTTCTACTCATTATGTAACATTATTTGTTTATAAAAGAAAATACTATGATACATAACATAAAAGATACATCACATTAAGCTTATAAAAATGACTAAATTAGATTATGTTAATGTGAATATTATCACACAGTGGTTGGAATGGTAGAAAGGAAAGAGACTAACTAAATTATGAAAATATATTCTACAATTTTTATAAAATTAATTAATTGGTTAATAATTAATAATAAATCAAAATAGGAACCAATTGAATATAAAGTAAACTTTTTTATCAATAACTATTTCTATGCAAAAAATGAAATTTTATCTCAATAAAGTAAATTAATCACTTTTAGTGAAAGATGTTAATTTTATTTTATTCTATGAATTAAATAAATTGTTTCTAAATTCATTTATTATGTTTTATTATCTTAAGAAAATAATTAATCAAATTTTACGAATACAAAGCTATATTCTTCTAATTGAAAATATTTCTTCCATTTCATGACATAGCTATTTTAAAACTAAATTTTACTTATTTTAAAGATGTTATCTGAAAAATAAACTTATTTTTTATGAATAATATAATAAATACACTACATTGATATTTTTTAGTTTTTTGGAGAAGTTTTATTTTTCGATGAATAGTTAAAGTACTGCATTTTAATTAAAAAATTATTTTTTGTGTAAATAGTATTCATATTTAAATTATGTTGTATATTTTTTTTAATTAATAATTTCATAAAATATATAAAAAACAAATTTATTTCATTTCAATAAATTTCACATCGAAATTGCATATAAAATCATTAATATGTTTTGAACTTTTCACATTAAAACCCCATTTTATTCATTTTTTCTACGTGATTCAATCTAAATATAATATGTCCATTTATTTTAATTGAAATAGGTAAAATGGATTAAATATTGGTAATTATATTGTCCAAATTAGTACTTACGATCATTTTAAATTTTTCTTCCTAAAAAATTTTCCCTGGTAAAAAATTATTTACATCAGTATTGGTAAAAAATGAAATGGGTTAAATCAAAAAAGGTAATGCAATAAAATAAATAAGAAATTACAAAATTTAGGAGTTATTTGAGTTATTTATCAACATCAAATAGAATATAAAATATTACGTTTCATAATAATTAATCTAAATTAATTCAACCTCAACGTAGTTGGTTTTAAATATAAAATAATCATTATTTCAATCACATAAACCCACCTCTTTTCAAGTATAAATATAACCCATCACAACCACTTTTAGAGTTACATGCCTTGAAGAAACAAAAATATCTTCCCAATCATCTCTTACTCTCTCTCACCCTGACCTAGTTTTTCTAGTCTCACAAGAAGAACAAATCAATGTCTTAAAGCATCTCTCATAAAGGTGATATTCAAGAGGTATTTTCTAAAGGTACCTCTATTAATTTAATTTCTTCTTCTATTTTATCCCCACCTAATTATTCCATCAAATCATGAGAACTCCATAATAATTTATATACTTTATTTCTAGGTTTTTAATGAAATATCTCATATCCATTTGATTTATCATCTCCAATTATTCAATGAAATGAAACTATTTTCCAAATTATGAGGGTTTACTATCGTCCTGAATAATGATATTTATTTTCATATTACCACCATCATGGATGGTCCTAAAAGTGTCCTTGTAGTTAAATAATATTTAAATATGTATATTATAAACTATTACATATTAAGAAACAAATATAAACACACAATATTAAATAAAATGAAACTACTTTGTGATGTTCAGAAAAACCGCCAAAATAAACTATACATTTGTCATAAACAATTAATCTAATGAATCATACTAATATAAGAAATAAAAGTGAAATATGGAACAATTCACACTTCTTTAATATTATTAATAAATTTTGATTAAATATATAGATTCATAATTTAATTTTACATTAATATACATAATTTTATACAAGTATAACCAATTAAGAAACCATGAAATGAAAACACCAAAAACATTAAAATTAATGAAATATTTTTAATTAATGGGTCTAAATATGTAAAACATCATCACATTATATATTATAAATTTGATTATAGTTATGCGATGAGTTAATTACATTAATTAAACCATTATACAGGATGTTTGAACATGTTTGAAGGAATTCAAACATGAGGTAAGGGGGATTTGTTTACCCAATATCCATTATTTGGGTTAAACTTATACTTCTTGATTATATTATAGTAATATTATCTATGAAATTAATTTTAATTATCTATTTTTTCACTTTTTTTGTGTGGATTTATAGTATATACTAGTGTTTTATTAATTTTATTAATTCTTAGTTCAATGAAATTATATTTAAAAGGGACATTCTTTTAAAAATATTAACTTTTCAATGTTACCCTTCAAACTATATTTTTCATCAATGTTTATATATTCCCTAATTATTTCCCCTAATGTAGTTATTTTTTTCCTATGATTTTTTAATGGCATTATTACTAATGTATGAATTTTAAAAAAAAAATTAATGTATTATTCTTTTTATATTATAAAAGTTGTTCTTTGTGACTTTTACTGAAAATATATTAATGTAATGTTTTTTAGCATAAGCATAACAAACATAATTTCATTATTTAATTATGATTGAACATTTTGAAGATATCGTTACATGTTTATAATTATATTTTAAAATAAAATGTTTTCATTTCTGAGTCTGCGTCGTTTGAAAAAATTGAAATTCCATTTCATTATAGAATATTTATGGTCCTTTAGAATGTTTCTTTTATGAAACATTATGGGTTATTATTATGTTATAGATCTTGGGAATTTTTTATTAGAAGAGGTGGTTATATGATAAATTGAGGTCATGTGGTCACATTATAGCTTTCCTATGCATTGGATAATGTGATAGATTTATCCAGTTACGTTTCTTCTATGAGATTAAAAGAATAGTGTTTTTGTGATTATTCAAAATGTGACTATGATAGAAACTAACTATTTATCCAAGAGAGATAAAATATTTTTATGATTTATATGGAAAATGATATCAATATTTTGCTAATTACATTTTAACTTATTTCTAAATATTTTTTAAAAAAATTGATAGATTTCCAAAATGTTTGATAAGGTTCTTTTTTAAAAGACGATTACCCTTTCAGAATAAAAAGGAATGGTTATATGAAAAGTTTTTATTATATTTTCACTATAAGAATGGTTTACATTATTTTATGTTCATTAATGAGATTTTTTCTCATAAAAATATTAATTTTTTTCACAGTATTAAATAAGAAATAGATAAAATGATGATATCAAGGGAATAATTGTAAAAAAAATCATAAATAGAAAACATGTTTTTTTTAAATGCTTTCCATTGGTGGAAAAAATAGATACTGTGGAAAAATTTCCACCCGTATAGTGTGGGTATAATTTTTAAGAGCTTTTCCTAATTTTCTAAAATTCTATGCCAAAAATATATTTGGGAAAATAAACTGATTTATAGTTTTAAAAAAACAAAAATATTTACTTTTTAAGGCCATGTTGCTATAGTTGGTATAAGATCATGGATTAAAAAATATTAGAGATGAAGAAAATTACTTTTATGGTTATCATAAGAGTTATAGATATCATCAGGGGGTTATAATTTTATTTACAGTTATATGTTCATTGCCTTGGAAAACGATTTTTTTAAAAGTAAAGAATTTCTAGGATATTAATGACTTTTGTTATAGATTGGATTTAAAAAGGTAATTTATTTTAGTAAAATGTATTGGAAGGATATGGTATTATAATATTTCCATGGCTGTTATCATTAAAAGAATTATTTTCTTCTTAACATGTAATTGTTTATTTTTTGTTTTATTTATGTTCTTTTATAAAAATTAATGAAATTTTATCTAGATTGAAGGAATGTGATATTTCACAACATATTTAACCCTTTAGGTTGATTTTATAATCACTATTATTGAAAATGTTTGATAAAATTATTTTCATGGATATCAGAGTATTCAGATCACATGTATTAAAATATATACCTTCTCTAACTCAATTTTTTCATTAAAAAATTAATGGTCCATGGAATAATTTTCATTTTATTTTAAATTCAGAACATTAACACATCTCCCCCATATTGAAATTACCCAAAGAACATGACCATCAATTTTATTGATGTTTTAAATCAAGTCAGAAGATATAGGTGATATCAATGAAATACAAATGTATATATTTATGGTATGAATTATATTGTTATGTTCTTTATATGAAACAATTAATTGTTTATATTCATGAATAATAATGATGTAATTCACATATTTGATTTTAGGAATGAATTACTAAGGAAAAACATGATGAAACATGGTTAATGGATTAAGGAGGAAGTAGTATGATAGATGTTTTTATGTATTGGTTTTCCAATTTTATTATATACTGTTAATTTAATAATATCATTAGAATCATATAATGACTAAGGATTTTTCAATAGTAGTATTTGTTTTCAAAATTATAGAAAAATATGATAGATGGAATTGATACCTTTCAAAATTATTTAAAATGTGATTGTTTTTAAGGTACATATAACCCTTAATATTATTATAAGAATAAGGTTATTTGAGGAACAATGAATTTAATTTTTTATACATAAAATCAAAGGAAATAGATTTATTTTTGGTTGATATGATCTATGCATTTGAGGTAATTATGGGTTCTTACATTTTGGGATGATAAATTAAATGTATCAGATAACATTTGAGGTCAAAAAATATTATGGTTATTTTTAGGATGTTTATAAAATTTTTAGAATTTTATAAGGACAACTTATATATTGTTAAAAATGAAGGACCTCCCAGAGGATGGGTGATAACTAGTTGCGTACGGTAGTGCTATGAGGATCGAACCCATAACTAAAGGGAAAAAAGGGTGGATCACCTACCACTGACCTATATTATGTACTAGTTATTATGTAATTATTTGTGTTTATTAACATATCCTATGAATAATGTTTAAGTTTATTTTTGGAACAAATTTATATTTTATTGATAACTGTGGGATTATAAAATGATTTCATGATTAAGTGATTACTTTAATTTCTTAATACATTCACTATCTTGTGAACCATATATGATTAAGGTAAATAGAATACTATGGGTTTTAAATGAGAAATATTGAATGGATTATTTTTCAGAAAACAATAAGATATAAGATGATTCGGGTTATTTGTGGAAATAAAAAATATATCTTGATGATTATGTGATTAAGAAATTTAATTTTTGGTATAAGACGTTAAGAGGGTTTGATATTATTCTAAGATTAAAATTAAATATATATTGGAAATCTATGTGATCAAATCTTTATGATATTTGGTTTTTATGTATTATTCTATAATATTTTGAGAAATTTTTGAGATATTTAATTGTTAAATGTTATATGTTGAACTTTGGGTGTTACTATTTAATTTTAGAGATTAAAGTAGTTTTTCATTATATATAAGATTATTAAATGTAGAGAATTGCATTATCTTGTATTATCCATTTTTGTTTCTGTGAATGACCACATACAAGAGGAATATATAGTTACATTATTTTGGATTTTTCATCTATAAGAGATTATTCAAATGTGTCAGGTATGAAAATTATTCTTGAATACTAATTAATTGGAGAAAATATGAGATTATGATGGAATATGATTAAAGGATAAAATTTCATTTTTTAAGTAGGTCTATTTCCTTCTGTTCTTATTATAGGTGATAATATAATTCATAAATTTTTTGAAAAGTATTTTGAAAAAAAATCGATATATGTTTACATTTCTGACTAAGGAATCGATGCAAATTTGATTCACCAATGATTATGGTTTTTTTGTTTAGTAACATTCTTGTGAAGGTGTTCTCTAACACACTCCATTCGAACATTATAGTTATTTTTCACTTCTAAGTCTATGTTTTCTTACATACTTTCCTTGTACGTGTTATTTGTGGAGACCTTCATACCTTCCTTTCTCTCTTTTCCAAATAGAAGTTTAATTTACCATTATTTTAATGTGGTATTTCAAAAAACGTATTTTGGAAAATAAAACCCCAATTATTTTGATCCCAATATCAAAATTAGAGGATTATATTAATTAATGTTTAGATAATATAATATACTATTTTTTTAAGAGAATATCTAATTCTTAATATTTTATAAGATACAACACATTAATATTATACAAACGACTAAATATTATTATTTGAATGTGACTGTTATCACCAAGTCATTCGAATGGATAGAATGAATGAGATTTCCTAAATTATGATAATAATATTTATTTTTTTATAAAATTAAATCATTGGTTACCAATTAATTATAAATAAATATAAAAACCTATCGAATATAAATTATTTTTTTTCATGAAAAACTAATATTATGGACTCAATGTAATTTTATCTTAATAATTTAAATTAATAACTATTTTTTAGATATTTTAATTACATTTTATTGTTATAAGTTCAATCAATTTTATTAAATTCATTCAATAATTTCTATAGTCTTAAGATAATAATAAATCTAATTTTGAGCATAAAATATATATTTTCCTAAAATAAAAAACTTCTACCTTTTGATAGAGCATTTTTTTCAATATAAATTTTCAAAAAAAATATATTTTAAAAAATATATTTTATAAATAAACACCATTTTAAAAAGGGTAATCTCTAAAATATATTATAGTGGTTTTTTTATTTTTCTGATAATCTTTTATTTTGATGAATATTTATAAATACTACATTTTAATTGAAAAGAATTTTTCAACTAAATAATTTTTATTTATAAATTATATTTATTATTCGGTATAAAATATAATTATAAAATTTATACATATATAAATCATATTTAGTACATTGGAATAAATTTAAAATGAAAATTTGATAGAAAAACATTTCTAGGAGTTGACATTTTCACTTTGAAAATCCATTTGTTCACTATGGACTCAAGATTAATTTTAAATATAATGTTTCCAATTATATGAATTTAATTAGGTAAAATTGATTTTATATTTAGAATCATAAGCTCAAAATTATTTTTTTGGTTAATTTCAATATTTTATGCATAAAAAAGTTTCCATGGTAAAAAAATATTTTCTTCATTTTAGATAAAAAATGAAACAAGATAACGTTGAAAATGTAATGGATACAAAATACTGAAAACTATAAAATTTTATGGTGTTTTGAGATATTAATTTTCCATAAATATTATCTAAAATATTAATTGTCTTTCAAGTCCATGAATATTAATTTCACCTCAATGTGGTTTTCGTTACATATACAATAATCATTGTATTAATCACTTAAACCCACCTCTCCACAAATATAAATACCACCCTCACCACTAATTTTCACCTAAAAATCCTTGAAGATACTAAACTATATACCCAAAATATTTCATCACACTTTCTCTACATCTTATTTATTTTGGTATCTATAAGTAAAAAAATCAAGGACCTCTAAGGTCTCTCATTGAGGGGATATTCAATTGGTAATTTTCAAAAAGTACTCCAATTTAATTTCTTCATCCATTTTGTTCCCTCCTACTTCATCAATCAAGTAATAATGACCCCAAAATCATGTATATAATTGTTTATTAGGTTTCTAATATTATATCTAAAATCAATTTCATTACCCACACCATATTATTCAAATAAATGAAAATATTGTCCAAATTATGTTGATTTACCATCTTCGGGAATAATAAATTTTCATTTTCTATTAGCACCTTCATGGCTGGTCATAAATGTTCAATAATGGTTAAATAAGATTTAAATATGTATATTATAAACTATTTCATTTTCTGTTACTAAAAAACACACAATATTAAATAAAACAAATCTAGTTTGTGATGTTCAGAAAAAACTACCATAATATAATTAACATTAATCATTACCATTTTTTCTAGTAAATTGACATCGTGTAAGAAATAAAAATGAAGCATGGGAACATTTATACTTATGGAATATTATTAATAATATGTCATTACACTCATAGAGTTTTACTTCCATCTTACATGAAGATCCATAATTTTGTACAAGTAAAACCGACCATGAAACCATGAAATGAATACACTCAAAACAATGAGAACAATGATATATTTTTAATAAATGGGTCATAAGATGTTATAAAATCATAAAATAAGATATTATAAATATTAATAACTTCTTGAATGATTATTTAACGTTTTAAAATCATTATACAAGAGGTTTAAACAATTTTTAAGGAATTATAATGTGAAGTAAGGGGGATATCTTAATATAATTTCCATTCATTGTGATAAACATATACATTTTAATTATTTCATACTATGATTATGTGTGATATTAATTTTGAATAATTTTTTTTTACACATTTTTATATGGATTTATAGTGTAGACACATTTCTGATTCATTTTATTAATTCTCACTCAATGATGTTATATTTTTAAAGGAAATTATTTTAAAAAAATATATCTTATTGAAGTTACCCACAAATCTCTATTTTTCTTCCATGTACATGTATTATAAAATTAATTATAATTTTTTTACTATATTACTGTGATTCTTTATATTCAATATGGGTAATGTTTTACCATTTACATGTTTTTTGTATTCTCTTTTCCTTTTTCTAAATGTGATTCTTTGTGAATTTTTCAAAAAAATACAGAAGAAATATATTTTTTGAATTATACAGAATGAATAAATTTTCCACATTTTAGGATAATTTAATGTTTTTTCATATAAAATTATGAGTTGATATATATATTTTAAATTGAAATTTTTTCATTTATGTGTGAAATTATTTATAGAAAAATGAAATTTTATTTCAAAAATAAAAATGTATTTTCCTCAAGAATGTTTCTATTTTATAAGCATAATGTATTATTATTATGTCATTGTTATTAGGAATTGTGTATGAGAATGGATGATTTTTTGATTATCCAAAAGAGTTTGATCCTATTATATCTCTCCAATTTATTCTCTAATGGGGCATAGTTTATTAATAAGGTTTCTCATTAGAGATTATTAGAATAGTATTGTGATGATTATTCCAAATGTAACTGTGATGGTTGCTCCATATATAGATGGGAAAGCTATGATTTTTGTAAGAGTGATGTGGAAAACTATATCATAAGTTACCAATTTTTATTTATAATTGTTTTTCATGAAAATTAATTGATTTAAAAAATGTAAGCTAATGATCATTTTGATAAGATGATTCATTTTCTTTAAAAAAAGATAATATTTTTATGGATCTTCACTCCACTAATGTTTTCTTTTATTTTATGTCCATTATAAATATTTTGTGATCAACCATTGTTTTAAAATATTTTTCATACGATTTAATAAGGAATATACACTAGGATTATATCATGTTGATAATTGTGAATATTTTTCATTAAGTGAAAACATGTTTTTATTTTAAAGGGGTTTCCTCTGGTGGAAGAAATGTGGGTACTATGTATATTTATATAGATGTGTTGTATGAGTTTACTTGTAAATGTTTTTCCTAATTATACAAAACCACTATACTTATATATATTTTTGAAAATAATGTGATTTCTAGTATTAAAATAACTTGAATACACGTTGTTTTAATGTCGGTCACTAAACATCACCCTTTTAGGAATACTGAAAATTCATCTCTTTTCAAATAATAATGACCATATCTTTGGCTTTCTATCTTGGATGGGTTTTGGTATTACTATGTTTTTTCCTCGTAGTTAATCTAAGAGTTTTTTAGAAATTTACTCTACTTGATGTTAAACATTGAGGAGGTAAGCTCTTTGATTTTGAATTTTAGTTTATTGCATAATAATTCTCAAGTCTACCTTCTAAAAAAATTCCATAAACAGATTCTTTAAGTTTAGTTGATATGGTCAGGAAGATTTTGGTTGTGTGGTGAGTTTCCTACTAGAATTATTATTTTTTAGGTGGGAACTACTGGTCCTTATTGGGAAATAATTATTACAAAAATGATTATTATGGGTGAGAATCTTGGTTTTTCTGGAGGGTACCTATGATATCCCTGATTTATTTTTATAGTTTTACCACTTATTTGTTTAAAATAAAACAATTTGGTCCATTATTTCTATTGAACATGTCTTTGTTAGTAGTAAGGTTGTTTGTATTTTTATGGTTATTGATTTTAAGTAATGTAATTACAAGGATGAATGTTTTTCCCACTGTTACATTCTAACATTCCTAATATGGGTGTGGGCTGATAAATATCTCCCATGCTTAGAACTCCATAATAAGAGTAGCTGGTGGTGTTTGGGGATGATGGAACTGAATTTTTTCTATCTTTTTCATATGTTCTTCTAAATGGGCTGCGAAGTGTGTGAGTTCTTATACAAGGTATAATCTATTTCTATTTAGTCCTCAATAATTTTTACAATGTCTAGAATTGTGTGAAACTATATTGAGAAGAGATATTCCTACCTCTAGTGTTTTTAACATTAGTCCCCAATTAGTTGAAGCATCCAAAAAAATGTGAGTGCAGGGTTTTAATCCAAGGTAAAAGATTTGTAATAAGTGCTTGATGTCGATCCCTTGGTGTGGGAACATTCACATAAATTCCTTAAATCATTATTGTACCTCACAAGAATATTCTACATCTGCATGGGTGAAATTCTGGATATTATTCTCATTCTTTTAGGTTTGTATGGGTGGAAAGTTCTTCTCCAATAAATTATTTTTCAAATCATCCCATGTAGTAATGGACTCAACATTATAGATTTTAAACCAATAATTTGATCTATCCAACATAGATAAGTAGATAACTCTGAAGTGAATAGTGTTTGAAGATACCCCATTATTCATTATAGAGTCATAGACTCTTATGAAATTGGAAAAATGATCATGCAGATCCTCACTCTAAAGTCCCTCGAATTGACCGATATTTTGGATCATATGAATGAGTCTAGGGTTTATTTTGAATCTAGTTACCTATATGGGATATTAGATAAATATGAGTGCAACAACACTAATGGATGGAACCCCATAGTCCATAATGGTGCACTCTAGAAGAAGTGGATGTGCTATCTACTTTTCAAGTGAAAAAATTGGAAATATTTTATATTTGAAGAAGAAATATTATTATGCTCGACTTTGGTTGTGTGATGATACACAAATATATATATTTCCAATTCATATTTGAAATAATGTTATTATTGTTTTGACATAGTCCCTAATTATGTAAAAGGGGACTATATTATTCACTAACCAAGTGGATTGGATCAACCAACTAATCGAGGCCAAATAGTACAATGAAAAAAGGGTAATGAAGGAAATGTAAGGAAATACAAGGTTCAATATCAGAATTCACTATACCGAAGCATGATCCCTAAAAATGATTCCAAATTTAACAGGTCAGCACACAACATTGATGACTCAACATGTGGAGATCAGATTAGAATTTTATATGTAACCTAGATAACACTATTGATAAGGTTCGTAGTATAATGAAAGAACAGGGTTGAACCAACACTATAGATATAATAATGAGTTGTGACCTATGGATTGGAATCTAAGAGGGATTCCTCATGTTAATTTCATGGCTCTCTATTTAATCTAAAAAATTGAATTGTATTATATTTGATTAAAAATAGTTTAAGACCAATTTTGGGAATCCTGTGTAGAGGGTATTCCTAAATCTTTCTTGGGAATGTCTTATGTCATAGGCTGTGAAGATTTTCGAGAGTAACCAATTATTTTTGGTCAAACCTATTGGATTCTCCAGGAATAGAAACCACTCTTTGTTCGTCATGTGACTTCCAATATATTTTAATAATGTACAACATTAAATGTAGATAAAAAAATAGGATATGGGTCATAACCTGATTTATTATAATTATATTAGGGTACTTAATTTTAAATTCACTTTATCATTATCATGTAATAGAATGTGATATATGTGATTTATTAACCAAATTCATATCCAACATATTACACATGTTTTCATTAAAATATTTATTAACTGTCATTACCCCTACACTCAACCCCTTACCAATAACATATATTTTTTACCAAGAAAAAGAAGAATAATACAAGTGAAATGGAGTCTCAATAATCCAGATGTTCATTAAGTAAGGAATGATAAAAATTAATATATATTTATCAAACAAAATAATTTTATAAAGAATAAGATCACATATTATAATTGGAATTGAAATCAGTAATCGGTTAAAAAATGAAAGGAAGTAGTAAAATTACATATAATAAGAGAAAAATAACAAAATGATCACAAAACTAATGAAAAAGGGGGGAACTAGGTAAAAAATAGTAAATCTAAATGTTTTAAAAGTTATAGGTACTTATAATATAAATAGGTCAGATGTACTCTTAATGTGAATGGTTTTCATATAGTGATTTATTATGGACATACTCATTCCAAAAACATTCACATGGTGAGTTTGGAATTTTTATCATGATTTTGAATTTTATATGTTCATTATTCTTTATCTCCCAAGAGTAAAATATTGAGTTAATTATGTTGTATCATTGGGATGGTTGACTAGACACCGAAGTTGATACTTTCACATCCGGAGTGGATTTTCCACCATGAGTTTTTTCCTAAAGGATTCACAGATTCTATTGGATTCACAACTCAGACTTTGGTTCACTGGGGTTTTTTCTTGAGGAATGAAGATCATGAATGTAGTTTACATCCTAAACATTTTTATCCAAGAAATTCATGGACTACATTGATTTCACAACTCATGATTTGGAGTAATATAGGCTATTATTTAGGAATACAACTCATGATTCTCATTCACATTGTCCATTTTCAACAATTGTTTCAATTTGCAACAACACATCCCTTGAAAAATTATGTTCAATTATCTATATGAACAAATCAATTAAAAAAGAATCATAGTATAAATTATGTTTAAAACTCCTATACTTGATTTAAAAATTTATATAATTTAATCAAATCAAACCCTATTTCTGGGGCCTTACCTCCCACTCTGCTTCAGAATCCCACTGGGTGGCTTTCACCGGCTCGATCTGACACCTTGGTAGATCATATGGCTCCGAGATCATTCAAGGAGGCTCTGGTGGGTCCGGCCCCTGCTCTGGTCTCGGCCTGTCTCCCTGCCACTCCTGGCATTGGTATCACCCCCTGCTGTGCTGCGCATGTGGATGGATTCCCGACGATCGATCGATCTCTGGCTAAACTCGGATCTGTTAAATCCTACCATCGTTGGACCGCTGTAGAGAAGTTTGGTCTTGACCGTCCCCCCATTGCCTACTTCCACACCTTCGTGGGCTCTTGGGTCACGTCTTCTCTGGCTGCGGCCTCTTCTCTTTCCCACAATCCTTTTGGCATCCACTGCTTCTCGCGTGAAGACTTCATTCGTGCTTGGTCCCGTGAGATGCGAAGATGTGGGGATTGGTGTTTCTCTTTGTTCAGGTGGTCATGGGATGTCCATCAGGGTAAGCACTCCAGCTCGGTGACAGTTTGGGTGAAGCTCCCAGATTTTTTGATTCCTTTCTTCAACCCTTCCATCCTTCAGCTTGTAAGGGATGCCTTGGGCGGGTTTTTTTGTGTGGATGTGGAAACCGGGACACTCTCTTCGTCTTCGGTGGCCCGCATATGTGTGGAGGTTGATCTTTCCTCCCCTCTCCTCTCGAGTGTTCTTGTTCGGGCGGGCACCAGTTTCTCTTGGTGGCAGCGTGTTGTCTATCAGTCCCCTCCGAGCTTCGGCAAGGTTTGTGGGCTCCAAGGTCATGCTGAGTCTATTTGCAGGCACAAATCTTCCATCAAATGCAAAGGCCATCTAGAACGATCCTCCGTTGATATCGAAGGTGCGGTGCAAGTATCGGTTTCCCCTTCTTCATGTCTTCCCACTGTTTTTCCTAGTTCTCACCCCATCTCCATCTCTCCCCGCCTCCCAACCGCGGTTCCCCCTCTCCCTCTATGAGCCCCCTTGATCTCGGCTTCCCTACTCTCTTCCACTGATCATTTCATGAGCCTGATCCTCGGTGTGGTAGAGGAACCACCCACTCTTCTTTTCGACCATCATGGCCTTCCAGATTCGGAGAAGGAGCTCTCGGCCCCTGGTGCCCTGTCTGATCCTCTTCCTGAGGCATTGGACCCTCCCACCCCGGACCTCCCTCTTACTCCAGAGTCCTCAGTGGCCCCCGGTCTTGCCCCTGTGGTGGTCTCCCCATCCGCAATCGTGCATGAGCATGTTCTTGCTTGCCCTCCACCTGGTGTGCCTCAGGATCCTTCAGACTCTTTGCCTTCGGATGGTGTCAATCTTGCGTCAGCCCCTCATCTCTTCAATAGAAAAGGAGGTTGCGGACACCATGTCCCTTCGCAACGCTTTGGACTCCCTTGGGCAGACGTGGGTGGACAAGTCTAGGCCCTCCCCTCCCAGTCCCTCTCTAGTTCCATTGCAGAACCTCTTTGGCGACCTGCCCTCTCAGGAATACCTCAAAGCTCTTGTGGGCTCCTCCCCCTTTCCTGATCAACTCTGCCGCATGGAAAACCACTTTTCAACTCTTAGCCATCTCAATGGTGCTGAGGTTCCCCCTATCTCCAGATCCTGCCCCCCGCAGTCATCCAAGAGTGTTACCAGTATCACCTGTTGGAAATACATACCATAACTCCGGGTGTTTTTTCAAAAGCAAGAGTCTATTTATCTTTCCCATGCAGCGGCTTTATTGTTTCCCCATGTGGGTTCTCCTCTTCCCCATGCGGCATGCGGTGATTTATTATTTCATCTTTGTTTTTGATCACTCATTTAATGCTTTGTTGTTTATTTTGTTTTGGATTTTCCTATAAAATTTTTTTGTAGTCTGTTGGAAAATATAGTCGCTGGAAATTAAAATCTTGCAAGATCTTGTGTTAAGGTCTCTCCTCCACTTTCTTTTTTCTTCTCCTGTGAAATAATTGTTTCAGCTTTGTAAATCCATTTACCACCAACAAAGTGGTATCCGACGACAGTTTAAAGGCATCCTCCAAATTTCTAAGATGGCCACCGTGATTCAGTTGCAAGTTCCGATGTTTTCTAAAGATAACTATGAGAGGTGGTGCATCCAAATGAAGGCGTTGTTCGGGTCACAAGAACTATGGGAGATCGTCACCGATGGGTATGTAGTACCCACTACGGAGGAAAAAGCGTCCTTTATTAATGAAGAAAAGATGGCCCTCAAAAACCAAAGGAAGAAAAGCAACAAGGTTTTGTTTCTCCTCAATCAAGGGTTGGATGAATCGACCTTCAAAATGATTGTCAAATCCAAATCAAGTAAGAAAGCGTGGGACACCCTTGACACCATCTTCAAAGGAGTTTATCGAGTGAATCAGGTCCATCTTCGAACATTAAGGGTAGAGTTTGAAGCGGTGTGAATGAAGGAAGGTGAGATTATCTCTGATTACTTCTCACGCCTAATTGTCATTGTTAACAATTTATAATGAAATGGTGAAAAAGTGGAGGATATTCGAGTTATTAAAAAAGTACTTCGATCTCTCACATCCAAATTCAAACATGTGGTTGTGGAGATCTAAGAGTCGAAGGATTTGTAAAAATTATCAATTTAAGAACTGATGGGGTCGTTGCAAGTACATGATCAGTGAATGCTAAAAAATGCAGGTTCTACATTAGATCATTCCTTAGAGTCCAATATGACTCTGAAAAAATAGAAGAATAACCAATTGAAAAGAGGCAGTCATCGTTCAAGACGTGGAGGGCGTGGAAATCATCCAATCCATCAACAAAAGAAACTGAATTTCACTAACCCTCATGGAAGAGGATATGGTGGAGGCCGATTCATGCGTGGTCATGGAATCACAAAGAATATCCAATGATACAACTGTAAGAAATTCTTCCATTATGCCTCCGAGTATTGGAGAAAAATGGGCCAAGGTGAACAATCCAACTATGTTGAAGCGTCACGCCATGAAGAAGATGGTACAACACTCCTCTTCGCACAAGAAAATGCATCTGAATGCCCCGATGTATGGTATCTTGACACGGGTGCAAGCAACCACATGAGTGGTAACAAATAACTATTTGAAGAACTAACTAAAGAAGTTCGTGGAGATGTGACCTTCGGTGACTCATCGAAGGTACCCGTGATTGGAAAAGGTAAATTCAAAATCTATACAAATAATGGTGAGTCAAATTACATTTCCAATGTGTATTAAGTACCAAGAATGAAAAATAATATCATAAGTCTCGTCCAACTCCTTGAGAAGGGGTATTTTATACAATTGCAGAATTCTTCATTGTCAATAAAAGATGCTCACAGGAGACTGATTTCTCAAGTTCAAATGGAAAAAATCGCATGTTTCTGCTGTATATCAACATGAAGGACAAGCAATGTCTTTTTAGGCTCATGAATAATGACTCATGGAGATGGCATCTTCACTTTTGAAATCTCCATTTCAGTGGCCTTAGAATTTTATCCCCATCCAGCATGGTGCGTGTCTTGCCAACAATTGATGTTCCAAATCATGTGTGTGAGGCATGTACACTCGGCAAGCAACAAAGGAACTCCTTCCCAATTGGAGTGTCCAGAAGAGCAAAATATCCTCTTGAGTTGGTTCACACTTTTATTTGCGTACCACTTGAAAGACCCTCACTTGGAGGTAATAGGTACTTTATTACCCTCATTGATGATTTCAGCAGAAACCTTTGGGTGTATTGCATCAAATGAAAATATTCTGCTTTCACTATCATTAAATCTTTCAAAGCTCGTGTTTAAATAGAAAGTGGGAACAAAATCAAAGTTCCCTTATCTGGAAGAGGTGGAGAATACACTTCAAATGATTTTCACTATTTTTTCAGGGAACATGGAATCAAGTAGCAGTTTACGGCAGCCTACATGCCACAGCAGAATGGCATTGCAGAAAAGAAGAACCACACTATCCATGACATGACAAGGACCATGATAAAGGAGAAAGGGCTGCCAAAGAGTTTTTGGGTTGAGGAAGTGGCATGTACCACCTACCTGCTTAATCGGTTTCCAACCAAGAGCGTAAAAAATATGACACCACAAGAGGCGTGGAGTGGCTACAAACCGAGCGTGGTGCACTTGATAATCATTGGGTGTGTCACCTATGCTTATGTTCTAGAAACAAGAAGAAGGAAGATGGATGATCGTGGAAAGAAATGCATTTTTATCGGCTACAGTGAAGCATCTAAAGCCTATAAGCATTACAATTCACTAACCAACAAAGCTGTGGTAAGTAGAGATGTGGTCATTAGTGAAGAAGAATCATGGATAATGGGATGATGAAGAACCAAAAAAGGATGTTGCAGTCAAAACTGATGATTTTGAAGAAAGACATGATCATCAGGAGTAGACACCTGTAAGACCTTCCTCAGGAACATCAGTTTTACACTGGAGTCTTGGAGCAAATTCCATCACTCTTGAATGCACTCTTTCAAGTCAAAATGTGTCCAACTCATCCCCACCCATTTCTCCCATCAAGATGAAAAGCTTGAGTGATATTTATGAGAAAACTATAGAGGTAAATCTTTTTTTCTTGTATATAGATCATGATCTTCTGATGTTTCAAGAAGCTGTAAGGGAATATTGTTGGAGAGTGGCTATGGAAGAAAAATTCATGCCATAGAGAGAAATGGAACATGGGAGTTCACAACACTCCGAAAAGGCCAAAAGACCATTGGCGTGAAATGCGTGTACAAGATCAAGCGAAAGGTTGATGGAGAGATCGATCGATAGAAGGAAAGGCTCATAGAAAAGGGGTATAAAGAGAGTTATGGGGTGGACTATGATGAAGTCTTCACTCCAATTCCTTGCCTTGATACTGTGATGAAGATTATCTCACTTGCAGTCCATCACAGTTGGATGATCTACCAACTGGATGTGAAGTATGCGTTCCTGAATGGAATTTTAGAAGAAGAGGTATATGTTGATTAGCCTCAAGTATTTTTTATGCAAGGGGAGGAAGATAAAGTTTATCATTTGAAGAAATCTCTTTATGAGTTGAATTAAGCTCCGCGTGCATGGAATGCACGCATTGACAGTTATCTCCAAGAGAATGGCTTCACCCAATGTCCATATGAGCACGCGGTTTTCATCAAGTAGAATGATCATGGTGATATACTTATTACATGCTTATATGTTGATGATTTTCTGTTTACAGGGAATAGTCGACAGATGTTTGATGAGTTCAAGGAGGCCATGTTCAAGGAGTTCGAGATGACCGATAGAGGTCTCATGTCCTTCTTTCTGGGCATTAAACTGAAGCAACAACATGGAGGCATCTATATATCTCAGAAGAGGTATGCTAAGGAGTTTCTGGAAAAATTCAAGATGACGGATTGTAATGATGTAAACACACAGGTTGCAATGAGATTAAAACTGACTAAAGATGGAGAAGGAAGATACGTTGATTCGACTTTGTTCAAGAGCCTGATTGGAAGCCTGAGGTATCTCACAATCACAAGACTTGATATTTTCTATAGTTTTGGACTTATAAGCAGGTATATGGAGGCACCTAAAGATTCACATTGGCTAGCAGCAAAACGAATCCTCAGGTATGTCAAAGGAATAATGGATTTTGGTCTGTTTTATCCCTACAATGAATAAGAAAAGCTATATGGAGACTCGAATAGTGATTGGGGAGGTGACCAAGATGAAAGGAAAAGGACCACTGGGTATGTATGTTTTCTGGGATCTACTGCTTTCACCTAGAATTAAAGGAAGCAGAGTGTGGTTACTTTATCCACATGTAAAGCAGAATACGTGGCAGCACCATCTACTATTTGTGAGGGAATATGGTTGAAAAATTTGTTAAAGAAGATGAGGCATCCACAAGATGAATCCATGGTGATATATGTGGATAACAAGTTGGCTATTGAACTAGCCATAAATATGGTACAACATGGGAGAAACAAACACATTGATACTCATTTTCAATTTCTCAGGGATCATGTAAAAAAGAAAACAATAAGATTGGAATATTGCCATACTTCAGAATAGGTTGCAGATATTTCCAAAAAGGCATTACCATCATATGTATTCAAAATATTAAGAGTGATGCAAGGGATGAATCTGGTTTTGGTCTGAAGGGGAGTGTTGGAAATACAAACCATAACTCTGGGTGTTTTTTCTAAAGCAAGAGTCTATTTAACATTCCCATGTAGCGGCTTTCTTGTTTACCCATGTGGTTGCTCCTCTTCCCCATGCGGCATGCAGTGCTTTATTATTTTATCCTAGTTTTTGTTCACTCATTTAATACTATTCATTTTCTTTTGTTCTGGATTTTCCTATAAAAATTATTTATAGTCCATTGGAAAATCAAGCCATTGGAAATTGAAAGCATGCAAGCTCTTCTGTTAAGTTCTCTCATCAAAATTATTTTTTATTCTCCCATGGAATATTTCTTTTGGATTTGTAAATCCATTTCCCACCAACATCACCAGATCCAAGGCTCGAGAATACAAAAACAGTTTTCCTCTTGCAGGTCACCAACCCTTGCCGCAGGGAAGAGAGGTCCTGACTCATAACCTTTAATGTCGACTGTCATTTTTTGGAATGCGAGGGGGCTCGGTGACGGAGATAAAGGTTAATTCATCACGTCTGAAGTTTGAAAACATCATGTTTCGCTGATGGATATCCTAGAGAACAAGAAGAAGGATCAGAAAATTATAGGTATGGCGAGAAGAATTGGTTTCACCAATTCCTTGCATGGAAGCCAATGGAACAATCATATTTGGTTATTTTGGATAACTAATTTAAATGTGGAGAAGGTGGAGGTCTCATCCCAACACCTCTCCATTAAGGTTCATACGGCAAGGTCGGTTTTATTCTTCATGGCTATGTACGCTAAGTGCTTGGCGAATGAGAGAGTTGCACTTTGGAAACACCTATCGGCTTTTCAACCCAGTAATATCCCCTGGTTTATTGCTGGTGACTTCAACTCCATCACTGATGATACAGAAAAAAAGTAGGTAGTCTATACAATCAAGTCTCTATGAATGATTTCAAAGAGTTTACGTCGTTAAATGGCATGATGGATATGGGATACGTTAGCGAACCATTCACTTAGTGTAATAATCAAAAAGGGAGTGGGTGTATCTAGAGTCACCTCGATCATTTCCTCACTAACCTGCAATGTGTCAGACCCTTTCCCCAGTCAAGGGTAACTCACTTGGCTCGCATCCTCTTAGATCACTCTAGTCTTCTTATACATATGAAATGGGAACTGAGTAGGGACAAAAACTTATCCTTCTCAGTTAGTTGGACTCGCACAGAAGGATTTCTACAGGACATTCATGAATCATGGATTCAACAATCGTCTGGAACGGTATGGGCCAGGTTTAGCAAAAAACTCATAAGAATAATACCCCACCTATATGAATGGAAAATTCGGAAACCCAACAGTGATGACCACATTGAGGACCTCAAGTATGAGATCTTGAACCTTGAAACACACCTCCAGGAAGTCTGGGATGATGAAAATTTTTCAAGAATGACAGAGAAACTGAACATTCTTGGCAGGAAGTTAACAGAGATCGAGAAGGTTTCCAGATAGCGTTATAGAGCCCTTTGTCAAAGGGAAGGTGACAGGAACACCGACTTCTTCAACGTATTCATTAAAGAGAAGAGGCCGACTAGAAGAGTTAACCTTCAGCTAGAAAAATGGTTCGTATACAAGGAATATCGAGGTGGTGGGTCATATGGCGAGGGAATATTTCAGAAGCCTTCATGCAGGTCCCCTCGACACAACAGGCGACATGCCCCTTAACACGGACTACGTAGAAAACTTCCTAAGTAGCATCCCTAACTTGATCAGTGACCAGGATAACAGGCAGCCGTAAGACATACCTGATTGGAGGGAGATCAAAAAAGCCATCCTTTCTTTGAAACCGGAAAGCGCACCAGGCCAAGACGTGTTCCCAGGTACATTCTATGTCTTTGAATGGGAGGTTATCAAAGATAATATTATTGGGGCGGTGCAGGATTATTTTAGAGGTGTACACCTCCCGAGAGCTATATGTTCCTCTAAGCTGGTGTTGGTTCCCAAGGTTAAAGAGCCTACTTCTCTGGGGAAGTACAGACCTCTATGCCTGTGCAACTTCTCGTATAATATTTTGTTGTTTTTGATCAACAAAAGTATCAGCCACCTGCTTCCTCAGATTATTTCCAAAGAGCTACATGGCTTCATGCCAAGCCGGAACATCCAAGGGGCCATTGGTATTTCAAAGGAGACGGTCGATGATCTTAACAGGAAGTGCACTGGGTCTAACATCATGATAAAACATGATATGGACATGGCTTACAATAGGATGAGTTGGCGATTCATCCTCAAAGCAATGAAACACTTCGATTTCAGCACGTGGTCGAGAGATCTGATATTTAGATTCTTTTCTTCCCCTTGGCTAATAGTGGGGCTCATGGGCAGATGCTTCGACTTCTTTAAATTAGTTCATGGACTGCGATAGGGGGACCCGATATCTCCCTGCCTATTCATTCTTTCTCAAGACGCGATCTCAAAGAACATCAATACTACTATTGCCATCGGTCGTATCATCCCTTAAATGAACAATTCTGGGTCAGGCAACATGTCACATCTAATATATGCGGATGATATCCTTTTATTCATCAATGGAAGGTCTCAGTCGATAAATGGTTTCAATTTTATAATTTATACTTAAAGAATCTAGAGTGGGCAACGTGTGAACCACACTAAAAGCAGTGTTTATCTTCCAAAAGTCTGCTCTAGCCGGCGTGCTCAGATCATTCAAGAGAGGCTGGGCCTTTTAAGGAAACCACTCCCGATGTAATATCTCAGTGTCCCCATTTCGAATGGGAAGATAAAGAAGGTGGAGTTTGATAAACTAATAAGCAGAATCACAACTCATGTCTAAAAATAGAATAACATGTTTCTTTTATTTGGGGGAAGAATCATGCTGGCTAACAAAGTTTTGACGTCCATTCCTATGCACACTTTTTCTTCTATTATCCCTCCCAAAGGGACCATTATTCAGATTGGAAAAATCCTGAACTCTTTCATTTGTGATAACAGACATGAGGGAAAATGTCGATGGGCTTCGTGGCCATGGATGGCCAAACCTCTTGATTAAGGTGGTGTGAACCTCCAGAACATTACAGAGAGCATGTAGGGCATGCCTTCCAAACATGCCCGTGACATCATTGAATGGAAGCCATTGTGGGGAATATTCATTCACGATCGGTATGGCGATGATTGGAGTAACTAGGAGAGTCAATCCAGAAACCTCTTGGCTCCTGCCAAATGCATGAGAGAGGTTCTCATTGTTCCTGAGAACAAGGCCAAATGGGTGATTGGTAGAGGTGACATCCGGTACTGGAAGGACAACTGGACAGGGGATAAGCTTTATTTCCCTAGGTGTCCTGTGCTGGAGATCACTTTCAACAAAGCCAGGACGCACACAACCTTAACATCTACAAATCTGGATTCCGATCAACAGAACATGTTCGACAATATTATACTTTCAGATGACCCAGAAAAGTGTGTATTTTGGGATTCTGCATTTGGATCTTTCTACATCCAATCCTACATCGAATCCATCCACATCAGACAGGGAGCGGATTCTTGGGAAAGACACCTATGGTGAAAAGAGATCCCAACAAAAATGAACTTTCTAGCCTGTAGAATCCACAACAGAGCCATTTTAACGGATGATAACATTCAGAAGAAAGGAATTCAGATCGCCTCCCGATGCGTGTGCAGCAACAACCCATCCACTGAGTTAGCATGGAACCTCTTTTTTGAGAGAGAATGGGATAAATTTGCATGGGACCTGGCTGGACAACAGATGAGAGTACAGGGGAACCATGACAGCAAACCAGACTTCTTCCCCTGGTGGTTTCAGGGAATGGAGAATCAACCCAGGGAGTGAAATCTTTGCGGCATGGCTTGTGTTTCGGTCTGGTGGGTCATCTGGGATATGAGTAACAAAGATCGCGGAGGTAGTCGCATGTCATTTACTTTACTCAAGGTTCTCTTTCTTGCCTTTCTAGAGGATCTCAATTCACTTTTTCATTGAGGGATTACGAAAACGACTATGCCCCTAAATTGTCTGAACACAGTACAAGGGAGGTGGGTTAAGTGGAACCCTCCTAGCTCGGGTCTCAAACTTAACGTGGATGGCTCCTGCACACCATGCATTATGAGAGGAGGGGGGATGATCCGAGATAGAAGATGATCTATGGTCATTGGATTTAGAACCTTTTATGCACGGGTCACCCTCATTAAAGCCGAAGCCAGAACCATGCTTAGCGGTCTTTCCATCTACCATGAACACCGCATGCCAGTCTTCGTAGCTGAATCAGATTTGTGCCTCCTTTTAAACTTCCTGCTCAATAAATCCAGACCCTTGTGTTACTTATGTTACATTATCAGGAAATGTAGGCTCTTGCTGAGCATGGACACTGATATTACACACGCATTGAGGGAGGGAAACTCAGTCGTTGATTTCCTTTCAAGCAAGGTGAACCCTAAAAATAGATGTATTATTTATGATAGCCTTAGATATCTTCCCAACGCCTGCAACCTCCTTGTTAGTAATGATTCTTTAGGCATGTACCACTTTCATCCCCCCTGACCTTGTGGGACCTTCAATAAAAATTCATTTTCAGCAGCCCAATGGAGACATAAATAAGGTAACCAATCTCTCAAATCCCCATTTTTAGGGAATAAAAATCACCATTTTCACCACTAGATCTACCATTTTACAAAAATGTTATGATGGGATATATCAAACCATAATGGGAGTACCTCAATCCCTACACATATTCTCTATTAATTGAGCATAACTTTAAATTTCATTTCCAAAAAAATTATATGATACAAGGATCATGGTTATAGTGTATCAACCCCAACTATAGTACCTCATGGTCGATGGTTATCTAATTATATCAATATAATATAAAAGGGATCACATCATGCATTATTACATAGATTAGTTGTATTGGGATACTACATACATATAAAACTATCACATTAATTTTTTTGAAATGAAATATAACAAAACAAATAGTGATAACTTTATTATTTATTAAATATTATTCTTGAAATTGATGCAAGTTTACACTTGTGTGCCCCAGGATAAGAAACAAAAGAAAATATTGATCTCTAATACTCAATCATGAATATTTTATAGGGTATGATTTCATTGAAAACCCATTAAAGGAATAATATATCATAGATAAACAATAATCAAATGTTTCATATAACTAATATTATTATAGAGGTATTCATCAATGAAGATATAAAAATATAAATAATAACATGGATAAAAATAATGGTTTTCATGATTATTTATTGAATAATGATAGATATGACAATATTACCCTCAAGGTGTCATTCAAATTCATAATATATTAATAGGTACTTTGTATGCCAAATAACTAATATAGCTTGTCTCATGTGACATAGCGATACCTTGAGGGCTATTGTCAGCCCACCCCTCACTTATTAAGTGTAATGCATTCATCATATGAATCTAATGAATAAAAATACAATAAATAATAAATTTATTTTATTAATAATTAAAAATATGTGTGGGAATAATAAACATATAGGATGTTTATACTTTCCCAAGTTAGTATATAGAATAACATGATCATTTCTATCTTGGGAAATAAGGATGATGGTGTTATTAAATAATATCTCTAGTGAAACACAAGATAATTATATGAATGTTTATATAGATGAGAAAAATAATTATAATAGCCTTAAAAGTTTACTTGAAAATATTATTTTCTTATATATATCCAATGAATGTGGTGTAACATGCATTAGAATGGGAAATTTAAAAATAATATTACTTTATCATTTTGTAATGATGTTAAAAGTTAATTGAAAATGAAGTCACAAGTCACTTTTAAATATAATTTTAAAGAGAATTACTATAATTTCTTTTTTGGAAATTAACATAGAATAAAATTTTAAAAGAGGGAACTTTGAAAACAATTTAGGGATATGTCCAAAAATGTGTTGTGGAAGATAAAATATCGGAACAAAAATAATATTTTAAAATATCATTATTGAAACCAGTTTCATTAAAATAGCAATATGATTTCATTTTGAAAAGTTCTAAATAAAAATATTTAGATAATAATAAATTTTAAATATTTTAATTTCAAAATAATAATGGGGAACATTGTGGAGAAGAAAAATATAAATATAGAATAGAAATATTCCCGATTAGAAAGTGACATGATTGAAAAAATAAACCCTTATGGATTTGGTAACATTAAAGTTAGAAGTCATTGAAAGGTATAACATGATATAGAATTGAAAATAACATAAATTTAATAAATTATATATTATATTATAGTCATGTGGTAGTATATTCTCCCAATAAATATAGATGTTACTAAATATAGAGCATTTCTCAACGAATGAAAATAAATATGAGAATACTCTTACCTTTTACTCTCATAATTCTTGAATGATATTTAACATATATTATAATAAAAATAACTATATTAATTACTTTTTTAGAACCTTATTAATATCTATATAATTTTTTATTATTAATTTATATTCATTAACTACACATATATTATTTAATCAAGACTTATTTTCATTATTTGATGTTAGTAATTTTGATTATTTTGTACATGCCCCATAATAATGAGGTCATACCCCTTCATTAAATTGTTTTTTAATAATTCCCAAATATTTCATGATATTAGTATTTTTTATCTAAATTATTTATTAGTTACAATTTTTTCCTTTGAAGTCATGATAATGGTTTTTGAAAACAAAATCCATGATTAACATGTTTTGGGTAATTTACTGATATTGATGCGTGACTTTATGATGATCGTTAATTATAGTATTATCATTATATAATACAACTCATGAAATATACTACTTATAAATATCATATATATTCATTAAAAATAATTTTTAAAGCATCCATGTAATATAGTGATGAAAAACAAAACATGTCACTCCATGGAGGTGGTAGTCTACACATTCACATAGAAATCATTTTTAATTTTAATAGAACATGTGTAAGATAGAAACTAGATTACATTTTTATAATCTTAGAAAAGTTATAAATATATTATTTATTTATTAGATACATTTTTACAACCATCAATGTCTGAAAGCTGGGAAAAATGAAATACATTTCTTTATGGATGTTGTACTCTACATCCACGCATGAATAAAGTTATCATTTTTCTATGTAGAAATTGAATATAATGGTTATACTATTATCATAATAAAATTTAATTATACTAATACTATATTTTAATTTAATTTTTGTGGGAGAAATATATTTTTAATAGGAATATATAGAAGATGTAAAATTTAAAAAGTTGCTAGTATTCACATTAATAATTTGACATTCCCTTGCATGTCCTCTTAAGAATGGAGGATTTTGGGATTTTCCACAGATCTAGGGGACTAAATTTTATTTATGTGTCTATGGAAAATAAAATATGTATAGTTACTATAGGAATTATAATATATAGTGTATGTAAAGGGGTGGGTCTAGTATCCCATAATAATTGAGGGGAGAGGTGTTTTTTAAATAATATTGAAGGAAAAGTTACAATTCAAGGCATGTGATTCAAAATTTGACAATGTTGGAGTTTTTATGTTGTTTTAGTAAATAAAACGCTTGAAAATACATTTAGATATATTTTTTGTGGAATGTTTTCGAATTTTACATATTTATAACTTTTACCTAAATTTACATTTACCACAATAACTTTTTTGGAACCTACAAAATTTATTTTATTTAGAAACTTTATTCTTAAAAATATTAACTAATTTGAATATTCTGATATAAAATATGAAAATAATTTTTTTTAAAAAAAAATTTAGAAATATTAATTTTTATATTCATGCACAAGATGCATAAAAACCATATTTTTATTGAATGTGTATTTTTAAGTGTAAAAAATATGATTTTTATAAAATTAGATATGTTTTTAATTTTCATTAAATTAATTAGATTATTAATAAAAAATAGAATATATGTGCTTTCAAAGAAATAAAAAAAATACACCATTTTAATATTTAATTAAAATAATGGACCAAAAAATAGTTTTTATTTGAATAACATGATATTTGATTTCCAAAATGTAAAACATTGAATTATAAATTAAAATTAATATTTTAAAAGTATAATTTTATTTATTAAATACATTTATGATAATTTAAAATTATTTATTATTGTTTAATTCATTCTTATATTATAATGATTTCATAAAACTCAAAGAATTTGTAAAATTATTATTTTGTATTATTCACTTAAAAATCAATCATTCTAGAAAAATCCCAAAAATACATTGCCAACTAATATTATGTTTGATAAAAACGAAAATGGAGTTCTTTTATGCAAATTAAAATAATAATATTTAGGAATTTTTTTAAATGGAAACATATAATTGAAACTATTTTTATAGTGAAACGACATCAGTAAAATGTTAAGTATTATTAATTTAATTTAATATCTATTATGAATTAAATAAGTGTTAATATATTTCTTTATCCCATTGAAATAATTTGTTATAGTATTTTTTTTAATGTTAAATTTAATTTATTATGTAAAAATTACATCATATTCATAAAAATATAATTCAATGAGAAATTGATCATAATTGTTTTTATTAATAATTCTTTAATATAGATAAAATTATTTAACAAGTATTAGTTAAATTTTATCAATAAATATTTATTAAATAAAATATTTATTATTTATTTAAATTCATTCTTTAAAATAAAATATATTGGAAATACTGGTAGTATAAAATATATGTATTAATATAAAATTCATTGCATTATTTTTTTATATCATCTAAACTTGTACTTAAAAACACCATAAAAAATATACATAATATCTATATGTAAGATAAGTGGAAGTGGTTTTGGGGTGGGAAACTAATCTGTCATAGATATCATACATATTTATAGAATCTCGAACCTATCCTATGAACGATTTCTTTCAATCCAAACTTGGTAAAGTTCAGATTGGGCTTGGACATGGGAAAAACCTAATTATGCTACCACACATCCATGCATAGATAAAAGAGAATCTTAATTCTTAAATGGATTGATTCTATTTATTCTTATCTCTGTATAGATTTCATGAATTACATAAAATAATGAAAATTGTTGTGTGAGAAATACAATAATTTTATAAAAGGAAACTGGTAAAATATAAGTAAAAATTCATAAACTTATTTCGTGACCTAACATATGAATATCAATGTTTTAATCTTGGATATCTATGTTCATATTGTAACTATTTTCTCTTACATAACTAGTTATATATCAAATCATAAAAATCCATTGAAATAGTTTATAATGGTTTGTAAAAGGATTGTTAATCAACCAAAGTATATCATTTGGGAGTGTCAAAATTAATGTGTAAATAGTTCTCATTAGAATACACCAGTTGAAGATCAAGTTAATAGTCAACCAGCCTATTTAGGTTTATTACCCCTAAGTGAATGTGTGACCGAACCTATATCCAATTGTTTATATCAAGATAGGGAATTCATTTCTTATAAATATCACATTATACCCTTTTATTATTTTTTAAACATTTTTCTACACATGAATTATCTCTAGAGAATGTCATATGGTTATGTTCTATATTCTAAATATTCAAAAATCTTGTTCTGAACAAAATTAATTATCTTTCTTTAATACCAACCATAGAAACCCTAACTCTAGTAACCCGTATTTAATGGTTACATTATTAAAATGTTATATAAAACAAGGGATTACCTGAAATGGGAAATCATAGTTTAGTAGTCATGGGATATTCTATAAATAATTTATTCTCTCATTACATTTTTAAACATGAATCATGACTTAAAATAATAAGGAGAAATTTACTATTTCATCTAGTATATCCCTAAAATCAATCTAAGTTTATTCCTCGATACCCTATGCAAAATAAAAAAATAGTGAGATGCGATGCTCGGTAAGGGATAACATAAAATAGAATCTATCATATAATAACTATGGAATGAATAATATTATAGATATAAAAAACAATAAAAATTTTCATATAACTAATATCATAAAAGATGGTATATTCATGGATGACAAGAAAACATAGATAATAATAAGGATAACAATAACTGGTTTCAAAATGATACAATGGATAATGTTAGATATCATAATCTTATAATAAAAGAATCATGCTAAGATATCATATATTAATAGGTAAGTTATATTCCAAATACTTAATCTAGTTTGTCTTACGAGTCCTTTCAATGCATTTATGGGCAATTGTGGGCCCTGCCCATCACATAATAAGTCTAATGAGTTTTCCATATATAATATATTAATTTAAGTAAAATTCATGATCAAATGACCATAATAATAAAAATGACCATAATAATAAATAAACATCTATATTGGAATAATAAATATATTGGTTGTCACAATATTCTATAGTCACTAAAAGAAATAAAATGATCATAAGTTATCAGGGGAAAGAGACTGGATTGTATCATTTGAGAATATCCCTAGTAAAACATTGGATCCATTGATAGACCATGAAATAGAAGAAAAAACCTTTATAAGTTCATTAAAAATTCCCTGGGATAAATAAGCTCTTAAGGAAAATTGATGAAGGATGTAGAAAATAACATTATTATGATAACCATTTAACAGAGTATTCCTTTAATATTTTTTTTAAAGATTGTAAAAGTTATTAAAAAATAAAGTCACAAATAATTTTTATATATAATTATCGAGAAGATGACTAAAAATACTTTTAATACATTAGATCAAAATGTAAATCTATAAAAATGAGCTTTTGAACATAGATAACAACTATTTCTACAAACATAGAGTGGAAGATAAAAGTTTCAAACACAAATGATATTTATTAATATCTTTTTTTAAATTTATATAGTTAAAAGATTCCTCAAACTAAAATTTTATAGTAATTAAATATTAATATTAATATCAAAATAAATAAAATGTAATTTTCAAAATAATAAAGTAGAATGTTAGCGACAGAAAAAATATAGACGTGGAGGAGAAAGACTCCCGACCAAAAATAAGTGAGATTTGAAAAGAAACCCATAAAAATTTAGTTAATTTTAAATTAGAAGATGTATGACGGAATAAACTGTTATTGAATTGAAAACCACATGAATTTAATGAATAATATGGTACAATATAGTCATGGGTGAGTATATACATCACAAAAAGAAAGAAGATGGTAAATATAGAACATATCTCAAAATTAATATGAGAGAAATATTCCCTTTTACTCTCAAGATTTACAATAGTTATTTAACCACCTGTATAATAAAAATAATATTGTAATAACTTATTTTATGACCAAATTAATATCTATTACCTTTTATATTTTCTAAAAATACAAATTTTTACACACGTATTGGTTAGATATTATTTAATATCATCATCAGTAATTATGGTCATTTTTATGTGTTTCGTAACGGTGATGTATAAACCATTGATTTGATATCAAATTAATAATTCCTTGTTTATTCAAGATTTTAATTTTATTATTATTTATTATTTCCAATTTTTTAATGGAATTCATCTGTATGGTCTGTGAAATCGATTCTTTGACGAGCTGGTTTTGGGTAATTTACCAATATCAGTGAGTTTCATTATAATGATCATAATTCAATATGTTATCGTTACAGAATATTATTCAAAAAATATATTACTTATCAATATAATAGATATTAATCAAATATATTTTTAGAACCATCCATGTAAGGCATTGATGAAAAAGGAATAATTTCTCTTTATGGTGGCGGCAGTCCACACGTACACAGAAATGATGTTTTCATTTTTCTTAGAAGAAGAGGATGGTTAAAAACGGATTCGTTTTATTAATCTTAAACAATAAATAAATATTATATTTATTAATTAAATACACATTTATAACCAGATAGGTAACTTAGTTATGAAAACAATACATCACATTGTGGAGGTATTAGTACGCATGTACACACGTATTTCATACTCATTCCTCATCGAAGTGGGAAGGGTGGATAATTGCTTATACAATTAACATAAAAATATTTCAGTATACTAATATTATTTATATCCTTTTTATGGTGGTTAAAATATATCTGGAATAAAAATATATAGTAGCAGAAAAATTTAGGTAGTGACTCTTACTCATGTTCTAAATTTTAACATTCCCTCAAAGGACCTCTTAGAATAGAGGATTTTTAGATTATAAATTGGGGAATGGGATGAGAAAAATTGTATAGGGATATAGGGAACTAAAATGGTATTGTTTCGAGAGAAACATTAAATTTAGTGTAACACCTGAGACTTTTATAAGAAATATTTTGTTTTTATCAATGTAATCATTCACTACACACAACACTATCTTGGTTGCTTTACACGCAACCACGACCTTCCTCAATAGCTTGCGTCGTACGCAACACTGAGTTTGACTAAACAACGATATGCTATTAAAATATTATTAATACTAGCCGTAATGAATAGTAATAACCACTTTTTGAAATTTTGTAAATTTCAATTTTCAAAATGGACTTCATTTTTGGATTCGGAATATCGAAATTAGCTTAGGGTGAAATTTTGGTACTTTTCGGATA
Source organism: Viscum album (assembly GCA_963277665.1). Lineage (NCBI taxonomy): Eukaryota > Viridiplantae > Streptophyta > Magnoliopsida > Santalales > Viscaceae > Viscum > Viscum album. The sequence goes on from OY728155.1 coordinate 883,130,618, forward strand.
ACTTTCATATTCTGATGAATAGTGAAAATTACTAAATTTTAATTAAAAACAACCTTTTTAATAGAAATAATTAATAGTGATAAATTATTAATTTGAGTGGTTTTAAAGTATATTTAGAATATATTTTTAAAATTTAATACAATTTTGGTCATTGGATGTAATTTCACATTTAAACCAGTTATAAACAAGTGTCAATATTTTGATAGTTATTATCTCTTAAAAACACGCTATTTGTTTTGACGACGGGACTTAATTTTTAAATTAATTAATGTAACTGATATGTTTTGAATTTGGTAAAATAGAAGTCATTTTTTTAATTCATAATATCAAATATAGCTTAGGCCTATTTTTTTGAATTTTTCTGGAAACATTCATTGTTTATGAATAGTGAAACCACTAAGTGGTAGTTAAAAAAACTGAATTTTTCATAAAACTTAATTTTACCGCTTCTGTGAGTGGAATTTCAAAAATCTGAGAGACACGGTTAATATCAAGGACTAAAATATGGTTCAATGAGATGAAAATAATTTTTGGTGAATAGTAACTTTTGTCTTTTTTTTACCACGGTTAAAAGTAATAGGGTAATTAAGGGTACAAATGATATTATTATTACCTTAACACATGTCCTAATTCTATTGGATAAGTGTAATTCGACCAAAAACAACCTTAGAAATAAAATATGACCATTTAAGCCCACTTGGATTAGATTAGGACATTTATTATTAATTTATTTAAAGAAGGGTTAAAATAGTTAAAATCAAAGTTTAATAAGTAAATAATTTTTAATATAGGGTTATACATAAGATAAATTCAACTATAAATATTCATTAGATATATAAAACAATTTCCTACATAATGATAATTTATTTTTAATTTTTAGACATTAAATAATTTAATTTATTTGTGACACAACGATGATGCAGTAATTATCTTATTAATGAAATATTGACATAATTGATGTTATAAATACACAAATAAATGTAATTTGAGACTTTTTATGAATTCCACTAATTTTCTTGGTTAATATGACATGTTATTATTGATTTTATTAACTTTTTTCGAACTTATCATTCTGTTATGAGTTTTAAAAAAATCAATTACCAAATAGTATCATAATTGACATAAAATAGTTTTTAAAACAAATATTATATTATTAATTGTTAATTTATTCCTAAAAATCTAAGGCTTGGCCAAATGACTGAGATAAGGTTATATATATTAATAATAAACAACTTGGGGTTCGTTTGGCTTGTTATAGTAAGTTTATTAACCTTATAGTGTAATAACACAAGAAGACATGGTAAAAGTAAAATTATTTAACTTAATGTTAAATCTAAATGATATGGTTAAAATAGGAACCTAAACTTGTCTAAATTCTATTGGATGAGATTATTTCGACCCATCCCCACCTTAGCTTTGAAATAAATCAATTTAGAGCTTTTTAAAACCGAATATGACTATATAATAAAATAATAGTTTTAGTTTTCCAAAGGAGCCCCTCTCCTCCCTTATAAAAGGGAACCTCCTCCCTCTCTTCCTCACACCACTTTGAGCCTTCAACCTCGGCCAACCCTGACAATTTCTTCTCTCCACTTCCCTAGAAACATCCTAGAGGTTCTTTTCTTCTTCAAAGACCTATTTTAGTGCCCTAAAAGGAGGTATCAAAGAAGCACTTCAAAGAAGAGGTAATGTCCGTTACCGATTCTTTCATCTTTATTTCTTCTTCCACTTATTCTTATTTAGTTGTTTCATTATGAAGTAATAACATCAGTATCATTCATATACTGATATGTTATTATATGTATGAAACAAACCTATTTCACCATCTATCCATCCTACGGAAAAAGAAATCACCGCACGTGCGTACGTACGGAATACCGTCTCAACGCTGTGGTGTGATCTATTTTCCACCACCACCTTACTTGGATGGGTATAATGGTGTAAATAATGACTATATATGACTATAATAAAGTGATATTGATTCTTAAATAGTATACATACACTCCAATACAATTCCACGATCATAGGAACGACATCATCACTCGTGCATACGTACAAAATACCGTCTCCATGATGTGATGCGACTCGTTATACATGATCTTCATTTCATAATGATTATATAAATGAATTGAATGAATTAATATGATATATATTACACTAATACCATTCCAGAAATGAGGTATCTATAACCTAAATAGAAGAATAATAATTTATTCGGCAAAACACGCATAAGAACAAAAAGTTATAAACACCTGAATAACAAGTGGAAATGAAATATTACTACTAAGAAGCTAATAATATGACCATATATTATATCATAACAATAATTATGATTCTGGAATAAGTCAATAACATTATTTAAATCATTATACAGGGGGTTCGGACACTTTCGAAGCAAATCAGACCTAAGGTAAGGGAAAATATCACAATCTCATTTTTATCTGATATTGTTTATACTTTGATATTTACTGGGGTGTATTTTATCATCCACATCCATGTTTCCTCAATATGTAATATTATATCCATCCACTTACAATTGTTTAAATCCATTTTTACCCTTTTGTGAGTTTATAGTAAAAGATATGAAAGGAATCTTTTTTCGTTTTTCGTACGAGGTACTTTTTGACTTTTCTGACAAAAGTACGAGAAGAATGTTTTTTTTAACTTATATGGCATGAATGGATTTTTAAAACATTATTTCCAAGGAGCATCCATTACAAGTTTTCAAGTTTATTTTTTTTAATAAACTTCTTTTAGTTTAAAATTGTATGACATGTTAAGAAAGGAAAAATGTTTTTGATGTAGAAAGGATATTTTCCTCAAGAATGGAGTTAATGTGTTTTATCAAAATTATTTTACATCTAAGATAATAAAGGGTTATATTTTTATCCCTATTATTACATTTATTTGATTATGTTGTGATGGAATTATTTTTATGAATTCCGTTATCTTATATGAATTGTTAAATGATGTCACGATGTTTATGATTTCCATTTTTATTACATGTGTTATGATATGATGTATGGTTTATGATTTTGTGGCACACATAAGAATGGTATCATTGTGAGATGGGTGGGACCTATATCTCCCTCCAATGCATTGGGTAATGATTTTATATATCATGAGATAGACATGGTTGGAACGGTAGGTTATACTGGTTCAGTGAAACAGGACTGAAACGAGGAGTGAACTCGGTTCAGAAAGGGACTTTGTCCACTAAGATAGTCTTGACAATGAGTCATGACTAATAAGAAATGATTCTCTATGATTATGTGTGTATGCCACAAAGTTTCATGTTTTAGGTTATGATTATTGGGATTATATTTAACTACTATGATTTATCCCATGTTATGAAATTATGCTCTCTTTTTTAGGTTAAGATTTCCAAAAGTTATGTTCTTTTGAATATGATGTGATTGATATTTCTTTTGTTTACCCTTACTGAGCATTTGAGCTCACCCTTTTTGTATGTTTTCTTTCCCCAGGTCAGGAAGAAGGTTATTAAGTAAGATATTCCAAAAGGGACTATAGATATGATGAAATAAATGGGAGACAGTGTAGACGCTTTATGAACCAGTTGTTTATGTTTCCTAGTTTCTAAAGACACTATACCTATATGGTCCTTTCGTGGTTTTGTTACATGTTGTAATAAGTATGCTTCAATTTTGAATTATTAACAATGTATGTAATGTATGGGTCGTTATAGTTGGTATCATAGGAAAGGTATAGTCAACCTTTAGAAACTAGGATGTGAAAGCCTTAGTAAGAACCCTAAGGATAAGTCTAAGCATAGAACACAATATTAGTGTTTTAGAAATAGCCATGAATAACCTAGGATAAGTCCTTAACTGTGAAATATTATTCTTGATTATGTGGTTTTCCTGTTATAATTAGTGTTGCTCACACTATTCTTCTTGGTTTTAGTCAATGGCTGGAACCCGAAGGAATCGTGTTAATGCGGAATGCGACGGGCAATGCAATGATTGTCCCCCTGATCAACCAAACGTTATTGGAGCTGAAATTCAAAATCTTGTAGCCATACTCACACAACTTTCTCAAGCTATGAATCATGCAGGACTTCCAAACGAGCAAAGGAAGGAGCAACATTCTATTGAATCATTCATGAGACAGCGTCCTCCTTCATTCAGCAGGTCTACTGATCCATTAGTTGCTGAACAATGGATTAGTATTACTGAAAAGATATTTTCAGTTCTTCAATGTTATGAGCATGATAAAGTCATCTTAGCAGTATATCGTTTGGAAGGTGATGCTGATCAATGGTGGAATCTTATTAAGAATACAAGGCAAAGGGATGAAATTGAGTCCATGGAATGGGATGAGTTCAAGAACTTATTTTTCAATATGTACTTCCCTCCTATTCTCCAAACAAAGATGGAGAAAGAGTTTCTTGAACTGAAGAAAAAGGATGATGAATCTGTTGGTACCTATGAAGCAAATTTTACAAGACTTGCAAGGTACACTTCTGGTATTATTATCCAACCAGAGAGTAAGATCAATTGATTCTTTAGTGGCTTAAAACCAAGTCTTCGAAGGGCGTTAGCTATAATGGACATCAATAGCTATGAGGAAATCGTTCGATGTGCTCTTAAAGTCGAGACGGAGATTGGAGTGACCCATCAGTCATATGGGTTTGATAAGAAGAGGAAAATGGAATTCAAAGGAAAATCTAAAGAGCACACTGAAAAGAAGATGCGCTTTCCCTTATGCTCAAAGTGTGGAAAGAAACATGGAGGGAGTTGTCTTAAAGGTACAAGTAAATGTTTCAAATGTGGAAAGGAAGTTCATCGGGCATTTGAATGCCACGATGATGGGAAGAAGATGTCTAATGATGCAAACAAAAGAAGGGATACACAGAATGAACCTACTAAAGTTCAATGTTTCAAGTGCAAGGAGATGGGGCATTATGCCAATAAATTCCCTAATCCAAGGGTTGATGATGATGTTCGACGTCAACAAACTCTTAAGGCTAAAGACGAAGGAAAGTCACATGAAATTTCTATCAGCGTTGTGGAGTATGATAAGGATGTGGTGAAAGGTACACTTACCATCCACTCTAAAGTAGCAAATGATTTATTTGATTCTGGATCCACCCACTCTTTTATTTATGAAGAATTATCTAAGGTTATCACTGTATTACCTCAATAATTAGATGTTGAGTTAGCTGGGACAACACCTAATGGAACAACAGTCGCATCAAAAGTTTATAATTCTTCTCCGATTGAAGTTTGTGGGAAAGTGCTTCCTACAAATATTGTGATCCTTCCTATAGTGGAATTTTATGTGATTCTTGGCATGGATTGGCTTTCTTTATATGGATCTCATATCAATTTCCAAAGAAGGGAAGTCACATTTCATATTCCAGATCAATCTATGATCGTCTATCAATACAAGGATGAACATAACCTTCTAGTGGAAATTCCTTCTACCTTATGGGTCTTAATTCCACTAAATGAAGGTTATTTATCTCAAATGGTTGGTGAGAAACTCATGATTAAGAATATTCCCATTGTACGGGAGTTTGATGATGTCTTTCCGAAGGAATTACCGAGTCTTCCACCAAATTGTGAAGTTGAGTTTTCAATAGAACTCATACCGGGTGCTTTTCCTATTTCAAAGACACCTTATAGAATGGCCCCAATTGAGTTGCAGGAATTGAAGAAGCAACTCCAAGAGAATCTTGATAAGGGATTCATACACCCTATTGCGTCACCTTGGGGAGCACCTGTTCTATTTGTTAAGAAGAAAGATGGATCAATGAGACTCTGCATTGATTATCGAGAACTTAACAAGATCACTGTCAAGAACAAATATCCTCTCCCACGCATTGATGACTTATTTGACCAACTACGCGGAGCTCAATACTTTTCCAAGATTGATCTTCGTTCAGGGTATCATCAATTAAGGGTCAAAAGGGAGGATATACCAAAGACGGATTTACGTACAAGGTATGGACACTATGAATTTATAGTGATGCCATTTGGTCTTACTAATGCCCCTGCTATCTTCATGGATCTGATGAATAGAGTCTTTAGAGATTATCTTGATCAATTTGTGGTAGTCTTTATAGAGGATATTCTTGTCTATTCCAAGAGCAAGGAAGAACATGAATATCACTTGAGAATTATATTGAAGACCCTGATAAAGGAGAAGCTTTATGCCAAATTTACCAAGTTTGAATTTTGGCTTCAAAAAGTTTCATTTTTGGGTCACATAATCTCAAAAGAGGGGATATCTATGGATCCAGCAAAAACAGAGGTTATCGAAAGATGTTCGAGACCAACAAAAGTGACTGAGATCCGAAGTTATATTGGTTTGGCTGGATATTATCGACATTTTGTGAAAGATTTTTCGCGATTATATAATCCACTCACCAAGTTAACTCGAAAAGGAGTTAAGTTTTTCTGGACGGATGAATGTGAAGATAATTTCAAGGAGTTAAAAAGAAGGTTATCCAGTGCACTTGTGCTCACACTGCCTTGTAGTGGAGAAAGTTTTGTGATCTATTGTGATACATCCAAGAAGGTATTGGGGTGTTTTCTTATGAAAAATGATATGTTGATACCTTATGACTCACGGTAGTTGAAAATACACGAGCAAAATTACCCAACACATGACTTGGAGTTAGCTGCGGTAATCTTTGCATTAAAGATTTGGAGGCATTATCTTTATGGTAAAATGTGTGATATTTATACTGATCATAAACGTTTAAAGTATATTTTCACAAAAAAAGGAGCTGAATATGGGTCAAAGAAGATGGTTAGATCTGATTAAGGATTATGACTGCTCAATCCATTACCACCCTGGGAAAGCAGACAAGGTGGGAGATGCATTAAGTCGACATGACTATGCCAGTTTATCCATGATGAGGATAACAAAAGATCCAATATTTATGGATTTACAAAGGATGGATCTGGGAATTATAATGGAAGGGGGAAAATCGTATCTTTCTCAAATGAATGTTCAACCATCTATACATGCGAGGATTAAAGAGGCACAGAAATAAGATGTCGAGTTACAAAAGAAGGTGTGAAATGTTCCTGAATTCAACCTTGATTGTGATGGGATAATAAAGTTCAGGAATTGTGTTTGTGTTCCTCCCATCCTAAAATAAAAGAAGTAGCTTCTGGATAAGGCTCATAGTTCTTCATTCTCTATTCATCATGGAAGCATGAAGATGTATAGGGATCTGAAAGAGTACTTCTGGTTGGATGGCATGAAAAGAGATGTTGCTGAATATGTCTCTCGATGCTTGGTTTTTCAGCAAGTTAAAGCTGAGAGACAGAAGTCCAAGGGGATGTTACAACCATTACCCATACCCGAATGGAAATGGGAAAACATCACTATGGACTTTGTCACAGGACTTCCTAAAACATCCAAAGGCAATAATTCTATCTGGGTCATATTTGATCGTCTTACCAAGTCTGCACACTTCATTGCTATTAGAGAGGATTTCTCTCTGGATCAGCTTGCCAGGATATATGTAAAGGAAGTGGTAAGATTGCATGGAGTACCACTTTCTATTATATATGATCAGGATCCGAGATTTACCTCGAAGTTCTGGCGAAGTCTTCAGCATACTCTGGATACAGAGTTGAGTTTCAGCATTGCTTATCATCCTCAGACAGACGGTCAATCTGAGAGAAAAATTCAAACTCTAGAAGATATGTTGAGAGCTTGATCTATGGATTTCAAAGGTGGTTGGGATCAACACCTACCTTTTGTCGAATTTTCTTATAATAATAGCTTTCACCCTAGTATTCAGATGGCTCCTTATGAGGCTCTCTATGGAAAGAAATGTCGGACTCCAACTTGCTGGGATGAAGTTGGAAAAAGAAAGCTATTAGGACCTGATCTCGTTAATGAAATGGCAGAAAAGGTCAGATCTATTCAACAACACATAAGAGCAGCTCAGAGTCGACAGAAAATTTATGCCGACAACCGAAGAAAAGACCTAGAGTTTGAAGTGGGTGATAAAGTATTCTTACGAATATCTCCTTGGAAGAGGGTCATGAGATTTGGAAAGAAGGGGAAGTTAAGCCATAGATATATCGGTCCTTTCGAAATAATGGATCGTGTTGGGAAGGTAGCTTACTGATTGGCACTTCCACCAAATCTCTCTCAAGTTCACGATGTGTTCCATGTATCTCTCCTGAGAAAAGTACATACCTGATCCTTCACATGTACTCAGCTCAGAAGTTGTACCGCTGGAGCAAGATCTTTCTTATCAAGAACAGCCGATAGAGATTTTGGATCGTAGTGAAAAAGTCCTACGGAACAAGACCACTCGCTTGGTGAAAGTTTTATGGATGAACCACCAATTAGAACAAGCTACATGGGAGCTTGAGGATATGATGAGGGAGAGGTATCCTCATCTTTTTGTTACAAAGTGATGAATTTCGAGGGCGAAATTCATTTTAAGGGGGGTAGAATGTAACGCCAGAGAATTTTATAATAAATATTTTGTTTTTATCAAAGGAATCTTTAACTACACACAACACTAGCTTATCTTTCTTTACACGCAACCACGGCCTTCCTCAATAGCTTGCGTCCTATGCAACACCGAGTTTCACTAAACAAAGATATGCTATTAAAATATTATTAAAACTAGCCGTTATGAATAGTAATAACCACGTTTTGAAGTTTTTTATATTTTATTTTTCAAAATGGAATTCATTTTTGGATTCGGAATATCGAAATTAGCTTAGGGTGAAAGTTTGGTACTTTTCGGATAACTTTCATATTCTGATGAATAATGAAAATTACTAAATTTTAATTAAAAACAAATTTTTTTAATAGAAATAATTAATAGTGATAAATTATTAATTTGAGTGGATTTAAAGTATATTTACAATATATTTTTACAATTTAATACAATTTTGGTCATTGGATGTAATTTCACATTTAAACCAGTTATAAACAAGTGTCAATCTTTTGATAGTTATTATCTCTTAAAAACACGCTATTTGTTTTGACGACGGGAATTAATTTTTAAATTAATTAATGTAACTGATATGTTTTGAATTTGGTAAAATAGACGTCATTTTTTAATTCATAATATCAAATATATCTTAGGCCTAATTTTTTGTATTTTTCTGGAAACTTTCATTTTTTTGATGAATAGTGAAACCACTAAGTGGTAGTTAAAAAAACTGAATTTTTCATAAAACATAATTTTACCGCTTCTGTGAGTGGAATTTCGAAAATCCAAGAGACACGGTTAATATCAAGGACTAAAATTTGGTTCAATTAGATGAAAATAATTTTTGATGAATAGTAACTTTTGACTTTTTTTTACCACGGTTAAAAGTAAATAGGGTAATTAAGGGTAAAACTGATATTATTATTACCTTAACACATGTCATAATTCTATTGGATAAGTGTAATTCGACCAAAAACAACCTTAGGAATAAAATATGACCATTTAAGCCCACTTGGATTAGATTAGGACATTTATTATAACTTTATTTAAAGAAGGGTTAAAATAGTTAAAATCAAAGTTTACTAAGTATATCATTTTTAATATAGGGTTATACATAAGATAAATTCGACTATAAATATTCATTAGAAAGCTAAATCTATTTCCTACATAATGATATTTTATTTCTAATTTTTAGACATTAAATAATTTAATTTATTTGTGACACAACGATGATGTAGTAATTATCTTATTAATGAAACATTGACATAATTGATGTCATAAATACCCAAATAAATTTAATTTGAGACTTTTTATGAATTCCACTAATTTTATAGGTTAATATGACATGTTAGTATTTATTGTATTAACTGTTTTAGAACTAATCATTCTGTTATGAGTTTTAAAAAAATCAATTACCAAATAGTGTCAAAATTGACATAAAATTGTTTTTAAAACAAATATTATATTAGTAATTGTTATTTTATTCCTAAAAATATAAGGTTCGGCCAAATTAATGTGATAAGGTTATATATATTAATAATAAAAAAATGGGGTTCTTTTGGCTTGTTATAGTAAGTTGATTAACCTTATAGTGTAATAACACAAGAAGACACGTTAAAAGTAAAATTATTTAACTTAATGTTAAATCTAAATGATAAGGTTAAAATAGGATCCTAAACTAATCTAAATTCTATTGGATGAGTGTATTTCGACTCATCCCCACCTTATCTTCTAAATAAATCAATTTGAAGATATTTAATACCGAATATGACTATATAATAAAATAATAGTTTTAGTTTTCCAAAGGAGCCCCTCTCCTCCCTTATAAAAGGGAACCTCCTCCCTTTCTTCCTCAAACCACTTTGAGTCTTCAAGATCGGCCAAACCCTAAAAATTTCTTCTCTCCACCTCCCTAGAAAAATCCTAGAGGTTCTGGTTTTCTTCAAAGACCTATTTTAGTTCCCTAAAAGGAGGTCTCAAAGAAGCACTTCAAAGAAGAGGTAATGCCCGTTAACGATTCTTTCATCTTTATTTCTTCTTCCACTTCTTCTTCTTTAGTTGTTTCATTATGAAGCAATAACATCAGTATAACTCATATACTGATATGTTATTATAAGTATGAAACAACCCTATTTCACCATCTATCCATCCTACGGAAAAAGAAATCATCGCGCGTGCGTACGTACGGAATACCGTCTCCACACCGTGGTGTAATCTATTTTCCACTGTCACCTTACTTGGATGGGTATAATGTTGTAAATAATGAATATATATGACTATTATAAAGTTATATTGATTTTGAAATAGTATACATACACTCCAATAAAATTCCAGGATCATAGGAACGATATCATCACTCATGCGTACGTACGGAATACCGTCTCCACGATGTGATGCGAATCGTTCTACATTATCTTCATTTCATAATGATTATATAAATGAATTGAATGAATTAATATGATATATATTACACTAATACCATTCTGGAAATGAGTAATATATAACCTAAATATAAGAATAAGAATTTATTCGACAAAACACGCATAAGAACAAAAAGTTATAAACACCCGAATAACAAGTGGAAATGAAATATTACTACTAAGAAGCTAAGAATATAACCATATATGATATCATAACAATAATTATGATTCTGGAATATGTCAATAACATTATTTAAATCATTATACAGGAGGTTCGGACAATTTTGAAGCAAACCGGACCTAAGGTAAGGGAAAATATCACAATCTCATTTTTATCCGAGATTGTTTATACTTTGATATTTACTGGGGTGTATTTTATCATCCACATCCATGTTTCCTCAATATGTAATATTATATCCATCCACTTACAATTTTTTAAATCCATTTTTACCCTTTGGTGAGTTTATATTAAAAGATATGAAAGGAATCTTTTGTCGTTTTTTGTATGAGGTACTTTTTGACTTTTCTGACAAAAGTATGAGAAGAATGTTTTTTTAACTTATACGGCATGAATGGATTTTTAAAACATTATTTACAAGAATCTTCCATTAAAAGTTTTCAAGTTTATTTTTTTTAATAAACTTCTTTTAGTTTAAAATTGTATGACATGTTAAGAAAGGAAAAATGTTTTTGATGTAGAAAGGATATTTTCCTAAAGAATGGAGTTAAAGTGTTTTATCAAAATTATTTTCCATCTAAGATAATAAAGGGTTCTGTTTTTATCCCTATTATTACATTTATTTGATTATGTTGTGATGGAATTATTTTTATGAATTCATTTATCTTATATGAATTCTTAAATGATGTCACGATGTTTATGATTTCCATTTTTATTACATGTGTTATGCTATGATTTATGGTTTATGATTTTGTGGCACACATAATAATGGTATCATTGTGAGATGTGTGGGACCTATATCTCCATATAATGCATTGGTTAAAGATTTTATATCTCATGAGATAGACATGGCTGGAACGGTAGGTTATACTGGTTCAGTGAAACAGGACTGAAATGAGGAGTGAACTCGGTTCAGAAAGGGACTTTGTCCACTAAGATAGTCTTGGCAATGAGTCTTGACTAATAAGAAATGATTCTCTATGATTATGTGTGTATGCCAAAAAGTTTCATATTTTAGGTTATGATTATTGGTATTACATTTAACTACTATGATTTATCCCATGTTATGAAATTATGCTCTCTTTTGCAGGTTAAGATTTCAAAAAGTTATGTTCTTATGAATATGATGTGATTGATATTTCTTTTGTTTACCCTTACTGAGCATTTGAGCTCATCCTTTTTGTATGTTTTCTTTCCCCAGGTCAGGAAGAATGTTATTAAGTAAGATATTCCAAAAGGGACTATAGATATAATGAAATAAATGGGAGACAGTGTAGATGCTTTATGAACCAGTTGTTTATGTTTCCCAGTTTCTAAAGACACTATACCTATACGATCCTTTCGTGGTTTTGATACATGTTGTAATAAGTATGCTTCAATTTTGAAGTATTAAAAATGTATGTAAAGTATGGGTCGTTTTATTTATAGTGTAAAACGATGGTGGAATTCTCCTCTTATAAATAAGTGGAGTGAAATTTTCATAATAATAAAAAATTTAATGTCATAATTCAAGGAATGTGATAATAGTTTTTGAGAATATTAATGTTTTATGAGGATTGGATTGATAAAACTATATAATTAATACTATTATAAATTTTTATGAATTTTATGAATTTTCTCATTAGTTATAAATTTTACCTTAATTAACTATTACATTTGTAACTCATTTTTTAACCATGGTAATTTATTTTAAAGAATAAAATAATGATTGATCTTAGAACATAATTTAAAAATTATTATTTAAAATATGAATTAATTTTGACAATTTTTATTCAGGGGATATAAAAATTAATTTTTATATTAGTTAAGACAACATGTATAACAATTTTTTTTAAGAAAAATATATTTTTAAGTATGAAAAATATCATTAGGATAAAATTATCACTGTAATTGATTTTAAAAAAATTAATTGGTTCATTAAAAAATATATAATCATTATTTGGTTTTTAAATAAATCAAAATCAAAAAAACACCATGTGAATATTAAATTAAAATAAAGGACCAAAAAATATTTTACTTGGATAAAATATTAAAATAATCCAAAATGGAAAACACATGTTTCTAAATTATGAATAATATTTTAAATGTAAAATTATAAATATTAAAAACATTTTTGATTAAGAAAACATGTATTATAAATTTTTAATTCATTTTAATATCTTAATGAAGACATAAAATTTATTGAATTTATAAAAAAGGTTTTTAGTATTGTTCACCTAAAAAATAATCATTGTATAAAAATATCATAAATCAATCCTGAAATTATTTTATTATGAAAAATCCGAAAATGATGTTCATTTTTTTCAAATTCAAATAATAAAATTTTTAATTTTTCATTAAAATTAAAATATATAGTGAAAGCTATTTTTTATAGGGAAATGGTTTTTTGAAAACCTGAAGGGTTTTTAATTTTTGTTCATATAAATTGTTGATTAAATAAGTGTTAATCTATTTTTACATTGAAATATTTTATTATAATATTATTTTAAAAATGTTCAATTGAATCTGTTAAGATAAAAATACATGATATAGAAAAAAAAATTCCTTAAAATTGGATCTTAAATGATTTTATTCCTAATGAATAAAATTTATAAAACAATTTAATATATATTAGTTAAATTTCTTCAACAAATTTTTAATTAATATAAATTTTCTTATTTAGTTAATTTATTTATATAAAATTAAATTATATTTAATTTTAAAATATATAAAATGCATATATTAATATAAATATACTATATTACATTTTTATATCATTATAACTTATACTTACAAATCCCACTAAAAAATTCTGAATAAAATCTGATGATAAGATAAGCAGGCATGGTTGTTATGGGTGGAAACTTAGATAGTATAGATCATGTGGAAATATTCATGAGCTTTAGATTCTTCTACAAATGATTTCACCCAAGCCACACTTAATTGATCTCATGATAGGATTGGTCAAGGGAAAACACTGGCGATGATACCACACTTACATGCATAGATAAATGAGCCTTGTAAGGGATAATTCTATAATTTGATTCCATTTATTCTTATTTATACATAAATTTCATAATGTGGTTATGTATATTTATGAAAAATAGTTTAATGTAGAATATTTATGTCTTTTATAGTATGTATTTTTTTGTTTATGGGCCATCAATGTTAGAGGTTTATAATTATATTTTTCAAATGATAATGAGACATAATTGAGTTTTCTATGAAGGATGTAGCTTTGGTTGCAGTTCCCAAAAGAGAAGAGCAACATGAAATTGTGTTAGTTATCATATAATGAATAAGACGAGTGTTTAGGTTTATATATTTTGAATATCATTTCTTTTATAAGGTAAATATGATAACTCGTTGATCGAATATGAATAAGATTTGAAGATGATTATTCGACAACTTTTACAATCATAACCATGGAAAATTGAATATAGTTTATGAGGGAAACATGGAAAATATCTCCTGGATAAGAGAAATGGGAATTATTGATATATATAAATCTCTGAAAATAATAGATTTTGTAATTGTACTAAAATAGAGCATCATTGATATATTTGGTATTGTAAGAGATATGTTCAAAAAATAAAAGAGGATGGAGTATAAAAAATGAATTGGAATTGTTTTACTATAATTCCAAATAATTAATTTATAGTTTCTATTATGAATCATATAATGTGATGTTATTTTTATGATGATTATGTAAATACCCGAAATTTTTGTATATATTTTTTAATTATATGGGATTATTACAAGTTTGTTAAAATTGACTCCACATGATTCTGAGGCCTGAAATGCCTGGAATGATCCGTCAAAAAATTTAAGCATTAATAACATGGGTGTGAAGTTTTCCTAAAAAAGTGGAATAACTCTTAAACAGGTTCCCTGATCAGAAATTTGAGGGTACAATTGCATTTAGAAAGGTGTGTTCACCCTAGGCTTAAATTATATTTAGTCGGCGCATGCCTCTGGTGAGAAAACACAAACATGACATAACCTTAAATAAAATAATTAAATAATTTTTTTTCAAATGCTTATAACTCATGAACGGTGACACAATATAATAATCTAAGACCACTGTTGAGCTCGTGAGGTTATTCTTTCCTTATACAGATCGTAACATTGGCCGGTGCAGGCCAACAATTGAAGTTAGTTTTTTCCGTAAATAAAATAATTAAGAAAAAAAAAATTTCTGTTAAATTATTTAACTCCTAATAGGTAACTCAGATTTGATATCTGAGAGTACTGTTGTGCTCGTAAGCACAATATCTCATTAGGCGGATCCTAACCTCGACCAACGCGGTTCGAGTGTGATTGTTAATAATTTTTTATCTTTTTTAAGGTATGTTCAGTAAACGCACGAACGACAATTTCTATCTTTTAAATCGGTGATCAGATTGAAAATCTATGACCACTATTGAATTCACAGTTTCTTGATTTTATTAGGAAAATCATAACTTCGACCAGCAAGGGTCATATGTAAAGGTTAATTTTTGGACATTACAAAAAAAAATTAAAATAACTGCATGAGTTATTTTATTCTCTTATCACCGTAGAGCGGCAGATTGCGGGACCATGGTGTAACATCAGGCTTGAATGGAATCTATTTAATTATATAATTCTTGGGTTGTGTAACTATGACTTTAATTAATTTTAATGTAACAATAGTTTCGGTTCATATATGAAATACATTAATGAAATGCAATGTAGGTGGTTCCCGCTCTTCTATTTAAACAAAATACGAGAATGGTTTTTGTTCACTCACAAGAGGAACCCATGGCGATATGCCGATGATGTATTACACCAACATAGAATTGAGATTTGATGAACATTGGAGGATTTGAACCAGAAAATGATGGGCAATGATGAACACCTTCAAACGCGAGTTCATCTACCTCATCTGCATCATCATCCAACGAGTTTGAGGTAGGATTTTGGTTTAAGGATTTTATTTTTCATATCCTTTTGATGATTTTGAGCACTTCCCATGTAATGATGCTAACGTTGAGGGAGTGGGCCAAAATGAATAAGGGTCAGACCCTTCGCCAATCATGGTATTGATTGCATTATTCATGGGTGACCAACCAATTTAGTGGAAAGATTAAACTGGGGGCACACAGTGATGGCAATGTCCCGAAAGGCCTATAAGCACATTCGAAATGAAAATCGGACAACCGAAGTTTCACTGGTGGCCCGCGGAAGCACCGAATGCACGGCATCGCCGGCGGTCGGAGGAGACAGCGACAGGATCTCACTGACCATGAGGAGTTGGCTGCACCCGAAGGCGTCATGGTAGACAAAGAGGTCTTCTGAACATTGTTGGTCGTGTAATAACAGGTAGGATTACCTCGATAGTGAACCGATGAAGAGTTGTCGCGGCTTCAAGCAACGTTGGTGGGTGAAGGGAGGCCATGTGCACAAGGGTCCTACCGTTGACCGGTCGATACGGGCCAGCCAGGTGGAGTGGCACCAACTGGAACCACTATTTGAAGAACTGGATAGACTATGATTCGTTCGGAAGGGGATCCATCCCCTGCACACAGCTAGCGGGCCACACCGAGCCAGCAGGCCAGGTTAGTCTAGCGGCCCGGCGGGCCGCACCCAGCCATGTAGTCCAGGCCAATCCCACTACGCAGTAGGCAAATCCCAAGGCTAGTAGGCCAAGCCCCTTCCCCAGCCCTTTCGGGCCAGGCCCAGTGGGCCAAGTCGGCTGAATCTGACATGGACAGACCAGGCTCAGACCCACTTAACGCTCAGTTTCACATAAAGGGATATATCTCCAGAACTGAACGTCTGTTTGAAGAACCTTCTGTAGCACTAGAATCCTTAGGACAATGAAGTACATTTGAGATAGTCCACATGGGGTTTGTAGAATGTTGTATTAAGACCATGTTGGATTGGCCTCAAATCCAAATGTGCTCCCGACACTAAAATGCATATATCACAAAGACCTGGAATTCAATTGACGCATTGTCTATTGTGTTGGATACCTTATGACATGGCGGTTCATTAGGTTACTTATTTGTGTGACATCGTGGTGGTTGAGGTATGACCAATGGCTTTAGGAGAGGATCCTATGAGAATCAAGTGTTCCTAGTGTGGGAATCCAGTGGCTGACTGTGATGTGATAAAGGAATTGTGATCCTCCATGGGTCATCACCTAGAGATCCTATGTGGGTCAGCACATAAAGATAATTTTTGGGTTAGAACATAATGATCCCATGTGGGTCAGCACTTTTCTATCCTCTATGGGTCAGCACCTAGAAATCCTCTCTGGGTCAGCACCTATTGATCCTTCTCTAGGTCAGCACTAGTAATCCACTATGGGTCAGCACCTAGAGATCCTCTGTGAGTCTGCACCTAGCGATCCTCCATGGGTCATCACCTAGAGATCTTTCGTGCTCCATCATGTAGTTATCCTTTTTGGGTTAGCACCTAGAAATACTTATTAGGTCAGCACCTAGAGATCCTCTATGGGTGAGCACCTAGAGATCCTCTTTGGGTCAACACCTAGTGATCCTCTGTGGTTCATCACTAAGAGATCCTTTATTGGTCAGCACCAAGATACCTTGTGTGGTATACCAACAAGATCCTCTTGATAGAATAATATGATCTATCTTTATGACTAATCATCATTATTCATGTTTTTTATGTTGTATTCTTGGTTTGAGTTGATTCTTTACTTGTGGTTTTTTAATGGGATCTTGCTTTGGGGTTTTTCCTTTGTGGAATTCTGGGAGACCTCCAAGGTTCTCAGAAACACTACTATGTATTATTATACTCTCCCTTTCATGGGCTTCACCCACACCTTATTGTGTCTTATGCAGATGACAGACAACTTTGATTGAGGTTAGAGTGTCAGGACCAGACAGTACACAGAGGTGACGAGTTGACGTGGAGAGCTAAAATGACGAGTTGTACCTACCCTTCATGTATGACCCATGGAGGACGACCTCAAGAGTTGTTTTTTCCCTTTTTGTTATATCTTTTTTTTATTTGGCTTATATTCTAGTCCCTTTAATTTTAGTACTTACCTTTAAAACCAGTAGTGGTTTTAAGTTGTGGTTGTACCTTCCTTCTTCTGGTGTGTTTGACTTGTGAGAAGTGTACCCTATCTATGTCTATTTGGGTTTAGAGGCAATTATTTCCCATTTTACAGATAGGAATTTTTGGTTCAAGTCTCTAAACCCTGGCCAATGGAAGGCAGGCTTGGGGTATTCACAACATGGGCCCCGTGGGACGGGTGATGAAAAAGTTATATCAAGGGTGGTCGGTTCTTCCATAAGATGTAAGGGTTTGTATTTTTCAATGGTGTCAATAGTGTTATGTGTCTTGAGTTCAGATTTCTGTCTAAGGAGTCTAGTGTTGTAGCAGCGGCCATCATATCCATACACCATGACCCTTAATTCTATTTTCCGACTACGTGCACAAAAAAACTATGTTCATATGTGTTGATTTTTTTTCTATTGATATATTTTGAGTCAAATCACTAGGTGTGATTTATTTACTGTGGTTTATCTTGATTATCTTTCAAGATACCTCCATGCAGACTACCAGCCAGGATTTCAATGTGTTACCATGAGGATGATCCAAAGAGTGATGAGGCTTCAGTACAAGGATTGTTTCCTGAGATGGTACCTTTGGGTAGTTTCCCAGCGATACCACTACCTGTTGGTCAACATTTACTACCATATCTAAAGATAGAGGTCACATATAAGTTCATTTACTTACACGAGTTTCATTTGACAGATACCACTCAGGAAACAAGGAGATCCTGACTCACAGGTGACTATATACTAGAATGAGTTTGTGAACAAGAATCCATATAGAGAGGGCACAATTAGATCAGGTGGTCATCCTGGTAGTGGTCATTATTTGTGTCTCAGCAGAGTGATGGAAGGGTTCATATTACCCCTATCTTACGATGAGGTAACATTTCTGTGGATAGAGTTTCAGAACCATCCTCATAGAAGGGGGTCTCTTTAAATGGAAATCTAAGGTGTTTGTGTTCACAAGATCTTCTAATGTTTTGATCGGACGACATGTTGTTAATTGATTATTCTTTGAGGTGTTCCAACCATTCCAGATACTTGATTAATATGATACAACCAGTGCTTCAAGTCTTAGAACACCAAGCGAGACATGTTTTGGGACATCTGATCCAACACTATTCTTCTATGCAATTCTACTTATGTTAGGGTTATAGAGAGAACCATTATGGTTGAAAAGTATTTGGATAAGTACATGAAGCTAGTGAATTTTAGCAGTTGGAAAGCAGGAAACTGCTGTTAGTCTCAAAGAGATAGAGGTGTAAAATTTTTCAGGATGTGGAAGTGATAGGTACAGATGAATCTGTAGGGAAGCCTATGTGGAGGAGATCTTGGAGGGAAACATGAGGTGATGTAGATTTCGACATTTTATATCCGCCACCCCAATGTAGTCCCCACCTAGATTATGGAGCTGGAGGATAGGGGAAGGGAGTATCTCCACGCGGTGATGGCGTGTGACCCATAGGGTCCATGAATGATTCAAGTTATGTTCTATGTTTTACTATCTATCAAACTTAATAAAAATAGATACTAATCATTCCTTCTTATCATGAATCTTGTTCAAGACCCAGAGTTTCCAATTAGACCATTGAGTTGACCCTTGCATCTGGAGATACCAATGAAAGGAGACTCAATAATCACAGTTATCGTGATCGTGTGATCTAACCCTTGATTTGAGATTTTTGGTTGGAAAGTCTTAGTGGTAGCGTCGAGGCCTTACGATGTTAGTTTGGGTATGGACTGGTCATCCAAAGTTCATGCTCAAATGGACTGTTTTTAGAAAAAAGGTTGTGGTATATCTACAATGTTGGAATGGGGATTTCATTGGATGTTGAAAAGGTAAACCCAAATAGCACCAGATATACTCATATATATGAGGGTGAATCTAATCACTCTTCAATCGTCTAGCCTTGCCCTTCTGGTAGTAGGTATTTTGAAATTCTAGTTCCCAACAGTAGTGGAGGAGTTTGGGAACATCCTTTCAAAAGATGTTTCTTGGATTACATCCCCATTGGGAGATGGACTTCTACATTGACTTGTACCCAAGGACGACACAAATATCTAAAAATTCATATTATATGGTTTCTACAGAGCACTGGGAGCTGAGAGTGTAGTTGGTGGAACGGTTTACAGTCTACTCCGATCAGAAGAGTCTCCAGTATATCTTCTTATTGAAGGGAATAATACTAGGAAAACAATGAAGGCTAGAATTCCTCTAAGTATATGACATTAAGAAGGTTTACACTCATGGGAAAAGAAAATGTTGTAGGAGATGAACCCAGCATGAGGTTGGGTCTACACTTGTTGAGTGAGGAGACAAAGAAATTTCCCATGTTTTAGTCATCCTTTGTGGATAGTGATGGAGTAGCTTACCTCAAGTCTATGAAAGTCACTCACCCACTTCTTGAGCGAGTCATGGAGGCACAACTTGGGGAAGTTGACAGTGAGACCTGACTTTCTCAAATATACACATGACAGGATCCTAAAGTATTTTCTGATGGTGGGGAGCACATCATCTTATTTAAAGGACACACCATGGTAATAGTGGTGCTTCATGAGGAGGTGTTGATGGAGTTCCACACATCCACTTTGGCGGTACATCCTAGTTTGGAGAAGATGTACTAGGACATCTGGCATCAGTAAATGTAGCCAAGTCGTCCCCTTTGGCGGTACATCACCATGTCGTCCAACTTTCTACCCATCTAAGAGCAGGGATCAGTAGAGGGCTTGGGATGCCTCTGCATACATGAGATAGTATAGCTTCACGAGGTCCCATCGAAGATCGTATCAGATTGTGGCGCTCTTTATAAATCCTGGTTGTGGAAGGGATTACAAGAGGCCTTTGGGACATAGCTATGCTTGAGCACCACCATTCATCTCTAGATAGATGGTCTGATAGAGCATACTATACAGATACATGAGGAAATGATCTGTGCTAGCATCCTTAATTTTTTCCACAATTGGGAGGATCACTTTCCCTTGGTGCAGTTATCATACAATAATAGATATCCCTCCACCATTATCATTCCATCGTTTTAGGCCTTTACAGGGGACCGTGTGGATCACCACTATGCTGGGAAGACCCTGGGAAGTCATCATTTATGTATCTCGAGTTCGAATGGGCTACCACTCAGAAGGAAGAGATCATCCAGGCATAGATGAAGACTGCAAAGAGCTGACATAAGTCTTATGCCGATAGGAGACAGATGACCTTGGATTTTGATGAGGGAGACTGTGACATCCTAAGGGTCTCAACCTCGACCTGAATTTCAGAGATCCGGAAGGGGTGAAAAACTATCTATGAGGTTTATCTGACCTTTCCATATCCTTAGTAGAGTAGTCAAGGTGGCGTACCACCTAGTTCTTCCCCTCCCGAATTGCTGAGTGAATAATGTTTTCCATGTGTCACAACTGAGGAGGTATGTTCATGATCCATTTCACATTATCGATTGCTGTGAGATGGACATTGATGAATGGGATATGTTCACAGAGTTCTCGGTGGAGATATAGGATCAATAGGATCAGGTCCTTTGTCGGTGTTCGAGTACTCTAGTGCAATTTTTCTTGCTCCACATGAACCTCCATGAGAGAAAATGGGATTGGGAGGATCATATATGTGCTCAGTGCCACAATTTGATTCCCTAGCATGGTTGTGGATTTCAGGGACATAAAACCCTAAGGCGAGGAGGATTTAAAGACACAGAATTTCCATATAATTTTTTCAATTATATGGGATTATTATAAGACAATAAAAATTTATTTCATGTGATTTCGAGGCCTGGAGTTCCCGAAATTTTCTGTAAAAAATGTTAATCTTTAAATAGTGTGTGTGATTAGTTTTCCTTAAAAAGTAAAATAAATCTTAAAAGGGTGCCTGAAACAGAAATTCGAGGGAACCATTACGTTGAGGAAGGACCGTTTACCCTAGATCAAACTTAATTTTATTAGGCATAGGCCTTTAGTGGGAAAACACAAAAATGGAATAACCGTAAAAAATAATTATTTATATTTATTTTATTTATTTTTTTATTTTATTTATTTTATTTATCAAATGCCTATAACACAAAAATGGTGACTTGGAATAAAAATCCAAGACCATTGATAATCTCATGAGGGTATGATTTCCTTATAAAGATTCTAACATTAACTGTGGTGGGCCAATAGTGGAAGTTAGTTTTTTCCGTAAATTAAATAATTAAGTAATAGTTATTTTATTTTTAAATTCCTTAACTCCTAAACGGTAACTTGGATTGGAAATCCAGGAGTACTGTTGAGCTCGTGAAGGCATTTTTTCCCTCAAGAAAATCCTAACCACAACAGGCAAGGGTCGATGGTGATTTCTATCAATTTTTGATGTTTTTTTAAGGTATGTTTAGTAAATGTATGAGTGACAATTTCTATCTTTTAAACCAGTGCTCGGATTGAAAATTTGAGAGCACCGTTGAATTCGTTGTGCATAGATTCACATAGGAGAATCTTATATTTAACTGGAAATTGTCCGAAGAAAAAGATAATTTTTGGATTAAAAAAATAATAAAATAACTACATGAGATATTTTATTATCTTCTTACCATTGAGCGATGGATGGTGTGAAAACATTGTAATGTCAAACATAAATGGAATCCATTTAATGACATAACTCTTCAGTTGTGTAACTATGATGTTCTTTGATTTTAATGGAATGTTACCTGTGGTTCATTAATGCACCACAGTAATGAAATGAAATGTGGGAGGTTCCCTCTCTTCTATTTAAACAAATAATGTGCATGGGTTTTGGTCACTCATGAGATGAACCTCTGACAAAGTTTCAGTTACACCTTCCACCAACGTAGAATGGATAATCGACGATATGTGGAGAATTTGAACTGGACTATGACAGACGATGATGAACACCTTCGAACGCAAGTTTATCTCTCTCATCTGTAACATCTTCCAATGAGTTTGTGGCATGGGTATTGTTAAAGGGGTTTATGTTTCATATCCTTTTGATGACATTGAACCCTTTCCATGTTATGATGCTAACGCAGAGGGCACGGGCCAAACCGAACAAGGACCCAAACCTCTGCCGATCTCGATATTTTATTTCATTATTCATGTGCAACTGAATAATGTGTTGGCAAGATGAAACCGGGGCAACTCAATGATTGAGACATCACAGAAGGCTTGCAGGCACAGTCGGGATGAAAATCAAACCACTGGAACTTCACTGATGGCCCACGAAAGCTCTGTCAGCACGGTGGAACAAGCGACCGGTGGGGATGGGAGCCGGCTCTCACTGGCTCTGAGTAGGTGGCAGTGGTCGAAGGCACTACAGAAGATGAATAGGGAAGCTATACATCGCGAACCACATTGAAACTGGGCGGCATGCCATGGAAGTGCGTCGTGGAAGATGTGCCACATCATCGAGCCACAACGGTTGGTGAAGGGCGGACCTGCACCTGTATGTCCCACCATTGACTGGTCCACATGGACCAAGTGGGTGGAGCGACACCAATTTGAGGCACTATTTAAAGATATGATTGTACTATGGTCCATTTGGAAGGGGAGTCGTCCCCACCCCACAGCTTGTGGGCCGCTCCCAACCAGCGGGCTGGGTTGGTCCAGCAGCCCGACGGGCCGTGCCCAACTGGGTGGGATAGGCCGATCCCATGGCCTAGTAGCTCAAGCCCGTAGAAAGTAGATCGAGCCCACAGCCCAGCCCAATCGGGTTGGGCCCAATGGGCTGGTTTGGTTCATTCTGACCGGGTAGGACCAGACCCGGACCCCCATACGGTAGAGTTTCTCTTAAAGTACTATATCTTCTAAACCAGACGTCCATTTGGTGTACTGTCTACGGTTCCAAAATCCTTATGAAGAGGCATTCATTTTGAGTTACATCACATGGGCTTTGGAGAAAGATGGAGTACAGATGAGTTTTATTGGATTCAAATCCAACCGAGCCTCGAAACTAAAATTCTTATAACATATAAGCTGAGAATACTATTGACCCGCTGCCTGTTGCATTGGACCCTTATGACATGTCTGTTCATCGAGTTACATATGAATGGGTCTTTATGGAGGTTTAGGTATGTACAATTCCTTGAAATGTATATCCTCTAATAATCAAGCATTCTTAGTGCGGGAATCCAGTTGTTGGCTTTGACGTCATGAAGGAATAACGATACTTCGGGGGTGAGCACCTAGCGATCTTCTATGGGTTAACACCTAGAGATCCTATCTGGGTCCGCACGTAGTGATACTCCGTGGGTCATCACATTGTGATACACTATGGGTCAGTACATAACAATCCTCTGTGGGTTAACACCTAGCGATCCTCTATGGGTCAACACCTAGCAATCCTCTATGGGTCAGCACCTAGTGATCCTCAATGGGTTTGCATCTAGTGATCCTTTGGGGATATGCACCTAGAGATCCTCTGAGGGTCAGCACCTAGTGATACTACATTGGTCAGAATGTATATATCCTTCTTGGGTCAGCACCTAGTGATCTCTTATCTGTCAGCAACTAGTAATCATCTGTGGGTTAGCACCTAGCGATCTTCGATGGGTCAGCACCTAGTGATCCTCTATGGGTAAACACCAAGCGATACTCTATGGGTAGGACCTAGTGAGCTAGTGCAGTCAAGCAACAATATCCTATCAATAGAATAAGAATATATATCTTTATGACTAATCATCTTTATTCTTGTTCTTTTAGTTGTATACCTGGCTTGAGTTGAGTCTTTAATTGGGATTTGTGATTGGGATCATGCTTTGTGGTTTTTCCTTTGTCAAATTCATTGAGACCATAAGGGGTCTCGGGCTCCATAATGGGTATTTTTATACTCACCCCTACACAAGTATCACCCGCACCATGTTTTTTCTTTTACAGACAATGAGCATCTTTGACTACAGTTAGGGAGTCTGGACCAGACGATGCACAGAGGAGACCGATTGACGTGGAGAGCTATAATGACAATCTGTAACTACCCTTCAGGTAGGATCCATATAAGATGACCTCTTGAGCTATTTTTAATTTTTTTTATCTCTTTCAGTTGGTCGTGTATTCTTTCCCCTTAACTTTCATTACTTAATTTTACACTCAGAGGTTGTTTTTTAGTTGTGGTTGTAGCTTCCTTCTTCTGTTGTGTTTTTCTTGTGTGTAGTGTTCCATATTTTTGTTTGTAGAGGTTTGGAGGAAATGTATTCTCATTTTAGAGATATTCCTTTTTGGTGGTATTCGCCAACCCCTATCCTTTGGAAGGTGGGCTTGGGGTAGTTACGGTATGGGCCTTGGGGGACGGGTCATGACAGATGTTCACATCAAGATTGTGAAAGGGAATCACATAGAGATTAAGGGGAACCTATCTATAATTGGTGAATCAATAACTATTGTAATTTTTTTGTGGTGGTGTCAGTGTTTATGTTTTTCCCTTTCATAGTTTAGTAAAAAAGATAGGGGATTAAGGGAGTACCTGTAGGCATATATTGAACTATCCCTAAATCGTTTTATAGGGTTTCTACCCTAGTCTTAGATTTCCATATAAAAAACCCACCACCAAAGTTTGAGTTTAGTAGAACATATTATATTTATAAATTATCATTAAATTCTCTTTGTATTTAAATAATATATTTTATACATGTAAATTATTGTTTCTTGTGAATGTGATATGTTTATATTCTAAAAGACACAAAATGGGGAGTCTCGGTTGAGCTATCAATGATCAAACTGGTTAAAGTAAGATACAAGGGAAATAGAAATACGATCATAATTGAAATAAGAACTTATGTATATCCAAACAAAAAATGGTCAATATCATTTAGAATTATTAGTTTTTACAGATTAACTATTTATGATGGAATGAGTTTCATAAACTGATTCACACCTCCCACTGAGGATATCACTCACCAAGTAAATTTTTGGGCCTAATAGTATAACTAATTTTTTATATGAAAAATATTATTTTATTCAATTATTAGATTAAAATATGGGGTTATCAAAAAAATTATTTCTTTTATACTGTGATATTTGAAAGAATTGATGAATTTGAAACATTATTTAACATTATGAACTAAGAAACATATTTATTTTTATGAATTATTAATACTCTTTTATAACTTCAATCAACCAACCATTTAAACTTCTTCCAACCACTATATTGAGTTTAATGAAGAACCACATGTTAAGGTGTTAAATATTGGGTGAGATTTATTTTTAAACCAAACTGACCCACCCCATTGCATACCCTCAATTTTAAATATGATATCATTTACTCATGTTGTTTTTTGAGTTTTTATAAATGGTTTTTCATTGAAAAACATTAAATGGGCCCAGTATAATAATATTTATGAGTATTATATTGAAATAATGTATCCAAATTTATGATTTTATGTAAATTAAAAAAATATGAATTAGGGATTTTTAAAATTTATAATTATATACATATAAAATAAAATATTAAACACTATTTTATTTTTGGTATATCTTTTATTTCATTCATTAATGTAATCATAAAATATTACCTAAAATGTCACTAAAAACTCAGTTTTACAAGACAGTGATCTTAATCCATTAATAATTTTCTAAATGGGTTTTAGGGTCAACTTTTTTATCATTGAAATTATTATATACTAATAATAATTATATATTATTAAAATTACAAATTAATTATTAATGAGAATAAGTTATTAGTAAAATAAATAAAAACAAAAAATTTAATAAGTAATAATAATAATAATAATATTTTAATTATTAATTAATTAATGAAGTTCATGTCATGCCTAATAGATATAGTCACCATGAAATACATAATCCCTCTAGGGTTGCAGTCAAGGTGGTATCCTTTAGAGGGGGGGTTTATGGGTCAATTATGTCAAAAAAAATTGGGCCACAACAACGACACGGAGTGGTGTGACATGGTGGGAAAAAATATAGAATAACATGGGTGGCACATCGCAACACAAGTGGCATGTCAGGATAGTAGTGACCGAGGAACCAGGTTGAACACTAAAAAGAGGGGGATGTTGGCACTGATCAACCGGCCCTTCCACCACATGTATTTATGATGTGTGCTAGAGGGTTTTCATGTGTTAACATGGTGGAAGAAGACACGGAGTGGTGGGTCTCATGGATATCCAGTTAGTTATTCAAATTTTTACTTGGGTCCATATTTAAGTGGGACTATGGGACATAAAAAACATGGGACATCAACCCACATTTCTGTAATAAAGTTGTTTTGGTTTTTTGTTATCATTTCACATGGATAGTGATGAGGCTTAAACCATGGAGCAATTTGTGTGTGTTTGTGTCTTTGGGGATTGTAATCACTTCAACTAAATAAAAATTATTATTCATATTTAGAAATAATAATATAATTAATAACATAATTTATAATGTGTTTGATAATAATTTTAAATATTTAACATTAATAATAATAATTTATACTTGATAAATGGTATTACAACAACCAAACATACACACAAACATAATACTTAGTGGGTCGTTGATGTTATTAATATTTTCATGACTTATTATATTCCCCATTTACTTATTTTATATGAAATGTGCATAATTTGTGTGAAATATTAATGTTTTAATATTAAGTATAATATTTGAGAATTTTAGAAGTAGTCAAATTGAGTCAGTTTAATGTTTTAATTATAACTATCACTATACTGATCCACATTGTGTGGTTCCTGTTTTTTAGGATTCTCCATTCAATATACAACATTTCATTAGAAGGCACCATGATCCAATTCTGCCATTTGAAGGGTCATATGGTCCTCACAAACAAGACCAAAGAATCTGTGAACAAACTGGACCAGCCTTGAAGATTTATTTACTGGGCTCAATACAGAAGTCCAAAAACCTTAACTCTCCACCATAATTCGGGGGACACTACATTTCATCTTGGATAAAACTTTCATGGCCCAAATCGAAGTACAAGGGGCCCAAATAAATCTTTGAAGTCCAGCCCACCATTCTGGACGAGAATGAAAATCAGTATAGTATGCATGACATATCTCCTGATGTAATCATCCAAGCGATCTGATATTTTTCAGTGTGAAATAGGAGATGTAGGTGGCCGACTTTTTGGAAGAAACCATTCAGATTTGAAGGCATCTTAATATTCAAAAACCCTTTCACATTATGGACTTCAAAAAGACTGGATTGAAATGGACAGTTTAAGTTTGTTTATTCAACCGGCCATAACGTTTTATCCTTACGTCCAAATGACTCCAAATTTTGAGAGTAGTCAGCCAACATTATTTTAGACAACATTGAAGAAGGATATATTTGAAGATTCAGCTGTCTGAATTGCCAAATTGGCGATGCAAGTGGAGGGACAGATTGGGAATGCAAACAGTCCACTCCTTGGGCTATAAATACTCTCCCCTTCTCTCCTTGAGAGGGGTTGGCATTTCAGAAGAGAGGAGATCATATTGGCACGACCAAAGCTTTGCCAAAGGCTTGGGAGGACCTTCCATACTCATGTTTTCACTTGAGAGATCTTTCCTCCTCTCTTTGCTTTCACTTACTTTTGTGTTCTTCATTTTTGTAATTTTGTAAGTCCTTTATTTTGTAATTCCGTTTTAATGAAAGTTTCTTCTTCAAAATCTCTTATTATCCTCCACCTTCTGTATTATAATATTCATGGTCTTAAAATAGTTTGAATCATTTTAAATTACAGTACCTTATCTTGCTTCCTCATTCAATCGAAATTCCATTTTTGATTCTCAAAATATTTCGTGTGTGTGTTCGGCACACTACTCTTATCTTGTCCCTTTCTTTTTCTTCTCTTTATAATTCATCACCATAAAAATATATTACCAGATTAATAAATATCATAATGGATGAGTAAATTTCTCATTGCGGTGAGTTTTAATTTAGGTATGTTAAGCGATTGAGAGCTTTTGCTCGATGAGTATTCGTTGAATTAACATTGTGTATGTTGGACTTAGCATGTCATGGATTAATGACTTGATTTGTTTAACGTGTGGTTTCCATGGATTAATGGAACCATAAATACACTACCATAAACAATATTTGATCAAGATTAGAACCCTAAGTTAATTTAAGGCTTGGATTAAAGCCTTAACACTTAGGAATTCTAATCAACATCATCTTGTGTCATGGGTGTTAATTTAAATGCAATATAAAGCAAAGCTCAAGGATATCACAAGCTTAACTAACCTAATGATGAACTCACCCCAATCTTTATCAACTTGTTAAATTAAACATCATTCATTAAACATTTCAATTAAGCTCTGCAAACAAACCCCCCCCCCCCCAATCAAAATACAATCAACTAAAAACAATCGACTATTACGAAGTACCATCACCGAGGATTCGACCCGAGTGCTGCTATACATATTAGCAGAGCACCAGAACTTTGACCGGTCGATAGGCGACAATCGGCCGTGCGTTTAAAATGGCGCCGTTGCCGGGGATGGTGCTTTAAGTAGTCATTAGTTTCTGGTTATTGTCAAAAAAACCAAAAAAAAAATAAAAATTTGAAAAAAAATTGAAAAAAAACACAAAGAAAAACCCGTCTTCCTCTTAAAAATCATAAACTGAAAAAATACAAAGAAAAACCCGTCTTCCTCTTTCTTCCAAAATCTCTCTGAATGCCCCGTAGCCTTCCAAACAATCCCTCGGATTTGTTTGACCCTGAAATTGAGCAAACACTTCGCCAACTTAGGAGGAACATAAGAGATACTCAAATAATTCAAGAACCAGTCCTCATCCAACCAGTTGAAATTGAAATGGCCAATCCTAGGGAACAAACCCTAAAAGAACTTGCTACCCCTGATATAAATTACCAACCTCTTGGTATTCAATATCCAAACATTGAAGCTGACTTCGAACTCAAATCGGGTTTGATTCATCTTCTCCCTCATTTTCACGGGCTAGCCGGTGAGGATCCACATCTTCACCTTAAAGAGTTCCAAGTAGTATGCTCTACCATGAAGCCTCAAGGGGTTTCTGAAGAACAAATAAAGCTTAGAGCTTTCCCCTTTTCCCTAGAGGATTCTGCCAAGTCTTGGCTCTACTACCTCCCACCTGGTTCCATAAACTCATGGGTTGACATGAAGAGACTTTTCCTTGAGAAGTTCTTTCCCGCTTCCCAAACAGCTTCTATCCGAAAGGAAATAAGCGGCATCCGTCAATTCCCTAATGAATCACTCCATTAGTATTGGGAGAGGTTCAAAAAGCTTGTGGAAACTTGTCCACACCATCAAATCCCTGACCAACTCCTGATCCAATACTTCTATGAGGGGTTATTGGCTATGGAGCGAACTCTCATTGATGCTGCAAGTGGCGGTGCTCTTGTTGACAAAACTCCTGCAGCTGCAAGAGATCTCATAAGTAACATGGCTGCAAACACGCAACAATTCCATACTCGAGCACATTCTCAAGTGAAACAAGCCCAAGAGAATCAATCCATAGAGCCCAACAAGATGACTGAGTGGATGAGTGAACTTACAGGTCTTGTGCGTCAACTAGCGGTGGCTACCAAAGCCCCAACCTCATCTTCTCCACAGTCACTATTCCCTGGACCTATCAAGAATTGTGGAATCTGCAACTCTCCATCTCATCCGACTGACACATGTCAAAAACTTCAAGATGATCCATCTGATTCATCTAGTCCAATGGAGCTCAATGCGGCATATGGTCAGCGAAACTTCAACCCTCAACAATCAGGTTAGTTTGTTAGAAACTTCAACCAACCCCACTCTGAGCCCTTCCCTTCTACCTTTAACCCACCTCTGAGGTATGGTAATACCATTTCTCATCCTCCTCAATTCCCTCCTCAAAACCCAAACCAATTCCAATATGGTCAAAGTGGTGGTAACATCCATCAACCTTATCCTTTTGTTCCTCAACCCCAAAGGAACAATCCTCCTCCTGGATTCCACTATCCTAACGAGTCTTCTCAATTCCCCACCCAATACAATCGCTTTCCTAAGAACCAAAATCAAGGCCAACCCAATTTGGGACAAGCCTCTTCTTCTAAACAACCATGGGAAAGTGCTGTAGAAGATCTTGCTTCCTTCACCCGTTCTAGCCTCAAGAACATTGAAACCCAAATAGGTCAACTTGCATCCCACCTTAGCCAGCAACAACCATCCAATTCATCCCAACTTCCAGCTCAACCATTACCCAACCCTAAGGGGAATGTAATTTCAATTGCACTTAGATCGGGAAAGAAAATTGTTATGCCCCATGCTGATTGCTCTACCTCCCCTTTCGATGTTGATCTAGAAAATGAAAAGAACAAAAAACTGGAAAAGGAACTTGAATCCACTCCTTCACCTCCTTCTATTCCTCTAAGGAACCCAATTCCTTTTCCTCAAGCCATCTCCAAGCCTAAGAAGTCCTTTGAACCTGATCCTGAAATGCTTGACATGTTTAGACGTGTTGAAGTGAACATCCCCCTCTTAGATTCCATCAAACAAATCCCTAAGTATGCCAAGTTTCTTAAGGAATTGTGCACCCATAAGAGGCAACTTAGGAACATTGAAAATGTTTCAACCCAATAGTCCATTCCCATGAAGTGCAAAGATCCAGGGACCTTCACGGTTCCATGCCAAATTGGAAGTTCCAACTTTGATGATGCACTCATAGACCTAGGAGCCTCAATTAATGTAATGCCCAAATCCATATTCTCCAACCTTGGTCTAGGTCCCTTGCACCCAACGGGTATTGTCATTCAATTAGCCAATCGAAGCACTGCCAGTCCTGAGGGGATAATTGAGGATGTTCTTGTTCGGGTCAATGATCTTATCTTCTCAGCTGATTTCTATGTCCTTGACATGGAAGGTGAGACGACCTCTTCTCGATCTCCCCTAATTATAGGAAGACCATTCCTCATGACTGCGAGAACCAAGATTGATGTCCATTCAGGCATCTTATCCATGGAATTCGGTGACCAACTGGTCAAGTTCAACATTTTCCAAGCCATGCGATACCCATCTGAGGATCACTCTTCATTCTCAATCCATGCTTTTGAGGACACTTCTATGATTCAATCAAACCCCAATCCACCATGTTCTTCATGTTCTAATGATAAAGGATCTTGTGAAATCTGCACCATGATTAACAAAGTCATAAATGGTGAAGTTGATGTGGACCTCTCATTCATAGACTCCATCAATCTAGAGGAACTTGAAAACTCTCTTGAATCCCACATCAACTCTGATCTCTACTGCTCCACCTTGGACAGTGTTGAGGAAAATGATCCAAACCCATCTGGAATCCCTTCTCCTGCTCCTAACTTGTCTAGCTCTCAAATCAAGGCTGAAACTGATCTAAAACCACTTCCTTCACACCTCAAGTATGCATTCCTTTTCCATGATCCCTCCTACCCTGTCATTATCTCTGCTTCACTTTCTGAAACTGAGGAGTCTCAAATTGTTCAAGTGTTAGAGGAAAACAAAAAAGCCTTAGGTTGGACCCTAGAGGATATTCCAGGAATCAACCCTGCCCTTTGCATGCATCACATCCATCTAGAGTAATCATCCAAACCAATTAGGCAACCTCAAAGAAGACTCAATCCACTCATACTTGAGGTTGTTAGGGAAGAGATTACCAAGCTTCTTCAAGCTGGTATTATCTACCCAATTTCTGATAGTGAATGGGTTAGTCCAATTCAAGTCGTTCCTAAGAAGGGCGGGATAACAGTTGTCACAAATGAACATGGAGAAGTGGTCACAACTTGAGTGAAAAACAAATGGTGTGTGTGCATCGATTATCGCAAATTGAATGCTGAAAGACGAAAAGATCACTACCCACTTCCTTTCCTTGACCAAATGCTTGAGAGATTGGCCGGAAAGTCACACTATTGCTTTCTTGATGGTTACACCGGCTACTTCCAAATTCCAATCGCACCTCAAGACCAAGAAAAGACCACATTCACTTGCCCCTTTGGAACCTATGCCTATAGGCGAATGCCTTTTGGCCTTTGTAATGATCCTGCAACATTCCAACGGTGTATGATGAGTATCTTTTCTGAATTCATTGAGAATTGCATGGAGGTCTTCATGGATGATTTTACCATTTATGGCGAGTCATTTGAATCTTGCTTACATTCACTCTCTTTGGTCCTTCAAAAGTGTGTCAAGTGCAACCTTGTGCTGAATTTTGAAAAATGTCACTTCATGGTTTCAAATGGGATTGTTCTAGGGCACATAATTTCTCAAGAGGGTATCCAAGTTGATCTAGCCAAAATTGAGGTGATCCAATCACTTCCTGAACCCAAATCAGTTCGAGACATTCGGTCCTTCCTTGGTCATGCCGGTTTCTATCGGCGATTCATTCAAAACTTCAGCAAGATTTCCCTCCCACTCACTCGTTTACTTCAAAATGATGTCACATTCAATTTTGATGAGGCTTTCAAGAGAGCCTTCATTGAACTCAAATCTTCTCTCACATCTGCTCCAATAATCCAACCCCCAGATTGGTCCTTACCATTTGAATTGATGTGTGATGCTTCTGATAGGGCCATTG
Source organism: Viscum album (assembly GCA_963277665.1). Lineage (NCBI taxonomy): Eukaryota > Viridiplantae > Streptophyta > Magnoliopsida > Santalales > Viscaceae > Viscum > Viscum album. Next base: position 883,164,179 of record OY728155.1, read on the forward strand.
GGGCTGTTCTTGGTCAAAGAAGAGAAAACATTCCTCATGTCATCTTTTATGCCTCAAAAACATTGGATGAAACTCAGTCACACTACACTGTGACTGAAAAAGAACTTTTAGCTGTGGTTTTTGCCTTGGATAAATTCCGGCCCTATCTCTTAGGTGCCAAAATCACCATCTTCACGGACCACTCAGCATTAAAGTTCTTACTTAAGAAAAGTGATTCCAAACCAAGGAAAATAAGATGGATTTTAATGCTCCAAGATTTTGACCTTGTGATAAAAGATAAACCTGGAAAAGAAAATCTTGTGGCTGACCACCTGAGTAGAATTTCTAATTCTTCTCATTCTGAAATAATTGATCCTGAATTTCCAACTGAACACCTCTCATCTCTCACTCCAAAGTTACCATGGTATGCCCCAATTTTCAATTACTTGGTTTCTGGTGTTTTGCCTGAATATTTTTTAAAAGAACAAAAAGAAAAGATGAAAAGTGATTCAAAGCATTATTTTTGGGAAGATAATAAACTTTGGAAAACTGGGGTTGACATGGTAATTAGGAGATGTGTTGATGAAACTGAACAATCCTCCATCTTGGAATTCTGCCACTCAATGCCTGGAGGTGGCCACTTTGGACCACAAAGGACTTCTCGAAAGGTCCTAGATTCTGGATTCTTTTGGCCTTCACTCTTCAAGGACTCACACAAGTTCTGTCAATCATGTCCCACTTGCCAAAAGTTTGGCACAATTTCCAAAAGAAACGAAATGCCTCAAAATCCATTAATCTTCTGCGAGCTTTTTGATGTTTGGGGCATCGATTTCATGGGACCTTTTCCCCCTTCCAATGGATTATCCGAAATTCTCCTTGCTGTTGACTATGTTTCTAGGTGGGTCGAGGCCAAACCCACTAGGAAAGATGATGCTCAAACTGTGAGTGAGTTCCTCAAAACCCATATCTTCCATCGATTCGGAACACCACGTGCTTTGATAAGTGACTTAGGAACTCATTTCTGTAATAGAACCATGGAGTCACTTTTGAAAAATAATGGGGTTGTACATAAAACATCCACTGCATATCACCCTCAAACAAATGGAAGGGCTGAACTTTCTAATCGAGAAGTGAAAAGAGTGCTTGAAAGAATTGTAAAGCCCGCAAGAAAAGACTGGCCCGATAGACTTGGTGAAGCACTTTGGGCCTATCGAACAGCCTATAAGACACCCATTGGGATGACTCCATTTAGGCTAGTTTTTGGTAAAGCCTGTCATTTACCAGTTGAAATCCAACATAAGTCATTTTGTGCTGTCAAAACTTGTAATTTTGATTGTGAAAAATCTGGTGAAGAAAGATTGTTGCAGTTGACTGAATTGGAGGAGCTTCGACTCGATTCGTATGAGAACTCCATTCTCTACAAAGAAAAGGCAAAGTCACTCCATGACAAGCACATTCTTCGAAAGGTATTTCATGAAGGTGAAAAGGTAATTCTCTTCAATTCTCGATTTCGACTTCACCCAGGTAAGCTGAATTCTTGTTGGGATGGACCTTTTATTATTACTAATGTTTACCCATTTGGTGCAGTGCAAGTCCAAGACCCTTCTTCAAAAAGAACATTCACGGTTAACGGACATCGGTTAAAGCATCACCATGAGAGGTCTCACAATCCAGGAACCACGTTGACTTCCATCGAAACCCCATCCACTTCAATTGAACCACCACTGGATGGAGACCCGCCAAATCCAAACCAGGGGGCACCTCTTTCCCTTTAACTCTATCTCTCCTCAATCTCTCTTCCTTCTCTTCTTCTCTCTATTTCTTCTTCTTCCACTCTCCCTCTCATTTTTTTACAACATTCTTCCACAACCTTTTTTCTATTTTCTTTTTTGTGTGGATGTGTCATTAAAAATTAAAAAAAAAATATTTAAAAAAATTTTAATTAAAAAAAATGAAAATTAAAAAAAAAGGTGTCATAATTACTCATCATCCAATATTGAAATTATGTCCAACCATTTTGGAGAGTCAAAAAGCTTGTTTTAAACTCAAATATATTGAATTTTTATCTCAAACTTGGGTAAACAATTTTGTGTCAATAACAAACATTTTTAATTGAACAATTTTTGGTGGAAAATGATTCTCCCCTACCGTGAGGAATAACATTAGCCTTCATGCCAAGGTCATCTATGGCCATCTTTTTCATTGTGTGTCTTCACCACTGATTTTGAGTCTTGATTTTGTAGACCTTCGAGTTGAATTTCCATCTTTTGTGTGCATTAAAATGATAAAGGCATTTTCTAAGCCACATGAGAATCAGAATAGCCAAATAACCTCTCGTTACCCTTACATTGATCCTACTTTTGAAAGCCCCTTTGAGCCTATGAAAACCTTTCTTTTTATAGCCACATTACAAGCCTAATACCTTTTCCCACCCAACATCTTCATGTATTTTCATTGTACAATTTATTGAAATTTAAGTGTGGGGGGAATGGACTTCATTTTTGGGCGTACTTTCATTGATTTCTAATGTGTAATCATATTCTTGAGGGCAATAATCCATTCAAGTGTGGGGGAGAGGTTATAATTATGTGAGCTTTTGGGTGTATATGTGTAATTTTCATTTGTACAAAAGTCATTGAAAAGTGTTCAAAAAAAATGAAAAAAAAAATTATATTAAAAAAAATGAAAAAAAAGGAATGGGTTGTGTCTTGGGTGGGTCAAAAATCATTCATCATCAACCTTTGATCGTGTTATAACTACTAAAATTAGTTCCATGAGGAGATCAAGCATGGGTTGGGAGATGATTGTGAGACTTGTTTCAAGCACAACTTTCGAAAAAAAAGACCAAAAAGAGAAAAAAAGAACACTTGAATCATCTTGTATTGTGTCATTATTGGAAGTCTTCCATGTTGTACATATTCCATCATCTCACCCTATTCCATTTTCTATCTCCCTCACTTTTCATTCATCACACATTCATGCCCTTGTAAATATGTGTTTCTATTTCCTTTCAAATCAAATTTCAAAAAAATGTGCATTGATTTTTCCATGTTGGAGTTTTTTTAACCCCTCTTTTCCTTTGGACATTATATACCTACCATCCCATAGCCACTGAAAACCCCCTTAAAAGACCTCTTGATTATTGTACACATTATATTTGGGAATGGAATCTGAGAGCTCTTACAAACTCTTGATTTTCACTTTTTGTTGGTGAATGAGTGAACCTCCTAAAATACATTTTTATCATCTTGAGAGTAGTAAGTTTTGAGTGCCTACATTTTCTAATTCAAACCTTGAACATGAAAAAATGAATTGTTTCTGATACATTATTGTGAACCAAATTTGTGATGGAATTCAATATGAATGAGTGAAATAGTCTAAACCTCCCCTGATTGGAGAAAACAAAATTTTAATATTTGTTGGTGAGTGAAAATGATTATGTCATGTTTTTATATTTGTTGCACATGAGGACACGCGCAAATATAAGTGTGGGGAGTTGATTTTATTAATATTTTCATGAATTATTATATTCCCCCTTTACTTATTTTATATGAAATGTGCATAATTTGTGTGAAATATTAATGTTTTAATATTAAGTATAATATTTGAGCATTTTTAGAAGTAGTCAAATTGAGTCAGTTTAATGTTTTAATTATAACTATCCCTATACTGATCCAAATTGTGTGGTTCTTGTTTTGTAGGATTATCCTTTCAATATACAACATTTCATTAGAAGGCACCATGATCCAATTCTGCCATTTGAAGGGTCATATGGTTCTCACAAACAAGACCAAAGAATCTGTGAACAAACTGGACCAGCCTTGAAGATTTATTTACTGGGCTCAATACAGAAGTCCAAAAACCTTAACTCTCCACCATAATTCGGGGGACACTACATTTCATCTTGGATAAAAATTTCATGGCCCAAATCGAAGTACAAGGGGCCGAAATAAATCATTGAAGTCCAGCCCACCATTCTGGCCGAGAATGAAAATCAGTATAGTATTCATGACATATCTCCTGATGTAATCATCAAAGAGAGCTGAGATTTTGTAGTGTGAAAGAGGAGATGTAGGAGGCCGACTTTGTTGAAGAAACCATTCGGATTTGAAGGAATCTTAATATTCAAAAACCCTTTCACATTATAGACTTCAAAAAGACTGGATTGAAATGGACAGTTTATGTTTGTTTATTCAACCGGCCATAACGTTTTATCCTTACGTCCAAATGACTCCAAATTTTGAGAGTAGTCGGCCAACAGTACTTTCTACAACTTTGAAGAAGGAGATATTTGAATATTCGGCTGTATGAATTTCCAAATTGGCGATGAAAGTGGAGGGACAGATTGGGAATGCAAACAGTCCACTCCTTGGGCTATAAATACTCTCCCCTTCTCTCCTTGAGAGGGGTTGGCATTTCAGAAGAGAGGAGATCATATTGGCACGACCAAAGCTTTTCCAAAGGCTTTGGAGGACCTTCCATACTCAAGTTTTCACTTGAGAGACCTTTCCTCCTCTCTTTGCTTTCACTTACTTTTGTGTTCTTCATTTTTGTAATTTTGTAAGTCCTTTATTTTGTAATTCTGTTTTAATGAAAGTTTCTTCTTCAAAATCTCTTATTCTCCTCCACCTTCGGTATTATAATATTCATGGTCTTAAAATAGTTTGAATCATTTTAAATTATAGTAACTTATCTTGCTTCCTCATTCAATCGAAATTCCATTTTTGATTCTCAAAATATTTCGTGTGTGTGTTCGGCACACTACTCTTATCTTGTCCCTTTCTTTTTCTTCTCTTTATAATTCATCACCATAAACATATATTACCAGATTAATAAACATCATAATGGCTGAGTAAATTTCTCATTGGGGTGAGTTTTAATTTAGGTATGTTAAGCGATTGAGAGGTTTTGCTCGATGAGTATTTGTTGAATTAACATTGTGTATGTTGGACTTAGCATGTCATGGATTAATGACTTGATTTGTTTAACGTGTGGTTTCCATGGATTATTGGAACCATAAATACACTACCATAAACAATATTTGATCAAGATTAGAACCCTAAGTTAATTTAAGGCTTGGATTAAAGCCTTAACACTTAGGAATTCTAATCAACATCATCTTGTGTCATGGGTGTTAATTTAAATGCAATATAAAGCAAAGCTCAAGGATATCACAAGCTTAACTAACCTAATGATGAACTCACCCCAATCTTTATCAACTTGTTAAATTAAACATCATTCATTAAACATTTCAATTAAGCTCTGCAAACAAACCCCCCAATCAAAATACAATCAACTAAAAACAATCGACTATTACGAAGTACCATCACCGAGGATTCGACCCGAGTGCTGCTATACACATTAGCAGAGCACCAGAACATTGACCGGTCGATAGGCGACAATCGGCCGTGAGTTTCAGTCGTGCCTCATTCCTCCCTGTATGGATTTAAAGAAACCCACTACCCCTATCTTAAAACATATTAATTGATCTTTGAGACATATGATGTTGAAAACTAAATGATTTTTGGTAGGATTCATCATATCGCCCAGTTCTTATCACACCCACATGAATTATGGAAATCTATACCAAGTCTTGTTGAATTTCCTAGAAATGAGGCTCCACCACATGGTTTCCCTCTGGATAGCATCATGCTCAGCAACACGCCACGATGAGTTGTGAGTCTTTTTGGACAGCACAATGGAGATCTATGTAGAACACCCTATAGAAAATCACCATGACCATGGAAATGATTTCCCCCCCCCCATTGTTTTGACCTATGGATTCCCATAGAGACCCCCAATAGAGCCCCTGATGTCGAACCGATCCCCAAATATTTAATAAGTGCTTCTCATCGACTGCCCTATAACACACCTTACATATTTCATGGTGCTATATATGGAGATCATCATAATGCTCGATACATCCACTCATAATTTTATCTAACGAGGGCACTGACCATCCCACATCAAGAACTGGAGTAGGTGGAGGTAGGTCAAATCACCCGAGAGTCCCCCCCCCACTCATAAGTTATCTTCCCACCAATACCTTCCATCATGAAACAACTCACACTATGCGACCACTTGCCAATCAAACCATATTTCTTTCTATCAAATAGTTTCATCACTCTGTCACATTAAAAAAAATATCACTATTAGAATAATATATTTTAACATTCAGGTTTTATTATCAAATATTAAATAACCCATGTTAATGTGTTTTTCACTTCATTTTATATATAACTGATGTTAAAACCTTATAAAAAGGGTTTTCACATCTGTTATTTATACAACTGACATGAAAACAAAATATAATAGTGTTTTAAAATATGTTATTTAAATAATAGATAATAAAACCATACTGTGATAATGGTTTTAACCTTGGTTATATATATACCCAATGTTAAAAGTAAAATTATAACAATTTCAAGTAAATATTAAAAATTTTCCACATCAAAATTACAATTTTTAAAATCCCACCTAAATTTTATTACATCACAGTCAAAAATACTTTCATGTATGTTATATAACTTTTTATTCTATATATGATTCAATATTTTTTATATATTTACCTTTTATGAACATAAACATTCGATTTATTCTTCATTCGATGATTTAAACTTGAGATTCAGTAATATTCCTTCAGTATTTTGTTTAATTTTTATTTTCTTTATTCATTAATAACTAAAAGAAAAATAAAATTTATCATCATTTTTTTAGCATCATTTTTTTCATAATCCATATTATAATTAGCAATGGAACACATTAACAGAGGGTTTATAGAAAATAATGTTAAAATATTAAAAAACAATTCCCCAAAAATATTTCCTCTTATTTTTAAATTGATATTTTTGAAACCCTTATCCTCCCACCATGTAATGGAACATGAAAACACTCAATTATCTAATTTAATATTATTTTTAACTTTTATTGTTTTCTTTCACATTGATCTTCCATCCTTTATTGTTCTTTCATGACCCAAAACATTATTAGGTCAACAAAAACCTCAATGTTCTCATGTCATTATCATGCTCCATGGTATTTTCATTGAATTTTATTTTTACTTTTCATAGAAACTAAATAATTTTACATATATTGTTACAAAATATTTTAAATTTATGTCTAATAGATACAACCCAATGATTGAGCGGCTTGGTTTCATCATATGAATAGGTTTAAAAAATAACAAAATAAAGCTAGACAACAACAAATTTATTTTATTCTATACAATGAGACAAAAAATCTGATTCATCTCTAAAAACTATATTGAATCAACTATAGAAAAAATTAAAAAAAAGGCTTAATGTAAGGCCCAATTAGGTAATAAACAAAGAAATGAAGAATAACATATCATTGATAAGGCGTAACATGATTACATAACTGGAAAGGCTCATGAATAATCATTTGAAGTCATAAAATAAATATTAATGAATCAATAGATCATTTAAAAATTGGATAGTAGTAGTAGCATGAAACATTATATAAACATAAGTCATGTTGTACCACAAAGACAATATTACAAGGTGGATAGAGTGCCATCATGGATTAGGGTCACTCTTTAATCCAATACATATCACCAAATCAGACTAAAACATTAATAAATGAATTTGAGTGTGATCTAGAGAAACCCATCATAACATGTACGTGCTTATGTGATCCAAAAAAAGGATATCAATCCTATAGAATCAAATTAAAAATTTCCCATGGAAAGAAGTGGGTTTCATAGCCTTTCCTCCCAAAAGAAACATTAAAACATTAATTAAACCTTTAAAGGAAGAAGAACTAATTTTTTTTATATTTTTAGGATATATTTAAAGAATATATAGAAAATATATTTGAGAAATAAAGAGATAATATTAGGTAAGGAGATAGAACGTGTAGTCCAAAGGAAATAGTGTTGTTCAGAGTGATCCTTTAACTTATCTTCTAGATTCATTTTTTCCTTGAAATTAATGTTATACAAATAAAATAAAATTCATTAATTACATCATTTAGATTCTATTGAATAAATTTTTTATTTACTATAATATTATTATACACATTTATAACAATTTCAATGACATATATATATATATCCCGATTTCACTATTCTAGGGGCGTTCATTTCACGGTTTTAAGGTCCGATCACTTTTGTATAATTTTTCAGGTTCTTTTCCAATCCACATAAAATGATAAAAATGAAATTAAATAATATTAATTCTTTTCCAAAAAATAGAATATCCCCCAAAATTCACATTTTTTCAAATATAAGAATGAATCATTTCGTAAAAATGTTAACGTCAGTTAGTTATTTTATTTTGGTTGTTTTACCATACATAATGAAAAAGTTTTTTCACAACTTAAATTATGTTAATATATGTTGGGAACACATTGTGTATGATTATTGCATTTGTTGTCAACATTTGCAATACTGGTCAAAATCAAGAAGGACTCTAATGTTAATGGAGATCAGATGAAGTGAGGATTCCTAGAGAATTTTTATGTGATTATATCATTGAATTCCATTCTTGGTAAATTCTTCATGAAGTAAAATTTAGATTATTGTTGAACTAATCCTATGTTCAAATAACTTGTTTAAAAAGTGACACATTTTTCACCAAAAAGAAGAATGGTGAAGTATTGTCCATCTGAGAATGATTGAAGAAGAACGGGGACTTGAAGAAGACCATGCAATGATTCATGATTCCTTTAAAACCATATAAGATCTTACTTGAAGAAAATAATCAAATGATTTTCATGAAGTAGAGAATGATTATTGAAGAATAAGCGAGTGTGGATGGGCTTGTCATTATATGATGGTCATGTATTACACATTTCCTTCAAACCAGACAATGATTTTCTAATTTTTATTTCACAAATATCATAAGTTAAGAGAAATTATGATTCAAGACTTATGAAGGATAGGGGGAGTAAAGATTATTCTAGTAATATTAAGTTTTTATTGGAAATAATGATGCTACTAGAAGATAGGGAAGTTGCAGTACTTCAATTTTATTATTTGATGATGCTAAAGGAGTTTGATCAAAGACTATATATCACAATAAATATGGTTTGTGATGGAAGTAGTTGTTTGTTTAATACGTTAGATGATAATGAACCAACATTTTTATTCTTGTCAAAACATATTTTAAGCTGGCGTCATTTCCCAGTGTTTGCCAAATTTTTGGTGATGAAAATCTGGATATTGAGAAATGAGTTTTTGGAAAAGGATATTGCTTGGAAGTTTTATAATGGCTTGGTATGTTGTGTGCAAGTGGAGATCCATGATCTGAACACCAAAATTTTTAAAATGAGAGGCTTGTGCAAAAGGTTGTTTTTTGCGTGAAAGATTGATGGGAGTTTGGAATGTTGTGCACAAGACATGATTTGAGGCCAAAATGTTGAAAAATTGTATAGGAATGAAGTTCCCCAAATATTCAAAAAGTTCGAAAATGATGAGGTTGGCGTGAAAGAAACTAATTCACCCAATGCGACCTCAAATGAGGTTTTGCACAACGTGTTAGAATCTTGTGTGACACATTGTGTTTTTTACATATAGGGGTCGACGAGATCTATTAATAATTGGTGACCCCATCACATTTAAAAATCTCGAAACATAGTGAAATATTGAGATCTTAAGTGCATAAGAAAATTATGAAAAGGTAGCCATGTGAAAGAAGTAATAGTTTCACGCAATAAAGGACAATTTCACATAAGAAGAGAGTTGCGCGCAATATTGAAGTAGAACGCAAGAGGTTTTCCACAAAAAAAAGTTGAATATTTTGCGTAAGTCATTAATGTTGTGTGAAAGTCATCCAAAAGTGGTGTGTAAAATATTGGGGTCCCAAAGGACTTTGACAGGCAGATAAAACTCTCAATGTGACTTTTCCATGAAGCAAGTACCGTGAAACATTCAGTTTCACAATGAAAAATTGTTCTGTACTCACATGACTGGTGCTTAACACCCTCATTGTGCTTTGTTTAGTGAAGAAAAGCATGAAGTGAAATTGAACTTATATCTACACAATAGAAGAAGTTCGTATACCAATACAATCAGGTGTTGGTATAGAAGATGAAGAATAATGTGTGCCCAACTAAAGAATGACAATCATACAGGGTAGTTCAAGTGGGATGATGCTAAGTTGTGTTGGAGTTCATTGATTTAAAAATCACAAAGAGAACGTTTTATTGTAGAATAAAAATGAAGTATAGTTCAGTGTTGTTTGTTTTTCAATAAAAGTTAAAGTGTGAAGGAGACCAAGTTTCAGTGCAGTTAGTTTTGCATTGAAGAAGAAGAATAAGAAGAGTGAGCAGCTTACTAACTTTCTGTAGAGAAAGAATTGGTTGGTTACTTTCATGTTTCTAAGTAAGTAACAAGGATAATAAGAAGGTTTTGGAAGAACAAAGTATCATTGTGTCATCCAACATGTCTCCACAGGTGAAAAATTCTTTTGGTGTTGCACACTCATTTAACAGAGAGAAGACTGTCTTGAAAGGCTGTAGAAGGAACCTGCTAGAGGCTACAAAAGACTATCTACAGTAGTAGTGTAATGAACCAGCGAGATTAAGGGTATATCCTACTCGTAACAATTTGGAAGTGGATCGTTTCCCTTCCCCCTTTTGAGTGCAGGGAGAACCACTAAGAAGCAATTATTTCCTTCCCTCATCGAAGTGTAGTCAGCCACACTGACTAGATGATTATTTTCCTAGTCAAACCACTATAATAGCCTATCACATTATAATGGGGAATCCACACACTGGTCATACCCTTTTATGGAAAAGACGTAGCTTCTCTTATTGAGTGGTGAACCTTTTAAAAATATTTTGTGCATATTTCTACTACATTCTTTTATTTCATGCAACATGGAATAGAGCATAAGAGAATCAAGATCCTAACAGGTCAATATGTACAATGATAGAAAAGTTGGTATTGGTTTAAAAATTATGAAACACCGAATAACCCCCCCCCCCCTCTCAGTGTTAGGCATCTCTCAAACAGGTTATCTCAATTGGTATCAGAGGGACAAGTTCCCCACTATTGGATTCTCTATTGTGAAGTTATTCTCTTTTGAAGATTTGAGTTTCTTTCCTGATTCAACAATGAAGAGCAGTGTTGGTGAATATTATGTTACCTCTGATCATAAGGCAATATATACCAAAACTATGATGAATAGGAAAAATGGAGAGAAGAGAATGTTTATTAATAATTCCCTCTTATATAATTTAGAGGATGTATCTGGTTCTTTATAACTTGCTAATAATGAAGAAACATCGATTTGGGAATGTAATGAGAATGTGGCTCATGTTTCCTCCAATTAGATGGAAAACCTTCCTAACTCAAATGATGAGGATTTATATGTTAGTAAATTTGGAAATTATTCTCATGATGAAAATGCTAGCACAAGTGGTGATGATTTATCTAGAATATATCAAGAAATATCAGTTAATAGATTAAAAAATATTCTGCATGGTATCCCTAAAGAAAGTACATCCCTGGTTTGTGAAGTATTTCAATGCATGTTAGAAAATATCATTCATCTAGTAGATGAAGCTGTTGTTTTGGAAAAGTATGTTGCTTGAATGTTTGATGATGTCTTGGTATGTTGTGCGCAATTGGAGATCAATGATCCGAACACCAAAATTTGGAAAATGCGAGGCTTGTACGAAAGGTTGTTTTTTTTCATGAATGATTGATGGGAATTTGGAATGTTGTGCACAAGATATGATTTAAGTCCAAAATGTTGAAAAATGGCATAGGAATGAAGTGCCCCAAATATTCAAAAAGTGAAAAAAACATGAGGTTGGCGCGAAAGACACTAATGCACCCAATATGGCCTCAAATGAGGTTTTGCACGACTTGTTAGAATCTTGCGTGACACATTGTGGTTTTTGCACGTAGGGGTCGATGAGGTCTATAAATAATTGGTGACCCCCCTCACATTTAAAAATCTAGAAACATAGTGAAATCTTGATAACTTAAGTTCATAAGAAATATATGCAAAGGAAGTCGTGTGAAAGAAGTAATAGTTTCACGCAATAAAAGAGACAGTTTCACATTAGAAGAGAGTTGCGCACAAGATTTAAGTAGCTCGCAAGAGGTCTTACATGAAAAACGTTGAATATTTTGCGTATGTAATCAATGTTGTGTGAAAGTCGACGAAAAGTGGTGTGTGAAATATTGGAGTCCCAAAGGACTTTGACAGGTGGATAGAACTCTCAAAGTGACTTTTCCATGATGGAAGTACTATGAAACATTCAGTTTCACGATGAAAAATTGTTCTGTACTCACATGACCGGTGCTTAACACCCACATTGTGCTTTGTTATGTGAAGAAAAACATAAAGTGAAATTGAAAGTATATCTACACAATAGAAGAATTTAGTATACCAATACAATCATGTGTTGGTATAGAAGATGAAGAAAAATGTGTTCCCAACTGAAGAATGAAAATCATACAGGGTAGTTCAACTATGATGATACTAAGGTTTGTTGGAGTTCATAGATTTAAAAATCCCAACGGGAAGCTTTTATTATAGAATGAAAAAGAAGTATAGTTCACTGTAGTTGGTTTTTCAATAAAAGATAAAGTGTGAAGGAGACCAAGTTTCAGTGCAGTTGGTTTTGCATTGATGAAGAAGAATAAGAAGAGTGAGCATCTTACAGGCTTGCTGTAGAGAAAGAAGTTGTTTGTTACTTTCGTGTTTCTAAGTAAGTAACAAGGATAATAAGAGGGTTGTGGAAGAAGAAAGTATCATTGTGTCATCCAACAGGTATCAAAAGGTGAAAAATTCTTTTGGTGTTGCACACTCATTTAACAGAGAGAAGACTATCTTGAAAGGCTATATAATGAACCTTCTAAAGGCTACAAGAGACTATATACAGTATTAGTATAACGAACCAGTAAGAGTAATGGTATATCCTACTCGTTACAAGTTGGAAGAGGATCATTTCCCTTCCCCCTTTTGAGTATAGGGAGAACCATTGGGAAGAGATTATTTCCTTCCCTCATCTAAGTGTAGTCAGCCACACTGACAAAATGATTATTTTCTTAGTCAAACCACTATAATAGCCTATTATATTATAATGGGTAATCCATACACTGGTCATACCCTTGCATGGAAAAGATGTATCTTCTATTATTGAGTGGTGATCCTTTTAAAAATATTGTGTTCATATTTCTACTACTTTTATTTTTTTCATGCAACATGGAATGGAGAATAAGAGAATCAAGATCCTAACAGGTCAATATGTTCAAGGATAGAAAATTTGGTATTGGTTTAAAAAGTATTCAACACTGAATAACCCCCGTCTCAGTGTTAGGTATCTCACAAATAGGTTATCTCAATTGATATCATAGGGAAAAGTTCACCACTATTGGATTATCTATTGTGATGTTATTCTCTTTTGAAGATTTGAGTTTCTTTCCTGATTCAAAAATGAAGAGCAGTGTTGGTGAATATTTTGTTACCTCTGATCATAAGGCAATATATACCAAGACTATGATGAATATGAAAAACTGAGAGAAGAGAATCTTTATTAAGAATTCCCTCTTATATAATTAAGAGGATGTATCTGGTTCTCTATATCTTCCTAATAATGAAGAATCATCGATATTGGAATGTAATAGGAAGGTGTCTCATGTTTCCTCCAAGAATATGGAAAACCTTCCTAACTCAAATGATAAAGATTTATATGTTAGTACATTTGAAAATTACTCTCATGTTGAAAATTCTAGCACAAGTGGTGATGATCAATCTAGAAAATCTCAAGAAATATCAGTTAATAGATTAAAAATAATTCTTCATGGTATCCTTGAAGAAATCACATTCCTGGTTTGTGAAGTATTTTTATGCATCTATGAAAATATTATTCAGCTAGTAGAAGAAACTGTTGTTTTGGAGAAAGGATTACAAGTAAAAATTGTTGAGTGTTTAAAGCTCTCCAGACAGGTTGGTTCCATTGAAGAAACAAAGAGGAAATTTGAATTATGTTCTCTGAAGTTGGTCAAAGAATTTTAATAATGAGATGGAGTCAACAAGACTCTAGAAGAGAATATCCATGCACATGAAGATGAGTTGAAAAGGAGCAATGAAGTCAAAGCGGTATATTTTGGAATATTACTCCAAGAAGATCAAAGAACCTGACTCTTTATTACAAGACAAAGTAGAGATGCATAAAGATGAAGTTAAAATATTGAAGAGGGATTGTGAAGAGAATATGACTATGATTGAACATCATGAAGTCATCATCAATATGAGATGTCTAGAATTGGAAGATGAGTTGACCAATCCTGAGAAGAAACATGTTGAGTCTTCACAAAAGAAGGAAACAGTTGATGCTAGTACTCAATGCTTACTTGGGGATTCTATAGTCAAAAGTCTGCCAACATGTGATAAGAATATCAAGACTTCAATCATTGTTCCATCATAAGCAGCTGAAAAAATTTACCATCCATTCCAACTTGTAATAATTTTTCTAAAATTACTTCTGTAGAAAGTGTAGGTTGGAAGGAATATTCTAAAAAAGTACGGATGAAGAAAAGTGAGAAGAAACCCACCACCATGGCTATGGTGGATCGGGGAAAGAGTGTGGAAGATAGCTTCTCACAGAAATCAAAATATACCAAGAATAAAATTCAGAAACCTTATCAAGAATATGGAAATATGTCATGGTTGTTTGGTCAATGATGGTGCTGAAACAGATTCTAGAATTATGCATTGGATTGTTTGTACAATCCCTTATATATAGAATCATAGAGAAATCCCATATCGAGGGTGATAAATCCAAAGAAGAAGAATCTATATCCATGGATTTAAAAGGATCTGTATACTACAACCATATTTGTAATGTTAGATAACATCTGTTATGTATACACTAAGTGTGGTCACATTAATGGTACATGTTCATTTCAACAGGTACCCAATGATGATAAGAAAAGAAGAATGCATGAGATAAATATGAAAGAAAAAGTATCCTTGGGATGTATTCATATAAATGTTGGAAAATAAAACACTCCCAATAAGACTCTTAGGAAGAATGTTGAGAATTCCTAGGATTCTTAATCCAATTAGGTGAAAGGTGGTGCATCTATAAGAACTACTAAGAAGGATGCCACTCAAAAGAAACCATGTAGAATATCCAATACTGATACCTCGGTCCCTTATTATATATTAATGTTTTGGCTAGAAAATTTGGAAAGAATGAGAAAGATGGAAGATCCTGAGGCTAAGACTTGTGCTAAAAGAAAATAAAAGATTCTAAATGATGATAAATAATTTTTGTATGTGAGGTACAATAAGGCTGGACATACTATTAAATGATTCTTTGAATTTACTCCATCCCAACTAGAATTTCCTAAAAAGATGAATGTTGCACCAAACGATTATAGTGCTTTCGAAGCCCTTGAAGAAATAAGAATCACACACAATGATATGGAAGAAATAGTAAGGTCCACACAATCATAGTAAACATTGAAGATCAGTAGTGAATGTGTGAATAATGGAGCATCATTTTTGAGAAAATAATCTAAACCTTATTGTTCACATTTTTCGATGAAAAGAGGATCCAACTTATTTTATTAAATCTTTATGTACTGTATTTGTTCTTATCATACATGAAATTGAAGGTGAAGTAGGATCTCAGGGGGAGAACCTAGGATTCAGTGGGGAGAAGTGTTCCCTTAAGGGGGACACATGAATAAGCTTCCAAAGTCATTATCTCAATAAATATTAATATTAGTTGGTAGAAAATTCAACTACTATGAAGATTATCTAAAGAGGATTTCATTGTAAAAGGTATGTTACTTCTAAATCACATATCCTTGGTTATTTAAAATAAAAACCATTATAAAAAGGGGGAGTAACAAATTTAATCAGCAACATAAGAAAAGTAAAAGTTCTCTAAGGACACATATCCTGCCAATTGAACATGACTGTTTTTGATCCATTTTTTGAAGTAAGTGCAGGAGTTTCAGGATGATTATTTTATATCACACTTTTATCCTAATCCCGGAATGAAAGTGGAAATCACTTGAAATAAAGTGTATTATTTATCATCTCATGAGGTGTCATGATTCAATGGATAATGGACAACTATGTTGTCTAAATCAAATCCTCTTTTTTTCTAAATTGAGCACTGCTCATGTATACATAGAGTGAAATGATTGATATCACACTACTTAATTATATAATGTCAACCTCTCAACCATGAAATTTTTATTTCTTGTCAATAAGGGGTATATCAAGTGAAATGAACATTTGAAAGGTAAGGAGTAGAGAATGAAGTAAATGGGAATAAAAAATTCTTATTTTGACATTGACAGATTCATTTGAGGAGAACATTAAGGTATTGACAACAAATATAAAGGGGGAGCTTTTTTGGGACCACTTTGTGTATGAAGATTGTATTTGTTGTCAACCATTGTCAATGGTGGGAATATGAAGAAGGATAAGTATAATGAATACAAGGTTAATAGAGATTGTTTGAAGTGAGGATGCAAGGATAATTGTTATGAAATAACTGAATTGAATTTCATGCTTGGGAAATTCTCCATGAAGTAAAATTCAGATGAATTTTTAACTGATCCTATGTTTAAATAACTTCTGTAAAAGGTGAAACATTGTTTACAACAAAGATGAATGTTGAATTATTTTTCATCTGATGATGGTCGAATAAGAATGAAGATTTGAATAATACCATGAAATGCTTCATGATTTCTTGAGAACCATGCAAGAGATTACATGAAGAAAAGAATCATATGATTTGCATGAAGTAGAGAATCATTATTGAATAAGAAGAGAGTGTGGATGGGCTTTCAATTCTAAGATGTTCATGTATTCCAAATTTCCTTCAACCCAGATGATGCTTTGCTGATTTTCATTTTAGAAATATCATAAGTTAGGAAAACGTATGATGAAAGACTTATAAAATGGGGAGTGAAGATGATGTATGTCATATTCAATTTTTATTGAAAAGAATTATGTTGTTGGAAGATAGGGAAGTAACAATACTACTTTTTTAAAATATGACGATGTTAATGATGTTCAATCAAAAACTATATATCATGATATATATGATTCATGATGTAATAATTTTTCTATTGAATACACTGGATGATAATGAACCAGCGTTATTGTTCTTGCAAGCATGAAGAATTCTATGATCCAAAAACCAAAATCTAGCGAAGGAGAGGCTTGCACGAAATATTTTTTTGCATGCAAGATATAAGGGAGTTTGGAATGTTGTGTGCAAGACATGATTTGAGGTAAAAAATTTGAAAAATGGAAAAGTAATTAAGTTCCTGAAATATTCAAAATGTGTGAAATATGTGGTTGCTGTGAAAGAAACTTATGTGCCCAATACGATGTCAAATGGGGGTTTGCGCGGCATGTTAGAATCCCACCCGACACATCGGGGTTTTTGTGTGGAGGGGTCAATGTGGTCTATAAATAAGAGGCGACCCCCTCAAAATTAGAAATATTGACACATAGAAAAATCTCGATCTCTGAAGTGAGTAAGATATATACAAAAAGGTATTTGAGAGAAATAAGTATGTGTTTCACACCAGAAAGGATAGTTTCATGTATGAAGAGAGTTGTGTGCAGGATTTGATTAGCACAGAAGAGGTCTTCCATGAAAAAATTTGAATATTGCACACAAGTCGTTAATTTTGTGCTCAAGTCGACCAAAATGGGTGAGAAAAATATTGGGATCTTGTAGTCCTTCAATAGGTGCATTACACTCTCAAAGTGAGTATGCGTGGAGGGAAGTACTGTAAACCATTCGGTTTCACAAATAAATGTTGTACCACCCTCATATGATTGGTGTTTATCACCCTCTATGTGCTTTGTGAAGTGAAGAAGAACTAGACATCCAATTGAACTCATATCTATGCAAAGGAAGAAGTTAGTGTACTGATACACTCATGTGTAGGTATAAAATAATAAGAACAAATTGTTCCCAACTGAAGACTGTAAATAATTCATGGAAGTTCAACTGTGATGATTCTATGTTGAGATGGATTTCATTGACTAAAATATCACAAAGAGAACTTGCGATTATAGAAATAAAAACAATAAGAGTTCAACATAGTTGGGTTTTCACTAAAAGAGAAAGTGTGAAGAAGATAAGGTTTCAATTTAGTGGGTTTTCATTGAATAAGTAAAAGAATAAGTGTGTATAGATTACAAGGTTATTTCCTAGAAAGAATAGGTTGGTTACTTTTCATGCTACTAAGTAAGTATCAAGGAGGAGAAAAAGGGTTTTGAAGAACATAGTAGCACTATAGCCTCCAATAGGACTCAATAGGTAGAAGATTATTTTGGTGTTGCAAACTATTTTAATAGAGAGAATACTATCTTAAAAGGCAGTATACAAAACCCGCTAGAGGCTGTAAGAGATTGTCTACACTGACCGTATAATGAACTTGTGACTGTAATGGTATATACCACTCATTTCAAGTTTGAGGAGGATTGTATCCCTTTCCCCCTTTGAGTGTTGGGAGAAAAACTGGGAAGCGATTATTTCATTCCCTCTTCTAAGTGTAGGGATCCACACTGACTAGAGGATTGTTTTCCTAGTCAAACCACTGTAATAGCATATCATATTATAGTAGAGAATCCATGCATTGGTCATACACTTGAATGGAAAGGATGCATCTTCTCATATTGAGTTGTGAACCTTGTAAAAATATTGGGTTCATATTTCTAATACTTTCTATTATTGTATGCGATAGGGAAAAGAGAATAAGAGAATCAAGATCCTAACAGGTCAAGAGGTACGGGGATAAAAAAGTTGGAATTGGTTTAAAAAGTCCCCCACACAGATTCACCCCCTCTTGGTGTTAGGCATATTCCCAAATGGTCCTCTCAATATATTCTATCCATAATGTGAATAAATATATAATATGCATATTTATTTAATTTTTAACTATTATATGTGATCTTAAACTATCCAAGAATGCTTTTATGAGAAACAAAACTGATCATAAATAATGGTAGTGAACTGACATATTAAGGATGATTTTTGTGTTTCTAATATAAGTGGGGAAGATAAGTGATTTGATGATAAATATTACCTAAAATAAAATTAAATACTAGTATATTTAGATATGTACTGGATTTACTATGCAATTTTGTTAAGGGATGTGAGAAGAAGTTAAAAAAATTAAAGATAATTAATGAGGTAGTTTAATTTGTTACCTTTTGAATTTTGCTTCATTAAAAAAGTTATTAATGAACATAGAATTGGTATTTTGCAGATACCAATATTATTAGAACATTGGGGTGTTTTGGGAAGGGTAATTTTATGTTTTTTTCATTATATAAGTCTGATAATGTGTGAGGATATGGGTGGTATTTATAAGTGGTGTAGTGGTGTGTTTCTCGAATATTATATTCATTAGTTTATTATTTTTTATCAAGATGGAAAATAGTATTGAGTATAATGTCTATATTATGTGACACGTACATGTGATTTTTGAATAATGGATTATTATATCATCAATGACCCAAAAATTCATGTATTTAGTATATAATGTTATATACCGTAATTTACCATATCTCACTATTCATAAAAAATTACTCTGTTCCCAAAAAATAAAAAAACATAACATTTTTTTCAGTATGTAGATTTTAAAAATGAAATTTATTTCATGAAAATAATTTTATAAATATGAAAATTTTAATTTTTAAATTAAATCCTCATTTAATTGAAAAAATAAATTTTAATCATAATATTGTTTTTTTGACTATTTGAAAAATTACTTATGATATCATAACATTATCTCATCATTATAATTAATCTTAAAATAAATTTATAAATCCATTAAAGAAAAATATATCTTTTTAAATAATAATTTTTTAAAAAATGTGTAATTAAATTTTAATTTATTATAAAAATTCAAAAAAATTAATTATTATTTTCGAGGCATTAATATACTTGTACCATGATGTAAAAAAGTCATAGATTCATTTTATATGATACCAAAAAATTATTTTATTCTTCCATAGGTGAGGATAAAATTATATTGGTTCATTTTATACTACTAATGGTCATATTACCATTCCAATGGCAGGGTTTATATTTTTATTATATGATTACTATTAGAATGGTCAAATTTGAAAAAGTCATTTTGGTTCTCAAATTCCTATAAATACATATTATTTCATTAATTATTAATTTACATCCATTTTCTCTAACAGTTATGTAATGTTTCATTTTCAAAATTCAAATATAATTACTAACATTCTACTTTATTTCTACAGTGTTGTTCGTGATTATGCTTATTTTGGTGGATTGAGCATATCCAAAAATTCATATTTAAATTAACTTATTTTCTATATTTTTTCATTATAATAGATTTAATTTTAATGGAAACTTTTATTCTTTAAATTTCATTTTAAAAATTAATAAAAATTTGTTGGTTTCATTTTTTGGTTTCAGTTCTAAATATTATATTACTAAATTTTGAATAATTAAAAGAATATAAATTCCATTGATAAAATTAGGGATCATTACATGCATCCACCTTAAGATATGTCATTTTATATAATAATGTATAATTAAGAGAGGGTACTTCGAAAACATGGATTCCTCTGGCTCCCATGTTTACTTCTCATATATATGGTTTCACCAGAGTACATTGACTAGGTGATTTTTCTTGTTTCATATAAATTTATCTCTACGGTTCAAGATATTCACTTGTTCCTAATCATAGGAGAAGTAATTTTTAATACGTATGACCTCATTGTTAAGTAAATGTAATATATCTGGTATGTAATTCCTGAATGGAAATATGTGTAATACACCATTTACTTGAGAAAATGTTTGGGGGAGTGATATTTGATAATCCACAACTCCAATGTGATGAAGAATCTCAAAGAGGGTGATATAAATCAGAATTAGCTTTACCTTCTTCCCAAATATCGTAACCCTCTTCCAAGTGGATATATATATTAAGACATTAATTCCATCCTTAGATTCTAGGTCTCTTCAATGATTATCAATATATATCTTCTATTAACAATGATATGACTTTTTGATTTTATGAATAGTTTTTACCTTTTCTAGAATTTCCCAAACAAGTTTAGGTCCCAATATATTTCTTTAACCAACTTCAACCCATCATGTTGGTGTTCTTCATATTTTCTAATAAAAATATTCATATGAATCTATTTGGATTTGTGAGTGGAATATATTATGGTATCAGAACTCATCCTAAAGAAGATATTAATCTCATCCTCATTTGAAGTATATCTAGCATACTCCCAACATTTATTCTAGTGTTAAGATAGTATAATTAGATTTTAAATTATTTTAGGGGTTAAAAGTCGTATTTAAGATCAACTATGTGTTAAATCATGTTGTAGACTCTTCTAAAACTCATAAGTAAAAATTATATTTCGATAAAATATAATTGTTCAGGGTTTTCTATGTAGTCTCAGTACTTATTAGATGTATATCCTTTATGTTGATTGTTTGAGAAGTCACATAAAATTGGAATGAAGTGGGTAGTATTTATAAGATTATTCACTAAAACCCATATATAATTATTTTCTATTAATTTATTTGGAATAAAAGTGAAAAATTCTATGGTGATGTTTTCTAAATTCTATATAGGTATGGGTAATGATCGTATCATCCAGTTATAGTTTTTCTTTTAAGCTTTATATTTCTGACAAAAAGGATGTTTTATGTGCATTCCATGGTACCCATATTACTTTTTCCCAACAATAGTGCTCTACGATATCACTATACATCTTCATACTTTCTAAGTGGATAGAGATGTTTGATATATAATCATCATATAATTGGTCCCTCTTTATCTTAAGATTTCATGGTATAAATAGTTATGACCTAAATCTTACAAAATATTGACATTATGGATATCCAGTTTCTTATTGCTTGCACCTTCTTCTAAAATTACACATCATGCTTTAAGAATCATTTATATTTTCCCAAAGGGGTTTTTGTGCAATAATTTGAGGAATGAATAATTAATATCCTTCCATTATGATTCCCATGTTCATTTTTTAAAGTCTATGAATATTGGATCTTTCTCAATTATCATTATTGAAGAGGTTATTAGATCCTTTCAATATATAGAATTGACCACTTTATTTTTCTCATGGGATGATATTGGATTGAGTATTCATAGTCTTTGATTAGATCTAACATTCTACACTAGTTCATATTAATCTCTTTCTATGGGAATATATATTGGATTATATTATAGTACATATATATTTCAAACTTCTCCCCTAGAGATAATGCCACAAGATTTTCAACATGAAAATAACTATAACTAACACTAGATCATGTGTTGGGTAGTTATTCACAAGAACCATAAACCACCTTTTGGAATAAGATATCACTTAATCATTTTTAATTATTATGAATCTAAATATCATCTTCAAATCATGAAGATATAACATGAAATGTTCCCCGCTTTTTGAAAGTTTATGTACTAGTGTTGTGATAAACCTCTTTTTTAATGCCTTAAAACATATTCACATATATTTTTCTATAAAAACATTACCCCTTACTAGTCATCATGGTTAGTGAGTTTAAAATTCATGAGAATCATCTAATAAATCAGTGATAATACAAATATAATCTAACGAAACAGTGGATCTCCATTATTGATGCTTGTCTATGTCACTCCTCAATAGACTTTGTCTTAGAAAGGTCCATATAAATCCAATTTATAGGGATAAAATCTCTCAATAAAGATAATTCCTCTATCCAAAACTCACAATTACTATATGTTTCATATAACATACCCTTTTTCAATTTCATTAGCATAGTATTCAAATGATATTCATAAACCATCAATATTTTGGAGTATATCCCAATATCATCTAAAAATACAACCAATTGTTTTCAAGGAAATATCTAATGACTCAATTAATCATGTCTATAAATATTTTTGTAGAATTAGTGAGTATAAATATAATCATTGTGATCTTATAGTTTTTGAACATTAATTCAATGGTAGTATTTGGAATATCTTCCATCTTTGAATTTAATTGGTGATATTAGGAACAAAGGTCTACCATAGAGAAATAATGGGACCCACACAAATGATTGAAGAAGACATATATTTGGGGAAAGGAATAATTTTATTTGTCCTTATTTTATTTAGTTTAAGAGTACCAACATAGGGGTGCATTAATCCATCCTTATTCTTGATGATCATTACTGACACACCCCATGATAAAGCACTTGGGTGTGTAAAACCCTTTTCTGGTTTAAATTCTAACTGTTTATTTTTTTAACTCAATAATGTTAATTATTTTAGGTGTATATGATATAGGAAAATATATTGGTATATTTTATATTGAGAGTTGAACCTCCTGCTCAGGAGGAAGGATGGTCAATTCATCAGGGAATATATAAGTATAATTACTCAAAATGGACATGTATTCAAGAAAGATTTTCTACATGGTATTATTCATTTGTGTTGGACATGATTTATTATAAGTATATAATATAAACACCTGGGATGAAGGTTGAAAATGAAATTCATACTCTTCCTTAAAATTGTACAAAATCATAGGATGACTCGGGATTTGAATATTGATCCCCTCTATTACAGTTGATATTGGATTCATATAAAGTCACATAATCTAAGCCTAATATAACATAAAATTCCAATAAATGAATTATAAAAAGGATTATAAGAAGTATATTCACATAAAATTTTAATGTTTCTATTATAATTGTAGAATTTACCCCAAATTACATCATTCTATTTGGATTGGTGACTCAATGATTTAAAAAAATCCTAGATACACAAAGCTGACAACAAGATATATATGATAATAGGGTATTGGATCATAATCCTCATAGGGAAGGAACTTTCAAGTTATATAAGTTTTTATATTTATATAATTCTTCCTTCTTATTAGACCATGTATTTTTCATTTACTTATATAATGAAAAATATTTCTACAATTATTAAACTGAACTATTATTAGTGTCTTTGGTTGAGATTTATTTCCATTCATATTTTTAACCATGCTCTTTAATTTTCTTCAGAAAATTGTTTCTTTATTCCCTCATTTTACACACAAAAATAAAACTTATGATCTTTTAATAAATTCAATTTTACACCATTTTCCACATATTTGAAACATAGATAAACAGATCTTCTTTTATTTGTCATCTTTATCGCCTAAAGTACTATGAGACGCCATCCTTCTCCTTTTTTGTGCTCGGAGACTCAACTATGTTCTAGTTGTTAGTTTTAATTAAATATATGTAGTTTGGAATAACAAAAAGGTATTTTAAATAGACTGACATTAGGTTTTAAATATTTTTATAGAAATCATCACATGTCCAATCACATTGGTTGTTGGAACATGTTCGCCTATTTCTTCTCATTAACTAAAGAAGAAAACAAAATTTAGGGATTTGTGTACTTAAGTAAAAGGTATATAAAATAAAAATATGAGCAAAGAAAGAAGAAACATTACTTGATAATTATATCCTAAATATTGGGTCTCTATGACTCAATAAAGGTTATCTATATTAGTTTTCCTCACATAATAATCTATTAAATTCCTTCGTAATGGTTTGAGAAGAGATTGTGAATTATCCTAAGAATATACCTTGGGATTGACAAACCAAGTGTTCAGTGAGGACTCATTTTCATGTTCTAGGATATGATAGATGGACCATTTTTGGGGTTTCACCCATATGTACAATTTCATCAGATCCACATTCACATGTATCACCTAGATTGGGATGTAGTTTCTTGAAACCCACTCACTGTATACTTCAAAAAATTATAGGATATTTTCAAATACTAAGACTTATAATTAGAGGCATGCCTAGGGTTATCACTTAATTATTTCAAAAATAATACCCAATAAATAACTAGAACATTTTTAGATACTAAATATAGTAACCCATTCCATTTACTCATATTGATACAAGATTTTTGAAATAAATGGAACAAAATACAACATAATGATCTTGAGGTCAGGTTCCATTACAATACTATTTTATAAAATAAAAAAATGAAACTAAAAATAATTAAATTGTTATACACAATGTGATCCTAAATCCATGGAGATACTAAAATTATATAGGATTACTTGGTGAATACATAATCAAAAGGGGTGAGATATAAAGCCGAGTAAGGTAATAAACATTGAAATAAAACATAACATTGGAGTGATAAGGAATAACATTATAACATTAATTGAATAGATCATGAATAATAATTTGGGGGAATAACATGATATTAAATGAATCCTAAGATCATGGAAGCATTGGAAAGTGGAATTATAATAAAACATAATGTAATCATAATTCAAGGCTAACAACCAAGACAACATCACATGTTAGACACAATTGCCTCATGGATTAAATTCATTATATAATCCCATAAATATCAACCCATGAGACTAAAACATCAAACAATTAATTGGAGTAAAATCATGGATTTCCCATTAGAATATGAAATGGGTTATTTCTTTCATAGACTGGAAATAAATCATAAAGCACAAATTTAATAATTACCCATGGAATGAAATGGGTTTCATAATATATATTCACTAAGGTAACCCTTAAAATATGTATTAAACATTTAATGGAAGGTGAATTCAACTTAGTTTTCATGTGTGAGAAAAAAATACTTTATTGAAAAGAATTATATAAGAAGAATATAGAGATATATAGAGGTCAGGAGAGAATGATTATAACTCAAAGGAAAGGTTCTTTACATATATCCCTTTCCCTATGCTCTAGATTCGTTCTGTGCCTTCCCTAAAATTAAAGAATACAAAAATTAAATTTATCAATCACATAATTCATAACGTCATCTTTATATAATTTATTTATTATAATTTTATTATGTTTAGTTTTTATAATTTCAATGTGTTATAAATCTCAATTTAACTATTCTTTGGGTGTTCATTTCATGGTTCTACGGTTAGATCACCCGTGTATAATTGTTAATGTTATTTTAAAATTGAAATAAAAATCCAGTATCAAAATAAAACAATATTTATTTACATTTGTAAATTATATTGGACACAAATATTGAATTCTGTTATATCTTTGGGGTAATTCATTTACTAAAAATATTAATGTTATTCTGTTAGTTGATTTTGGTGGTTTTATCATCCATCGTGATCTAGTTTCATTATTTTAATATTTTTATTATTATATATTAATTAATGAATGCGATAAAATATAAAATATACGTATTTATTTCATTTTGAACCATTATAAGTGAAATTAATCCTTCCATGTAGGTTACAATGGGAAATGAAAGCTCATTGTCTTTACAGGTGGTGAATCGTCATATTGAAAAAAGTGGTTTTATATTTACAAGAAGAAGATTAAAGAAGTGATTAGATGCTATATATTACATTAAAATTTATAAATAATAGTATATATATGATATCATAGTAACTGTATCTTGTTGGATATGGGAGGAGATTAGTTGGTATAAAAAGAAAATAAATTAAAATAAGTAGATATATGTGTTACCTATTGATATTTTTCCATTTGAAAAACTTCTTAAGGAACATGAAATTGGTATTTTGGAGAGATAAAAAAACTAAAAAATAGGGGAGAGGTTTGACAGTGAAAAATGGAAGAATTTTTGCAATACAAAAGGCTTGTAATTTGATTAGAGAAGGGGAAGTGTGGGGTAGTATTTATAAGGGTAGGTGAGGGCTGTTTTTGAATATTATATTCATTAGTTTATTATTTTATACAAATATTATCAGTAGTTTTGATTGTTATGACTATATAAAGTAAAAATTACATGTGAATTATAAATAATTTTATATTACATCATTAATGACTCAAAAAATCATTTATTTAGCATATAATTCAAAATATTGTAATTTAGCATATTACATTATTCTTAAAAAATGAAACTAATTTAAAGACATGCAAAAAAACCCTATCCTTTTTTATGCATAGATTTAAAAAAGTAAATCAATTTTATGAGGATATTTTTATAAACATGATAAAAAAAATTTTAAATAAAATCACCATTTAGTTGAAAACAATATTTTTAATATTATTATTAATTTTATAACCGTTTTAAAAATTAATTATTGTATTATAAAATTACCTTATCAATATAATTAAATTAAATATTAATTTATAAATCAATTTTAGAATGTAATTATTATATTAAATCATTATATTTATTATGAAATTTCAATTAAAACTTTTATGTTTTACAAATATTCAAATAACAACATTATTATTTTTAACACATTTTTATACTTATACCATGATATAAATATGTCATATTATCATTTTATCAATATATAAATATAATTTTAGACTTTTATAGTAGAAGATAATATTATATCAGGTTGTCCACTATTTCATACATTTGGATTGATATTCCAATGGAAATATTACTATTCTAATTACCATATTTATAACAGTTATATAGGTTCTCTAGTTCTTATAAATACCTATAATTTCATTTATTATTTATTCAGTCCCATTATCTTCCATGGTTATATATATACTCTCTTTAAAATTTTTATTAAATTAACAATAGTTTACTTTATTTATTCAATATTATTAATGAGTGTGCTTATTCTAGTGGATTGAGTATATCCACATTTTCTTATTTTAGTATCCTTATTTTCTATTTTTTATTCAATTTTTATATTTGAAGTTTTTATGGATATTTTTATTTTCTAAATTTAATTTCATAACAACGAAAATTTTATTGGTTTGATCATTTGGTGAACGTGAATTATATTAGAGTTCTAAATTTGTTATTATTAAAAGAATAAAATTCCTTTGATAAAATTTTAGTTTGTTACAGTTTTTTAGAATGTTTCCCCAAAATGATACAACATCCTATTTAATTTCACCATCCTTATGTTGATTTCAAATAATTTAATAACTATCTTCCATTTTTAAACTCCATATTTTGCACATTATTTTTTTAAATTTTTAGATATCAAATTAATGGTTTATTAATTATAAATTTGATTCATTCATTCATTTTTTATATAAATACTATTGTCAATTATAATTTTTTTATTAAATTTTCATTAATTTTATAAATTTATTATTACTCATATTTTTTTTAATTTTGTATTGTAACTATTTTTATTTATAATTTTTTACCTATAAATATTTTATCATTATATGTTTTTTGGGGTCGAAATATTATTTTTTCATATATAAATTTTATTTTTCATTATAATTTATTTCGGCTAATTTTTATTATGGTTTTATATTTTCATTAATTATTAATTTCTTTAAGATATAAATTAATGTTAAATTTTTATTCATGTTTACTTATTTATATTATTAGATGTTTGAATTTTATTTTTTATATATGTGTTTATATGTTTATATTTATTAATATATTCATCTAAAATGTTTTATAATTTTATGAAATTAATGGACCCTAATTGGGCATAATCATGAATAAATAACAATAAAAATTTGAAATAGGTTCAAAATTTATTAGAATTTACTAAATAAGCTATTGAAAACAAATATGTTTTTTCCATGTATGAAGTGTTTTAATATAAGTAAATTATGGTATAGATAAATCAAAGACCAACTGATTTTATTTGGTTTTATTGGCAATTATACGTGTTTGATCTAGGCTCTTAAAATAAAAAAAATGTAATGATGTAATGATGCTGAATATGTTTAGCATGATATAGAGAATCATTTTGATAGATTAATTCTTAATGCAAGTGTTTAAGTCATTGAAAAAAAAAATTATTAAATGATTGTCAATGGATATTGAGTAACCATTTTTCTGATGTTGCATTAATGTTATTGTGTTATTGATTGGTATGTGATTTGTTCAATTGAAAGGAAATCTTAGTTAGAGTTATCAATGTCATATGGAATTAATTAAAATTGGAAAAGGGTTACTTCCAAAAGTCTAGGATATTCTAAATTCTAGAAATTAAGGAAAAATATTATGTTTAATTATATTGGATTATTAAAATATACATTATTTTCCTAACAACATTGTATTCTAATGAAATTAATATGATTTTTTTTAAGAACACCTTAATTAAGAGACATCAAGTTACAGAATTGATAAAAATCTAACCATTTTCTATTCTCACTAATAGGTACCAAACCACCCACTAAATAAATATGGTATTATCCAACAATTCCATATTTGAAGCCGCTATTTTCGGATTAAGATAATGAACAAATGATAATATGACATCAAAATGACCGCATATCATATGGAAACAAACTTTACCTTACTAATTTACCACAATGGGAAATATTTGAATAGAAATTTTTTGATTTTTGAAATAATGTTAAAAAACTAAAATGGGTCTTTGAAAAGATAGAATAAATCCATATAGGGGTCTCAATAGATAAAATTGTTTGTACCTATAATGTATGTGGTATACAAATTGTCCCCATAGATATGTTTAAATAGGAAATATGTTATGATGATCTTGATTATTTAAGGACCACACCATCATGGAAATGATATTAATTTTTATCTTTCACCATTTATTGATGATTTAATTTTTTAGGGAGATATGTGTTATAGTATTTGATTCATGCAATATGAGTATTTTCTACTCATTGAATGATATTTTTTACTATAAATTAATTTTTTTCTAATGAAACATAACTAGATACAATTTTAATAGACATAAAGATTTTCCAATTTTCAAAGAGGGGACTTAGTATCATCAATAATATAATGGATAAAAAAATAAACATGGGACATCATATATATTTTTTCCAATATATCATTCTTATTGAATATTAAAAATACTTTTTACAGTTTAAAAAGTGTACAATTTTTTCCATCAACTATATTTAGCTAATGAATATTATGAAAATGTAAAAAACATTGATGTTGCATTTGGAAATAAATGATGATTAGGTCATCCAAAAAATAGATTTAAAAAACTATTCATTTTATTAAAAATACCTTATAAGATGTTTTTATAAATAAAACATATCATTAACATTACACATGTTGAGAAAAAAAATTGTGACACTCTAATTAGAACATTTTCAAATATAAAACGACAGAAAAAAAAAAGATATCTTTTAATAAATAATAGACTTAATAATCACAAGAATATTTCTAGAGTTAGATTAGGCAATTACATGAAATAGAAAACTTTTTCCTACATCTTTTCACATATTAAGAAATAATGAAAAAAATACATTTATATCAATGTAAGCAATAAAGTACCAAGTAGGGTTTTTTAAAATTTAAAAATTTTGTCATCATAGAAGTTTTAAAAGTTAGTTTTCTGAAATATAATGGTAATAATTTATTAAGGCACAAATTTCTACATATTTCATTTCATGACATATTATTTATACTTTTTAAATTTGATATCATTAGGATGTGTTTTCATTTCAATTAAATTTTTAGTAATGCAATATATACATATTTGTTATATGTGTTTGAGAATGAACTTATACTCCAACCATTCCAAACAGAAATGTCTTTTACACCATATTTGTTCGATATAGTGGTACATATAACTCTTCATTTACTTAGAGAGGTAATAATATGTGGGCATATTTATTTACATAGGATTAATATTTTCAAAAGATATATGAAATTTTGATGTGATATATTAAGAATAAATATTGACCAGAGGCCTCTATTTTTCATAAATTTTGATCAGAAGCGGTACTTGAGTTCTGTACTAAATATTTATCTGATATGGAGTACGTTGGTCTCCCTATGACTTTACAATTGGTAGTAAATAATATTTATAAATGGATTCATGGATTAACGGAAAATTAACACCTTTTGTTGATGTGATTCATGAATATTTATAATTTTTGAACAATATTATTGTTATTGAGAAATATATATATCCTTAAATATTGTTGGATTTGAGGTAAAATATCCATGTTTAATTGAAATTTAGTTGATGAATGAACATAACAATAAAATTTTTTCACTATTTATATAGGAAATCAATATTGAATTATTTGCATTAGAAATAATGAAATGGTTAGCAGGGTGACCAAGTGTTAATGTGATCCTGTGGTATGGTTTTGATAGTAATGTTCATAAAATTTACATATAACCACATGATGATAGGGATGATTTAAAATAGAGAAGAAATGTTTTTTTAAGTACTAAATATTTTGAGTTCCAAAGATAAAAATCCAATTATATATCAACATTATATTTTTATGTAATTGTTGATCTATGGGAGATGGATTATATAAAATGGTCGGTAATGGTTATTAAGTGGAATGTAGATGATCATTATATACGTGTAAAATATGATTTTTATGGAATTACACTTTCTGATTTGAAAATATTTTTTTGAAAACAGGAGTCATTTATTAGAGAAACACATGAAAAAAATATTTTATCTTGTTGAGAATTCATCTTATCAATGATTTGTTTTTTTGTAAAGGGCATATTTACATGGTTGATGAGAATATTGATGATGTTGAAGTATTATACAAAATTTATTCATCTAATACACGATTACATGATGTTTATAATGAATATGATGTGGGAATTGTCCTTGTGACAAGAAATTATTATATTGAATGGATATTGTAAAACACTCCATTAATCTACGATTGAATCTAGTAATATTGTTTTTTAACTGACATAATTCAAAAATATTTTTTTAAAATTTCATATTTAAATATATATATTATTAGAATTCATAAAAAAAATTAATTTGT
Organism: Viscum album; assembly: GCA_963277665.1. Classification (NCBI taxonomy): domain Eukaryota; kingdom Viridiplantae; phylum Streptophyta; class Magnoliopsida; order Santalales; family Viscaceae; genus Viscum; species Viscum album. Next base: position 883,195,805 of record OY728155.1, read on the forward strand.
TTATATTCATCAGATTAATATTTCCTTTTTTGATTGAAAATTATTTACAACTTAATTTTTTTGTTCATTGATCACATTCCATTTCGTGGAATTGATCAATCTTAAGATTTTCATTTAATTTGTTGTCTTTGTTTTTGATGATTAATCTAGTGAATACTTCTCAAATCTATCATTTTTTAGAATATTCTTTTACTAAATAATATATTTATAATTTTCATCACGTTATGAACAACTACATATTTAGTTATGCTTTTTTTATTTATAATCAAATAAAGGTACTCAAAATTACATATCTTTAGATGATAATTATTTTTGTAATATTGTTTTGTTAACTATTATATTAAATAGTTTTAGATACAAATTTCTTTGGATAAAAATATAACATTCAAAATTTTATTATTTATTATAAGCTATCAATTTTATATTTATATCCATTATTTGATTTTAATCAAATATAGGTACACATACATTTTTATAATATAATAAATATTTATTAATGACCGACATATGATAGGTTAATGGAGATATGTATGTTTCCTCATATAAATATATATCTGTATTAATTAAAATATTAAATTAAATTATACTTTTATTTCCTAAAATTATGTGTAGCTCTTATATTTTTCCTAGAGGATTATACATAAATATGATTGGTGTGGGATTATACATTTACCAAAATTATCACTTGAATGTGGAGATCATAGGTTGATAATTAACTATGATTATAATCCCAACTGGCATAAATACATAGCAGTTTAGGGCGTACTTGAATATACAGATTCATTATAGGATAATGCTTCTATTCCCTGATTGGAGAAGTGTTGACAATTAAATGAAATATCTATTATGGGATTCTATACTAGTAAAATTTTAAAACATATTTATTGATTTTTATAATTATTTAAATCTTATAAATTTCTTAATATTTGATCTATTTAGTTATAGATGACATTTTATTTCAAGAGATGAAAGAAATTAATTAAAATTTTTATCCATTCGAGAAACTCTATAAAGATATTTTAAGTCAATTTTGACTTCATTTTATAGTTTTGTGAGTAAAAAAATGAAAATAAATGATTTAATTATTAGTTTGTAGATATATAGAAATTATAAAAGTTTTTATCAATTTTTTGGGAGGTATCCTTTATGAAATATGTTTGTTGTTAGTAAAATATAATTTGTAATTAATTTTAATTAATTATTTTATTATTTAATTTTTTTCTTATATAAAGGTCCTATACATAATATCATAATTTTATACAATATTAGAATATATACCCTCAAACATTGTTACATAGAGTGTATCCTTTATTAGAGTAGAAACCTATTGGAAAAAAATTAGTGAATTTATATCCATTTAAAGTGGTGATCCCAAAGTGGTCATACCGAACCCTCTCTATACTCACCCTAGTCAAAAAAATGGATGAGTTATATAATGATGAAAATTGAATTGTATTATAAATCCAATAAATTTTGTAACTGATAATATTACATGTAATTAATTGTTAATTTCATTTATTATTACTATTTTTCAATCATATTTCACTTATAAGAATTTTGAAAATATTATTTCCATATTCTCTTTAAGAGAAAATGATACAGGGGTTATTTATCCCCCGTGATAGGATGAATATTAATACCATTGATTTAGGAAATTCTGAATATCATATCCATGTTAAAGGGAATAAAGAGTGAATCATTTCCAAAAAAAAAATTGTTCTCTCCCATAGTGCAACATCAATGAATAAAAAATATAAAAGAGAAGTAAATTATTTAAAGGATAGAATAAAACACTTGAATGTGTTGATAGAGGATAGAATTTAATCATTTATACCAACTAAACTTACTAATTAAATGAGTTACATATATTATGTTCATCCAGCCTACACAGACCTGCAACCTTCTTATTGCACCCGGACTGTGTACTATGAGTATCATGTTGGGGATCCCCATGTGTGTATTGAAGCACGCGTAATTACAAATAATTTGGGGGATTATGTAAGTCATATGATTATTTTTTTATGATTAAATATATGTTTCAATATATTATATTTTTAATCCAACACCTCCAATGTCTCTGCATACATAGGAGGTGTTCATAGCTGGATAGTGTATCAGTCAATTTTAAATTAGATAGATAATATTTTTCATCATTTGAAATATGTGGTATGTGTTGTTTTTTATTTTTTTCCATTATTAAATTTATAAATAATTATAAAACATTTATAAAAACAACATATAGATATGTTTCCAAAATTGAAGCAATCACTATAATGGAAAGGTAAATTTTAGGTTTTAGTGCCCTCAGATACTTCACAAGAAGTTGACGGGACAACAAAGATAAGAAATATTTTTATATATAAGATAATTATAATAATTTTTTAATAGAATTTTTATATATAAAAAATATTATTAATTATATTTTATTAAAACAAACATAATGAATGTTGTAAATGGAGAGGTGCTCATTGTACCTAGGTTGCAGTTTTTTTCTATGTATGTAAATTTGAGTTAATATTAAATTTCTATGAGTAAACATATGTTATGTCGACTTAATTAGTTGATTTTTAAATAGGAATATCTAAACTATGTATATGAAATAATATATAATATCTATTTATGGTTTTATGAAATAGAATACATTCCAACTGTTTTTATATACAGGAACCAAAATTTCAGAGTTCAATATACATTTGAGTGATTAAAAAACACACAGAGAACAATATTTTTTAATTATGTGGATACTATGAGAAAATATACAATTAAGAACCAATATACAATATAAAATTGTTAATTTTTTATTTTTTATATTTTATTAAAGATTTTATGTTATGAAAATATTTCCCAAAATAATGTAAAGCATATTGGTTTTTCCTTTTATTTTGTGGTGTTTGAAAAAGATTAAAAAAGTTGTTAAAGAAGTAATTGTTATTCCATTATTTTTGTTTTTTAATAATTATATTTTTATTTTATATACGTCATGATAATTAATAATTGAAAATACCACAGGTCATTGATTGAGTTTAATGGGGATCAATAATCAATAGTGGATCAAAAAATTTGAATATACAAATGTTCATGTAGACAAATTTTATATCAATGAATATGTTCTTTTTCTAAAAAATATAGTTTTTTTATTACAATATTATTCTAAAAACACATTTTCATTAATAAAGGGGGCGTTTCAAATTTATTTTTATGTTTTTTGATCCATATATATGACAGTCATGACCAGGGAAACAACATATTTTAAAAATATTAGTTTCATTTTTTCACTTTATAATTTAAATAAATATGTTATATTTTTAAATTGATAACACTTTATATTGTAGGTTTTTATCATGCTTCTCTATATACATCAAAATACTTGAAATAATAAAAAATTTATTTACAAAATAATTTTATGTTTGAATAATATAGAGGTTTAGATTCATTTATCTTTATATTTGTAAAAAAATATTCTGATGGTTTTTAATAATTAATGTTTCCCCATTTCCATTTACTATATTTTTTTCTATTTTTTGTTTCTATTCTTTGTTTTTGAATTTCTAAAATTATGTATTATTCAATATTTTTGTAAAAAACAGATTTCAATGCCTATTTTGCTAAAAATAACATAGAAATCCTTCTATATTTTATCTATTAGATGTGATTTTGACATATATTTTATAAAAAACGATAATTTAAAGCAATAAATATTTCATATTTTAAAAAATGGTTTATCTTGATTTTTATAATAAAATACTAAATGTACAACAATCTATTGAACCAATATTATATTCATTTTATCATCAATGTTAAATGGAAATATAAATAACTTTAATGTTGTTTTGGGCACTAGTGGATAAAATTTCTGATGATTTTTATGGAAAAGAATACTACATATAATTTAGTTAGGAAGAAAAATTTTGTACATGATATTTACCATTTTATGTTCAATAAGTCTTGAAACTAATGTCATGGTTTCCACATGAGTTCGTTCCGCAGAAAAGAAGAATAACAATGAACTACATATCGATTCAGTGGACACTGCCACACATTATGAAATTAAGTCAAGTCCTTAAATTCATTTTTCTTGTTATCATTTTATTTCTATATTTTTTAGTTCATATGTCTTATGTTTACTTTTAATGTAGTAATCCTCATCCAAATATTTAAAAAAATCAAACACTTTCCACATTGGTTATCCAAAAGACTCAATTCAGAAGTCTTAATGTTTCACTTTTGACGTTGATTATCAAAATAACTGATTTCAAAGTCCTAAAAAATAATTATTATTATGTATATTTATTTAAAAAATGTAAATAATAGCATTTACAACATCGTATGAATTGAAATCAGATAGAAAATTGATGTTAATGCTCAAAAAATGATGTAAATTGATATTTTTATACCAGTGTATTATTTGATTGTGATGGTCTAGAGGCCCTATATCTCGATGGTCCATTAACATTATTAAAAAATATCATTTTTAGGAATAATATCATTGATAATATACCGTATTACAGTAAATTCCAAAATACCCACATTGATATGGTGTTGCAGTAATAGTACAATAACAGATAAACTAATCCCTAAACATATTTGATCTTATGTCCAATAATTATAAATAAATATTTTGATCATTGAGTTATTGAAATAAAGTAATTAATGTGGTAATTATTAATTAAATGAAAATTTAATTAATAATAGTTGATAAATAAAAAATAATATAATTATTATCATTTATATTATAGATGTTGATAATTAATTATATGACAATTAAAATTATAAAATAATTATTATGTTATTATTATTTATTTATGAAAGCATTTTAAATTCTAATGATATCGTTGTTATTATTTTTATTTTTAATTATATAATTGATTATAATTAATCACATAACTAATTATAGTTTTTTACATAAATACTTAATGTATTATTAATTATTGGTTTTTTTTAATTACATTACTAAATTTATTATAAATATATAATTAAATATTTCATTATTAAGAATTTTTTATAAATAATTATATTATATTTATTAATTTATTATATAAATAAATAATTATTATTATTTATCTTATAAACAATGTAATAATTTTAAGAGTTTATTGTTATTAGAATTAAATTATTCCAATGATGAAAATTAGAACATTAATCCCACATCAATATTTTTTAATGGATTTAATGGTTCACTCTGTTATAATTTTTTTAGAAATCCCATTATTTATAAAGAATTGTTTACTAATGATTTTATTATAATTAAATCAAATATATTATATGATTTTACCTAAATGATAGATAATATGACAAATTAAACATTGTATTATATGTTTTTGTATAGATAATAACTTATATTTATGGATAAAAATTAGTACCTAACACTACCCAATCCATTTAAATAAGATTATTGAAATTCTTAATTGAGTTTTTATATATAAAGGGTAGTGAATTAGAAATATCATTAAATTAATCATTTTTAGTGTATATTTTATATATTATTTAAAAGATTGGAAAGTTATTAAATATAATTATTTAACTTGTCATCAATTTATTTTAAATTTAAAAATGGTTCTTTTAATGGCCCAAACCCTCATGATCCATCCCTTTACCAAATTCTAGGACCCTAAGGGGTCACTCCTCGTTTGGTGTGACCTATCGTTGTGACCGATCGGCGTGACTGATCGGCGCGACCGATCGGCACGATCAATCATTGGGACTGATCGGTGCGACCGACCGTTCAGTGCGACCGATCGGTGTTACCCACCCTTGTTGGGTTTTCCTTCTAAAGTTTTCCCGTAACACCTCTTTAAGGCCTTTTTGTCCTTCTAAGGTGTTTCAAGGTTGTTTTTAACCCATAATTAATACCAAAAAATCCCAATAAACCTCCCTATTAAATAACAATTAATTCAGTCATGTGTAACCACCCAACTGAGTGGGGAACCACAATCTAAATTTAAAGTTGCTCAATTCTCATGTCCCGTAACAACGAGGTCTTATCTATATCTCGCACGGAAATTTCTTCTTCCTCTTTTTCCTCTTGGCTAGCTTCCTTTATTCTTAGTACATTTGGAGCTCCCAATGCCCCTCCCCTGCAGGTCATGCATCCCATGTTCTTGGTGTGTGGAGAATAACATCGATCTTTGATCAATAAAGTAGGGATTTTCTCCTTCATCTCTCCTTTCTGTGTATCATGCGGGGTTGTCATGTTTTTGTCTCTGAGGAAATTTATGAAACCAAACTTAATGAAGATAATGAAGGTACCTTTAAAGAATGAAAGGGGGGAGTGATCAATGTTCGGTTGTACACTTTTATGTTGATATGTGTTGTGAATTGTACGGGCCTATGCTCACTGAAAATCATGGTCGGTTGTGGTCCTTCTCTATGCACTAATGAACCTAGGTTCTCCTAGATATTTAAATAGCCACAACATGGAATTGGTTAATTAAGTATACTTGGTTTAATAAATTGAAAGCACCAAGATCAACCCCCTTTCTATGATAACCACGGTTAAAGCACAATGGAATTGAAACCATGGAGCGTGTTAAATCTTTTAAATCTGAAAATACCTGCATGGGATAGCCTTGTGTTGGTGGTAGTGGTTTGGTAGTTTTCTATCACGGGGTGATTGCGGGTGACATTATGGTTTTCATGGATGGGGGCTTAGATGGCTGGGGTGATATGGGTGGGGATGGGATCCCCCTGCTGTTATACTTACACCGGTTGTGAATTTTAGGTTGTGGTTACTCTGTTTATATCATGAATTGGGGTGGAATCCCCTGTTGTTAAGAAACTATTGGCTCCTAGATTTTGGGGACATGGGGATGTATCTCGGGGTTTTCTTTGGTTCCATTACTTTGAGGGATCTCACTTATCCCTTTATTTTTGTGACTTTACAAGAGAACCGGGTGTGAATGTTTAAGTTTCTGTTTGACTGTCTTCTTTCTCTTGCTCGTGGTTTTGCCTGTTAATTACCCAGTAGTGTAGAATTCACCTAAATGGAATTACTAGAATATGAAAACAAGAAAATTTTAAATGGGAATAGGTTTTGGGAATTATTTATGGCTTGGCCATGAGTGTCCTGATGTTCGTTCATGATTGAGTAGTAATGTGGGTGTTTGTGCTTAGGTTTTAGAACCCCTAGGATGGGATGAGCGTTTGTTACCTATACATATATCTGTAGATTTTATGTTTCTTATTCATTCCCCACCCAAGATGAGAACTGTAGTTCCGAACACCCTCATTTCATGGGGGTGGGTGTTTTTCCCAACACTCCTATGAGTGGCTGGTTATTATCTCCTTTTCTACTCCCTTTCCAAAATAGCCCAAGACTCTTCAGGTAGGCTGTGATGGCCTGAAGTCCATTATTAGCCTAATAATCTTCGGGCAGTGTAGTTGTGGTGGTTGTCCTAGGTGTTTGTGGGAAGGTAGTTTCCCAAGTGTCTTCAGGATGAGGCCTAGGTGTCTTCGGGCGTGGCAATAGTGGTTCTGACCCAGGTGTTTTTGGTTATGGTTATGCGTGGTGGTTGTGGCCCAGGTGTCTGCATGTGGTATAGTTGTTCCGGCCTAGGTGTGTGCAGGTGGGGTTTGGCAGTGGTACTACGGTGAGGTTGTGGCACAGGTGTGTGCGGGCGGGGTTTTCCAGTGGGACTACGGTGAGAATGGCAGGATTTGTTCGACGTGTAGGATGTCTTTAATAACCAGTGGGAAAGTGGCGCCAGGTACCCTAATATTGATATTCTATTGTTTTACTTGACTTTACTTGCCTTGAATTATTTTGGGAGTGTGGCTTGGTGAGGTTTGGGTGGATATCATTTCCTTGTTGGGTGTTTGGTTATCTCTTTTTCCACGGGACATAAGAATATCTCCTCACTTGTACACGAGAGTCATTGGTTTTCCCTACTAAGTATACTTGTTTGCTCACCCTAGGAATATAAAACTGTTTTCAGGTTTCTCGGAGGACTTGAAGGATCGTGCGGGACCATACTAGCTCGGAAATTTGGGTAGTTGCTGTTGTTGATTTCATTTTCTTCGTATCTTTTTTCTTTTGGATTTTTGTGTCTTGTATCTTTTTCCTTTGAACAAGAATATGGGAATGGTTTAATTTCAGCCGTACTTGCACTTTTAGTTTTGGTGTTGTGGGATTTACTATCTTATCTTCCGATCCTATTAAAATAAAAAGGGTAATTCCTTCCATTTGATGTGTGATTTTATACCCTTGGTACTAGTTTCCACTCCGGGACCTATTGAAGGAAGGTCTCGGGGGTCATTATCTCTCCTTCAACTTGAAGAAGGAAGGGTCTGGCAATCGGTTGTCCCTTCCATCCTCTTGGTGAAGGCGGGTCGTGACAGAATGGTATCAAAGGAGTGGTTGGGGTTGAGAGATAGGATGGAGTCTGGAGTTAGGCATAGTGAGGATTGAATGGGATGGTAGGGCAACCGTGTTGGGTGATCTTGGAATGTGAATTAAGCTAGGGAAGACCAACTAGGACATGGGATTTTATGGTCCCCTGTGATCCGATGCAAGGACTCTGGACCTACCGAATGACCAAGTGAGGCCACGCTGATTACAGGGTAGAGACCCTAGGAAAGGTACATGAATCATAATGACTTGTGTTCTTGTGTTTCATGGGTGTCATGGGGATTCAAAATAAATGTATAAGTCAAATAAAATTTAAGAACAATATTCAACACTACTCGGGCTTAGGCATTCCTTTTTTACCTTGCAGCTATGACACCTAGGAGGCGACCACGAGTAGTACGGATGATTGAGGCCCAATAAGTTCACTTGGCCGATCGGCAGAGGACCGACTTATAAGAGGAGGATGATCAGTGGCGGAAGATGCTTTGAGCCTTTCAATGATAGACCTTCGGGAAGTATTAGGGTATCACCTCGGATATGGAGACTGAGAGCTGGATCAAGGAGCTAGTGATAGCTCTCAGCTTGATTCGAGCACTGACAGAGTACTAGGTTCCTCTGGCCATTATCCAGATGCAGGGAACAGTGTGTCAGTGGTGGAAACATTATCTCGGGGAATGGAAGGAGGCTGATATTGTGTGGGATGATTTTAAGAAGGAGTTCCTGGTAGAATTCATCTCTTCCACGATGAAGGCCAAGAAGAGGAAAGAGCTACTCTCCCTCCATCATGGGAGTATGTCAGTAATAGAATTGGGAATCATGTTCAAGGATCTCCTTTTCTTTGCTCTAGACTTCTTTCTGGATGAGGATTCTTGGGCGAGACGTTTAGAGGAGGCACTTTGACCTTCTCTTCAGTACGTAGTTACCCCTATCACCCTACCGACATACTTGGAGGTGAAGAAGAAGGCTAAAGCAGTGGAGAGGATGCACACACTAGGAGGTGTAAAATGAGAGGGGATCCAGCTGGGATCATTGAAGGGGAAGGCCGTCAGCAGCATGCCTCCCGCTTCAGGGCCCTCTAGGTTCCGACCAGCAGGGAGTAGGCCACATTAGTTCCATTTTTTCCCTCCCAGTCCTCGCCCCTTCCCTTCGGGCCCGTGACTAAGGTTCTTTCTCTATGGAAGCCATGGTCACCTTCGGAACCAGTTCCCGGGTAGGGTACAGTACAGCGGTAGTGCACAGGCCTAGCACCCACCTCAACAGCAGCTCCCATCTAGTCCCTTTCAGCAACAGTAGTAGGAGCAGCGAGCTCCCCCTCCTCCGAGGGCAGACATTGTAGGAGGAGGCCACCCCCAGGGTTCTCCTTAGGGACCTTGATCAGGTCATGGTTAGGGAGGCATCCCACAACCAAGGGGAAGAGGAGCTGGGTGTTGGAAGTTTTACGTCGTGGAGGCAGCACTTCCAGCAGGGCCAGAGTTCGTTCGAGGTACGATTAGCTTGTTTAGTACCCTTGCGTATGCCTTGTTCGATACAGGATCTTCACAATCCCTTGATACACCCATTCTGGCCCATTCTCAGGGTCTACATGCTGAGAGACTTCCAGTTCCCCTGGTGTTGAGCAGAGCAGTCGGAGGACAGAACGACTTGTCGTGTGTTTGTCGTGGATGCAGACTGATGATAGGGCCACATCATTCAGTCAGGGATCACCTTCTGGTGCAGATACAACCATACGATGTCATCCTAGGCATTGAATAATTGTTCTCTGTATGTTCCTTCATTGACTGTTTCCGAGGAAGGGTTGTGTTTTCAGACTTGGGCGGCTGACGGGTGACTTTCATCGGTGAACGGGGTTGCCAAAAAAGCAGCAGGCGAGAGGAATCCTTCCTCTCCTTGTTAGTTGAGATATCAGTGGAATTGATGGATGATGAGATGGTGGAAGTTCCAGGGATCGTTAGTGAGTTTATGGACATATTCCCTGAGGAGGTGATGACTCTACCCCCTCGACGAGATATCGATTTTGGGATAGACTTGTAGCCCGGTGCTCATCCGATTTCGATGGATCCCTACTGGATGGAACCTTCGGAGCTACGGGAGTTGCAGATTCATATTTACGATCTGATGAAGAGGGGTTATGTCTGACCAAGTGCGCCACGGTGGGGTGCTCCAGTATTGTTCGCAATGAAGGCAGATGGTGGTCTCAGGTTGTGCATAGACTACAGAAGGCTGAATCAGGTGACAATCAAGAATCACTACCCTCTTCCGAGGATAGACGATCTCTTTGACCAACTCAAGGGGGAAGGTGGTTCTCAAAGATTTACCTGTGGTCAGGATATCACAAGTTTTGGGTGAAGGAGGGCGAAATCCCGAAGAAGGACTTCAGGTGAAGATATAGTAACATCGAGTTTGTGGTCATTTTGTTCGGCGTTACAAATGCACCGGCTGTGTTCATGGGGATTATGAACTCCGTCTTCCGGGCGTATCGGGATCGGTTCTTATTAGTGTTCATCGTTGACATCTTGATCTATTCATGATCAGAGGAGGATCACGCTGAGCACCTGAGGACAGTTTTGGAGGTCCTTCGATAGCACAAACTCTTTGAGAAGTTGTCGATGTGTAGGTTCTGGACGTGAGAAGTGCACTTCCTTCGGCACGTAGTGTCCGAGCAGGGAGTAGCAGTAGACCCATCGATGGTTGAGGCAGCTGTTTCTTGGGCAGCACCCAAGAACGTGGCATAGGTCTGTAGTTTCCTCAGACTAGCATGTTACTATCAGAGGTTCATACCCAACTTCTCCTAAGTTGCAGCACCTTTGATAGCCTTGACGAAGAAGGATTGAGCTTTCGTATATGATGAGCAGTATGAGGCAACATTCATCTATCTGAAGTAGAAGTTGGTTAGTTCCCAAGTGCTGAGGTTACCAGAAGAAGGGGTAGCATATGAGGAGTTTTGTGATGCTTCAGGGTAGAGCCTCAGATGTGTGTTGATGCAGAAGCAAGGGGTGATATCCTATGGGTCTAGGAAGTTACGTCCCCATGAGCGTAACTATGCCACCCATGATTAGGACCTTTCAGCGGTCTTGTTCGCACTAAAGTTGTGGCGGCACTACCTCGTCGGGGAGCACTTCATGGTCTTCACCGATCACAAGATCTTTAATTTTGTCTTCTCCCAGCGGGACCTGAACTTACGGCAGTGAAGGTGGATGGAGTTTTTTCAGGATTACAATTTCGAGATTTCCTATACCTCAGAGAAAGGAAACATGGTCATTGATGCTTGAGCAGGACGTCATAGAGTGGTGCGGTCTGAGAGTCGGTAGATTCCTGGAGGGCGATGGAGGAGTTGTCTACCCTGCACGTGGATGCGAGGATGGATGACTGTAAGGGTTTCCTGTATCAGATGAAAGAACAGTATTCTCTATTATATCAGGTGGATGAGTCTCAGTGGGGTGACCCAGAGAGTGAAGTGATGTGTGACTGATTTGACCAGGGCGATGCTCCAGAAGGGTGGACAGAGGATGGTCAGAATAGAATGATCTTTCGGGGGAAGATGTTTGTTCTAGAGGTGATGTGTGTCATGGTTCTTAGTGAGTTCCACAACTCACCCCTAGCGGTACACTCAGAAGTTTCCAAGATGTACTAGGGTCTAAGGATACCGTTTTGGTGGCCCGGGGCAAAGTGGGTAGTGGTAGAGTTTGTGGCTAGGTGCCTCATGTTTCAGCAAGTGAAGGCTGAACACCATGTTCTAGGTGGTTTGTTGAAACCTTTAGATGTCCCCGAGTGGAAGTGGGATGGCATCTCGATGGATTTCATCATGTGGGTACCCAAGGTTCAAGGAGGATGTGACGCCATCAGGGTAGTAGTGGACCGGTTGATGAAATCGGCTCACATTCTGGAAATCAAGGAGTCGGGTATAGTGGATGCCTTAGCACGAAGGTACGAGTATGAGGTGGTGTGATTTCATGGAGTTCCGAGATCCATAGTCTCGGATAGGGATGCATGGTTTACCTCACTAGTCTGGAGAGGATTGCAACATGCTTTTGGAACCCAGCTACATCTTAGCACTACTTTCATCCCCAGACAGATGGACAGACATAGTGCACCATCAAGACCTTGGAAGACATGTTGTGATTATGCATCCTGGACTTCGAAGGATCATGGGTTTGACAATTTCCTCTGGTTGAGTTCGCCTACAATAATAGCCATCACTCTACCATTGGCATGCATCCAATCAAATCCCTATATGGGAGACCGTGTCGCTCACCCGTGTGCTGGACTGAGGTTGGGGAAGCAGGTGTTCTTGGCCCAAAGGTGGTACAGAGTATGACAGAGAAGTTTTAGCTTGTTCGAGAAAGGATGAAGGCGGATCAGGACTGGAAGAAGTCATATGCTGATGATAGGAGGAGACCCTTGGAATTCTAGGTCAGGGACCACATGTTCTTGAAGGTCTCCCCTCAGCGTGGATAGCAGAGGTTCGGCAGGGGAAGTAAGCTTTCTCCCAGGTTTGTCGGACCCTTCGAGGTGTTGCACCGGGTCGGTGAGGTGGCTTATTAGCTGGAATTTCCACCACAACTACAAAGGGTGCATGATTTCTTCCATGTGTTCTAGATTCATTAGTATCTACATGAAGATTTGCACGTCCTCGACTGGGGAGATATGGATATCAAAGACTATTTAACCGTCATGGAACGGCCAGTGATGATCGAGGGTCGTGAGGAGAAGGTGCTTCGTGGATGAACCATCCCATTGGTTCACTTGTTATGGAGGCATGGTGGGATTTAAGAGAGTACCTGGGAGAGGGAAGCGTAGATGTGTTCCCAATACCCATAGTTATTTTGAGTTTTATCCTATTTTATCAGTACTTTTTTTCTATGTAATTCTTTACATTGTTGACTGTGGGATGTGCAGTTTCCATTTCTGTGAATTTGTGTGATGATTCCTAAAGGATGGGGTGGGGAGGACCTGATTTATAGTTTGGAAGAATTAAAGTGGATGCGCCTAAACCCGTGAGGGTGAGTCAGTGCCGCCCAAAGAAGATATTATCTAAACACGGAGGAAGGGAAACCCCTCTCCCAGATATTCGGACGGTTTAGTCTTTTTTTTTTGCGCGGTTTCATGGGGAAAAGATCAGTAGGACGTCCATGATTTTTCAGGGGATAAGGTGTTCCTATGTTAGAGAGGTTCACTCCTGAGAGGTATCTTCTGGGGTGGTTATTCGGACCCCCCTCTTTCCTTTGGGTCTCATTCTGGATTCTCGAGTGCGATAATATTTTGAGAGGTATCTGATGTAATGGACCAAACCCTCATGATCCATACCTTTTCCAAAATATAGGATCATATGGGGTTGCTCCTCGTTCGGTGCGACTGATCGGCGCGACCGATCGAGGTGACTGATCGGTGCGACCTATCGGTGTGACCGATCGGCGCGACTGATATGAGCGACCGATCGGCGTGACCTATCAGTGCGACTGATCAGCGTGACCGATCTACGCGACCTATCGGTGCGACTGATCGGCGTGACCGATCAGCGCAACCCATCGGTGCGACTGATCGGCGCGACCGATCGGTGCGACCGACCGTTTAGTGTTACCCAGTCTTGTCGGGTTTTCCTTCTACAGTTTTTCCCATAACGCCTCTTTTAGGACTTTTTGAACTTCTAAGGCATTTTAAGGCCTTTTTAACCCATAATTAATACATAAAAAACCCGAGAAAAATCCCTATTAAATAAAAAATTATTCAGTCATGTGTAACCAACCAACCATGTGGGGAACCACGATCTGAATTTAAAGCTGCTCAATTCTCATGTCTCGTAACAACGAGATCTTATCTATATATAGCACGGGAATTTCTCATTCCTCTTTTTCCTCTTGGCTGGATTCCTTTCTTCTTAGTACGTTTGGAGCACCCGACGCCCCTCCCCTGCAAGTCGTGCATCCCCTGTTCTTGGCGTATGGAGAATAACGTCGATCTTTGATCAATCAAGTAGGGATTTTCTCCTTTTTCACTCCTTTCTGTGTATCATGCGGGGTGGGAATACTTTTGTCTCTGTGGAAATTGATGAAACCGAACGTAATGAAGATAATGAACGAACATTTAAAGAATGAAAGGGGGAGTGATCGATGTTCTGGTGTACTATTTTATGTTGATATGTGTTGTGAATTGTGCGGGCATATTCTCACTAAAAATCATGGCCGTTGGTGGTACTTATCTGCGCACTAATGAACCTCAGTTCTCCTGGTTGTTTAAACAACAACAACATGAAATTGGTTAATTACGTATACTCAATTTAATAAATTGAAAGCACCGGGATCAACCCCTTTTCTGTGATAACCCTGGTTAAATCATAGTGGAATTGAAACCATGGAGCGTGTTAAATCATTTAATTCTGAAAATACCTGCATGGGCCTGCCTGGTGTTGGTGGTAGTGGTTTGGTTGTTTTCTTTCCCGGGCTGATTCCAGGTGACTTTATGGTTTTCTTGGTTGGGGTATTAGATGGCTGGGGTGATATGGGTGGGGATGGGATCCCCCTATTGTTATACTTTCTCGGGTTGTGAATTTGAGGATCTGGTTACTCTGCTTATATCACGAATTGGGGTGGAATCCCCTATTGTTGACAAACTGTTGGCTCCTGGATTTTGGGGACATGGGTCTGTATCTCAGAGTTTTCATTACTTCCAGTACTTTGAGGTATCTCACTTATCCCTTTGTTGGTGTGACTTTTCAAGAGAACTTGGTGTGAATGTTTATGTTGTTGTTTGACTTTCTATTTTATTTGGCTTGCGGTTTTTCCTGTTAATTTCCCAGTAGTGTAGAATTCACCTAAATGGGGTTACTTGAATATGAAAATACGAACAGTTTGAATGGGAATTGGTTTTGGGAATGAGTTGTGGCTTGGCCATGAGTGTCGTTTTGTTCTTTCACGAATGAGTAGTAATGAGAGTGTTTGTGCTTAGATTTTGGAACCCCTAGGATGGTATGAGAATTTGTTACATATACATATATCTGTAGATTTTATGTTTCTTATTCACGCCCCACCCAATTTGAGCACTTTAGTGTGTAACACCCCCTTTTCATGGGGGAGGGTGTTTTCCCAACACTCCTATGAGTGGATGGTTATTAGCTCCTTTTCTGATCTCGTTCCCGAATATCCCAAGACTCTTCGGGCATGATGTGATGGCCTAAATTCCATTATTAGCCCAAGAATCTTTGGGCGGGGTAGTTGTGGTGGTTGGACCAGCTGTTTGCGGGTAGGTGGTTTCCCAAGTGTCTTCAGGATGAGGCCCAGATGTCTTTGGGCATGGAAATAGTTGTTCTGACCCAGCGGTTTGTGGGTATGGTTACACATGGTGGTTTTGGCCTAGGTGTCTGTGGGCGGGATAGTTTTTCTGGCCCAGGTGTGTGCAGGTAGGGTTTGGCAATGGGACTGTGGTGAGGCTCTGGCCCAGGTGTGTGCGGGTGGGGTTTGGTGGTGGGACAGCAGTGAGAATGCCGGGATTGGTTTGATGCATATGATGTCTTTAATAACCAGTGGGAAAGTGGCACGGGGTACCCATATATCGATGTGCTATTACTTTACTTTAATTTACTTGCCTTGCATTATTTGGGGAGTGTGCCTTGGTGATGTTTGGGTGGATAGCTTTTCCTTGTTGGGTGTTTGGTTATCTCTTTTTTCACGGGACATTAGAATGTATCCTCAGTTGTACACGAGAGTCTTTGGTTTTCCATACTGATTATACTTGTATCCTCACCCTATGAAAATAAAACTACTTTTAGGTTTCCAGGAGGACTTGCAGGATCATTTGGGACCGTACTAGATCGGACCTTTGGGGCAGTTGCTGTTGTTGATTTCCTTTTCTTTGTATCATTTTACTTTTGGAGTTTTATGGCTTGTATATTTTACCTTTGAACATGCATATGGGAATGGTTTACATTCAGCCATACTTTCACTTTCAGTATTAGTGTTATGGGATTTACTATCTTATATCCCGATCTTATTAAAAGAAAAAGAGAAATGCCTTCCATTTAGTGTGTGATTTTATACCCTTGGTGCTTGTCGCCACTCCGGGACCTATTGAAGGCGTGTATCGAGGGTCATTATCTCTCCTTAAAACTTGAAGAAGGAAGGGTCTGACAATCTGATGTCCCTTCCCTCCTCTTGGTGAAGGCGGGTCGTAACAGTTTTCAAAATATAAAAAATTCAAAACAGGTATTTAAATGGGTTAAGGCTATTAAATGTGTATGTCAAAATATAAAAGGGTAGGGGCAAGGTAATACATTTAGGAATTAAATGGGTTAGGATTTAAGCACACTAAATATTTTTCATACCCTACCTAATGTATTTCATCTAATTATTTTTTATATTATTTAATGTGAAATTCACATTTAGATTCAATTATCCCACATATCCATTACAATGTAGATTTTTTTCTTAAACGTAAAATTTTATGTAATTACTAAAGAAAAATTACTATAATTTACACATTTTACCAACTTTTCTTACGTTTATTTTCAAGATATCACAAAACTTTAACTCATCTAATTATTAAGAAATTATAATATTTCTGATTTTTAGTGAAGTAATTTAAAACTATCATATCCCAATTCATCTATAATATAATCATAAATAATGTTAACTGATATATAAATTTAATAAATTGAATTGAAATAATTAAATATATGAATTAATTTATGTTATTTATAATCATTGTAATAGAGGTTAACTTTTAGTTAGTATCCATTTTTTTCACGTGAACTATTATTCTACCCTTATGTATGAATACTAAATCCAGTATATAGTATAATAAAATAAAATAATATTATGTTTAAAAAGCGTTTTGTATATGAACTCCAATAACAAATAGTACTATAGTAGAAAATGAAATGTAAGTTTGAAGTGAATTAATTCATACAATAATCTATGAATTGCTGTTCAAGAAATGAATTGAGAAATTTAATTTCTAAAAATTTATAAAAATCATGTTTTAAATCTTAATTATCTCTTCATGTTGCTTCTCTATACATTAGAGATGGGAAATCATTTAATATTATTTAATTGAGATCCAACTCATTAAAATTGTGGATGATTTTAGGAGAAAGATATTATCAAACTCTAACAATATATCCTTTTAGGAATATCCAATATACTAAACATAAACAATAATTTTATGAATTTAGGAGTGTATTATAAATATTATTGGTATTAGTGAGGATGCATGCCCTTTTGATTATCATATTGAATTAGATATGATACATAAATAGAGTAAAAATAGTAATTTATACATTCAATATGTACTTGCTCATTAGTTCATTTAATAATAAATGATGTCAAATATTTTATATTTTAAAAGAATAAATTTTAAATAAACTAAATCAACTCCTTCTTTAACAAAAAATAAAAATAACAAAAATATCTGTTTAATTTTTTTAATGTTTATGTTTGATTAATATATCAAAAAAAAATTTAAGGGTCATATAGGTTCCATAGTTAATATAAATACCTATTATTTTATTTACTAATCATTCAGTCACATTGCCTCTAATTATTATATAAATATATATATATTTAAAAATGCATATAATATTGACAACAATCTGCTTTATTGGTACAATTATATTTGCAAGTTCACATATTCTGGTGGATCGAGTAGATCCACATTTTCATCTGTCAGTTTTCATATTTTAATTTTTCAATTACATTTAAATAATTGATATTTTTATGGATATTTTTATTCTATTAATGTAAATTTAAAATTAAAAAAAATTATTGGTTTCATCATTCTCTGAAAGTCCACCATACTAATTTACAAATTTTGAAATAATTATAAGAAGGAAAATTCCATCGATAGAATTATGGTTTGTTATAGTTATGTCAAATGTTTCTAAAAAAATTTACATCATTTTCTTTATTTCCACCATCCTTGATTGAATTATAAATAAATTAATAACTGTTTTACATTGTCAAAATTCATATTTTGTATGTTATTTTTTTTATTTGTAGAAGATCAATTATTTATTTGCTAATTATAAATTAAATTCATCAATTCATTTGTTTATAGGAATCTTATTGTTAGTCATAACCATTATTATTAATTTTATTTTAATTTTATCATTTTTTATGATTAAAATTTAATTTTTATTTTTTTTGTTACAACTATATTTATTTATAATTATTTTTAACAATCATATTTTTCATTTACAATTTTTTTGGGCATAATTGTTTTTGTTTTAATTTTTTCATTTAAAAATAGTGTTGAAATTATATTTTATTTTTATAAATATTTGTTTTAGGGATGTAAATTGTATTTTATTTTAAAATTGTTTCAAAGATATAAATTAATATAAAAATTTCAAACATCATTATGTATTTATATATTTATATGATTTTATTTTTTTATTTATATATGTTTTTAAATGATTATAGGTATTAATATATTAATCTACTAAATTGTATTATATTATAATATTAATGGACCCCAATTTGAAATATGAATTGACTATTAACAATGAATATGTAAAATTAATTGATAATTTCTTAGAAATTTCTAAACGATGTCTTGAAAACAAATATGTTTTTCCCATGAATAATGTTTTTCAATATGAGTAAACTTTTTCATAGATAAATCAAGGAACAACTAACATTCTATGGTTTTAGTCAAAATTATACCATCTGGATATAACATGATGAAATAAAACACAATTTAAGATCTAATTATGATGATGATGTTTATCTTGACATAGTGAGTCATTTTTAAATACTATTTCATGATGCAAGTGTTGAAATAATTGAACAAAAAGTACTGAATGATTGTATAGAGAAGATGAGAAACCACTATTATAAGGTTTCATTAAATTTATTATGTTTTTTGTTGTGATGATGTTTGATTAATTGAAACGAAAAAATAGTCAAGGAAATAAATTTTTTATGCAATTACATGAAATTTTAAAAGGGACACTTCGAAAAGGCAAGGAGCTTCATTATTCCAATTATGAGGAAAAATATTATTTCTAATCATATTAAAATATAAAAATATACAAGATGTCCAGAATAGAATTTTTTTAGAGGAAATAATATTAATGTTTTTAATAATTTCCTAAACATGGGACATCATGTTATAAAATGAAAGGAAAATACCACAATGATATATTATTAAGAAGGTGAAACAAAATTACCACTAAATAAATTTGGTATCATACAATAATAAAACATTTGAATCATCTCTTGGGATATTTAAATATGTAAAATAGGATAATATTGAATAAAAATGAGTTCATATATAATGGAAACCTAAATCACCATAATAATCTACCATAAGGGGAATATTTGATCAGAATTTTTTAAAATGAATTTAAAATAATATAACGGTTCTGTGAAAAGTTGGATTGAATCCATATAAGATTCTTAATACCTAACATATTTTCTGTTCTATTATGTTTGTGGTATACAACTTATCCCCATAGATATGTATAAATAGTAAAAATGTGATGACAAGATTGATGTTTTTTGGACCAGAACATCTTGGAAATTATATTATTTTTTCTTTATCACCATTGATTGGTGATTTAAACTTTTTTGGGGGAGATAAGTGTCATAATATGTTATTCATTCTAGAAATGGTTTTATCTTTTTTCAATCTAGGAAAATTTTTACCATAAATGACATTCATTCAAAGGAAACATAACATGATACATTGTTAAAGGACATAAAGATTTTCTAATTTTCAAATAGAGGACCTCATTTCTACTATTATATAATAGATAAAAAATGTCCATGGGACATGAATTATGTTTTTTAATTCACCATCCTTATAAAATATTAAAAATATATTTAATAGTTAACATGATTATGATTTTCTCTAAAACTATATTCAGTTGAAGAAAATTATGAAATTGCGATAATCTTTGATGTTTTATTTAGAAACAAATGGTTGTTTGGGTCATCTAAAAAATAAATGGAAAATTTATCCATGTTATTCAAACTAAATAGATGCAAATTTTTACTCATAAAACATATAATTTACATTAGAAATGTTTAGAAAAACATTTATGGATGTCTAGTTTTAACATTATAAAACCTAAAAGGAATGAAAAAAAGATGGATTTCAAGAAAGGATGGACTTATTAATCAAGGAATATGTTTGGATTCTGATCCAAAAAAAATTCTAAATATAATTAAACATTTTAAAATAATGATAAAATAAATTTTTCTCAATGTAGACCTATTATAAACATATTATTTTTGGTTTTAAATTTTTTTTAAAATTAGACATTATTTTAGGATTTAATGTTAGTAGTATGATATATTTTGTTAATAATTTATAAATGCAAAATTTCTATAGATTTCATTGCAGGAAATATTTTTTTATACATGTTTTATTTCTTGTCATTCGGTTCTGTTTGTTTTTCTATTGAATTTTTAGTAATTTAATATATCCATATTTTTTATATGTGTTAGAAAATGAAGTAATCCTCATACCATTTCAAAAATTAATGTTTTTCCACCATCCTTTTTTTATATAATCTTTCGTATAAAGATTAATTTATTGATAGATATAAAAACATGTGGGCCTATTTATTTACCTAAGATACATCCTTTTTATCTATATATGATTATTTTGAAGGGATGTGTTAACAATATATATTTACTTGATTTCATTATTATTTAGAAATATTTTTCAGAAGAGGTAATTGAGTTTTTTACTAATTACTTGTTTAAATTTGAGAATGATGGTCTCCCTAAACTAGACATTTGATACATTATAGTGTAGATAATGGGATTAAAGGATTAAAAAAATTAATACTACATGACGATGTGATGCATTAATATTTATAAATTTTGAATAATATTGGTGAGGTTGAGCCATATATATCATCACATGTTGTCATATAAAAGGTAAAAAAATCCAATAATAAATGATAAGCATTTGATGAAAAAACCTAAGAATACATTTTATTCAATTTTTATGGAGAAAATAAATATTGATTTATCTGGATTTGAAGCAATGAAATTGTGAGAAGTGTGAACAATTTTTAATGTGATCATGTGGTCTAGTTTTGATATTAATGGTTACATAATTTACATAAAAATTATAGATGGAAAGAATGATGTTAAAATAATGGAGTAATGGTTTTTGCTAAAGCACTATATTTTTTGAGTGCCAAACATAAAACCCAATTCTATATAAACATTTTATTTTAATGTCTTTACGATTATAAGTGTGATTTTTTATACTAAATTTTAGATACCGATAATTAAGTGGAACTTGAATGATGCAAATAATAGGGTGAAACATGATTTTTATTGATTTACACTTTTTGATTTGAAAATATTTAGTTGTGTGGAGGAATAATTTATCCCAATAAAACATGAAAAAAAAATTGTGTTGTTGAAGCATCAAATTATCAATGATCTATTATTTTTTAGGGGAAAATTTATTTGGTTGATGAGAATATTGATCATGTTGAAGTCTTATCGGAAATTATTCATCTATTAAATGATTACATGATGATAATAATGAATGTGATGTGGAAGTTTCCCATGAGAAAAGATTTGATTATGTATAAGTGGTATAGGAAAACACACCATTACACTCATAATGAATATGGATATCATCTTTTTTTTGAAGCTATCACAATTAAAGATTTTAGTTTTTAACATTTATATTTAAATATATAAATTGTTCAAATTACAACCTTTTTTGGTAATTTTTTTATATTCAATAGATTATGATTTCCTTTTCTTGGTTGAAAAATTTTAACTACTTCATTTTTTATTCACCTATCTCATTCAATTTGATGGAATTTTTCAATCAAAATTATATAATTTATGTGAGGGAATGCCTTTTCAAGGATTCATGTATCCCTTTTTGGGAATTATGTCTAATTCAAGATAATGGTGTTTTCTCTAGTATTGCGACTGGTATAGAGCATCTTATAACTAAACTTGGACAACATCCTTAGGTTATGAAAAATAACATTACCCGTATAGAGAATCCAGATCTACCATGTGGAGGTGATTTTTTAAGTCACTTTATGTGAAAAAAATTTCCATCATTCAATTATAATACAAACCCATTTGTAGCTGAGCAGTGGATAAGTTACCTAGAGAATATATTTCTTGCATTGGGATGTATTAATAGAGAGAAGGTCGCGATGGATGTTTATCGTCTATCGGGAGATGCAGATCAGTGGTGGTTGTTAATCCAAAACACAAATAATGTAAGAGAGATATAAGATATGGAATGGAGGGACTTTAAATATGTCTTCCTAGAGAAATAATTTCCTCATGAACATCGAGTAGATATAGAAAGGCAATTTCTGAATTTTAGGAAAAAGGTATATTAAAATTTGCAAAGTTTGAAGATAAATTCACAAGTATATAAAGTCATGCTATGGACTACATATGTAATCCAAGTAGAAAAATTTATCGATTCTTTAATGGCCTATACCCATTACTCCAATGGGTTCTAGTACCCCAAAGTTTCTCATCCTATGATGATATCGTTTCATATACAATCAAGAGAAAAAAGGAATTCTTTATGTATTATGATTTTAAAATAAAGAAATAGAATAAGTGGGTTTTTGAAAACTATAGAAAGAGAAATAAGGAAATGGAGAAGAAGGGAAGAGTTGAATTTTCACCCTGTGATAATTGTGAAAGGAAACACCCTGGTGCCCACTTAGAAAAAAAATGAGTTTGCTACAAATGTGTACATAAAGACCATCTTGTTGGTGATTTCAAGGAGATGAAAGATGCGATTAATGTTCAATGAAATAATTTCCAGTATATGGGACACTATTCTAATAATTTTTCCAATGTGTTGAGGAAACATTCAATAGAAAAGTCCAATGGAGTAGGGACAAGATTATGTGATCACAACTGTGGATATTAAAGTTCCTAATGATGTGGTGGTTGGTACATTAATAATTTTCTCAAACATATCCAATTATTTATTTGATTCTGGATCATCTTATTATTTCATATCTTCCTATTATTCCACAAAAATTCGATATTTTCAATTTTATTCAATAGGAATGTTGTCATTAAAAACTACTATGGGAAGTATCATTGCAACATAGTTGTGTTAGGAAGTCCCCATTATGTCATATATACATGCTTTATCTGTTGATTTTAACGTCATACCCAAGATTGACTTTGATATAATCCTTGTTATTTATTTCCTTTCAATCCATGATGCAAATATTTATTACAAGAGGAAGGATGTTGCAGTTTTTTAGGATGACGTGGAATCCCTAATCTTTAGGGAAGATACATCACCCTATGATTCACATATAGATCCACCCCCATTATATCTATTGAATTCATTTATTGGTGAGGAAGGTAAGTAAAAAAAATAAGGATGAGGAAAATAATGTTCAAATAGTTTATGTACCAATTATGCAAGAATACATTGATGTATTTCCAGAGGATTTACTTAGACAACCTCCAAAGAGGGAAATTGAGTTTCCTATTGACTTAATTCATGGTTCAAGGCCCATATCAAAGGCCCCTTATAGAATGGCCTCTATGGAATTAGTGTCACTAAAGAAATAAAATAGTAATTGAGTTATAATGGATTTATACACCCTAGGGTTTCTCAGGGAGTGCCCCTATTCATTTCCTTAAGAATAAAGATGAATCTATGAGGTTGTGCATTGACTACAGGGACATCAATGCTATAACAATAATGAAAAGTATCCCCTACCTCACATTAGCTATTTTTATCAACTTCATTAAGCTCTCTATTTTTAGAATTATGGCCTTCGATCTAGATATTATTAGTTTCTTGTGAGGAAGGTATATATTCCAAAAATAGCTTTTTGAACCAGGTATGGGCATTATGAGTTCACAGTTGTGCCTTTTGGAAGGGATAATGAACCCAATGTTTTCATGGATCTAATGAATAATGTTTTCAAGGGATATCTTTATGACTTTGTGGTGGTATCTATTGATGATATCATGGTATAATATAAAATATATTTAGATAATTAAAATCACTTATGCACTATTCTAAAGGCACTTAGAAGAAATGAATTATATTGGATGTTTAGAAAGTGTGAATTTTGGATTCAATAAGTTTCCTTGTGAAGTGCCCAGATCAGTGTGAATCACTGAGAGGGGGAGGGGGTGAATCAGTGATCCCTTAAAACTTTTTACTAATTGATTCCTTATCAATTAAACCTCTATGGCTGGTTAAAGCCTCGATCCACTCTTCTTGTATCTCTCAACCTTTCCCGGATAATGCAGTAATGAAAAGGCACAGGACACAAGGATTTACAAGGTTCGGCACCAAAGGCCTACATCCTTGCCATGCTCTCCCAGCATGGATTCTCCATTATAACCTGTTAAAATTACAATGGTAGATACAGAGTCCCACTGTATCTCTCCTGAGTCCCACAGGAGGGTCTTTATACTGCTTCACACAGTGTTACCAGAGTCCCACTGGCCTGCTCCAAAATCCCACTAAAGACTTCTTCTCCCTGAGTCCCACAGGGTCTTCTCTTGGCTCCTCGAGTCGCACGAGTAGATCTTCTTCACTTTAAGTTCTTCAAGTAACTTCAGCAGCCTGGGATAAAGGCTGCTGGCCTTGCTCTTCTCTTCTGATCACTTGTTGTTGATCAGGGCTTCTCGTCCAGCTCAGGCTTTACCTCCTTCTTCAGGATGACCTGGCTTCTCTCTTCAACTACTGAATGCTCAGACAACTGATATCTTTATCTTCAGTCTGGTCCAGTCTCAGTCCTGGTCTTGGACAACTCAAATGCACACCACTGATTTGGCTTTGTTCACGTGTGCACGTGCATGCATGCATGCATGCACTCCCCTTCTTCTCTTCTTGGTGCAGTAAACCCTTAGAGGGTGTAATCAACTATAGCATACACCTCCTTCACAATCTTCACACACTATATTCAAATTGCTCACACACTCAGAAGTGTGTTTTACTTTAGTGTGAGGGTCTCCTCTTTCTTCCTTCTTCTAAGTGTGTTCACTTCACTTAGTGCACACACACTAGGTTCTGCCTCCTTATCTCATTGCACACAAAACTTCTTCACTTTGGCAAACACTTGAGCTTGGCCTACTTCACTTGCAAAGCACACTCACTTCCTTGTTCTTTTAATCTTCTTCAAAGTGTGCACTTCACTTATGCACACACTTGGTTCTTCATTTTTCACACACAAGGGCTACGGCCTTCTTTGTTAATTTTGCACACACTTGAGCTTGGCCTTCACACTTCTTGTTGCATGCCCTTAAATGGCCGTAGGGTGTTCCTCTTCAATTTGCACACACACACACTCAAATGAGGTGTGGTCTTCACTTCACCTACACAAGGCTACGGCCTTTCACTTCCTTTGCACACAAGACTTGTTCTTTTATTCTTCTTTGCACATACCCAAGCCAAAGGCTACGGCCTTCTTCTAGTTCTTTTTGCACACAAAGTCACAAAGGCCTCGGCCTTCCTTCTTCACCTCTCACACACACAAAGTGTGGTATACTCCTTATGCACACAAACAGCCACGGCCTTCCTTGCTTCTTTTCACACACTAAGTGTTCAAGCCTTGGCCTCCTACTTCTTTTTGCACACACACTTCCCGTAGGGTGTCTTCTTCTTCACTTGGCACTCAAAGGGTGCAAGGGCTCGGCCTTCCTCCACTATTCCACCCAAACACTAAAGAAGTCACGCAAGGGGTGCGACCAACCTCTCTTCTATCGCGCAGGCACTTGGGTGCACAAGGCAGCGCACAAGTCCTCGGGTTTGCAGGCCTCAAGAGTGCAAGAGCACCTTGGGTGCAAGGCACCTCAACCACGGGGCGCGCAAGAGCTACTGCCCCGGGTTCTTCCTGCCGCGCAAAGGGATAGCGCGCAGGGGACTCCTTCCCTTCACCTCTTTCGCGCAAGGGGTGCGCGAAAGGAACTCCTTCGGGCCTCGGGTGGCACCGAGAACAACAGCCGCGCAAGTGCTTTGCGCGGCAGCTTCTTCTTCGCGAGGCAGAGGCACACGCGGGACACAAATCTTCAACAAGGTTTCATCAAGCCTCTTCATGCCTCGGGTGCTCCTTTTATAGGCAGAGAAACGCTTCTAAACTTCCGCGTGGGATAAATCTCAAATCCTCGAGATTTTTGGATCTTTTAAAAATCTTTCCAAATCTCGTTTTCCTTCACTGTTTCACGCGGGTTCTCATTTTTTAATTTCCTCTACGTGCATGCGACTTAGAACGCATGCACAGCCTTCTTCTGATCCAAAACATGCATGCATAAACACCCCACGGCCTTCGGTAGCTTTGCTTGCCTCGGCCTCGACCGAAATTCCTTTCGATGCATGTATGCAACAGTTTAATGCATGATCGTGTTCGTAGAGGCCAGACGATCACAATGGAGGCTTCGGCTCGATCAGCGGTGGCCGGGAACTCAAATTCTGTCGTCGGGAGGCTCTGGTCAGCGGCTGCTCGCGGGAGACTTCGGCTCGAGCTCGAGGTTGAGGACGAAGCCAGGGCCGTCGGATCAGATCTTCAACGGCCTGGATTAGATCGCGGCGCCGCGGATGGATCGTGCGGCGCAGATCAAGCGCGCGATGAGACGGACGGCTCAGATCTGTCCCGGGTGAAAAATGCGCGTCCCACATCGAAGTATCTCGCGGAATTTCCGCGGTATATCAAATAAGCGCTCCCCCAACCGGCTCAGTTGAATTCTCTCCCTCCACGGTGCCGCCCCGCACCGTGTTGTCCCTGCGGGCGCGCTCTGCGCCCACTCTGCTCCTGCGGGCGCGCTCCTAGCGCCCACTATGCATCTCCTGACACCCGCGGGTGCGCTCATGCGTCCCTGCCGCGCTCCTCCGGGCGTGCCCCAGGCACCCATACGGTGTCTTGGGTGTGCGCCCTGCCGCCCTGGCTCGCCCCACGGGTTCCCCCGGGCGTGGTGCCCTAGTGCCCATGCCTTGGGGTTGAACCCCCAAGGTGCCTTGGCTGGCCAATTTTTTGGCAAAGGAAAATCTAATGACTTTGTTAAAAACAAAGTTCTCCTCCATATAAAGCATGCCAAGTGCCACTTCTTCCAAGCCATCATTCTCATTTCTCCTTCTTCCTCTCTTCTTCTTCATTTGAAATTCCTCCATTATCGTCAACATGTATTCATTACTTAGGAGTGAATTCTTTGAAGGTTCTCCATCAACCGAAGCTCCTGAATCAAATAATTCTACAATGTTCTTCAATGATCCAATTAGAGGTCAAGTTGGATCACATTCACATTGTCATGCACTAAGGATTAGTACATGTTCTTCTTCAGCTCACTTCATCCACTTAGAAGTTGTGGATGGCTCTCTTCATCTCCTCATGCATTGTGAAGACAATGCATGGTCTTCTAAAAGTGTTGTGACTTTGTATCCAGTTGATACAAGTTCTTGGAACTTAATGATCAGCTCAACAATCGTCAGATTTTCTTAGAGAATGTTTCAACCATCATCTCCTATGTCACTTAGTGAATCTCCTAAGTGACATGCATCTTAGTACTATGGCCATTCTATCTTCATCACAAACACCATCACAACCTTTGTCATTCACATCTTAACATTCCTTGACTTCCATTCATTCCAAGACAACTTCATGCCTCATTGACAACAAATGCAACACAATGCACTTCAATCTCCCCCTTTGTATTTGTTGTCAATACACTCCTTCAGCACATATGAATGGGTCAATATGTGTGCCAATATTTTTCCCCCTTATTGGCAATCAAATGCAAAGGTGTGGTGTGATTCTCTTCCAGAAATATCTTCCTCCCATTGAAAAGTATCTTCTTGAAAAACACTAGGAGAGGGATGATGTCACATGTTCTCTTTAGCAAAGAACCTTTAGTAAATCAGCTCTAAGTCTACTTGGGCTAACCCGGTGTAGAAAACAAGAGTGATGTAACCAAGGTACTCAATGCTGTCCACAATTCTCTACACATGTGAGATCATGCTTCAGGGGTTTGAAATTTTCAGATATTCAATGAATTGCTAAATCATGCACATGCTTCACAAAACACATTAGAATGTTCAGGTGCAAAGATAAAGCTCCCCCTTTCATCCATTTGTCTTCAATCCATACTCCCCCTTAATTGAAAAGATAGCCTCAATTAAGAAACAAGGGATGAAAGTATGATTGGATTACCTTCACTTTTCTCAAGATGATATTAAATCCCAAAATATCATCTTCTCCAGATTGGCTCCCCCTCAAGGGGTGCACAAGATTCTTTCCAAACCATCCTCCAGTTGAGAATGATCATCATCTTCAATTCCCTGCATTGTTAGCACATGTAAATACCAATGTATAAGGGAATAAGATGGAACCTCATTGGTTCATCAATGTGAACAACAAGGTTGAGAAGATTCTCTCAACCGAGATGTCCTATTTTCACCATTCTTCACACTTGCACATTTGATCTTCATTGATGATTGTGCTGGTGTGGATCTCAATACATCTTCATGTGAAATATTATTCTTCCCTTTTGCCTTAGCAATTGCCAGAACTTCATCTTAAGCTCTTTGTAGATCTTTGGCAAGTTGCAACTGATTTGGCCATATGACTAGTAAGTCACTTGGAAGTGTGGCCTCAGTTCTGGATATTCCACATGGTTCTTTTGATGCTGTCAAGCTACCTTTCTTAGGCAACTTGTTTTCAATCAATCCCTTCTGCTTCTTCTGGATTGATTGTCTGTTTGAGTCCAGTCTACCTCTATTGAATTTCATGGCTTCTTTACAAAGATCCATGATATGTCCTTTCTTTCCACAGTAGAAGCATTTCTTCTTGGTGGTCCTTCTGGATGCATCACCCTTCTTGGATTTAGACTCCAAGGTCTTCTCTTCCTTTTTCAAAATCTTCTTGGGAGCATCTTCCACTTTCTTCTTGCTTCCCAAGGATTCTTTTTGAGCCAGGTTCTGTGATCTTTTCTTCTTTTGAGCTATGGATACAGTTGGAGACTGACATGTATCTTTTTGACCACTTTTGCAAACATCCCAGATGTTGTCAAGCAATCCAAATCTGTTAGCAGTAAACAGATGTCTCTGGACCTGTGGATGCTGCTTCTTTTCTTCTGGCTTGCTCCCCCTAGGAATGAGCTTCCTTTGTGCTTTGACATTTAGTGGATTGTACCAACAATCCTTTGCACAGTGCCCATACTTATTACAACACCAACATTGACCCACAAATCTTGACTTCTTCAGTCCTTCTGATTTTAGGGTACTTGTCTTGAATTGTTGTGCTGCTTTAGGAGAGCTTTCTTTCTTCATTGTCTTCATCCATACCTGTTTGGAATTATTCTTCCATCCTGCACTTTTTGTGGAAACACAATTAGAAACATGAGTACAAGATGGGATGGATGGTACCTTTTTTTTAGAAGTTGTTGCCCTTTTATTATAGGATGTCTTTCGTTTAGAATCATCCTTTTCAAAGCATACTTGAGTAGCAACATTTCTCCTTTCAGTTGACTGGGAGGCTTTGGCTTTGGGTGATTGCTGATTTGTCAATATCACCTCTAGTTCTAAGCATTTCATGTTAAGGGAGTTCTTCTCATCCTCAACAGTTCTTAGCCTTCCTTCCCAATTCTCCACCAGTTGTTTCATCTGGTCTTCATGCACCTTCTTCAATTCTTGCAATGAATTGTCCAGCTCCTTCACCCTTTTGACTTTGTCTTCTAGTTGAGCATCTTTGACAACCATTGACACTTTGTGCCTCATTTCTAGTGCATGGAAAACATCTCTGACCATTATTTTAAAGAAATCTTTCTCAGAAAGGCTTCTTTGCAATTCTTCAGCAGTGTCTTCATATCTTTCATTGCAAAGAGAAACGGTTTCATCTTTGGCATTTACCAGCTTTCTGAGAGTGTTGGTTATGCCAACCCTTTTTGCCAATTGATCTTCCATTGCATTGGCTTCTTCTTCTAACTGTGATTTTTCTTCATGAAGATCATGGATGCCTGTAGCTATACACTTTGCCACTTCCATGGGAACTGTCTTCTGAAGATATTTGAGTGCACTCTGAAGATCATTCATTATTTCAACTTCATCACAGCTAGGACAGGCTTTCTTCATCTTCTTGGCCTGTTTCTTCTTTCTATTTTTCTGAGTCTTGGCAGATATCTCCATTTGAGGCTGGTTGCTCATTTCCTCAAATCTGCACTTCATAAAGACTCCCTTGGATCTTTTAGAGGGAACCTCCCTCTGATACCAATTGATGTGCCCAGATCAGTGTGAATCACTGAGAGGGGGAGGGGGTGAATCAGTGATCCCTTAAAACTTTTTACTAATTGATTCCTTATCAATTAAACCTCTATGGCTGGTTAAAGCCTCGATCCACTCTTCTTGTATCTCTCAACCTTTCCCGGATAATGCAGTAATGAAAAGGCACAGGACACAAGGATTTACAAGGTTCGGCACCAAAGGCCTACATCCTTGCCATGCTCTCCCAGCATGGATTCTCCATTATAACCAGTTAAAATTACAATGGTCGATACAGAGTCCCACTGTATCTCTCCTGAGTCCCACAGGAGGGTCTTTATACTGCTTCACACAGTGTTACCAGAGTCCCACTGGCTTGCTCCAGAATCCCACTGAAGACTTCTTCTCCCTGAGTCCCACAGGGTCTTCTCTTGGCTCCTCGAGTCGCACGAGTAGCTCTTCTTCACTTTAAGTTCTTCAAGTAACTTCAGCAGCCTGGGATAAAGGCTGCTGGCCTTGCTCTTCTCTTCTGATCACTTGTTGTTGATCAGGGCTTCTCGTCCAGCTCAGGCTTTACCTCCTTCTTCAGGATGACCTGGCTTCTCTCTTCAACTACTGAATGCTCAGACAACTGATATCTTTATCTTCAGTCTGGTCCAGTCTCAGTCCTGGTCTTGTACAACTCAAATGCACACCACTGATTTGGCTTTGTTCACGTGTGGACGTGCATGCATGCATGCATGCACTCCCCTTCTTCTCTTCTTGGTGCAGTAAACCCTTAGAGGGTGTAATCAACTATAGCACACACCTCCTTCACAATCTTCACACACTATATTCAAATTTCTCACACACTCAGAAGTGTGTTTTACTTTAGTGTGAGGGTCTCCTCTTTCTTCCTTCTTCTAAGTGTGTTCACTTCACTTAGTGCACACACACTAGGTTCTGCCTCCTTATCTCATTGCACACAAAACTTCTTCACTTTGGCAAACACTTGAGCTTGGCCTACTTCACTTGCAAAGCACACTCACTTCCTTGTTCTTTTAATCTTCTTCAAAGTGTGCACTTCACTTATGCACACACTTGGTTCTTCATTTTTCACACACAAGGGCTACGGCCTTCTTTGTTAATTTTGCACACACTTGAGCTTGGCCTTCACACTTCTTGTTGCATGCCCTTAAATGGCCGTAGGGTGTTCCTCTTCAATTTGCACACACACACACTCAAATGAGGTGTGGTATTCACTTCACCTACACAAGGCTACGGCCTTTCACTTCCTTTGCACACAAGACTTGTTCTTTTATTCTTCTTTGCACATACCCAAGCCAAAGGCTACGGCCTTCTTCTAGTTCTTTTTTCACACAAAGGCACAAAGGCCTCGGCCTTCCTTCTTCACCTCTCACACACACAAAGTGTGGTATACTCCTTATGCACACAAATAGCCATGGCCTTCCTTGCTTCTTTGCACACACTAAGTGTTCAAGCCTTGGCCTCCTACTTCTTTTTGCACACACACTACCCGTAGGGTGTCTTCTTCTTCACTTGGCACTCAAAGGGTGCAAGGGCTCGGCCTTCCTCCACTATTCCACCCAAACACTAAAGAAGTCGTGCAAGGGGTGCGACCAACCTCTCTTCTATCGCGCAGGCACTTGGGTGCACAAGGCAGCGCACAAGTCCTCGGGTGTGCAGGCCTCAAGAGTGCAAGAGCACCTTGGGTGCAAGGCACCTCAACCACGGGGCGCGCAAGAGCTACTGCCCCGGGTTCTTCCTACCGCGAAAAGGGATAGCGCGCAGGGGACTCCTTCCCTTCACCTCTTTCGCGCAAGGGGTGCGCGAAAGGAACTCCTTCGAGCCTCGGGTGGCACCGAGAACAACAGCCGCGCAAGTGCTTTGCGCGGCGGCTTCTTCTTCGCGAGGCAGAGGCACACGCGGGACACAAATCTTCAACAAGGTTTCAGCAAGCCTCTTCATGCCTCGGGTGCTCCTTTTATAGGCAGAGAAACGCTTCTAAACTTCCGCGTGGGATAAATCTCAAATCCCCGAGATTTTTGGATCTTTTAAAAATCTTTCCAAATCTCGTTTTCCTTCACTGTTTCACGCGGGTTCTCATTTTTTAATTTCCTCTACGTGCATGCGACTTAGAACGCATGCACGGCCTTCTTCTGATCCAAAACATGCATGCATAAACACCCCATGGCCTTCGGCAGCTTTGCTTGCCTCGGCCTCGACCGAAATTCCTTTCGATGCATGTATGCAACAGTTTAATGCATGATCGTGTTCGTAGAGGCCAGACGATCACAATGGAGGCTTCGGCTCGATCAGCGGTGGCCGAGAACTCAAATTCTGTCGTCGGGAGGCTCTGGTCAGTGGCTGCTCGCGGGAGACTTCGGCTCGAGCTCGAGGTTGAGGACGAAGCCGGGGCCGTCGGATCAGATCTTCAACGGCCTGGATTAGATCGCGGCGCCGCGGATGGATCGTGCGGCGCAGATCAAGCGCGCGATGAGACGGACGGCTCAGATCTGTCCCGGGTGAAAAATGTGCATCCCACATCGAAGTATCTCGCGGAATTTCCTCGGTATATCAAATAAGCGCTCCCCCAACCGGCTCAGTTGAATTCTCTCCCTCCACGGTGCCGCCCCGCACCGTGTTCTCCCTGCGGGCGCGCTCTTCGCCCACTCTGCTCCTGCGGGCGCGCTCCTAGCGCCCACTATGCATCTCCTGACACCCGCGGGTGCGCTCATGCGTCCCTGCCGCGCTCCTCCGGGCGTGCCCCAGGCATCCATGCGGTATCTTGGGTGTGCGCCCTGCCGCCCTGGCTCGCCCCACGGGTTCCCCCGGGCGTGGTGCCCTAGTGCCCATGCCTTGGGGTTGAACCCCCAAGGTGCCTTGGCTGGCCAATTTTTTGGCAAAGGAAAATCTAATGACTTTGTTAAAAACAAAGTTCTCCTCCATATAAAGCATGCCAAGTGCCACTTCTTCCAAGCCATCATTCTCATTTCTCCTTCTTCCTCTCTTCTTCTTCATTTGAAATTCCTCCATTATCTTCAACATGTATTCATTACTTAGGAGTGAATTCTTTGAAGGTTCTCCATCAACCGAAGCTCCTGAATCAAATAATTCTTCAATGTTCTTCAATGATCCAATTAGAGGTCAAGTTGGATCACATTCACATTGTCATGCACTAAGGATTAGTACATGTTCTTCTTCAGCTCACTTCATCCACTTAGAAGTTGTGGATGGCTCTCTTCATCTCCTCATGCATTGTGAAGACAATGCATGGTCTTCTAAAAGTGTTGTGACTTTGTATCCAGTTGATACAAGTTCTTGGAACTTAATGATCAGCTCAACAATCGTCAGATTTTCTTAGAGAATGTTTCAACCATCATCTCCTATGTCACTTAGTGAATCTCCTAAGTGACATGCATCTTAGTACTATGGCCATTCTCTCTTCATCACCAACACCATCACAACCTTTGTCATTCACATCTTAACATTCCTTGACTTCCATTCATTCCAAGACAACTTCATGCCTCATTGACAACAAATGCAACACAATGCACTTCACCTTGCTATTCCACATTGTCTATAAAGATGTAATATATGGTGATCCTGCCAAGGTAATGGCTATGAATGAATGACCAAATCTAATGAAAATAATTGAGGTAAATAGTTGGTCTGACAGGTTATTATCGGCATTTCATTCATAATGTCACCCATTTATCCATCCAAATGACCAAGAATTAATTTAAAAGTTTTAAATTCTTATAAACAAAATAATTTTAGGACTATTTTGAAGAATTGAAGAGGATATTAGTTAATTCTTTGAACCTAACCCTACCATTAGGTAATTATGGGTTTGTGATCTATAGTAATGACTCAAAGAAAGTACATGGTTGTGTCCCTCTGTAGAATGATAGAGTTATTTCCTATGCATCTGGCAGTTAAAAATTCACAAACAAAATAATCCCACTCATGATATTGAGTTATCAGTTGTATTCATTGCTTGGAAGATATAGAGACATTATCTCTATAGAGAAAAATGTGAGATATATACAGATCACAATATCTTAAAGTATATCTTCCCACAAAAAAATAACTCAATATGAAGCAACAAATGATGGCTCCAACTACATAAGGAATATGATTGTACTATACACTTCACCCAAGAATATAAAACAAGGTATTTGATTCCCTGAGCCAGATGGATTGTGGATTTCTCATCCAAATGGGTACTAGGAAAGATCCATTGTACATGGATCCAGTGAAGATGGATATAGAAATTATTAGTGAAGGTGAAACATAACTAATTTTTCATTTTTTCACAACCATATTTATTTGAAAGGATTAACAGTTCTTATCCTATTGAT
This sequence comes from Viscum album, assembly GCA_963277665.1. Classification (NCBI taxonomy): domain Eukaryota; kingdom Viridiplantae; phylum Streptophyta; class Magnoliopsida; order Santalales; family Viscaceae; genus Viscum; species Viscum album. Next base: position 883,230,686 of record OY728155.1, read on the forward strand.
GGGAACCTACAAAAAAAATGTTTTGAAAGAGGGGATGATGGATGACATCATATGTGAAGTTGGAATTATGAAATTTGGGAAGAGGCTCTATGTTCCATCTATACCTGATCTAAAAACGAGTTATTGGATGATGCCCATAGATCGAATTTCTCTATACACCCAGGTATCTTTAAGATATATAGATGTTTGAAGTAACCATTCTGGTGCGATAACATGAAGAGGTAAATTTCTGGTTATGTATCAAGGCATTAAGTCTGTCAACAAGTGATGGAAAAAGGAAACATCCAAAACGAGTCATTAATCCTCAAAATATTCTTATTAAAAATGGGATGACATCACCAGTTATTTTTCCACTAGATTACCCAAAGATCCATGGAAGAATGATACGATATGGGTTATTTTGGATTGACTTATAAAATCTGCACATTTTCTCTATATGAGGGAATATTTTCCACTTGAGCGCTTTGAAAGACTCTATATCAAAGATGTTTTGAGACTTCATGGGGAAGCTCTCTCAATTGGGTCTGATAGTGACCAGTTGTTTAGATCAAAAAATGGAAAATTATTCATAAATCATTGGATACTGAGTATAAATTGAGTACAAATTATCACCCTCAAACTGATGGTCAATCAGAAAGGATGATCCAGACATTAGAAGACATGTTGAGATCATGCTCAAATGATTTTCAAGGTATTCAGGATCAATATTTACCTTTGGTGGAGTTTTACTACAATAATAGTTTCAATTCAAGTATTCAAATGGAACATAATGAAGCATTTTATAGAAAGAGATGTCATACACCAACTTTTTGGGAAGAAGATGGAGAAAAGATGCTTGTGGGCCCAAAAATTGTGGAGGAAATAGTAGCAAAGGTAGAGAATATTCAAGGTTATATCAAAATAGATCAAAGCAGCCAAAAGAGCTTTGATGATAATTGAAGGAATGATCTCGAATATCAAGTGGGTGATCACATTTTATTGATATTATCTCCAAGGAAGGGTGATATATGATTTGGGAAGAAAGGTAAACTGAGCCTTTGGTACATTGGGTCGTTTGAAACACTAGAGAGAATAAGAGTCGATTCATATAATTTGGTTATGCCACCTAGCCTTTCCTAAGAACACAATGTGTTCCATGTCTCATTGTTGAGAAAGTACATGACAGACCCAACACAGATACTTACTTCTAAAGGTACAAAATTGGAACCTGGTCTATCTTACTGTGAATAGCCTATCTAGATTCTGGAAACTAAAGAACAAGTGTTAAGGAATCACATGACAGATTCGGTAAATATAATTTTGAGAAATCATAAAATCATAGAGGCAACATAGGTTCCTGAGGACCTTATGGAAAAGACCAACGCAAATCATTTTGTGAGGTAACATTTTGTGAATTCTGAGGGATATTTTTTGAATGGAGGGGTGAATGTAACACCCTAATGATTAAAAAATTAATATTTAATACCAGAAACAATGAGTCCCTATAGAACAACATATTTTATTATCTTTCTTTAAAAAATAACATTGCCTCTACTATGTTTTGAATTTCCAAAAAAGGTCATATAGAGTTATGATCAGTAAGTCATTTGAAGCCTGATTGAACCAGCTTGATTTTTAGTGAATAGTAACATACCCTTATGAATAACAATATGAATAGTAATATGAACCTTAGGAATAGTAAATAATAATATTTTTTTATTTCTAAAAGTTACAATATAATGAGAAGTTGATTCATTTTTCAATGTGGTATAAAAAATGATAATTTTAAAATCATTATTTTTCGAATAAAAGATGATTTAATTAAAATAATAAACTAATCATATTTTGAAAAATATTTTAAAAAAATGGAGTTCAATTTCCAATTATACATGTCGAATAAATGTTAGAGTGATGTTTTGGTATTTTTCTGAAATACATGAATTTTTTATGAATAGTGAAATATGGTAAAATACAGAATATATAAATTATTAGTTAAATACACTATTTATTACATCATGGGTGATGTAAGACCATATGGTTCGATATCACATGAACTTATTACTATTTTGGGTAACATGAATAAATCCTATTGGTTCTCTTGAAGGAATTGGAAAAATATTCAAAATTCACTCCTCTCTTCCACTATACCTCCCTCAATCCCTCATCTCCTCACTCCTCTAAGCATTGAATATCCTTAACTAAATGCCAAAATACCTTTCCCTAGTCACTCCCCACTTCCATTATGCTCTTGGTATTTCCAAAAGTCCAAAACCCCTTCCCTTAAAGAGATTCTTAATGAGGTGGTTTCAAGAGGTAAATTCACATTTTATTTCTTTCATTTTCATTTCTTGTTCCTTTTTATTATTGTCCTCTCCTCAACTAATCTATCCAAATGACCATTATAAATCTATAATAATATATGTAATGGAATTATATCATGTTAATGGAAGAACCATCATCAATATTTTTACACACTCCCTTTTATTTTATAAACGAAATCATCCTCTATGAGGTTCCAATTTTTAACCATCATAGAAGATTATGTTTCATTAATCAGTTTACTCATTACTGGTAATGAAACCATTTTTATGGTTGAAAAAGACTATAATATATGTATTATAACCTATTTAATATTTATTATCCAATATACATATATATTATTAAATCATGTTACTAAACTAGTTTCTATTAATAAAAATACCACTAGAATAATCTAAGTGAATGACATTAATATTTCATATAGTTATTCATCCCCATTAGATGTAACTAAATGATATAAATGACCTTTAAAAAATATTTAATTTCATATATAATATTTAAATTAAATAATGGATATTTATATCAATTCCACATGAACTCCATTACATAAAAACAGGTGAACCGATAATGAAAATAAAGAAAATGAACACTCTAGAATGACCAAATTCAATCTTATAACTAATCAATATATACATAATAAACTTAATAAAATAATTATAAAATAAATAAAGGTCTAATAGTTTCTAAATTAAGTTAATAAAAGGCCTAATTTCTTATTCCATGGCCTTATGTTTAAGAGTAGAACACATTCAAAATTAAGGTAAGGGTTTCCCACCCGAACATCCATTTTTATTCGGGTTACTTTTATTATGTATTTACCTCAATGAAATTATTGTGTATTATTACATACTACTCATAATTTTTTTGTTGTTATATATATGTTTACAAACCAGAATACTTCCTTATGTGTAGACCTCACCTGTTTTGATAATCTCAATTATGTTTCAATATGCTTTAAAAAACCCATATAATGTTCATTCATATATTAATTACTTTTTCATCCTACTATTGAGTTGATAAGAATATAAAAATGATCTTTGGAATATGTCAATCAATTTTTATCTATGTTTATATGTACTTTGAAATAATTCTAACTCAATCTTCATATGTGTTGCATAGAACAGATAAGTGTTATTTTTGCATTGAACAGATAAATATTAAGTCCACTGGTATGCACAAGCTACTGTTACAGACAAACAGACACTTGGTCTTTGGTACAGAACAGAGCTATCAGTATGTATAATTCTACCAGTATAAATGTCTACTGATACAAACAAGCTACCAATATGAATTCCACCGATAAAGAACTTCTGATACAATGTCTACTGATAATTATAGTTACCGATATAGACAGAGTCACTCATATGATTAGCTACTGGTACAAGTGAGTTACTAATAGACAAGAAGAGATACTGACAGGAAGTTACCGATACAAGAGCTGCTGATATAAGGTGTTACTGATATGCAAATCTAACGTTACACTGAGTAACTGTTACCGTTATAAGTATAAAGATAGAGATCTCACTGATACTCAGAGCTACCGATACAAGTCCACCGACAGATATCTACTGATGGAAGATGACTGTTAACTAGTCACTGTTACTCAAACTCTATACTTTTTCAATATTATTAAAATAATGCTAACAATCATATTTAATTATTTTAATGCAATTAATGTTATTTAATGATATTTTTTGGCATGTCAGGGAACTATACCTCATACCTGTCAAAGGTAATCATTACCATTGTCTGACCTAAAGGAATAAAAGGGGATATCAAGATACTATAGAAAAAGATGAGAAGACATGAACCCACGTAGAAAGGAAAATAATATAAACATGTACATGCAAAGAAGAACACACAGATAACTAGATGAACTCACATAATCATCAAGAACAGAAGTTCAATGAAGAAGATTTAGTGCTACAAAGAATACTCTCCTACTCACACTGAACACCTACACTGGAAGTGATGGAACAGAACTACGACACTCTATTTTTATTGACTAAAACCATAGAAGGAATCAAAGCTTCAACTGCTTCAAACCAAGGAGTATGGAGCTTCACTTACAACACATAGATCATTCTAAACTCATCTGTATTTGTTTAGCTCTGTTGTGTTTCATTCAATCACATTTTCAGAAGTGTGTACTATGTATATTCTATACACACACTATCTACTGTGCTAAACTAGAGGATTTCTAAATCCTCACACTAACATTCTTTAACTTTCTAGTATCCCACTCTAGATAGTGGTAGAGGTCAAGTGTGACCTGGATAGCCTATGTGTTATTGTCCTAGTTCCCACGAAGAACTATGGTACAGGTCATAGAACCTGGACAGTCTCTATATTGTTGTTTACCTCGATCCAGGGTGTGGATCAAAATTTATATAAGTTTTTTGAGAGGACTACGTATCATCTTGAGAATGAGCCTTTTGTTTTAAAACTGATGTGCTTACTTATTTTGGTTTTAACCGATATTGAATATTCCATGGCTAATTACTTTGAAATATAAAATTGTTTTAAAGTTACATTGATAGGTAATCTAGCAAGTGTTTGTAACTATTATAAATCAGTAGGTTAGTTTCAAAAGCTAATTTAGTCTTCTGATTAAATTAACTGAGACCTAATCAATCTTTTTAGAACCTAATCGAACCCTTACAATTTTAAAAAATCACTACAGTTTAACTTAGTTTCTAATAGGGGGATTTTAATAGAAATATTTTTAACAGAAATTTTTAATTGGAACTCAATTCACCCCCCCCCCCTCTTGAGTATTCACTCCGACCAACATTTGGTATCAAAGGGTGTTTGTTATTTATAAAGGATATCCAAATACTCTGTTTTTCAACTATGATTTTAGTTGTATCTTAAAGATCTTAAATTTCTGTTAGTGCTAAATTTTATCTCTTTATATATACTTGCTAAAATCTAATTTTGGATAATATACTTGAAGGTGATGCTACCAACATGCCACCATTCTTTAATGGTACTAATTATGACCAATGGAAACTTAAAATTAAAATTCATTTGGAGAGTATGACATTTGACATCTGGATAGCTATAGAGACTCAATATATGATTCCAGAAACTGAAAGGACCACATCGGATGAACCTACTAAGATTTCAAACAATAATAACTATAAATCAATGAATGCCTTGTACTGTGCTTTAGGTTATGAAGAATTTGATAGAATATCTGCTTGTAAAACTGCTTATGAAATCTGGGAAACTTTGGCTATTTCCCATGAAGGAAAAACCAATGATAAAGAAATGAGATTAAATACCTACAATATTAAGTATAATAATTTCAAAATGAAGTCTGATGAACATATTTCTGACATGTATCACAGGTTCAATGAAATTTTCAACACTATGAGCTCACTGGGAAAAGTTGTTCATGAAAAGGAGAAGATTATGAGAATACTACGATGTCTGCCAGAAAGATGGAGAGGCACATTTGTTTCAATAAGAGAATAATGTGATATTAGTTCATTTCCTATTAAATAATTAATTTCTATGTTGATTATGTATTAAGAAGAGTTGAAAGTAAACCAGGAAGAAGATTATGAACCCAAGAGGAATTTGGTAGAATTTAAATCTATGGCCTCAAAGAGAAAGGACAAGGAGAAAGTCCACATACCTACTCAAAGCCCAACAAGTGAAGTTTCAGATTCTGATAGTGATGAAGAGATGGCTCAGATAGCCAGGTGGTTCAAGAAGTTCTACAGGAAGAAGAAATTATTCCGAAAACCAAATTATAAAGGAAAATATTACAGCAATGTTCATTAGAATAAGTATGGGAAGAAAGGTGATAATGATTATGAGATAGTATGTTATGAATGAAAAAGGAAAATACACATTAATGTAGACTACTCAAAGTTAAAGTTCAAGAATAAATATGACTAAAAGGATAGAAAATATAAGAAATCAATGGAGGCAACCTGGAGTGCTTCAGAAGACAACACAAGTGAGTCTGATGTTTCTGATTCTGAAAAGAATCATAACAACATGTGTTTCATGACTAATAATTTTTAGGAAACTTTATTATAAAGTTGACATAAGTTGGTATGGTACTTGGAATGTGGATTTTCAAGGCATATGACTGGAGATTACTCATGCTTCAAGAGTTTAATCAAATTTGGTGGAGGCTATGTCACCTTTGGTGATAATTCAAAAGGAAAAATCATCGTCTTAGTCCAGATTGGTAACACTAATTTAGTTTTAATTTCCAATGTTTTATTTCTTGATGGACTTAAGTATAACATGTTGAGTATTTCTCAGTTTTGTGATGATGGTTTCAATGTTATATTTGAAAATGATTCATGTAATGTTTTTAATTCTAAAAATATTTTAGTATTTTTTTCTTTGAGAAATGAAAATGTTTATGATTTTGATTTGAATTACTTAGCTAAACAAAACATTACTTTCTTAAATTATTTCCAAATAGATTCGTGCCTATGGAACAGTAGATTAAGACACTACAATGTTCATTCACATAGAAAACTAACAAAGAAAAACATAGTTAGAGACCTACATAAACTTGAATTCCCATGTGATAAAGTTTGTAATCCCTGTCAAAAAGGAAAGCAACATAAAGTTTCTTTTAAATAAAATAAATAAGTTTCAACTTCCCAACCTCTCGATTTAGTTCACATGGACTTGTTTGGACCCTCTGGATTTTCTATTTAAATGGGAAGCACTATGTCTATTTCTTAGTAGATGACTATTCTAGGTACACTTGGGTAGACTTCTTAACTCACAAAAGTGAAGCTTGTTCTTACTTTATTAAATATTCCAAGTCTGTGGAAATCCTTAGTGGACTTAAGATTAAGAGTTTTTGAAGTGATCATGGTCGTGAGTTTAAAAATCATGAGTTTGAATCATACTGCTCACATAATGGCTATAGTCCCAACTTTTCTGCCCCTAGGACACCTAAAGAGAATGGTGTAGTAGAAATAAGAAACACAACTCTTCAAGAGATTGCATGAACTATGCTTAATGAGTATGACCTGCCAATTTACATTTGGATGAAGCTGTAAATACAGCTTGTTATATTATTAATAGAGTCCTGATTAGAATTGTTCTCAAAAATACCCATTATGAGTTGTGGAACCATAGGAAACCTATGGTGAATTAATTTAAATTTTTTGGTTGCAAAGTCTTTATTCTCAATACAAAATATAATCTTGACAAGTTGGAATCCAAGAGTGATGAAGGAATTTTCCTAGGATGTTCAATTACTAGAAATTTTTATAGCGTTTTTAATAAAAAGAACCAAATGTGTGGAAGAATATATTCACATCATGTTTGATCAAACAGATCCACATGAACCCAAATTGTCCATTGAAAATCATAAAGAAGGTTTGTCTATTTTGAACCTTAATGATAAAATCAATGAACCTGTTGTAAAGACATCCAGTTCTGGATACTTTCCAGTACATGTTTCTATAGAGCCTGAATCTATAGAAGAACCTAAAATTGATAGTCCTACCTTTACTAGATCAACTATGATTCTAAAGATTTATCCTTTAGATAATGTTGTTTGTAATATTGATAGAGGGACACAGACTAGAGCTTCTCTAAGAAACCAGGTTGATCATCAAGATTTTCTTTCACAGTTGAAACCTAAAAAAATAAATGATGTAATCAATGATGAATTTTGGGTAATGGTTATGCAAGAAGAATTAAATCAATATGAAATAAACATAGTCTGGGAATTAGCTGACAAACCTAAAGACACTTTGACCATAGGCCCTAAATGGGTCTTTAGAAATAAAGTTGATGAGTCTGGAAATATAGTTACAAATAAATCACGGATAGTTGCACAAGGCTATAGTCAAGATGAAGCAATAGACTATGAGGAAACCTTTCCCCTGTGGCTAGATTAGAAACTATTTGGATTCTACTTGCCTGTGTTGTTCATTTTAATTTCAAGTTATATCAAATGGATGTTAAAATTGATTTTCTAAATGGTTTTATAATTGAAGATGTTTTTTTTTGAACAACCACTTGGATTTACTAATCCTCATTTTCCAAATGAGTTTTTAAGTTATCTAATGCTTTATATGGTTTGAAACAAGCTCCAAGAGCTTGGTATGATAGACTTAGCAACTTTCTTATTTCAAAAGGTTTTAAAAAAGGGATTTCTGATCCAACTCTCTTTATCAAAAAAATTTCTAAAGATTTTTTTATGGTACAAAATTATGTTGATGATATTATTTTTGGATCTTCTAAAAATACTTTGTGTATTGATTTTTCAAAGAGTATGGAAAATGAATTTGAAATGAGTTTAATGGGAGAACACAAATATTTTCTTGGATTTCAAGTTTTTAAAAAATGAAAATTGTATTATTTTAAATCAAAGTAAATATACAAAGGATATTTTAAAATGATTTGGTTTTGATAGAATTAAGGAAAGTGATACACTCATGAGTACTACTTGTATGGTGGACATGGATGAATCTGGGAAACCAGTTGATCAAACAAATTATAGAGGTATGATTGGAAGTATACTTTACCTTACTGCTAGTCGACCAGATATTATGTTTAGTGTGTGTATGTGTACAAGATTTCAATCTAATTCAAAAGAATCCCATTTTCTTGTTGTTAAAATAATTTTCAATTATCTTAAACATACTACAAATTTAGGTTTGTTTTATCCAAAAGGAAAATATTTTGATTTAATAAGTTATTCAGATGCTGACATTGCTGGTTGAAAGTTAGATAGAAAGAGCACTTCTGGAACATGCCATATTCTAGGTAAGTCTTTAGTATCATGGTGTAGTAAAAAGCAGAATTTTGTTGCATTGTCTACTGTTGAAGTATAGTACATTGTTGTTGGTAGTATTTGTGCAAAAATTCTATAGATGAAACATACACTGTGGGACTACGGATACCAGTTTAATCATGTATCAATAAATTGTGATAACACAAGTACAATTAACATCTCTAAGAATCTCGTGTCTCACTCTAGGACCAAACACATTGATGTAAGGAACCATTTCATGAGAGATCATTAACAAAAATATGATATTACTCTTGAATTTATAGGTACTGAACAACAATTAGCTGACATTTTCACTAAGCCTTTATGTGCAGATATGTTAAGGTACACTAGACCTGAATTAGGAATGATAGACTCTGTTCATTATAAACCTCACTGTTATACCTCACCGGTATAAAACCTCACTGTTATACTTCACCGGTATGAAACCTCACTCTTATACATCACCAGTATGAAACCTCACTGTCATACCTCAACGGTATGAAACCTCACAGTTATACCTCACTAGTATGAAACCACACTGTTATACCTCACCGGTATGAAACCTCACTGTTATATCTCATCTGTATGAAACCTCACCGTTATACCTCACCGGTATGAAACCTCACTATTGTACCTCACTGGTATGAACCTCAGTGATATCCCTCACTATTAGTGGACCTCACCGTTAGGAATTCTCACCGATATACCCTAGCATTAGTATGCGTTGTTTTAATCTTATGTATTAAGCCTCCGGAATCTATATCATATATATTATACATATTATGTTTTATTTATTTATTTTATGATTCCTAAATGATAAAAAATATGTCTTAGTTACTTCTAAATCCACTGAACTCTCCTCTTTCAAACCCAACTCTTTGAATCCCCAAATCTCATGAGAACCCTAACTTATTCAATCCAGAGATGGAAAAAACCAACCATCCGACTATGAGAGATGACATTGATGAGCCGAATGTGAAGAAGCAGAAGACAGGGCCTGAAGCAAGTAGAAATGTTAGTAGAACAAGGTCGGGGAGGCATCCAGTGAACTCGAATTTACAAAATAGAGATATTGTAATCAAGAAAGAGCTGTGTGTGGAATGGCTGATGTCTAGTAAATCGTTAGTTCTAGAGGTACTGGAAGATCAGAAATTTGTAGAATGCTTATCGCATAACAATGAACCATACTATCTGAAGCTAGTAAAACAATTTTATGAGTTTTTGAGTTTTGAGAAATCTGCTGAGGAAAATAGAATGATTTCATGGGTAAATGGAAAGGAAATAGACTTTTCATCTGTTGAGTGGGCTGAGTAACTGAGAGTACCACATGAAGGAGTTTTTTTTTATATTCATTGAAGACAGTACCACCTACAAGTGACATATTCGATTATGATACTACCTTAGAGGAGATCACTGGTAGTGGCAAGAAAAGAAAGGTGGTGGCTGCTGAAATGGATGGAGAAAACATATTTTTGTTCAAATTTGGGAAACATGTGCTAAGTACAAGAAGATGGGACTTTGAAAATTCAAGATATCAATATATCTATCTATTACATATCTTGAGGCATGGTGTGTAGGTGAATCTGGGCATGCTGCTAATGATTCAAATGGAGGATATGACCAGACCCAAATCAAAGACCAATGCTGTATTCATTCCCAAGTGTATTTCAGTAAAGATTAAAGTAAAGGGAGTACCTGAGTCTCGGGATGAGAAAGTCATGGTATGAATTGTCTTTTGTATCACAAGCACAATGTGTAAGTACATGACAATAAGCTGGAACCCATGTAGAGGGGAGTGGGTTACTGATGATAAGAAGTTATATGATAAGTTTAATCCTCTGGATCATCCTTCTAGGCATAAGTATGTGAGGGATCCAATTCTAGGACCTGATGAGGAGGAGCCACATTATAATGATGATTCAGAATAGGAGGATTCATCTGCAGCAGATGGAGGCGATCCAGACTTACCTCCTTTCCCAACTCCTGCAATTGTATCACAAGAAATGGGAAGTGCTTCTTTGAACCTACCTAGAACAGAAACTATTTTGGGTGTAATAAATGAAGTGAAACCTGTGTATGAGGAAGAATAGAAGAGATCAGATCAAGAAGAGGCTTCCCCAAAGAATGAGGAAGAAAAAATAGATTCTGAAGCTGAAGCATTTTCTTCGGCCACCTTGAGTTTCAGTCCTCTTATTGGAAGTTCTGTTGTGCCTTTAGAGGGTGCTCTTATTGAAGTTGATAGACCTTCTCCAATTCCTGAGGAGACTCCTGCTATCGGAGAAATGGAAATGGTTGTGCAATATTCTTCTAAGGAAGACCGAGCAGTGAGGGTGCTATTGCTGTATAAGAGAATTCACCAGTTGAGGGGAAGCATCAAACCAGTTTTGGTAATGTTTTAGTGGCTGTTGAGATCGAATACTGGGCAGAGGGCCCAGGGTTTGTATTTTGTGGATTGGATTACCCATATTCTGATAATAAGACATCCCTCAGTCGACCAGAAGTTAATTATGGTATTCTGTCTGAGATATTACCTGAGAATTTGGTAAGAAAAGCTGATCTGGATCAGTTGAGGGATGACCATAGGACATATTTTGTAGAATAGATAAGAAAAATGGAAGAATACTTAGTTTCATCCATTCAATCGGTTATGAATGACTCAGTGGCAAGTATTGTGTTTGAAAGAGAACCTATTGTTATGCCTGCTAATATTGTCACTAGGGATGACTTGGAATCTTTGAAGGCTGAGATGAAAGTGTTGTTGAGTTCTTATGTTTCCAAGTTAATGTGTCGCTTTGTTGAAGAGATGAGAAATATGGAAAAGTATTTTGAACTCTATCTTGGTTGTAATGTTTCCAAATTTGTGGTAGAGATAGTGGATGAAATCACATCTTTCCAGAATTAGGTTTCTAGATTGGAAGAGGATGTTGAAGTTCTAAATAGATCAGTTATCTCTCTGGAATCCTATATGAGTTCTAAATCTCAAGAAGATAAGGATTTGGCTTATTTGATGAGTGTAGTCAGCCAAATGGCCTCAGGTTTTGAGGAGTTTAAGCATTCCATAACAAATCATGTTAACACCCAAGATTCTGTAGTGAAAAATCTTATTAGTGGGCTAACTAAAAGTTTCAAGGAAACTGTGAATTTTTCTATTGGTTCTCTTGCTTCGAGGCCTTCAATAGAATTGGATCATATCTGAGCTTTGATGAAGGAGGAGATTGGTTCAGCTTCAACCAGTAGCTCTGTGGACTCATCTTCAATGACCCAAGTGGTGTCTACCACTAGAGATATAATGAAGATTGTACAAGATTATATGAGAGAAGCTTTTGCTTCTCAGAAATAAGTGAAAGACAAGGTATATTGGTATTTCCAAAAGGTCTACACCAAGTATCAGCTCAACAACCCTTTCATGAATATGTTAGAGAACATGAAGCTACCTCCAGTCTCTCAAGCTTTCAGAGAGCAAATCAGCAAGCTGAGGGAGTTGACTCCAGCTTGGGAAAAATTAATGGAGAAAAAGGATTCTTTCATCTCTGCCATGGAGAGAGGAGGAGGAATCATTATGGATTTCCGAAATCTCTTATTTACCTTATGGCATGTTGATGTTCGACTAGTGATTGTACCTCCAGTTTTACCTGCCTCTACCTCTGTTACATGTCTTGTTGAGATGACACCAATCCAAGCCATCCACATCCTTACTCCTATGGTCAATCAGAGAGATACACAGTACAAGCCAGGAACAGTATCAGTATCTCATCCTCCTCTGATCATTTCTGGTGTTCCTAAGCCTCCACCTGCTTCCACACAGTCTGAGTCTACCTCGAATCCCAAAGGAAAATACCACGTGGACATTCAAGAGGTGGATTGAATATTGGATAAGACATTTGATAGGAATCACTTGTATTCCTTTTGTTTCCTTTTTGTATTTCTTTGTCTCATTTTGCACCATGAAATACAAATGATCTTATTCCCTTTTCTCTATTTATTTGTTTCATTTTTTTTCTAATCACAAAGGGGGATAACAGACTTGATATGACAAAATATGAAGGGACAAATGGGGAAAATGAGAAGCTAGATATATGAGCATTAGAAAGGGGGAGACTTCTAAGACTTATGAGAAATATAATTTTACCTTATAATACCTCTGATACATATGTTTTATAATTATAGTACTTTGTTTTTATTTAGTTTTTATTATTATCTCTGATATAATTGGATTTAATGTTATATCCTCTGATATATTACTAATTATTTTGGGATTATAATATAATAGGTTGTGATTATAAAAAATGTGGAGATTGTTGACCTCACATGTTTTTATAATCTCAATTGTGTTTCAATATGATTTGAAAATCCCAAATAATGTTCATTTATATATTAATTACTTTTTTATCCTACTATTGAGTTGATAAGAATATGAATATGATCTTTGGAATATGTCAATCAATGTTTATCTATGTTTATATGTACTTTGAAATAATTCTATCTCAATCTGCATATGTCTTGTATAGAACATATAAGTGTTATGTATTGCTTTGAACAGATAAGTATTAAGTCCACAGGTATGCACAAGCTACTGTTACAGAAAAATGTACACTTGGTCTTTAGTACATAACAGAGATACTAGTATATATAAGTCTACCGGTATGCATGTCTACTGATACAGACAAGCTACCAATATGAAGTCAACTAATAAAGAGCTGCTGATATAAAGTCTACCGATAAGTATAGTTACCGACACAGACAGAGTCACTGATATGAGTAGTTATTGGTACAAGCGAGTTACTGATAGACAAGAAGAGATACTGATAGACAGCTACTGATAAAAGAGCTACCGATAGAAGGTGTTACTGATACGCAAAGCTACTATTACACTGAGTAACTGTTACCATTACAAGTCTACCGATTGAGAGCACACTGATACTCAGAGCTACAGATACAAGTTCACCAATATAGAGCTACTGATGGAAGATGACTGTTAACAAGTAATTGTTACTCAAACTCTATACATTTTCAATATTACTAGAATAATTCTAATGGTCATATTTGATGATTTTAATGCAATTAATGTTATTTAATTATAGTTGTTGGCATTTCAGGGAATCGTACCTCGTACCTATCAAATGTAATCATTCCCATTGTCTGACCTCAAGGAATAAAAGGGGATATAAATCTACTGGAGAAATATATGAGAAGACACGAACACACATATAAAGGAAGAGAATATACACACGTACATGCAATGAAGAACACACGAAGAACTAGAAGAACTCTCATACTCATCAAGAACAGATGTTCAAAGAATAAGCTTAAGTGATACAAAGAATACTCTACTACTCAAGCTGAAAACCTACACTGGAAGTGAAGGAACAGAACCACGACACTCTGTTTTTCTTGACAAAAACCAGAGATGGACTCAAAGCTTCAACTACTTCAAACCAAGGAGTCCAGAACTTCACTTACAACACATAGAGAATTCTAAAATCATCTTTATTAGTTTAGCTCTGTTGTGTTTAATTCATTCTCATTTTGAGCAGTGTGTATACTCTATATATTCTATACACACACTATCTCCTATTCTAAACTAGAGGATTTCTAAATCCTCACACTAAACTTCTTTAACTCTCTTGTATCCCACTGTGGATAGTGGTAGAGGTCAAGTGTGACCTGGATAGCCTATGTGCTATTGTTCTTGTTCCCACGAAGAACTTTGGTAGAGGTCTTAGTACTTGGAATGTCTCTTTACTGTTTTTTACCCTAATCCAGGGTGTGGATCAAAATTTATATAAATTTTATTAGAGGACTAAGTCTCAGATTGAGACTGAACCTCTTGTTTTAAATCTACTGTGCTTACTTATTTTGGTTTTAAACTATATAGAATATTCCACTGCTAATTACTTTGAAATATAAAATTGTTTTAAAGCTACTTTGATAGTTAATCTAGCAAGTGTTTGTAACTATTGTAAATTAGTAGTTTAGTTTCAAAATCTAATTTAATCTTCTGATTAAATTAACTGAGACCTAATCAATCTTTTGAGAACCTAATCTAACCCTTACAGTTTTAAAAATTCACTACAGTTTAACTTAGTTTTTAATTGGGGGATTTTAATAGAAATATTTTTAACAAAAAATTTTAATTGGAAGTCAATTGACTCCCCTATTTGAGTATCCACTCCGACCAAAATTATGTTTTCTGTAGTTAAACTTTTCAAGAGGAACTTTCAAAATTATTTCCAAAATACATGCCCTATTCAAGGGAATTTCTTAAATTATTACCTATTTTCTCGAGAACTTGATAATAAATTTTTATCAACAATTAACTTTTTAAAATTGAAAAAATTACTACGCAAATAATAAATTTCTTTAATTCTAGTTTTATTCATATAATTTTCCCAAATAACACTTCTTTTTAAAAGAAAGGAGTCTTTATCTCAAGAGTTACTTGATGATTTTATAATAGTATCCTCATCTATTTCAACACTCTTCTTGATTATTATGTATGATATCATCTACCATATATAATTGAATGGTTTATGATGAGTTTTAATATCGATGTGCTATCCTAAAACCATTCACTAACATACCCCGAATGATTTTTTATTAAGCTTAATGTCTAGGGAAATTTATTTACATTTCATATGTTAATTTCAATATGAATGTATATGTTGTTTATGTTTATCCCCACTCATATTAGGAATTCATTGGAATTATTATGTGATTGGTGGGGAATTATATATCCCATAGACACATCATTAGGTCTCCATAGAAAAAGTTACGTGGACTTGGATGATGCCTTTCCCATTTTGAGATATGGTTTCGACCGAGGCCTTAATCATTTTAAATGACCTCGCTGAGGCCTTAACGGTATGTTTCAGAATCTCTGACATATGACCTTCCCTAATTATGAATCTATTAATTGAAATTTAATGTGGTTATTCTACTAGTAGGATACCCATGATTATATTTTATTATGGCATTATTTATATAGCTCATATTCCTACAATAACATGTTCAAGTTTATTATATGCAAAGGCGTGTGTTTTAAATTATTCACCCTACCTAATATTTCTGTTTCTGTTATCTTCAACTATATTTCTTACTCTTACTGAACATTTTAGATCAACCCTTTCTTATGTTTCATTTTCCTCTGATATGATGAATTATGTTATGAGTGACTTACAGGCATAATCTATGAGGCATCGGTGTTTTTAATGTAATAAATTTATTTTGTATTTCTATTCAAGATGTAATGTTGAACTTATATATTTATCTTGTTTCCAAAATCTAATAAACCACATGTACCTTAGGGATGTTTATTCCTTATTTATATTCCAATGTAATTTAACAAGGCACCAACTTTGTTAATTGTGGCTGGGTATTTACGAAACATCCCTTACTGTATTCATGGATCTGATGAATACTATCTTATTTGATTATTTGGATAAAGTTTTTATTGTTTTTATTGATGATATTTTGGGTTTTTTGAAAATTTATGATGATCATGAAGAGAATTAAATGATTTTCCTCTAAACTCTTAATAAAATGGAGTTTTATGGGATATTTTAAAAATTTTATTTTTGTTTGTATATTAATTTATTTGGGAACATTTCAAATAAGGATTCTATAACAGTTTATTTTTCAAAAATATTTTTTTTATGAATTGTGTTGGTCTAACAATGTTGCTAGGATTGGTATTTACCTCGTATTAGTATTCAATTATTGATAAATTATTATAAACATGGCACAAGTATTTATCCAACTAATTATGTTAACATTAAACAGGGAAAATAATTTTGGATAGAAGAATGTGATGCTTGTTTTTGGGAACTCAAGAGGATATTGGTGAATTTTCTAGTTTTTTCCTTGCCTTCTAAAAAATGTGAATTGTTCATATAGAGTGATTCTTTATTGATGGGATGTGGTTTTGTTTTGATGATGTATAATAAGGTAATTATTTATGCTTCAAGAAAAATAAAATATAATGAATTAAAGTATTCCCAAAATGATTTTGAATAAGAATCTATGGAATTCACATTTAAAATTTAGAGGCATCATTTATGAGGATGAAATAGTGAAATATATACTGATCATAAATGATTGTATTATATATTGACTCATATGTAATTAAACATGATGCAAAGATGATGGCTTGAAATGATAAAATATTATGATTATACGAGAAATTACTATCCGTAAAAATCAAACATTGTGTTGGATGCCATGCGTCAAATAAAATTTCTAAATAAACCTGGTTTCATTTGGATCATTACCTCTTGGTTTATGTTTTGATGAATTTTGGTTTGGAAGTTGTTAATATAGGAAATTAAACTTTTTTTGGTATCTATTCAGTCATCTTTATGAGAAAACATTATGCAAGCACAAATAAAATACAATGTGTTACAGAAAAAAGGTATAAATGGTTAAATGGAAAAGTTACCATAATTTAACATTTATAATTATTTTATTTTGATATTTGTGAAGAGATTATGAATTCATTGTGATTCTCAACTGAAGAAAAAAAATTAGGGCTTAAAGTTCTCTATTTTCAATTCATCCTCGAAGAATCAAGATATACTAAGACATTTAAGAGTATTACTTATGGGATGGATTAAAATTGTCTTTCCCATTTTACAATAAAATTTTTTAAATTCAAAAAGTTAAATAAGAGTGAATACTACTAAAAGGGATGCTTATTCCTTTTCCAGAGCCAGAGTGGAAATGGCAAAATATGTCCATGGACTTCTTGAGGTAACAGTGTGATTTGAGTGAACAGTGTGATTTGAGTTATTGTTGAAATGTTCCCAAAACATTACGATGACTCAATTTCTTGGTGGGACAACAAAAGACTTCTAGAGGTAATATTGTGATTTGAGTTATTGTTGAATCACTAAATAAATCTGCTCATTTTCTTGTCATTTGATATACTCTTTCTCTAGATATAATTTTTTGAGTACTCCTCAAATATATATTCAGGATAACTTGATTTCCTCTATAAATATTATTTGACATCAATCTTAGTTTCTCATATAAATTTTTGAATGGACTTATAACGTCATTGGGTACTAAATTAAATTTCATCAAATTATTTCATCCTCAATATGATGAAAAGAATAATCTATCAATTCAGACCTTGTATGACATGATTCTATCTTCTTTAATTGATTACAAAGGATGTTGGGAACATCATCATTAATTATTTTAGTTTTTATATAATAACAGCTTCCATTATACTATACACATGGATTATTTTGAGGCATTGTATGGGAAGTGGTTTCAAACTTCAGAATTTTGGGATGTATTTAAGGACATAAAGTTGATGGGACCATAATTATTAGATGATCTCCCATAAAAAATAAATATTATCCAACAACACATAAAAATAGTTTCGGGAAGGCACAAAAGTTATGCATATAACTAGCAGAAAGACCATTCATTTGAGGTATTTGATCATGTTTTCCATAAAATATGTTCTATAAAAAGTGTTATGAATTTTGGAAATTATGGGAATCTATGTATACAGTTTATTAGATCTTATGAAATTTTGGAGAATGATGTACTAGTTCCCTACCGAATAGCATTACCTCTGAGTTTATCATTGGTAAATAAAATTTATTTGATGTATCGATGTTGAGATTGAATACGACATATTCATCTCACATTTTGAGCCCAGTAGTAGTTCATCTAAAATAGAACCATTCTCATGAAGAGAAACTTATTCATAATTATTGATTGTAGAGAGAAATTATTGTAGAATAATGAAATTCACTATGATAAGGTTTTGTAGAGAAACAACATAGTTGATGAAGAAACATGGGAATCTAAAAAATATTTGAGGGAAAGGTATCCTCATTTTATTTCTATGTAAATAACAATTATGATGACTCAATTTCAAGAGGTGCGGAGAATTTAAAAACACATGTACTTATAATATATTTTTATTTCATTCTTGAATTAAATTGAAAAATTAATAATAAATTTATAATGAAATAAGTGGTATTTAAAGAAATTATGAAATCAATTTTAATAGAATAGTAACATTATCTATAGGAGTAAAATTAAAAATTTTGTATCGTAATGTGAAAATATTATATATTTATATCACGGATTATGTAATTAAAGTTAATGAAAATTTTAAACTGAGAGTTGGTATTATGAATTTTTAAAATATATAATTGGAATTTTATAACTAATATAATGATATATAAAAATTATATTTTCATAAAATAAACTCATAAATTAATTTTATTTTTATATAATTATAAAAAAAAATTATTAGAACTTAATTAAATTTTTAATGTGTTATTAAATCATTTTTAATTATAAAATTGGTATTTTTAGATTAAATGATGATTTTAATTAAAAAATAATATATTTTAATTAAGAAAATTATTTTCATAAAATGGATTTCATTTTTAATTCTACATAGTGAAAAAATGTTTGTGTGATTTTCTGGTATTTTTCAAAAAAAAATGAATTTTTTGTGAATAGTAAAATATGGTAATTCTTCAAACCAAGAACTTTCCCCACGTCCAAGACCTTCTAGTCACATCAAAATTCAAAAATTAAGAGACTTATGGAGGTTCTCAAGGAGGTGAATTCATGAGGTAAAATACTCTTTCATTTCCTTTTATTTTCATTTCAATTTCTTTTATTTTATTATTCTCTCCTCAACTACCCTAATCAATGTTATATGATAACTCTTGTATAATAAATATAGTATAATTTTTTAAGGTAATAAACATCATCAAATATTTCCACCATCCCACTTATTGTATAAAATCAACGCATTGTCTGGGACGTGTCGATTAACCGCCATCGTGTAAGACGAATTTTATTTTCTATTTTCCAACTACATTGATTGAAATAAATGAATTAATATTGTTAAATAAGATTGAATTTTATATATTATAAGTAATAAAATATTCTTATAAAAATATATATAATTATATTAAATAAAATGATATATGTTATTTATTGTAGTAGAAACCACCAAAATCAATTAATTCATTTTCATTAATGTATGATTTAAAAAATAATCAACATATTAGAAAACAAAATAATATATGTTATCATTTACAGTTATGGAATAATATTAACACCATTTCACTACACATCTAGATTTTTTCTTCCATTTGAAAAGAAAATCCATAATAAATCAACCATTTAAACAATGAAATAAATGCACCTGAAACCATGAAAATAACAAAATATTATCATTTAATGGGTGGAAAGTTGTTATAAAAAGAAAATATATGGTATTATAAATATAAATATTATCCTTTAATATTTCAAAAAACCCATTTATATCATTATACATGATGTTTGAACATGTTCTAATTTAGATTATCTCAAGGTAAGCATCTATTCATTAAAAATCCCCTTTGAAGTTTATGTTTTTTAAAAATTCAATATTATTGTTTTCATACATGTTTTATTATTTTGTTATAGATCATTGGAATATTTATGATGAATTGTGGGACCTATATCCCCCTCTAATTCACTATTTATATTTATATTTGAAGTTTACCATAAAAGATAATCTAATTTTAATTATGGTTGTTACACCAAAAGATAGCTATGAGGGTTAAATCATAAGGTAGATGTGAGGTTTAAAATTTAAATAAGCCTTGAGTGTTACTAATCATATGGAATCCACATGGGTTAAAATATTAGGTATTTAATTCCCCTTGTTTCATTTATAGTTTGTTTTTGTTTTCTTATGTTTTATGGAAATCCATTGTTTTTAAAAAGTTACATTATGATACATTATGGGTTAGAAGTATGTTTTTTGACAATGATTTCATATGTTTATAATAGTCCATGGACTAAAAGTTTATTTCATTATTTTTAGGTTTCATACTATTATAATTTGACACATCCCATGTTTTAAAATGTTTTCCACAGTTTTTCTCGATGATTATGACAAAAGAAGAATCTATGATGATTTTTGTGATGATTTTTCATGAAATTAATTCATGTTTTACTAAAAAAAATTGTATTATGAAGAAATGGATAATGTTTTAGAATTAGACATTTTAATTCTAGTCGGTTGATATGTGAGAACTATATCTGAATTTTCTAGGACTCTAAATTGAAAATATCATTCATAATGTAAGAAATTCAAATCTAGTTCAATTAAATAGATTATTAAAAGTATAAGTTTGGTCCATATATTACATTTTGTTGGATGAAATATCCAGAAATAGATTTAAATGGTATCTGTAAGATGGGGTTGTACACATAGTGAACATGGTAGACTACTGATGACCTTCCACCCATATGAATTTCATGTCAAAAAAACATTTTTCAATTATGGATAACCAAAATACCTACTATATATATTGTGTGGATGTGAATAATTTGGATTAAAATCATCAAAATTCTGAAAAGGTAGGATTATAACATAATAAAAATATTAAATTTAAAATCAGGGCCAATGATTTCATCCACAACAAAATGTTTTCAACATCAACACCTGGGGCCAATATTGAGCAGTCAGGTCTCATCACTAGAATAAACCCTTACAACCATTATGACCACCACGTGCGCTCCATATAAAGGTTTGGAAAAATTCTCAGTGGGTAAAGGTACTATATTCATTGAATTGAAATATTATTAAAAATGATATACAATGATGAACATGTGAAACCATTTCTGTCAGATTTCCTTGATACTTAGATAAATACATAGAGGAGTACATACAGGATATCGGAACAGCATCCCCATGAAAATCTAAAAGTTATATTCCATATAAATGGGAAGAATATATAGTGAAGTGGTATAGATTCTACAATATATAATGAAATATACTAGTAAGATCATGTAACTATAAAAACCATGATGATAATGAAAAAAAGGAAGAGGAAGTAACACAAACACACCAGTCATTGTATCGATATACAACTCAGTTTGTGATGGTAATGTTTGATCAATGCAAATAAAATTTATTACATATGTTAAAAATGCTAAATTTCAATATTCCATTTAATAAGGAAAAAAATGTCCATTTGTGAAATTTTCATTAACAATTTGGTGATTAAAAAAATATTTATGAATTAATAACCATTCTAAAATAATGGAATGTTCAACTGTAGTACCAAGAATCCTACCAATAAACAATAGAGATCCTCAAACATTTTCAATTCCAATTAATAATTTTTTATAATGAGTTTGTAGTTTTTATGTGATTTAGCTTCCATTGAAAATATTAGGTCATATTCCATATTAATGATCTTGGTATTGAGAGAGATGAAGGAAAGTCAAATTAAGATTCTACAGGTAATACAATAGTGATATGTACTTGCGGACTATTTCAAGATATCATCATCATAACATACATGTTTTATTTTCTGGAGTATTATATGATGATGGAAATGGATGTGGATAGTGTCCCAATAATCTTATGAAGATAGTTCCTAGCTATAGGAAGGGAAATGATTGATTTTTCAAATTTGGAACTATGTTTAAGCATTGGAGGATTGAAATTGAATATCAAATTGCATGAGGAAATTAATAATTCATAAGAAATAATTGATGAATATTAAAATGATAGTGTATTGGATGTCAAGGAAATTTTTTTCCATAGAAGAAGAGATGAAGCAGCTGATATAGAATGTAATGAATAATGTATGAAAAAATATTACTAAAGGTATGATATTGTGGGAAAAGGCTGAATATCATGTTAGAACATTTATCCATGATTAAATAAAAACAATAATATGTTTTTTAAATATGTGATTTTACATTTACTTATTCGATAAGGGACATAAACTGTTGGATTTGGCCCATAGAAATTTATGGGGCTTCATCAAATAGAATAATATAGTTTGTTATGGGAAAAGTGAGATGACCCATCAAAAAAAGGTATCATAGATTCAATATTTTATAGTCCTATATCAGGAAACCAATTTCCATAAGGTCATCACATGATTTGAAAGAGGTATGTTGGATCCAATGACATTGTTGAAAATCTATTGGATAAAACCAAATTTTTAGGATTTTTTATTTTATATTTTATATTTTTAGTCACGCTGACACTTCCAATATATTTTAAATATATTTGATATTTTCTATACATTCAGTTGTGTGTTATAATTTTTAGGACCATTAAGACCATGAAAAAAATGAATCAACATACGATATGAAAAAAATCTTCATTAAAAAGGGGAGTAAGTATTTCACTTTAGTAATTTTATACTATGTTCCATATATTTTATTTATTTAATGGTTTTACATCCAATAGAATTCCATAATGTTAGGTCCATAAGGCTGAATACCCTGAGAGGGGGGGTGAATCAGGGTATGCCAAATTAAAAATTATAGCCCGTTCTGATCATGTTTCGATGTTAAGAAAAACACTCTTCTCTCTCTTTCCCGCTACACAATACAAATAGAAAGTAAAGCATGCACAGGAAACGACAATTTTCATATGGTTCACCCTCATTGGGATACGTCCAAGGATTATACAATGGTGATGAGGCGATGTACCAAATTCACTAAAGCACACTGATGTTTAGAAGGTTCGGGCTAGATCACTTTTATGCCCAGGCTCACTGCCTTTTCAAGATTTAGGGTCAGCTCACTACTTTCCCAAGGGTGACTCCCTGTCTCTCTATCTCTGGATCACTACCGGTGGAGAGGATCACCTACTTCCTCTTCCTTTTCTCACTACTCCAGAAAGTATCCACTCATAGTTTATTGACCTATAGGTATCTTAATTATCATAAATGAATACATCTTCTCTTGTATGTAGATGCTCTGTTGAAGCTCAACCTTCACCCGTAGATGAATTTCCCTTTGTACCAAAGGTATCAGGAAATCCCCCAACTTCCACGTAGCCCTGAATCACTGCCGGAAATCAACCTTACTTGGCGCCCTTCTCTAAGGTGGTGCGCAAGTCTCGGCGCACAAGTCAACAAGGGCGTACAAGTATTTCTTAACATTTGCGCGACTCAAGATTAAGCTTCTCCAAACTTGCGTGATGCACTTCTTTTACTGCCCAAACCACATTAGGTGCACAACAAATATATGGCGTGCAACTTCAACACTGGCGCGCAAGTCCCTACTTGTGCGACCACACACCACTTGGGAAACTTCCACACCTTCGAGATGGGAGCTCTTATTTTTTTAAGTGTTGAACTCTGTGATAATTGAGGAGCGGTAGTCTTGTATTTATAGGCATTTGAACAACCTGCACGACGGAGCGCAAGTCCCCCTCCGGTGCGCAAGTCTCGGCATGAAGCTCAAATGCCCTGGCCTCTATCGTGCTACTCACTTGCGCGACCAAACCAATACTTGCGTGACCCACCTTACTTTGCTGTATTTTGAAGTTCTGATCCTGAAAAACAAAAGGCACGCAAGTTCCCAAGCCTCCAAAGCATCGGCGTGCAAGTATCTTCACGGCGCGCTAGTCACTTGTGTGACCAACTCAATACGTGTGTGACCCTTGTCCCTTTGCCATATTTTTATGATATGATCTCGAAAAACAGATGGCATGCAAGTTTCCAAGTCTTCAAGTATACAGCGCACAAGTCCCATTTCCAAAAACCACTTTTCTTCATTTGTCGATTTTCAGGCCCAAAAATTTGGTAAACACTGGAAAACGGCACCACCTTGTATCTATTCTTTTTATGCCACCTCCAGATCATCCATTCCTTTGTCGACGTTCTTGAATCAAACATGGATCGTTGATCACACCTCTTGAACTCAACATTCCTCCATGAAATCCCCTTTGTCAAAAAATGTGTATTTCATAGCTTTCTTTGTCAATAATCACAGCACAATTTTCTACTTTTTCAACAAACACAATCACCTCAAAAATGCTTCAATGATACCTTGAGGTATTTTTTCCCAAAAATCTCCCCCTTTTGGTTTGTTGAAAACTCTTCTATAAAAAGATACATCGTTAATTCTTCAGCCACCATTCGCCTATTGCGATTCTAAAAGCGATCAAGGATTTACTTAACACATACTCTAAGCCCACATGAGTAATGCTTGGCATGAGAAACAAGAGTAAATGAAAAGTTAATCAATGCATCACTTCATCTTTGAAACCCACTGTTGACACCTAACTGATACCAACTTTTTGATACCAAATCGATACCAATTGATGGAAATACTCTTACCACATTCCAACACCACTCTTCTGCTCTTATCATGATCCTCAGCTATCGTGATATCTATTCTTTGATCGATCACTTATAGCATTGTCAGATTGAAAATGCTCCCCATTTCTCAATGCTCCCCCTATCTCGCTGCTCCACCTGTCAGCTTCTCCCCATAGCATCCATGATTTATCAAATAGCCACATTGTCTCCCCCTTGAACAATCACTATTTTCTCCCCCTTTGTCAATGAACCCAAAGGGCACTCTTTCGTGGTCTGTAACAGAGTAGAGAAAGCATATTAGTACATTAGAGAAAAACACATCATACCCCGGGGAGAGGGGGTTTCTGCATCCATACTATTTCAAGTGTGGGGAATCGACTAAACTCCCAGAGATAGTCGATGTCTTTCAAAAGAATCCTTGGGTAAGGCCTTTTTCCTAATGTCTGTAACCTATAGCTCTGTAGGCACTTACTCCAACATCACAATTCCCTGATCCACCTTCTCCTTGATGAAATGATATTTGATCTCAATGTGCTTTGTCCTTGAGTGATGAACTGCATTTTTGCTAAGATTGATATCACTTGAGTTATCACACTGGATTCTGATCGGAGAATTCACTTCAACTCCCATATCTTCAAGCTGTTGTTTCATCCATAATAACTGTGAGCATTCTTGAGTGGCCGCAATATACTCAACTTCTATGATGCATAATGAAATGCAATCCTGCTTCTTTCTTAACCAAGAAATACATAGTCCACCAAGATAGAATGCACCTCCAGATGTTGATTTCCTGTCATCCGCTGAACCGGCCCAATTGGATTCGGTATATCCCAATAATTTTGTCTGAGATTTGTCATTATATGTCAAGCCGAAGTCCATCGTGCCCTTGATATACCGAAGTATTCTTTTCACTGAAAGTATGTGTCTTTCCTTGGGATTACTTTGATATCTTGGTTCTTGGTATGTGGCGAAAACAATGTCAGGACTTGTCGTAGTCAAGTACAACAAGCTTCCAATAATTTTCCTGTATTCTATGATATTAACTGCTTTTCCATCCTCATCTTTTGATAATATCATCCGAGTAGCAACCAGAGTCTTCATCTCCTTGGAATTCTCCATTCTAAACCTTCTTATAACCTCCTTGGCATATTTGGATTGAGAAATGAATTTTCCATTACTTCCTTGAGTCACATATAGACCAAGGAAAAATGTTAGCTCTCCAATCATTGACATCTCAAACTCATTTTTCATGAATTCAGAAAACTATCTGCACTGAGCTTCATCTGATCCGCCAAAAAACATGTCGTCGACATAAACCAACATTATCATCCTTTGATTATTTTCATTACTGAAATGGAGATTGTAATCAACTACAACACGTTGGAAACCAACCTTCTTCAAATATTGGTCAAGCCTTGAGTACCATGCTATTGGTGTTTGTTTCAACCCATACAATGCCTTCTTCAGCAGAAAAACTTTACTCTCATATTCATGAATGAGAAAACCATCTGGATGCTCAATATACACTTATTCTTCCAGAACCCCATTCAGGAATGCAGATTTTATGTCCATCTAGAAGACTTTGAACTTTCGTTGTACTGCAATGGCCAAAAATAATTTGATTGTCACCGGCCTTGCAACCGGTGAAAATGTCTCATCAACATCAATTTCCTCTATCTGGAAGTACCCTTTGCACACTAGACATGCTTTGTTTCGAACTACTGCACTGTATTCATTCATCTTGTTGTGATAGACCCATTTAGTTCCGATGACATTCTAATCTGCAAGTCTTGAAACAATATCCCACGTCTGATTCTTCTCAATATGATCAAGCTCTTCATTCATAGCTTGAACCCAGTGCTCATCTTCAGCTACATTGGAAAAACATTTCAGCTCCACCTGAGGTAAAAACGATGTTTTCTATAATTATTTCATTCTTCAAGTTTGAACTGAAGCTATCTGATCACCAATGATATTTTTCCTGTCAATCTCAGCTCGACTATTTGGCTTCTTAGCAGATTCAAATTCTGTTTCCTCTTGTTCATCATCAGTAACTTCTTCTGAGTCAGCCTCTGCCACTTCTACTCCCCCTGTGTTTCTTATCTCTTCATCACGTTCATCCAGGAACTAATCACTGGATCATTGAATATTCTATTCATTTTCAACAATAGTGACATCATTGCTCTAAACAATTTTTCCCAGCCTTTTGTTGAAGCATTTATATGATTTTCTCTTCCCTGAGTAGCCGAGGAATATTCCCTCATCTCCTCGTGACTCAAACTTCCTATGTTTTTCTTTTTTGAGAATGAAATACTTAATTCCAAAGATACGAAAGTATTTCAATGTTGCCTTCTTTCCGTACCACATTTCATATGGATTCTTCCCTTGCTTAGGACACAACAGAGACCTGTTCGAAACATATACCGATGTCATAACTGCTTACTTCCAAATTTTCTCTGGTAGGTCCTTTAAATAAGCATTGTTCTGGCCATGTTGTTGATGATCCTATTTCTCCTTTCAACCACTCCATTCTGTTGGGGTGTTCTCACTGATGAAACTTGATGCCTTATCCTGTGGTTCTCAAGATAGCTTTCAACTTGAATGTTTGTGAATTCTGTACCGTTATCAGTACGAAACTTCTGAATCTTCTGCCCAAGCATCCTTTCTGACTCCCGCCAATACTGCTTTATACAACCAAACACCTCTGTCTTATGGGTAATGACAAATACCCCAGCCATTCTGCTATAATCATCAATGAAAAGGACATAGTACCTTTTTCCATTTATGTATCGTAGTGAGATTGGTCCACAAACATCTGCATGTACCAGTTCGAGCATTCTGGTTGATTTTTTTTCTTTTGGCCTGTATGTCTTCCTGATGATCTTCCCATGTTGACATGCATCACATGTGTGAGTACGATCACGTGATAGTTTGGGAAGGTCTCTAACAGCATCACACTTTACCAGATCTTCCATGGATGGTTGGCATAGATGGCCAAGTCGCTTATGCCACAACTGGTTTTCCTCCTCTCTGGTTAAAAAACACATATCTTCTTCCCCACTTACAAGTTAAATATTTCCCTTTATCCTTTTTCCCTATTGAAAAATTGCTCAATCTTTTCCATTCACAACACACATTTTCTTGGTAAATAGGATAGACTGCCCAGAGTCACATAGTTGACTGACACAAAGTAAGTTATGACTGAGACCCTCTACTACCAAGACATCAGCACGTCTCATTTCTTTTCCCCCAAATTTGGCCTTTCCAAAACCAACAATATTCATCCCTTAATCGTTTCCAAACTTGAAAACTCCTTCTTTGTCATATCTTATGCCTGTAATGAGATCCTTATTCCCTGTCATATGGGATGTGAAACCAATATCAAGGATCCATACTCTTGAACGATCTGAAGCTTTAAGGGAAATTTCCACAACAACTATTTTCTCATCCTTTTTCTTTTTGATCCATGTCTTCGACTTCACACTCAGTGTGGTTTGAGGAACTTGATATTCCTTAGAGTGTGATGGACTAGCTTCATCTTGCAATGCTGCAAATATATTTTGCACTTTTAACTCACTTGTTGGTTTATTGATCTGCTGCTTGCAAACATTTTGCTTTTTCTTTGGCACTTTCATATGTATGGTTTAAGTGAAATATCTAGCCATGTGCCCAAATCCTCCACACCAGAAGAAGTTTCCTTCGAAATATGTTCTGGAAAACCATTCTCTATTTGACCGTCACCTTTTTTCTTATTCCTTTTGCTATCTCTTGGCTATATAACACACATATTGTGAATGTCCCATCATTCCACAACAATAACACCTGATAAAGGGTGAATTCCTCTGTGGTACTTCAACACAATTAGTTTCCCCATTATATATCTGAATATTCTGATTCTGCATTGTGCCCAAATCAACCTTCAATCTTGGGACTAGTTCTTGTGGTCTAACTTCAACTGTCACAGATTTTTGTTTCTGATTAAGCCCTGAAGTAGCCTCAATGTATGAGCTCAATTGCTGCTTCATTCCTGCTGAACTGCTAGGCTCCTCCTTCATCTTTTCAGTCTTCGTAATGACCTACTTTTCCAATAATGTGTTAGGAATCAAAGGTTTCTCCTGGTCTTTAACATTTCTCTGCAGACCGACAACTACTTCTTCAAGTTCATTGATATGCTTGACATGGTCTTTCACTTTTCCATTCAGGCCATCAATCTCCCTTTTCTGTTCTTCTATCTTGAGTTTATACTCACTAACAGATTCTGAGTTATATGGTGTTGATGACTTGATTTTCTCAATTTATTCCATCAACTCAGACTTATCTTATTCATGTTGCTGTATATAGAGTTTGGCATCATGAACAACTTTGTTAGCTTTCTTTTTTTGGCTCTCCAAACATATATCTCCTCAAGAGCTGCTTCTAATTCAGCTTCCATGTCAACTCTCTCTTCAATTTCTTCTTCTTCTTCATCAGCGTCGGTTTCTCCCTTTTCTTTTCCACTACCGACAACAGCCACCATTGCATTTTGTCCATGATCTTTACTATTTTCAAACTCCTAAACCTATTAATCCTCGGACTCATCTGAACTATCTATTTCTTGTGAAAGAATATTCTTCTTCTTGAAGAAATTTTTGTTGAACTTCTTCTTCCCTTTCACATAGGCTGAAGATTTATTCTTGGGATTTTCAACTTCATCTTCATCATTTTCTTCTTGAAACTTTTTAGGGCATCTTGCAGCAAGATGACAAACTTTTCCACATATAAAGCAAGCGAGTGGAAGTTTCCCTTTGAACATTCCTTTTCCTCTTTGAATATTTTATGAAAGGAATGACGTAACCACATCTGCCTCTTCTTCTTCTTGAGAATCTTTAATGGTGAGATTTTTCATGGCCTTAAATGCCATCTCTTTGGATTTTCCCTTTTCCATAGCCTCGTTGTCATCATTTCTCATTTCATATGCAACCAAGTTATTGTGCATGTTTTCCAGTGTCAGCTCTTTGGGATATTTATCTTCTAGTATAGAAACTTTCGGATTGAACCAAGGTGGAAGCTTCCTCAAGATGCACTTTATGATATTTATGTCTTCAATGACTTCACCAAGACCTCGCATATCTTCCACAACAATATTTACCCTATCAAATAATGCATCAATAGACTCATTCTGGTTCATCTTTAGATCTTTATACTTATTCCACAACACTTGTAGCTTTGCCTCTCTAACCATTGTATCTCCTTCATATATATTCAATAGCTTTTCCCACATGGAATGTGACGTTTTTCATGACATCACCTTTGTATATATAGGATTGCATAGGGCTCCCCCTAAGGCATTAATTGCTTTGGTATCTGCATCCAACTCATTAAGTTCAGCTTCTAATAATGTGCCACTATTAATATCAGTTGTTATGCCATGCATTGCTGTTGTGAATACAACCATTCCCAAAGATCGGAAGTAGTGTTTCATCTGATTCTTCTGTAAATGAAAGTTGTTCCTGTTGATGATCGGAATCCCTTTATGATTGGTGACCTCCATTGAGATAAGAACTAATATCAACATTTCCCTATGATACCAATTGTTAGGTCCACAAGGCTGAATACTCTGAGAGGGGGGGTGAATCAGGGTATGACAAATTAAAAATTATAGTCCGTTCTGATCTTGTTTCGATGTTAAGAAAAACACTCTTCTCTCTCTTTCCCACTACACAATACAAATATAAAGTAAAGCATGCACAGGACACATCAACTTTTACATGGTTCACCCTCACTGGGATACGTCCAAGGATCATACATGGACGATGAGCCGATGTACCAAATTCACTAAAGCACACAGATGTTTACAAGGTTCGGGCTAGATCACTTCTATGCCCAGGCTCACTACCTTTACAAGATTTAGGGTCAGCTCACTTCTTTCCCAAGGGCCACTCCCTGTCTCTCTCTCTCTAGCTCACTGCCGGTGGAGAGGATCACCTTCTTCCCCTTCCTTTTCTCACTACTCCGGAAAGGATCCACTCACAGTTTATTGAACTGAAGGTCTCTTCATTATCACAAATGAGTACATCCTCTCTTGTATGTAGATGCTCTATTGATGCTCAAACTTCACTCGTAGATGAATTTCTGTTTGCACCGAAGGTATCTGGAAATCCCCCAGCTTCCGCGCATCCCTGAATCACTGCCGGAAATCAACCTTACTTAGCGTCCTTCTCTAAGGCGGCGCGCAAGTCTCGGAACGCAAGTCTACACTGGCGTGCAAGTATTTTTTAACACTTTCGTGACTCAAGATTACGCTTCTCCAAACTTTCGTGATGCACTTACTTTACTGCGCAAACCACCTTAGGCGCAAAACAAATATATGGCGCGCAACTTCAACACTGGCACGCAAGTCCCTACTTGTGCGGCCATACACCACTTGCGCGACTTCCACACCTGCGCGATGGGAGCTCTGATTTTTCTAAGTATTGAACTCCGTGAGAAATCAGGAGGGGTGGTCCAGTATTTATAGTCATTTAAACTACCTGTGCAACGGCGCGCAAGTCCCCCTCCGGCGCGCAAGTCTCGGTGCGCAGCTCAACCGCCCTAGCCTCTGTCGCACTACTCACTTGCACGACCAAACCAATACTTGCGTGAACCACCTTCCTTTGCCATATTTTGAAGTTATGATCCTGAAAAACAATAGATGCGCAAGTTCCCAAGCCTCCTAAGCACGGGCGCGCAAGTCTCTTCACGGCGCGCAAGTCACTTGCACGACCAACTCAATACATGTGTGACCCTTGTCCCTTTTCCATATTTTGATGATATAATCTTGAAAAACCTATGGCACGAATGTTTCCAAGACTTCAAGTACACGACACGCAAGTCCCTTTTCCAAAACCACTTCTCTTCATTTGTCGATTTTTAGGCCCAAAAATTTGGCAAACACTAGAAAATGGCGCCAACTTGTATCTGTTCTTTTTATGCCACCTCCAGATCATCCATTCCTTTGTCGATGTTCATTAATCAAACATGGATCGTTGATCACATCTCTCGAACTCGGAATTCCACCATGAAATCCCCTTTGTCAACAAATTTGTATGTCATGGTTTTCTTTGTCAACAATCACAGCACAGTTGTCTACATTGTCAACAAACACAATCACCTCAAAAAAGATTCAATGATACCTTGAGGGATTTTTTCCCAACACAAAACATGATTATAAATTAATTCAACTAAACTAGGAGATATAAACATAAATGTATAATTTCCATTCAATTAATTTAAATTCACATTTCTAATTAATTTAAATGAGAAAAACGGAAGAATCAATTAGTAGGGATAAGCATATGGATTAAGATTTTTTAAATCCTAATTTCGATGAGAATATTGACATTGGTAAATGAAAATTTTCAAATATTGACATTTCTTTTAATTTGTAATATTTTAGTTAATTTATCTAATTATTTGAATGAATCATCATGATGGATTTTTCTAACCCTTCACCTCATTCTTGAGACATCCACTATGCCTAGAATATCTCATTCTATTATGTCGTATTTTATTGGGATACTCTTACATAATGTCTACGTGAAATTATATTGAATATTATCATAGTTACTCCTGAATAGAATGAATTTTTATATGATTGTGGAGTCTTTCATTCATGTTATCCTTAGACTCACCATACATTAATAATTTTTATGCCAGTAAAATCCATGGACTAATTTGTTAGGAAATGATCCAACCAACAAGCCAACATTATCAATTCCTATAATCCTCTAAATATATTTCAAGATATTAAAAATAATAATTTTGGGGGGATGAATTTTTATGGTGGATAAGAAAATTTTCATTGAGCACCTATTTCCATGGTTTTTCATTATTTTGGGAGACACCATGATATCTTTCATTATGAATTATAATTATTTACATATATTAATAAATATATATATTGAAAAATAAATAAATTTATATATATATGTAAACATAAAAATGGGTTGTGACTTAGGGGGATCAAAAATCACCATTACAATATTGATGATCTCTTGATCATATTTGGTTTGGTGGTACATGTGAGATTTTTCATAAATACAATTTTTTTTAAAATGAAATAATAAAGAGTTATAGAAGTTCATTTATTCATTTTGAATACTTTTATCATGATCCCACATTGAGATTTAAGTGGGGTCATAGGGGGAGGACATCTATAAAGTTATATTTTTATTGATATTACCTTTTGATATCATGAAGCATGCTTTAGAGTCAAACCTAAATTTTGAGCTTTACATTTTAAAACATTTACCTACCATCCTTGATCCACATTGTTATTTGATTATATATGATAAATAACTCATAATTAATATATAATTTTTTCTTTACATGGTGGAGATATTAGATGCCTTGCAATCTGCTAGTTAGTGACCTGATCTTGAAGTATATGTTTCTCTTTAGTTACATTTGTACCTTGATGATGAGAAGAAAAATAAAATTGATGTAAATTGAATATGGTATTCTTATTTATAGTTAATAAAAGATTAAATATAAAAAAAATTAAAAGGCTTATTAATTTGAAAAGTCTAAATTAAAATGCTTGTTTGATTTTTTTCATTGAAAATTTAGGCATTTATGAATTTTCATATACAACAAAAAAAATTACCATTTCATCAATTTAAATTAATGAAATATAATTTAAATCATGGTATAGTGGGAGTCTTTTGTAGTATATTAATTATACATCCTTATAAGATATTATGAATTCATGTATGATCGTATTTTATTAGTGTATTTTGTGAAAACTTTTTAGGCAATTTTATTAAATTGATTTCTATACATAAAGGATTTATTGTGGTATTTATTATATTGTTTAACATGTTTTTTGATTTTTGGAAGGATAATATTGATTTTTGTAAAGTTAAAAAGAGTATTATATAGGTGCTAGGATACACTTTGCACCACAACATGTAGAGGATTGGTGTGAATTCATAATTTTAAATCAACCATATTCTAGAGAATCTAGTGAATGAAATTTTCACGTCATGTACCTCATACATGATGTGATTTTTTTTGGAGAATGTCTCCCAAGATATCTATGACATAGATATTCACAGCTTGAAACATTACAAATCATGAGATACCATTCACATTTGGAATGAATTTGGACATAAGATGGTTCATATAAGCATCCGCAAACACTTATTTAACATCATGTTAAAATTAGACTACATGAACCCATCAATAAATTGAAAATATGTATGGGTATATAAAGCTTTTGACCCTTGGAAGGTTATTTATTGATACCTTTGGGAACACAATAGGCACATATTAGAGCTCCGAACAAGATGGATAGATTATCAATGTCCAAATATGTGCATGTCACAATAGATCATTGATTTTTTACTATTTATCACTAGTTATATTCTCTCTATATCCATGCTACTCTTTCCCATCATGTTTTACATGATCGAGTAGTCCTTTCTCTATTCAGTGATGTGATTATCGGGGAATGTATTTATTAGGTATTCTTTATATATTCTTTTCAAGTTTTGGATCATGATAATTTTGATTCAAATTTTGAATTATTATTTTTTTAATTACATGGCCATTTTCTATGTTTTGAGGAGTATTATTTTATTTCATCAATTAATTTCCATAGTTTGTGTATGATTACAATTCATACTATATAAATTATTCTCAAACAGGGTTTTAGACTACCTAATATTTTAATTGATTATTATAGAAGACCATTCCGAAGGTGTAATAATATTATTATTTTAGGGTGCCTAGAACAAGGATCCCTACTAGAATAATTACAATAAAAACAAGATTAATCCCAAACTAATTGAACTTATGGCACTATAACTTCAAAACCACTAAACATGAAATTCCTCTCTTATTGATTTGAAAATATTTTCTTCGTTGCACTTTCTATTTTTTCATTGTTCAAATAATCAATTATGCCTTTGAATTAATATAAAAAAATTTAATGGCACAAATTAAATAATTAAAATTTATAATGAAATACAGGAAAAAATAATAGATATATTCTGGTGTCCAAGGACGGCTTCACTAAGATTAATTTTACATTATTTATAGTGTAATCACATCCAATAGTTCCTAAATCCAAAAAATATTTAAAATAAAAGAAGATTTTATTATAAAAGTTATCGTATCCTTTAAATAATCTCAATTAAATGAAATAAAATAATTGTTATACATTATGTAATGATGGAAAATGTATCTAAATAATCAAATCTAATTAATTTGAATTAATTATCTTTTACCATGTTGGTTTTCATTAACCATTGGACACACATGTTCAGTAATCTAATTGAGAATGTAAAAAATTATTAAACCAAAATGTGATAATAACGAATAAAATTATTCTATAGGTGAATAGAAATCATGTCATATGTGTATACACCCCCTTTAAATGAAATGGATCTCTCATATGCATCTAGTCAACCATCATCTTGTGATAAAAATGATGAATGAATCCAAAACCAAAAGAGAGATAATAGAAGAGAATGAGCGGTAAAAAGATTAAATAAAAGAAAATATAGTTAAACAAATGAAAATAAAATGTCACTTAAAATAATAATAAAGTAAATCATAAATAAATAATATCTATGTGGAATGATCTTCGGGTCAGAACCCTAGTCGGAGCATCTCTAGGGAGAAATATCCAACACATCAAATCAATCATCTATATCATTATTAGAACCCAAAATTTTAAGTTTTTAGGCCATCTATTGTTTCCCCTATGTCAAATATTAAGAATAATTGTCGTTCTAGGTAGTAAAATGAAGACCACATCAAAAGATATTTCAAAATACTCAGATCCAGGTCCCCCTAGGATATTTCATGGGGTGAAACATGTTCCCATTATGAAAATTATAGGACTCCTCTCATTTTATCATTTTACACTTAATTTAATGTACTTGGTTCATTCCATGTATATTATACACCTCATTAACTTTATTCATGATTTGAATCATGTAATTTTAGTGTTAAACCCCTCTTTCAACCAGGAACTTCAAGTATGAATCCCTAAAGTGTGCCATATGTAAACTACATAATTGGAATCAGTAAACTCGTATGGGTTTTAGTGGCATGAATATGTCTTAAATGATTCATATTCTTCGGTATATGATGAATTCCAACCTCAATAGTGGGGCGATTCTTGGTAGTAGCTCTGTGGGGGATCTCCCTACTAATTAAACTACCAAGGAAGATCCTAGGTTGAGAAGCACTCTAAAGAATAACTATCCTGATTGCTTACATAGTATGTTGATGTTATGAATAAAATTATAAATTATAATGAAGAAGAGATTAGTGAATAAGAAGAATAGTGATGTTAACTTTATCATATCATGTTTATTTTAAATTCTATTTTTAGTAACATAGCAGTAGTTTATAATTCAAATATAAATTGATTTGAAAAATTATGAGATTATTTAGAGGATGTCAATGTTGTTGAAACATATTAATATCCATAGAAATATATTTTACAATTCCAATCATTCTATCAATATGATGAAAATAACAAAGAAGATATACTTACCCTCATTATGAAAATATACATTTCTGTTTTGTATAAGCGGAAGGATGATCGTGATGCCCAACATAATGAACATGGATAATTTACTACCCACCATTATATAATTATTAAAAATGTAAATAAACTTGTAAATCATCTACCTATAAATTCTAATACAAGAAATTATTGTCTTGAAGACAATGAGGTTGAAGTGTTAGTTTCGAAAGGTTATAGTTTTTAGATAACAAAAAAAAGAAAAAAATAGCGGATGAGGATGTCAAGGAATAATTTTTGGTAAATTTTGAGACCATTAAAATTAACAAACCTATATATTTTAATGAAAAATTACAACCCTGGATTTCATTCTATTTTGATAACTAAAATAAGAAGAACTAATATAGTTTGATGTGGAATAAACTGTAGAATCAAAATTAAAAAATGAAGTAATAGGATGTAGGTTAGATATTCTATGACCACACCAGATTTTTAGAGACTGAAGAAGAACATGACTCCCTCTTATAACATCAAAAGGAAGATGAGAAAAATTATGCTCTATTTTTAAAATTTAATCCAAAATCTGAACCTAATGATGAAAATTAATATGTTATAGTGTAGTAAATTAACTATAAAATGTGGCCAGTTATAGATTTCCTATTATTTTCATGACATCAAACCTTAAATTTCTTCTCACCATTATTCATGAAAAAACTAATATAGGAGGAAGTTAAAGAGTACCCCAAATGCATAGAAAATCAAGATGTAGGAAAATCTAAGACGATTAGATCTATATCATGTTCCAATTACTTAAAACTGGAAATGTTCAGGTTGAACAACCCAAAAAAATTCTTCTATTATGAGGAAATAAATATTCTTAAACTAATTTATTCGAAATATATCTAAATTATTATTATTTTAGTTGAAATATATATCCTCATTTTAAATCTATTTATCTATTTTAGCCAAATATTTTAAAAATTAAAAGGGCACATAGGTTCAAAATTTATTTTTATTATTCAGGCTAGTGAAAGTGTGAATAATGAAGCATTTAAAGTAAATCATACATGAAAAATCCATGTCCTGATTTAAATTCATGTTAGGATATTTTAGTTCACATCATTATCATGGTCTTAAAAAAATAATAGTATCTCATTCAAAAGTATTAATGGAAGGGGATTAATATTTTAAATGTTTTTATTTCTGTATCCCTAGTTTTCATCGACTATATTATTAAAAAAATCATGAAATGAAATAATATGAATTATCATGTGAAGTATTTTGAATTACTTTTCCCCATAAATTCTTGAATCGTTTTATTTGAAATTTATAATATAGGAAACCTCAGTAGTTTAAAGGCATATTTTTATAGGTTATAAAAATTTAAATATCTTTCCCTAAAATGAAAAAGATATAAATGGTTTTTTAATAGTCACTTTCTTACATTAATTATAAATTTCATGAAAATTATTTCTTGTATGATTTCTTTTCTCAATATTAATTCCTGGAAACATTCAATGAGTAAATTTATTATTAATGTTCATTCCATGACATTATTCACATATAGTCTCTTCCCATTCCCAAGGTTATTCTATACCATGAATTTCCTATTATTATCTTATAATATATATTGAATGATCCTTGCATAATATAAACCTACACATTGATGAGACCATTTATCCTTGAGATACACTTACACATTGATATTTCTTTATCCCATATAATTAATGTATAACCTTGTTATAATTCAGCAATTTTATAATTAATTATATTTCTTTTATACCCATGTCTTTGTATTTTTAATGATATTTAATAAAATGTGTGTTCTAGAGGCATATTTCATGGGGGACATGGGATGTGGTATCTTAAGAGGAGACCACAGGGTGTTTCCATGTTTTTTGGTCAAGGATCATATTTATATTCATTTTATTTTATTTTTTATCCCACATGTTATTAAAAAATTATAAAATAAATAAAAATGTGATGTTTCTAGGGTATGTCAATAATTAGAATTACCATACTAATGATTTAATAATAATATGGGTTTAGGTGGTGGATGTGACACATATTCATGAAGAAACATTCTAAAAAATGATAAAATCATTGGTTGTGTGTAATAAGGTCCAAAAAACACCATTAAGAGACTAATTATACACTTCTTAAATCATATGGGTTTCAGTGGTGGATGTGAGATAAGTCTTAAACATGAATTGTAAAAACATTATAAACAAAAGAAAACAAGAGAGGGTCATTATTCATTCCGGTTACATAGTTTATGATTCATTACTTTTCAATTTGGTGGTGTGGTTGTGAAATTTTATTTTACTGATGAGTGATTAATTACACTTTTCTTTTAGATATAGTTTACTGTACATAAAATTTGATCATTCTCTATATGGTTTTCATGATTATTAACATCAGTTCATACCTACCCTCAACCTCAGATATATTTGATCCAAATTTCAATGCCCATGACTAATTGAAATATATTTTTAACTGGGTATAGAAATTAGATTTAATGCAGATGTATGGTTCTAAGCATGTATTTTAGGTATGATCATAACTTAATTAAATTGTTTCCATGAGTTATGAGAGGAAAAAATCATAGTGAGTTAAATCATAAAGAGCATGGGTATTTATAAAAGGTTAAAATCTGTGAGTAAAAATATGAAACTGTAACGACCCAAAGTTTCATTAATGGAAATCCCTCTTGATCTAATTAAATGTCTCTTTATGTTTATATAAAATGTCAAATTATTTGGTTTTATGATAAAAATTTTGACCGTTGCTAAAATAGTCATTGAACAGTGATCACATGATTAGTATAAATATAGGACTTTGACAAATCCAAATTTACTCAGACAAAAGAAGCGATGGAATCATCCAGTAGAATTGCTCTATACGAAGCCCATTTGTCGGAGCTCGAAAAAGAGGTGGCATCATTAGGCTTCGCTCTTGACCAATCCCAAGCTAATATTCACCATGTTAATCTCAAACGGGACCGTCTATGGGAAAAATGGAAGTTGATAGAGATTACAACTCGAGCAATGTTAGCTGAGCCACCCCAAGAGTCTGTCACCATCGCACACCTTACCCTTAGGACTTATGCGACAGTTTTAAGGGGTTATGTAACGAATCACTAGTACTATGTTCATGTATATTATTTTTGTATATAATAATGAATATACCTCCTTGTCATTTTTGAGACATTGTAAATTGTTTTTAAAGTACAAATAGTGTTTTTAATTATTATTTAATTAAGAACTCTATTTTATTAAATTAATGGATTTTTGAATTAAATATTATTTTAATAAAATATTATTTTTATTATCAAATTAATTTCTATTAAATATAAATTATTTTATAATTTTAGGAATGCAATTATAATTTTTATTATGGTTTGAAAGCCATTTCTGTCAAAACCCGTGAATTTTTTATAAATGTCGGTTTTTATTTTAAAAGTGAAAATTAAAATATTTAGAAAATTATTTACATAAAATAAATGTTAT
This sequence comes from Viscum album, assembly GCA_963277665.1. Lineage (NCBI taxonomy): Eukaryota > Viridiplantae > Streptophyta > Magnoliopsida > Santalales > Viscaceae > Viscum > Viscum album. Next base: position 883,270,862 of record OY728155.1, read on the forward strand.
TTCTGTAATCAGGATGTCGAAATTATCCAACGGTGAATTTTTCCTAATTTTTTGAGACAGTCAAACTTTTTGGGTAAAAATTAAATACCATTAAAATATATAACGTGTTTTATGACATCATAATGACCCAATAGTGATTTAATTAAATACTATAAGATTTATGTTCGGCCAATATATGTTTTAACATTATAATAATGTGATTTGGGGTTTTTTTGACTTACTTTTCAAATCATTAATCGACCCCTCAAGACTTATTAAATACCTTTTCTTTTTAAATTAATTTTCATGGGAGTGTGACTCACCTCCACATAAGAAAGCTTATTATTTTAAGAATTTCGAACTTTTTCCTTATAAAATATTGTTTTCCTATTCCCTTTACCAAAAACCATGGGCAAAAACCATGGGATGGTTTGTGGTTTGGATTAATTTAATATAAGGGGTCCCAAACCTAAATAATAAAGAATTCCTTCAGCTTTCCTAGATAAACCCACCCAAGCTCCCACTTCCTCCTCATTCAAAGCCTTTTGAGTTCGTCCAAACTCTACCAAACTCTCTCTAGAATCCTCCCAAGGTGCTCCAAGCTCCCAATAAGCCTCTCACAAGCCTCTCTCTAGCCTTTGGAAGCACACATCCAAGTAAGGGTTTTTCTTCCTTTCTAAATTTTTTCCAATTTTCTTTAAGTTGTTTTGCCCTTTTAATTTCAATTATGAATGTTGAAGTATGGTTTCAAACCTCCCTCATACTTCCATATTTATTTTTTAATGATGGGAGACCCCTTTCTCTCTCATTAAATTCCTCTAATGTACACTTGTTACTATGCTGAAATTCTGAAAGGAACTTCTCTCTCCTCTTTTACATTCAAGCAATACTTTTGTATCATGAATCTAAATTCCATTACAATTGTTGGGACATGTATTTATATGACATCCTTACTGTACATTACATGTAAATATTATTAGGAACCCCTTTCTCTCTCATCAACCATTTTTATGAATTCTTATGTCACGTCGTTACGCTGCCGAAATCGCACCGATTTTCTAAGCCAATGCCATTGTGTAGTGAATACCATGCCCATTTCTCCATCAAGGGTATTAACCTTTATGCACATTTACTTATTGATTATAATGTTTCATTTATGAATTCCACATTCCTTTATCTTGTAATAAATGATAATATTTTATGAATCCATGTTTTATGATCCATGTGGCACACTTATGCATGAAATGAAATGTTTAAGAAGGGTGCGCCCTTATAGCGCTCCAATGCATTGGGTAAAGTATAGTATCATGATATGCCATGTGAAATGAGTGATGGCTCATGATAATTCAATTGCAATGAGGGTTTACTCTTGCTTCATGTGCAATGATGATTTACTCATTCTCTTTGTGCAATGAGCCTTGGCTCATGCTAATTCCATGTTAAGTGTTGTTGCCACATTTCCATGTTATGATTATCATGATTTATCATGCCTTTATGTTCATGTTTCTTTTATGCTCTATTGATATTCCTATTGTCTAACATGTATTGTAATCCTCATGTTACTCCATGTTTACTCCCTTACTTGGCTTTATAGCTCACCCTTTTCTTATGCATGTCCTCAGGTTATCCCATGCAATGCTAAGTATGAGGGAATGTAGTGGTCATGTAAAGGAAGTTTTCAATAAAGATGTTGTATTTCATGTTTTAAGTTTTTATGTAATGATACTAATCCCCAAAGACACTAAACCTCTCGATATTCTTTGTTGTATCAAGTGAAGTTTTATGTAATAAATCATGTTTAGGTTTGTAATAAAAGCAGGGTTATCATAGTTGGTATCAAAGGATAGGTTTAGTTATTTTTGGGATTAGGAAACCCCAGTAAAGCCATATATACAAGAATAAGTATAATAAAAACATCCCTAAGTTTTGGTAAGTACTGATTAAGTGGTTTATCAAACAAATACATCCCTTTCTGGATACGAGCAGGTAGAGGTGGCTCTGGCACAGATGTATCCTAGGGGTAAAACCTGAAAACACCGCTTTGAGCTAGAATCGAATGGGAACTAGTGCACAACAACGGGCCTTGCTGCACTCTTGGTTATGACACTCTCAGGGAATATGTTTTGATAAATTCACAATCTTAGTATGAACCCTTATTAAGGGAATTAAAAAAATTCCACTAAGAATATATGTTAGAAAGTAGATCATGAAAAGCCTAGATTGAAGCCTATAGACTCATGAGTTAAGGAAATAAAAAGTTTATTTATAAGTCATCGACTTTTGTCTTTGGATTACCCTTTATGTGTTACCCCCTAACTTTCCTTTTATTCCAGCCAATGGATGGTAATAGGAGGACTCGGGCTAACAACTGTTGTGAAGATCAGTGTGATGATTGTACTAATGAGATGCCCAATCCAGTGGGAGTAGGAATCACAAACTTTGTCATGCTTATCTCTCAGGTAACTAAAGTTTTGAATAGAAACACGGGTCAAGAGGAACGTTCAACCCCCCTAAGAAAGAACAAGTCGCTATTGAGAGATTCATGAGACAAAGTCCTCCTACTTTTAGTGGATCATTCAATCCCACGATCGCTGAACAATGGATCAACTCCATTGAAAAGATACTCTCCATCCTCCAATGTTCTGAACAAGAAAAGGTTCTCCTGGAGGATTATCATATGGAGGGTGAAGCTGATCAATGGTGGACGTTGATCAAAAATATGAAGCCTGAGGAAGAGATCGAGGTGTTGGAATGGAAGGATTTATGGAAGATGTTTTTCGATAAATATTTTCCTCGCACCCTCTGGCTTAAGATGGAAAGGGACTTCCTTTCCCTCAAGAAAAAAGATGAAGAATCTATTGGAGCGTACGAAGAAAACTTCACAAGGCTTGCACGATACGCTTCCGGATATTTCGTTACCTCTGAATACAAGGTTGACCGCTTCTTTGGTGGGCTGAAGCCTAGCTTGCGGAAAGCATTAGCGATCCGTGACTTTGATAGCTATGAGGAAATTTCCCGATGTGCCCTCAAGGTAGAAATAGAGATCGGGTAATCACAGGGGTATCATGGGGACAAGAAGCATAAGGTGGACTTCAATGTTGGGGGTTCGATGGATAAACCCAAAGGTTCTAAGAAGATCTAAAACCCCACTTGCCAAAAGTGTGCAAAGAAGCACCCTGGAAATTGCCTTAAGGGGATGAGAAAATGCTTCAGGTGTGGAAGAGAAGGGAACCTAGCTGTTAACTGTCGGCAAGAAAGACCCACGGCTGTGACAGAGGAGAGGAATGCTCCGTTCGAACATCAACGCATTTTTCAATGCTACAAATGCAAAGAAACGGGTCATTTTTCAAATTAGTGCCCTAATCCAAGGGTTTTTGGAGACAACCAACAACCTCCAAGGAAGCAAGGAAGAGCTTTTGCCATCACTTATGCTGAAGTGAACCCCGACAACGAAGTGTTGATAGGTACACTAGTTATTCATTCAAGAATAGCGAACGTACTTTTTGATTCAGGTTCTACGCATTCTTTTGTATCTAGAAAGTTTAGTAGAACAATCCCAGCACCAACAAAAATCATGGAAGTGAAGATGTCGGTGAGTAAGGAAAATGGGGCAATCATTGCATCCCATGAAAATAAGTCCTCCCATGTTATAATCTGTGGATTGAATTTCCCAAAGAACCTCATCATACTCCCTCTAGTGGAATTTGATGTAATTCTTGGCATGGATTGGATTTCCTTATATAGAGCCAACATAAATTGTCGGGAGAGGGAAATCACACTCCATATGGAGAATCGACCCCCGGTTCATTACAAGTGTCAGGAGGAAGATGAATCTCCTTTAGCTCCATTATCTCAAGAATTGATATTACTGCCTTATGAGCACGCGTATCTGGCTCAGATTATTGAGTCCAAGGAAGAAACCATCCTTGAAGAAATTCCTATTGTGAGGGAATTCGCTGAAGTGTTTCCCAAGGAACTGTCTGGTCTTCCTCCAAGAACAGATGTGGATTTCTCAATTGAACTTATACCAGGGGCGCTACCAATATCCAAGACTCTATATAGAATGGTTGTTGTTGAGCTTGAAGAGCTGATGAAACAGCTACAGGAGAATCTGGATAAAGGATTTATGCACCCAAGTGCTTCACCATGGGGTGCACCATTCCTCTTCGTTAAGAAGAAGGATGGGTCAATGCGGCTTTGCATCAATTATCGTGAACTTAAAAAATCACAATAAAGAACATGTATCCTCTGACACAGATCGATTACTTGTTTGATCAGCTGCGTGGAGCACAATACTTTTCCAAGGTGGACTTGCGGTCGGGATATTATCAAGTTTGGGTGAAGAAGGAAGATATCCCCAAGACTGCTTTTCGCACAAGATACGGGCACTATGAATTCATAGTAATGCCTTTTGGACTCACCACTTGTCCAGCAATCTCCATGGACTTAATGAATATAGTTTTTAGAGATTACCTCGAAAAATTTGTGGTAGTCTTTATAGATGATATTATAATATACTCCAAAACCAAAGAGGATCATGAGGAGCATTTAAAAACTATACTAGAGACTTTGCGCAAGGATAAGATCTATGCAAAGTACAACAATTGTGAGTTCTGGTTGAAGGAGGTCTCATTCTTGGGCCATATCATCATAAGAATTGGGATATCTATGGACCCCTCCAAAACAGATTCAATTGAGGGATGGTCGAGGCCAACATCACTAACGGATATCCATAGCTTCTTGGGGTTAGCTGGATATTATCGATGATTTGTGAGAAATTTCTCATGATTTTCCAACCCTCTTACCAAGCTAACTCTAAAGGGATTAAAGTTTTCTTGGAGTGATGAATGTGAAGAAATCTTCAAGGAGTTGAAAATGAGTCTTATCACTGTGCTCGTGCTCACTTTACCCATAAGTGGGGAAATTTTTTTTGTTTTTAGTGATGATTCAAATAAGGGCTTAGGTTGTGTGCTGATGAAGAATGATAAAGTTATATCTTATGCCTCAAGGCAGTTGAAAATCCATGAGAGAAACTATCCAACGCATGATCTGGAGTTGGCAGCGGTGATCGTTGCCTTGAAAATCTGGCGGCATTATCTCTATGGGGAGAAATGTGAGATATATACTGACCACAAGAGTCTTAAATATATATTCACACAGAAATAGCTTAATATGCGCCAGAGAAGATGGATAGAGCTCATTAAGGATTATGATTGTTCTATACATTACCACCCTGGGAAAGAGAACAAGGTGGAAGATGCGCTAAGTAGAAAGGGCCCATCAATTCTATCAATGATGAGAATTGAGAAGCATCCAATCTTCTTAGACTTGATGAAGATGGAAATGGGAATCATAGATAAGGGAACATCATCAATCCTTTCACAAATGATTGCTCAACCGTCTCTTTTGGAAAGGTTAAAGGATGCTCAAAAGGATGTTGTGGGAATTCAGAAAAAAGTGGAAGCTATCAAAAAAGGGAAATCCTCAGAGTTTAATGTTAATGAAGAAGGAATTGTGCAGCTTGGGAAAAGACTATGTGTTCCATCAAGTCTAGAGCTGAAGAAGGAACTTTTGGATGATGCACATATTTCAAATTTCTCTATTCACCCAGGAAGCACAAAGATGTATCGAGATCTCCGAGAAAACTTTTGGTGGGATAATATGAAGAAGGAGATCATTGAATATACATCAAAGTGTCTGGTGTGTCAGCAACTGAAGGAAGAGAGGCAGAAGTCTAAGGGGATGATGCAACCATTTCCCATAACATAATAGAAATGGGATAACATCACCATGGACTTTTTCACCAGACTTACAAGGACATCCAAAGGCAGCAATGCAATCTGGGTTATTATGGATCGTCTTACAAAGATATCACACTTCATTGCTATTCAGGAGGATTTCTCTATGGATCAACTGGCACAGATATATATCAAGGAAGTGGTAAGGTTGCATGGAGTACCAATATATATTGTGTTTGACCAAGATCCAAGATTCACCTCTAAGTTTTGGAAGAGTCTTCAACATGCTCTGAATACTGAACTGAACTTCAGTACGACCTATCATCCTCAAACTGATGGTCAATCCGAGCGGACTATCCAAACACTTGAGGATATGTTGAGAGCGTTCTCAATGGACTTTAAAGGAGGATGGGATCAACATATTCCTCTGGTTGAGTTCTCTTATAATAACAGTTTCCACTCGAGCATCCAAATGGAACCATATGAAACCTTGTATGGGAAAAGGTGCAGAACACCGGCATGTTGGGATGCTGTTGGTGAATGTAAGCTGCTTGTACCAGAAATGGTCGAAGAAATGGTGGAGAAGGTGAAAACCATTCAGCAGCATATCAAGACATCCCAGAGTCGACAGAAGAGTTATGCAGATAATCATCGATGAGACCATGAGTTTAAAGTTGGAGACATGTTTTTTCTACGCATATCTCTGTGGAATAAGGTCATGAGGTTTGGAAAGAAAGGGAAGTTAATTCCAAGGTACATCGTCCCCTTCGAGATTCTTGATCATGTCGGGGTTGTGGCCTATCAACTAGCACTTCCAACTACTACGGACAAATTACATGATGTCTTTCATGTATCCCTATTGAGGAAGTACATACCGGACCCTTAACATGTACTCTCTTCTAAGGTGGTATAATTGGAGGATGATCTCTCTTATGAGGAGAAACCAGTGAAGATCTTAGATCGTAGAGAAAAAGTTCTACGAAATAAGACAATGCCCCTCGTCAAGGTGTTGTGGAGAAACCACAAGTTTGAAGAAGCGACTTGGGAATTGGAGGAAATGATGAAGCTGAGTTACCCACATCTATATTAGTGTGGGAAAAGGAAAATTCTGAGTGCGAAATTTCTTTAGGGGAGAATATTGTAACGACCCAAAGTTTCATTAATGGAAATCCCTATTGATCTAATTAAATGTCTCTTTATGTTTATATAAAATGTCAACTTATTTGGTTTTATGATAGGAATTTTGACCGTTGCTAAAATACTCGTTAAACAGTGATCACATGATTAGTATAAATATAGGACTTTGACAAATCCAAATTTACTCAGACAAAAGAAGCGATGGCATCATCCAGTAGAATTTCTCCATACAAAGCCCATTTTTCAGAGCTCAGAAAATAGGTGGCATCCTTGGGATTCACTCTTGACCAAGCCAAAGTTTAGCTTCACCATGTTAAGCTCGAACGGGACCGCCTATGGGAAAAATGGAAGTTGATAGAGATTACCACTCGAGCAATGTTAGCTGAGCCACCCCAAGAGTCTGTCACCATCACACACCTTACCCTTAGGTCCTATGAGATTGTTTTAAGGGGTTATGTAACAATTCCCTATTACTATGTTCATGTATATTATTTTTTTTATATAATAATGAATATACCTTCTTGTCATTTTTGAGACATTGTAAATAGTTTTTAAAGTAAAAATAGTGTTTTTAATTATTATTTAATTAAGAAATCTATTTTATTAAATTAATGGATTTTTTAATTAAATATTACTTTAATAAAATATAATTTTTATTATCAAATTAATTTTTATTAAATATTAATTATTTTATAATTTTATGAATGCAATTATAATTTTTATTAAAGTTTGAAAGCCATTTCTGTCAAAACCCATGAATTTTTTATAAATGTCAGTTTTTATTTTAAAAGTGATAATTAACATATTTATAAAATTATTTAGATAAAATAAATGTTATTTCTAGAATCTGTATGTCGAAATTATCCAACGGTGAATTTTTCTTAATTTTCTGAGACTATCAACTATTTGGGTAAAAATTAAATACCATTTAAATATATAATGTGTTTTATGACATCATAATGACCCAATAGTGACGTAATAAAATAATATAAGCATTATTTTGGGCCAATATATGTTTTAACATTAAAATAATGTGATTTTGGGTTTTTTTTTACTTACTTTTAAAAGCATTAATGGACCCCTCAAGACTTATTAAACACTTTGTCTTTTTAAATTAATTTTCATGGGAGTGTGACTCACCTCCACATAAGCAACCTCATTATTTTAAGACGTTCAAACTTTGGCCTTATAAAATATTGTTTTCCTCTTCCCTTTACCAAAAACTATGGGCAAAAACCATGGGTTGGTTTTTGGTTTGGATTAATTTAATATAAGGGGTCCCAAACCTAAATAATAAATAATTTTTTCACCTTTCCAATATAAACCCACCCAAGCTCCCACTTCCTCCTCACTCAAAGCCTTTGGAGTTCGTCCAACCTCTGCCCAACTCTCTCTAGAATCCTCCCAAGGCACCCCAAGCTCCCAATAATTCTATCACAAGCCTCTCTCTAGCCTTTGGAAGCACACATCCAAGTAAGGGTTTTTCTTCCTTTCTCAATTTTGTCCAAATTTCTTTAAGTTGTTTTTCCCTTTTAATTTCAATTATGAATGTTGGGGTATGGTTTCACACCTCCCTTGTACTTCACTCTTTATTTTTGAATGATTTGAGATAACTTTTTCTCTCATTAAATGCCTCCCATGTACACCTATTACTATGCTGAAATTCTGAAAGGAACTTCTCTCTCCTCTTTTACATTCAAGCAATACTTTGGTATCATGAATCTAAATTCCATTACATTTGTTGGGACATGTATCTATATGACCTCCTTACTTTCCATTACATGTAAATATGATGAGTAACCTCTTTATCTCTCATCCACCATTTTTATGAATTCTTATGTCATGTTGTTATGCTGCCAAAATCACACCGATTTTCTAAGCTAATGCCATTTTGAAGTGAATACCATGCCCATTTCTCCATCAAGGGTATTCACCTTTATGCACATTTACTTATTGATTATAATGTTTCATGTATTAATTCCACATTCCTTTATCGTGGAAAAATTATTATATTTTATGAATCCATGTTTTATGATCCATGTGGCACACATATGCATGAAATGAAATGTTTAAGAAGGGTGCTCCCTTATAGCGCTCCAATGCATTGGGTAAAGTATAGTATCATGATACTTCATGTGCAATCAGTGTTGACTCATGATAATTCAAGTGAAACTAGGGTTTACTCATGCTTCATGTGCAATGTGGATTTACTCATGCTTTATGTGCAATGAGCCTTGGCTCATGCTAATTCCATGTTAAGTGTTGTTGCCACATTTCCATGTTATGATTATCATGCTTTATCATGCGTTTATGTTCATGTTTCTTTTATGCTCTATTGATATTCCTATTGTATAACATGTATTGTACTCCTCATGTTACTCCATGTGTACTCCCTTACTGGGCTTTATAGGTCACCCTTTTCTTATGCATGTCCTCAGGTTATCCCATGCAATGCTAAGTAAGAGGGAATGTAGTGGTCATGTAAAGGAAGTTTTCAATAAACATGTTGTATTTCATGTTTTAAGTTTTTATGTAATGATACTAAGCCCCAAATACACTAAACCTCTCAATCTTATTTGTTGTATCAAGTGATGTTTTATGTAATAAATCATGTTTAAGTTTGTAATAAAAGCAGGGTCTTCATATAAACATATTGAATTTAAAAATATTATTAAGTAGGATTTATGAGTTCATCTTAGTGCATGTTTTGTGTTTTTAGAATATTTAGTTATAAATTGTTTTCATGAACATAAAAATTAGAAAATTCCCTTGTTGGTTTTGGAAACCATTGTGTTTTAATGAAGATATTTTTTATGAGGATACGAAAAATATTTGGGAATGAAGGTATTTGTTATATATATTTTATATCGATATTTACATGTATTTTTATTTGAATTTTAGTTTAATATTAATATAAATAATAATATATTGATGATCAATATCAATTTTTTTGTCTTCTTATTAAAGTCCAACATTTTGAATAATTTGGAGTTAATCATGAGGTTTTTAAATGGGAATTGAATATCATGAAATTCCAACATAATGAAGATGGGAGTGAATATTAAATCCAATAAGATGAATATTTCCATTTAATGATGTTTTCCCATGGTTTTGTGCGATTATAGGATGTATGAGAGGATAAAAATGATGAATCATATAAAATTGATGATTTTAGGGATAGAAACACAAAATATGAGGTGGAGAGAGAAAAAACAAAAAATCCGAGGCTTGCAACATTCATGGAGAGAAATTTTTTCACAATATGAAACTCTCTAGGAATATGTACATATAATGGTTTTTGTATAAAATTATATGGAAAGATATATTTGGAGACTCATCCAATCATTAAATAATATCTTTGACCTATTAAAGAAATATGAGGACAACTATTCTTATTAATAGAGGGTTTCAACCATGATAAAGGGGATTCATTCCAAGCATATAGGTTTCACCTCTATGAGGCTATCGCTTCAGTTATAACCCTTTATTGTTAGGTTTTTTTCATCATTCCTTAATATTATTTGATGTAACACTGTAAATCCATTTGTATCATTCCATATTCATCGATTTTATTTCATAATCATTACTTATATTCTTTTCTATCATTTGTGTTTTGGGTTTATTTATTATTTATGATCACCTAACCATGGTTGGATAAATTCTCAAGGTGAGAGAGAATCTAGTCTAAAGGTATGTGTACAAAATTTTTATATTTCATTATTCATTTGTGCAATGATTCTATTCAATTGGTATTATGGTTCAAAAAATTACTTTCATATCGGTAATTAATTCATATAAAAAAGTGAATTTGGTAGTTTATGAAACCCAACATGATAAAGATAATTCATTCAAGACCACGGAATTCGAGTATTCTTCTATTTTTACAATATGATCAGATTTATTCCTAGTATTATAATATATCTATCAATTAATAATTATAGATCTTAGTTATATTTATTAGTATTTACCATTTATTCTATTGATAACATTGATTGATGGCACAACGAAGGTGTATAATTTTTTTCAATTATAATTGGGATTTCATTATTAAATAAAAAATGTGATAGGGGTTTCAAATTTGTTTTTTATAGAACCAATGTTAAAACCAAATAGGAAAGGGTTTTCACATATGTTATATATATTAATTATGTGACCACAATTTTTCATAGGCTTTTAATATGATTTATATAAATAACCCACATGAAAACATCGATGTGAGAAGTATTTTAACATTAGTTAAATATATACCCAAAGTGTAAAGTAAAATATTAATAATTAAAAATAAAAATTTATATTTTTTGATAGAAAAACATATAAATTTTAATACCTAGTCCCAAATTTGTTACATCATAGTCAAAAATATTTCCTTGTACATTATAAAACATCTCTTTCTCTATCATTAAATATTTTTGATCTAGACCTATTGGATCCACATCAACATTCTATAACTTTTTTGTTTGATGATTTCAACATGGTATTTAGAAATATTATCTCATAATTTTTTTTATTTATTATTTTTTTTCTTAATTGATTAGTAATAGAAAAAGGCTATTTGAAATTAGAATTTTAATGTTAGTATTTTCATAACCTACATTAAAAGTGTCATAAAAATATTTTAACATTGGGATTACAAAAATGAAAAAAAAAAATTTAAATCTAATTTCAATAAACATATCCTCGTCTTTTAAATTGAATGTTTATAAAACCCTAATCCTATAAAATTTCAATTACATCATAATAATCTTTTTCCTCTACTTTTATTTGATTTTAAAGTTCTTATTGTATTTTTTCTCCCCATTCTTCCATCCATATCTATAATTCCACATCCCTCAACATTATTCGATCCACGGAAACCCAAATCCTCTCAAATAATGGTTGTGATATATTGTTTTTTTAGTTTTATTTTTTATACTCTTTTTATAGTTTCCCAATCCCTTTAAAAAAATTACATATTTTTTGTCATAAAGGTCCATCAAATACAACCTTGATATTGTGAGGCCTGGTGTATTTTGAGGACTGGATTTATAAATTAAAAACAATTATTATAAAACCCTATATAATTTTTTAATTCTATACAATGATCTCCTAAATCATCATAATAACCTAAATATACGTTTAATAACTTAGGGAATACATAAAAAAGGGTCGATCTATAATACCTAGTAAGGGAATATGTGTAGAAATAAAGCATAACATTTAATTGATATGGTGTAACATGGAAACATAAAATCCATAAAAAATGAAAAATCATCTAGAGGCATAACATGATGTGAATGGGATGATGATATCATTAAAATATAGAAAAGTGGTAGTAGAATAAATCATGGCATAAACATAAGTCAAGATAACTTCTAAGACAATATCTTATGGTTGATGGAGTTCCATCCATGTTTAGGTTTACTCCATTATCCCATTAATATTGCCTCATGAATTAAAAAAAATACATAATTCCATGGAGTTATATATGGGAACCCGCATCATAACCTGTATATTCTTATTTGTACAACAAAAAACGAATCTAATCATAAAGAATAAATGTAATAATTACCAATGGATATAAATGCGCTTCATATTATTGCCTCAATTAGGGAAAATTTTAAACATGTATTATCCCTTAAAATATATATGAAATAAACTTGGTATATATGTGTGGGACATATATAAAAAATATGAAATAATTTTATAAGATGAATAGATAGAAAATACGAGGTAAGGAGAGAAAAATCATATCCCAAATGACATTGGATGGTTCAGATAGATACCTAACCAAATGTTTTAGATTAAATATATAATTTCAAATAATTTCAAGAATTTTAAAATTAAATTCATTAATTATTAATTTAGAACTGATTAGATATATATTTTTTATTATAATTTTATTATGCTCATTTATAACCATTTCAATGAGTTATAAAGCATTATTTCATCATTATGGGGCTGCTAGTTTCATCGTTCAAAGTTTGAATAACATGTGCATAATTATTTACGTTCTATTAAAATTGTACTGAAAATATAGAAGTGGAAAATATAATATTCATTTGTTTCTGAAAATTTCAAAAGTCCCAAAAATTCATTTTTGTTCCAATATAGGAGTGGTTCTTTTAGTAAAAATGTTAATGTCATCTAGTTTTATAATTTCGGTGTTATTACCTTCCATTAATTTTTAGTTTTTCCACATTTAATATTATTGTTATATATTATTTCTAGAATGTTAATAAATATATAATATACCTATTTATGAAATTTTAAACCAATATAAATGAATTTAAACCTTCTATGATCGTGTTAATGGGAAATATAAACTCACAATCATTAAATCTGTTGAAATGAACTATTATATATGATGTATAATATTTATAATTATAGAAGAATACAAGTGATTTTATTATAGATGTTTCTTAAAAAAATTTAATTCATAGTATATATATTATACTGTAGTTACTATAAGGGAGTTGAGTTGAATGTGAGAAAAGAAAAGAAATTAAAAGTGGTAGTTGAAAGTTTTACTATTGGATTTAGCATCTTTTAAAAAATATTAATATAACTTGAATATGTGTTTTGGGGATACTAGAAGCACTAGGGCCTGGTGTAGAGAATTGAGAAGATCCAAATTTTCATATTTTAGTTAACTTAATTTAATTTTTTTATCACATTATAATATTTTTAATTCTTTTGGTCGTTTTAATTATTAAAATGTAATAGTCAAATTAATAAAATTTCAGTTGGTTCCATTATATGGTGAATGTGATTTATACTAAATTACTATGTTTGATAAAATTAGAAGAGTATAATTTCCATTGATAAAATTCTAGGATGTTAAATTATTCCCCCTTAATAAATTTCATCCTTAAAATTTTGATTTATATACTAAGGTTAAAACAAGGGAGGTTTCATCTATTTATTAATTCTTCCAGTTCCCATGTTACCTTATCATACATATGGTTATTCCATAGTACATTGAATAGGCATTTTATCTTATTGAATAGAACATTCTCTCTATGATCCAATTTCATCATTACCTAATCCCCATAAGAGAGATCATCCTCCAGTTATACCACCTCATAATTTAGTATATGTATAAGAAATGGTATGTACATACTCTAAGGGTATACATGGAATATAATGTCTATATGATATTGGGTTGGTGGGAGTTAAAGTAGATAATACACACCTCTAATGTGACCATGAATCTTAAAGGGGTTGATGTTCTGAGGACTTATCTCTACCTTATTTCCAAATCTAATGACTCTATTCCATTTGTGTTTATTGAGGAGGCCTTATCACTAATATCAATATATGGTTCTTGTTAATGATTGTTAGTATCTATTTTGTCTCTTTTGAGTAGACCTAATACGCTACTGAATGGTTTTGACATTTTCTATCATTTTCTCCATTTTAGGTTCCACTAACTTTCATTCACCAACTTCATCCCAACATACATGTCTTTTACAAATTTTCCTATAAAAGGATTCATATGTATCTATATGGATTCTTAAATATAAAATAGTTTTATATTAGAACTCAACAATAGGATGATTTTGATCCTATCCTTCTTTGATGTACATCTATCATGCTAATGACTTGTCTTCTAGTTTCAATATAAAGAACTTTTATTTTCATTACTTTGGGGGGGTGATAAGTCATACTGACGTTTAACTTATTATTTCATTATTATTGAATACTTTTCCACAACTGAGATTTAAATCATGAATCGAGATAATATACAATCGATAATGAAATTTCATGCAGCCTCATGACTTCTCTAATGTATATCATTTAAATTTGGTTGAGTTAAAAGTACTCTTGAATTGTAATTAAGAAAACAGTGTTTGTAAGACTATCCACCACAACCCATGTAGAATTATTTTGTGTGGATGTTTTTGTAATATTAGTGAAAAAGTATATGGTGATGTTTTCCCATCTCTATATAGGTATGGGTAATAGTTGCATCATCCCCATATAATTTTTTCATTCATCCTTAACTAGCTGACATTCCAGGAACATTGATGTGAATTCCATGATCTCTTTATTCAAATTTTACCACTAATCGAGTTATAAGATAATTTTATTGATATTTATACTCTCTCATATGATAGAGTATGTATACCTATGTAAGGAATACAATATCTCATTCTTTATCATAGGATTCAATGGTACACATTATTATGACATAAGTATTAAAACACTTTATTCATCTATTTTGAACTTTAGAAATTTCAATTTTCGTTTAACTTAAACCTTCATCAAAATTTTCAAATAAATAATTTGAGAATACTTTATCTTGTCCTAATGGGATGGTTGAACAATCATTTGAGTAATGAATGATGAATTTATTTCCTTTATGATCCTCATGCCTCAGTTATTAATGTGAATAAACATTTTACCCTTTTCAATTTTTGTTAATGATAAGGTTCCATGACCCTTTCTACATAGATCATATACTTCTTTATTTAAATAAACAAATATGAGTGGTTATAAAAATTAATTTGTTTTTTTAACCAAGAGGGATACATTTTGTAAAGAGTTTAGCATCAGTTGAATAGTTTAATTTGTTGGGTTTACCATCCATAGAAAAAATTCTTCCTTATATTTATTATTATGATTACATATTAAGTACAACATGTGATAAAATATATAATATACATACTTCGGTCATTTTAGTCCATTATATGTTAACATAAAACTACCATAAAATTGGTAATGGAAAACAAAAATTCATAGCCAATGTAGGTGGTGAACCGACATATTACAGACAATGTTTTAATTTTCTTCAATAATAAGTGAAAAGAAGATATTGGATAATAGGTATTACATTAACATAAAAATTATATATATATATATATGATTCTGTAGTTTATATTCCAGGAAGGATGGGGGAGGTGAGGATAATTTAAGGAAATCAAAGAAATTAAAATTGGTAGTTGAATGTCTTAACTCAAAAATTTCACCTCTTTGAAAAAATCCTATTGAACATGGAACAGTTCATTTGGTGATACCATAAGAACTAGGACATGCAGACGTAGTTATACAAGGGAAATGTGTATAATTTTTTCATGATCAAGTATTATATGGTGAGAGTGGAATTGGCGGTGAGGGGTGGTATTTATAAGGGAGATAAGGGTGATTTTTGAATATTATATTCATCATTTTATTATTTTATCTCATTATTATCGAAAATGTTTATTATTGTGTAAATATAAAGTAACTAGTGATTTTTATTTCAAATTAATTGATTATTAAATCAACAATGATTACAAAATTCATGTATTAACCATATAATGTAAAATTTCATAATCTACCGTATTTCAGTACTCACTAAAAATTCAAAAATTTAAAAAAGATAACAAAAATTTACCATATCTATTTTTAAATTATAATATATAGAAAATAAATTCCAATTTATGAAAGTATTACTGTAAATGTTATAAATTAAATTTTAAATAAAATCATCTTTTAATTGAAAAATTCCAATTTTAATATTTTAATCGATGTTCTGACCATTTGAAAAATTACTTATAATCTCATAAAATTATTTTATCATTTTCATTAAACATAATATTATTTTACAAACAAAATTAATAAAATAATATTTATTTTAAATAATTATATTTATTATAAAAGTTCAATTAAATCATTTCTGTTTTACCAAAAATAAAACAATTAAATTATTATTTTTATCACATTTATTTACTTGTATTGTGATCTAAATATGCCATATTTTATTTTTATAGTATATATTAATATTATTTTAAACTTCACTATGTGAGGATACTATTCTCTCATATTCGTTTCTATTCATAACAGTAAAATTACTACTCTAATGATCATATTACTATTCCAATGATCAGATTTGTTACAGTTATATAAATTCCCTACATTCTTTAAATACCTCTTGTTCTATTTCGTTTTTATTAAACTCAATTATATTTCAATGTTATATATATATTTATTTTAAAAGTTAATTCGACATTACTAATATTCTTCTAATTTCAAGAGTGTTATTCGTGATTGGCCTTATTCTGGGGGATCGAAGATATCCCCATTTTCATATGTCAGTCACATTATTTTATATTTTTTTCGATTGTAATGTTTTAAATTATTATAGTCCATAATATTTTCAAATTTTAATTTTCAAATTAGTTAAATTTTTCATTTTTCATCATGTGGTGCATGTGGTTTATACTACACCACTAAATTTGACAGAATTATTAGAAAAAAAATTCCATTAATAAAATCCTTAGTTTTTTCTATTTTCTCAAATGTTTATCTTCAATAATAAAGTGTTATTCCTAATATTTATGGATCATAATTTAGTAAATATTTTCAATTTTTAACGTACACATTCTCTATGTTTTCTAAAATATCAATTAATTATTTTTTAATTATAAATTTCATTCATCCATTTAGATATTTGTATGCATATTTTTTTCAATTATAATTTCTCTATATTTTATTAATGTTATAAATTATATATGATAAAAAATAATTATATTTATTTTTAATTGTAAATATTTGTATTTATAAATTTTTTATTATTATATATATTGTATGGTCATTTTTTAATTTTTTTCCAATTAAATTTATTTTTTTCTTTTAAGTAACTTTTCATTAACTATATTATGGTTGTCATTATTTTTTAATTTTTTTGTGTATAATTATTTACTAAAATAATATGAGTGTTTATATATATATATGCTTATATTATTTAAATTATTTTTTATAAAATTGTTCTAAAGTTTAAATGTATTAACATATTTTTCTATTATATAGTAGAATTTTATGTAATTAATGGACCATAATTAGATAAATGCACAAAGAATTAATGACTAATATGAGAAATGGGTTAATAGTTTATTATAATTTTTTAAATTAAGTATTGAAAACAAATATGTGTTTCTCTCCATGCATGTAGTGTTTGAATATGATTGAATTTGTGTATAGAGATATCAATTACTATATGATTTGTTGTGGTTTTATTCATAATTTTAAAAAATCTATATGGAATGGTGAAAAAAAAATTAATGATATAATGATGATAAAAATGTTTATCATGAGATATAAGATCATCATTAAAAAATAATTCTTGATTTAGTTGTTTAAACAATTGAGAAAACAAGTGGGGAATTATTATATGAAGATACTAAGAAACCATAACTCCTAGGTTGAACTAAATTTGTTATGTTATTGGTTGTTATGAGATTAGTTAACTTAAAATAAATACATGGGTGGAGTGATACATGTTTCATAGAATTACTTGAACATTTAAAGGTATACTTCTTGAAGGTAATGAGAATCAAGATTCCATTTTTTAGGGATAAATTTTATGTCTAATTGGATTGGGATATAAAAATATACATGATTTCCCTAAAAAATTTGTTGTATAGGATCAAATTTGTATGTATATAAAAATTTATTAAATGTGGTACATCAAGATATAAAATGGATGAAAATACAATTATGATCCTTTCTCATGAATAAGAACCAAACCTCTTGCTAATACAATCTAATTACATCAAATAATTTCTTATTTGAAGCATATTTTTTCAAATTAAAATGATGTATATAGGATGTGATGACATACAAATGAGAAAATATGCTATGGATACCTATATAACAATACAAATTCACCAAAAAGGAAATGTGTTTTTGAAAAATTTGTTATATTTGTAAATGAAATTATAAATATTAGAATGTGTCGTTGCCCATATGGAATGACATCATATAAAATTATCAATATATAAGACAATCCATGGATAAATATTTTGGTTGTAAAGAACATATCCCCATATATATGTATAATTAAGAAATATTTGATGATAATATTGATGATTTATGACCACAACAACTTGTAAATTATATAAATGTTTATTTTTCACCATTGATTGATGGTTTAAAATTATTGTAATATAAATATGTTATATTATTTGATTCATATATGAAGGATTATATTATTTTTCATGTTATTATAATGATTACAATAAATAACTTTAATTTTATAGAAACTAATTTAGATACAGTGTTAGTGGAAATAAATATTTTCTAATTTGTAAAGAACATATTCATATAAAAAATTTTAAATGGAAGAAAAATATACTACATTGTAAATCAAAGAGTTTTGGGAGTAGTCATCCTTATAGAGGATAAAAAATCATTTAAGGATTTACAAGACTATGATTTTTCCTGACATCCATTGTTAGATAATAAATATTATGGAAAGGTGGAAAACATTGATGTTGCATTCAGAATGAAAGCACACTTGGGTCATCAAACAAATAAATAGAATAAATTATCTGTTTTATTAAAACACCTTATAATGAATATTTTGATGTAAAATATTACATTGAAATTATGCATGTTGATAAAAAAATTTGTTACAACCAAATTCTAATATTGATAAACATAAAAAAAAAATACGGATTACAAGTACAACTAGACTTAATAAACATGGGAATATGTTTGTAGTTATTTATAGTAATGAAATGAAATATAACATTTTCCCTTTTTCATATAACACATTAAGAAATACTGAGGCGAAAAATCTATATCATTGTATTCCTTGCATTAAATTTCTAATTTTAGTTTTTAGTCTTAAAAAATATTATGTCACTAATGGATTTAATTTTAATGGTATGAAAGATAATATTTTTCATGTATTTATTCAAAAATTCAAACTGATTTTATTGCATATAATATTATCTATACATATAAAAAATACTATCCTTAGGTAGTGTTTCATTTTCAATTCATTTTACAGTAAATGTATAAATATATATTTGTTATATATGCAGAGGAAAAATCATTACTAATACGTTTTAAAATATAAATGTGTTTTAGAAAATAAGTTCTGAGATAATGGTCCATCAACAAATTAAATTTTTACGAGAGATAAAAATATATAGGATTATTTATTTAAATTATATGTTTCATTTTTAATGAAATATGGAAATATTTAAGGGATGTGTTAAGAATATTAATTGACTAAAGGCCTTCACTATTCAATAATATATATCAGAAGAGGTTGTTGAATTTTTTTCTGGTTATTTACCTAATGTGGAAAACATTGGTATCCTTTTAACATAAAAATTGATAGTTAATTATGAATGAAAAGGGAGTTGTGCCTTAAAGGTATAGCTAACTCCATGGGATTACATGATGCATGTACATATATATAATTTGAACAATATGGGTGAGGTTATTGAATATTTATAATCACATATTGTTGGATTTATGGTACTATATCGACGAATAAATGAAATTTGGTTGATGAATGAGTATAAAAACATGTTTTCTTCTTGTTTAAGGAGAAATAAACACTAATTTATATGTATCAGAAATAATTAAATGGTTAGAAGAGGGACTATGTGTTAATGTGATCCTGTGGTCTTATTTTTATTTTAATGATCACATAATTTACACCAAAAAACTAGGATGAAAGTAATACTATTTAAAATATTGTTGTAATGGATATTATTAAAGAAATACATTTTTCTTCTACTAATGATTAAAATCCATTTTCTATATCAACATCATATATTCGAGTTTTTTAGAATATATTGTAAATTAATTATTTTGAATTTAAGGTATCAGTTTTTATGTGCAACTAGGATGAGTGAAAAGGGGGTGTAAAACATGGGGACAATGGTTTTACACATTTTTATTGAGAGTAATTTGTTACAATGAGGTAGCCTTTATCATGGAGACTCATGAAAAACAAATATTTTAGGTTTATGACCCATAAAATGATCAATGGTCCATTATTTTTCAATGAAAAAATTCATTTTGGTGATGATATTCTTGATGATGTTGAAGACATATCAAACATTTATTCATCTAATACACAATTACATGATGATAACAATGAATGTGATGTGTAAATTTCCCAGGAAATAAGAAATGGTCATGATAAAGGGATATGGGAAAACACACCATTACCCTTATAATGAATTAGGTAATCTTTTTTTGTGATGTCAACATAATTCAATAATTCATTTTTTAACATTGTTATTTAAAAATATGAATGATTATATGTCCTACTATTTTTTTCTATTTAGTAGATTCATATATCTATTTATTGTGTTATGAAATTTTTCATTCTTCAGTTTTTTGTCAATCTATCTCATTCCATTTTTTGGAATTGTTCAATAATAATTAGATCATTTTTGATAGGGGTATCTTTTTTTTGTTTTGTTTAATCATTACTTTTTAGTCCTTTCATTTTCAGCTTTAAACTTTTAATTAAATAAGATATTTATAATTTTATTCCTCTTCTAAAAAATTAAATTTTTTACATATGAAATTTATTTACTTATAATAAAATTCACATACACAAAATTACACATTTTTCTATGATAATGATTTTTTTATTTAGTTGTTGTCAATTTTTATATGCAGTTGTTTTATTTAGAAATTTTTTTTGCTAAAAATCAAACATTGAATGTCTTATTTAATATTAAGAACAATTAAATTTCATATTTATTAAAATTAATAATTTTTAATCAAATATAGGTATAAATACTTTTTATATTGGCATAGTTACTTCTAAACGATAGGCACTGGGGTAGGGGAACTGAGGATTGTGTGTTTCTTTATAAAAATATATATCTATTTTAATTAAATTATTTAATTAAATTGGACTATTGTTTGTTAATATAATGTGAAACTATACTTATTATATAGAGAGAAAAATACCTAAGGATGATAATAATGGGATTATACATTTTCGAAAAGTGTCACATGCACATTGAGATCAGAGGTTGAAAATTAACTTTGATGTGAATGGAAACCCAATTAGCCTAATTTCCATGTAGTTTAGGACTTACATTAATATATATAGTCATTATATGATATGTATTTTATTCCCTGATTAGAGGAGCATAAACCAGTCGATGAATGATCTATTATGGTACTCCATAATGGTAAAATTTATAAACAAATTAATTTGTTTTTATATTGGTTTAATTAGTATACATTTTTTAATATTTCATATATTCATAACAGATGGTATTTTACTTTCATGATATGAAAGAAATAAATAAATAGTGTTAATCCTTTTTTAAATCTAGTTGGGGTGAATTTTAGTCAAATTTTACTTCATTTTATTGTTTTTTGGGTAAAAATTAAAATAATTAACTTATGTACGATTTTACTGATACAAAGACATAGAAAATGTTTTTCTCCAATTAAAAAGAGGAATCCTTTATATTTTGTTTTTGTTGTTTGTTAAATTTATTAGTCTAATTAATTGTAATTGAATTATAACTAATTTATTATTTCTTATATAATAGGGCTATAAGAAAAATCCCAAAGAGATATTCTATGATTCTATACCCTCGTACATTGTTACACAGTGGGTATCCTTTATTAAAGGATAAAATAATTGATGAAAAAAATACACAATTAAGATCCAAGAAAAATTTTAGATCTGAAGAGGATAAAAAGTATCCTATATCTACTAGACCTCATCATAAGAATAAGAAAGGGTGAGAATTATAAAAATGGGTATGTATGTTTTCGATCCAAAAAATTATGTGTCCTATAATATTGTAAATAATTAATTATAAATTTCCATCAATATTACTTTTTTAATTCTTATTTCACTAATATGAACTTAAAAAAAATTATTTCATGATTGCCTTTACAATAAAATGATATAGGGAAACTTTATCCCTAAGGGTAGGATGAATATTCTTACCACAAATTTCGGAAGTCTGGAACACTTTATCTACATCAGAGGTCATAAAGAGGATATCAGTTTTTAAATAAAATTGTTTTTCCCTAGTGTGGCATCAATTGTAACACCCCAATCTTCCATAGTATACTTCTATTTGAATAATACAACAGCTTGTGTTGTATGTAACTTCGAGTTCTAACACACCTAAACCAATCAAACTAGCCATTGTGAATAGTAATACCCCCTTTTTGAAATTATATAAATTTTATTTTTCAAAATGGACTTCATTTTTTAATTCGGAATATCGAAATTAACCTATGGTAAATTTTTTGATATTTTTCTAAAAACATTCAATTTTTAATGAATAGTAAAAATCACTGAGTTATTATAGTTATAACCGACTTTTTTTTAAATAAATATATATTTTATTTAAATTTTTATTTTGTCAAAATAAATATATAATACCTATATATGTTCAATGTAATTCAATGGAATTAGTTAATAATAATTTTAGATATATAAAAATTTTATTGACCTTTTTACCGTCTTTTACCCACCTCCTAGGAGAATTTTCCAGTTCACATAAAACATAATTTTACCACTTCTATGAGTGGAATTTCAAAAATCTGAGAGACACGATTGATATCAGTAAGTAAAATTTTTTCCAATAAGGTGAAAATAATTTTTGGTGAATAGTAACTTTTTACTTTTATTTACAACAGTTAAAAGTTAATAGAGTAATTAAGGGTATAAATGATATTATTATTACCCTAACACATGTCATAATTCTATTTGATAAGTATAGTTCGACAAAAAATAACCTGAGGAATAAAATACGAACCTCTTTGGTTCACTTGGATTAGATTAGGACATTTATTATTATTCAATTCAAAAAAGATTTAATAGAGTTAAAATAAATGTTTAATAACTAAAAAAAATTTAATATAGGGTTATACATAAGATAAATTATACTACAAATATTCATTAGAAATGTAAAAATATTTCCTACATAATGGTATTTTATTTATAATTTTTATACATTAAATAAGTTATTTTATTTATGACCCAATGGTGATGCAGTAATTACCTAATTAAAGAAAGGTTAAAATAATTAATATTATAAATATCCCAATAAATGTAATTTGAGAATTTTAATTAATTCCACTAATTTTATAGGTTACTATGACATATTAGAGTTTATTATATTAATTTTTTCCGAAATAATAATGTTGTTATCAATTTAGAAAAAAATACCAAATATTGTCAAAATTGACATAAAAGAGTTTTCAAAACAAAGATTATATTATTAATTGATATTATATTCATAAAAATCTAAGGTTCAACCAAAGGACTTATATAATTAAAGGTGTATCATTAATGAACCACTTGGGGTTCTCTTGGTAGTATATAGTATGTTTATTAACCATATAACATAAAGATACCAAGAGACAAGGTAAATGTCAAACTACTTAACTAAGAGTTAAATCTAAAAGATAAAGTTAATGTAGTGACCCAAACCTATCTAAAAACTTTTGGTTGATTGGTTTTCTAACCATCACCACCTTAGTCTTTAAATGATCTATATTTTAGCCATTATAAACCGAAAATTATTTTATTATAAAATAATATTTCTAGGTTTTCCTAAGGTGCCCCTCACCCCTCTTATAAAGGGGCACTCCCCCTTCTCTCGAATTCACACCATAAAATCCATTTGGCTTGGCCAAAATCTGCCCAAATACCCTCTCAACTGTCATCCCTTTATCCTAGTGTCCTTCCTTTAGTCATAAAGCCAACTTAAAGATCCTTTTTGATCAAATCAAAAGGAAGAACCCGAAGAATAGGCAAATATTTCATCACCTCTTTCAAGTTCCTTTCTTCATCAACTACCTTTTTATTTGTTGTTTCCATTATAAAATTATAACTCCAGTATCTTCTATATACTGGGATGTTATTATAAATATGGTACAACCAAAATTATTATTATAATGATTCCTTGAATTACATGTCACCATACATGCGTATGTACGGCTTACCGTCTCCACGTCGTGGTGTAATAGTTATTCAATACATTTATATTTGGATTCATATAATAATTATGTGTAATTGATGTAAATAAAAAATATGACATTATAATTATTCTGAATATATGATATAATATCCAATTATATATTATTTTAATATCAAAAGAATGATATTGTCGCTCGTGCGTACGTATAGATTACCGTCTCCACGAACTTGATGAGATTAATTCCCCATCGTATCCATTCAAGACTAATTTTCATTAGATGATTAAAAATAATGTTTAAAGACTTGATATAATTCTTTATATATATAATATAAATCCCATTCATAAGAAAATTACTCACATAACAAATAATATAATGTAAATCGAATCTGTTAACACCCGAAACGATGATAATACTATGATATTATTAACAAAACAATGATAAAAGATCATATATGATATCATATTAATGAATATTATTCTTTTATAATTTAATAACAATTGTTTCACCAGTATACAGGAGGTCAACCTACCTTCAACCAAGGAAAAGTACAAGGTAAGGGTTAATTTCACAATCTCTTTATTATCCATGGTTTTTTTACGTAAGTATCTACTAGGACATCTTTATCAACCACATTCATGTTTCTTAAAAATTTATTTCAAAATATTATTACTACTTTATATAATATGTGTTAAAGTCATTTATACCCTTGTTTGAATTTTAATAAGATGTTTATAAAGGATTCTTTCCGTCTTTTTCCAAACAAGGTCATTTTTATCCTTTTTGACAAAATTAATGTAAGAAAGTCTTTTTTAACATATACGGCGGGTGTGGCTATTTTCTGCCACTATAAAATCGTAGAGTCATCCCTTACAAGATTATAAGAATATTTTCAAATTAAATGTTTTATTTTATAATTATGTGACTTTTATATGATTTCAAAAAAAGAGATATTTCTCTCGAATAGTTTTGATTTCATCTATGTCAACATCCTTTGATGGATTTTAAGATTATTTGAAATTGATTTATTATGATACAAAACTTCCATATAGTATTGATGGTTTTGTGATATTATTGAATTTGGATGTGTTATTTTTATTCCATTCATGGTTTATGGATAAATTATTGACACTTCATTAGCTAGTTTTAATATAAATGTTTATGTTATGTTTAAACCTGTTCATATGAGGAATGCATGGGACTTAGTAAGTGATGGGTGGAGATGGATATAGCTCCTCAATGAATCAGTAGGTCTCAGGAGACAAACTAGTGTCTTGTCACAAGGCCTTGACAAATTATTATATGTATTCTTGGCATAAGGCCTTGATCATGTGGTTATGATAGTCTGGAATTATGCATTCTATTATTATGAAATTGTTTATTGATATTGCATGTGATTATTCAAATAGTAGAATATCCATGTGAATATGTAAATGGAATTATTTCATTTTATTTTATCCATATTATGATGATGTTGAAGTTTAAAAGGAATTTTTTTTAGTTATACATTTCCTTAAATGTTTAGGCTTATTTATGAAAGTTTCCGCTATATTTTTATCCTTACTGAGCATCTAAGCTCAACCCTTTCTATGATTTATTTTTCCCAGGATGAGAAGAAGTATTTTATGACTGACCTGCAGGGATGGTCTGAGGGGATATGAGTGTGGACTATGAAGACTATGTTGTTTTAGTTTTTCACTTTATATTGTAATGTAAGTCTTATGAATGTATCTAGTCTATCCAAGGCTACTAAACTTATCTATATTTCAAGACTTCATCTTTTGTGATCATGCCAATGTTACGTAATAATGCATCGACTCTGGGTAACTGGGGTCGGTCCGTTATAGTTGGTATCAGAGGAAGATTAGTAAAAACCTTGGAAGCTATATTTTGATAAACTCTGATTAGAGCATATAGACCTAAGATTCACTTTGAGGATTAGTATAGAATATCTTCCTAGAATTTTGGTATTGTATTGATTTTTTGAGTTTCCTGAGCAATACATTCATGTCTGGATACGATCAGGTAGAGGCGGATCTAGCACAAATGTAACTAGGCGTAAATCCCAAAAACACCGCTTTGAGCTAGACTCGAACGGGAACTGGTGCACGAAAAACGGGCCTTGCCACACTCTTGGTTACGACACTCCCAGGGGATATGCTTAAGATAATTCTCATTTTCCTTAAAAACCATTATGAATGGTTTATGAGTATATACTTCCTCAAAGAAAACATTTTTATGATTATGGATTATATCCACAAACTGTTCAATTTATGTTAAGTGTTTTACAAGTTTGGATTTATGAATTGCGATTCATAAACTAATTTAGTGTATGCCATTGTTTATAAATGGATCCTAGTGGAAGGAATGGAAACTGTATCAATGCATGCACTACATGTAGGGATTTCCCTCCTACTCATGAAAATTATAGTGGAGCTGGTGATGCAACTGGTTCTGATCAGCTAATCACCATACAGGGACAACTCACTCAGGTTATGAATAATAAACTTACCCTAATAGAGCACCCTGATCCACAGCGTGGAGGATTAATGTTAGATAGCTTAATGAGGAAACAAACACCAACATTTAATGGGAGTAAAAATCCAATAGTATCTGAGCAATGGATAAATTCCTTAGAGAAAATATTTCATTCCTTGGGGAGTAGTGAAAGGGAAGAAGTAATCATGACAGTTTACAGCCTCACTGGAGATGCTGATCAATGGTGGTCATTGATTCAAAACACAAAGGAATATTATGAAATATCAAATATGGAATGGGGGGAGTTTAAATAGAATTTCTTAGAAAATTACTTTCCTCTTGACCATCGAGCAGATATGGAAATGACATTTTTGAATCTGAGGCAAAAGGAGGATGAGAATGTCACAAAGTATGAGGCTAATTTTACAAGGTTAGTGAGGCATGTTGTAGATTATATACGTAACCCAATAAATAATATTGATCATTTCTTTGATGGGTTAAAACCATTTATCCATCGAGCATTAGTCTCACAATCCTTCTTGTCATACAAAGATATTGTCTAATGTGCTATCAATACAGAAAATGAATCCTCTAAGTCTTACAACTTTAAAGAAAAGCAAGAAAAGAATAGATCTTCTGATCACTCTGGAAATGGAAATAAGGGGAAGAAACGAAAATTTGAATACCCTTATGGAAGTAAATAAGGGAAGAAACACCCTGGTACTTGCTTGAAGGGAATGGGAGTCTGTTACAAGTGTGGTGAAAAGGCCACCAAGCTCGTGATTGCAAGGGGAAGAAGGAAGCTACCAATGTTCAATGTTACAATTGAAGGGAGATGGGGCATTTTTCATATGAATTTACTAAGCGTTAGGAAAACTTACCTCAGAAAAGACCAAGGGATCATGGCTAAGCTTATGCGATCACTACTGCTGAGGTTGAAGCTCCGAAGGATGTGGTGGCAGGTAATTTAATTTTTTTATAAAGTTTATCCAATGCTTTATTTGATTCTAGATCATCACATTTTTTCATATCTTCCCAGTTTGCTATGAAAATTAGATATTTCCAATTTTATTCCAAAAGGGATTTGTTAGTCAAAACAACTAAGCGAAGAATCATTGCTACAAAGTTCTGTGAATCAGTTCCCATTAGAGAATATAAATGTTCTTTATCTGATGATCTCATCATTATACCCATGATTTAATTTGATATAATCCTTAGTATGGATTGGATTTCAGATCATGATACAAATATTTATTGTAAGAAGAAGGATTTGATGATTTTTTATGTTGATGATAATGAACAACTTCTCTTTAGAGAAAAATCATCTCCACCTAATTCTTATCTAGATCCACCCCTAGTAGCTCAACTAAATTCTATTATTGGGGAGGAAGAAAATGAAATGACTATGAGTGAGGAAATAAATGTTCAAATAGAGGATGCACCTATTGTCAAAGAATATTTTGATGTGTTTCTAGAAGATTTACATTAACATCCTTCATAACGAAAAATTGAGTTTTCCATTGATTTAATTCATGGTTCAATGTCCATATCTAAGACCCCTTATAGAATGGCCACTGTGGAATTGGTAAAACTAAAGAAACATCTAGAAGAATTGAGTAATAAGGGATTTATTCTCCCTAGTGTTTCTCTATGGAGAGCCCATGTTCTTTTTGTTAAGAAGAAAGATGGATCTATGAGGTTGTGAATTGACTATAGGGATATCAATGATATAACAATAAAGAACAAGTATCCCCTACCTCACGTTGATGGTTTATTCGACCAAATTCATAGAGCTCAATATTTTTCAAAGATCGACCTATGATCTGGTTATCATCAGTTGTGTATGAAGAAGGAAGACATTCCGAAAACAGTATTTCGAACCAAGTATGGGCATTACTAGTTTACAGTAATGCCTTTTGGGCTGACTAATGAACCCTCTGTTTTCATAGATCTAATGAATAGAGTTTTCAAGGAATATTTTTATGACTTTTTAGTGGTATTTATAGATGATATCTTGGTATAATCCAAAATCTATGAAGATTATGAAAATCAGTTTCACATTATCCTTAATACTCTGAGAAGAAATGAATTATATGGGAAGTTTAGAAAGTGTGAATTCTGGGTTCGGGATATTTCTTTTCTTGGCCATATTTTCTCTAAGGATAGAATCTCTATTGATACTTCTAAGTCAAGAGAAATCCAAACATGGCCATCACCAACGATTATAACTGATGTAAACCGTTTTATTGGTTTAGCAGGTTATTATCAACGTTTCGTCCGGAATTTTGCCTAATTGGCTAAACCATTAACAAAGATCACATGCAAAGGGGTTAAATTTGTTTGGACAAAAGTGTGTGAATAATTTTTTGAAGAACTGAAGAGAAGATTAGTCAATTCTCCTATATTTACTCTACCATTGGGGAATTATGGGTTTGTTATTTATAGTGATGAATCGAAGAAAGGAATTGGTTTAGTTTTTATGCTTAATGATAGATTTATTGCCTATGCATCACGATAGCTGAAAATTCATGAGAAAAACTATCCTACTCATGATATTGAGTTAGTAGCTGTAATATTTTCTTTGAAGATTTGGAGACACTATATCTATGGTGAAAATGGGAGATTTATAACGATCAAAAGATTTTGAGGTATATTATCTCATAGAAAGAAGTCAACATGAGGCAAAGGAGATGGCTTGAAATACTCAAGTATTATGATTTCATGATACACTACCACCCAGGGAAGTAAAATAAGGTGGAATATGCCTTGAGAACAAAGGATCATGGAGTTTTGAACAAGATGAGAGTTGAACGGGATCTTATATACATGGATCTGGAAAAGATAGATATGGGAATCACCATAGAATGTGAAACATCAATACTTTTTCAAATGTCTTCCAAAACATCTTTACTAGAAAGGATAAAGGGTTCTCAGAGCAGTGATTAAGAGATTCAAAATAAGATTAAAAATGTGAATGATGGGAGATTGATTAACTTTTTGTATGAATATGGAATTTTGAAATTTATGAAGAGACTTTGTGTTACCGATATACCTGATCTAAAAATAGAATTGTTGGATGATGCTCAAGGCTCCAATTTCTATATACACCCTATGAGAACCAAAATGTATAGAGATTTGAAGGAATATTTTTGGTGGTACAACATGAAGACGTAGATTGCTGATTTTGTGTGTAGATATATGGTTTGTCAACAAGTGAAAGTTGTAAGGCAACAGCCTAGAGGATTATTGCAACCTTTTCCCATACCTTAGTGGAAATGGGATAATATCACAATGGAGTTTTTCATTAGACTACCAAAGACTTTTAGAAGGAACGAGGCAATATGGGTCATTGTTGATCGTCGTACCAAGTCAGCACATTTTCTTGCTATAAGAGAAGATTTACCACTTGAACGTCTAGCAAGATTATATATTAATGAAGTAGTGAGACTTCATGGAGTACCGTTATCGATTGTTTCTGATTGTGATCCACGTTTTACTTCCAGATTCTAGAAAAGTCTTTAAAAATCCCTGGATACTGAACTTCATTTGAGCACTGCCTACCACCCCAAAACTGATGGACAGTCAGAATGAACTATTCAAACCTTGAAAGACGTGTTGGTATCCTACTCACTTGACTTTTAGGGTATGTGGGATCAATATTTACCTTTGGTAGAATTTTCCTATAATAATAGATTCCTTTCAAATATTTAGATGCACCATATGAAGCGTTATATGGAAAGATATGTCACACACCAACTTTTCCAGATGATGTTGGTGAAAGAAAACTTGTAGGTCCAGAACTTGTTGAGGAAACGATAGATAATGTAATTGTAATCCAAACCCTCATCAAAGTAGCTCAAAATAGGTAGAAGAGCTATGTTGATAAATAAAGGAAGGGTTTGGAATTTCAAGAAGGAGATCATGTTTTCTTGAAGGTATCTCCATGGAAGGGAGTTATACGTTTCAATAAGAAAGGTAAATTGAGTCCCAGGCTCATAGGACATTTCAAAATTATAGAATGAATTGGGGTTGTAGCTTATCGTTTGGTAATGACTTCAAATCTTTCCAAAGTTCATGATGTGTTCCATGTATCACTATTAAGAAAATACTTGACGGACCCAACGCATGTACCCACCTATGAGTAATTAGAACTGGAACCTGATCTGTCTTATTGCGAAGAGCCTGTCAAGATTCTTGATACAATAGAACAAGTGCTGTGAAACCAGACGACTCATCTGGTAAAAGTTCTATAGAGAATCCATAAGATGGAAGAGGCAACGTGGGAACCCGAGGAACATATGACGAAGAACCACCCGAGTCTTTTCATTCAGTAGTATTCTAGAAATATCAAGGACAAAATTATTTGAATGAGGGCAGAATGTAACACCCCAAGCTTCCATGGTACGCTTCTCTTTGAATAATACAATTGTGTGTGTTGTACGCAACTTTGAGGTCTGACACATCACAACCAATCAAACCATCCATTATTAATATTAATACCCACTTTTTGAAATTTTATAAATATCATTTTTCAAAATGGACTTCATTTTTGAATTAGGAATATCGAAATTATCCTAGGGTAAATTTTTGGTATTTTTCTAAAAACATTCAATTTTTTTATGAATACTTAATAACACTGAGTTATTAGTTAAAACAGACTTTTATTTAAATATTTATTTATTTTATTTAAATTTATAATAGGTCAAAATATATATATAATACCTATATAAGTTCAATGTATTTCATTGGAGTCCCTTTATAATAATTTTAGATATGTAAAAAATTTATTCAACTTTTCACTGTTTTTTACCCACCTCCTAGGAGAATTTGCAAACTCACATAAAAATTAATTTTACCGCTTCTATGAGAAGAATTTAAAAAATCTTAGAAACATGATTGATATCATTAAGTAAAATTTGGTTCAATAAGATGAAATTTTTTTGGTGAATAGTAACTTTTTACTTTTATTTACCACGGTTAAATGTAAATAGGGTAATTAAGGGTAAAAATGATATTATTATTATCCTAATACATGTCCTAATTGGATTGAATAAGTTTAGTTCTAACAAATAAACTTTAGGAATAATATATGAACCTCTTTGGTCAACTTGGATTAGATTAGGACATTTATTATTATTTAATTCAAAGTAGAGTTAAAAGAGTTAAAATCAATGTTAAATAACTAAAACATTTTTAATATAGTGTTATACGTAAGATAAATTCGACTATAAATATTCATTAGAAATATAAAAGGATTTCCTACATAATGGTTTTTTATTTATAATTTTTAGACATTTTATAATTTAATTTATTTATGACATAATGGTGATGCAGTAATTACCTAATTAATGAAATATTAAAATAATTGATATTATAAATATCCAAATAAATGTAATTTTAGACTTTTTATGAATTAAACTAATTTTATAGGTTAATATAACATATTAGGGTTGGTTAGATGAATTGTTTTCTAAGTAATAATGTTGCTATGAATTTAAAAAAAACAAAATACAAAATAGTGTCAAAATTGACATAAAAGGGTTCTTAATACAAATATTATATTATTAATTTATATTATATTCCTAAAAATATAATGTTCGGCCAAATGACTTATATAATGATATTTGTATCATTAGTGAACCACTTGGGGTCCACTTGGAAGTATATCATATGTTTATTAACCATATAATATAAAGATTCAAAGAGACGTGGTAAATGTCAAACTATTTAACTAAGAGTTAAATTTAAAAGATAAAGTTAATATAGAGACCCAAACCTATTTAAAACCTATTGGTTGAGTGGGTTTTGACCCATCACCAGCTTAGCCTTTAAATAGTCCATTTTTGAGCCATTTGAAACCGAAAAATATTTTATTATAAAATAATATTTCTATCTTTTCCTAAGGTCCCCATCACCCCTCTTATAAAAGGGCACTCCCCCTTCTCTCTAATTTACACCATCAAATCCATTTTTCATGGCCAAACTATGCCCAAATACCCACTCAAATGTCCTCCCTTCATCCTATAGTCCTTCTAAAAGACATAAATCCAACCTATGGGGCCCTTTTGATCAAATCAAATTGAAGAACCTGAAGAAAATGTAAATATTTCATCACCTATTTAAAGTTCCTTTCTTCTTCCACTTCCTTTTTTCTTTTGTTGTTTACATTATAAAATAATAAATCCAGCATATTTTATATACTTTGATGTTATTATAAATATTTTACAACCAAATTCATTATTCTATTCAACCTTTTAATGACATGTTACCATACGTGCGTACGTACGGCTTATCGTCTCCACGTCGTGGTGTAATTGTTATTCAATACATTATTGTTTGGATGGGTATAATAAGGATGTTTAATTGATTAAAATAATAAATTTAACATGATAATTATTATTTATATATGATATACCATCCAATTATATATTATATAAATATCAAAATAATGATATTGTCGCTCGTACGTACGTACGGATTACCGTCTCCACGAACGCGATGAGATTCATTCCCCATCGTATCCATTCAAGACAAATTTTCATTAGAATATTAAAAATGATGTTTAAATACATTATATAATTCTAGATATGAATAAGATAACTCCCATACATAACAAATTTTACTCACATAACAAATAATATAAAGGAAAACGAATCTGTTAACACCCGAAACGACGATAATACTAAGATGTTATTAACAAAACAATATTACAAGATCATATATGATATAATATTGATGTATATGATTATTTTATAATTTAATAACAATTAATTCACAATTATATAGGATTTTAACCTACCCTCGACCAAGGAAAAGTACATGGTTAGGGTTAATTTCACAATTTCTTTATTATCCGAGGTTGTTTTTACGTAAGTATCTACTGGGACCTCTTTATCATCCACATCCATGTTTCATAAAAATGTATTTGAAAACATTCTTACTATTTTATAGACTATGGTTTAAATCCATTTATACCCTTGTTTGACTTTTTATAAAATTTTTATAAAGGAATCATTCTGTCATTTTCCAAACAAGGTCCTTTTTAACCTTTTCGACAAAATTAAGGTAAGAATGTCTTTTTTAACTTATAAGGAGGGTGCGGATATTTTACGCCGTTATAATATCGTCGAAGATTCCATTACAATATTATAAGAATATTTTCAAAGTAAATGTTATATTTTATAATTATGTGACTTTTAAATGATTTCAAAAAAATATATATTTCTCTCAAATAGTTTTGATTTCATCTATGTCAACATCCTTTGATCGATTTTAAGCTTAATTTAAGTTGATTTATTATGATATAAAACATCTATATAGTATTTCAGTGTTTGTGATATGATTGACTGTGGATGTGTTATTTTTATGTCATTCATGGTTTATGGGTAAATTATTGACATTTTTTATGCTAGTTTTAATACGAATGTTTATGTTACGTTTTAACCTGTTCATATGAGGAATGCATTGGACTTATTAAGTGATAGGTGGAGCCTGTTATAGCTCATCGATGCATCGGTAGGTCTCATGAGACAAACTAGTGTCTTGGGACAAGGCCTTGACAAATTCTTATTTTTAATCATGGAACAATGTCTTGACTATATGGTTATGATAGTTTGGAATAATGCATTCCATCATTATGAAATTGGTTATTGATATTTCATGTAATTATTCAACTAGTAGAATATCAATGTGAATAATTAAATGGAATTATTACATTTTATTTTTTCCATATTATTCTGAAGTTCAAGTTTAAAATTCTTTTTTACTTATACATTTCCTTAAATGTTTATTCTTATTTATGAAAGTTTCCGCTATATTGTTATCCTTTCTGAGCATCTGAGCTCACCCCTTTCAATGTTTTATTTTCCGTAGGATGTGAAGAAGTATTTTATGACTGACCTGTAGAGATAGTTTGAGAATATATGAGTGTGGACTATAAAGACTATGTTGTTTTATTTTTTCACTTTGACATGTAATGTAAGAATTATGAATGTATCGAGTGTTTCCTAGGATACTAAACTAATTGGTCTTTCAGGACATGATCTTTTGTGATCATGCCAATGTTATGTAATAATGCACCAACTGTGGGTAACTAGGGTCGGGGCGTTACACCAATTAGGGAAGAATATAAAAAAGAAATATATTATTAAGAGTCTATAATGATAATTTTTTTTGCTTTTGTATATGATAGAATTAAATCATCGATATTTTCTTTACATGCAGAAGAGATGATACATACACATACTGTGCTACTTGCCTATCTAGATCAGTCCCCTCCTCAGTCAACCCAAACAATCATCATTGAGATACATGATGGGTATCCCCATGTATGTATTATACAAATATTGAATTTTACATTATCTAGGGGATTATGTAAATAACAATATTATGCAGTTTGATTAGTAAATAGTAACAGTATATGATATCATTGATCGAACTACTCCAGTGTGATTACCTATTGAGGATGTGTCCATATTTGGATAGAGTATTAGTCATTTTTTACATTTTCTAGATAATATTTTCTATCATATGACATATGAGGAATTTTTTTTAACTTCCATAATTTATTTATAATTATTTGTAGAATTAATTAATATTTTTTATATCACATAACATAAATATATGTATCTAAAATCTTTGAAATCAATATAATGGAATGGAACATTTCCATTTCTAATTCCTTATGATAATCCTCAAGAAGGTGATGGGGAAAAAATTTTAACACACATTTTTATATATTATAAAATTATTACAATTTTCTTATGAATTAATATATATGTGGAAAATGTTAAACATTAAATATTTTTAATACTCACATCTTGGATGTTATAAAGGGATGTGAGATAATAATACATATCTTGTATTTGTTTTCTATGTAATTAAATATAAAATAATTTTGTCTATTTATTTAATGAAACATGTGTTATATTGACTTAATTAATTAATTTTATAATATGAAATGACCACACACATTTCATACAATATGACTGTATGTCTGTTTATGGTTTTATGGATCTAGAAAAAAAATTAAAAGTTATGAAATACTAGAACCGAAGACTGGGAATTGAATATATATATATATATATATGAAAGATTAAAAAAATTATTACATAAGTGTTTTATCCATTCCCTGGATGGTAAGATCATTTATACAATTACGAAATAATATTAATTATTCAATTTTTTTGTTTCAGGAAATGTGGAATCATGTGGTAGTGGGTTTTATTTTAACATTTATTTTCATATTTCAATGCTTGAACCCAAGAGTAAGGATCTTGCACATCAAATTTATAATTAATTTATTTAATATAAGATGAAACAATTACCTTGGTCTACGATCCTTTTGTCATAAATGATTTTGATCATCCAAAAAAGACACTTTGATATTTCCTTTATTTTATTGAAAGGATACAAGGATATAATTCCTCTAGCAGGGATCCACATGTGATTCTTTAATCTATGAGCAATGACATTCAATTTCTAGGTGCTAGCGGAGTGACTAGATAATATTGTGTTAATTATTTTGATTTCCCATCATTCGATCATAATGACATCTGTCATATCTTTTTCATTCTTATGAGGATAAAAATGTGGAGTTGAGGGAGATTTTATTGTATGCAATATTTCTCGATTCCCTATATTTGATTCAATACACCATAAAATAACTGTCTAATTATAGAGATAATTTTTTTGTTAAAATCTTTTTTAATTTCAAGTTGACCATTAAATAACATTTAAAACATTTAATAATCCCCATTACATGTATTATTATTGTTATTATATTTTATTTGCATTCCAACTAGTGAAATAAAAAATATTATTTAACCTTCTTATAATTTAATATTTGCCACTAGACATAATCTTGGTCAGTTTTAACTCCTTAATAACTTATTGAACACCCGAATCATAAATAAATATTTTTCTCACAATGTAGAGAATAAATATTTTTTAAAATTTTTAAATAAATTAAATAAATATTGTCTTTAGAATCCAACAAATATATATTTTATATATACTCACCCAATGAAATAAATAGTTCATTGAATCATAAATAATTATATATTACCTTGTGAATATTAGAAATCAATAAAACTTGAATATTATTATTCCTAGGTTTTGAGAATAATATTTATTATAATAATTATATTTTAATGGAATTTAATCGAGATTATTAGAAACCCTTAGTGTTTTACCTTTTATGATTATTTCTCATTAGAATTAAAAGATCTTGTGTAAAATCTAGGATTACATTCTTTGAATGGTTTTGGTCTCCCATAAAAATATCTTCATATTGCAATGATGAAAATGAAATATTAATGCTCATTGTGTAATATAACCCCTTTGTATGAATATCTCGTCAAATAGGTTGAAAATATGTGTCACTAACCTATATGATTGATATATTTTTATTTAAATGTTTGGAATAAACCCATTGGTAAACCATGGACACTAAATATAGAGGGATGGTTATATTCCAATAAAAGGGTTGAGATATCATCTACCATAAATATGGAAGGGACAAATACTTCCCTGAATTATCCATTGATGACATGTCAAGCATGATGGAACAAACAAACCATTCATCCCACCAACATATTGAATGACAATTTTGGTCAATAAATCTATAAGAGTCGTGAAATTCATAAATAATAATATTAACATCTATTGAGAATTGCATAATCATTCATATATGAATATGCGATTACCCTAAAACATACTGAATTCCAACTGGTGGTCTTTTCTCACAATCTCCCTTCCAAGAAATTACCGAGTGAAAACGACATGAGAAGAAGCCTCAACTACTTAGGAGTTCTTGCACATTATAGTATATGTTTTTTGTGTCCCTATATACTATATTATCCAATCTTATAACATTATCTAATAATATCATCATATAACATCAATGTTATCATCATAGTATGAAACAATTATAAACTTATCAATTTGTCGTATATTCTACGATTTTATTACATTAATGCCACGAATAAAAATAAATAATATATAATATGACCTTTTATTATTATTCATTATATTACAAGTAATAAAAGTACAAAAAGTTGTCCCTAGGAAACAGAATCATAAAAATACCCACATGTACTAGAGCCAATGGCCAATAACTTTCAGTCCATTAGAACTCACATGAAAATTATTTTTTTCTGAGATAAGGATATATTCAAGGGTTCTACCACATTGTATTATATGGAAGTAATTATCCCTAAAACCTCACCTATATATGAAAAATACCTCAAGAGATGACACTTTTGAAGTATGTGCTTCGTCTACTGAAGTGACCTTCTCTATTCTGTGAGATCAACCACTATATTATTATCACTATAGACTACGATTTCATCTCTATTTATAGGTAGAAAATATAACTCTTAGATGTAGTTACACATCCAAATTACTTCCTTAATTTCCAAAAATTCTTCAATATACTTAGAATCTAATGTACACTACTACAAAATAGGCATTTAACAACGATAAAAATGGGCTTTATCAACAATTGTGAAGAGATGAAAATCCAGATTCATTTATCAGTGCTAAAAAAGTAATCATATTAGAAAACTTGTACCATAATTTATATTTAGCACTAATAAAGGTAACATTTACCTGTTCATATATGATCACTGATAATGGAACTATTTAGCAACACTTTTAAAGAATATATAAATGGGTAATTTATTAGTGCTTTTCAATGTGTTGATAAAGTGGCATACTGTAGTTTTCTATAACATTAGAAAACATCACTCGAAACACCCCCTAGATATCATAAAAATCATGTTCCAATAAATAATTTAAATGAAATAATATTTAGAAAACAATATAATAAAAAACTATATTACAAACATTTCAATTTTTGGTCATTACAATTATGTAAGTTCAAGTAATTACATACATTCAAAAAAAATGTCCCATTCTGTTTTGATCCCCACCCTGACTCATACTATTTACAAAAAACACCCCTTCTAAATAGAAAAAACACTCTTTTATAAGAAAACATTTGTTACATAAGTAATTATATAAATAAATTAATAGAAAGTATTAATTTTAAACTATTGTTTGAGTTGTACTAGGAACACTATGTATCAAAATGAGTAATTGTTTATTATTAATATACACACCATTTCTTTTCATATTCCAATATCTTGATGAAATTAAATTAAATAAGAATATAATAAATCCCCATGGGAAGAACATAGTGGATTTAACCTATGGTGGTGTTTGGAGGACTCGATTTTGAACCTCCCTATGCATATTTGGGTAGGGTTATATTGTTAATTCCACACACTTGATCAATGTAAAATTAATGAGTATAAGTTTAAAATTATATTTAAATCCCTTATATAATATTAGATAGATTGATGAGTTATCAATATTGCCTCATTTTATCAGTTTTGGTAATGTTAAGAGTGTTTTAGACAAAAATGAGACATATATATTGAAATGATGTACCTTATGTCATACTGGTCACATAGTGAATCAGATTGAGGTGTGAGAAATTCATAGACATATCAAATGAATTATGGTTCATTTTCATAAAATATCATGAAAAAATCCAAATGTGTTTTCTTTTTTTCGAGTACCTCACATGTTTT
This sequence comes from Viscum album, assembly GCA_963277665.1. Classification (NCBI taxonomy): domain Eukaryota; kingdom Viridiplantae; phylum Streptophyta; class Magnoliopsida; order Santalales; family Viscaceae; genus Viscum; species Viscum album. The sequence goes on from OY728155.1 coordinate 883,310,466, forward strand.
TTTCTAAAATTTCATTTCAGATTGGAAACACAAAAAATGAATCATAATAGTAACATCATGTGTTGGGTTTTTTTGATAATAATTTCTACAAATCAGAAATTATTTGTGAATAATTTTCCAAAGTTATCAAGAAAATCCATGAATGTTTTCCATGTTTTGAGTGACTTACTCTTTTTGAACTAAAATGCCCATTTTAAACTAATAAAATACACATTAAGCGATATCAGGCACATCATGTGTCATAATAAGGTTAAAATAATAATTAATCATAAAAAAGTCATATGTGTCTTTTTTCTAAAGTATCAAAAACAATCTGAAAGTGATATCATGGTCTTAACTACATTACCTTTCCTTTTTAATAAAATATTTTACAATTTTAAATAAAAAATATTTTCATGGTGTCATACTGGTCACAATGTTCATCTAATAGAGTTACAAATGATTCCTAAATATATCAGATGACATATGGATTATTTTTTTATAGTATCAAAAAAAATGAATGTGTTTACAGTGTTTTGAGTACATGACATGTCCTTTTTACTAAAATTTCATTCTAAACTGGTAATAAGAACATTGACTCAAAGAAATAAAATAGAGTATTGATTTTACATTAGACTAATTTATACATGTCTAAAATGATTAATGAATTGGTGTCCTAATTATCCCAAAAATCTGAGTGTTTTTTCTTTGTTTTTAATTTGCCAAATTTTTAGAACTAAAATTGAAATTTTAAGCTGGTAACAGACACTTTGAGTCATATCTCACACATAGTGTTTCAGATTGAGTTGCATCTAATTTCTACATGTAAAAAATGGCATATCGATCATTTCTATAATGAATCAAAAAAATAAGATTGTGTATTCAGAGTTTGGATTAATTCAGTTGTCCTTTTACTTAAATTGGTGGAATTTTAAAAAAAACCCACCTGGATTCATATCAGTCACACCAGACGTCATATTGAGGTGTGTTTGATTACTATACATCCCAAATGAATTATGTGTTGTTGACTTAAACTATCAATGTAATCTGATTTTTTTAGTTTATGAGTATGTCACTGTTTTCTTATGAATTGTCATTCTGAAATGGAAACATACACATTAACTCATACTGATCACATCGAGTATCAGTTTAATGTGAGACCAATTCTTACATTCCAAAATATATTTATGAGTTTATTTTCTAAATTAAAAATAAAATACAAGAAAAATTTATAGGTTTCAGTGAGTGACACTTTTTGATCTAAAATGACAGTTTTAAACTATTAACTGAAACATTGGTTCATACTAGGAACATTGTGTATCATATTGAGGTGAGGCTGAAACCAACACATCAAAAATGTCATATGTTTTATTTTCATAATGTATCAAAATAATATGAATATTTTTTCATAGTTTTGAGTATTTTATAAGTTTTTTTACTAAAATTAATGTTTATTGTAAATTGAAAGAAGCACTTAGAGTCGTAGTAGTAGCACCATGTTTTAGATTGAGGTGAAAACAATGTAAACACATCCCAATGTCTCAAAAAAATCCTAATTACAAATGTTACCATGATTCTAGTTGCAATTATTTATTGAACTGCCAACATTTCATGTTGACTCAATGTTCTTAAACAAAAACCCATTCTCATTGTAGAAATCAAAAAGAGAAGATGAAGCTTAATTACTCATTATAGTATGAGATGTCACAACCCATCCCCTGGGGTCCATGTGTGGCTACCCCAAGCCCATCTTCCATAGTCCAAGGGTTTATGAATTTTATTGGAAAGGAATATCCCTGAATGTGGGAAGGTATTTCCTTTAAACCAGCAAACACACAGACCAAGAACATGATAATATGCAAACCACGTTGTAAAAATGCAGTAGTAAATGTGTGTATTGAAAGTAAAGGGGCCGGAAAACATACCATACTAAAAATATACAACTAAAAAAATAGATCCTAAGAATGTTCACCAAAGATCCTACCTGAAGGGTTTGTAAAACTCATCTCTACAACTCTCCCTGTCAACCAGTCACCTCCGTGTATCACCTGGTCTAGGCTCCCGGAAGTCTCAGCCAAGATATTGATCGTATGCACAAGACAAGACATGGTGCGGGAAAATACCATTAAAGAGTGATTATAACCATACCTGGTAGGGACCTGGAGACCCTTGAAGGTATCCCAGAATTCCCCAAAGGAAAAACCACCAAGCATGACCTCAATCACAAAGCACAAAATAGAGACAGTTCACTCCAGGTACACAATTGAGAGTTCAAGAATAAAGACGATTAGTATTATGAAATGTTATTTTAATCTATTAGAATGTTTCCACAACTAAACCATGAAGGATTTGTTCCATTGTCTATCCACACAGGGTCATATGGAATTGATCCTCGACAAGCCACTCTAAGTATGGTCCTCCTCGAGTCGTGCACTACTGATCCACAATGGGTCACTAGAATGCTGATCCACAAAGGGTCTCTATGATATTGATCCCCACAGGGTCTCTATGATGCTGATCCACAAAGCGTTAATAGGATGTTGAGGGTCATTATGATGCTAACCCACATAGGGTCGCTCTTCAATTGATAGGCCCCCAAAATATTCCCTACACTCAATGCGCTTGAGTTCTATAGAATATGCTCCTCAAGATATCGGTTTTTCCTTAACTACCAAGAAGCTCCCAAAATGAGTAACCCGAAGTTCCTCCATATCGTAAGGGTCCCAACGTGATAGACGGCGTGTCAATCGGACGCCTAGTCTGTTACTTATAAGGGTATTCTTACCGAGGGCCCAGTTGGATTCGGGTTCGATCCATCTTGGCCATACTCTACCTCCCTCTAAAACCTAGGTGAAGTATTTCAAAAGGTATGTCTTGTCCCATGGATTCTAGTGTCATATAAAGTTCATCAAATGGATGTCTGGTTTGTGAGATATGACCTTATAAGAGAATTTGGTCCGAAAAGGGTCCAGGTTTGGTCTGACCCAGTTCGGGTCGACCCGCGCGGTATGTGTCCCGCCTGGGTCCGACCAGGTCCAGCCCGAACCGGTAGGGCCAGCTCAAAAAGCCTAGGCCATGGACTGGATCTCCTTGGCTGGGGCACGACCCGCGAGGCCACATGGTGTCAGATCCCCCTTCTGGAATGGACATTTTTTTCTGTTTGGTTTGTAATGGAGGCACCACATGGTGTCGCCCCCTATCAGATGGACACATGGGGTGGGGGTCTCCTTCAACTATGGCTCTAATTTTTGGCCTCCCTTCATAGCACAAGATGGCATGCTACCCATCTACCATTGTGGAAAACACCCCTGAAGTACACCGCAACGCTTATGGGCGCCGCCTCGCATCTACAACCAATGAGATCTGGCCGCCGCCGTCGCCTGCCGGTGATGGTGGGGCTTTAGCGGGCCCCCAGTTGAGATTTGATGGAACATTTTCTCTTATGATTTCTCCTAAGGGCCTACCATAATGCTTCCATCATTGTGTGACTTCCAAATTCAAGATTTTGTCAAGTTGAAAAATCCGGCCCGAAAGAACTTGACAAAAACCAAAGTGGCAGAGGTTTCAGGCTTTGTTCATTTGGATCGTTCCTCCACGTTCTCATCATATCAATTGGGTAGTAAACAATACCTCACATAAATAATGATTAACCACATTCAAACTTTCCATCAAAATCCACCATCAATTTCTTACAAATTGCAGATCAACTCATTTTGGATGATTCGTGTTTGTCAGGTTTTTCTAGAATGAGGTTTTGAATTAATAAAATCGCTTGGATTTAAAAAAAAATCCCTAGCTAGAAAATGTAGTGTATGTCAAGGTTTTGGAAAAAGAAACTATGTTCCATGAAGCCGCTATAATTTTCCTATCTCAGATCGATTCTCCCAACGACGTCGTTCAAGCCTCTGTTCTTCCTTGTTGGGGTTGGTCATTGGCCCTTCATCAGAGTTCTTTGGTTTTTCCATCAAGAATACTTCCACAATACCCCAATCCTCCTTTTTTACAACGTTTTAATAATCAAATGGCGGAGTTAAGAGATTGATCCTATATTCAATTAATGGTTCATTAATTGGTGTATTTAATGAACAATATTAATTAAATGAAATGTGGGTACATAGTTTATGTGTAACCGACATTTAATATCCCTCATTAAATGTATGAAAACCGTTGTGGTCCCTGCCACCATCACTCCGAATGTGGTAGAAAAATAAAATTACATTTTTATATTATTTTATTATTCATTCAAAAGTTCTGTGGAACTAACTTCTTCCCTTGACTAACTGAAGTTGATGTAATGTCTCCCTTGAGAAAAACCTAGAGTTACGAATTTAACGGTGCCCTCATATTTTAATTCAAGAACTGGTTCAAAAGTTTGAAAATGTTTCTCGTATGTTTACTGAATGTACCATAAAAGAAGTTCAAAAATCTATTCTGGGAACACCATGCCCTGGAATCAAGCACAATCAAATTTCACAGCCTTAGAATAGATCCATTTAATTTATAAAAACATGAAAAATCTGGGTCTTTACATTCACCCCACCATACATATTTTCATTTCCAAATTCCACAAAAAAGGCAATGAAAAGAAATGGGGAGTACTGAGCATGAATCTGAGCATCTCGCTCACATTTTCTCTCATAGAGGATCGTTTTTTGCCACTAAACACGCACTAGAGTAATCGACCAACCATGAAGGAATCTCTTTTGTCGATTCCTTATCTCCACCAAGAACTGCGCAAATGTCACCCCATCATATATGTCCATCTCACCCCAGTCGATAATGTGTGATGGATCATGAACATACCTCCTCTACTACGACACATGGAAAATGTTATGCACCTGGTGTATCTATGGGAGAAGAGCTAGATGGTAGGCCACTTCTCCAACTCTATTGAGAATTTCGAAAGGTCCGATAATCCTTAGAGATAGCTTGCCGCCCCATCCAAATCTTTACAAACCTCATCGAGGTGACAACCATAGGAAGACATAGTATCTCTTATTGAAATCCAAGGATGTAGGTCTCGTGTTAGTATATGAGTTTTCCCTCCTCTTTGTTGTCTTCATCTTCCCCTGGATGATTTGTAACTTCTCTTTGGTAGCCCTTACCAACTATGGACTCATATGTGCTGACTCTCCTGGGTCTATCTAGCGTAGAGGTGATCTGCATGGTCTCCCATACAAGGTATCAAATGGAGACATGCGGATGGTGGAGTGATAACTACTGTTTAATGATAACTCCACTGATAGTAGGTGTTCCTCCCAACTCCAGCCAAAATCAAGGATGAAAGCACGAAGAATGTCCATGGATGTTTATATTGTATCCTCCATCTGAACGTCTGTTTGAGGTTGGAAGGCAGTACTCAAACGTAGTTGAGTCCCAAACACCTTTTGCAATCCCTTCCACAATTGGAATGAATAACGACTGTTGAAATGTTAGATGATCGTCAATGGAACCCCTATAAGTCGTACAATCTCTTGTATATAAATACATCTTATTCTCATTATGGATCCCTCCACTCAGATGGGTATAAAGTGGAGCAGCAAGGTGATTCCATCAAAAATCACCCAGATGGAATCCTATCCCCTAGACATATGTGGTAGCCCTATCATGAATTCCATGGATATACCATCCCACTTCCATTCTGGTACCTCAAGTGGTTGAGCTAAGCCTGATGGTACGTGATGCTTGGCCTTCACTTACTGATAAGTGAGGTATCATAATACGAACTCCACCAATGCATTATTCATCCTTCTCCATAAGTAATGATATCAGAGGTCCTAGTAAATATTATACTCTAGATAATGTACCGCCAAGGGGTATTTGTGTAACTCCCTCAATATCTCCTCTCATAGCGTCACTAGTACTATGGTGCATTTTCTAAAGAAGATGGTGTGCTCCCAACCTTCAGAAAATCCTTTATTATCCTATCTAGAGAATATCTGAACACATTGGGCCTTGCAGTCAACATCTTGAAGTTGTGCCTTCATGACTCTCTAAAGGTGTGGGGTAGTAACTATCATAGACTGAAGGTAATTTTCTCCATCTCTCTCCCCAAAGGATATCTACAACGCAGCTAGCTACTATATCACCATACTCAGCAAATGTAGACCGGGCCTCCTACTGAGTGAATCTACCACCAGTTTTCCCATCCTAGGAGTATAGACAATCTCAATGTCATATTAATGGAGGAACTATTTCCATCTTCATAGTCTCAGGATTGGGTCCTTTTGTGAGAATATATACCTGAGACTCTTGTGATTAGAGTAGACTGTAACACATTCACCCATCAAGTAGTGTCTCTACATATTCAATGTGAAGACTACTACTATTCACTCCAAGTCATGGGTAGCATAGTTCTGCTCATGCTACCTCAGATGAAGTGAGTTGTGGGAGATCACCACTCACTCTTGTATCAGGACACATCCTAATCTGGTCCATATGGCATATTAGTAGACTATATACCCAATTCCCTTATCTAATATCATCCCTATGGGGGAACTTTCAAGTATCTGTCTCAGCTCTTGAAAACACTGATGGCATCTCTCCATCCTCATGAAGGGAATTTCCTTATTTTTCAAAGATGAAAAGGGTATCCAACTCTAGAAAAGTTTGGTACGAATATCTGGTAGTACTCATCCAATCCCAGGAAACTCTCCACCTTGGTCACACTTCTGGGTGGCACCCAAGAAAGCACGAACTCTATCATCGTCAGATCCACTGAATCTCCAACCTCTATGATAACATTCCCCAGGTAATGGAATTATCATACCTTGAACTGGAACATTGAGAGATTTCCATAAATTGGGTTCTCTCAAAATGTTTCCATAACTATTTTTAGGTTCATGGAATGCTCCTCCTCTGAAGCTAGGTACACCATGTTATTGTCATTGATGACCACCACAATGAGATTGAGGTAAGGCTGGAAGATCCTATTCATGATCCCCATGAACACTTTCGGAGTGTTGGTCATGCAAAATGGAGTCACCAAGAATTCTTAATGGCCATAATGATATCTGAAGGTTGTATTCGGTATGTCTGTATCCCATACCCAGAGCTGATGGTAGCCAGATATGAGTTCTATCTTCAAAAACCATCGATCTCCATTCAGTTGGTCAAAGAGATCAACAATACTAAGTAGAGGATACTTGTTCTTCACAGTCACCTAATTCAGGTGTCGATAGTCCACACAAAGCCTCAATCTCCCATTTTCCTTCCTTATGAAAAAAAATCAGGGAAGCCCATGGAGAAACACTTGGCCTTATAAGCCCCTTCCTCTACGAGTCCTCTAGCTATACCTACAACTCACGAAGCTCCACCGGAGCCATCCAATATTCTGGAGTAGATATCAATTCCTTCTCAGGATACAGGTCGATGTAGATGTCTACCTACCTATGAGGTGTTAGTCCTGGAACATCCTCATGAAATACATCATCATACTGGTCCACCACTACAGGATTTATCAGACACCTATTGTCAACTGCATTGAGGATAAGGATATCCAACTAATGTGTGATCAGCTACACCCTCCACCGAGAAAGTATACCCTAAGCTGTAAAGGTTCTCTTCCTACTGGAAAAGGAATAACTAGTCGTATCCTTGTGAAAACACCACACATTCCACCTAAAATAGTGAATGTGAGCATGGATAGTGGATAACCAGTCCATACCCAAGATGACATTGTAAGGTGTCGATGCTACTACTAGAAGATACCATACTAGTATCTAACCTCTTAGATTAAGTTCAAACTTCTGATGCCAGTGTGTGATCATCGAATTTCCTCCTGTACGATTCTCTAATTGTAAGGATCGAGCCAATTGATCTACCAGAATCACTGATCTCTAAACGAGAGTCGTGGTAATGGAAGAGTGACTAAAATTTCTATCTATAAGTACCAGAGCATGGGTAGAGTAGACACAGATCATACCTCGAATAATCTCTGGAGCACAGTGGTCATAGTTCTCAGCTGCGTGAAGATATTCTCATCCCTATCCACCTTCCCCCTACAGTTTGAGTGTACCTCCTAGAGGTGGTGGCGGTAGAACCTTAAATCACCACCCACCGCCTGCAACAAGGCCTATTCCTCTACCATGTATTCACTCGGAAAACCTACTCGCTTGAATCTCTACCTCTGCCTTGACAGTCCCTCCACTGTCTACTGATAATTTAAACACCAAATCGGGTATTTGAAAGCCATGTGACCTTCCCCGACACTCAGGAAGAACAGTTTTCTCATCAGCTGGACAGCTTAACCTCAAGAGCTTCACATCTCTGACCATAAGTCCTGGGGTCATCCTCCAGAAGGTCGTGCCCACTTAGACCTCTGAATTATTCATCTACTACTTTCTGTAGATGACTCGGATACCTGTTATCTGGTGGTTTCTCTCACCGTCGGTTCCTACTCAGCTAATAATTTCTCCCCCAATAATGTTTTCTCGAGTAATCCATCCTATTTCTGGATATTCAATGATATTATCGATGGTCTAATTCCCCTTTAGAGACCATACTCAAATGTCTGGTTTCTAAAGAATGGGTCAAGTACCATGTCAGTGGAGTATCACGAGAGGTCGATGAATCTCACCGAGTACTGGGATACTGTATGTTTTCCCTGATGTAAGAGTAGGAGCTCTAGAATATGCACAGAGCATTACTTTTCTGTAAAAAACTCCACCCTGAAGAGGCTCTCGAAATACATCTAGGTGAGGGTCACCTCGTCATGTAACTGGAGTATCAGGCACCACCATCTCCTTATCATGCCTTTGAATGACTATTACATAGGATCACCATCTGCTCTTCTGGTGTCCAAACTAAGAGGAAAAATCTAGCCACAACCTCCAAGAAGTCCTTAGATACCTATGTAATTGTATCACCTTGAACATGCAGAGGCCTCTGCTACTGTAAATCATGAAACACGCTCAGTCAGCATGCACCGTCTACTAGTGGGGCTGGTGGAAACTGTTGTCCAATAGGTAGTGGTGATGCTGGTGCACCACCCAAAGGTGCTATCATTGTAAGTGGTCCATACAACGAAGCCCCATCACTCGATGGTCCATCATGGTGTACTCTCTATAGATTCCTAGCTGACTATCTATGTGGAGGCATCCTGAAAAGAAACAGGTGCACAATAGTCATTATGTTATACCTAGTGAGCAGACTCAAGACAGATCAAAAGTAAAACATTTCCATAACACACACAATCAATGTTTCTGTTCACTGAGTCAGAAATTAGAATTTAGTGTCCTGGTGTATGGATATATCAGCCACTGCACCAACACTGGGCTCCCTGAAATGAAAACCATACTCCAAACACATAACACTATTTCCCCATTGAAAAGAACATAGTTCTAGTTCTTTGGTAGAACCAACTCCTCTCATAACAATTTTTCAAGTTTTGTCCCCCAAGGCCCGTGTCGTGGCTACCCCAAGCCCTCCTTCCATAGGTCAAGGGTTTTTTACTAGAACTAGAAAGGCATATCCATGAAATTGGGAAGGTTTTGCTTTTAAACCTGTGAACACATAGACCAATAACACTACACAATGAAATCTACTTAGTAAAATTACATTAGTAAAAGAGTGTCGTGAATGTAAAGGGGAAAGTATAAAATCTCAACTAAAATATATAAAAGTACAATAGAAAAAATCTCTTGAGATCGTCCACCAAGGATCCTACTTGGAGGATAGGTACAACTCGTCTCCATAGCTCACCACGTCATCTATTCACCTCTGCGTACCACCTGGTCCTGGTTCGCTAAAGTCACATCCTAGTTGGTTTTCATCTTCACAAGACACGACAAGGTTCTGGTAAAGCTCGTGCAGGGGTTAGTATAAAAATTCCCAATAGGGTCCCCGAGACCCCCAAAGGTCTCCTACAATTGCCCATAGGGAAAACCACATAGCATGACCACAATAACAATGCACAAATTATAGATGGATCACGCCAGGTATACAACTCATAGATCAGAAATAAAGATGATTAGTCTTATGAAATATCATTTTATTCTCATAGTATTTTTTCGTGAATGAACCATGGATGATTATTTCCATTGTTGATCCACATACGGTGTTATGTCACTGATCCACGACGGGCCACTCTAAGGCTAGTCCTCATTGGGTCGTGCTTTTCTAATCCACACAGGGACGTTAGAATGTTGATCCACACTAGGTTGTTATGATTCTAATCCACATAGGGTCGCTATGATGTTGATCCCTAGAGGGTCACTATGATGATGAACCAAAGAGGGTCGTTATGATACTGATCCACACAAGGTCACTATGATGTTGATCCACACATGGTCACTTTTTAATTGACATCCAGTCATAGGATTCCCCGCACTCGGTGCACTTGAGTTCCCTAAATCAACTCCTCAAGATATCAAGCAAGACTCAACTAATAGGAATCTCCAAAAGGAGTAAACAAATGGATTTCCATGTTGTAAGGGTCCCAATGCGACAGATAGTGCGTCAATTAGACGTCCATTATTTGAGTTATAATCATTTTAGTACCGAGGGCCTAGTTGGAATCGGGTTAGATATATCCTGGCCATAATCCAACATTCTCCAAAATAAAGGTGGATTATCTCAAAATGATTGTATTGTTCCACATATTCCAGTTTTGTATATGTTTTCTCAAATGGATGTCTGGTTTGTGAGATACAACCTTTTCAGTATATCTATGCTGAAAAGGGTCTAAGTTCGGTTAAACCCGGTTGTCCAAACCCGACCTGCCCCCGACCTAGGGCGACCTGACCCGGTTTAGGTTGACTCGGCCCGTCCCTACCCAATTAGGTTGGCCCAACCCGAGTGGGTTGGGTCGTGGCGGGCCCGGTCCTCTAGACCGTGGGCTCGGCCCTTTGGGAAACAAATGGCATGACCCAACATGGCTGGGCATGATCCGCCAGGCTGTGTGGGGTCAGCTCCCCCTTCCTGAATGGGCTTTTTTTCCATTCTGTTTGTAACGGAAGAACCATGTGGAACTCCCCCAATCAGGGGGAACTGTGGGGTGTGTTCCCCCTCCGCCTGGGCTCGAAGCAGCAACCTCCCTCCATAGTGCGCCACCCTACAGCCAATGTGGCCAGCTAACGCTGGTTGCCCATATAATCCACCGCGGCACCTACGGGTTCCACCTCTTCTCCACAACCAATGAGAGACAGCCACTGCCATTGCCCGCTGGTTCCTGTTGCTGGTACCGCGCCATAGTTGCATCTATAGGCCACCAAGTGAGCTCCGATTTTCTGTTTTCTATTTCTATTTCACCTATAGGACACCCGGGACACTACCATCATAGCGTGACTTCTAGATTCAAGATTTAGTCGAGTTAAAAGAACACCCCAAAATAACGTGACAAAAATCGAAGAGGTGGAGGGTCTGAACCTTGTTCTTTTATCCCAAGACATCCACGATATCATCATATCAAGTCGGTAGTAAACAATATATCACATAGATATTTATTAACCCCTTTAGAAGGTTTCCCTCAACAACCACCATCAGTTTCATACGAATCTCAGATCTAATAATTTTGGTTGATCTGAATTCATTAGATTTTTCTAGAACGAGGGTTTGAATTAATAAAATCACTTGGATTTAAACAAAAATACCTACCTCGAAAACACAGGGGATGTCACAGTTGTTGAAGAAGAAACTACATTCGTTGAAGCCACCAGCATTCGTTGATCCCAGATCGATTCTTCTACTGACATCATTCAAGCCTCTGTTCTTTATTGGAGGGGTTTATCATGGGCGCTATGTCGGAGTTCATCAGTTTTTCTATTTATAATCTATCCATGATCCCCCTATCATCCTTTTTTACAATGTTTTAATAATAAAAATGCAGAGTTAAGAGATTAATCTTCTTTTCAAATAATGGTTCATTAATGGGTGTAATAAATGGACCATGTTAATTAAATGATGGGTGGTTATAGAATTTATGTGTAACTGGGATTTAATATCCCATATTAAAAGTATGACTGGCTCTATGGTCCCCACCACCATCACTCAAAAGGTGGTAGAAAAATAAAATAAAATAATTATGTTAATATATTGTTCATTCAAAAATTCTGTGAAACTAACATCTTCCCTTGACCTACTACGGTCAAAGTTATGACTCCTTGAAGCGAAACCCGACATTGAAAATTCTTCAGTGCCATCAGATTATAATTATGTGCACCAATTCAGAAGGTAGAAAATAGAGACCGTATTTTTACTAAAATTACATTAAAAGAAGTTCAAAAATTCATTCTGGGCACACCAGCTCCTAGAATCAAGCGTTGTCAATTTTTGCAGACTCAGAATAGTTCAATTTAAAAAAAATTACATGGAATATTCCGGACATTTCTTGAGATGTAACCACAATGGGAACATATTCTTCTTCTAATATTCTATCATTCATAAAAAATAATGGTTTTTTAGCTAGGAACATCATCTCAATATGATGTGTTGGTATTCCGACAATGAAAGTCAATGGAAATAATCCTAAAATTGGAAGGAAGGATTTTTTATCTCTTTGTGGCATGTTATAGATAGTTGAAAGAAAAATATGGCTTCCCAAATTATCTATGAAAAAATGTAAAGAAGTAATAGTCAAAAATTACAAGGAGATTAACTTATAAATAGTAGATAAATGATGAAAAAATATTTTTATGAGTAGTGGTAATTAAAATTTTCACAATTGTTGTATTCTTTATTGATGAATTTTTTTTGTTGGAGTTATCTCAGTTGTAGGTTTAAATTCAAATCTCATACGAGAATGAGAAGCCTCAATTAAAACACCATAACTCATAAAATATAATAAAATTATATAGGAAAACAATTATTATATGTGTTATACAAAAACAAAATAAAATATTAATAAATATGAAATAAAAAATTGATTCTCTAGACACTGATTTCAATGGGAAAACATCAGGATTATCTCTTTGATTGAGAAGTGGATTGAACATTAAAGAAAGTTAAAAATTCAAACACTACATGGGAGGGAATGTTTAATGGGAGAAGAAGTTTTTGGATGTTTATCTATAGAATGTCCTTAAATATAGATTAGGATCATTTAAAATAAATGAAATTTTCCATGAATAATGAAAATGAAATAAAAATTTCATTATATAATTTTGTGGGAAAATAGAGAAAGTATGTCATATCATTACATTTAAATATTCTTAAAGGGTTTCCGTCATTATAATATGTTCTTCTACAAGATTGGAAATATCATCATGTCCATAAGACATTGTGTTCATGAGTATTCAAAAATTTAATTTTGATTTTATAAATTTAGTATAGATCAAATAATATAATGGGGAAAAATATTGTATGTTAAAAAACTTCTTTTACCTTATCATTGAACTCTATTTTTAAAGGATTTCAGGATTTGGTTCCTAATTTGAGAATCAAAATTCCTTCATTATTCCCCCCTATAACATACAATAGATATTCTATATTGGGATTGGCATGAATTGATTATGACCTCCCATTTAAAGGGTTATCCTAAATGAAATTTTTTTTTGACCTGACATTTATTTTAGTCACTAACAAGAAAATCATCTATTTCTTGTTTTCTAGAATCGAGTGAACAAATACTTGCACTACTTTTGATGTCATTATGAACAACTCATATTTTTTTCTTTCCACACTGAAATTCACCTTCACAAATCCCATTTCATCAACATTCAGTTCATTCATATTTTCAACCCATTATCAATGGAAAGTAGGAACTTTAAATATCATATAATATAACTCATATATTTGTTCAATAATTAAAAAATATGACATATTTTCATAACGTGGATTACAATACCTGTAACCAAATTTGTGCATAGCTTCTGCCAAAAGTGTAACACCACTATTTTGTGACATACATTAGTAATTATTTTCTTTTGTATATAATTTATAACAATTTATTACAAAACCATTATAATATATAACATTTTAATTTAGTCCCTCATATGGAATAAAAGTCCTTCAAAAATTGAATTATGATTTTTAGATAACTCCTTATAAATTTTATATTGAAACCATTTTATAAAAAGTGGATAATGTGAATTTGATATCCATCCCCAAGAATTTGATGGATCCAAGCCTCTAAGAACCTCTTTTTAGGAATCAACATATAGATCAACACGGTCACTATTATGTAAAATGTAAAGTTTCTATTGTACTTGATCTATCAAGGTAATTTCAACAACATATCCTCTAGATATCCCTTCAGCCATATAGTGACCATTTTGATGAGACTTCACGAGAATGATGTTGTGAACATCCTATAGATTATCAGTACATAATTCAATAGGTTCTTAAAAATTTTATCATTCAGCAATTAAACCCTCTAGCCGACTTAAATTCATGGAATTCCATTTCAAAATATTCATATACCATTTAATGGGGTACATCCATCAGTAACAGAAAGGAACACATTGTTGATCATATATAACCAAGGGAACCATCAGGTAGAACATTTGATCGAAGAATAATGGTGGGATGAACATATATCCTCCAATTGCCCGAAGGCCTTCATTTTTTATTGATTTTTGATAATCCAACTTTCAAGGGGTGAGGTGGAACCCTTACAAGTCCCGTAGGCATAAGTATTACATGGACCGTAGGCCTTAAAGGAATTCCTTGCATGTAGGCTTCAAACATTACATACAACCCAAACATTCTCGTTCATCCACAGGCTTGTCCCCAGTATCTTCATCGTGAAATCAGATCTCCACCTTCGCATTGCTATTCGTCTAGGAATTCCCATGCATGCACATTCTTGTCCCGATGGAAGGTTTCATACCCTCTCATTCTTGCAATTCGTTTAGCTCTGTTGTGGTGAAATCCTCTTGCTCATCCTCCTTGTAGAGCTTGTTCCTTGTAGGTTGTCTGGTGTGCATATGTACTAAAGGTGGCCCGAAGGCCTTGAGGTGGCCCTAAGGCCTTACTGACCCAAATGCATGGGTGGTCTGATGGCCTTAAATGACTCAGGGACCATATCGGTGTCCCTAAGGCCCAAATTGGGGCATATTCTCAGATGCTACAGTGCCAAAAAGTGTCTGCTACAGTTTGCACTACAGTACTGCTACAGTACCACGAAAATTCTGCCTCCGCCTAGATTTGATCCCTGGTCACTTGGACACACTTACGGAGTCCTTACCAACTGGGCTAAGGCTCATGTGCGGATGAACATATATAATTCACAAAAATATGACTACAAACTCCTAATACATGATGAGAAATTTTGATGGGCCTATATCTTTAGTATATATATCTTTGAATAAGAAGTTGTGTCTTGTTAATATAGGGCATACATTTTGATGCAGAATTAAATAGAAAGAAACAGGGATCAAATCATGCATAAAAACCTAGTATCCATGTGTTTTTATTCCCTAGAACATAAAATTAGTCATCGACATGACATTCTTGATATTTGACGAATACCCCAATGAAACATTAACACTACTGAGGAAAAGGAAAAATGTAAATGGCTATTATCTAGATAAAATTTAATCTTTTAGAGGAAGAAAAGTATACCCTTTACCCTTCACTAGTGCAAAATCTTCCTCTCCCCCCATTTCAATCTTGTCAAACGAAGATTGGATTTCATTATTTGTTTATCTGAGAACATTTAGTAACATTCTAACTAAACTATCAAATAAATTTTTTCTTCATGCATGAAATCAAAAAAATTTATGACCGGAAAAGAATTCCAGTATTATAATTCAATGAAAGCTAATCTCTTTTTCCAACCAGATTTTGTATGGTTTTATGAAAATGGTTTTATTGAAAATAGTGTTAATATATTTTTCATTATCAAATATTTGATCACCTATTAGTGTAGAAGGTGGTGTACCTTGATTGATATTCTCATTAAATTTCACCATCTGAGATTGGTATTCATGTCATCAAGGTAAAAACAAATTTTTAACTAAAAACAATGTAGTTGAGGAATGTTTCAATTGAACATAGTGTGTGTGTTTTTTTACAAATGGTAATGCCCAACATTCCATTAATGATATTGTTATATAAATTTCTATAAATGGGGAAGTCATTAATCATCTTGTAATATATGGCCATCAATGTGAATTCTTCAATTATATGAAAACAATACACCATTACACATGTATCCCTCATCAATTTCTGACATTCAATAAATGGATCTAAGTATACATAAATATCATTACTGGGTTTTTTTGGTCCATATATAAATAGAGAAAACATAATGTATTTTATTTTAGGAATAACATTGGAAGCAAGTTATAATTTACCAAAATAAGGGGCCATGTACTATCATTACTAGTCTGTGCACAAAACAAATTTATTCCATCTATAGATAACCCAAGATAAAGGTTTCTTGGCTTAATTCCAAATTCAAAATACTCAAAATCAATTTTCATCCATTAAGGAGAATTTGATGGATGTTTTAGGTACCCGTTTTAAATTCTTTAATCTTCATTACTAGTCAATTTTCTAACAGTTTCTAGACATCCATATATTCTAATAAACCCTATAATTATATAAAAATGAAGTACATATTTTGAAGGACATGATTCATTGTTCTTTTATCGATTTATGCCACACATAAGGAATATTATGAGTGAATAATTATTCTTAAAAAATAATATACACTCATTTAGAAAATCATTTTTTTTTATTGATAATACCCATTGAAAATATAAATTGTTTAGAATCATATATTTTGTCTGGTAGTTTAAATTCTTCTGGTGGAATATAATTTAGGAGACCAGGTATTTTTCTAACGCTGTTGTCACTCCATCTACTGCCAAATTTCTAATTATATAACATCTATATAGCTAAAAAAAATTTGTATTTGTTGAAACTGGTATAAAATAGTCTCTTTACATAGATATTCTAATTCTCAAACAACATTGGAAAATCAAAAATTTCATCTCCAATTTTCATTGATTTTTATTCCATGTTATCACCATCTTTATTTACATTCATACTCATATCAAATGTTCAATAAACTGCAGTATCATCCCAATCGATGTGAAAGATCAATTTTACATTTGTTTAGTCCATTATTTATTGTTATAATCTATAAACTGGGAAACCAAATGTTCTTCCCACACTTATGGACTATTTTTCCTTCTATAACAATAATGTAATCATGGATAAAATGATTTCTGGAGGGTATTATGCATGTTGTATTGCAAACATGATGAACTCTTTAACTCCATCATAAAAATATTTTTTCAAATGACTAACATGCAACAATTTTCAATTTTTCAACACCGAATTATTTTCCTAAAATACTCATTTTTTACAATAAATAAATAAAGACACAAAATATATTCATTATCAATGGTGAATGTTATATATAATTTTAATAAAGGGAAACCAAAATTTGATAGTTTCAAATAATTTCAGTATTCTATAAATATAATGGTTAATTTAATTAAAAATAATAATTACTCCCCTATGTTAGGTGTTTCCCTATGAGTTAATACAATGGTGAATGTTATAGAAAATGGTCATCCTCAACATCTTCATATCGTGATCATTTATTATTACATATTGTTACTTGAGACTCGTCCCCTATTGCTTGTGGACATCAAAAAAATGTTTCGTGAACTATTATGACCAAAATATATCCCATACCCAATATTAGTTGTAATTTTTGATGAATATGACTCAGATTAGTTCAAGAAACTTCTATGATATATGTGATGACTCTCGAGTGACAAATTTTAACAGTAAATATTCAAGAGATGATATTGATGAGGATGAAACCATATATTTATTATGGTAAATAATGAGGGTGCACAACATTTTTTTGAGTTTTCATTATTAAATTAATTAAAAATCAACCTAAAAAATTAAATGTGTTTTCCTTAAGGAAAATAATAAAAAATAATATTGAATAATGCACATATAAGATATTGTCATTTTTTTAATCTATTGTTGAATTATTTTTTAAGAATACATTTTATAATGTGAATTAAAAAAATATTCCCCTCACAGCCATATCTATATTGTTTCATCTTGTTAATGCATAATAGAAGAGAATAATGAAGAATCATGAGTTTAACATAAATGGAGCACAAGAACTAAAAATTAGAAACATCCATATCGTGAATTCATATATTTAAAATCTTTTATTTTTTGTATCGATAAAGATCAATATAATTATATTCTGAAAACATATCATATAGGGATAACCATATATGATGATCACAAGTTATATAAAGTAAGATTGCCTACAAAATATGATCCATTATAGAAGTAGTCATTTAATTATTAAATAGAGTTTATTATAACAATTAGTAATTGCATATTTATAAATTTTCTAAAATATTAAAATAATTTTGGTTTTAAATGAGTATTTAGAATCATATATGACTCTAATGAAAACATTTTTTTTAAGCTTGATTAGTAATAAAAGGTTTTTAATAATGGAATAGAATTGTTAGTTTGATACTTATAATCATTTTTTACATATTATGACCAAAAAAATATTATTTTTTCTTTAAATTGGATAAATCATTTGTGTGTTCACTAAATGTCCGTTAAAATTGTATTTTTAAATGAAAATGTAAATAATGAAATTTACATGGAATAATATAAAGATTCGATAACTTATTTGATGAACACCCAAAATAAAATTTCATATGAAATTTTTGATCAAATATATGGAATTAGTATAAATATTTATAAGGATATAACTGACTATGATGACAAAAATAAATGAATTGTGACAGTTTTAAAAGAAATTGTATTAATCTGTTTTAATCTCTCCAAACATGTAGGACAAACAAATAAAATGATATGGGAAATCAATGAATAATGCACTATTTTTAAAAATATATTTCTCCCTAACATTCAAGAAAGGGATGTTGACAAGATAAGACATTAGTAGAAAAAACCCAAATCAAAATAAGTAATTTTCATCCAAGATGCTCACCTAGAGATTATAGGAAAAAGGATTTAATAGATTGAACATCTATGAAATAAAATATAGAAATTCATAAACATTAAAGTTGAGAGCTAGTAACATCATGTGAATTGAAAAGAAAAATATAAGAGTATGGGAAAATAATTCAATATATGAAATCATTTGATATTTATACTAAACTGTGGAATCTATAATCAATTCAATTAGTGAAATACCAAAAAGTAAAATTCAACTATCATGTAACACAATATTCCATGTATGATTTTTATAGTGAATGAACTATGTCTAGGGGAATAAAAATCTTCATATCATCTAATAATCACAATAAATCAACATTAAAATGTAAATATTCCATCTATTTTTGAAAATAATTCTTATTCTAAAACTTTTTCATTTTAAATACGTGTTTGAAATATAAATTATTGAATAATGGGTTGATAAAAAATTATAAAGGATCCCCCACTATATTCATGGTGCCTGGTAGAATGTTTATAACTAGTTTTTTCCCAAATATGGAATATCCAATTGACATAATCACATGAAAAATGGAAGCTTATGGTTCTAGAAAAAACGGACTACATGTTGGTCAAAATAATAAACCATGGATTATTAGTCATTTCATTATCTATAATTAATTTTGATATTGTGCATTGGATATTTTCTACAATTCAAAAATTATTAACATAAAATGGAAGGATTATTTTAGGAGAAAATTGTCTCTGATGAAGAAACATCCATATACATTGGACACACGTATGATATACTCAATTAGATTTGTAATTATTAGAAATATATGTGGTATTTTCAATTGAAGTAGTCACATTGAAGTGAAATTTTAGTAAAACTCATTTAATCAAGAATGTTGTGATGAATAATGAATAGAAAGAGCTAATTTACAAAATAAGTTCAAAAATATATCTCCAAACAAGGAAAACTAGTGAGGGGAAGGTTAAAATTTTACATAACATGGATTGAAGATTCGATTTATCTGAGATAAATTGATATATCATGTGTATGATCCTAGATTCGTTCGATCCTTTGATTCTTCAAGCCCTGTATATAACCCTTGGATTCATTCAACACTAGATTAGAGGTTGGATTCATCGAGGAGGAGTGATGGCATGAGGTTGTTTCAACGGATAGCATGAGAAATCATGATAGACTCCGTTAATGATAAGGTTATTAAATAGACTAAAGAAACTTCTATGAGAGCTTATAAAAAAGACTTGATAAATATCCCTTTTATCAGTGGTAGATTAAAAAACACTAATAAAACACATATTTATCAATTATGTTTTATCACAAATAAGAATATATATTTATCATTGCTAAAAAAGTGTTGCTAAAATTCACCTGTATCCTTGCAAATGTTTTAATGCTAATAAAAGGAATATTTATTAGCGCTAAAACTTCAGAAGTGGTAAATGATTTATAATTATAATTATAAGTAAAAAATTTATAATTATATTTTTATAATTATATATTTACTTATTATAATTTTATAATTATTTAGATAATTTAATATTTATTTATAATTATATAGTTACTTTTAAAAAAAATTATATTTATTAATTTATAATTATAATAATAAATAAACAAATATATTTATATTTATTTAATAAATACATATAATTATAAATATTATTAACATACTTGTTATAATTTTGTAGTTACAAATATATTTTATAAATATATATAAATATAAATATAAAAATATTTAATATATTCAGTATTTAGATATATTTATTATAATTTTATAATTATCTAAATATATATATTATAATTTTATAATTTTATAATAATATAATTACTAAAATATTTTGAACAGAAATATTATTTATAAATATATATCATAATAAATTTATTAATTGACATATATATTTTACAATTGTTTAAAAATATAAATATAATTATAGTTATAATTATAAATACACTAAATATATTCATTATTTAAATAAATTTATTATAAATTTTAAAATATTCCAATATATATAGTTTTTTATTTATAATTATATAAATACATTTTTGAAAAATAATATTTACTTATTTATAAATATAGATATTTAAATTTATAAATATGGTAGATATATATTTATAAATTTAGTTATTTATAAATATTTACTAATATACTATTAAAATTATCAATATTTATAGAATATTAAATATATGCATGCTCAAAATGGGTGAAATTGAATATTTAAAAATGATTACACATTAAAAAATATCAAAAAAATTGATAAGTTGTATTACATAAATATAAAGTATTTAATAAATATGAAGATATATTGAAATAATGATGAATTCATATTGAAAATATAAAAACATAGTAAATAATGAAATATAAATAAATAACAAAAAATCATTAAATTCCCCGAAAAATTAAAAAAAATGAATTAATACCTTTTTGAAAAAATGAAAATAAAAAAATAAAATTTACTGATTAATGGAATACAACATTAAATTTTTCATGTTATAATGAAATTCTAAATTGAATAGTAAAATTTGAATAAATTATATAAATATTTGGTTTATGTGTTTCTATAAAATATTTTATTCATTATGTCAATATTTTTGTGTGTGTGTTATATATAAAAAGGAATTAATTATGAATATATATGTGAAATAAATGTAACACATTTTTGATATATGTTAAATTGAAAAATCATACGACATTCAATTATATCAATTACTCGATGTAATTAGTCAGTATTTTTAATTCATAACAATTTTTAATTATAAACCATTATTCACTATAATTATATGACAATTTAATATAAGGAATAAATATATTTTAATATAAAAATAATATTCATATACATTCATATATTTATATATATAATATATTATTTATTACTAATATCAATAATTATTTAATTAATAAAATATGCCATTGTTTTCTAATTTTCTTTCTTTAATTATAATTTGATTAATATTCATTTAAAATATATATATATTTAATATATAAAAATTATCATCATTTATAATTTATATTCATTATAATCATTTTAATTATTTTTATAATTAATTAATTAATAATTTTTAATTTTCATAATAAAAACATTTTTATTTTTAATATATTTAATTAATTTATTATATTTATGAACTTTATCAGTGTTAAATAAGACCAGAGATAGGATCCCATTATCATCACTAAACACAATACACTGACACATGGTACCCTTTCTTGGCACCAAAAAATCGCTGGTAGAGGGTACCTTTAATCTACACTAAGGAAAAACATTGATAAGTATGAGCCCTTATCGGTGATAAATGAAATAGATGATAAAGGATCCAATTATCAGTTCTTTTTTATGCATTATTAAAATCCTTGTATTTCTAGCCAATAGAATCTGCAACCATAACCTATATTGGGATTTTCTATCTCACAAAACCTCTATTCAATGTGAAGTAGTATCCCATTATTGACTTCATGTCATATTCAACAATTTGGAATCTAGAATTTGCCTAACCTATGATAACTAGTTCCTCATTTCCTCTATAAACCAGAAACATATCCTTAGTATGCCTTAGATACATAAGGATTGTCTTCACTTCCATCCGATAGTGGTCACCCATGCAATCATTATATCTTTCTAGTAGACTTAATTTATATGCAACATATAGCCTAGTAGATACCATAACATAAATTACTGATATAGTTACTCTTGAGTAAGGAATACTTATAATTATATTTCATTAATCATGTGTATGAGGACACATTTTTTTTTTGAAAGATGAATGTCATGTGATGGTGGATACAATCTTCTCAAGTATTGTTGCATATTTTATATCTTCGTTATAATGTTAAGGTATGTAATTTTACTTAGGTAAAACAACAAAATGGATCTGTCATGATGGATCATGATCCCAATTATATTTGTTGCCTTTACCATTTACTTCATAAGTAATAATTTATTCAACAACTCTTTAATAGAATATAAGACTGGTGTTTCATTTCCAATGAATTATATGTCATCAACATATACTATTATGAAAACAAATTCACTCTAAAAACCTATTTGAAGATAAAAGGATCACACTCATTCGTTATCAAAACAAATTATTTTATACATGTATTAAAACTAATTTCCCATGACCTGGATGGTTACATTAATCCATAAATGTTTTTTCTCAATTGGAAAATCATTTTGGCATGGAATCACAAGAATATTGGCTTGTAAAATATAGACATCTCCCAAAATTTTCCCATTAAGGAATTATTTATTATATTCAATTTCAACATTTTATAGTCATGGTAAGATGTAATGGAAGATAGCAGTATGATGGATTTTAGCCTTGAAATTGGAGAAAAGGTTTCTTCACATTCAATGTATTTATGCAGTTTAAACCCTTTTACAACCTGTAATTCCGAATAGGTTATTACTTTTCCATCCATGTCCAGTTATCTTATCGAATACCAATTTCCAACCAATTGGATTTACATCTAATATAGGATGTACCAAAATTCGTACTTGGTTTTGATGCGTGGAATACATTTTTGAATTCATGGATTCTTACGACTTGTCATCATATGTGCCACTTACTACTTTCTTATATATTATAGGATCGTTATTATCAACTAATAATTATTCACCATCCAAAGGGAATGAAAACCCATACTATTATGGTTCTATAACGTCTCATTTATGAAAACACAATACTTATGTCTCTATAACTATTTCTTCTTCCATGGGTCTTTGTAGAATCATTTCAGGTGACAACTCTTGTGTACCTTAAGCCTCAACTTCATCAATGTCTGTCGTTGTCCCACTATCACCTTTAGAGATCTTCTACCTCTCATGGAATGTGGCATTTCATTCCTCTATTACATTTTTTTCTAAGTGGTTGTATAGGTAATATCCTCTCATTTCCGTAGGGGTTCCAATAATGGTATGGTTTGTTTCTCTATGTTCATGTTTGTTACCCAAAGAGGCTTAAACAAAATCTTAAGTACCATACACATAGAAATTTGACATCATGGTTTTCCTTCCACTCCAAAATTTTTATATAATATCATTTATCTATTGAGTAGTTCCATGGATTAGTATGTGTAATCCTTTTTTAATGCATGTCACCAAAAGGACAATTAAAGACTAACATGATCCATCATTTATATCACTATGTCTAACAA
This sequence comes from Viscum album, assembly GCA_963277665.1. Classification (NCBI taxonomy): domain Eukaryota; kingdom Viridiplantae; phylum Streptophyta; class Magnoliopsida; order Santalales; family Viscaceae; genus Viscum; species Viscum album. The sequence goes on from OY728155.1 coordinate 883,334,459, forward strand.
GGTTATATTCCTCCATTCATATACACCATTCCACAGAGGTGTGCTGGGAGGAGTGAGTCGGGATAAGATGCCAAGCTCCAGTATGTAATCTATTTAGTATTGATTAAGATATTATCCACCACATTCTATGTTTTATATCTTAATATTCATACCAATATGGTTCCCAACATTACTATTGTTTTTCTTGAATTTATCAAAATATTGTACCATATACCTCATTAAGTAGACATACACATATCTTCTCAAATCATCAATAAAAGTTATGAAGAATGAGTATCCACTGATTATTCTGATATAAAATGGTCCTCACACATCGGAATGAACCAAATAATGAATCCATTTACCCATTTAAACTTTCCCACTAATTGGATGTTTGGCCATTTTTCCTGTAAACATGCGTGACATACACCAAATGATTTTAATTCAAATGTTTCCAAAAATCTATCTTGGTGTAATTTTTTCAAATCATTTTCCGTTTACCTAACCTATCTAGTGATACCAATGTTGGGTGTCGTATAGTTCATGTTATGTAACATAATATCAACATCCTTTACTTGGTTCATGTAAAACAAGACATAAAGACCATTATTTAAGTGTTCCTTACCAAAAAAATTACCATCATTATTAAATAAGAAGAATTAATTCCCAGATTTTAAAATAAATCCACATGTATCTAGTATAGATATAGAAAAATTGTTGTTGGTAACTGAAGAAACATTATATAAACCGTTTAAGTCCATGTTCATTCTCATAGACAACGTGAGGTGGTAGTCCCCAATAGATATTACAAGAGTTTAGCTCTACTGCTGATAAGTGTATTTCATTCATATATTTGTGGGTGTGTTTTATGTATAGATTTTGTATTTAAATAAATAATCTTTCCAATTTTGGTATAAATAGTTGTTTTTTTTTTGTTTAATCATAGGACTCAATGAATATTTGGAAGTGGAACACATTCTGGTGAAATTACAATTATAAAAACACTTCGGCCCACGAGCTTCCCTCGTGGCGTGACACCATATTTTTTAGGAAGAATCATAGTTGAAAAACTAATGATGATAATTAAATTACACATAGTGAATTATCCAATAATAATAAGCAGTACATGACAATTAATGACTTCATATCACACTTTAAAATACCATTACACATCCTAAATCAGAATTTCACGATGTGATATTTTTGGAGACTGATTTGGTGTAATATCTTTCTGATATTCATGATGCCTAAAAATAAAATGGTTAATCATTGTGTAAACTAGTTAAATGTCATGAGGACAGAAATACACTTACAAATAAATATGACGTTGTGAGGGTGATGAAGGATTTCCTATAAAAATATCCCATCCGCCGCTGCTTTGGGAAACTTCTAGACTATCAAGAGAAAGTGGGACAAGAATGGAGGTTGTCGAACATGGAGTGAAGATCTGAGGTCCATCTTTACCGTCATTATTTGACTCCATTCTATTTTGAGTACCCTTGATGCTCCATCAATTCATGAATAATATGAGGGATCCGTATTCTTAGTGATGGGTGATGTGATTATGTGGGGGCGTGTTCCTAGGGATTGTCATCATTTTATTTTACATTTTTTAGATTTCTCCCACATTATTTATAAATTCCAAGTACATTTTTTAATATTTCTTGACAATTTCAATGTTCATAAAGTTATGTTTTCATTTAACGAATTAATCACCTTTGTTTTCATATACCATTCTGAAATCGTGGTCGGTTATGTTTAAACATGGGTTTTGGGTCAACTAGTTTTGTGTTTTCACTAAGTATATGACCATTCAAAATATGCAATGACATGATTTGGGTAGGATATGTTGGACAAGGACCTCTGTTATCCAATTCCAACACCAAAACTAAATAAACACATAATCTATTTAATCACTAGCACACTAACCCGAAATCACTGAACCCAACATATCTCCAATATTGATTTCAATCCCAATCAATGATGTTAATTTTTTATAATCACAAATAAAACAAAATAATTGCACTTTATATTTATTTAACAAATCTAGAATATAAGATTTACCCCTATGGGTTCTACACTTGGACTTACCACGTATTATATTTTTATTAGTTTTCTATATTTTTAATAAATAAATAAATTTATTTAGGCCCATAGAAATTAAAGATGCCCTAAGGGAAATAATATTTTTGTCACTATTTCTGAGGATAGTTTCTTGTATGTAAATGTTAACTAAGAATATTAATAACTATTTTTCTTTTTAATTTTTATATTATACATGGTGTTGTATTGATGATATTTTTGGTACCAAACCATTTTGTGACTAATTCAATATATGGAAAGAAAAATTTGGTGATCCTGTATTTGACCAAGAGCTGAAGATGACACTATGAATGAAAAGTAAAGAGAAGAAGGAATCCAACAAAGAAAAAGTCATTATTACTAGAATAGATCAATTTCAAGGGTCCAATGTTGAACTTAGTCAACCAGCAAGACCACATGTACATGGAAGGAATCCTAGGGGCAAGCGCCCATCAACTACGGAAGACCCTCGAACATGGGAGTTAATATATGAATTCTCATACCCCATGTTGTTGCACCACATTTCGAGATCAAATCTATTGTCATCCATATGATCATGCATTCAATACAACTCATGAGGCTACCTTATACAGACCCAAAGTAACACATCAGATGTTTCTTATAGATTTGTGAAACATTCCCATTTCATAAAATCACAATTGATTCGGTAAGGCTATGACTATTTAGATTCTCATGAAGGGAAAGAAAGTTAGTGGATACAAAGTATGCTTCGACATTCAATCATGACATGGGATAATCTGGTAAAGAAGTTTTTGACATTGTTTTCCCCACCCTCAATGTCAATATATGTCTGTGTATGTACTTTAAATTTTGAATAATTAAATGAATAATAGTTATATTGTTTTGGGGCTGATTAAAAGGTTTAATGGGATGATGTACCCATCATTGCATAATAATGTGGTTATAAATTCAAACATTCTACAATGGTTTATCACAAGAGATTCATTAAATAGCAAATGCTACTGCATGGGAGTCTCTTTTTGCGAATATCACTTGAGGAGATTTATGAGTTGTTGAAAGAGTTTTCCAAGAATATTTTTCAATTGATTGTAGAGGAAGGGAGGACATAAGGATTTCATATGCTGGATAATAGATACATGGCTTCTCAAATGGTGTAAATGGAAAGGAAAATGTATTAATGGATTGTCATCCAAAATCCCCAAGGTATGTATTATGCTGATGTAAATTATTTAGATTATAATCATGAAAATAATTTATTGGGATAGAGGCCCTAATAGCCACAATAACCACCATAGTGGAATCAAATTTGAGGGCAATGATTTCAGACATCACACCACGGTTTTCAACCTCAAGGGACAAAACTGACTAGTCATGTCCATTAACTGGGGGAGACCCTTTCCACTTTCATTACCACAAATAGCACTACACATAAAGAGTTGACGGCGTACTCAACAAATCAAGAAATTTCAATCAGATAATTTATAAATTATTCAGAAATCCAAAAGGCTTCAATGAGGAAATTAAAAGGTCATGTCAGCTAGATTCCTAGTAAACATAGAGAAAAAATGAAGAGAGGTTACATGATTCCAACAACAATATCCCCATGGAGATGTGGAAGCCATATTACATAGATATGTATGGATGGAACATGGTAGCTCTATAGAATTTGGTGTACATAAAGAACAACAACCAGTAGAATAAATTAATGAACATGGAGTATCTAAGGAACCTAATGATGAAGAATCAACATAGCCATAACAACCACCATTACAATGTTTATATCAGTCAAACTATGATTGATGATAAAAAATAAATGTTATTAGATATTTTCAAAAAGATACAGATCACCATTTCATTACTAAGGCAATCAAAAAAATGCATGTCTATGCAATGTTCATGAAGGAATTTTTGATAAAGAAAAATAATATGGAAGAAATAACTGCCATTAAACTTGCATGTGAAAGCTCAACAACAGTATCATGAATCCAACCAAAAAATAAAAGTTATACATGAAGATTTTCAAATTAAATTAATATGGGAATAAATGAGTTTGGAAGTACTTTATGTGATTTAGGTGCAAGTAAAAACATAATGTCATATGAAAAATTCAAGATCCTAGAATTGAAGGAGATGCAACCAACTCATGTTATGCTTTAACTAGATGATATAATAGTGAGACATCCTCAAGTACTACTTGAATATTTCATTGTAAATGTGTACAAGTTCTATTTTTTGGAATATTTATTGGTGACAAATATGGATGAAGAAAATATCCAAATAATCATGGGAATACCATTACTAGCTATATGAAAGGAACTATTTTATGTTCACAATGGAGAGATGTGTTTAAGAGTAGTGGGTAATAATTGAATATATATTTTCATTAGAAAATACAGATGTCTAATGGTGAAATAGTTGCTGAGTTTTCAAAAAATAATATGCGGAAATATTAGTGTAATGTTGTCTATAAAGGAAGAGATGAATTAGCTTCTTTATAAAGTGAATATAAAAGTATAAAGAATATGAATAAAGATAGGAAATATTGGGAAAAAGATATATAATATGGATATCCATTCATTAATGAGAAATCAAAGAAGAAGAACATGTTTGGGCAATTAGGGAACTACTATTTGATTATACATGAGGGGTCAAGATATCCGACCCAACTTTTAAATTTATTTTTATTTCATTATTTCATGGCTCAAGGTTATCGAGGAAAGGTCTGGGCTGGGACCTGGTGTAATTTCTTTTGTTCAACAATTTTACTCAGTTTCAGACCCGTGTGTCGTCACTGCACGGTTGGTGGTAGCCACGTAGTCGGCCTTAGTGTCATGCAAGTACTCATTATTATTATTTTTATTATTGATGTTATTATTTTATTATTATTCGTTATGTTGTTGTTGTTATTATTATTATTATTATTATTATTATTATCATCATTATTATTATTATTATTATTATTGTTTTTTAAGAAAAATGATTAAAATTATTATTATTATATTAATGATATTATTATTATTATTTTATTATTGATATTGATATTATTTTTTTTATTATTTTTATTGTAATTATTATAATAAAATGAAAAAAAAAAAACAAAAAACAAAAAACCTAACGAAACTAGTTCTAAAAGGCGCACCCCCCTTCCAACCTGATTTCGAGTATGCATACCAACCCCGCATCGTTCTTTTTGTTCGGCACACCCTGTCAAAGAAGTCTTCGCCGCCCCTCACCTCCCCGCCCCGCCTTTCGCACCAGACCTCCGCTCCTCGCCTATGTAGGTCCCTGCCACGTTTTCCCTCTCCGAGAATCTGCTCCCCAGCCTAGTCCGCCCTGTAGTTCCTGCGCTACGGCCCTCCGCCTTCTACATCGCCGCACCAGCATCGCCTCACCCAACCAGAAAACCTCCTCTAGCCTCCTTTCATTCCGAACTCCTGCTTCTTTGGCATTCCCTACTCCGACCCTCTTCTTTTCCACCCTCGCTCTGTGTCGCTATGGTCGGCCGACTACCCCCTGCTCTCCCTTTCTCGGGCCAGCAACACTCCTGAACCCCCTACTCTCTTGAGACCAACACTGGTGAACCCGCTCGGCCCTTCTTTGACCACATCGCCCTTTTTCACACCAAAAACCCTTCTTTGGTATATTTATATATTTATAATATTTCAATTTAATTTCATCTTTGATGTTTTTATTTAATTTGGCTAAATCCAAATACTCGGGGTTTTGTGTTGGGTGTTTTTCTCACTACGAGCATGCGTGGTTGGCCCACAAGGGATTGTTCTTTTTTACATCAGAGTTATGTTGCATCCGCACATGATTTGAGGAAGGTGAATTCATGTGTTTTTTCGTTCTGATGCATTCCATAAATACTTTTTTATTTTAAATATTTTTTCTTTTAATGTGTTTCTCACATTAATTATGTATTTGAAATTTTTTTTTGATAGTTTATTCTTATGGTGAAATTTTCTAGAATTAGTTTTTAAATCATGCTTGGGGGATGGTACTTTTAATATTGCAAATCAAATTTCAATTTATCATTTAGAAGATAGAAATCTTGTGATTTGTATGGTACATTCACTTTGAAAATTTTGTGTACACTTTGTGAGCCATTTAGTAGCATTTCATGAATATTGTAGGAGTTGAAAAACTTATTTTGGAATGGCCTTAGAGTACGTTTGAACTCAATTGGGTATTCCTAGTGTGTATTTGGTGGAAATCCTTACTGTTCTACTTAGAAGTGTTTTTTAAATTGTTTAACAATTTATTAAAAATGTGTAAGTGATTGCAATCATGTATTGAAATAATTTTGGTGTGTGTTTTATTGGGTCATTTTATGGCTTTGTGGTCATATAGATATGATTTAAAAAGAGATCTACAGTGGCGTTGGGGTTGTTTTGTGTTTTCTTAATGATGGAGGAAGGTAGAACATGGCTTTAAGATAATTGGTGTGTTTTGAGGAAATGGTTTTAAAATGTTCTATTTGAATTTTAGTGTGACATTGGATGTCGAAACATACATGAGTGCACTAGGTGATTACATAGATGTGTACACTAGTGAAGATGACACTTGTAAAATGAAACTCCCTATAAACCTCAGTTTCCTAAATAGATTTTATAGTTTCCAAATAAATTTGGTCCCCTCGTGTAGTTTCAAAAGAGGGTTTTTAATGATGTTTTATATAGTGTTGCTCCAAGTGTTTTGGAAAACATGGTTTTTAATGGGTTCTTCTTGGTCTGGAGATTTTGTTTAAAATACGTTTTGGTGTCAATTTAAAAGAGTGAAGGCATGTTTGGTAAATACGGAGTGTTCAAATGTGTGTCAGTGACTTAATGTCCCGTGTGGCTCTTCCAACTCATGGGTTATATTGTGTTAACATTTAGAATGGTTTCTGTTTGAAATTTGTGGGTTTTTGGTCAGATTTTTAAATGTTTTTTTGAAAAATTTATTCGACAAGGATGTGACGTGACTGCCTGTTTTCCACTTTCAAAAATAATGTAATGTTTGTGATATTTCATTGATAAGATGGCATTGTGATTACTGTTTTCAAATTTAACAACATTAATATTTTTTTAGAAGTATCAATTTTTTTAATTATTTCAAGGAATGAAATTCCGGTTGGCACCATTGATGATATGATGTATATATATATTTTGGGGATCCTTTAAGGGGGATATCCCTTATGGGTAATCATTTAGAGTGACCATGTTTGGGGTAGGAAAGTGCGATGAGATGAGTCATGCCTATGAGGGCCTCCTACATTCACTGTATTATTATAACCACCATGTGTACATGTGAGTATTTTAGACGATCAAGTGATGGTTACTGATCAATCCCATTTAGACGGGTTGGTACACCCTAGATTGGTTGTTTGACCAGGTGGGCTTTGCCATTGGATTGGGAAGTTTTAGGGCGGCCAGTCCATTATAGACATAGGAGCTTCCCCATAAGATGGCAGGTGGTTCCAAAACAAGTACATCCATGGGTCTTCTAGGGATGTTTAGGATCACCAATGGTTACTAGATTATTTTCATTACTTCTTCACATTCAGTTATACTAGTTTATTTCCATCTTGCACTCTTTACCTATTTCACTTTAGCATAGCTTTGGTATATTTTGTTTTGGATTTTGTTTATAAAATGAAAAATGAATTTGTAAATTGTGTATAGTGTGTGTTGCATTTTTTTAAATGGGAAAACATGTTTCTAATTTGGAAATCATAAAACCCTATATTTATGTGTATATTTAAAATTTGTGTTTATGGATTGTTTTAGAAAAGGAGACGTTGGGTTCTGTAGGTTATCTTGGAAACCCTACTGAAATTTAAATGCTCATGCCTAGTTTATAATTTCATTCGTAGGTCCCATTTTCTCAATTTCTCTTTGAAAATTTTCTCATTATTAGATCAATGTCGTCCTTTCGTCTGGTGGTGGCCTAGAGGGTCACGTGGAGGTATGTACGGTTTTACATTCTCTTTTTGCTGCTAGTTATAATCTTATTGTTAGTTTTTATTTATCTTTTTACTTTTTTTAATGGGCCAAATCATTCCCAATTTTTAAATATTTCTACCTGGAACTGGTTTCCAGGCTGTAGAGATTTTGAACGCCCCTCTGGCCATACCGTGGATTAGATCGGGTAACTGGTTTAGGGTCAACCCGGGTTGGATCGTGACAACATTTTATCAGATTGTGGTTCTTGTTGTTTGGTGTGTCTTGTAGATGGATATTAGCAGTGTTGGGACATGGGAGGTAGGTTTGGGATGGGCATCATGAACCCTCTCTCATTCCAAACCTTGAGTCTCTAGGGGTAGTCCGGGAATCGAGTCCTTGTCTCGTTCTGGATTATTTTAGATTGAGGGATGATAACGGAGGCAAGCTGATGTTACATCATGATATCACATAGAGTATTTACCCATGTAGAGCCCAAGTACACGGTTTAAGTTCCTCCAAGTTGTTTATTCTTACATGGGGAATTGCCCACTAACATGTCACCATGTTAAGCATGACTACTAGTCCCTCACTCTGGTAGTATGATGCAAGTTGAGTGTCGTTTAGGTTCTGTTTTGTGTATGTGTGTTTTTATAAATTGAAGAATGGTTTTTGATATTAGAATGAGTTATTTTAAATGGATGTAAAGTCATGAAATGGGTTTTAAAACCAAAATCTCTTGGTCTAAAAATTTGGTGTTTCCTTGGAATTGATAGAGAAATGGTTGTGTGCAACCTTTGGTACACTTTATGAACGTTTTCACATGTGAGGGGATGCATTGGAAGCGTGTGTTGTTGAAAATAGATGAAAGAGGATGATGACATGTGCAACGGTTCATGGGATTTCTGGGGTTTGACCATGGAATTGAATGGTTGACCTTGTTTTTCAAAAGTGAATTTTAAAAGGGGAAATGATTTTGGAAATTGAGTTTGGTTTGAAAAGAGGGGTTGGTATTTCGAATATCTCATTTAATGAAAGAATTTTGTAAATCTAAAATAGAAATTGGATTTTGAAAAGGTTATTTTGGTTTAGGTTTTTATTTTTTTGGTATTTGAACTTGTCATTTTGGCTTTGGATTTAACTTTTAATTTTACTTTGAGTTGATATCAGTTTTGCCTTTGTATTTTATATGTTGTTTAGAAAATGTAGACTAGAATGGTCCCCATGGATTCTGATAAGTCATGGATTATTTTTGTTCCTTCATTGTGATTGATGTCCATTGGAAGTAGCTGAGTGGATTGAAGGCTTAGAGCGTGTCTTCAGGATATTGGGAACTCCCGAAGTTTTCAGAGTGCATGTCGTTTTGGGTTAGTTCGAAGGTGAAGATCTAGACGAATGGGAGTTGTTTTCCCAACCTTCAATGAATGTTGGGATTACTTGGGATGTCATTATATTTTTCTTCGCCTGATGGTTCATACATGAAGAGGTGAAGACAAGGAAAAGGCAGTAGCTCATGTGTATTCAACAAGGCCAACAGACAATGAAGGCATATGATGACCATTTCAAGGAACATGTGTCCTTTTCATTGGAGGAAGCATCACATGATTTGATGAAGACTTCTCTCTTCATTGGGGGTCTTTGTTCAAATATCATGGAGTAGGTCCTCCCTTTTATGGACCATCATTTTGAAAAGCTAGTGCATGATGCATTCTTAGTTGAATTGGTCTCAGGAGCACAATTTCCTAGAAATCTAGTGTATCTAGTTATTCTTGAAGGTTCCCCATCTGTAGAGTAGGGTGTACTAGAGGCTCATGTTCATAAAGAGTTCTCTCGAGGGGTTCTGGATTCTAGTTTGTTAGACCACTTAGTGGGGTTCCACTAGTGTGGATGGTTTGAGCATGTTAATTGATCATGTCGCATCCCCCTAAAGAGAGGTTATCATTGCATCTATATGGATCATTTGGAGATGTTTTGTAGGAATCATCACCTGAAAAAGAAATTTTAACCAGAGAATTCTAGTTCCTGACTATGAGGCAGGAGATGCTATATCCATCAGATCCCCAACCAAATGACATTGGTTGAAGCCCACACATAGTCAGGAGTTTCGGGGGGTGTGAAGCCTTAGTTCATGTTATTTGTTTTGTGTTGGTAGTATTACATTTAAATTCATACCATTCTTATTTTTCATCTGTTAAATTTTAGAATTTGTTGTAATTTCATTGTTTTTCGTGATGTTATGATGGACTCATTCTATTATAATCCAAACAGTCATGTTTGTGTGGATGTGGTTTTATGAGTCATGGGTTTTTCTTAAAAGTGTGTTTTCCCATGTATGGGTTGATCTCAATTTAGTTGGGTTTGTTTGGAGATGTAAGTGTCTTGTGGATGATTTTTTTTAGTTATGATAGAGTTAACTACATAGGGGATGTTATCCTTGGAGGTGTAGTGATTGAGGTTTTGGGTCTAGGTCAAGAGTTCCATGTATCAGTGGAGGTGTTGTTCCACTCATTTTATATAAATTACTTTGGATTGGTTGGGAGTTCCCACGATGCCCCCTCCCTCCCAAGGTGATACGTTTGGGTGTAAAATTTCGGCCCTAGTTGAGTTATTGTGGTATGAAGAACCCTCTCATTTTCTTCAGTTCTATTGTATTGTGATTTATTTTGGTTTCGATCGATCTTTGATTCTTTATTAGTCCATTGTTTGGCAGGGTGACTTTATGGGTGCAGAAAGTGTCTGTGGTGGAGGCAATTGTCACACCTGAATTTTAAATTTATTTTTATTTGATTATTTCTTGGCTCCAAGTTCTTGGTCCAAGGTCCGGGATGAGTTTCAATTGAAAATTATTTTTGTTTAACAATTCAAATGGGTTTCAGACCCATATATGGTCACTACACGGTTATTAATAGCCGTGCAGTCGGCCGAACTGTCATGAAATTAGTCATTATTATTATTGTTTTTGTTGTTGTTGTTGTTGTTGTTATTGTATTATTATTATTATTTTATTATTATTCTTTATTTTATTTTTAGTGTTATTATATGTATTATTATTATTATTTTCATTATTATTGGTATTATTATATTTATTTCTTATAAAAAATTCATTAAAATTATTTGTAAAATTTTTATTATTGTATTAAGGTTATTATTATGATTTTGTTATTATTATTATTGTTATTGTTATTTTTATTATTATGATTTTTTGTTTTTTTATTATTATATGAAAATGAAAAAAAACCAAAACCCTAACCCACCTAGTTCTACCCCCTTCCCCAGGATTTCCTGTGTAGATACCAGCACCCCCTTTTCTTTTTGTTCGGCGCACTTGGTCCTATCAGCCACCACCTCCCCTCGCTTTCCCACCTCACTTCTCACTCCGACCCTCTAACACTCACCCTATGCAAGTCCCTTTCACCTTCCCACTAAACCAACAGCCACTCCCCAACTTCATCCCCCATGTATTTACCACGCTATAGTCGTCCGCCTTCGACGTCGCCGCACCAGCATCACCGAACCCTACCAGAAAATCTCTGCCATCCTCCTTCTATTCTTGCCACCAACTGATCTGTCCTCCCTCGCTCTGGCCCCCTTCTAGTCTTCCTGCACTCCTCCCTACTACAGACAGTTGACCACCACCCTGCCCTCCCTTGCATCGGCCAGCGATGCACCAGGACCCCTGCTCTCTCTTACGACCTTCACTAGCGAACCTTCTCAGCCATGCTCTGACCACCTCTTCCCTTGTGTGTTCTAAACACCATGATTTGGTATATTTATTTATTTATAATTTCTTCCCTTTCATTTCATATTTTTTGTTTTTATTCATTTTTTATAAATCATAATACCACAAGTTGTGTGTCACATGTCTTTCTCGCTCTTTAGCATGTGTGGTTGGCCCACAGGGGATTATTCTTCCTTCCGTCAGCATTTGTCGTGTCCATGCTTTATTTGATGTAGGTAAATTCGCATGTTTTTATTTTCCAAATAAATCAATAAATATATGATTTCTTTTAAATGATTTTTCTTTTAATAAGTTTCTCACTTTATTTATGATTTTGACTAGTTTTTGGATAGTGTATTCTATTGGTGAAATTTTCTTGATTTAGTTTTTAATTCATGTTGTGGGTTGGTAATTTTAATTGTGTTGATTATATTTTAGTTTTTCATTTAAAAGATAGAAATATTTTTATTTTTATGGTACTTTCACATTGAAATTTTTTATTAAACTGGTTGAGCCATTTTTTATCATTTCATGAACTGTGTGGGAGTTTTCAGACAAATTTTGGAATGGCCTTGGTATGTGTTTGAACTCAAAAGATTATTTCAAGTGTTTATTTTGTGGAAATAATTATTGTGCTACTTAGAAGTGTTTTTAAACTGTTCAAATAATTTATTGAAAATGTGTAAGTGATTGCAATCTTGTCATGAAATAATTTTTGTGTGTGTTTGATTTGGTCAACTTATGGCTTGGTGGGCATATGAAAATGTTTTAAAAATAGTTCTATGGTGGATTTAGGGTGTTTTATGTTTTCTAAATGAGGGGTAATGCTAGAAAATGGATTTAATATAATTGTTTTGTTTTTCAAAAATGGTTTTCAAATGTTCTCTTTGGATTTTATTGTGCCATTAGATATAGACACATCCTTGACAACACTAGGTGCACACATGGATGTGTCCTCAAATGAATATGGAATATTTTAAATGGCACTCTCAATAAACCATAGTTTCCTAAATGGATTTTATAGTTTTCAAATAATGTTGGTCCCCTTGTGTGGTTTCTAAAGAGGTTTTTAAATGAGTTTTTATAGAGTTTTGCTCAATTTTTTTTGAAAAACATGGTTTTTAATGGGTTCTTCATGGAATGGCCATTTGGTTTGAAACATATTTTTGTGGGGGGTGAAAATAATTAAGGCATGTTTGGTAACTGGGGAGTTTTCAAATGTGTGTTTGGGACTTAAAGTACTATTTGGATATTCCAACTCATGGGTGAATTTGTGTTAACTTTAAGAATTGTTTGTGTTTGGAAATTGTGTTTTCTTGGATGTAGTTTTAAATGTTTTTCATGAAAAATGGTTTCTACATGGATGTGACGTGACAAAAAGTTTGTCACTTTCGGCTTTAGCGTAATGTTTGTGTTGATTCTTTGAATGGATGGAATTGTGATTACAATATGCCAATTTAAAATCATTAATATTTTGTAATAAAGTATCAAATGGTATAAATGATTTAATGGAATGATAACCCTATTGGAATATTTGATGATATGATATACATTTTTTTGGGGAACCTCTATAGGGGGGATATCCCTTATGGGTCATCATATGGAGTGTTCATTTTTGGGGTAGGCATGTACGGCGAGATGAGTCACTCATGTGAGGGACTCCTACATAAATAGTATTATTATAACCCCCATGGGATCCTAGGAATCTTTTAGAAGATTGAGTAACGATTGTTGATCCACCCTGATTAGATGAGTTGGCACCCCATTAATTGTTTATTATGACAGGTGGGCTTTTCCACTGGAATGGTTAGTTTTAGGGATGCTAGTTGGTTATAGACTGAAGAGAATCACCATATACCGATAGGTTTTTCTGAACTGAGTATTTCTAGGGGACTTCTAGAGATTTTTAGGATCACCAATGGTTACTGGATTATTTTCATTGCATTTTCAGTTTCTGTTTCACTAGTTTATTTCTATCTCTCACAGTTTACCTATTTCAATTTAGCCCAACATTGGTATATTTTTTTGGGGTTTTTTTAATGAAATGAAAAATGATTTTGAAAATTGTAGATATAGTGTGTTATATTTTTTAAAAAATGTCAATAAATGATTCTTATTTCGAAATTTTAAAAACCTAATTTTATATGCATATTTCAAAAAAAATTAATTGGTTGTTTTGGAAAAGGATTTGTTGAATTTTTTGGTTTATCATGGCAGCCATACTATTAATTTTAATGCTCACACCCATTCTATCATTTCAGTTGTAGGTCCACTTTTCTCATGTTATCTTGGCATAGTTTCTCATTGTTAGATCATGATCTGGTGGTGAAACAGAGGGTACTGTAGAGGTATGTCTGGTTTTACATTCTAATTTTTCTACTAGTTATATTCTTATGGTCAACTTTTATTTAAACATTTACCTTTTTTAATGGTCCAAATCATTCCTAATAGTTAAATTTTGATTCTCAACACCGGTTGACAACCTGTGGGGATCGGGAACACCCATTGGTCCATGCCATGGACCGGATTAGGTAATCTGTTTAGGGTCGACCTGAGATTGTTCCTGACACAAGAAATACTAGATTGGGGATATGGAGAAAGATAAATTTTTCAATAATGGAAGGGTGAGGTTAGTTTCAAAAAAAGGTATAGGACCAATCTATAATGAGGAATCATGTATTAGACCTTTTGTTGATTCATTTTGAGTAGCCTCATTCATACATTAAACCACCTAGACCTGACTGAGGTACATTTGACCCAAAAAGGGTAACCAATAATTCCTCTTGGAGGAAACCCGAGTTTCTAGTGTTTTTAATTATTTATTTTATGTTTTTAGGTGAACGAAATCCTCTCCAAATATTTTTGAATTCATTTTTATGGCATTTGAAATGGTTTAGGTAGTTCCATTATAGCCGTATTATAAAGAATATTTCAAAAGCAGAGTAAGATATTCAGTTAAATATTTTTGTATTCCCTATATTGAAATATTATAGTGTTTTGTTTTAACTGCAATTTCATGACCCTCATTTGAATCATGATTTAATCAACTGAACTAGGAGATATAAATTGCTTAGTATAAATATCATTTTAGGCTATATCATGATATTCATAATTTTCTTATAGTGCTATAAAATTTTAAATTGTGATATGGGAGATTCCATGATATCTTTCATTTTATTTTACAATTCACATCTCTTACTATAACAATGATAAATTAGGGTTTTGTTTTCAGAAGTTCAAAAAAACAGCATTTTTTTAAAAGATGAATTTTTGATCATATGTAGTTAAGTGATGGATGTGAGATTTTTATTAATAATGTTTTTTGAAAATTAAAAAAAGAGTAAAAAATATCAAGATAGGTTGATTCATTTGTTATGCTTAAATTAATCAAGGGCCCACCTTTCAGCTTTTTCTGAATGTGAGAAACCACTTCTTTAAAGGAAGAATTATATTGATCTTATTTGATTATTAGGAAAAATTATTTAGAGATGAAACTCCTTTTTCATCATTACTTTTCTTACATCATTTACCTACCTACCCTAAAGCCACATATTTATTTGATCCTAAACAGTGAACCTCTAATGATTAATTGTGATCGGTGTCTTTACATGGGGAAGATGTTAGATGCATTTCAATCCAATCATAAGTTGTATGTTTTTTATGAATGTGAGGAAAAGTATTTAAATTTTCACCCTAATTATGAGTAAAAAAATTCATTTGTGGTAGATTGGAAATGGGATGAATATTGTCCATGGATTGAAAAATTAAATGGAATATTGAAAATTCATGGTTATTTAAAAAGAGGGAATGTAATATACATGGTTGACTTGTTTCTTTGAAAAGTGAGGCGTTGATAAATTTTCTTATGTGATTCTTGAACATTTTATCTTCCATTTGATCAATTTTAGTTATTCTAATTAAATTTTAAGTATAGTAAGGGGAATTTAATTTATAATATATTGAGATTCCATCCTTGAGAATAAGGCTGAATTCAAGTGTGGGGTATTTGATAGCTATATTTCATGCATAAATTTTAGGTGTTTTTATGTACAGGTTGTGTATTTAAATAAATAATCTTTCCAGTTTTGGAAAATATTGACTTGTTTTATGTTTAATGAAAGGATTCAATGAATATTTGGAAATGGAATGAAAAGGGGTGAAATTATGTGCTTAAAGAAACTTGCAGCTCCACGCCGGATTTTTAAGGAAGAAGCAGAGCTTGAAAAATTGAAGCATAATGATAACATTCCATGAAATTTAATTACATGTCACAAAATATTCAATAAGAATTACTTTTATAAGACAATTCAATAATTTATATCACGTTTTGAAATACCATTCCACATCAAGAATCCTAATTTCATGACGTGACATTAATAGAGATAAGATTTTGGAGATGATTTTTTTGGGATATGCAATGCCTGAAGATCGGTTGGTTACCTGCTATGTGACCTAGTTAGATGTTGTAACGAGGTTAATGTGTGGAAAAATAAATATAATTCTAGAAGGGTGTTGATGAATTTTTCTATTAAAATATCCCATCAGATGCTACTTTGGGACACTCTGGGACCAGGAAGAGAAAGTGTGGCACCAATAAAGGCTGCATAACATAGATTGATGATTCAAGTACCCTCTTCCCCACCTTTATTCACCTCTATTATTCTTCGGTAGATAATGAAGCTGAATCAAATTAAGCCTTCAATGAGAGAGTAGAATTTATAGTACCATGTGATGTGATTATAGGTTGATGTGTTGATAGGTATTGTTTTCATTTTATTATTCATGTTTTGGATTACTTAAACATTATCTATCAATTCCCAATCTCTTTCTTTTCATATTTCATGATCATTGATATGTTCTTAATGTTATCTTATCATTGAATCAAATTATCAACATTCTTTTAATATGAAAATTATGATATTTAGGCTAGTTAGTTTTAAACATGGTTTTTGGGTCAACAAGTTTTGTGTTTTAACTAACTAGATAAGCATTCCAAAGGTGAAATTACATGATTAGGGCCAGATACCCAAACCAAGGACCCCTTATGGCCCAATTATGACCCCATAGCTGAATAAACTCTTAATAAATTAAATAAAAATCCCACATACCAGAAATAAAAAACCATGGAATGTCGCCTATCATGATTTCAACCCCAATAAATCCTTCCATTTATTTATATTCTCCAATCAAACCAAAAGATTATACATTAGAATTATTTAGTTTATTTTGACTATACGATCCATCCATTTGGGTTTGAAAATTGGACATACCTAGTACAATATTTTTTTTGTATTTGTTCAGTGTTTTAATTAATAATGAAACTTGTTTAACCCTATATGAATTAACGATTCTCTATGGTTTTTATGTCTTCTACTCATTGATCTACCTATCCTCGTACAATTTTCCTTAATATACTTGGTTTATGTATTTAAATTAATATGTGATAAAAAAACCAGTATCTAATACCCATTTTGTAAAAATAGATAAATATCACTCAATATAAAATTGACCTGAAGATTCCCCATTCTTTTTTTGGGTGCATTTTTCCTTCCAATGGCCCTTCTTTCCACTTGCGTAACAAATAAACATTGGTCCCTTTTTTCCCCTTGATCAAACTCTTCTAGGAATTCTATAAAAAATATTTTTACATAAAAAAATCCTATTTCCATTTCTATTTGTTCACTATATAGATTGAAGTATTTTAAAATGTTGTATCCTTATAAACTTGGTATCGTAGAGTGATAAGTTCTTATGTATACTTATAAATGTTGTTCATATTAAAAATTAAAACACAGTTGGAGAAGCTATTAGATAATAATGTTATAATAATCTTGGTGGCTTGTTATTTGGGAAGTTTAAACACTATAACCTACAAACACTCAATGAATATAGTGATATTGACGATATAAGGCTCAACTGGGGCACCCTCTCCAAGCTTACTATGAAAGACAACCATGGATGTCTCAAACAGTAATTGTCTAACTATCTCCTAATAAAGATCCAATAGGATCTCAAGAATGGTATATAAATCCATTATTTCATGAGTCTTCATGAGTTCACTAGTCATAGATGAAATCAAAAAACATTGAACATTTACTACATCACCAAATATTTTTCATTGACAAGATACTCTTCTTCACTAAGCTATTATGTTGAATGATCAGTATGTTATGATTATAGCATATAAGATATCCATTAGTGAGGATGAATAACCTGAAGGTATCTAAAAATCAATTGGATAATAAAAAAGAGGAGATTATATTTTCATAAAATTAATTGTAGGGGTATTTTGTAAGAAGATATTTCCATTTTATTTTATAAATGTTAGAGTTGATTATTATGACATTTATTCATTAAAAATTGTTAGTGAATTAATATATTAATTTATTTTATTAACTATCCCGCTATTTTATCATGTATAAACAACCATTACCATTGAACTCATAATGTATATCTTTAAGAAAATTCTTCAAGGAATGATTCCTATCTGCTTTGCATAACCCCTAAAAGTGTTGGTCAAGTTATTTGATGAAATTTTGGTTGGAAAGTCTTTCCCAACTACTTGCTTGCAGTTCCTTGTTCCATTGACTGGATTTCCTAATCCTAAAATTATGAATTGTATTTCCACAACACTTGATTTAAAAAAATATAAAGGGATACACCTTTTTTCTATAAAATGCCTAAGTCAACCTAAAACCATAAAAATAACACCTCTTATAAAAGTAAGTGTCCTGAAAAACATTGCCCAAACATTTAGTTCTACTGATTTTTGTTCCTAAATAAGTAGTAAATGGATTATTAAAAATTCATATTATATAGTGAAATATTAATTAATTTTTTTTATAAATATTATCTTTTTATACATTAAATGTATTGTTAATATTAAGTGGAGGGTACTTAATTAATTAATTGTGATGGATAATTCTTTTATGAATAATACAGTTATTTAATTTTTATCTTATCACATTAATTCATTTATTTCTGTGACCTTGGTCTTGTATCCTAAAAATAAATATTTGAATATATAGAAGTAAATAATTAATTAAATGACCCATTCATGTACAATGTCTATTGGTTTATTTATTGAGAAAACATTAAATCAAACCATAAACCATAGGGGAATTACTCTTGTTTTCAGTCTTTTCATGAGTTACTACATTCCACTAATCCACCTATGTGACACTTGGTTTCGCATCATTATGGATCCGTCTTGAGCCACCTCCATCAACATGTGAAAAATCTATAAATAAAAATATTCATAACTCACATGCATGTGATGGGAACTAATGGATTTGTTAATAAGAGATTATATTTATATCCTTTGACACACTGGGCCTACATAATAATGGATAGAGGGATGATTCACATGCCATTATATTTAATTTAATGATATATAATTGAAAACACATGAATTAAATTAAACTTAATCAATGGTGGTGCAAACATTGGTAATGGTAAGGCTCGTGAATGGTCATACAAGTAATGTATACCACATAATAAATTGATAAAACTCATTTCCTTAAACACTATGTATTATTAAGATAAATGAAATTTAATTAATTAATTAATTAATCAATTAATTCTCCTCCATATTAATGACAGTCCATATTCATTTTGGTGATACCCATCGTTAATGGAATTCATGGAAAATAAACAGTAAATCCAATTGTTATAAATTTGTTACAATTAATTAATCAAGGATTTATAATTATTTAATACTATAATTACTTTTCCAAACAAAATCAGAGTGAATCAATAAGTTATGGATTTAAGGTTTTAATTTTTAATTAAATAAATTAAATTATTTCATTAATTTGGTGACTACACGACATGTCCAATCTAGCTACAAGTCGTGTATCATTGTTTCCTTGTATCTAGGTCACACGCCTGGGGTGTTGGACTGTTAAATTAGCTATAATGTAACTATTACACAAATTAGGAGAATATACGGTGTGTAGAGTCTAGCTACATTCTTTTTACATTAGTTTTCATTTATCAGTGTTAAATGCTTGTGGATCGGGCGTGTTAACTTTGCTGGACTACACTATGTGTACATGCCAGCTATATGTCTTGTATACTCTTTCTGTGTTCCAAGTTGACCTATTCATTACATAGTGTTTAATAAATGAACTATGTATAATTAAATATTAATTTCTTTTAGGGAATATGTGAATGGGAAAATGACATGTACTTAGATTACACAATGTGTAACCAAGTATTACTGGTTACGAATTTTTCACTTATTAATTTTATATCCATTCTTTCTTCATCAATTATTAACAAATTAAGAAAATTAAAGAATAAAAAAATCATTATTAATATCTTGATAACCAATACTCCTGCTAAAGATCATGTAACCAAATTTTACAGTTTAAAAATTTGGCACTTCTCAATACCATCTGTGGTTATTTTTCTTCTATTCTAAAAAATTTTCCGAACTTACAAAACTAAATGAACATGATTATTGTGAAATAAGATTCTAATTCAAATTGGATTCAATAATGAATATTATGAAATAAAATATTTAACTATGATTGTTAATTGATCAAAAATAAAATAAATAACAATAAATTTAATCATGACTGCTATAAAACCACATGGTAATTCTGGGTGCTCTAAAAGCATGAGATACTGTAGCAGTGGAGGCACTGTAGATATGTCAGGCACTGTAGCAGTGAAATGTCATTGTAGCGGTGGTAGGGTACTACAGTAGTGGCGAGTACTGTGCGGTATAATAGCAGGGGCATACTGTAATATTACAATTCACCAAATAGGCATTGAGCCAAAAATTTAGGCCTACGGGCCATGTAATGGGCTAAATTCCCACTGCGCCTTTGGGCTATGTAATGGGTCTTCCTCTACCTAGTTAAAAGAGACCATTTCTTTACAATAATAATAAATGAGGCTTCATCTCCAACCATTTAAAAAACTAAGTGAGATGATATTACATGTCAAATTTATAATTTATTTATTTAATATCCAACAGAATGATTATATAGACTTGGGTACTTTAGTCATTGATGGTGTTGATTACCCAAAAAATACCCTTTTAGGTTTCCTTCATTATGTTGTGAATATACAATGATAGAATCCCACTATCGGTGATCCACATGTGCTGATTTGATCTTCAAGAAAGAAAAATCCATGTATGGATGCTAGAACTAAGAGTTAATTGTATAGTTTGTGTGGATAACTCATCCTTCATTCTTGAAGGGATCACTCTAATTTTTGTCGTTCTTGAGAAGAAGATAGTAAGGATGGGTCAACAGAGAATTCATTGTGCACATGGATTATCTATTACTTATATTTAGTGAAATATAAAATAGGTATAACCATATATTTATAGAGAAAGATTTTAGGTTAAAATATTATTTAACTTCATGTAGGCCATCAAATAACATTTAATACCATTAATAGTTATCAATAAACATATTATTATTATTATTATTATTCTTATTCTTATTTTGTATTTTTCTCCAACATGAACAATAGATAGTATTATTTAACTATCTTGTTAATTAATATTTGTCATCAGACAATGTCTCAGTTCGTTTAAACTCTTCCAGCATTTATTGAATTCTTGAATAAATATTTTATTGACAAACAAACATTTTACTCACAATTAGGTGAATAAATATTTATTAAATTATTCGATAAATAAAATAAATATTTTATTCACAATAAATAGATTTTATAGTTTATATATATTCACAATATCAAATAAATTTATTTTTAATAAATTAATAATTATTCATTACATTATGAATATTACCAATATATAAAACCTGAATAAACTTATTCCTTGGTATTATGAATAATATTTGTTCTAATAATTAATATAAAATATAAATTTATTGAGATAATTAGAAACACATAGTGTGTGACCCTCTAGGATTCATTCTCCTTGGAATTAGGTAGCCCAGCCTAATGTCTATGATTACTGTCTTCAAACATGTCACGGAACCCAAGAGAAAGAACATAATAATAAAATGATGATGACCCCTATGAAAATTCACTTTGTAATATAATCCTTTTGTTGAAATATATCCTCAAGAATGTTTTGCATCCATTTCACAAGGCGATATGCTCAGTACAACATTTTTTAATATCTAAAATAAACAATTTGTTACACCCTGGCCATGGAATTTAGATCAGCAGTTCTATTATAATCAAATGGAAGAGATATATACTACCATAAAGAAAAAAGGAACCAATATATCCTTGACTTATCCATTAATGGCATTCCAATCCCAATGCACCCAATATACACTACTTCCTTCCAACATATTGTGTGATGGTTTTAGTCTGTAAATCATAGTGTAAAAAGTGATTACATGAATCAATGATAATATTAAAGTATACGGACCATTGAACACACTCACAAATAAGAATATCTGATGACACTAAAACATGTAAAACTCATACAGGTCATTCTATTATAATAATATCCCATCATGGAAATTGCCATTTTTGAACATCATGATAATAGGTCTCATTAATACTCATACCTGATAGTAGATGTTCTATGTGTCTCATTATAGTACATTATCCAACAATAAAACAATATTTAAGAATATTTTCAAATCACTTCAATGTTCTCATAAAATTAGTGATCAGCTATCACATTATCAATGTGACGAATACTCTCATACATTATTACGTTAGAGTCATAGAGAATAATGAAAAGTATATAAAAATATCTTTTGTATTAATATTCGATATATCAAATATACATGTAATCAATGTATAAGTAGTTTTTCCTATAACACAAATTAGAACATTATTAATCCTCTATTTTTTATATTTTAGTTGAAATTTTATGTTTTGAATATTTTCCCTAAATAATCTAATGTGCATTGCTTATTATTTTTAGTTTGGTGGTTTTCAAATAATATTTAACTTGTTTCTAAAGAAATAATATTTATTCCATTTTTATAATTTTAGTCTTATTATTTTCATTTTATATGAGTTCAGGTAATGAATATTAGAAATTACAAAATGGCATGAATTGATATCAATAAAAAACATTATTTAAAAGTGGATTCATAAAAAATTCAAGTTGTGAATGTTCATGTAGACAATTTATATATCATTGAATACTTTTTTTTCTAAGAAATATAGTGTTTCATTTTTTAAAATATATATATATATTTTAAAAATAGTTTTATCGTCAATTTGGAATTTTTGGATGTGATTGTAATGTTTTTTGTTTCATTTATTTGGTAATAATAACCATAACAGAAAAAGATTTTAAAAATGTTTGTTTCATTATACAAAATATAATTTGAAAAAATATGTTATATTTTTAAATTCATCACAAATTATGTGGTAGATTTTTTATGTTTATCAATATAATTCAAATGAAATGAAGCACTATCAAAATATGTTTTTATACTCTAATATTTGTTTTAATACATTGTTGATTTACTTTCATTTATCTTTATATTTGTAAAAAATGGATTGAATGTTTTCTAGGAGTTTTGTTTCCCATTGTTCCATGTGTACTATTTTTCCTACTATTTGGTTCTTCTATTTATCTTTACATAAATGTAGTTATTAATTTTTCAATTTTTTTTTTAAAATTTGATTTCAATTGTACTCAAAAAACTATATGGAAGGCCTTATATATTTTGTCTTTTAAAAGGTATTTGAACTTCAGATTTTAGAAAAAACCAACCATTAAATAATTCCAGATTTTATATTATAGAAGGGGTTTGAATGTTTATTCTTATAAACCAATGTTAATTTTCTATATTTATATGCCACCTATATTAATATCATATTATAATTGATGTTGAAAGTAAAAAATCAACTATTAAGGTGTTTTACATTAGTTGAAAATTTGTTGATGATTTTTTATTGAGAATAAGACTTCTTCTTGTTGACTTATGAATATAACATTTCTTCATGATATTTTCTAGAAAAAGGTTGAAATTTCATCAGCAACCATCATTATGGATGCCACATGATTTACTTCCTCAAAATGGGAGGAACAAAAAAAAACTTATTGATTCTAAGGGAACATCTACAAGTAATGAAATTAAGTCAAATCATTGAGTTTATTTTTCTTGTTTTTATTTGGTTTAAATAATTTTTTGTTCATATGTCCTATATTTTCTTCCGAATAAGTAATCTCTATCAAAATATAAAAAAACCATACACTCTCCATATAGGTTATAGAAAAAATATTCATCAAAATCATAAAAAATAATTATTTTTCTTGAAATATGTTTAGCCTATGTTATGAATATAACATACAACATCGAATGAATTAATGTTGGATAGAATGCTGATTTAAAATGTAAAAAAATGACATTAAATGTTTTTTTTTCTACTAGTGTATTTTGTTGTGTGGTGGTCTACATGAACTTTGGCTGCAAGGTCAAATTATATAGTCCAAATTCTCTTTTTTATGAATAATTGTTTCATTAAAACACTCTGATGTAGTACATACAATAATGCATGCACTATTGCAGTGCTAAAATACTACTTCAATGCCACATTAACTCATCTGTATCATGATTGATCCAGAGTCTGATGATTAGTAATTGATAATATGATTATTAATTAATTGGTAAAAATTAATTAATGTGGTAATTATTAATGAATTTTTAATGTAATTAATTATATGAAATAATTAATAATAATTTAATTATTATTATTTTCATTATTTTTTTATAATTAGTAACATAACTATTAAAAATAAAATTTAGTTATTATGTGATTAATATTTATTCATGATATAATGTAATTAATAATTATGTCATTATAATGATTTTTATTAATAATTACATCATTGGTTATTATAAGATGCATAAGTAATTAATATTAGTTACTTTATTATTTAATGTATTATTAATTATTGCTTTTTGTAAATAAAATTACAATATTATTGTAAAAATAATTATAAAATATTAAATTATTAATTTTTAGTTGTTTTTATTAATTATATTAATTTAGTTGTTATTTGAATTATTATTTATTATTAAATACGAAATTATTATTTAAATTATTTAAAAAGTAATATTTTTATGAATGTATAATTATTACGATATTATTATTCCAATAATGAAGAAAGGGAACATGTATCCTACATTGAATATTTTTATAAGATTTTAAGGGTTACACCTTTATAGAATTAGAGTTGTAATGGGATTTAGATAATATATTTGAATCAGTTTTAAGGAAAATTAATTTCAGATATTATAAATAATAATTATTGTTTACAATTTTACCCTCTCTCACACTCTCTCTGTACAAATATTTATACCATGGAACTATTTAAATATATATTTTTCCAATCACATTATAAAAACACTTTGTTTTTTCACTATTATTATAATTTAATAAAATGTGATATAATATTGTCTGAAGATGGTAAGATAGTATGAGATATTAAACATTATATAATTAGTATATATATATATATATATATAGTAATATATGTTCATCGATAACAATGAGTATTTGGCAGAACCCGATCCAATTAAATAGGATTAGTTTAGTAGTTAATAGTGTTGTTATACGCTAAGATTAGTGAATTCAATATCAGATTAAATTAATCATTATTAATTCCTTATTTATAATTTCTTAATTTATTATAAAATTATTAAAGATATTTATTTAACATGAAATACCTTCATTTTGAATTTATAAGTCTGTTTTAAAAATTTTAATTTAGGAACATTTATTTAAATGGTTTAATATAGTTAAATGGGTATTTCAAAATGTAATAGGGTAGTGTTAGGGTAATACGTTTATAAATTATACAAGTTTAGGATTAGTAAAAATAAATGTTTTAGGATTCATGGGATCCCAATTTCATGTGTACCCCACCCCATGGTTTTTATCCCCATATATTTTTGATATTTCATTTAAAATTCACATTTAGATTCAATTAAGATATTTTTTATAAAAATATATATTTGTTTTGTAAAATTACATTTTTATTTATTCACTAAGAAAAAAATATAACTCATTAATTCAAAGAGATACCCTTATCTCTATTTCAAGATATCACTTCACATTAAATAATTTAACAATGAGTGAAATAAAATATCTAGATTTTTCTTAGAAGTAATTTAAAATTATCTTAATACAATTAATCACTAAAATAGTCATCAACAATGTGGGTTGGTATATATATTTAATAAATTGAATTTAAATGATTATATATATATGAATTAATTTATGTTTTCTAGAATCACATGCATATATGTTTACCTTAAGATAGTATCCATGTGTTTCTATAATGTCCCCATCCTGAATGCCACAAAATTGGTTCCCAGAGTTGGGTCACCAAATTACCTCAATCTTTTCTCCTTATACACAAGAAGTTTCTAACTAGAAAAGAGTGTATAATAGATCATGTGTGGAGAATATATCGTATTTTATAGAGTATTCCACAATATATAACATGTGAATAAATATAACAATATGCAATGAACCAGAAACATGCATTACTAACCATTTCCCAAATAGGGTACAACTACATCCAACAATAAAATTCCCTATCTTGGAGACCATGTAAATAGTGAATAAAACCCAAAATAAGAAGAAAACCAAATCCACAAAATGTGTTCAATCTCCATGTTTAGATCCTCTTCCATGCACATCCCATTCCCAATGAAAATCCCCATAATAAGGATTTTCCCTTGTCCAAACCTAAAACCATGAAATCAACTAAGGGACCCAATGTAATCCCAAGAAGGATGTGAGTACAACTTAGTAGGCCAGCACTAATGGTGTCTAAAAACAACCTAGTGTAAACAAATAGTTCATACAAGTAAGAAATAAATAACAAGGTAACAAGAAATTGTAACTGAAGTTACATTAAATAAATAAATTCACATTATCCAATTCAATCCATAGTTCAATTTTCATTGTTTATAACATATTTTTTACTAGATTTATATTCATCACATAATTAGTGGGTTATGAATTTTGATAATTTACAAAATGATATGAGCCAATCAATCATCCTACAAAATGGTATTGTCAAGTTTTTTATCTCACTATGGAAAAACGTTTTAAAATAATCATAACACAATTAACTAAGAGACTCATCCATAGTAGTCTCAGTCAATGAACACTTTGGGGGTTTAGAGAATCAGTCTGTCTCCTTAACCCATGCATTCAATGGTGGAATTTGGAGCCTCTATCCTCACCAGCCCATGAGAGTAGCCTTAGTAATTTATCCCACATCACCAAGCCATGTGCACATGCATATTCATCCAATAACCACATATAACATATCACAAATTTTATGTATTCAACACATATAACATTTACAATTCAAATCCATTCACTTATAACTGACATGATAGTCCATAAACCACTATCAAATTTACCATTTAAATTTCATATAACACATAGAACATTCCTCATTTTCCTACCTTATCTCATTTTACATATTTAAAAAATATCATACATAAATCCTTTTCACATGATTCATCAGTTCACATGCATTATCCCATTTATGGAATTCTATTATGAAGTTATAAGTCATTTGACACATACAATTTATTCCATTTAACCCTTTTTGGTATTTTTCTAAACAATCCATCTTTCTATTAAGAAAAAATAGAAAAAACCAATATTAGTTCCTCTACATAATTAAATATAACATTTCAACACATTTATCATGAAATCTAATTAAACAAAAATGATCTTTTAGCCTAGCATTCCAATTTTCCTTGTTTAGGAATATCTGTGAACCCCTTGGGTGTCCCTAATATAGTATAATCATCCTCAAAACATCCCAAGGGTATCATGAGGGGTTCAAATCACCTTTTAACTATCAATATTACCAAACATAACTCAAGGTAACAAATTCACATCACGAGGGATGCAATATCATAACCTGACCCGCACAATATACTATAAAACTATGGTATATAACTTGTTGAGAAAATACATTGAATCTGAATATTAATGATCACTTTACCTATTTCTTAGATTGTGATTCAAGTACCCATTGATTCCCCAACCTATGTTCTAATGAAAAATACTATATTACAGCTTCATAAGAATAATAACAAAACCGCAATACATAATCTAGAACAGAGAAGCTATAGAAGCGTTAGGCAATCTCGAAGCCTTAATTCACACCCAACAACCCTTCAAATGGCCTAGAATCAAAGGAGAATGATCCTTAAGATGGGTAGGTCAAAATGGTTTCTCATAATAGATAGTGTACAATGAAATTTTGAGATAATAGAGAGGTATACATAAAATCAGGAGGGGAGACTACAAATTATCACTTTTTAAAGGGAGCATGGTTTGGTTTCATATTTTTCCAAATTTTGCACCAACCATACCTTTGCCTATTTTAAAAACGGGTCCATGTTTCATGGTTACCTAGGGGATATACATGGGTTGAAAAACCATGCATCAATCATGTGAAATGCCTTTCCCCAAGGATGTATGATTGGACTTCCCGCCTTTCACGGTTAACTCTAACAGTGCGCCAACCATGTAACATGTAGTAGATTGCCTGAATTCCCATTATTTTCTCCCCTAAACCCACATAACACACGAGCTTCCTCATACACCCAAAAATTATTCCATTGAACAAAATTGTGATATTTTTTAAAAAAATTAAAGAAGTACTTTCCTACAAAAAGAATAGGTTCTTAGAACCTCTGGACCTTATGACAGATCATCATCGAGTCACATTTCAAAGGATCACAGTTCTCTTGAAGAAAATATGTATAGTCACTGGTCCTACATATTCAACTCTGTTTCCCATATTTCTTCTTAAAAAATTCCATGTTTCCACAAAACTAAACTAATTGTACATTATTTCCCCGTAATGCCTTCTCACTAGGATACACAATATATACCTGATTCTCCTCAAAGTTCCCATCAGCCTCATGATCAAAAGCAGAAAATAAATCACATGGGATGTGTTAGGGTGATCGTGCCAAATTTTGATATATGAAACACATCATTCATACCGCAATATGAAAGATACAATCAAAATTACTCTAGTATGATCCTCTCTACAATCTCAAATGGAACAAAAAACCTAGGTTCAAACAGACCCTTGTTCCAAATCAAACGGTGAGCCAACCAGTAAGACATAGTAAGAACACAAGATCACCCACCCTAAATTCAAGAGGTCGATTATACCGATTGACATATAACTTTGGAATACTTTGAGCCTTAGACATGTGTTTTTTAATCAACTAGATCTTCTAAATCATCTTCTTTAAAAGACTCGGTCCTAAAAAATATGATTCACTAGACTCCATCATACACAATGGATTTTTACAATGCCTACCATAGAGTGCCTTATACAGTTCTATCGAAATTGTATCCTGGTAATTATTATTGTTGGAAACATTAATAAGAACCAAATTATTTTCCCATGATCCACCAAAATCGTGGACACCGGCCCTCAATGTGTCCTCTAGTACTTGAATAGTGTTCTCTGACTGCCCATCCGTCTACAGGTAGATGGTCATACTAAAAAACACATTTCTATCATATTACTTTTATAATCATTTTGAGAAGAACAATGTGAAATGTGTATCATGATTTGAAACCAGTGCTCATGGAACACAATTTAACGAAACCACATATCGATCATACAACTAACAGAACTAATCCATAGTTAACGTCTCTAAAATTGGCATGAAATGAGACACCTAGTGAACAAATGCACAACTACCCAGATCACCTAATTCTTTTGAAGTATCCTTGAAAGACCTACCCTAAAATCCATTGTTCCATTCTCCCATTCTCATTCCATAATGTGAAATTATTGCAACAAATGAATATACCATGGAGGATCAACCTTCATATACTGCACAATAAGGCATCATACAAAGAAACATGCAAACACAATCATCATCCCTGGACACCAATACATCCTCCATAGATCATGATACATTTTTTCATCCCTAGATTCACATACCACTCAATTTTATGAAACTATATTATAAACTATTTTCAAATTAATTTTTGGAAAGGAAACATGGACACAAACATAAATGATCCCAACAACTCCAATGATCCAATAAAATGTTGACTCCACACCATTAAGAATCTCCAATAAAGATAAATATTATGGATTCTCATTTGGGTTCTCCATAATTTAGATCATAATTATGGACTCAACTTCCAAGGATTGAAGTGTTATGTTCCCATTTCCATCTTAAAATTGAAGATCCATCTCACCAAATAAGGCCATCATTCTCTACAACTAAAAATATTCCTAAACAACCTAATACTGAGCTTTTAGACTCAATAAATCTACAACATTGTTCCCCTTTTTCATCATGTAAACTACCAAAATATCATTAGACTACATTTTCTATGCCTATATTCATTGATGAAGATTCAAATAACTCTGAGAGAAAATGTACTTTAAGATTTAATTATCAATGTACATTGTAATTTGTTCACCAAAAATGTATTACAACCAACACATAAAGGCATAAACCAATTCAACCAACTAATGAAAATGGGTATGGTAATTCTATTGATGGGGCCACAATTTACCTGAAACAAATTCCACAACATGATCATCCAATATCAACTATTCCCTATGGATGACACCAGATGCCTCAAAAAATAAGATATACCCCATATATGGATCATGTATGATCATAATCAGTGTAGTTGTTGGCCCCTTTATTAACTCTTTTAAATATTTCTCAAATGATTTATACCATTCATAATGGATTCCTTTAATGGTTAAGCCATTGTGTGGTGCTACAGAATGGGAAAAACATTAATGAAAATTTGGTAATATCATTCCATACCCAAAAACAATTCGGGAAACAAAAACATTATTGGGATTCTCCAAACATACATCTTCCTGACCATTATTTAGGCCCAATAACATGCACTCCTTATAGATTATATGACCCATGAAATGCACCCTATCGTCGCATAAATGAAATATGGATAGAGTGGTGTATAGAATATGATATCATATAATACTCAAGACAATTTTATGATATTTGTAATGACTATGATGAGTCTAAGAGTACACTAAAATGTCATAAAAACAACAAACTGATCCAGGTGAGGGTGACATATTCTATTCTTTAGAGACATAAACATTGTCGATGCATTTTTCAACCTGAATGAAATCACAAAAAACTCATACAACTCAAATCTAATCCTCAAGGACATCTTTGGTAAAACAAATATTCTCAATCTCAGCAATGGATTACCCAACCTCAAATCAGTTTGGAAGAACACAGAAGCACGTCTTATCTATTCAAAAAGATCTTTTATTCAAGTATAAGGGTATCTATTCATTACTATCATTTTATTACACTTCCATTAATCCACAAACAATTAAAACGATCAAGTATTCATCATGGAAATAACACTGGAGATCCCCAAGGTGATGTACTAGGATGAAGAAACCCTTTATTCTCTAATTCATCCATTTGATTTTTATAGTCTTGTAGTTATTTTTGTGTCATTATATATGGTGGAATGGAAAGTAGTTCTACTAATGGTAGAAACCCTATTTTGTAATAGACGTCTCAATTGGATGGAATCCCTAATAAGTACTCTAAAAGCACATCCAGGATTTGGTTAACCATAGGAGGAAAAAGAATATGCTCGAATTCCCCATCATCAGTAATAAGACCAGACACCTGGGTTGTGATCTCATCAAACTATTGACAAACTGTCCTTGCACATCAATCTCATACATTCCCTTCACAATGATTTTAACACCTCAATAATTCCTAGTATGTTATTTTCTTTCATGTAATTCAATATCTTGCACTACATGCAACACCGAGTTCGAGCGCACAACGACTTACCAAACATGCCGTTCAAAAAATAGTTATGAATAGTATTAACTGAATTTGGATTTTTATATAATCTATATAATTTTAACATCCTTATTAGGTGTTTCATACAAAAAATATAAGAACAAATTCAATTTTTTAGATAAAAGAAGTATTTTTTAAAAAATGAAATTTTACAACCTTTTATTGAGGAACATTTATTAAATCCAATATTTTAAACTTTTATATATTCAATTTGAAAAAAATAAACTTTTTAATTAGAAGTAGGACTTAAAATTTTAGTTTGGATAAAATGTTGATGCTTTTCTAATAACTTTCATATTTTGATGAATATTGAAAAATACTAAATTTTAATTGAAAACAACATTTTAATCAAAATAATTTATAGTGATAAATTATACATTTGGATGGTTTTCAATTAAAATTAGATTATATTTTTATCATTTAATCCAATGTTAGTCATTGGAATTATTTTTTCATTAAAATTGGACATAAGCACATATCAAACTTTTGATAGATTTTACTTTCAAAAACACGCTCTCAAATTTTGACAATGGGAAAAAATTTAAATTAATTAATATGACATCTATATTTTAAATTTGGTAAAAAATACATCATTTTTCAATTTTTAATATCAAAATTATCTTTGGGTGATTTTTTTTAATTTTTCTAAAAACATTCATTTTTTTATGAATAGTGAAAAACACAACGTTATTTTTTAATGTTGACTATTTTTTCAACCAATTATTTTTAATTTAAATTTATTTTAAATTCAAAATAGATACATGTAATTAATTGAATAAATTATATAATAAAATTATATGTTTAAAATTTTATTGATCATTTTAATGTCTTTTACTCACCTTCTTGGAAAATTTTCAAATTTGCATAAAACATAATTTTACCGCTTCTATAAATTGAATTTCCAAAATTAGAGAGACATGTTTGACATAATTATGTAAAATGTGGTTCAATAAGATGAAAATAATTTTTTGTGAATAGTAACTTTTGAATTTTATTTACCATGGTTAAAAATATATAGGGTAGTTAAATGTAAAAATGATATTATAATTACCCTAACACATGTCCTAATTCTATTGAATAATTGTTTTTCTACCATAATAAACCTTAGGAATAAAATATGATCCTCTTTGATCAACTCAGATTAGATTTGGACATTTATTATTATTTTATTTAAAGAAGACTTAAAAGTGTTAAATTCAAATTGTCTTAACTAAAACATTTTTTATAGGGTTATACACAATATAAATTCGACAATAAATATTCATTAGAAACATAAAAACATTTCCTAAAAAATGGTTTTTATTTATAATTTTTCTAAAATATATAATTAAATTTATTCATAACACAATGATGATGTAGTAATTACCTTATTAATGAAAGATTAAAATAATTGATATTATAAATATCCAAATAAATGTAAACTGTGACTTTTTATGCATTCCACTTTTTTTATAGGTTAATTATAAATGTTATTATTTATTTAATATATTTTTTTAAGTAATCATGTATTTGTGACTATCAAAAAAACCAAATACTAAATAGTATTAAATTTGACCTAAATGGGTTTTTAAAAGGAATACTATGTTATTAATTGATATAATATTTATAAAAATATAAGGTTCTACTAGAGGAATTTTATAAGTTTAGATATGTCAACAATGAACCACATGGGGTTATCTTATAATTTTATAGTATATTTATTAACCATTTATTATAAAAATACAAGAATACATGGTAAAAGTTAAACTATTTAACTAAGAGTTAAATCAAGAATATAAGGTTAATATGCTGACCTAAACCTGTCTAAAACCTATTGATAGAGGTTTTTTGGACCCATCCCTGCCATAGCCTCCAAATAAATCCTTTTGGAGATATTACAATCTGAATATGATTTTATAATAAATTTTTATTTCAAGATTTTCCCAAAGTGACCTTCAACTCTCTTATAAAAGTGTACATCCCCTTCTCTCAAAATCACTCCTCCATAGCCTTTTAGATCATCCAAACCCTACTCAAATATCTTTCTAACTAACCTCAATTCCTCTTAGAGTCTTTACTTTGATCAGAAATCTTACCTAAGGATCCCCTTTGATAAAATCAAAAGGAAGAACCCGAAGAAGAGGTAACAATTTCATCACCTGTTTCAAACTTTTTTTCTTCATCCACTTCTTCATTCATTATTTTTCCATACCAAAATAATAACTCTAGTACCTTATACATAATGTGATGTTATTATATATATGGTACAACCATATACATTATTCTATCCATCTTATGAATGACCAAGTCACCATATGTGCGTATGTACGGCTTACCATCTCAATGTTGTGGTGTAGTTTGTTATTCAACAATTCATTATTTAGATGGGTGTAATAATGAGTATAACTGATGTAAATAATAAATATAACATTTTAATGATTCTTTATATATAATATACCAACCAATTACATATTATTTCACCAATAATAGAATAATATTGTCGCACCTGTGTACGTACGGCTTGTCGTCTCCACGACGCGATGCGATTTTGTTCTCCATCGTAACCATTCAAGAATAATTTTCATTTGATGATAAATTTTTTTAAGAACATAATATATTTCTATATATGATCAATTAAATTCTATCTATAACCAATATTACTTACATAACAAAACATATAATGGAAAATGAATCTGTTAACACCCAAAAAATGATACTACTAAAATATCATTAACAATGATATATTAAAAGATCATATATGATATAATATTTATGTATGTGGTTATTGAAAAATTTAATAAGAATTATTTTACAATTATACAGGAGTTTAAACTACCCTTTAATAAAACAAAGTAAAAGGTAAGGGGTTTCCATCTCACTTCTTATTCGCATGAGGCTCATGCTCTATTGACACTATTTCTTTTTGTGTGGTGTATGTACTACCCATGATTGTATTCATTGTGTAGTATACATTAATTTATGATTATTTACATATTTATTGTATGATCCTTATTTCATGGGGTGTATGTTTCGTAATTTACCAAAACAGTAAGGGAATTTATAATTTTGATTTCCACTCATTGGGTCTTACACAAACTTCATTGATTTTTTTACTCCAAGATTATGTGTAAAATCACTATTTATTTATTAACGTTGTAATTTAAACAACTATTTTTATTGATATAGTTTTGATACAAATAATCACTCCATTGATAAATTCTTGAGTCGTCGATATGAACATCATAAGAGTATTATTAACTCATTTTCCATTCATTGAGTTAAATATTCATGTCATTTGTGTTGTTTTTACCAGAATATATGTGAATGTACTTGGATTGATTTACACTGAATATCTAATCATATTCAGTTTATTTATTTTTTTCACACATAATTATGGAATTTATTTATTTTTAACTTATGGATACGGTCTTTATATGGTATTTCATCTCAATTTACATTCCATTGATACTTCTTTGTTATTTTTATCAAATTCACTTTTATATAGTGTATATATTGTGATTTGACATAGTATATAATGAATACCTTTTTTCTCATGATATGATAATGTTTTTATTAACTCAATTACTTGTATTCAAGTGTCTCTCAATTGGTTAATAACTCTAACTAAAATATCATTTTAAATGTTTTAAAAATTTCTTCTTCTAAATCATTATCATTAATGTCCATTTTTTTAAAATGATTTTAAGGATTTATTTATATGGACATTAATGTATTTAAATTAAAATTCATTTTAAATGTTTCTAAGTGTTATGGGACACTATGATTCAAAAACATATTTTAAACGACTGCTTAATAAATAGTGATACTTTTAAATGTTTTCAAGAAAAAGGTGATATTTCTCTCGAATAGTTTTATTGGTTATTTTTATCTATGTCGATATCTATAATTATTCTTCATTGAGGTTGATTTATTATATTAAAATCTTCCACACTGTATTTAATGATTTATGTTTGATTGTGGAAGTTTTATTTTTATACAATTCATTATTTGTGTTTAAAATATTGAAATTTCGTATGCAAGTTTTAATACAGATGTTAAAATTATGTTTCACCCTTTTCATATGATGAATGCATTGAACATAGTAATTTTCAGGTGGGTCCCTCTATAGCTCCTCGATGAATTTGTAGGTCTCATGATTCAAACTAGAGTCTGGGAACAAGGCCTTGAGAAAATCTTATATTTAGTCATGGGATGAGGCCTTAACTATGTGGTTATGATGTCCAACATTATGCATTCCATCATTATGAAATTTGATATTGATATTAAATGTGATTATTAGACTAGTAGAATGTCCATGTAAACAGATAAATGGAATTATATGGTTTATATTTTCTATATTATTCTGAATATTATGTTTAAAAGTCTTGTGTTTTGTTCTTATACATTGCCTTAAATGTTAATGATTTTTTATGATAGTTTTTGGTATATTGTTATCCCTACTGCGCATTTAAGCTCACACCTTTCTTAGGTTTTCTTTTTCCCAAGATGTAAAGATGTATATTATGATTAACCTTTTAGGATAGGCTAAAGGATATGAGTGTGTTCAAAGGGGACACAATGTTGTTTTTTCATTTTTCATTATGTAATGTAAAACATATATATGTATCTAGTACTTACATGGATACTAAAATAATAGGTCTTACACGACATGACCTACTATGATCATTCCCATGTTATGTAATAATTCACCGACTCTGGGTAAAAATGGTTGGGTATTAAAGTTTTTAATAGAGTTAGTTTAGTACAAACCTTGGAAGCTAGATTTAGAAAAACTCAGATTATAAAACAAAAATCTACATAGATTTTGAGGATTAATAGAGAAGAATATCAAAAAATGATGGTAACATAAATATATAGTGTGGTTTCAATGTAATGCATCCCTGTCTAGATATGATCAGGTAGAGGCAGCTTTAGCACATATGTACCTAAGGGTAAAACCAGAAAACACTTCTTTGAGATAGAATCGAACGAGAAATAGTGCACGATAAGGTTCCTTGCTGCACTCTTGGTTACAACACTCATGGGGGATATGTTTAGGATAATTAACATTTTCATTACAAAATGATTTAATGGATTTTAAAATAAGATGAGAATAAATAAACCTGGTTAATCCTAAGGTGTTTTAGATATAAAATAAGGTATCATGATATTCTTTAAATTATTTTATGACTATTTTTACTCACACTATGATTTCTCGTTTTAGTCAATGGATGGATTCCAAGGAAGTCATAGTAACATTGATCATGAAGTATAAGGTGGGAATGATGGTGATAATGAGAAACTAAATGAAATGTTGATAGGCATAAAAGATATCATGTTCATTCTAAAGTAAGTATATAAAAAATATGGAAAAAATATATACATTAACCAACTCCTAATATCATCAAAGAAGAGAAAGGCGAGGACTAATAAGAGCTCTAGTAGTGAACACTATGGTGAAATGAAAACCCAATTTCTAACTTGTACTAAATGTGGAAGTAGACACCTAGGAAAGTGTCTCAATGGAACAAAGAAATTATTTATGCGTGGGAAAGAACGGCATAAAGGAAATAATTGCCAAATAAAAATGAACTGTACTATGGAAGAAAATAAAAATGATCCGAAGAATCCATCCAAAGTTATTTTCCATAAATATAGGGGACTTGGAAATTACCCGAGTCAATTACCTATTCTATAGGATAAACACTAGGTCAAGGAATATCCTATGTTGAAATAAATGAATGGAAAAATGTTTAAAATCATTAATTCTCTTTGTTAATGGGATTAAATTGGAATAATTTTCTCTTTTATGTGTAACCCAGTAGTTTGTTATGTGAAAATGCTATTTAAGGAAGAATTATCTTTTATTTTGTGGATATATTTTTAAAGTACCATTTTGGTGTATATGATCCTTTAGTTTGTTTAAAAAATAGGTTATTAATTTTTGGGATAAAAATGTGAGGTATGAGATAACATTTTTGGTTTGATTATGTTAAGGTTATTTTTCAGAATTTTTCTCATTTTTGGAATGTTATATAATATAGTTTTTGAAAAAGGACAAAACACATACCATGTGACAACCCAATGCGTCAGGCAATGCTGTGGGAATTTAACCCACAAACAATGTGTGACTAGGATTTATTGCCTTACACTAGACTACGTGAAGCCCCTTGTTAGTGTCACTAATTATTTTTAGTTAAATGATTTTATTGATCGATAATAAGTTTATTCATGATATTATGTTTTATCAAATTTATATCCTTAGTATAAGAAAATTATTTGGTGATTAGGTGATAAATTTTATTTTGGAGGACATTTGCTCTGTTATGAACACAATATGATTAAGGAAAATAGAATACTATGGGATTTTCTTTTGGGGAGTATTGGTGGATTTTTATTTAGGAAAATATATGTTTTTTTATTGAGATTCAGGTCATTAATGTAAATGATTAACATATCATAGATAATATGTGATTTGGTTCACTATACATCAGTATAAGACTAAAAAGTAGTTGATGTTATTTCGAGATAAATTTTAAAATTTACAAAAATAGACTATTTGATTAAATTATTCTGAGTTTTGGTTTTCAATCTTAGTTTGGATTATATTTAATGATTTTAAGGAATTTTTTTTATGGAATGGTATTTATTGAACTATGGTTAATTATTAGTTTAATTTTTGAAATTATGATTAGTTTTTATTTCTATAAAGGATTATACATTTTGGGGATCTTCTGATCATTTAATAACCATTTGTTTTTTTAATATAAAAAGAAAATTTAAATATATAATTCATACTTTTTGGATTATTTGATTCCTTAGAAGTTTATTCTAGCACTTCAGGTGTGACCAAGTCGTCTTGAATACACATCATTTAGAGAAAAGATGAGTTAGTTGTAGAAATTTATTAAAGGATGAAACTCTACTTAAAAAGTAATTATATCTCTTTATGTTCTTATTCAATCACAAATATAAATTCCTAAACTTTATGAAATGGAACTTAAAACAAAATAAAACATTGTTTGTTTACTTTTCCTACTGAGAATCTAATAACCGTTTAACCCATCACAGGTTTGTGCTTTTCGTATTTTTAACTTTCTCCTGATCTTGTTCCCTTTCACTCTCCATCAGAAGATGACACATAGTTTATCTTCTATATCCATGTTTTCCTACATAGAATCCATGTATGGGTTATCTCAGGTGAACATTTTACTTTTCATTCTTTCTTTTAAAGTGATGGTTTTATTGACTCTTTTTCGTATGTGGGACTTTCAATGATGTTCCAAAGCCCAATTTTAAAATTGCGAGGACACAATTTCAAATAGGTGGGATAAAGTAACACCCCAAGATTTCATAGTAAGTAATTTTTTTTAAATTAATTTAGTAGCTTGCGCTATACACAACACCGAGTTCGAGCACACAACTTACAAAACTAGCAGTTCAAAAAATAGTTATGAATAGTATTAACTACATTTGGAATTTTATATACTCCATATAATTTTCACATCCATATTATGTGTTTCCTAGACATAATATAATAAATAATTCAGTTTTTCAGGTAAAAGAATAATTAAAAAAAATTGTAATTTTAACCCTTTTATTGGATAACCTTTTTTAAAATCCAATATTTTACACATTTATATATTAAATTTGAGAAAATAACTTCTTCTTTGGAATCCAGAAATAAAAATTTATTTTGGATAATATTTCAGTAATTTTCTAATAACATTCATATTTTGATGAATTGTGAAAAATACAAAATTTTAATTGAAAACTAAATTTTTAATAAAAATACATTATAGGGTTAAATTTATCATTTAAATGGTTTTGAACTATAATTAGATTATATTTTTATCATTTAATCCAATTTTGGTCATTGGATGTAATTTTTCATTTAAATTGCACAGAAAAACATAAAAATCTTTTGATAGATTTTACCTCTCTAAAACCTGCTATCTGGTTTTGGCAACGAGAATATTACTTTTATATTAATTAATAAAACTACTATATTAAGAATTTTGTAAAATAGACGTAATTTTTGAATTTGTAATATAAAAATTATCTTTGGGTGAATTTTTGGTATTCTTATCAAAACATTCAATTTCTGATGAATAGTGAAAAACACTACGTTAATATTTAAAGCTGACATTTTTTTAAATAATTATTATAAATTTAAATTTATTTTAATGTCAAAATATATACATGTAATTCATTTAAGTAATTTTATAAAAAAAATATATGTATAAAAATTTATTGAACATTCTATCGTCTTTTACCCACCTTCTAGGCACATTTACAAATTTGAATAGAACATAATTGTACCCATTTTTTAAATTGAATTAAAAAAATACTAGAGACACGGTTGACATAATTAATTAAAATGTGGTTAAATAGGAAGAAAATAATTTTTGTTGAATAATAACTTTCAAATTTTATTTAACATGGTTAAGAGTAAATAGGGTAATTAAAGGTAAAAATGATATTATAATTACCCTGACACATGTCCTAACTCTAATGGATAACTGTTTTTTGGACAAAATCAACCATAGGAATAAAATATGATCCTATTAGATCTATGTGGATTAGATTAGGACATTTATTATTATTTTATTTAAAGAAGAGTTAAAAGTGTTAAATTCAAATTTTCATAACTAAAACATTTTTAATATAGGGTTATACATAAGATATATTCGACTATAAATATTTATTACTAATCTAAAATGATTTCCTACATAATTGTATTTTATTTATAATTGTCATACATTTAATAATTAAATTTATTTATGACACAATGATGATGTTGTAATTACATTATTAATGAAAGATTAAAATAATTGATAATATCCAAATTAATGTAAATTGAGACTTTTGATGAATTACACTAATTTTATAGGTTAATATGATATGTTACGATTTATTTTATTTATTTTCTTATAAGTAGTCACGTTTTTTTTACTTTCAAAAAAACTAAATACTAAAAGTGTCAAAATTGACATAAATGAGTTTATTAAAGAAATATTATATTATTAATTGATATAATATTAGTAAAATCTAAGGTTCATCCAAAGGACTTTTTTAAGGATATATATGTCAATAATGAACTAGTTGGTGTTCTCTTGGATTTTTTAGTATGTGTATTAACCATTTATTACAATAATACAAGAATACATGGTAAAAGGTATACTATTTAACTAAGAGTTAAATCTAAAAGATAAGGTTAATATGGTGACCTAAACCTATCTAAAACCTATTGTTGGAGAGATTTTCAACCCAGCCCCACTAAATCCTTGAAATAATTTTTTTGGAGCCATTATAAATAGAATACGATTGTATAATAAATTAATATTTCAAGCTTCTCCTAAAGTGAACCTCACCTCTCTTATAAAAGGGTACTTCCCCTTCTCTCAAAATCACAACACCAAAACCATTTGGATAGGAAAAACCATATTCAAATATCATCCCAACTACCCTCACTTAAATCTAGAGGCCTTAATTTTATAAGATAGCTGTCCTAAAGAGCCATTTTGATCAAATCAAAAGGAAGAACTCGAAGAAGAGGTAATAATTTCATCACCTCTTTCAAATTTCTTTTCTTCTTCCACTTCCACGTTCATTGTCGTTTCCATACCTAAATAATATCTCCAGTACCTTATACATACTATGATTTTATTATAAATATGGTAAAACCATATTCATTATTCTATCCATCCTATGAATAACATATTCACCATATGTGTGTGCGTATAACATATAGTCTCCACGTCGTGGTTTAGTTTTTCATTCAACACTGCATTGTTTGGAAGGTTACAATATTAAGTATGATTGTTATAAATAATAAATATAAAATTTTAATGATTCTTTATATACAATATACTATAAAATTACCTATTATTTCCCCACTAAATGAATGATATTTTTGGTCATGCGTACATACAGATTACCATATCCACGACGTGTTGAGATTTTAATCCCCATTGTAACCTTTCAAGATTAATTTTTATTTTATGATTAAAAATAATGTGTATGAATGTAATATAATTCTTGATAAGAATAAAATAAATCCTATCCATAATATTCATGACTTATGCAACAAAACATATAAAATAAAATGAATTAGTTAATACCCAAAACAACGATACTACTGAAATATCATTAACAAAGCAATATTATGAGATCATTAATGGTATCATATCTATGCATGTGGTTATTAAATAATTTATTAACAATTATCTCACCATTATACAAGAGTTTAACCTACCCCATACTAAATAAATGTACTAGATAAGGGGTTTTCACATCACTTCTTACTCCGGTGAGATTCAAGCTATATTGCAATTATTTACTTTTGTGTGGTGTATGTACATCCCATGATTTTATTCATTGTGTGATATACTTTAATTTATGGGTATTTACATCTTCATTGTATGATCCTTCTTTCATGGGGTGTATGTTTTGTAAGTTACAAAATCGGTAACAGAGTTTCTAATTCTGATTTCTACTCATTAGGTTTTACACAAACATAATTGATTATTTTACTCAATGATTATGTGTGAAATCAATATTAATTTATTTGTGTCGTATTTTCAACTCCCATTTGTGTGGATATAGTTTTGATAAACATAATCACACAATTTATAAATTCTTAAGTCATCGATATGAACTTGATAAGAGTAATCTTAACTCAATTTCCATTTTTTGAGTTAAACATCCAAGTAATTAGTGTTGTTTTTACAAGAAAATATGTGAATGTCTTCCAATTGATTTACACTGAATATCAAATAATATTTAGTATATTTAAATTTTTCACACATAATTATGTCATGGATTTATAATTAACATAAGGATACAGTCTTTATAAGGTATTTCATCTCAATTTACATTCCATTGAGACTTATTTGTTGTTATGCACCAATTCACTTTGATATGGTGTATATAATATACGTTGACGTAGTAAATCATGAATCCCTTTATTCTCAAGATATTATAATGTTTTCATTACCTCAATTATTTGTATTTACATGTCTCTCATTGTGTTAGGAACACAAACTAAAATATGATTTTAAATGTTTCAAAGATTTATTCTTCTAATTCATTCACATTAATGTCCATATTTTAAAAATTGTTTTAAGGATTTATTTATATAGACATGAATGTTTTAAAATAAAAATTATTTTAACAGTTTCAAAGTGGTATGGGACACTTTGATTCAAAAAACTCTTTTAAATATCTTCTTGATAAATAGGGATACTTTTAAATGTTTCAAGAAAATGTGGATATTTCTCTTGAATAGTTTTACAAATTATTTTCATCAATGTAAATATCCATCATTATTCTTGATTGAGGATGATTTATTATAATAAAATATTCCACATTGAATTGAATGAATTATGTTTGACTATGGATGTACTATTTTTATACCATTCATAGTTTGTCGTTAAAATATTGACATTTAATATGTAGTTTTCATACAAATTATTAGATTATGTTTCACAAATTTCATATGAGAAATGAATTGGACTTATTAAATGATTGGCAGACCCCGCTATAGCTCCTCGATGCATCAGTAGGTCTCATGAGACTACTAATTTCATTGCACAAGGCATTAAAAAAATCTTATTTTTAGTCTTGGAATGAGGGCTTTACTATGTGGTTATGATGCCCAGCATTATGCATTTCTTCATTATGAAAATATCAATTGATATTACATATGATTATTCTATTAGTAGAATATATATCGGAATAAGTAAATGGAATTATTTTATTTATCATTTCCATATTATGTGGATATTTATGTTTAAAATTCTTGTGTTTTTTTATTATACATTTCCTTAAATGTTTATGAATATTTATGATAGTTTCCACTATATTGTTATCCCTACTAAGAATCTCATCTCACCTCTTTCTTATGTTTTATTTTTCCCTATATTTGATGACGTTTATAATGATTAACTTGTAGGGATAGGCCAAAGGATATGAGTGTTTTCAAAAGGAACACTGTTGTTTTTCTTTATGTCATGATGTAATGTAAAACTTATGTATGTTTATAGTAATTCCAAGGCTACTAAACTAATCG
Organism: Viscum album; assembly: GCA_963277665.1. NCBI lineage: Eukaryota > Viridiplantae > Streptophyta > Magnoliopsida > Santalales > Viscaceae > Viscum > Viscum album. The sequence goes on from OY728155.1 coordinate 883,378,001, forward strand.
GTCTTTAGAGACTTGATCACTTGTGATATTTCCAATGTTATTTAATAATGCACCAAATCTGGGTAACTAGGGTCAGGGAATTACAATGATGGACATATGTGTCTACCTCAAGAGACATGAATTTCACCATATGACGTTAACCATCAATATGGGATTAGTACCACACTAGCCAGTCCATCCCAAGTATCAAATCAAAACATAACATTTTGAGCACAAACCAACCCCACTGAAAATTGTGTCCACCAACATCAAGAGAATACCACTTACACTGCCTAATATTTTCATACCATACCCCCGTAGAGAAATCAATAGACATAAATCCACATAAATATTCCACTAGTGGGCCTAAATTACTTTCAAACTGAGAGGAGATAAAATAATGTGATCCAACTATATCAAACAAAGCACTAGTAAGATTAGAAGCAACATAGATTGTTCCTTGAATTATTAATGGTAAATCCTCTCCACATCTCGATGTAGACTAGACTATATGGAGCTGACCTACCCCTCTACCCTAGTACCCAGTCTAAATTCATGGTGCTGCACTGCCTTGCTAATATGAATGCTCTTGTCCCACACTGCCTTGTTCACCACCACCACCACCGGTACTGTCGATCACCCTACAAATACTTATTAATAGTGGATAGATGATCCCTTTCCATTCTTTAGAATCATTCTTGATACCCCATTTGTTCCAAACATTCGAGGGTTCTAATAGAATCTATACACATGCCCCATTCTACCGCACACTCGACACTCAACAAGTGGACTGGGGAACTTACTGTGCATGTGCTATGGACTGCCCCACTGATAGAAAGAAACGTGATCACCTCGTTGAAAGTATTGTTCTCTCTTCTAGATACTCTATCCAACATTATCATTATGAAAATTCACAAAATAAAATTTCTTTCCATTAGAATATGTTCCACTGAATGGCCCTACTAGAGCAACACATCTACTATAAGAGTCTTCCTTGATATTTCATTCCAAAATATGATACTTATCTAGCACATCATTAAATATATATATATATATATATATATAGAATATATTCAGTTGGGTTTTAATATCATGTCTATCTCCTTCCTAGAAACATCTCACCATAGCTACCTCATCCCCAACAAAAGTTATGAAAAAAAGTTCATGTTGATGAGATAAAAAGCATAATCTATTACTGACATAAAACACTAGACCAAACTCATAAACTCTATATCCTTCAATTATCTTAAGGTATCCTGATATAGATGTTTCAGAAAAATTTCCTGGAAATAATTCATTATCATTTTGTCAGCTTCCATGGTCTAAACTAGAAAATCTTACCATTGGTTTACCTAACCTCACAGCATATAAGTTGCCAGATTGATCCTATTATAATTAGGAGTCTCTTGGTGATAAAAAATATTTCGGATGGAATCTATACATAACTTTTCTACATCCTATTGACCCTCTCTAACAAAATTAGAAGTGTGTTGTAGCTTGAACCACCATGTCATCTCAAGCATACAAGGCCAAACCCACCCTGGGACCCATTCCATAATCTTTATAAACTAAGTGATGTTCTTATAAAACAACTATTCTCCCCTGTTTCCCTGATAAACCAGGTTCCACTACACCACCTCTGCAGGCTCTATCTCAATAAAATCCTCTTTTCACCCAACTCGAACATGATGTTATACTGGAATCATCTTACAATACCAAATGTACATCTCAAAATAAAAAACACAATTTATCCAGAATTTCATGAATGAAAGCTACCCAATAACCATAATAACATTCTGTATACACAATCCCAATAAACATCATCAAATCATGGTGACTACACATGACCATTCAAATCGTGGTATTGGACAACCAGGGGTAAACTAAAATTACATAGTCATATGTCCTCCCTTATAATCTATTTTAAATCATTTCCACATTCATTATGAAATAATTTTTTAAAACACCTTTCCCATTTATGAACAAATTACATCAAACATTTTAACATATTTATAACCCTTCAGTAAGAACAATTCATTAACAACTATTTCCATTTACCCATTCATATCATATTTATTAGAGACAATTTGCCTCATTTTTTCAAGCGAGAAAAAAATCCACCATCCCTTTATGCCCCACACACCCATACCGTGCGTGCTGACAATGATTAATGTGAACTATATCCCTAGGTGACTAAAATTATGCATGAACATGTAATCTCATGGCATTCTATCAAAAGGAAAAATATAATAAAACATTGAAAACACACAAAAAGTTCATCACCCAAAGGAGAAATATCAATCAACTATAATAATATATATCAAGAACCACAATTCCCAGCATGGATTCATGGGTTTTCCATTATAAAGGTGTTATATACTACTATGGGTGATATCATGGCCAAGGACCAAAACATCATAATCTTCATTTACTATCCAAAATAGAAAGACCCTTGAAAATAACATACTCTGATACAACTTTGTAACATCCCTAACCCGGAATCTACTAAACTAGTACCTTGAGATGTGTCACTACATGACCTCGAGTGTGCCACACTATATGCTAGAGGATTATAACCAGTAGCAAGGGGCTCAAATATCATGTGGGGAGATTATACCCTCTCTTTCATAGTTTTCCACAATAGATTACATGTAAAATAAAAGAATATATATGTAATAGACCAGATACATGAATTACTATCCATTTCCAAAATAGGTTACAACCACAACAAAACATAAGAATCTATGTCATGATAATCATGGCATAATATAAGAATACAAAAAATTTGAAAAATAATTGAATCACCAAAAAATTTTCTGAATCCAATTATTGATTCAAAAACATGACCAACCCAAGCCCAACAAAACTCCATATCACATGGCCTTTTCCAATCGCTTGACTAGAAACCATGAAATCTGATCGGCTATAAAATGGTTACACGATCAGTGTATGAGTACACCTCCGTAGACCACCACAAATGATTCCTATAAAATATCCAGTAAAAATAGAATGTACATTTAAGTATGAAATAAATTAAAAGGTAACAAAAAAATTATTTTTAGTTCCATTAGATAAAAGTATTAACTTTAACCAATTACTGAATATGTTCCATTTTCATCATTTATAACATATTCATTTCTCGATTCACTTTCATCGCATGATCCACAGAATAAGAATTTACATCATTTACACAATGACCCATGCCATATAATTATCTTAAAAGATGGTATAATAATTTTTCCTATCTCCCCCAGGGAAAAAATTCATAAATAATCATAAAAAAACAAACCTTAGAGCCTCTCTCTAAGTAATCTCATCCAAAGAAACTGTAAGGGGCCTAGTGAATTCATCTAACTCCTTACCCCATGCATTCAAGGATGGGGTTTAGAGCCTCATTCACACCTACCCTGTTGGAGGATCCCCACTCCTTTGTCATACAACACCAAGACATGTTCACATTCTTATTCATCCATTAACCACATGTACCATATCGAAAATCACACTTATTAAATAGAAATTACATTTAAAATTCAAATTCATTCATATATAACTAACATCTTAGGGATTAACCCATAATCAAATTTACCATTTACATCGCATAGCCCTCATAGCCCATTTCCATTTTTCATTCCTTAAACCATTTAACATTTTAGACAATTATAATACATAAACCACATTCATATGATTCACCAATTCACATACATTATTCCATTTATGTAATTTAATTATAAACACATAAGTCATTTTATGCATTCAATTTATTCAATTTATCTTTTTTCTCATTTTCCCAAACAATACCATATTAAATTTCCAATAATGATACACAACCTAAATCCGGACCTCTATGTAATTAAATATAACATGTTAAATCATTTACCAAGGGATATATTTCAACACAAATGAACGTTATCCCTAACATTCATATTTTTAATGATTAGGATTATTGATGAAACCCTTGGATGGCCCTAATCTAGTTTAATCAACCTCCACCCAAACCATGATGACAATGTGGGGGGTTCAATTCATCATTCAACCCAGAATTTAACCGAATATCTCTCATGGAAACAAATTAACATCAAGAGGGAAGTAATATAATAACCACACATGCATAATCTATAACAATAGTATGGGATATACCCTGTAGACATCTTACCTCGAATCCATAGATGAACACTCACTTGTCATAAGATTTGATCTAGATCTAAGCACCCATTGAATTTCCTACCTTAGATCCAGTAGAAAAAAATGTTTTTAGGTATTTTAAAGAAGAAGAATGAAACCACAATCCCTAATATAGAAAATATAAGAATGTGGAATACTAGGCTTACCAGGAGTTTCGATCCACAACCATGGACATTCCAAATGACATAGAAACAAGGGAGAATGCCCCTTTGGAATCTTTGGTTGAAATGGATCATCACTAGGGTAGGAGAGGATGAAATGTGGAGATAATGAGGTTGTATACTAAAAATACTAAGGGGGAGAACTGTATATTCTCACTTTTTAATGGGTGAATGGTTTTCCACACTATGAACTGACCATTTTCCAAAAGAGGTACATGTCCCACAGTTACCTGGGGACTCCACTTGGTTTGAAAAAACAATTTCTTATCATGAAATATTCATTAGCCTATGATCTCATGGTTCGGTTTTCCCCTTTCCTGGTTTACTCTAACTGTGTTCCAACCATGCAACATGCACTAGATTCCCCGAATTCCCATTAATTCATGTCCCAAACCCCTAGAAAAACCTCTAGATTCATTGCACACCTATTATAATTTATATTAATCAAAATAAATGGATTTTAACAAAAAAATAAATGAGGATGTGTCACGAACCAACCGGGGTGGACCCTGAACCGGTCACTCGAGCCGGTCTGAAACATGACCCGAGAGGCGTTCCCAATCCTCCTAGGCTGGATACAAGCGCCAGGGCATCAACATAGGCTATGGGAATGATTTTTCCCAATATAAATAAATAAAGCAGCAGAAATAATACAGAGCAACACAGAATAAATAAATCAAGTAGAAAAGACTAAACATGAACAAAAGAAAATAAAACAGACCAAACTTGACATCTGAACTAACTCTGTACAACCTTGTAGGTCACTCTCGGACTCAACGATCAAGCATCGCCCAAGGAAAGGGCACTCAAGTTATGGCCTGCACAAACACTAAAAATATAAAAGAACTATTGGCATGAGTATTAATACTTAGTAGGCTAGCCCTATATCTATTCCCAATGAACTACCTTTAACATAAAAGAAACACCATTTCAAGTTTGAAATACAATATATAAATGTATGTTTTTCTAACTATTTTACTCAAAATCAATGTATGAACCATTTCCCTTAACCATTCTCAAATCTGGTTTCATTTCATTAGTGTTAATGGGTTTTTAGAAAAGGAATGTGTTTCTTATATTTTCAAACTTGTACTAAGAGGATTAAATACATTCATTTGAAACCCATTTTTAGAAACCTGATCAAAACCAGTTTATCACTTTCCAAAGAAAAAAATATAAAAAATGCACAAAAGTAAGTACACAACAAGGGAAATGTAAAAATACATACAATTACCAAATCATCACTACAAGTAAAAAAATTTCAGTAGACATGGGTGAACCTAGAAGATCATGAATAATCTAGAAGACACCAATACATGAGATATCATCCCCATTGACATGCCACACACGATGAAATCAAAATGCTCAGTAAGCTTGACCATCCTTTCTCAGGAAGGATGAGGGAAAAATCACATAGTATTAAACCCAATATATCTACCTACTATGGGCCACTGGTCAGTACCATAACCTACCAGTGTGGCACTCATTCTTAGAATATTCTCTCAATATGCTAGATTCCCATGTCTCGAGTATTTGAAAAAGGTGCGAGTCGATCGATGATAGTCGAGCATCCAATCAAACACACACACACACACACACACATATATATAGAATAATTCACAACATGCATCACCCCTAGCCACTCCATTAGACACCCTATTGCCTTTAAACTACTCGCGTACCTGGGAGCCTCTAATCCTGGCCTCCCAAACAATCAGTCAAAATCAAGGCAAAAGAGTTATCCCATGAGGGTTTTCATAAAAAGAATTTAATCATTTTCCATAAGGTTCCAAACAGGCATTAAACACATTTTGCATTCACCACTTTAAAAAGAACCCAAAACAGTTTGAAACTCTTTTAAGAAACCCCAAAATGTTATTTTACAAGATTCCAATATCCTTATAAAAACCAAACTAATTTTTTTTTCTTCAAATAAACTGTATGAACCAATAGGGAAATTTATGAGCGACAGATGCAAATTTAATAAAAGGAAACATAAATTTATAATAAAAGGCGTTTTATCAACGACACATGAATTAATAATATTTAGAACATAAATAGGGTATAAAAAAGAAATAAATAGATGAAACATAAATTTTAAAATAAGTGCAAATGGAAAATCCTACCTTTAGGTCAGAGCACACCAACGACACAATCTCATAAACAAGGCGCGGTGATGGCGCTCACTCAGAAATTCCCCACGCGAGTCCTAAAAATTCAAACCGAACCAAACAATATTTAATTAATAGAACCATTAATCAAACCAAAGTAATATATATATATATATATCAAAATAAAATCATCAAAGGGTCCTAAAAATTAAAAAGGCAGACCAACGGGGGGGGTCACGAATTGAAAAGGACCACCGGAGGGTTGGTCGGGCAGCACCGGCAGGGTGCGGGGGTTGAAAGAGGGTAGTGCCAGAAATATGGGTTGTTGTGCTCATGAGAAGAGGCTACACCTATGAGTTACATTCCATCAAGGGTGCGCTATGACAAGGGAGAGGGTTATGCGAGAGCCATCGAAGCAGTAGGGTCGCGGCTCCTAGCGGAGTAGGGCCGAGGGGGTCTCGGCCGGAGGTCGTGTCTGGGCACTGCGCAAAAGCAAAACAGGGGGTCTCAACTGGGGGTCGGGGGTGTCGGTAGGAGAAGGCATCGGGCTAGATGAGCAGTTGGGCATGCCTAGGTGGGCGTCGCGTCGGACCGCAATGGTCGCACCAGGGGGGGTGTCGTGCCAGAGACAGATGGCCAGGATGGGGTGTTCGTTGGGAGGGAGGTTCGGGCTAGCATTGCTGGTGGTGCGTAAGGATGAGGGTGGCGTGAATAGGAGACGAGGAGGGGGCTGTGATCAAGTGAGGTAGGGGCAGTTCTGCTGGGTGTGTTACCGGAGGAGTGGACAGGGAGGGAACTAGGGCGCTAGGTGCATGTCGGTCGAAGGCAGCAGCAGGGGGCACCGGGTGCGTGTCATCCGAAGGCGGTAGGAGGGGGCGTCGTGTGGGTGTAGAAGAAGGGAGGAGGGAGCTGAGTCCGAGCACGGGTCCTATGGTAAGAAGAACAAGAGGGCGTCCAGAAAAAGTAGGGGGAAGTGGGTGTTGCGGTTATTGGAGGAGAGAAGGGAATCGAGGAAAGCTTGATGGGTGTTGCGATAGATAGAGAGGAGGGTCGGCGCATGTAGGGGGGTGCGCTGGAGGATGAAGAACAGGAGCATGGGGCATCCGTGTGAAAAAATAAGGAAAATAGAAAAGAGAAAAAAGAAGAATGAAAAAAATGAGTAATAAAGAAGAGATAAAAAATGTAATACTAAAATAATAATAATAATATTCTTAACATTCTTAATAATAATAATAATAATAATAATAATAATAATAATAGTAACACTTAATATGAACATAAAATAAAAATAATAATTGGATTAATTTAATTTTAATAATAATAAAAATAACTAAAACCGCTATGTAGTTGGAGGGGGGAAGTCGCGAGGTATCACGCTTCGCATGCACGTCCAGCGACGTCACCCAAAACGTGCGGTTTTTATCAAAAGTCCAGAAACCTAATGTGGGACTCACCCCGTACCACAGAAAAAAAAATTTAATCCAAATAAATAATAAAATAAAATAAAATCATAGGTCAGGGTGTGACAATTCTCCCCACCATAAAGCTTTCAATCCCCAGAAAGCCACGATACCATCCAATCGGTCGATCATCACTTAAGGATTCCACACAATGTGATCCCACCTCTTGACAAATGGTCATTCAATCGACCACCATCGGTACATAACCCTATTGCACGAAACAAAACACTAGTAGACGAGAGGATTGAACGGACACCCCACCATAAGAATTCAACTAGTATTTGGATCGGGCATTACCCAAGATAAAAGAAACCCACCAAGAACAATTAAACCATTCAGTCTCATCTGAGAGAAAAATAAGATGAATTAAAAACTTCACACCAACCTAAAAAGGCACAATTACTGACATTGCTCAAGGAATGTTCCCATCTCAATCTTTAAGACAAGAGGAGAATTACATGACCAATGAACCACAACTGACATGCTAAAACTGCCTCACCACAACGATAGAGGCACAACCTTATCCAAGCTTCTTAAAATCCCCCCGAGGTTCCTGACTACGCGCCAGCTTCACTCCGAGGCCTTTTGGATGGATCTCTGATGGATGAAGCAACTTTTTCCTCGCAGTCAGGTTCTAATAATCCCAATAAGAAACAGACAAAATAAAGGACAAAATTTTGAACTAAAGTCACGCTTCCATTGAAAACTGTAGTTTATCAAAACCCACGACATTCCCATACATTTCACAACCAAAACAACACCCATAAAAAACCATGATAAAATATCCCTTACACTGGAAGGAAACATATATAAGAAACTTTAAACAAAAACCCAACAACACATCACTCTTGAGGACTTCCTGCGTGACAATTTCTAGCGATGCCTCGACAGAATCGCTTTAAGTGACCCAAACATCCGCAAACATGACAGGGCTTAGGAGTACATGGGAATGATGACTTCTTGTGACCCAACTTACCACACTGATAACACATGAATATCTCTCACTCTGAAGTGGTTGATGAATGATCCCGAGGCCTTTTGATTCCACGACATGTTCAATCGAATTTTGATCTCTTACTCATCTTATTGTTGGAAGTCTCCCCACTACTCATAAGAATTGATGGAGGGAGGACCACTTCAAGAAATCCCACCATCATAGATTCGACATGAAAAGATATTCTCACCACATCGAAAAATTAATTCAGGTTGGAAGCCGATACCTTCGACTGTAGATCTGGGAGGAGACCCGCCTCGAAGCGTCGAGCATTTATGGAGTCATCTGTGGCATACCCTGAATCTTAAGGGACTAGCTCCACGGAGTGATAGAAATATTCCAACACGGATCTGTCGACCTGTTGCAAAAAACACATCTCCATCCTATTTCTCACTCATCCTTCTTCAGAAAAATACTGACAAATGGATGAAGCCTTGAACAACTCCAAAGTAAGCTCTTGATGGGGCTTGTTCTGAGACAGCAACTTCTACTACATCCATGGTGAAACCTCAAGCATGATGGTTGCAATCTTGACCTTCAGTGACTCGACCAACTCAATGAGGTCAAATTACCTTTAAATCTTTTGTATCCACTCCACTGCTACGGAAGGGATTGTTTGACCATAGAAGAGTGGTGGATCTAACTTCCAAAACTCAAGCATAAAATCCGTAGGTTGATCGATTGTACTATGATCACAAATCGAGGTTTCAAAGGGATAACCAATGGAAAAGAAAAGTTAAAAACCTAATCAAGGCCAATGTAATAAATAAAAATCCTCAAAATCAAACACTACATAGGTGACAAGATATAAACAAAAAGAAACAAGCTAGGACAACCTCAAAACTATCCTTTTGAAAACATTTTTTTAAAACATGATTGGTGTGTTTAACCCTCACCATTGGTATTATTTAGAGTATCACTTATATGCATGTCTTCATGCCACCTGGGTTATCCATTCTCCATACAAGACATCCATCCACATTCTCACATATCACTATGCACGTGAGCACCCCAGGAACACGAAGGCCAAAACAAAACAACTTCATCATTTTTTTCTTTTTTTAAACCATCTTTTCCTTATTCAATATTTCCAGAAGTCATAAGAGACCCAAAACAACTCAAACAGGGAACTAGCATCAGAAGGTGACTTGACCATATGGTTGGTGGCCATATGCCAAACACATCACCGACATCAAGAGTCTATTTGGACCATGCCCCTAGCTGCACATGGCTTTCCAGGCCATGCGGCTTAGGAAGACTACTGGCCTAACTCTCTTTGTTGTATACCAATAAAAAAACCCTCCATAAAAATCCAAAGAAAATAATTAAACCCGACTTCCCATAGAAACATGAGGGTCAGAACAAGCAAGGGTTCACGATGCTCTTCCCACACTTACCCCTATAGTCCCGACAATGCTAATCCATCTACCTTGACAGCCCAAATAACAAAGGGTGCTCTGAAAACCGAGGTCCACTAAGAGCCGACATGCTCTGATACCATTTTTTCACGAACCAACTTGGGTTGACCCTGATCCAGTCACACGAGTTGTTCCACAACATGACCCGAGAGGCGTTCTCGATCCTCCTGGGCTGACGACAAGCGCTAGGACATCAACATAGGCTGTGGGAATGATTTCACCCAATATAAATAAATAAAGCATCATAAATAATACAGAGCAGTGCAGAATAAATAAATCTAGTAGAAAAGACTAAAAAAGAACAAAAGAAAATAAAACTGAAAAAAATCAATGTTTGAACTGACTCTGTGTGACCTCGTGGGTCACTATCCGACTGAACGATCAATTGTCACCCAAGGTGAGCACACTAAAGCTGTGGCATGCACAAACTCTAAAAACAGAAAAGAACTATAGGCGTGAGTATTAAAAATCATGAGGCTAGCCTGATATCTATTCCCAATGCACTACCTTTATCATAAAAGAAACACCATTTCATGTTTGAACTACAATATATAAAAGTATGTTTTTATAAATATTTTACTCAAAAGGAATGTATGAACCATTACCCTTAACCATTTTCAAATCTGGGTTCATTTCATTTGTGTCAATGGATTTTTAGAAAAGGAAAGTGATGTTTACATTTTCAAACTTGTACAAAGAGGATTAAATACATTCATTTGAAAACCATTTTTAGAAACCTGATCAAAACCAGTTCATCACTTTCCAAAGAAAACAATATACAAAAATACACTAAATTGAGTACACAACAAGGGAAACGGACTTGATGATCATTAACGACTCTTTGCTGGATAAAGGATCCACTACATGGTCAGTAATCTATACCATTAGGCGATGAAAGGAACTGCTCAAGAGTAACATGCAGGTTACGCACACATGGAGAGAGGGGAACAAAGTTGTAGATTATTTGGCCTCCCTTGACATCCAAAGACCTGATGTCACTTGTTTACACAACGCTAACTCTTTGAAGTTGGACGGGGTGAACTTAATTCGAAGCGATGCCCTAGGTCTACATTATTTTAGGCCCCCCTAGGCCGATGAGGCTAGGCTGGAATTTCTGATGTTTGAATTTCCACTTGAATAATTTTATAACAATGATGATGATGAACAAGGGAAATTTAGAAATAGATACAAGTATAAAATCATCACTGCAAATAACTAATAGTCAACAGACATGGGTGAACCTATGAGATCAAGAATAATCCAGACGACACCAATACATGAGATATCATCCCCATTGACATGTCACACTTGATGAAATCGAAACGCTCAATACGCTCAACAATTCATTCTCAGGCAGGCCGAGGGAAAAATCCCATAGTAATAAACCCAATATGTCCCCCTACTATGGGCCACTGGTCAGTACCATAACCTACTAGTGAGACACTCATTCTTAAAATATTCTCTCAATATGCCATATTCCCATGTCTCGAGTAGTTGAAAAAGGAGCGAGTCGACCGATGCCAGCTGAGCATCCAATCACACACACACACACACACAGAGATATATATATATATATATATATATATATATTGAATAATGCACGATAGGCATCGCCCCAAGACACTCCATATGACACCCTCTTGCCTTTAAACTACTCGAGAACCCGAGAACCTCTAAGTGTGGCCTCCCAAACAATCAGTCACAATCAAGGAAGAAGAGTTATCCTAGGAGGGTTTTCATTAAAACAATTTCATCATTTTCTATAAGGTGCCAAATTGGAATTAAACACATTTAGCAATCACCACTTTAAAAAGAACCCAAAACCAGTTTGAAACCCTTTTAAGGAACCCCTAGATGTTATTTCACAAGCACCCAATATCCTTATAAAAACCAAACCAAAACATTTTATTTTTTTTTCAAATATACTTTAAGAGCCAACCGGGAAATTTATCAGTGACATATTCCATATTTAATAAAAGTCAACTTAAAGTTATAATAAAAGGCGAATTTTCAGTGGCACATGAATTAATAATATTTAGCACATAAATAGGGCGCAAAAAGCAGGAAATAGATGCAACTTAAATTTTAATAGTAGTGAAAATGGGAAATCCTATATCGATGTCCAAGAGCGATGACAATGCAAGCTCAGAAACAAGGTGTGATGATGGCGCTCACTCGGAAACACCCCATGTGGGACCTAAAAAGTCAAACCGAACCAAAAAATATTTAATTAATTGAAAAATTAATAAAAAAAAGTAATATATATACACATATATATATATATATATCAAAATAAAAACAACAAAGGGGCCTAAAAATAAAAGGGAAAACCAATGGGGGGGCGCGACAAGAAAAAGACCACCTGAGGGTAGGTCGGGCGGCACAGGCAGGGTGCGGTCGTCGAAACGGGGCAGTGCCGGGAATATGGGTTGCTGCGCTCATGAGGAGAGGGTGCACCAGTGAGGTACGTGCCATCATAGGTGTGCTCTGACAACGGAAAGGGTTGTGCGACAGCCGTCGAAGTAGGAGGGTTACGCCTCCTATTGGAGCAGGGCCGAGGGGGTCTCGGCCAGAGGTTGTGTCTAGCTGCTGTGAAAAATCCGAACAGGGGGTCTAAACTGGGGTCTAGGAACGTTGGTAGGATAGGGAATCGGGCTTGATGGGATGCTGGTCAGGCCTTGGCGTTGTCGCGCCGGAGACAAATGGCCAGGATGGGGAGTTCGCCACGAGGGGGGTATGGGCAAGCGCTGCTGATGGTGCGTAAGGTAGAGGGCGGTGTAGAGAAGATAGGAGGAGGGGGCTGTGCATATGTGAGGATGGGGCGGTTCTGTTGGGTGTATGACTAGAGGAGTGGACAGGGAGGGAACCTAGGTGCCGGGTGCGTGTCAGCCGAAGGCGGTAGAAGGGGGCGACGGGTGTGTGTCGACCGAAGGTGGAAGGAGGCGGCATCATGTAGGTGCAGAGGAAGGGAGGAGGGAGATTATTCCGGGAAGGGGTTTTATGGCAAGGAGAACAAGAGGGCACTAGGTAAGAGGAGGGGGAAGCGGGTGCTGCGGCTGTTATGGCTGCTGGAGGAGAGGAGGGAACTGGGGCAGGCTGGATGGGTGCAACGACGGACATAGAGGATGGTTGGCGCATGTAGGGGGTGCGGTGGAGGAAGAATAACATGCGTAGGGGACATCAGCGTGGAAAAATAAGAAAAAGAGAAAATATAAAAAAGAAGAATGATAAAAAAGAGGAAGAAAGAAGAGATAAAAAAGGTAATACTAATATAATAATAATAAAATTAATAATAATAATAATAATAATAATATTTTTATTAATAATAATAATAATAATAATAATAATAACCATTAATAATATAATAAAATAAAATAATAATTTGACATATTTCATTTTATTAATAATAATAAAAACGAAAACGCCACGTAGTTTAAGGGGTGAAGCCGCGTGACATCGTGCTTCACCTGTACGTCGATCGACATCACCCAAAACGTGTGATTTTTATCAAAAGTCCAGAAACCTAATCCGAGAGTCACCTCAGACCTTAGCAAAAAAAATAATTTAAAGCCAAATAAATAATAATATAAAATAAAAGCATAGGTCAGGGTGTGACAATTTGGAAAAGTGAGACTTAAAAGGCTAAATGTTACTACCCATGTCAACAAGGTGATCTTTTCTTTTTGGGAGCTTACCTGATTAGAACTCCATAGTTAAGCATGCTTGACCTGGAGTAGTAATCAGGATGGGTGGACTTCTAGGAAGTTTCCCACGGTGTGTGTGAGTGAGGACAAAACACACAGAAAGAACATGTGTTGGCATGTGGGGATAGTCATTAGTCTGATAAGCGACCATAGTGCCCCTAGTGAGTAATAGCCTGTGGTGTGATGGTAAGGAAACCAAGGTATTACAGGAGACCCATTAGGTCAGATGACAAGGTTCATGGTCTGGGGAGGTAGGTCGTGACAAATAGTATCAGAGCCAATACCCATCCAGATGTGCTTAGGAACTGCCTGGGATTGAGTCTTGGGGTCCACAACGAGGGCATTGTTCATTAATGGGGTGGATAATGTAACACCCCTGGAAAAGTGAGACTTAAAAGGATTAATGTTACTACCCATGTCAACAAGGTGCACCTTTCTTTTTGGGAGCCTGCCTGATTAGAACTCCACATTTTAGAATGCTTTTCCTGGAGTAGTAATCAGGATGGGTGACCTTCTGGGAAGTCTCCCGGGGTGTGCGTGAGTGAGGACAACACACACTGAAAGAACATGTGTTGGCCTGTGGGGATAGTCATTAGTCGGATAAGTGACCCTAGTGACCCTAGTGAGTAATAGCCTATGGTGTGCTATGAAGGAAACCAAGGTATTACAAGAGACCCATTGGGTTAGATGACAAGGTTCATGGCCTGGGGAGGTGGTTCAAGAAAGGATGTACCTCCATGAATTCTAGGATCTTAATTTTTTCTTGTGAACTATTATTCCTTACCGTCATACTCACATGGGATCCTACAAGTATTATAATGAAATAGCATATCATCATGTTTAAAAATTGTTTTTTATATGAATTCGAATAACATATAATACTAGAAAATAAAATAAAATTTATGTTTTAAGTTAATTATTGATATTATAATCTAAAAATTACAGTTGAAGAAAATAATTGGAAATAATATTTTCAAATTGTTTATGCCAACCAATTTTTCAATATTCATTCTCTATTAATATAAACATCAAAATGGAGTGGATATGGGATATCATTGTTTCATATTTAATCAATATCTTACTTTTAAATTTCATATACAATTTTAGGATAAATCTTCAAAAAAATCCTCAAATAAATACGTCTAGAAAAAAACCAAATATATGAAACATAAACATTAAATTCTTGATTATAGGTGTGTAGTTTCACTGATGTTCCCTTGAACAAGGTCACTTCCCATCACCCCAATCAAGCCAAAAAATGCCACCATCCATCACCATCATCAATGAAAGCCTACCATATCCATGACCAAACCATCTATTATCAACCTTTCTTACCACTAAAACAACGCACCCGCCTATACTGCATCACTTATCCTATGGCCACCAAGCGCGACGATGTGACTAACACAACACCAGCCAATGTAGTTCTCTTCCAAGATCCCATACCCCACCTCAATAAATTAATTATAATTTATCAATAACGTAAATGAATTAATTTTTTTTAAATGATACCAATTCTAACCCACACCAAATTTGGAGAATGAAATTCATAGGGTTTATAAGTTTGTTTTTCTAGTCTCATCATCACAACCTTACATGAGCCTTATCTATTATCAAGGTTTATATAATTTTTATATAAAATTTCCAAGGGGTTCTATACAAGGTTATTGACATCCTTGGACTGCTCAAAACTTCATGGAAGACTAAATGTCTTATAATTGTTGGATACAGTTGCTAATAAATTATAACAAACTCTACAATGAAATCACAAATAAAGAGGCCCTAGTACTCGACCATATGATTGGGCTCTAAACCCCAAACCCCCTACCACCCAGTCATCTGCGGGGGGCACGAACAGATGTCCTCCTCATTACATAAAACATGGGAGAATATTGCATTATAATATTCATCATTGTCACATATTTTTACTCATAACTATCAATACAATGACTATAACCCTGTTGAATATTGATTACACTTTGATCATAGTGTGAGTAAAAGCATGAGGTCTCTCATAGGAGAACCTTCAAGCCATAAAGGATCATATGTAGTGGTTGAACTTGATTTTTTTTATTATAGATTTTTCTGAAATGTTTTTTATTTAATTATGTAAATAGTTTTTGTATTGATTTCTCTAATAGTTGTGTATGTCCTCAGACTACTCACAACTTCATGAATGGACATACATCCTAGTCCTCACATAAAATAGTGGAAAATTTGTCTTCTCAAGTTCATTTACTACAATTTTTTTTCACTTACTTATCCTTACAATGTATTCCTATTTTAGCTAGTCTAAAATATTTTTAATTGAACCTTCATATAGAATTCCCTTTTCATTACAAGCTGAACAGAAAATTGACAAGATAATCCCATCCATCCACTCAAATATCTCTCCAATTATATATTTTTGTATCTTCAATGAATCAATTTTATGTATTAGTGAGAACCTCACAAAATTCAAAACACCTAATACAAAATTCAAACAAAAGAACCCGCCGACCACTTTCAAGAAACACATAGGATTTAAATTTCAAATGTACGCTGTTCAAATTAAAGTAGGAAAATGTAAAATCCTCCGGTTCCCAATCGCCTAGAGTCGCACACCCTGACTATCACCTTCCCCAAGCTGTATCACCGCATCATTTTTGTCAAATGGAGGAACCATAACATATCCCATAATAAATAATCAACCATGAATGCAGATCCATCGATAACCACACTAGAACCACCATAACTGAATAGAAAATTACAAAGTAATTAAAACATACCAGAACTCAGAATCACCACTAAGAGAACAGCTTTATACCACCACCTCAACCAAGAATGTAAATATCACACAAAACTAGAATAAAAGAAATCATGACCGTCATCAGAAAGAGCCACCGAACAAAACCAAGAACCAGAAAATTCGAAACCAAATTCAAAATGAAACCCACATAACTGAAACTGAAAAATGTTGTCCACACAACCAGAAACCCAAAGCAATGCTAAGTCTAAATTGAATCCATATAATGGAAACAAAACTCAAAAAAGGACAAAAACCAGAAAAGGGGATTGAAAACCATATAGGAAAAAGGAGATGGCTGAGTAAATCAGAGAGGAATCGCCTTCATCCCTACCACCATCACCAACCCAAACAACCCTAATACTCCATCACGATTGACCAAAAATGGGGTATTTCATGGTGAGTAAGGTAATAAGGTAATAGGAGGAGAATAGAGAAGCAATACCAGGTTGGGAGACTCGAGATCAGAAATAGAGCGGTGAGATGAAGATCCTGGATGAAAGACCCAAAAATACAGCCAGAAAATAGAGGAAAACCTCACTGGATGCCACTTATAATCCAAATTCACGGGTGTTCCATCAAGTTTAAACAAGATGGGGTTTATTCACAATTTTTGTAAAAAAATAGAAGAGTCATAGTGGTCGAGGCCTATGATGCAGGAAAGAAACACAGGCTCTCCAATCTAGATAATCGAAGAAGCCAAAGAAGAAGATAAACTACAAAAAGATGGATGTGTGAGAGAAGGGAAGAGTAAGCCTATCTCAGAAGAGGATTTTTGTTGTTAGTTAATTAATAGTTATTAAATTTTCTGTAGTGATTATTCAACTTGACTTCATATTATATATGATTAGTGGGATTCACACTTTTGGGATATGTAGTATTATAACACTTTGTACTCTTAGTTTGTGATCTTCTTATATATTTTTTCATTTTTTATTATTATAATTTTTTAGGCCTACATTCATGGTTCATTTTTTATGGATATATTTTCATATATTATGGTATTATTGTTGTTAAATATGTGTTATTTTTATTTATATCTATAAATATTTTACCTTAATATATTTAATTCAATTTTATCAAATATTTAATCACTTCCCTATCGAAGTACTATCAATTTATTTCATTTCCTGGATGATGTTCAGTCAGCTGAGCCGCTGGTTGCTGAGTTGATTTTATAGTATTATGTCATTAGTACACAATTGAGTGGGGGAGATATTAGTCCTTATGTCAATATATCATTGTATTAAAATGGATTTAGGGTAATTGTTTTTCATATTGTGTAAGTAAAACAATATAAAAAAATACTACAAGTGTACTACCTCTCATTATCACATATTGGATATTCTTACCATACACCCATATTTAAACTGTCCTAAAAAATAAATTAATTCAACATTCATAAAACATGAATTTTTTATTATAAACTAGATCGAAGGTTAATGCTATCTGATTTTATGTAATATCTATGTGGATATTCAGCTGACTAAGCCGCAACGTGCTGATTTGAGTACCTAGTTTAATGTAATGACCACACCATAGAGATGGGAGAGATGAGTTCTTATGTCCATTTTCCATGGTCATAAAAAGATGTCAGATTTTTCTTTCAAATTCAATTTCTATAAACAATGTAAAGAATACGCTATAATAGTACAATTATTTACATTTATACATTGACCTATATTTCCAATTTAATGTATTATCTCCCATAAAAATTATAGATAGATAGTCATGGAAAGGTATGACTTGTACCTTTAATCTGGGAGTTGATATATGTTGATGGAACTTCTATGTTGATGTGGTATCTTCATGTACTGGTTTTGGTTCATATTTGGTTAAAATATTCTTTTTAAACTAGTCGTATGTTAATTTTAGTGCACATACAAAAAAATATGTTAGATACGTAAAAACATGTGTTTTAATTTTTAAAACAAGCTGGTCTTGTTTTGAAATACTCAAAAAAATCACTTTAATGATAACAACACTTAGTACATCAAATTTTTTAATTAAATTCATAAATAAGTTCAAAATTTAGTTATTTAGGTTATAGAGAAAAAATTAAGGATTAGAGTATATCAAATTGAAATAGTTTTGATGTTTCAGTTAGGGATAATGTAGAATAGTTTTATGATTATGCTCATGTCTCTTTGTTTCAATTTTATATTACTTATCACAATTTTTAAAATTAAAAAAACATACAAGGAAAAATAACACCAAAATATAAAATACATTACTAGAAAATTATTTTGGTTAAGTAAATATGATATAAATTATAAAAGAAAAATAACTGGTCGACAACATTTCACATAGATGAGATCTCTACTTTTAACTCTTAAATCTCTTTGTATAATTGGATTCAATATATTAAAAAAGTATTGAAAATATGCTGATGAAAATCCATATAATTATTCTTATATTTATTATTATTATTATTCCTCAGTCTCAAAATTTTCAACATTTGATACGTTTTTTGGAAAACATATCATTTTTATTTTCATGATGATGCTTTATCCTTATTTTTCATCATTGAAGTACCAATCCAAATTTCATTAGACAAATTCATTTATTTAAACATATGTATCAAATGTAGTTTAACAATTATTATTAATTGTACAATTTTATCAGATGATATGATGATTTCCTTGATTCTAATTGATAAAAAAGGAATCATAAATTATAGAATGAAACCCAACAAACTGTAAGGGTTGATATGGTGAGGATAATCTAGGATGTAAACAGAAAAGGATGAATAGAGTAAACCGATGATATTTTTTTACATCACACTATGAGGATGAAACTGTCCTCCAAAAAAACGATAATTATATTACTATACTCATAATACCTTCTAATCATTAACAATGTCAGTGAATTTTCAGTTTAATTGGGAAATATATTTTCTAGATATCAAATCATAATTTTAGTATTTTTATTTAAGTACAAATCTCATATTTTCATAACTGTTTGAAACCGTGCTCAGTAACCATGAGAATTGTTCGTATATCATGATTAGTATTACAAGAATAGATGTGATTATAAATATTTTATCTTATTATACTCAACATATAATTCAAAAATCATTAAATGAATATTTATTGGAATGGGGAATTTGACCCAGAGAATGTTTCTTATTTCCACAGAGAATGTATGTTGTAGAAAATGTTATATGTCTCATCTCTTAAAAAAATAATTTGATTGTGAAGTTATTTTAATTAGATAATTTAAAATTTATATGAAATTAATACTCTCTTAAAAAAACTTTACTCAAGGAAATAGTTTTACATATAGTTTTAAATTCAAAATCCATGTTTTTTGTGAAATAAATCGAATTGAGGTTTATAATGAAAATAAAACAAAACAAAATAAAATATTATTAAATATATTTTAAAACTTATAAAAATAGCAATCAACCTTGAATATTATTTTCATTTTTAATTTTTTTTAATATATATAATAAAAATTGAAATCACAAAAAACTAATGAACAATAGAAATTACTTACATAAAAAATTCAATGATTAAAATAAATTTCAATATAGATACATTAAATTAATATTAGGACTTAATTTCTAAAATTAATTTACTTTCTTCATGAACAATATATATAGGATATTAATATGTAAATATTTGTTAAGGAACACTCAAATACGATTGAAGAAATTATCCCAAAAGAATAGAATTAAAAGGATGAACAATCTTATGGGTGTTCACGAGAAAATTTAAATAAATATTTGTAAGGTTTACTCATAAGGTGACATATATCCATAGACTACTCACAATATTAGGGATAACCTAACCTCTTAGTTATCACGTAGAATACGATAAATCTTCATTCTTAAGTTTCTTTAGTCAATTTCATTGTCACTTTTTGTAACAACCTGAGATTTTAAGATATAGATTCTTTTGAATTACATTGATGTCTTGTGTTTTTTTGGAAAACCAAGATTATATTTCACTATACACACCACCATATTATCTTACAGTATATGAAACACTATACAAGGATTGTGTTATAAATAGTTTCAAGTTCAATTGATAGAATTCAATTCACGAAACTCTGAGTATAGATTTTGATCAATGTATAAAATAATATGTTTGGATTAAGTTATATACAAAACTGAAGGAATGTTACAGTTAACACATCATTGACTTGGCTTGTGTTACATTCAAGGGAGACCTTCCTCAATATCATGTATTGTATGAAATACCGATTTTCACTAATCTACAATATATACTTAAAATATTATTATTGGATATAAACAAGCCATTATGAATCGTATAAACTGAATTATGAAAATACAATTTACAAATGTTTTAATAATTATTTAATGGTTACCAAATTTATTTTAAATGGAAATAAAAACCAATTTAATATGAAGGATGTGTTTTTATGAAAAGCTATATTAAAAGAGAATTGTAGTGTTTATAAAATCATATCACTATTTATTAATTTTTATTTAATGAAAATTATATTTTCTATAATCAATGTAATGTTTCAAATTCATCTTATATGTTTTTTATATAAGATAAAAGAACAAATTCAATTTTTTGGATAAATGATGTATTTTTATAAAAAGGTAGTTTTCTGCCTTTTAATGGGGAACCCTTTTAAAAAAATTTAAAACCTTTATATATTCTGTTTGATACAATAAAATTTTATTTTTGAATCATTACATCAAAATTCAGTTTGGATGTATTTTTAAAATTTTTCTCATTACTATCATCTTTTGATGAATAGTAATGATATGCTAAATTTTCATTGAAAGAATCTTTTTCTATTGAAATAATTTATGCGGTTAAATAATTTTTTTATTGTATTAAAGTATAAAAAGTATATTTTTTTATCATTTAATCCAATTTTGTCCATTTCAATTAATTTTACTTTTAAATTGAACATAATCACATGTCAATCTATTGATTGCATTTACTATTTAAAAACCTGTTTTTTGTTTTTGAAAACTGGAATTAAATTTAAATTCATTACTACAATTTCTATGTTTTGAATTTGGAAAAATGGATTCAATATATTGAATAAGTAGTTCCAAATTTTGAAAATAGGTACCATTTATTTTTTAACATTATGAATAGTAACTTTACTAATAATTTTTATTAACCATGGTTAAAGGGTAAATAAAGTAAATAATGTTAAAAAACAATATTATAATAACCTAAAACAACCATAAAAATTATCCTAATACTATTGGATGAGATAATTCGATCCATGAGCATCCATAGGCTGAATTTTCGGCATTTGGAATCCCCATGGTTGTGAAAATGACATTTTATAATTTTTAATATAATGAAAAGGGAAATATAAAATAAACCTATATCTTTTACTAAAAAAATTTTGTGGTTGGGTTATAGAATTAATATATTTTACTGTAAATATTAATTATAAAGATAAAATTATTTCCTACATCATGGTACTTTATTTTTAATTTTTAGGCATTATATATTTAAATTTATTTATGACACAATGATGATGAAATGATTACTTTAGTAACAAAAGATTAAAATAAATGATATTATAAATATTAAAATTGATATAATTTTACATTTTTAAGCCATCCACAATTTTTCTATATGACTATAAAATTTTATATTTTAATTAATTCATTTTGTTCGAAGAAATCAAGTTTTTATGACTCTAACAAAAATGAATTAATAAATTGTGTCAAAACTAACATAATAGTGTTTTAAATAAAAATTATATTATTAAATGATATAATAGTCCTAAAAATATAATATTTGAAAATATGACTTCTATAATGTTTCAAATGTAATTAATGATCCACTTGGGGTTCACATTGAATATTATAGTAACTATATCAACCATATATTAGGAAAATAAAAGAGGACATGGTAAGAGTATATGTTTTTATCAAAGGGATAAAGTTAAAAGATAAGGTTAATTTTGTGACCTAAACAAGTATAAAACCTATTGGTTTGGATTATTTTTATTCATTATCATTATATCCTCTAAATATATCACCTTGTAACTATTGTAATATGAAAATTAATTTATAATAAAATAATATTTGATGACTTTTCTTAAGGGCCCTTCTCTATCTTATAGAAGGCCACCACTTCTACCCACATAATCACACCATAAAGGCCCTTTGGCTCATCTAAACTCTGCTCAAGTAATCTCCAAACATCTCTAAATAACTCCTATAGGCCACACATAATGAATAAACCCATCTTATGGAGACATTTGGTTAAAATCAAAAAGAAATACTCAAATAAAGTTAATTCTTCTATAGCCTCTTTCAAAATTATTTTCTTCTTATACTTACTCTTATTATGATGATTAAATACTGAAATAATAAATTTTGTATCTTATACATGATGAGATGTTATTATAATAATTGTACAACCTTATACCTCATTTTATTAATCCTACAAAAAATAATATCACCACGCGTGCATGCCTACGACTTACCATCTCAATGATCTTGTGTAATTTGTTATTCAACAAAACATAAATTAGATGGTTATAATGATGCATATAATAGATTTAAATAATGAATAGAACACTATAATTATTCCATATAATTAATATACCATTTAATTACATACCATTTAACCATCATGTGAATGATATCGTCACTCGTGTGTCTGTACATCCCCCAATCTCCACAATGCGATTAGATCCATTCTCCACATAAACCATAAAAGAATGATTATAAAGTATATATAATACATTATCATGAAATATATGACATAATAATGCTATTTTATTTTTATATATAAATATTTCATTTAATTTCTTCCATTCAATTCCACAAGGAAACAAAAATAGCGTTCATGCATACGTACGACCTACACTACAAAGAAGAGACCTTTACCAACAGAAAATTACTAACAAATAATATAACTATTAGTAAAAATGATTAATTCCAACATATATTAAATTAGGTAGATATTAACTATAGTTACCAACAATTATTTTTACCAACACATATGTCTGTTTATATTAGTATTTCAATAATAAAAAATCTTTTACAAACACTTATATCTGTTGTCCTATCATAATAATATAAATAATTGATTTACCAATAAATGAATATGTTGTTATTAATTATTGTTACCAACAAATATTTTACCATTAAGACAGTCTGTTAACAATAAATTATTCAATAATATCAAATATTTTACAAAAATTGAATAAGTAGATATATATATTACCCACTATAAGAATATCATTTTCATAATAAAAATATATAATTAATTTAGATATCTAAAATTTAGTAACATTTATTGGTTATATTTATACATACTTAATATTCCTAAAATATAATTTTTTATATAAATTCATAACTTTTTTCATTACATGCATATATATATATGCAAAATATAAAAAATAAATAAACCATAATGTGCCCCATACGCACTGCAGCTCCCCGACCCCTCTCTCACTTCTTCCACTGCCACTATCCCCTACCACCGCACAACCACTCCACGGACCCTCTTGTCCCTTCTTTTGCCTCCAACATCACCTCCCACTCCACTTCCATTCCCTAACCCCTCCTATCCCTTCTTCCGCTACCACCATTGCCTCCTATCCCACATCCATTCCCCAACCCCTCTCGTCCCTTCTTCCACCGTCACCCTCCTCTCCCTTTCCATTATTCTATTCCCTAGGGTAATCCCTACATTCATCCCTATTATTATGCTCAAAACCCAAGCAGGTACAACCACGAAATCTCCTCCACCTTTCTCCTTTACTTGACCTGACGATCCTCTCCCTCTAACACTACCTCCTTGTCATGTCATATCCCAGGAATATTCAGATTTTTCTCATGGTGTTGGTGATTCCACCTCCCCACCTCGCCTCACACTACCCATTCAAATCCTGGAATCCCAATTTTATGAAACGTTTTTGCTGTACATTTTATAAGACCAGCTTGTAGGTATGGTATATCATGTCGTCTTTTATATTAATTTCACATGCAGGTGTTCAGACAATTAACAAGTCTCTAACAAGATCTATCACTACAGGTGTGGAATTAACATCTAAAAAGTCAGACAATTATGAAGTTCAGAATCTTATTCATAGTGATTCAGAACTAACACGACATGTTACAGATTCTCGTAGATCAGTTCCTCTGGGTGATGTTGAAAATAATGACTATCTGATTCGGGTTCTCCAAAATACCGAACCTAATGAGGGGGCCTTACTGGTGACTAGGTTAAAGGCCTTGATAGGTGATGATTCATCTATAGATATTTTCCTACACATGAATATTCTTTCTACTAATTTTGAAATGAACATGTGGAACCATGGGCTTGATGTGTTGGATGCACTGGTAGAACTTATGACATTCTTGGCTACATTAAATGGAAATTCTTTTGATGCATGAATGGAGATTTTTTTAAGAAATTTCAAATAACTTAATAAATTCCTTTATATATTGTATCTTCCATGTGGAATTGAAAAGAATAATCCTGTTATTTACAGGGTGAAACCTTCCCTTACATACATTGCTGACCTGGTGCCTCTTTCCCCATTGTTCTTGTTGAACATAGTTCTTCAATGATTTCCAAATGTTTTCAAGAGGGATCCCAGGTATCCAATTGTGATATATGTAGAGAACATCTTATGGTTAGAGAGTAGTGAACTTAGAGAAATTTTTGGGATAATTGTTCTTAAATAAATGATTTATTTGATGTTATATTTGGATGTGGAGCTTTTTTTGGATGGCATTTTACAAAACAACCCTACCAAAGGAATTTTTTATATGGGGCTGGAGGAGATAGATGAGACCTCTTATGAAGCTGAGGATGATGATGATGATGATGATATTCACAAATAATGTTTAATTAGAATAAGTTTATAGATAAAAATATTTTTGGATAGATTAAACATCTTAATGGTGGTGATGTTTTAGTATCTTCGGACATGTGTTGATAGTGGTCGACTAATAGTGGTTTTTTGAAACTATTATTTTTTCATTCCAAAAAATTGTTCTGCCAACAAAAATATCTAAATTTTCCCAGTTTGTGATTTTCGATGCTCCCTCATTTGATATTGAAAATTTTGGTGTCAGATTTCCAATTGTTCTTTTAGATATTTTAACATGCATCTCACACCCCTTAAAAATAAGATGATCAACGTTTATTATTTTTCCACTTGTATCATGAAAATTTTTCCCCAGCTTCTCTGAATATCACTATGTTGAAGAGGTTGTTTGATTGGTGTGTAGAGTATTGAAAAAGTCAGTATATTCAAATAATTCAAACTACCCATAAAGTTTACTATTCTAGATGCCAGGATATAATTTATGTGATGTGCTTCTGGATATGGTTGATGATGGATGTTCCACTTCTCATATCAAAGCTTCTTCTAATGTCTATAGAGACAATTTTGATGCATTCACTAGATCCATTGAAGGTGTGTCTTCCATGCATACTATAAGGGATTCGTCAGCAAGATATGGCTAATGGACTCTATATTGTTTCAGAGACATTTTTTATCTTTTCTGCATCATTCTATGAATTCAAGTGGGTGCTCACGGGTTTGGATTCAAGCCCTACAGGTGGAGTAGATAAAGGATGGTTGTTATTGTGTGGTTGGCTCAAGGATGGTCGGTGTTTCTTGGTTTGGATTCAAGCCCTAAAGATGGACCTAAAATGCCTTCAATCCCCATTCAAACCCCACTTCCAGCCCAATTTCCCACAAGCCCACTCCCCAAATAACCAGGCCCTCACTCGGTTGAAACTGTCCCTATACCTTACTGCCAGGAACCTCATCCACTCCAAAATACAAGCTAAACCAGGCCCACTTCACAATGCTAAAGACAGCCCAAAAACATAAAATTGAAGCCTAGTTGAAGGAGGATCATTCTCCCGCTGTCACCTAGATAAATGGGTAAAAAATTCTCTCTCATCCTCCTTTAAACTATTGACATCCCATATATTTAATTTCATTTATATTTTTAAAATCAAAATGATATTTTTATGTGATTATAAACCAGTGGTGATTTATTTTAATGAATCATGTTTTATTGTAGTATTTAAATTGAATTATAAAATGTGTTAGTTGAATGTTATCTTCATTGTTAATGTTCAACTAGGACTTCTTAAAAACTTTTGAGTAATGTTACACTCATTCTCACTCAGAAAAAAAATTAGTTTCTACTCAACTTGCATTAGTTTCATTGTTAATTAACACTGATACCTTTTTATTAATTTTTTAGCAACATTACACTCTTTCTCACAAATCAGTTTCTACTCAAATTGCATATTTTCTAGTGTCATTGATGTGAAAATTTCTATAGTGAAAATAGCAGGATAGATTTATTTCACTAGAGATGTGTTCAAGATGACTTACTTGGAGGGTATAAATCATTATCTCTCATAAAAACATCATTTTTACTCATTTTTCATATTTTATAGGGTAATTGTCATCCTTATGTCATGTAAGTGGCTTTAAGTTTTTGGATGTGCTCTATATCTTTTTTGAAAACACAAAGGCCAATATTTGGTATGCTTATCGAGTAGCTGACATTTAAGCTCAATAAAAATTGAGTTGTGCTTGGATTCTCTCCCTATTTTTATACTAGATTATTTTTAGCTTTATTACTGGGTTAATTGATTGGATTGTACATCGAAGATAGCATCGTGATCTGCAGGTTCATTTGTGAAAATTCTTTGTTACCTTTTTATATGGACTTCACTATGACTATTTTGATGTAGAGATGTTGTTCACATCAATAATTTATATTGTTAATGTGTTTCTTCCAACTGCATGTCACTTTGCTCTCTATTCTTCGGTATATGGAGTTTTAACTGTTTGGATGCCCTATGATTGGATTCGGCTTCATATATATTTTTTTTGATCTTGAATTTCTTCTGCATATTGAATAATGAAAGAGGGAAATCAAACTCAGGTGTACATTTGGTCAGTATTCTAAATATGAAATGTATATTATAGGATATACATATTATCATCATGAAATATGAATTTTATTCTATATGTAAGATACATATACATGATATAAAATATGGAGTATAGAATATGTATACTTTGTACTATGAAATACTGCTTCATCTATTAATCTATTACTATATTTTTTCCTACAGAAAATAGGAAGAAAAATGATGATCCATAAAGGCTGCTAGTTTTTCACTTCCCTCTTTGGCTCAACAAAGACAAAAAACTCTGTAGGGATAAAGTTACAGTTTTTGGTAATTGAAACACTTAAGTTATTTTTTAAGGAATGTGACATGGCTAATTTCACCATTTGTATGGTGGATGATCCACACACACATAATAAAGTGTTTTATTTCTGCCCCTAGTAATTTTTGTTCCATGAATGAGCTGGTTGATATTTGTGAGGGTAAAATTGGTAAGAAGGTAGAAAGGATTTACATAAAATAATTCAATCATCTCAAGGGAATAAAAAAATTGTTCCTTGTGGTGTGTTGAGACTCCATACCCAAACAACATGGAGATGGATTTTATATATTTTGTATTCGTGAAAGGTTACCATACATACTTCATCATCGTTCCGAATAGCCGAATGAAAGGTACACAACTTTATCCCCATCTGAAGTGAACCATTGTAGGTGAATATTTGGACACACTCTTGTAATTATGCTTTGTAGTTGGATTTTATATATTTATGCATGGTTTTACTTTTATTTATTCTTCTTCGTGATATTTATTTTCATTACATTATCTATACTAATTATCATTATAACATCTATTTTATAATGTGTTTATATCCATTGTTATTCTTATATGATGTGTTTTTGTCCCTTATTTGTTTCAAACTATTGTTAAGTGTTCATTCTGGTATACATGAAATTCTATATTTCTAAATGTGTATTATATTTAATGATTCTGATGGTTCTTGCAAGCCACATATAAGGTTTATATGATTTATTCCAAGCATGGATTTTGTAAAGAAGATTGCAAAGCCAATGAAATTATCCCTGTGGAGTAGCTTGAAGGGTTCGAAGATACCTATATATGTTGTTCTCATGAGTATGTATAGGTTGTCCAGTTGACTACCAAATAAGATTTGTATAGATTTGGTCTCATTTTCTTGGAGATAGTTTCTACAAGTTGGGTTATTGATATTGTTAGGCCCATTGACTAGTAAAATATGATATCATGGGTACTTTTCATGTTATTATTTCAAACCTGATGCTTAGTCTATATTTTTTATAAATAAAATGTTGTCTTTGAATGATTATTTCCTTGTTGTTCAGATACTACCTTTGTTTAAAGTCAAATTGAAGTTCAACACAAATGTAGGAAGTTCAACACAAATGTTGATTCCTTGTTTTGTATATACTACCTTTATCCCAATGGTGTAAGTGTATTTTTGTCACTTGTTTGCATACCTACCTCAATTACATATGGGGTATTTTCTAATCTTTTTACTCATCTGTTTGGGCATAGATTGGAGATAGCATGGATGAGGCTGGAACTAGAGCTGGTATAGTCTGGATCTGGCATGAATGAGCTGGATCTGGAGCTGGTATTGACTAGAGATTGCATGGATGGGGCTGGATTTGAATGAGATAGCATAGACTAGAGCTAGCATGGCTAGGGTTGGAGATGGCATGGATGGGCTGGGGTTGGAGCTGACATGGATGGGCTTGAGCTATTGGTGCTAGAGTAGCTAGCGATGATGGGTTGGAACTGCTGTTGGGAGATGGTCATGGTTGTCGAGCGACAGAAATGTGGAACAGAATTGGGGGGGGGGTTGTCCAGTGACAGTATTGTGGAACAATCTTAGTGGGGATCCAATAGGTTCTGTTTGTAATGAATTTATTTATTAATATAAATATTTATTATATTATTTTGAACATGTTTTGAAATCATCTTTTTTGTAATAATTAAAAAATATTCATTATATATGATAAATTAAAAAAAATTAATATGAATTTTTAGTGGGAATGAAAATTTATAAATATAATTTAATTGTAATTTATGAAAAAATATTATATATTGAAAATATTATTACCAACAGAAATGTTTTTCACCAAAACCTATTGCAAAACACATTAACCAACATATATATTATCTGTTAGTATTATTATAATTGAAAAAAAAATTATCTGTCGCAAAAATATTTATTGACAGAGTTTTTACCATCATTTTAGTGACATGGACATATATGTTGGTAAAATGATTTAGCAACATAAATTGAACTTTTACCAATAGATAGGCCCTTGTTGGAAGAAATGAAATATTTTTTAGTGCTACCATCTCCATGAACGGTGTATTCCATTTCATTTATCTATCAATTATATATATATATATATATGGAATATATATGATATATAAATCATGTTTTAAATGTTTGATGTAATTAAATAATGATATTTGTAATTATATAAAGAATATGAAGTCAAAACACATACAATAAATAAAAGTATTATTACCCAAAATATTGCTTTAGCATGGAATTGATAAATGAACGCGTAATATAAAGTCATAAGTGAATCATATATGAAATCATAAATATTATTATGGTACTATTTTAAGTTAATAATATGTTTAAACCCACTATACATGAGTTTTAAATACATATGAAGCATATGAGACCTATGTTAAGGGATAATTTTTCAATCTCATTATTATCCGAGATTGTTTATTCATAAATATTTACTAGGGAATATTTATCATTAACGTCCATATTTATAAAATATATAATATTATTTATATTCGTCTAGTATTTTTAATTTCAGGTTTATCCATTGTTGATTTTTTATTAAACACTATGGAAGGAATATTTCTTTCATTTTCCAGACGAGGAAATTTTTAACTTTTCCTTCAAAAGTAAGAGGAGAATGTTTTTTACTTATTGGACCTGAAAGTATTTTTACGGATTAATGAAACATACATTCAATGAATTGTCATCTACATGATTTTAGGATTATTTTTAAATTCATTTTAACTTTTAAAATTTGATGTAGTTTTTTGAAAAAAAAATGTTTTTTGAAAAAGAAAGTATATTTTTCTCAATAATTATGTTCCAGTGTTTTATTAAATTTATTTGGAATCTAATATGACATATGGTTATGTGTCTATAGCTATTATTACATTGATATTATTGTTTTTATGATTGAATTATTTTTAATAAATCTAATTATTTTATATCTATTATGATATAATGATGTATGAGAAACCCATTTAATGTCATGGGTTATGCTATGATGAATGATTTATGTTTTCATGGAATATATAATAATTACTTCATTATGATATGGGTAGACCTATTTATCCCTCAAATGAATTGGGAAATGATTTATATCTCATGATATAGACATGATAGGAACAATCATAAAATTCGGTTCAGTAATACAGGGCCAGAACGACATGTAAACCAAATTCTGTAATACATGGTTGGAACAACAAGTATGACAGGTTTAGTAATAGACATTGTCCACTATGATGGTCTGGGAAGAAATTACATGGATACTATGTAAATAATATTGTGTGCATAATTGTCATCCATAATTCCATGTTTTATTCCAAAGTTATTTTACCATGGTTAATGTTCCTTTATGATCTATGCCTTACATACAGGTAAGATTTATTGTCATGAGTCATGATTTATATATTTTCACTTTATTTTCATGTTTTTACATTCTTATGTTTATGTTTTGTTATATGTTCTCAATTTTTACCCTTACTGGGAATTTTAGTTCTCCATTTTTATATTTTATTTTCCTCGATATATAATGAATTGTTTTAGATAGGAAAAAAGGGGATCATCTTTATGGTAGATTTTGAAAATCTTTCACCAAGATAAAATATTATGTTCCATGTTTCCAAGTGAACTAAACTAATATGGACCTTGAGTATCTTATTGTGTCATATATTATGTATTTTGAAAAATTAATGGAATTTCCATGTAAATCAATCTTGGGTATTTACATTTGATATCAGAGTGATGTTTTAGATAAACATTGGAAACCAGGATGAAAAAACATTAGTGATATCCCTAGAGATATTTTTATAGTATGTCTATGGATGTCCCTATAGGTAAGTCTAACTATAGGTTATAGTATATGAATTATGGTAAAAATCATTAATAACTTAGGATTAAACCTATGATGTTAGGGACTAAAAGTACTCCCACATGATTGGGTTGTTTTACTAGTATGATTTTTACCTCTCATACTATTCTTTTTGGGTTTTAGACAATGGATGGATCTGAAAGAACATTTTTAATGATGAATGCCATGGGAAATGCGATTATATTAATCATGAATGACCACTTGTTATGGGAGGTGGAATGAAAAATCTAATTTTTATACATACACATTCTATGAATCATTTTGGACTTCCAAATGAGTAGATAAGGGAATAAAATTATGTTTAATCCTTCATGAGGAAACATCCACCTTCTATCAGTGAGCCTTCGTATCCACTTGTTGCTGAACAATGGATCGGTACTATTGAATAGATATTTTTTCATATTTCACTATTTAGAACATGAAAAAGTTTTTTTATATTTATCATTTATAAGGTGAATCTATAAGGCCCCAACCTTAAACATTACTTAGTCTTGAGTTATTTCAAGAATACACATTGAGGATATTTTTAGGTTTAGAGTTGTAGAGAATTAGATCATAAATCATGCACTACATTCCAAATTTAAACAAGGTGGTTACATCAAAGACAATATTAATTTTTTTCCATCAAAGGAACCATATATAAAATAAAGCATGTATTCATTCTTGACACTTCCTCTACACTATCATCACATCATGTACTTTTCCCTTTACCTGTGAAAAACATTTCAAAAACTTGGGATCAGCATAAAAAGACCAGTAAAGGATATAAAAAAATATGGAAAGAAGACATTAGTCCATGTATACATAAGAATCAATGAAATCATACATTACTCATAAAACATAGGCACTATAACCTACCTCATGAAATCATAAGATTTATGAATAACTCATAAAAATCATAATACATAAAGGTAACATGAGGCATTCATTACGTTCTTACATAGGTAGTAACACTCATGGTTAAGTTTGGAATACCCATCACAGTATATTCCATAAATCTCATGGGATAAACCTTATAAATTTACTCTTTCGCATTACCCAATGCATTGGAGAGCTATCTCGGGCCCACCCGCCCTTATTTTATCATATAACGACCCGACTTCATAAAAAATTCCTATGAACCATAACATAATCGTATCACGTAAAACATGAATAAAGGAAACATAACATTTCCACATTTCAATCACAAGATATCAATAAAACACATTGATATAATAAAAACATTATCAAACCCATTTTAAATAAAAGAAAAGTAAAACATGGTATTTATTTTTCATTTAAAAAAAGTTATGGCTTGTAGAGGAAGCTGAAACTCATATAATTGTCACGGCGGCAGAGATGTCATTGTTGATGCAAACTAAAGAAAAAAACATTCCGTTTTTCATTTAGTAAAACTCTTCTTGTAAAAATATTCCTTTTGAATGAAATTAAAAGTCAAAAGGTTTTATTATACAACTAATACAATAAGGTCGTAAATAAATTGAAGTATGCCTCAACGAAAGGAGATTGAGATGAAGTCCCTTACCTCAAGTTCGACTTGTTCTAGTTCGTTCTTTATATTCATGAATAATAAACATTGTTCAATTTATAATTTATTAAGGAAATCCTTTAAATTTTATTATTAAATTCATATAACATATTATCAAGTTATAATAATTAGTTAATTATGCAAGTTCATATCAAACGTTTTGACGATGTTCGGTACATGAGTCAAAAATGAACTTGTTTGAAAAGAATTTCCCATATAGTTATAAGTACATCATCTCCAGAATGTTATTAATGATTTAAATATCATATATATCCATTATATATTCATTTTATACTATTCCATATCATTTGGAGATAAAAAATGAAATGCACCGTTCATGGACACGGTAGGCCGTACGTACACATGAACGCTACTTTCATTTCACTGTCATATTAAAGGAATTAAAACTAAATGAGACATATATATATTATAATTCAAGTATAATATATATATTATATAGGTATAATAAGTTCATTAATTAAATTATTTATAAATTCCATGTTTTTCATGAATGAGTCACATCACTTGAGGGGGTGGTAGTCCACACTTCCTCATATGAAATTATCGCATGTTCACAACATGCAAAGCATAAAGGTATGTTTTAAATATAAAATACATAATAATAGAGATAAATATAATATATATCTTATATATAAATATATTTCCATCATAATGGTCACCATGAAATGTGTTAAAAGAAGATTGAACAATCATCGTTTCGTGAGGCAGTAATTCGCCACCCACAGAAACAATATGTTCTTTAACCATTAGATGGAGGTGTGTGTAAGTGTAAATAAAAATACTTCTCGTTAAAAGATACTAGTATATTGAGGATACTGGTTTTATTATAGGATCAAAGAATAAGAAGGTTAGGGGGAGTGAATAGGGAAAATACAACAAAGGATTTTGAGAGAAGGTGTTACCTCTAAATCGGGTAACTTCATTTGATTTGAGGAAATGGATCTCTTGAAAAGAATTATTCCCAAAGTGAGGCTTCTAGGAGGAAAAGAGTGATGTGGAGAGATAATATGGTCAGAGTTTGGACGATCCAAGGGCTTTATAGGTGTGGGTAATGGGGTAGAGGTGGGGACCTTTTATAAGAGGGAGAAGGGTCACTTTTGGAAAGTCTTGAAATGTTAATTTATTATAATTTTTTTTTCATATTTTAAAGGTCCCAAAATATATTATTTTGAGGATAAGTTGATAAGGGTTATAAATAAACCCATCCAATAAGTTTTCGATAAGATTATGTCTTATATTTTACCTTATCTTTTCATTTTATTTAAATCGTTCATTAATGAGGTAATCACTGCATCATCATGGTGTCATAAATAAATTTATTTATTTAATGTCTAGAAATTATAAATAAATTACCAGCATGTAGGAATTTTTTTTTATATTTCTAATGAATATTTATAGTCAAATAGGTCAATTATATAACCCCATGTAAAATGTTTTTTAGTAAAACAATACATGTTTGTGACATTTTTATTTTTACTTTAAATAAAAAGGTATTAATGTCATTATCTTACCCTAGTGGCTCCATGGGGTACCAAAATTGACCCATGGATTTCATTCGTCGTCCATGACTAATCCAATATGGTTAGGACATGTGTCAAGGTATTTTTATATTTTTATAATATTATTTTTACCTTAAATTACCCTAATTACCTCTAATCGCGGTTAGTAAAACTCAAAAGTTACTATTCACCAAAAATTATTTTCATACCATTGAACAAAATTTTAATTTCTAATGAAAACCATATATGTCGGATTTTTGAAATCCAATTCACAGAAGTGGTAAAATTTCATTTGAATGAAAAATCAATTTTTTAACTACCAGTTAGTGGTTTCCATATTCATCAAAATTTGAAGTTTTTCAGAACAATACCAAAAATTCATCCTAAGCTATAATTGATATTCCAAATTAAAAAATTATGCCTATTTTACAAAATTCTCAACATATATGTCACATTAATGGATTTTATAATTAATTCATGTTGTCAAAAAAAATAGCGTGTTTTTAAGAAACAATATCCACCAAATGATTGACAATTGTTTATTTCCAATTTCAAAGTGAAATTAATTCCAATAACCACCATTGGATTAAATGGTATTAATATATTTTAATTAAACATTAAAACCAATTACAAGGAATATCTAACCATATTATTAAATTAGATGGAAAATTTTTTTTGATGTTAAATGGAGTATTTCTCACTATTCATTAAAAATGAACATAGTTAGAAAAATACCAAAAATTTATCCAATGTAAATTTCAATGTCCCTATTCTGTAGAATATGATTATTTTGACAAATAGATCTTATAAAATTTTCAATATTTAGATTTTAGAAATGGTTTTCCATCAAAAGGCGGTAAAACACTCTTTTAAAAAATATTAGGGTATTTTATGCTTAAGATTGGATTTATTCTCATTTTAAGCCTCTAAAACACTATCTAATTCATAAATAGACAGAGATATGAAAATATATTATTATCTACTTACTTGGGATGTTACATCCTTTCCCCCTTTAGAAAATTGAAACCCTATAATTTATTTACTTATCGAATAAGTGAGGGTATTTATCCCTCATCGCATTTTCATATTCCCATGTTGCCTCTTCAATAATGAAGTTTTTTCACAAAACCTTTACATGATGAATCAACTTATTCCGCAACACTTTCTCCCTATGGTATATAATCCAGACCTGTTGTTCCTCATAATATAGATTCTCTTCCAGTTGAACTACCTCTGGACTCAAAACATGAGATGGATCTGGCATGTACTTCTTTAACATTGAAACATGAAAAACATTGTGTACCTGAGATAAAATCGAATGTAAAGCCACTCGATATGGAATTGATCCAACTCTCTCCAGAAAATCATATGGACCAATGAACCTTGAACTTAGCTTTCCTTTCTTACCAAATCGCATAACACTTTTCCATGGTGATACTTTGAAGAAGGCATGATAACCTACCTCAAAAGAGAGACCCTTCCTACTGTTGTCCGCATAAATTTTCTGCCTACTCTAAGTTGTTCTCATGTGTTTTTGTATCAGCTGAACTTTTTCTGCCAACACTTCTACCAATTATAGTCCCATAAACTTCCTTTCACCTACTTCATCCCAAAAAGATGGAGTTCGACACTACTTCCCATATAATTCCTCAAATGTTCCCATCTATATACTAGAATTAAAACTGTTATTTTAAGAAAAATATACAAATGAAAGATGTTGGTCCCTAATTCCCTGATAATCCATCGAACAAGCACATAGAATATCCTACAATGTCTGAATTTTTCGTTCTGAATTCCCATCGGATTGAGGATAAAAAGCTGTACTAAAATTTATTTCAGTACCCAACGACTTCTTAAGGCCTTTCAAAAAGTTATAAGTGAACCTGGGATAACAATCAGATACAATGGAGAGGGGAACTCCATGTAACCTGAATATCTATTTACGATACTATAGAGAAAGTTGATCTTTGCAAAAAGTATCTTTTATAGCAAGGAAATGAGAATATTTAGTCAAGGGATCAATAATAACCCAGATTTCATTATTACCATGAGGTTTTTTCAGTAATCCCACAACGAAGTCCATGGATATATTCTCCCATTTCCACTCTGGCACTAGTAGAAGCTGAAGCATCCCTTTTGGTAACATCCACTCTGCTTTAACCAGTTGACAAGACAAACACTTCACATTAAAATCATCAATATCTCTTTTCATTCTATCCCACCAGTAATAATCCTGTAAATCTATGTACATCTTAGTACTTCAAGGATGAACTGAAAATTGAGAACAATGAGCTTCACTTAAATACTCTCTCTTCAATTGTGAATCACAGGGCACACACAATCTCTTCCCAAATCTCAAAACACAATCATTATCAATGTTGAATTTAGGAAACATACCCTTCTAAACTAGCTCTACCTTTTTCTACAACTCACTGTCTTGCTTCTGTGCTTGCTTAATTATGTCTGATAGAGAATATTTCACTGATACCTGAAACAAAACAGAATAATTTCCTGCACCAACAACTTTCAAGCTAAAATTCATCAAATCCTTTACCAAAGGATCATGTTCCAAACATAACATGGTTAATTAAACATTACTTTTTCGACTCAATGAATCAGCCACTTTATTTTCTTTTCTTGGGTGGTAGGGAATCGTGAAATCATAAAACTTGATTAATTCTATCCATATCCTATGTCTCTTATTCAATTCTTTAAAAGTTAATATATACTTTAAACTTTTGTGATCAGTATATATTTCACACTTTAAACCATACAAATGATCCCTACAAAATGTTAAAGCAAAAACAATAGCAGCTAATTCCAAATCATGTGTAGGGTAATTAATCTCTTGAGTTTTCAACTGACATGAAGCATAAGAAACTACCTAATCATTCTGCATTAGGACGCAACCAAGTACTTTCAATGAAGCATCACTGTAGATAACAAACTCACCATTATAGGAAGGTATTGCCAATACTAGAGCATTCACCAATCTTCTTTTCAATTCCTAAAAACAATCATCACATTCTTTTGTCCAGATAAACTTAACACCCTTCCAAGTTAGCTTAGTCAATGGGTTGTACAACTGTGAAATTTTTTTAACAAACCTTCGGTAATAGCCTATCTAACCAAGAAAACTATGAATATCTATTACATTTGTGGGTCTTGGCCATTATTCAACAACTTTTTTTTACAAGATCAACAGTTATTTCATCTTTAGAAACAATTCCGTGAAAGAAAATAAATTGTTTGCAAAAAAAATCACACTTTCTAAATTTCCCATACAATTTCTTTTCTTTTAAGGTTTGGTAAATAACCTTTAAATGACATTCATGCTCCTATTTACTTTTAGAAAACACCAAAATATCATCAATGAAAACAACCACAAAATTATCCAATAACTCATTTAAAATTATATTCATAGGGTCCATGAATACAGAAGGTTCATTGGTTAACCCAAAAGGTATAACTACAAATTCATAATGGCCATATCTTGTACGAAACACGATCTTCGGAATATCTGCTTCCTTTACCTTCAACTGATGGTACCCCGATCTCAAGTCAGTCTTTGAAAAATACTGAGCTCCCTAGAGCTGATAAAAAAAACATCGATATGAGGCAAATGATATTTTTTCTTAACAGTGATGTTATTCAAGGCTCTATAATCAATGCAAAGTCGCATTGAACCATCTCTATTTTTAACAAATAAGACAGGATCACCCCATGGTGATGTGCTTGGTCGAATGAAAGCTTTCTCTAATAAATCTTGCAATTGCTCCTTCAACTATAAAAGTTTAATTTGAGCCATTTGATAAGGGGGTTTTGAAATTGGCGTAGCATCAGGAACTAAGTCAACCGTAAATTCAACTTCCCAATCTGGTGTTATTCAAGGAAACTCATTAGGAAAAACATCCGGATACTCATTTACCACTGGAACATCATTAATCTGAACGGTTCCTTTGTTTTCAACAATATGTGAAAGGTTACATTAATTTCCATATTTTACATGTTTCTCTGCCTCTTGATATGTTATCAATAGTAAGGGTTCATTCTTGAACACAAACTGAAAGTCATTCTGAAAAGAAACTTCCTTAGCTCTACAGTCCATCTTATCATGGTAAACAGAGTGCCAATCCATTCCCAAGATAGCATCAAACTCTACTAGTGGTAAAATAATAAGGTTTCCAAGTAGGTTCTTTCCACATACAAGTATAGGAAGATTCTTATAAATTATTTTTGCCTCAAAATTTCCACCATGTATTTTTACCACATGTTCAAGAGTAATTTCTTGAGATGGAATTCCCAATTTACTAGAAATATTTTCAGAGATGAAAGAATGTGTAGACCCTGAATCAAACAAAACATTGGAATAATATGAAAAAAACAAACAATGTACATGATACCACTTAATTTGATGGGCCATCATCTGCTGAAGTAGTTGCAAAGGATTTAACCTGACCATTCTTCTTATAGTCTAACTACTTTCTATCATTCAAGCTCTTTGTCGAACACTCATTTTCATAATGACCCATTCCATTACACTTGAAACATTTCACTAACTGTAAATCA
The DNA here is from genome assembly GCA_963277665.1 of Viscum album. Classification (NCBI taxonomy): domain Eukaryota; kingdom Viridiplantae; phylum Streptophyta; class Magnoliopsida; order Santalales; family Viscaceae; genus Viscum; species Viscum album. The sequence continues at coordinate 883,417,450 of OY728155.1, forward strand.
AATTTGGCCTTACCATTACCCTGATATTATCCAGTGCAATCACGAGCCTTATGTCCCATCTTACCATATCGGAAGCACTTTCCAAAATTCAAAAGTCATTCCCTAGCATACTCTTTACCACATTTATCACAAACTGAAAACATAGTTTTCTTACCATCAAACCATTTAGATGGATTCTTCCCTTTCTCCTGCCACCTAAGTCTCTATTATATTGGTTTTCATAGAACACTTGATCAATGAAAAATTACATGTCCACCTTCTCAGCACAAAGAACAAGTATTTCATAACTTTTTAACTCACGAGAAGCTAATACCCTTCGATATTTTGGCTTTAATCTTGAGTAAAAATGATTGGTTTTACTATCAAGGTCTCCGATAAAATTTGTAGCATACCTTGCCAATCGAATGAGCTTTTATTCATAATAAGACACTAAGTCATCCTCTTCCCTCAATTACAAGAATTTTTTTTCCATCCTAAGTCGAACAGCCTAAGAAAAATATTTCACAAGAAATATACCTTTCAATTCATCCCAGTCAAGAGAATCAATCTCATCAGCGTCCCAGATATTTTTAACCATCGACCACCACTAATCCTCTTCACCCTCAAAATAGTAAACAACGAGACTAACCTTTTGATTTTTTGAACACCCCATGACATTGAAAATCTTTTCCAGTGCTTTAATCCACCCTTCAGCTAGCACAGGGTCAGATGATCCTCTGAATATGGGGGATGTAAGATCCTGGTTTTTGCAAAGGTATGTTTTTGTTGTGTTATGGGTTAAACCCTTGATTTTGGGACTTTAAAAGTCTTCTTGAATGTGTGAGAGGTCTTGGGGGTGTTCTGTGGGCTCAAGGCATAGAAGAAGGGAAGTCTGGGAAAAGCATACCAAGGCGCACAACCTGCGCACGGTCAGCCAAACCGTGCGTCCTGTCCAGGCGAAACCGTGCGACCCTCCCTCTAAACAGAAGCGAGCACACGGTTTGCGCATGTTTTTCCAAACCGTGTGACTCCTCCTCCTCTGGGCAGTGGCATGCGCATGGTTTGCGCATGGTTTTCCAAACCATGTGGACAAACCGTGCAGCCACTTAATGTTGGGAAAATATACAAAATTGCCACTCTGGGATTTTTAAACCCCACTCGGGATTTTTCTCTCTTCCTCCTCTCTTCACTTTAGGCATGAACCAAACCTCCCAAGGTCTTAAAGAGATCAAATTCCTTTGATTCTAAGTCGTTTTTGGTACCGTTGGTTGTGGATCGAAGCTATGGGTAAGGCTAACCTCATCCTTGTTTCTCTTTTTGGTTTAGGGTTAGTACCTTCTTTCCCTCTCGTTCTGAAGCTCTAAAACCCTATCATTTGGGTGAGTATTAGGTTGAAGCTTCAAACGTTGGTTGGATCGAGGCCTAAGGACTCGATAGGGAGTGCGTTCAACTGCGGTTTCGCGGTCGGTGGTCTATAAGTTATATCCCACTGTTATTTAGGGTCTTGTGCATGTTTACTTGTGTTCTTGTTTCCCTTGGTTAGGTTTTGAATAACCTTGGCATTCTTGGTTTTAATGATGTTTGAAATGGAAAATTTGAACCCTCACAATCCCCGTGGGAGGTGTTTGGATTGACTTGACCTAATTGGGCCATCCATGGGATGTGCCGGCTTTTCCCGGGTTTCGGGACTGTTATTAACAAGTGGCCTTGTTGTGGTAAATTATAGAGCCCTTGATGAACATGTTGGCATGATTGGTTGAAATTGAAATAGAATTTAGGTGATGCATCTAGACATGGAAATAACCTAGGGGTTATTAGAAATGGAATGAATGGTTGATTCATGAAAATGATGACCGGGTTAAATGGGTTAATGTGTAAACTGATTTAAGATCATAACGAGATAGGTTATGGGTCTAATGTTCAATGATTAGTGAGATAGGAATAACACATGGGAATTGGGTAAATGGTTAAATGATGTGAAATGGTAATGTGTTAATGGGTTAAGTCATGATGTGGATTCCCATGTGGGTTGTTGTGAATAGTGGTTGCTGTAGGGAAATGGTTTGCATGGTTGATGGTTACTTATATATAAGCATGTGCACAAGGCTTCGTAGAGTGGGGTATGACATGAGGATATACACCCATGGGTCGAGTGAAGACTTAGGCTACAAACTCCACCCTAAATGCATGGGTTAGGAAAGGGGAGTGAGGGTCTATTCTCCTAACGGTTTCATCCACTCGGACCGAGGCTTCGAGGTGAGGATATGGTTGCTATGAGGGAGTTAGTCCTAGTGAGATAGGATAATGATGTGTTTACCCTCTTGCATCTGATTGTTGGCCTTAGACCCATGTAACATAAGGTATGTGATTAACTCATGGAGATGTGATTAAAGGGTAAGTGATGGTAAATGGTAATAAATGGATGGTAACAGAATGAAAATGGATTTGGCTCTAAACTGGTTAATGGCACCTTAAATAATTATATGGAATTTATCATTCATTTTCCTTTTTCATGCACAACTATTTATACTGGATATTTTGTAGACACCGTTGGTGGTGGCCTACTATATTGTACTCAGTCCCTGCTCGGGCCGTCATTGGGTACCCGAGCAGACTTCATGTTTGCAGGTCAGGACAAGGTCAAGGGTCCTAGATAGTTAACAGAGTGGACATGGGTGGCACATGGTGGAGGATTCGGACTTGGAGTCAGGACCATTTTGGGATTTTGTCCATTGTCTTTATTTTTGGGCTTTTGTTCACTCTTTCACTATAGTATAACATGGCATATTTATTTTTGGAAATGGTGGTTGTACTTGTCTCATTGTTGTTGGATTTTACTTTCACTATTTGATTGTTTCTGTTGTGTCCCACTCTGATAAATAGGGGATATAGTCTCCCCACTTGAATACATAGACCACCGCTGGTAGTTGGCAGCCTTTGGAATATGGGGAGGTGCGCTTAAGGTCATGTAACCACCAGGCTCGGAGAACCGGTTTAGTGGCTTCCGGGTCGGGACGTTAAAAATTGGTATCAGAAGAGGTCTTTCTTCTCCTTCTCTGATTTCTTGTTATTTGGGATTGGTAGCCAAGGATTAGGATGTGTCGGGCCTTGTAAATGAGCTCATGCTTGGGAGTAGCTAACCCAGTTACAGGGGAAAAATCCAAGTCACCCTGTGTGGGAAATGTTGTTCTTGGTTATGTGTTGTTATAGTTGAAGATATTTCACCGTTGGGTGAGCACATGTGGTTTGATATGACTGTTTTACAATACTTGGCTCATGGAATTAATGGCACTAGGTTTTTCATTCATGCATCATTGTAGGCACCTAGGGAGATTGGTTACTTGCATTATATTAAGCACACGCACGGGATGGGTGTGTGCGGCCGGAAAGTAGGTTGCATTATGCATTTCATGAAACTAAGAAATAATGTGAGGAATGAAATAAAACAAGTGGGTAGATGATTTTAATGAAGTATAAGGGTTTGAAATAAAATTGGAAAATGTTGTTGGGTTGTTGTGGCTAGTAAGGAGTCTTTTGTGATGGACTCATGAAAGTTATGTGGTATGTGTGCTGAATCTCGTGCTTGGAAATGTAGAGAAATGCCACCACAACATCGGGTACCAGTTGGGCAACAAGAGGATGTTGCTGAGAACACTCCTCCAGTAGAGGGGCAAGAAAATGTGGCGATCAATGAAGGTGGATAAGACTAGTTCTGAGGGAACTTGACTCACCTTATGCAGATGATGGATCGGGACCCAGGCCGGGGTGCACTGAGTATGTTTGAGCTGACCAGGGAATTCCAGCTGCAGCACCCTCCAACCTTCACTAGGGAGGGTGGGCTAGAGGCAGCAGAGTTCTGGATAGAGTCTGTCTAGATGTTACTGGATCATCTAGAGACCCCTATCGAGAAGTGGGTAAAGCTGGCTGCTTATATATTGTGAGGCCAGGCTAGGCGTTGGTAGGACATTCATGCTCAAATCGAGCGGGCTGAGGGAATGTCGTGGAAGGTTTTTCAGAAAACATTTCTAGAGCATTTATACCCAGAGACATTGAGGCAGTATCAGACTGTAGATTTTATGAGCTTGACTTAGGGATCATTGTTGATGATGGACTATGCTAGTTGCTTCACTGATTTGAGATTCTTTTTCCCAGTGTTAGCAGGGGATGAGGCAGCAGTGGAAAAGCGCTTCCAGGATGGGTTGAGACATGAGATCAGATATGATGTGAATATCTTCCACCGGAAGAGGTTCATTGTGGTAGTAGATTAGGCACTAATTTCGGAAGGAAACCTGAAGGGAGCTTTGGGTATTGGTCTTGTGGTGCTGGTGGTGCAGACGAGCGGTGTATCTACCGAGGGTCGGAAGCGACGCCATGAGGGCTCACAACATGGCGAAAGTGTTCCAAGTAGCTGGAAGAGAGGGTCCACCTCTCAGAGTGGGAATCAGGTGTTCTGCTATCAGTGCGGTAGGTAGGGTCATGTGTGTGGTCAGTTTCCTCAACCTCCAGTTGAGTGTCGTTCATGCGGAAGGATGGGACATGTGACAAGGTTCTGCAGGAACCCACGACAGGTGGGAGAGTATGATTGTGGGAAGAAGGTACCAGATATGGGAAGGGTATTAGTTTCCCCATATCAGGCAGGAAGTTGGAGCTCCACGGGCCAAACTGGTAGGGGCGGTGGATGTTGAACTCCAGGGAAAGATCGCTCATGCCAGCAGGGCAGTGCAGCGTAGGGCGTTCAGGCTGGAGCCCAGGGTAGAGGGGCAAGTCAGCTTCAAGCATTTCAGTTTACGCCTAGCGATGGCGAGGCTGGACTATCGACTATTCGAGGTATGACCCTTGTATCTTCTACATTTTCTAGTGCGTTTTTTGAAACAGGTTCCACACACTCTTTTATCTCTACTCAACTAGTGGTATTGCTGGGTTTACCTGTGGAAAGGCTGTGTGGAGTCATGTCAATTGACACTCTGTAGGTGGTGCGGGTTGAGGATATCAAGCAGTGCAAGGGATGTGCCTTTGAAGTTGGCGGGTATCGTTTTATGTGGGACTTGTTCATTCTCGAGATGTCAGGGTTTGACCTAATCTTGGGAATGGATTGGTTGGCGTTGTATCGGGCACACATAGATTGTTATCGTTAAAGGGTATTGTTCAGGTCACTTGAGGGTGACGCTTATGTCCACCGTGGCGAGTGGGATGTTCAAGTAGGTCAGGTAGGACTGATTGTTCAGTGGTTGAGTGGAATAACAACTCAAGTGGTGTGTCTCATGGTTGATAATGTTGAAAGAAGGAAGCAGTATATTTTCCCTCCTTTGGTCGATCGGTTTCAGGGCGTGTTTCCTGAGGATTTCTCAGGGTTTCCACTTGAGAGGGATGTTGATTTCACGATCGGGTTACTGCAAGGAGCGAAGCCACATTCTAATCCGCCATATCGAATGGCACTAGAAGAATTCCCGGAACTGAAGGTTTATCTTGAGGATTTGGAGTGTATGGGATTTATCCGTCCTAGTACGTCACCTTGGGGATCTCCTGTGCTTTTTGAAAAGAAGGTCGATGGGTTGTGGAGGCTGTGCATGGACTATCGAAATTTGAATCAGATGACAGTGAAGAATTAGTACCCTATTCCTAGAATTGATGACCTGTTTCATTAGTTGAGGGGTGCATCAATGTTTTCTAAAATTGATCTGAGGTCGGGTTATCACCAGTTGAGGGTGAGGTCTTCTGACGTACCACCGTCCGCTTTCCAGAGTCGGTACGGTTTGTTTATGTTTGTGGTAATGCCTTTCGGATTGACCAATGAACTGGTGGTTTTTATGGCCTTGATGAACTAGATCTTTCATCCCTATATAGATCGGTTTGTGGTTGTCTTTGTTAATGATATCTTAGTGTACTCAAAAACACACGATGATCATGACCAACATCTTGACATCGTCTTGGGTATTCTAAGAGAGCATCGGCTATACACCAAGCTATCTAAGTGTCAATCCTAGATAGGTGAGGTTCATTTTCTGGGTCACATCATCTCGGAGGTAGGCATGTCAGTGGATCCAGAAAAAGTGCAGGCAGTTGTATCTTGGGAGCAGCCCAGGAATGCTTCTGATGTTCAGAGTTTTCTGGGTTTGGATGGGTATTACCGAAGGTTCATTCATGATTTCTCTCGCTTGGCAGCACCACTCTCGGGCTTGACCAAGAAAGGAATCAGGTTCAAGTGGTCTGAGGCTTGTGAGAATTCCTTCCAATAGTAGAAGAAGTGGTTGATGACCGCACCTATCTTGATCTTACCTGAGACGTGTAAGAAGTACATCGTGTTTTGTGATGTGTCCGGAATCGGACATGGGGCTATGTTGATGCAGGATGAGCGGGTTGTGGCTTATGGGTCAAGCCAGTTGAGACCCCATGAGCATAACTATCCCACTCATGTCCTTGAGTTGGCTGCATTAGTGTACGCCTTGAAGTGTTGTAGGCACTATATGTTGGGAGAATGGTTTACCGTGTTTACCGACCATAAGAGTTTAAAGTAAATCTTCTCTCAGAGGGATCTGAATCTCCGGCAGTGAAGATGGGTTGGATATCTCCAGTATTTTGACATTGAGTTGGTGTACATGCCAGGAAAAGGAAAAAGTTTTGTTGATGCCTTGAGCAGGATGGTTCAGAATCAGGCAGTTCAGGAGTCCAACACCGAGTGGATAGTGATGGACATGTTTTCCGAGATGCACCTTGAGGTACAGGAGGAGAATGGTCAGTTCAATCTTTCTTCCTTAATGATGGAGTTGAAGCTCTTGAGTTGAGTTAAGGAAATCCATCATGATGATCCTGAGTGTTTGATCATGAAGGAAAATCATAAAGGTGGGGAGCTGCATTCTGGCTAGGCCATTGGTGAGGACGTTGTTGATTTCATTCATGATCGTGTGGTTATGCCAAAATGTAAGCGGGAAGAGTTGATGAGTGAGTTTCATGCATCAAAGTGGGCAGTGCATCCTGGTCTGACCAAGATGTATCATGATCTCTGAAGGCAGTTTTGGTGGCCTGGAATGAAGAAGCAGCCTTACCTGTCAGCAGGTGAAGGATGAGCATCAATGCCCAGGTGGGTTGTTGCATCCATTGCCAATTCCGGAATGGAAGTGGGATGATGTGACAATGGTTTTCTTCATAGTTCTTATGAGGACGACACGGAAGAATGATGCAATCTTGGGTGGTTGTGGATCGGTTAATGAAAGTGGCTCATTTCTTATCGATTCAGGAGACCTATACTGTTGATCAGTTGGGTGAGCTTTATGTTCGAGAAATAGTGCGGTTGCATGGTGTTCCACGGACCATAGTTTCAGACCAAGATCCACATTTCACATCGTGTTTCTGGAAAGGGCTGCAGAAGGCGCTTGGTACATAGGTGTTTTTGAGTATGGCTTTCCACCCGCAGACGGACGGGCAGTCAGAGCGTATGATCCAAGTGTTGGAATACATGTCAAGAGCTTGTGTCTTGGACTTCAGTGGTTCTTGGGAGAGACATCTATCGTTGGTTGACTTGTCCTGCAACAATAGTTTTCAAGCTACGATTCAGATGGCACCGTTTGAGGCACTCTATGGGATACCATGTAGATCTCTATTGTGTTGGCTAGAGGCCAGTGAATCTGAGTTGTTGGGGCCAAGTCTCGTGCAGGAGACTTTGGAGAGAGTCAAGTTGATTAGGAAGCGGATAGCTACGGCTCAGAGTAGGCAAAAATCGTCTGTATATTGGAGGTTTAAACCTCTTGAGATTGGGGTGGGTGATAAAGTGTTCCTTCGGGTGTCGCCAAGGTTGGGTCACCGTCAGATTCGGAAGTAGGATATGTTGGCTCCCAGATATGTGGGATCTTTCGAGATTGTGGAGAGGATTAGACCAGTGGCTTACCGATTGGCTCTTCAACAGTGGTATGGTGGGGTGCATGATGTGTTTCATGTGTCGCAGCTTCGGCGGGATCACCCTGAACCATCTCACGTGGTTGATGTGGAGTATGTGGAGCTTGGGGTTGATGCGTCCTTTAAGAAGCATCTGGCTCGTGTGGCGGATCATAGTGAAATTGTCTTGTGAGGCAAGGTTGTGCCATTAGTGCGAGTACTATGGCAGCATGGGAAGGTTTGGGAAGAAACTTGGGAGTGGGGATCGGATATGGTGGCTTAGTGGCCCGAACTCTTCTCTTCGATGGATCAATGAGGTCTGGAACCTCGGCTCGAGGATGAGCCATTATAAGGTGGGGAGGTTGTAAGATCCCGGTTTTTGGAAAGGTATGTTTTTGTTTTGTTCTGGGTTAAACCCTCGCTTTTGGGAATTTAAAAGTTTTCATGAAAGTGTGAGAGGCCTTGGCGGTGTTCTGAGGGCTCGGGGTATGGAATAAGGGAATTCTGGGAAAAGAAGACCTTGGCGCATGACCTGCGCACGGCCAGCCAAACTGGGCGGCCTACCTAGGAGAAACCGTGCGACCCTCCCTCCTCTGGACAGAAGCGAGCACATGTTTTGCACACGGTTTTCCAAACCATGCGACTAAACCATGTGACTCCTCCTCCTTCGATCAGTGGCATGCGAACGATTTGCGCACGGTTTTCCAAACCGTGAGGACAAACTGTGCAGCCACTTAAAGTTGGGAAAATTTAAAAAATTGCCACTATGGGATTTTTAAACCCCACTCGGAATTTTCCTCTCTTCCTCCTCTCTTCACCTTAGGAACAAACCAAACCTCCCAAGGACTTCAAGAGATCAATCTCCTTCAATTCTAAGGCATTTTTGGTACCATTGGTTGCGGATCAAAGCTCCGGGTAAGGCTAACCTCAGCCTTGCTTCTCTTTTTGGTTTAGGGTTAGTACCTTCTCTCCCTCTCATTCCGAAGCTCTAAAACCCTATCTTTTGGGTGTGTTTTAGGTTGGAGCTTCAAGGGTTGGTTGGATCGAGGCCTAAGGACTCAATATGGAGTGAGTTCAACCGCAGTTTCGAGGTAGGTGGTCTACAAGTTATATCCCATGGTTATTTAGGGTTTTGCGAATGTTTAATTGTGTTCTTATTTCCCTTGGTTAGTATTTGAATAACCTTGGAATGCTTGGTTTTAATTATGTTTTAAATGGAAAATTATAACCCTCACGATCCCCGTGGGATGTATTGGGATTGACTTGACCTAATTGGGCCATCCATGGGATGTGCCGGCTTTTCCCGGGTTTCGGGACTGTTATTAACAAGTGGCTTTGTTGTGGTAAATTGTATAGCCCTTGATGAACATGTTGTCAGGATTAGTTGAACTTGAAATAGAATTTAGGTGATGCACCTAGACATGGAAATAACCTAGGGGGTATTTGAAATGGAATGAATGGTTGATTCAAGAAAATGATGAACGTGTTAAATGGGTTAATGTGTAAACTGATTTAAGACCATAACGGGATATGTTATGGGTCTAATGTTCAATTCTTAGTGAGATAGCCATAACACATTGGAATTGTGTAAATTGTTAAATGATGTGAAATGGTAATGTGTTAATGGGTTAAGGCATGATGTGGATTCCCATGTGGGTTGTTGTGAATAGTGGTTGCAGAAGGGAAATGGTTTGGATGGTTGATCGTTACTTATATATAAGCATGTGCACAGGGCTTCATAGAGTAGGGTATGACATGAGGATATATTCCCACGGGTCGAGTGAAGAATGTGGCTCTAAACTCCACTCTAAATGAACGGGTTAGTAAAGGGGACTGAGGGTATATTCTCCTAACAGTTGCATCCACCCAGACTGAGGCGTCGAGGTGAGGATATGGTTTCTATGAGGGTGTTAGTCCTAGTGAGATAGGATAACGATGTGTTTACCCTCTTGCATGTTATTGTTGGCATTAGACCCATGTAACATAAGTTATGTGATTAACTCATGGAGATGTGACGAAAGGGTAAGTGATGGTAAATGGTAATAAATTGATGTTAATGGAATGTGAATGGCATTGGCTCTAAACTGGTTAATGGCACATTAAATAATTACATGGAATTTATCATTCATTTTTTTTACATGAACAACTGTTTATACTAGATATTTTGTAGACACCGTTGGTGGTGGCCTACTGAATTTTACTCACACCCTGCTCGGGCCGTCGTTGGGTACCCGAGTAGACTTCATGTTTGCAGGCCAGGACAAGGGAAAGGGTCCTTGCTAGTTAGTGGAGTGGACATGGGTAGAACTTGGTGGAGGATCCAGACTTGGAGTCAGGACCATTTTGGGATTTTGTCTGTTGTCTTTATTTTTGGGCTTTTGTTCACTCTTGCGCTATAGTATGACATAGAATATTTTTTTTTGGAAATGGTTCTTGTACTTGTCTCCTTGTTGTTGGTTTTTACTTCCGCTATTTGATTGTTTCTGTTGTGGATCACTCTGATAAAAAGGGGTTATAGTCTCCCCACATGACTACATAGACCCTCGATTCTAGTTAGCAGCCTTTGGCGTACGGGGAGGCGTGCTTAAGGTCATGTAACCACCTGGCTCGGAGTACCGGTTTAGTGGCTTCCAGGTCGTGGAAGTTACAGGGGATGTTGCCTCATAAAATGTTCCACCACTGACACGTTCATCTGTGGTTGATCTGGTTGATCTCATCCATGGATACCACCACCATTTATTGCTTGAGTCAACTGTGTCATTACTGTAACAAACTGTTTAGTTCCAATTCCAACCATCTTAGGATGCTGATTTTCAAGGTCATTTCCTTCTGTATGCCTTCCTAGCACTGCTTCCCTGTTTCCTCTATGGAAAACCATTCTGAACAAACATGTCTTAAATAAATAAATATGGTAATATTAAAATGCTATATCATTTCAATTTGACCATAATGTGTAAATTTTATTTGGATAATCATTTAATAGAATTCGACCTCTTAAAGTTATCTAAACCGACCTTTGATAGCAACTATAAGGCCCCAACCTTAAAATTTAATTAATCTTGAGTTATTTCAAGAATATATATTGAGGATATTTTCATGTTTATAGTTTTAGAGAATTAGATCATAAATCATGCATTACATTCCAAATTTAAACAAGGTTGTTACATTAAAGACAGTATTCATTTTTTTCCATCAAAGGAAACATATTTAAAATAAAACATGGATTCATTCTGGACACTTCCTCGACACTATCATCACATCATGTACTTTTCCCTTGACCTATGAAAAACATTTCAAAAACTTGGGATGAGCATAAAAATCTCATTATGGGATATAAAAAATACGGAAAGAAGACATTAGTCCATGTATACATAAGATTCAATGAAATCATACTTTACTCATAAAACATAAGCACTTTAACATACCTCAAGAAATTAAAAGATTTATGAATAACTTAATGAAATCATGATACATAAAGGTAACTTGAGGCATTCATAACATTCTTACGTATGGAGTAACCCTCATTGTTACATTTGGAATACCCATCCCATTATATTCCTTAAATCTCTTCGAAAAACCCTAAGAATTTAACTCCTTCGCGTTACCTAATGCATTGGAGAGCTATCTCGGGCTCACCTACCCTTAGTATATCATGAAACCACCCGACTTTATAAACAATGCCAAGAACCATAACATAATTGTATCACATAAAACATGCATAAAGGAAACATAACATTTCCAAAATTTAATCACAAGATATAAATACAACACATTGATATAATCAAAAAATCATCAAAACCATTTTCAATAAAAGAAAAGTAAAACATGGTATTTATTTTTCATTTAAAAAATTTATGGCTTGTAAAGGAAGCCGAAACTCAAATAATGGTCATGACGACGGAGAAGTCGTTGTCACCGCATACATAAGACAAAAACATTCCTTTTGTCGTTTAGTAAAAATCATCATGTAAAATGATTCCTTTTGGATGAAATTAAAAGTAAAAAGGGTTTATTATATAACTAATAAAATAAGGTCGTATATAAATTGATGTATGCCTCAATAAAGGAGATTGAGACGAAGTCCCTTACCTCAAGTCCGACTTATTCTCGTTCGTTCTTTATATTCATGAATAATAAACTTAGGTTAATTTATAATTGCTTAAGGACTTAATTTAAATTTTATTATTCAAATCATATCACATATTATCATGTTATTATAATTAGTTAATTATGTGAGTTCATATCATACGTTTTGTCGATGTTCGGTACATGAGTCAAAAATGAACTTGTTTGACAAGAATTGCCTAAGTAGTTATAAGTACATAATCTCCAAAATGGTATTAATGATTTAAATATCATACATATCCAGTATATATTCATTTTATACTATTCCATAACATGTGGAGATAAAAAATGAAATTCACCGTTCATGGAGACGGTTGGCCGTACGTATGCATGAACGCTACTTTCAATTCTTTGTCATGTTAAAGGAATTAAAACTAAATGAGACATATATATATTATAATTCCAGTATAATACATATGTTATATAGGTAAAATAAGTTCATTAATTACATTCTTTATAAATTACATGTTTGGCATGAATGAGTCGCATCACTTGAGGGGGCGGTAGTCCACACTTCCTCATATGAAATTATCGCATTTGCACAACATCCAAAGCATAAAGGTATATTTTAAATATAAAATACATAAGAATAGAGATGACATAAATATAATATATATCCTATATATAAATATAGTGCCATCATAATGTCCACAAAGAAAGGTTTTATAAGAATATTGAACAATCATCGTTTCGTGAGGCAGTATTTTTCCACCCACAGAAACAGTATGTACTTTAACCATTAGATGGAGGTGTGTGTAACTGTAAATAAAATCCTTCTCATCATAAAATCCTAGTATAATGAGGATACTGTTTTTATTATGGGATCAGAGAATAATAATTTTAGGGTGAGTGAAGAAGGAAAATACAACAAAGGATTTTGAGAGAGGGTGTTACCCCTAAATCGGGTAACTTCTTTTGATTTGAGGCAAAGGCTCTCAAAAAAATAATTATTCCCAAAGTGAGGATTCTAAAAGTATTATAGGGATTTGGAGAGATAATATGAGTATATTTTGGACAAGACAGGGGCTTGAGAGTTGTGGGTAAGGGGGTAGAGGTGGGGGCCTTTTATAAGGGGGAGGGGGTTCACTTTTGGAAAGTCTTAAAATATTACTTTATTATAAAAGGATTTTCGGATTTTAAGGGTCCCATAATTATATATTTTAATGATAAGGGGATAAGGGTTATAAATCCACCCATACAATGGGTTTTAGACAACTGTAAGTCTTATATTTTACCATATCTTTTCATTTTATTTAAATCGTTCATTAATGAGGTAATCACTGCATTATCATGGTGTCATAAATAAATTTATTTATTTAATGTCTAAAAATTATAAAAAAATTACCATCATGTATGAAATATTTTTTTCTTTCTAAATAATATTTATAGTCAAATATATCAATTATATATCTCCATGTAAAAATTGTTTTAGTAAAATAATACATGTTTGTGACATTTTTATTTTTACATTAAATAAGAAGGTATTAATGTCATTATATTACCCAAGTGGCTCAATGGGTTCCCAAAATTGACCCATGGATTGTCTTGGTCGTCCATGACTCATCCAATAAGGGTAGTACATGTGTCAAGGTTTTTTATATTTTTATAATATTATTTTTACCTTAAATTACCCTAATTACCTCTAATCACGGTTAATAAAACTCAAAAGTTACTATTCACCAAAAATTATTTTAATACCGTTGAACCCCATTTTACTTACTAATGAAAAACCATTTATGTCTATTTTTTGAAATCCAATTCACAGAAGTGATAAAATTTCATTTAAATGAAAAAACATTATTTTAACTACCACTTACTGGTTTCACTGTTCATTAAAATTTTATGTTTTTCAGAACAATACCAAAAATTCGCCCTTAGCTATAATTGATATTCTGAATTCAAAAATTATGTATATTTTAAAAAATTCAAAAAAAATATAAGTTGAATTAATTAATTTTATAATTAATTCATGTTGTCAAAACAAATAGCGTGTTTTTACGAAACAATATCCACCAACAGATTGACAATTGTTTATGTCCAATTTCAAAGTAAAATTAATTCCAATGACCACAATTGGATTAAATGGTAATAACATATTATAATTAAACTTTAAAACCAGTTAAAATGAAAATCTAACCATATAATTAAATTAGATGAAAAAACAGTTTTGATGTAAAATGCATTATTTTCCACTATTCATTAAATATGAACATTGTCAGAAAAATACCAAAAATTTATCGAAAGTAAATTTGAATGTCCGAATTCTATATAATAAGTTTATTTTGACAATATGAACTTATAAAATTGTCAAAAGTTATATTTTAAAAATGGTTTTCCATCAAAAGGAGGTAAAACAATCTTTTAAAAAATATTAGGGTATTCTAGGCTTAATATTGGATTTATTCTCATTTTAAGCCTCTAAAACACTATTTAATTCAAAAATAAATATAGATATGAGAATTTATTTTTCTTTACTTACATGGGATGTTACAGAAGTAGTCCAATGTTGGACTCTAATCAAGAATAGAAGCTAGCAAGAAAAAATTGAATCCATGGAATGGTATGAGTTCAAAAACTTATTATTCATAAAGTACATCCCTCATATTCTTAGAAAAAACATGGAAAAGGAGTTACTTGAACTTAATTAAAATGATGAACAATATGTTGGTACATACATGGTAAATTTTACAAGACTGGAAACATATGCTTCTGGTTTTACCATCCAACCTAAAAGTAATGTTCATGGATTCATCAATGGATTAAACCCAATTATTCAAAGGGAATTATCCAAAAGAGGATTTAGTAGCTATGAAAAGATTTATGATTGTTTAGTAATGGTAGAAATGGAAGTTGGTGTTACATATCAATCTATTGGTTTGAAAATAAATGAAAGATGGATTTCACATAAAAATCTCAAAACAATGGTGAAATGAATATGAATGTTTCCTTATGCCCGATGTGTGTGAAAAAAATGGTGGAGATTGTCTTAAAGGGACTATAAATGGTTTTATGTGTGGAAAAAAAGTTCATCAAGTAGTTGAGTGATTATGTAATTGGATAATGGTTTCTAATGAAGTGAATGAATAAAATATTATAGAGAATGAAACACACACACTTCAATGCTACATGAGAGAAGAAATGGGGAATTATGCGAACCAATTCCAAAATCCAAGGGTTAATGATGATCATAGACGTCAGAAACCTCTTGAAGCCAAATTCATTGGAAAACCACATGTGATCACTATTTGTGATGTTGAGTATGACAATAATGTGGTGGAAGTATTAAGTGTTTATGTAATAAGATTCCAAAATAGTTCTCTTGAATCTATTTTACAGTATTATGGAGTATTGGAATATCAATGTATAGGTTCATTGTGGTTTTCAATAAGTATACGGTAATAATAACCATGAAAAGTGGTTGAAATATTTTTGGAAATAACATGATATGTTCATATTGAAAGGATAAGGATATAGTGAGATGTTTGATAGTATTAATGACCTCATCACTAATATATGAACAAAGTGATATCATGGTTTGAGTGTATATAATGTTTTGTATTTTTGG
This sequence comes from Viscum album, assembly GCA_963277665.1. Taxonomy (NCBI): domain Eukaryota; kingdom Viridiplantae; phylum Streptophyta; class Magnoliopsida; order Santalales; family Viscaceae; genus Viscum; species Viscum album. The sequence goes on from OY728155.1 coordinate 883,432,988, forward strand.
TGTGTGGAATGAGATAATTTTGATAGAATTCATGTTTTCTCTAATATTTTATGGTAATTCATTTAATTTCAATGTTTCAAGAGAATACATGATTAAATTATTCTCATGAGTGGAATTTGACCACAAATAACTACCTTAAGGGATATATGTGACAAAAGTTAAGCCAATTTATTTCACCACTTTCTAAAGTTTTATATTTTTATTTTTTGGAAGGATTTTAATGTTATTAATTTATGGATAGTATATGTAATATTTCGTTTTATGATTGATAGATTAATGTATTTTACCACTATATGTGGGCTTATTCATATTTTATTACCTATGCTAACCTATTTATTGTGATACATTGAATGACATATCCATTTATCACATGACCTGCTTACACATCAAGAATAAAAAAATGAACTATATTTCATTAAATAAGAGATGACGTATAAATTGGATATGGCATGAATAATGGTGAGATTGTACTAAAATTAAGTAAGTATTTATTCTAATGAAAAATTATTCATCCTTAGTGAAATGAAATTGAAAAACAAAAAATATATCAATGTACCTTTTTATCCTATGAATCATATTATAACTTAAATCACCACAAATTTATGGATTTCTGGTTTTTAACATTCTCCAACATTATTCTCTATCACTATCCATCATAACATGATGGTTAGATTTCTCTTCTCCATCCATGTTTTAACTTCTCACCTACATTATCCTATGTTGAAAACTAGTGATGAGTTACTTTGGGTAACCGTTATGTTTCTAACTTTCCTTTTTATTATGACTTTTTAGTTTTCCTTTTTACTATGTGGGATTCTATGAATAAAAATTTCATGTCGTAAACATTTTACATCCCCAATGAATTATGAGGGCGAAATTCAATTCAAGTGTGGTATAGTGTAACACCCTGAGAATTTATGAGATAAATTATTTTTAATTTCTTTGTATTCATGTGTTGTATACTACACCATGATTACATTACACTATACAAAACACCATATTACCATTTAATAAACATAACACTATACTAGGCTTGTGTAACACACAATCTCATGTTATTTTGATGTAATTCATTTCACGCAAATGTGAGTATAGATATAGTTCAACTTTTAAATGAATAATGTTTCTATTTTGTTATATTCAACACTAAAGGAACCTTGAACTAAAATTAACACTAATATGGATTGTGTTATACGCAAGAGCGGACTTCATCGATAGCTTGTGTTGTACACAATACTTAGTTATATTTTACAATGATACATTATTTAAATACTATTATGAAATATAATCTTTCCATTATCAATAGTATCTACTAAATTATGAAAATATGTTTTATAAAATTTTTAATAATGATTCAATGGTAACAAAATTTATTAGAAATGGAAATATAAACCAATTGAATATAAATGATTTGTTTTTATGAAAACCTATTTAAAATGAGAGTAATTATTTTTATAAAATCATATTTGTATTTATTGATTTTTATTTAATGGAAAATATATATTATATATTCAATATAATTTTTTAAATTCATATTATATTTTTTCTTGATATGATATAAAAACATATAAAAATTTTCATAGAAAAGTTGCATTCTTTTAAAAATGTTGTTTACCACCATTTAATGGAGAACACTTTTTAAATTTTGTTTTTCACACCTTTATATGTCTTATTTGACAAAAAACATATTATATAGAATTGGGACATCATAATTTACTTTGGAAGAATTTGTTATATCTTTCTGCTAACTGTCATGTTTTGATGAATAGTAAAAATACACTATATTTTAATTAAAAGCAACTTTTTCAATTGAAAACATTATAATGGTTATATTATATTATTGAATTGGTTTAAAGTATTATTGTATTATATTTTTTTCTTATATTACAATGATGGTCATTGAATGTATTTTCACTCTTAAATTGAATATAAACACATGTCAATCTTTTGATAGTTTTTATTTCTTAAAAACCCACTTTCTGGTTTTGAAAACGAGAATTATTTTTATCTTAATTACTAATATTTTATGATTTGAATATGGAAAAATGGATTCTGTATAAGGAATAAGAAGTTCAAGTTTTTTTAATAGGTACCTCTTATTTTTGGACTTTATTAATTGTAACTTTAGTAATTATTCTTATTTACCATGGTTAAAGGGTATTTCAGGTAAATAGGGGTAAAAAATTAATAATATAATAACATAAAACGTCCCTAAAAAAAGTGATAATTCTATTGGATGAGATATTTCTGACCATTATCATCATTATGTGGAATGTTTCGCATTGGTGAACCTCTTTGGTGTGAAAATGACATTTTCTAATTTTTAATTTAAAGAACAGGGAAATATAACATAAACATGAATATTTTAATAAAATAATTTTATGGAAGGGTTATTTAATTGATCATTGTATCTATAAATATTAATTATAACTAAAAAAAATATTTCTTAAATCATGGTATTTTATTTTTTATATTTTGAAATATTAATTTTTTTTACACAATGATGATGTAGTGATTACCTAATTAATGTAAGATTAAAATAAATGATATTATAAATATTAAAATAAACATAATATGAACATTTTTATGCCATCCACGAATTTTATAGATGACTGTGACAAGTTATTTTTTATTTAAATCCCTTGGTTTTATGTAATAAAGTCGTTATGATTTTAAAAAAAATAAATTACTAAATTGTGTCAAAATTGACATAAATGAATTTTTAAAATGAAAACTATTTTATTTAATGACCAAATAGTCCTAAAAATTGATTATTTAGAAAACTTACTTATATAATGAAAAAAATTTCATGAATTTCCCACTTTTTATTCTCATGTATTTTTATATTTAATATAGTAGCAATATATTATGAAAATACAAGAAGGCATAGAAAGAGTTGTTTTTTTTAACTAAGGGTAGAAGATAAATGATTATCTTCATTTTGTGACCTAAAATTGTCTCAAACATATTGGATGAGAGGATTTTGAGCCATTATCATCCCATTATAAAAATATATCACATTTTTTCTTTTAAAAATTGAACATCAATTAATAATAAAATAATATTTCAAGAAATTCCTAATGTACCCCTCCTCCCTCTTATAAAAAGCCACCAATTCTACCCACTTACTCACACCATTAAATACCTTTGGATATTTCAATGTATACTCAAGTAATCTCAATAAATACCTCCCTTCCTCCTAGAGGCCCCACATTGGGAATATATCTATTCTATGGAGTCCTTTTTTTCAAATCAGAAGAAGATTCTCGAAAAAGTGGCAGCTGTTTTATCACATGTTTTAAAATTATATTTTTCTTCTACATAATATTCTTTTGTCGTTTACACACTGAAGTAATAAATACAGTATCTTGTAAATGTTTATATGTTATTATAATTATGTTACAATTGTATACCTCCTTTCATCCATCCAGTGAATAACAATATCACCTTGTGTGTGTACATACGACTTACCATCTCCACACCGTGGTGTAAATTGTTATTCAAAAATACATATTTTGGATGGGTATAATGAAGAGTATAATGGATTTAAAATATTAATATAACATGATAATTATCTGTATAATTAATATATCATCTAATTCCAAACTTTTTAACCATAATGTTAATGATATCAATGCTTGTGCGTACGTATGACCTACCATCACCATGACACGATGAGATTCATGCTCCATGTAAACAATTCCAGAATGATTATAATTTATATATAATAAATAATTATTAGATATATGACATAATAATTTAATAGGATATATATGTGTCTGTGTGTGTGTAATTTACTTGCTTCAATTCAATTCAATAATGAAATGGAATCATCATTCATGCGTATGAATAGCCTACCCTCTCCATGAATGGTGTATTTTTGTTCATTTATATATCTATTATATATTTATATTTATATAATGAATATATATTATATAAAAATCATTTTTTTACATTATTTAAATATTTAATTCACGGTCTATGTAATAATATCATGTATAACATGTCTAAACACGTAAGATAAAAATGATTATTACACAGAACGCTTCGTTTGCATATAATTGTTAAATGAATAGGTAATATAAAGTAATAAGTGAATCATATATGATTTCATAAATATTATTATGGTTAAATTACATGTTAATAACTTGTTTAAACCCATTATATAGGATTTTCAGATACATATGAATTATATTAGACCTAAGGTAAGGGATAATTTTGCAATCTCATTATTATCCAAGATTGTTTATATGTAAGTATTTATTGGGGTATATTTATCATTCAAATTCATGAATACTAAATATATAATGTTATATCTATTATTATTTTATTTTTAAAGTAAATTTTACACATTGGTGATGTTTTATTAAACATTATGGAAAGAATATTTCTTTCATTTTCCATATGTTATACTTTTGAACTTTTCCTGCTAAAGTACAAGGAGAATGATTTTTTACATCTTCTACAGCATTAATGGATTTTTATGGTTTCATGCCACCTAATTTCCATGAATCATCTTCAACCCATTTTATAATTTATTTTCATCTTAATTAAATCTTTTTTAAACAACATGGAATTTTGAGAAAAGAATACTTTTTTTTTGAAAAAGAATTCATATTTTCCTCTTGAATTAAGTTCAATTGTTTTATCAAAATTATTTTCTATCTAAGATGAAAAATGGTTATTATTCTATCCCAATTATTACTTTTATGTTATTTTGATTATTATGGAATTATTTTTATGAAATCTATTTATTTTATATGGATTATTATTAAATAATGTTTAAGAAACCAATTTTATTTCATGGTTTATGCTAGAATGAATGATTTATCTTTTTGTGGAATATATAAGAATGATTTTATTATGAGATGGGTGGGCCCAATATAAATATCCAATTAATTGGGTAATGATTTATATCTTGTCAGATAGACATGAATGGAACAAAAAGAAAATCTATTTTAGTAATACAGGGTCGGAACAAAAAAATAAACCAGGTTCAGTAATACATGGATTGTACTTTATGTAAACCAAATTTAGTAATTGAATTTGTCAAAAAATTTGTTCTTGGATGCAATGACTTGGATACTATGGAATTCATACTATGTGCTTAATTTTTTCCACATTTCCATGTTTTATACCAATATTATTTTATTATGGATAATGTTCCTTTATGATCTACGCCTAACGTACTAACATGATTTGTTGTCATGAATCTTGATTTTGATATTTAAAAATTATGTTATTGTTTTTAAATTATTATGTTTATAGTTTGTTTTATGTTCTCATTGTTTACCCTTACTGAGAATTTGAGCACACCATTTTGATTTATTTTTTTTGCTAGGGTATAAAGAAATGTTTTATGTAATGAAAAAAGGAGAAGATATTTATTAGAGATGTTAAAGATATTTCACCAATATAGAAGAATATGTTCCATGTTTCCAATGTCACAAAACTAAAATGGTCTTTAGGTATCTTATTGTTCCATGTATTCAGTATTCCTCAAAAGTAATGTAATGTACAAGTACGTCATGCTTGGTTCTTTACGCTTATTAGTCCTCCTTACCATTTGTTTAAATTTAACTATTCTAATATATATGATAATTAAACAGTCATACATCATATTTTTCATGAATCAATTTCTAAAAAAACGTTTATTTTCCTTATATTAGTCACAAACAAAACACTATTCCTTTTTCATTATTAAATTTACTGATCATTGATAAGATAATCAGGCCCATCCCCCAAGATGTTATCCTTTTTTTAAAGCACTCCAAGAATTGATATGGTTGATGTTTTGAATGAAACTTTTCCCCTTCCATGGTTTGGAATGGGTAAATATTATGTCCATGAATGGTTTATTGAATACATAGGGCCCAGTATACAATTCCATTAAATTTTATGGAAATGTAATCCTAACTTAGATAAGGATGATTTCTTGTTATTCAATGACTTTTTTTAAATTTTATTTACGGTTTGTTAACCTTGATTTAAGATTATATATGAAAGTTGGGAATCACATATTATGGAGAAAAAGTATAAGAATACACTGTGATCATAGTTTGTGACTTTCTTATATGTTTTTCAATTGGTTTTTGGTTATGTTTCATTTTAGGAATGCATTCATGATGAATTTTGTTTATAAGGTATTAAGAGATTTTATTGTATTGTAGTATTAAATGATTTATTGACTTTGTATGTCTATTGTTGCAGTTTAACACTCTGTTGGTCACTGTATTGATATTAATTTCTATACATATTGTATCAATTCCATGTTTATGTTCCCTAGATTCATGTGATTTTCATATAGATTTTAAGCTAGATGAGACAATACTTACTAATTTTGGTTTCTGGATGTATGGCATGAGAATGCCTAGGATAAGGTGAGAAATGAATCATTGGGTGCATATTATATGTTCCTAAAATGATTTCGAGTTTATTCTTCACCTACAGTTTCGATAAACCTTGTAAATAGAACATTGTACTTGTACTAGTATTGACATTGATACATTGACTGATATTTGCTATTTAATGAATTTTCTAACTTCAAAAGAAGAGATGAAAATCCTTGGAGGATAATTACGTGAAAATTTAATAAAAAAGTTGAAATATTTGGATGTAACTTATATGTTAAAGTGGTGTCTTCATATACTAGTATTGTTTCATAAGAGGATACCATTTTCTTGTTATAAGAAACATATGCACATTTCAACATACCTATATAAAATATGTTATATACATAAAAACATGTGTTTTAATTATCAAAAAACTCTAGTTGAATTCTAAAATAGTTGTTTATATATTTCTATTTGATGATCACAACACACAATACATAATTTTTTTTACAAAAATCTACCATATATACTAAATGTGGCTTTGTAATTATACACGTGGAAACTCCACTTCCACATTTTCGCGCTAAATAATTTCATCCTCCCCATCTACAAAATTTATTCTATCATCCCTCCCCAGTCACACTCCATCCTCATTTTATCCTCCCCAAATCCTCTCATCTTCACCTTTTCTCCTCTCTGCCTCCTATTCTTGATTTCATCATCTTCCTCACCACCGCATCCTAGCCTCCCAATGCCTCAATATCCCTATATCCCCATATCCACCTCCTTCTTTTCCCCCAATTGGTTTCATCCCACTATTTTACGGAGACAACCAATGGAAATCCCTAAATCATCACTTCCTAGGTTATAGTATCAGTCTCTCAACCCAGTATATTGACCAATGATTTATTTCACTATTTCACATATACACCAATCAATTCTACCCTACAGAGCGGTGATATCCATTTGTTCAATCTGTCTCGCAAACACTAAAAAATTCATGCCTATTTATAATGGGGGACATATATATTGATACAATCAGTAATTATTGTTCCTCTATTCCATCCCACATCACATTATAAGAAGATGTTTTTTATCCCAAATTTTTAATAAATTATATTTATGTTTCAATTGAAAAATATTTTTTATTTATTTCTATTGGATTCCCATTATTTTTTCTATAGTAGAGGAACACATTTTTGTTTCACTACAATATTTCCCATTATATATTTCTAATTTCACTTCAAAACAGTTCAAAAGAGATTACAATTTTTTCCTCATGTGATATCAAGAAGTGAATCTAATTTTATTTGGTTTCACGTATGAAAAACTAGCTTCCCTTGATATATTTTATTTTTCAAATTTTCATTTACCTATTATAAATATTAAATAATTTTTATTCCAATGATATTATCTGATATTAAAGGACATAATAATTTTTTTGTGATTTTTTTTGTGAAATAATATTTTTTCCCACCGATTAATATTTTTATTCATATTTATATATTTTTTCTTTTTCAATTTCATATTTCCTTGCTATCCTTTTATGAAAAAATTGAGGTTAAGTACTTTATGAATAATTTTTTTTACAAGAAATTATATTTTTTTTATTAATTTTCATTGTTAGTTTTAGTCATTTTTTATATTCTCAATATATTCTGATTTATTTTTTTGTTTATATTTTTTCACATTTTAATTATTTATTCCATTTATATTTTTTACCCATTATAAACTACATCATTGCAATATTTATGTTTTATGCAAGTTCTCCCACAGACATATATCCACAAAATAGGTATATATACATAGTCATAATAATGATTTTTGAACATATATATTCTATATATCTATAAATATAGAATATACATTCATACATTTATATAATCTACATCCATCTGTTCCAAAATATTTATATATATAAATACATATCAATTCTTTCAGAACATATATATGATATGCATCAATACTTGTAGATTATAAAAACATACATCTATTTACTCTACCTCCATGTCTAAAACATGCTATAATTATTGTAAAAATTCATATATTTTTATGAATACACTACACTATAATCCATATAATAAAAAATGTATAAATGTATTGAATACAAGTATATTGAAATATGCAAAATCTATAAATATAAGTTATAAAAATGAATATATGATATGAAATCTATATTATCACATTTCACTCCACATTTTGTATACATATACTATAATATATGTATGCACTTTAATTTTGTTAATATATATGAAATTTAAGAATATGGATGCATGAAATCTAATTTTATACATAATATTTTTTTAGTGTAAATAAAACCATTTCATTTTGTAAAACTAAATTTACTTATACATGGACCTTCATGTTCGGAAATTTTATTTTTTTATTCAATATTATTATAATTTCACCTACATTGTATACATGTATTTGAAAAAACATCCAGTATCATATTCTATATATTGTCAATATTCTAAACTACATCTCCACACAATATATTATATGAAATTACCTTTAAAATATATAATCTTGTCCTAAAATGATTATCTATTTTTTAAAATATACATATTCATAGAATAAAATATAGAAATGAGTCTGTATGAAACAGTAACATATACACATTTGGTATTATAGAATAAATGAAAACTATGTACAATGGAATCATGTGTAATCTATTTCTCAAATATTTTTTTCGAGTAAAAATTATTTTTCAAGGTCTTGATGATGAATATTCATTAATAATTGATAATTATTATTCATTACTTCCATTACTAGTATTAGACAAATTAATTTTGAAGGATTATTATCATTTTCATGATCTCTCACAAATGAATTGTTGGTGAATTTTTACCATTTCAAGTAATTAGGATATGAGGGGTTATATAAAATACAATCATTATATCTATTTATTTTGCACGGTATGTATAAAATGTACATCAAGTGGCATTTTTTTATTCAGATGATTTTATGAATTTATTGTTTAATATTTTTAGATATATTCTCTATAAATTATAAATTTCTTAAGATCATTGTTTTTTGGTCGACTATTGTGAATGTTTATTTATTTTTCTTTTCCACCCCCATAAATTTCTGTCAAAATTTAAAATACATTCTGTGTAATTTTTTAAAATTGAATATTTAGTGGTGATCATATTTATATATCTTAAATCATGATTGTAATGTCATATATGTTTTATTTTTCTAATGTCATGCACACCATTTCATGGTTTTTGATAAAATAGATATGAATTTAAAAAATGGTGATTGGGAAATTATTTTATGTAGGCCAATATTTTACATACAATTTATAAGGTCTCATTTTTTTATATATCTATATATGTTTGGGAATTTAAATGTGTTGACAAGTTTATGAACTCAATACCCATGAAAATGAATCATTTTCATAATTTAAAACATATGATTGTAATTTTCTTTATTCTATTTATTATGTTCCGTTATTTTCTGAATATATTGTTTGGAAGAATAAAAAATGTACACATGTTATTAAAAAGATTAAATTGATGTATCAACATATATTATATTTATTCTATCCATATTAGTATTTCTTATTCCAATATGATAGACACCACATTCCAAAAAATAATATGAATGTTTTATATTAAGGGATTCAAAAAACCATACCTTGTTACAGACTCTCTAAAGTATGAAAGAAAAGGAAGCAAAATACCTAGAATATATTGAGTGGTCCCATATTATCACCCACCAAAGCATCTAAGGAGCCTCTATTACAATAATCTTCCCTTTTCCTATTATGGTCCCTTTCCCCTCTATGCTTAAAATTATCCCCTATTTTATATGGCTTCACATCTACTATGGTATCCCATGTAACTCCCCAAATGAATTTCCAACCCAAATGGTGCTATTTCTTTTGGAATACACCTACCTGGTGGCATGATCACCCAAAATCTAACACTTTCCACCCTTGAACCTAGTATTTTCATCAAGGATGAAATATGGAAATTGGTTATGGTGGGTAAATTCATTTTCCCATGTTGTATTATAGAAATTATCTTCCAATCCACTTAATTAAAATATGTGTATGGGGGCATTCCATGCTTGTAATCTAAATGCCAATAGGGAACAACTAGTGGTTCTGGGAAATGAGGAGAATCTATTTCGATTCTAGTTTTCTGGGTTGGACAGACGTGTTGTGTGATAATGACATTCTATAATTGAGAGATATTAAAATCTCGGTGAACTATAGAATCATCTCGTAAATCTAAATGATACGCCACTGAACCTATTAGGTCAAGGATGGTGAAGGGCCCAAAATATCCAGCTACAAATTTCTGATGAATGTTGTGAACAATAGTGTGATATCTATGCAGTCATAGTGTTAGGAAATCATGATCTCCAACTAAAAAGATATACATGGTTGCTACTTATTTTTTGAATTTTTCATTTAATTATTTGTCTGTTCTATGTGATAATGAATTTTTTGAAGGGCTTCATTACAGTCCTCCATGGAAGCGTAAACCACTAAAACCTCAATGTTAGTGGGAAGAAAACAGAGAATGGTTGGGGGTGTTCATCCATAGAAAATATCAAAATGATATGTTTTAATGGGGATATAAAAAATGGTATTGTAAATCCATTCTACACCAGGGATCCAAAATGACCATGACTGGGGATGGTCCCCTGCAAATCAGTGCAGATATGTTTCAAGACAGTGGTTGAGAACCTCTATTTCTCCATCCATTTTAGGGTCGTTGGATTAAATGAGACAATGGGTACTTCCATAAATTTTTAGTAACTCGTTTCAAAAATGAATGAAAAAAATTGGGTCTTTTTCACTCACAATTAAAGTTAGTTCACCATGTAGATGGAATATCTCTAGAAGAAAATGTTAAGCTATAGATAAAGCTATGTATGAATTCTTGAGGAGTGGGAAATTATCATATTTAGATAAAAATTTATAACCATAAAGATTACTTCGCACCCCTTAGATATTGGAATTCTGAAAATTAAATCCATAGAAATAAATTTCCATAATGTTGTAGGAACATCTTATGGTTATAACATACTTATAGAAAAAACATTTGAGTACTAACATCTTTTAAAAAACTGACACTGCTGAATTTGTTTTGATATATCCCTTCATTCTGACATAATATAAATTTCCAACTAATTTTTTGTTGGTACTATAAAATCCCATATGATCTCCATGAGGATAGGAATGAAATTCAGCTATAAGACAATGAACCTATGAATAATATGTTGGGATGGTAAAATTTAAATGGAACTACAGCACATCCAGGTTTAAAGAAGCCCAAAAGGGTCTGTTTCATGATTACAATGGACACAAAAGTGGTCTCAAAAAAGGTTCTTTAGCTACCCCATATTCCATGTTTCTTGATTCCTTCCAAATACGGTGACAATACCACCGAAATCAATGGTAAACCATATCATTTCTACTCGATAAAAAGTCTTCAAAGAGAATTTCTTTCATGTATTATAAAAAATATATAACCTGGTAACCAAACAATTTAGTTATCTAGCAATATTGGTCAACTATAGTGTTATGTTACTGAAGAAAATATTTTAGGCTAAAATGGTCTGAAAAACTACGAATGAGTGGACCATTAATTAAGGACTCCAATAATTAATTGAAATAAATAACACCATCATTTCCAATACATAAATTGATTTAGACAGATTTCAATATTAATGTAAAATGATAAAAATATAATGAGGTTGTTCTTCGTGCAAAACGATAGTTTTGATACCCCACCTAGAAAAATAACACTCTATCATTAAATATTTGAAAAAATATGGTTAAGTGAGGATGGGGGAATACATCATTAATTATTTTAAATTATAAAAATCTTTTAGTGCCTCAACTGACAAGTGGAAGCCATCCTTTCGAGTAATAGGAGTTAGGGGGGAATATATTTTTATACACCAATGAATATATTTATGATAGAAGCTGGTGGGGCACTAAAAACCCAAGACCCCTTTTACTGTATTAGGATATAGCCAATATAACATCTCCAACACTTTACCTTGGTTCATTGAAACCCCCTTAATTAAAATGATTTGACACAAATACTCAATTCCCCACTACTAAAAATGAAACATCATTCTATTCAGATGACGTTATTTTCATGGAGGGAACAATATACTACTACATTATGCTATAAATGGGTCTTTGAATCCCTAAAATACAAGAGACTATCTTAAAAAATTATAAAAAAGTGTTAGAGAGTGGGATTAAATAACATAATCATAGTTTCATGAAATGTGGAGGGACAACTCATTAATCTAAAAGGAACCACAAATTAGTAAAAATTTCCATTATGTGTATCGTAGTAATCTTTTCCCACATCGTAATTGTGTATATGAATTAGATGACAAGCTGTTCTAGGGTAAATCTAAAAAAAATAGGTTGCACCATGTAATTCATCTTGTGGTTCTTCAACCACTAGAATCGAATATAAGTTAGGTATGGTAACCTTATTAAATGAATTTTAGTCTACACATATGCAGCACAAATCATCAATCTCTAACAAACAATACTAGGCATTAAAATTCACTAAAACTAGGCTTAATAACTAAACTGGCCAGCATCTCTTTCACTTGTTTTTCTATCACAATATTTTTATAATGGGTGTATCTATAAATCCATACCAAAACTAGTCCGTGAATATGGATGAGGTTTGTTGAATTTTCACAATTCCTCTCTGATGGAAGACCCCTTGGTTCATCAAAAAATGAATGAAACATAAGGAAGACATTCTAATGTTCTTTTTTGATGGTAAGATAATAGCAACATCCCACTACCCCTCTTTCCACCCATTAAATGATTGTGTGTACTACTTAAATTTTATCATTAAGACCACTGATCTAATGATAAATATTCTTGATAAGTACATTAGACTCCAAAAAAGGGGGAAATTTCTTTTACATTGCAAATATATTCTCCATGGTTTTTCAATTGAATAAATAATTGCCAAGGTCACTCCACCATTATAAACCCAAAATTAAATTATGATCTCTAATATCAAAAACATGTTCTTATATTGAAAACACATAACAAGATGTGTTGAAACAACCCCGTAATAGCCATTTTATTCCCATATCCCAGATTCACTCTCATTTTCATAGAGACTAGAATTGTCAGTGACAATACACTGACTAATTTTTTTTACTAAAATTGTGGGAGGATGAACTGTATAAAAATTTTATATAGGAATTCATTTAATATTGAATTAAATTTTCATTGACACTACAGGTTCTTTCAAATAGTTTCTAGTTCTACCCAAAATTCCCCATCCTGGCCAATCCATAAACTTATGTTTAGCCTCTTGAATTTATTTCACCGCCTTTATCAGTTCAGTGACCCTCTCCTACCAAGGAGGAACTAAAAAATATTCATACACTTCCCCCAATATTATCATCTGTATTTGTGGATATGAACAACTTTTCATGGGATTGAAAGGATTTCCACAATGAAAACACATTTCCTTCTTCTTATGGTCCTCCCACTCATGATTAGATAATTTTCAAACCCCTCATGCTCCTCTCTAAGATGGACGCATTGCCTTTAAATTATTTCTACCATAAATCACACCTCTCGGTCATATAAGTAGAAGAGTAGGACTTGATTGTTGAGAAAGGATCCCCCTAGATGGACTTGACCAGTCCCGGATGTCGGTTCAGCGCAATCCTCCCACAAGAGACTACAGTTCAAGCTTCTTTTTATGATATTAATCAACTTGTCATGAAAGTGCTACCACCTGTAGATAGGTATCTATGTAATGAATGTTCACCCAACCTCACACATCCTCATTCAACCCATGGATGAAATACCCCATGAATTGAGATTCTGGATGGTGTGGAAGGAGAGATTATAGGAAATCAAACTATTTTATGTATTTATGTACCATACCATTATATTGGTTTGCAGGTAGTTCATTATAAGGATTTGTCACATACAATTCCTAGAAACATTAGATTAACTCCTCTTTAAATAGATTCCCAGTCAAATTACGATCCACCTCTTCCAAAATAGTTAACCTATAAATATAAAACCACTTTATACTCACCAAGGACAATGAAATTTTAGAATGATATTATGTTTGGTAAATCTAGAAATATAGTTCTTATTTTTTATCCAATAAAGAGGTTCCTCATCATAAAAAATACATATTTCACCCTCATCAAACTACAAAAATTGCTCTATATACATCACCTGATGTTTCCCCTGGCCCCTTCACCACCTCAGTTGGCCATGTGATGTATTTAGATTTTTATGACAACTCACATGACACAAAATTTGGTGAAAAAGTAATGACCACCTCTTCCATGGGAATCATCTCTACGTCATCACATCTATCCATAAATTTTTATCTCCTTTAACCCCAACATTTACAGTAGAATATTTCCCACTATTAAAGCCAATCTAAAAACATTTTAGCCCACCAGAGCCATAAATAGATCTGAACCTACCTCAGGCTCAATCTATCTATTGTTAAAATGCCTCCAATCGAGACTTAATATGAGTCTCTATGATCAAAAACTTTATTCACCATTCAATAAAGAAGGATATAATTTTGTAGGAGTAAAAGAGTTATATCCTACATGTTATATTTAAATGATAGAGACCCCACTCCAGAAAAATAGTAGAATATTTTATACTAAAGGTATCATAAAATAAAACCTATTAATAAACTCTGTATAGTATAAACGAAATGAAGTCACTTCGGGGGGCCCTAACTATTCTCTTAAAAAAGACCCCCCCCTAAGTATCATATCTAACAAAAATCTTCTTATGGCCCAATATGTCCCCTCTCTTCTTACTTTTTTACCCCCAATATGTTAGGCTTCATGACTTATTTGGGATCCCCTGTGACTCCACATCAATATTTCCTCCACCAGTTGTCCTATTTCTATTAGAATATACCTTGCAGGTGGAAGGGTCCTCTAGAACTAAAACAATAATAGTTAATATAAATGATAAAATCACATTATGGACTCTTAGTTTTAGGTTATTTTATGTCTATGGCTGGGCGCATTCCCTTGCATTGACCAACATGGAACTTTCATTTTTTTGTCTCTTATCGGTAATTTGAAAATTTATGGAAATTTATTATTGTAGATGAGAGGTTTAATCTATAACATATTGAATCTTGTTATATTGATAGGGTAAATAATGATGATCCCTATAGTGTCATGCCAATAGTTAATGTCTATTTATTTTGGATCAGTTTGAATGAAATTGATGAAATTGGTTTTTATCACTATTCACAAATCATTAGAGCGTCTATATAAGTGTTCAAAGATTACATTTTGATAAGAAAAATTAATAACGTATTTATATTTTTTCCAATAATATTAATGAATATTAAGAAACACAACAAATATCAAAAAAAATTAAATAATAATTATCATAACATATATGTGATAATTGATATAAAAATTTTCAATAAGTGTTCTAAAATAGACCTTATATGATTTTCATTGATATTTTCAGATTGAATATTTTCCACATGATCTATGATTTAAAATTTTTAAATATTAGGGTGTTAAAACTATTAAATCAAGCAATTTTTTGGGGAAATATCTTCATGATAATTATGCTACACAAATAGGGAACTCCAAGTACTCTAATGTGAATGGTATTTTCGGATTACATTGATCTCTAATAGTGATATGTAGTGTCTAGAAATTATTTTTTTATATATTTTTATTTATTGTTTGAAAAAGTATTCTAAAAGAAACTCATTGTAAGTCTATTATTTTATAATCATTATTTCTTTTTTTTAAATTGAAATTTTTAATTTTATATTTTAATTAAATATTTATTTTCAATAGTTGGTGTTGTATTGAAGTTCAATTCAATGGATGGAATTATTAAATGCATTGAATGTGATATATATTTATTTTGTAAAAATGATATATTTTTAAATTTTTAAAATTTAATTACAAACATTAAACTACCTTTAAGATTTTTATTATTTAGATATTCAATTTCTACACAAAAAAAATCTTCTTAATACTCAAAATTTGGACAAATCACACTAAATATATGAATATATTTCAGTATTATATACTATTATTTTATTAAAAAAATTCATAGATATAATTTTACGGATATATATACATATAAATTTTATAATTCATTTTTTATATAGACATTGTAGACTATATTTTACATTATACATTTTTTAATACATAATTAATATCCCTATATGAATATAAGAGTATGAAAAAAATAATTTGTTTGAAATATTCTATTAAATAGTAAAAATTAAAAAAACATCATTATACAAAAATTAAATTAACTAACATTACCTCATTGAAAGATTAATTATATCTATTTAATTATATAATTGATATAAATTAATATTTTGTTATATAATACAAAATAAAAAAATATTTCTCCCTTACATATATGATTTCCCGGTATCTCTATTTATAATGAATCAGCATTTTTTAAACAATAAATAATTTGATTCTTCTGTGAAAATTAAGAATATAATTTTAGATTCGTCTTATCAATATGGTTACATAATATTTATTATATAAATTCAACGTTTAATTCATCATTGAAGAGAAAAACACATTTTAGACTATTTCAACATCAAAGGGAATTGATATTTTAGTAAGAACGAGAGTTAAATTGTTTTAAAATTATGTTCATATATCTCAGTTTCAAATTTCTATTCCTTCAAATACTTTTGATTTTATAAAACAATAAATATCTCAATAAGTATTAGCGAAGGTAAAACAGTTCACAATAACATTGTATTGGTTTTGTAAATAAGATATGCATTATAAAATAAAAAAAATCTTCCAAAATTCATTTCACATGGAAGAGATATCCACATTTAACTATAACATTCCCATGTATAATTTGATCTATTAGATTAAAAGGGGGTGGATGGTATTTTTTTCCAGGACATATTATAGTTTATTTAATTTTACTTCTTCCTCTACCATGTTCTCAACATTTTCTTCATTTTATACTTCTTTGGGATGACATTAATTTTTTTTGTCATAGTAAAGCATCATCCTTATTCTTCATCATTAAGGGTCTAATTAACATTTCTTTCAATACATTTACTTTATGGGACTGAATTTTTTATTTTAGTTATTCAATTATTGTAAATTTTCCCATTTTATAATAGCATGTAATGGCTACCTTGATTTTCATTGATATACAATCCCCAATAAAGTTTACCATGAAACCCAATACATTGAAATGGTTTAACTTTAGAGTAAAATTGTTGTTATAAACTAATATGGTTGAACCCAATAAATTGATGTTCTGTCACACATGATACTACGAGGACAAAACTGTGTTCATCACAAAAGTGTTTTCTTAAAATTATATTCAAAATTCCTCCGCATAATTTACAATGTTAGTGAATTTTAAGTGTATTTGGTAAATCATTTCTTATATATAATCTCAAAATATTATTATTTATATTTTTGTGTGAAACACTTATTCATTCATAACATGTTGGTTCCAAGGTGGGTGACATTAAGAATAAATCATATATATTAAATAGTTTTACATGAATAGATGTTATTGTAGATATATCTAGTCATAATACTCAATATAGTATTAAAAAATATTTAAAAATATCTTTGAGAGTGGGATATTTGAATGATCTTGACCATTTTGGAGATTTATCATGCTCATTTTTTGTTACACTTTTACAATTTTTGGATACACATTTTTTGTGTTTTTATTTGTGGTTTTTTTGTGATAAGTTATAGAAATTTGGAAACCCATGTTTATTTTCACTTTTAAGGAAAATCAGGATGGTTTCCCCATGAAATAGTTCACATGTTTTTGGAGCCACAGGAGTTAGCGCATGGGTTGGAAAAGTTGTGTTGCCACCCTCTCCAAAGCGTGCACCCTGAGAAAGTGGGGGGTGGATAACTAGAATAAGATTTTCCATACTATGTTCCACTTATGAGAAACCATGCAACTCAACCCTAGAAATATTGTTTGTGGAAATTGAACCAATGATAAAATTATAAAAAAATTCCAAACCCCATAGTTTTTACCCCAAATCATTCCGAATAAACATAATTTAATATTCTTAATTTGTAATCTCTATTTGGAGGATTCCATGGCTCCATAGAAAACATTATTAGTGAATATATGATCATGTTGAAGAAACAAATCCTATTTATTATGTGATTCCTTCCTCGTTTTAATTCTCCCCTCTGTTATATTTATCTCTCATTATAGGGGAATGATTTTTAATCCATTGACAATTTTCTTAGATCTTGGATTTAATGGATATTATTTCAATATTAGGGTTTGATTCAAGATATCCTCCACCATTTTCATTTTAATTGTTTTACATCAAACTGAGTGATGCTGGTTGACGATCATTTTTCAGTAATCATGTGGTAGGTGGTTTAACTTTCAATTCCATTAGTCTTGATTTTAGTTGTCTATATTTAATTGTGAAATTGAAATTTACACATTTAGGAATTTTATTCTAAATTTAATTAGTTAATTAATTTCCCTTTTTATTGTGATACCCTTCATAGCTCCCATTGTAACTATTGGAGATGATGAGACTAGAATGATGGCAACCAATGGGGTGTTCCAAATAGAATTGTATGATACTTTTTAAATCAAAAAAGAAAAATAATGGAATTATGATGTTTGTTGAATAATGGATTATGGAAATGGATTGTAAATGGAATTATGAAATTGGGTGAATAATGGATTATGGAAATGGAAGATAAATGAGTTATTAATGTTGATCCATGTGATTTTATTTCCATGCATGGTGTGAACAATAATTTGTGGGACAATTTCTACTACTCCAAAATACCCACAAGGTGAAATAATGACACTCTAGGACCCCATGTTATATTTATACATGGTTTTAAATATTGAGTTTTGGGATATGGACTACCTATCCAAATATCCATGATGTTATAGACTATTTGTCTAGTCTATATATATATATATATCTAGTGAAAACTAAGTGGTGGGATAGATACTACTACACCAAATACCCACAAGGTTCAAAACTAGTGCTTTAGGCCCCGAATTTATGGATGTAAATTTGGAAATTATATTATTAATTGAATCACATGATCGAATGGAATGTGATATCCCTTTAGTGGATCATTAAAATTATAGCATGTTCCAATGCCGATTGGATTCGTTCATGTATCATAATGATCATGGGGGCCTCTCTGGTTAATAAATGAATAATTTTAATCTGAAAACTACTTACATTGTCTTTGGTACATGTCTCATTATAAAAATTTATAACCCATTATAGAACATATATTGTTTAAGATGTCATTGGTTGTGGCATAATGAGTTGTACACACACCCTACCCAACCATCTTGATCAGTACATGAATAGACTTCATGGTTGTAGGATAGTATAATGGAAAGAGAACTATGATAAATGAATGAGCTGTGATTCATCATAGGGAATTGATGAGAGAATAAAAAAAATCCATGACCCTCTTAGTATATGAATGATTTCCATTATTTTGGGTATTCATTTGAATCGTGACACATATATGGAATTAAATTTCTATTTCTCTAGTTTATGATCATTGTTTAATATTATACATGCATCATGTGTTGTTGGATAATTATTGAATATGATATTATCTTAGTTTCTTTTTTATTATCTTTTGGATATTAGTAATTTATTTCCTCTATTGTACTACATTAATGAAGTTGGTATAGTCTTTCCACATTACATATTAGAGCCTCACTGCTATTTGGTAGCCTCTGGAATATGGGGACGTCCACTTGAGGTCTTGTGGCCAACTGTCTCTGGGCATTGCCATGGGGAACCCATTATAGGGCATCACAAAGTTGTATCAAAGGTGGTTTAATTTTATTTTTATTTTGAATCATTATTTTGAAAATTTATACAGGAGACTAATATAATATGGTATTTTTATGTGATATTTTTCATTGGAGTATCTAACCCATGTATGGGGGAAACCATAGTACCTTCGGCGGGATTTTCAACCTTGATGTTTAATGCTACGGTTGAATGTTATATCACTTTGTGTGATTCTGTTGTTGGGTGATGTAATTATTTTTGAGAATTTTCTTCATGGAATGGTTTGTCATGGGAGTTTAGTATACATACACCACCCAAGTGACTAATAATCTTATGGGAAAATTGTCATTTTAGGAATGTATTAAAAAATAGGTTTTCAGTGAGTCGTTGAGATGAAAATTGTTTATATTACTTGTGTAATTGAATTATATATATTATATTAAGGAATTTGTAAATGAAAATTTTTTAAATTGTGGAAATTTTAAATTGATAAAATTGGTTTTTAATTGGAAACATGATGTATTGAATGTTTACAATATGTTTTTTGTGGCTTAGGAGAGGGGTGGATGAGGGTAATGATAGTCTTTCGGTATTGATTCTCTGATAGAGTATGTGGGATGAATTTCTTAAAGAAATAGTTAAATCCATCACATGATACAAACTTTTCATTATTGAGAAAATCCTAATTTTTAAATTTTGTTTATTGGATGACATGAGGACATTTCTAGAAATGTTCTTCCATCGCCAAAACAAGTGGCTTCAATAGATATAGATGAAGGAGATGGAGTGATGTTAAAAGAGAAATTTTCACATTGTATTCTGCTAATGGATAGAGATCTAGGGTGGCTTGTGTGGAATATGTCTGACATGACATGAGAGTTATAGTTGTATCACCCTATGATCTTTACCAGAGATGGTGGACCTAAGTCAAATGACATTTGTATTGAGTCTATCCAAATGATATTTGACCATTTATAGAATCCGGTAGAAATAAGAGTCAAATTGATAGCATATATGTTTTTCGTATCAGTGAAGCACTAGTGGGATATTTAGGCTCATGATGATAAGGTACAAAATATGTCCTAGATGGACTTATAGTACAATTTTCTATAAAAAATTTACCAACGTATGATCAAGAAGGAGATAGTGGAATAGTTTATAACTTTGACCCAGGGGGTGTTCTTGTGATTGAATATGCTAGCTGATTCAATAGTTTGAAATATTTCATCCGTGATTTGTTAGGGGTTGAGGAAATTATGGTGAGAAATTTTCATGATGGATATAATTTTGAGATTATAACTATTTTAAATATCTTTCAAATGAAGATATTTTCTGAGTAGTGAATCAATATCTCATTTCTGAGGGGAACCTGATGGAGGATTTCAGTTGAATGTAGGTGGTTTTTGATGGGTCCCCCATGTGGTACATATTCCATGAATGGGATGCATTGTTGTGATAAAATCAATCATGGAGGTGACAAATATGGTATCTAGGGATAATGATAATCTAATGATAGTATTAATAGAGTATACTACCTCTAGTGTGGTGGGTCGGGTTATAACCATAGTAATTTTCCATGACTACCAGTGGTGTGTCGAGCCTGGAATAGGATTAGACACATATAGAGGTATTGTAGAAACCCTTGACAAATGGGTAATGAAGAAAGATATTTGCTGAATCATAGTTATTTAAGGGGGTGTTCTACCCTTTAGAAGTCCAGAATTTCTTATTTTTCCTGCCTTGGTGGTTAAGGTAGTGAACATGGTACTTTGGGGTTAGGTCACCATTACCAAATGGGTAGTTTAGCTCATGAGACTTATACTGTAGTATATGGAAGGGTGGCATGACAGTTTCATCCAGTTTGTCCAAAACTTATGGATATATAGGCTCGACCATCAATATTCATAGTGAATATTCATGTTGGTTTTATCCTAGTTCATTATTTTTTTAACTATATTCTCATTATTTTATATCATGTCTACTTGTGAATGGTTTATGTCTAACGGGGGAGCTTTTGAGTGGGGTTATCACGATTGAAAAACTTTGTAGTGTATGGTTGAGGGAAATCTATTAATATAATGAGTGTTATATCGAGGATGGTATGTATCATTTTAATAAGGATCATTTCATACAATACATGAAAGTTTTTCCGTATATTTTTTTATGGTCAGGTTGGTATCATACCAAGAACAAATAGATTCAGACTGAATGAGGGTGACCTTAACATCTCCTACGGGTGATAGTAAAGTTCATCATGGAGAATGAGATATCATTGTAGGTTGTGACATGATAGTTCATCAGTTACTGGTAGATATCACCACTAATATTTCATGTATTTTAGTGAGTCATGGATGTGTGAAACCTTATTCCTTTCCACCCACAGTGGACCATTTTCAAGATTTTATTCCTGAATATTTCTTAGATATTTGAATAGGGATATGAGTTGATATTATAATCGAGTTCATGGATGGGGAAGAAATAGTTTCCATCCCACCTTATCCAATCACTCCAATAGATCTTCATGAGATTTTGAATTAGCTGGATGAATCAATTAATAATAGATTTATACAGGAAAGTGCGTCATCTTTGGGTTCTCTATTTTTTCTGAAGAATGATGATAGAATGTTTCACTTATGTGTTGATTATCAGATGCTGAACCAGATGACATTGAAAAATTATCACCCTATTATATGTATCGAAGATCACCTAGATCAGTTTAATAGATCATCTTTATTATCCAAAGTTTAATTGAGATTTTAGTAACATCAATTGAGATTTATACATTCTGATGTATCAAAGACTAATTTTTGAAGCGTGCATATCCTACGAGAGTTCTTCATGATGATGTTTGGGCTCACGAATTCTCTAGTTGTGTTCAAAAAATGATGAATTGAATATTATACCTATACCTAGATTAGAATATGGTTGTTCTGTGGACAAAATATTGGGGTACTCCAAGACTCATGATGATTCTTTCGATAATATTCACATCGTCCTGAGTATATTAAGGGAGAAAATACTATATTCTAGGGGTTTTAAGGGTCCATTCAGGATAAATAGGGTATATTTCATGGTCCACATAATCTATAAGGAAGAAATGGTAAGGGAAATAGAGAATGTTTTGGCATTGGATTCTTGGATGAAGCCAAATGATGTTTTTGATATCCTATTCTTTCTAGGTTTAACATGTTTTTTAGAGGTTTGTCCTAGAATTTTTCCATTGGGCATCACATCATTTTGACATGACCCAAAACTATCTCATGTATAAATAGTATAAATAATTTGTGAATGATTCCTTGGAGTTAGATAAGTATATGAATAACAAACTAATTTTGATCATACCTGAGCCAGGTGATGCGTATACCATGTTTAGTGACTCATTCAGGAACAAACATGGTGTAGTGTGGATGCAAGGAGATTGAGTTGTGTTGTATAGGTCTTCAGTCCAAAAGAATAGAATTACCCTATTAATGATCTTGAGTTATCTAGGGTACTATATGAATTAATGTGTTGGAAATATTACATGTTGGGTGAAATTTTTACAATGTATACATATCAAAAAATATTGAAATACCTATTTTAAAAGTGATATTTGAATCTTCAATAGAATATTTTTGGTTAGTATTTGAAGTTTTTTTATTTGCAGATAGCCTAAACATTGGGAAAGAGATATACTATTGTTGATGATTTGAGCTATATTAAATAATCTAAGACAGTTCAGGAGTCTAGTTCAATGTGTTATATAATGACCTTGTGGAGTGAGATGCATATTGTGGTTCAAGAGGAGTAGGAGTAGATAACCTTAATTTCCTTATCTATTGAGTCTACACTTCTTAGCTAGGTCAGGGAGAGGTAGTATAAGTATCCATAGTGTTTTTCCATGGGGTATAGAATATATTATTAGGAGTCACCTTCCAATTGGACTGTAGATGAGGATGAGATCATAAATGTCTGTAACCTTATTCTTGATAATACATGTATGTGTTAACAGTTGATGCATGAGTTTCAAACAAAAAAATGTGTGGTGAATCATGTTTTGACCAAAATGTTTTGTGACCTACATCAACAATGTTGGTGGTCAGACATCAAAAATGATATTAATACTTTTTTTGAAACAATGAAACAGTTGCCCGCATGTAAAGGATAAGAATCAATGTAAAAGTGGTTTAATAAATCTATTTCTCATTCTATAATTAATGTGTTATGTCACTAACAAGTATATTGTGGTGTTTCATCTAAGGAGAATGATGCAATGGGGTGATTTTGGACCTGTTAAAAATTTACCCAATTTAATTCTTATCTAGAAAAGATTTACTATGGACTAGTTGGGTGAGATGTAGGTTCATGAGATAGTCCATTTTCATGTGGATTCATGAATCATACTTTGGATCATGAAATTTTCTGTGCATCTCACTTTTTATAGGTATTCAAGAAGGAATTTATTACCCATGTGTTATTAGTATGAATTTTCACCCACATATATAAGGGCAGTTGGAGTCCTCTATCGTGGTGATTAAGGTTATTCTTGGAGAATGAATCCTTGATTTTGGTGGGTATTGGAATATGTAGTTATTTCTCATTTACTAGTCATATAACAATAGTAATTAGGATTCTATTTAGATGGAACCATATGCAGTGCTTTATAGTAGGTAGTCAAATCACATATATGATGGATGGAAGTGGGTGAGTCGGAGATATTGAGACTGATCCTCATACAGGAGACATCAAAGTATGTTCTATTGATTCATAAAAGTCTCCATATTGAAAATAATAGGAAGAAGTCACATGCTGATCAAATTCAGATATACCTTGAGTTTACAATGTAAGATCATTCGTCCATCGGGATTCACTAGGATTGGGTTGTTGAAAGATTCATAGACAGAGTATGTTGGAACATATTATTATTTGACCTTTTGATATTGTTGATAGAATTAGGCCATTGGAATACAAATTGGATCTTTCATAGAGGTAAAGTGTTGTGTAAAATGTTGTTCACAAGTCACTACATTGAAAGTATCACTGAAACTCTTCGCAGGTGATCAATGATAACAATATTGAGTTTTATTATAATGTTTTCATTGCGGAGAGTCTAATTCATGTTATGGATCATAATGAAAAAGTGTTTCCTGGAATGAACATGATGGTAATTCGAGTTTTTGGTAAACATGGACATGTTTAGGAGTAAATATTGGTGAGGTAAAAAGAAATGTGGTCATAGTGGCCTGATATTTTTACCTTGGAATTTTCGATATTCTTGAGAGCATAACTTGAGGATGACTTGTTATAATGTGGGGAGATTTATGATCCCAACCATTATAGATATGTATTGTGCATATTTTTAGGCACATTAACCTTTTTTGGTTATAACATCATTGGTTTTTCATTTGGGAATATTTTGTTTGATATTCTAGAAATTTTGAATCCCTTAGAGTATTTCATGTCTAGGAATCAGTTATGGTAAATAGTGATTTTTTCCTACGAAACTGTGTAACCCTTTTGGAGACATGGGAGGTTGTACATGGTTTAACCAAACATTGTGGTGCACCTCCCAAAACTGTACCCCTAGATATTTCATGGTTGGTTCATGATTTGTCAAACCATGCTCCACTTAGGAGAAACCATGCACCCCAATAATACGGGTTCATAGTTTTGGTTCATAGTTTTGAATATGGTGCATCTCAACCCATGAAGAAATTGATGTAAAAATTAAACCCCCAAAAATTTCATAAAAACTTCACCAATATACCTGTATTTAACCCAAATAATATCCTTAATTATAGAGTCTCCAAAGATGATTTCAAGGATCCTTGTAACCCTAAAATGGAAAATCTAATATCCAGTTGAATGATCAAATCCTATGTGGTATGCGATTCATTCCTCATTTTGATTATCTTTTTTACTATTGTAGGGGAATGAATATTCCTCCAATAGAAATTTGATTATATATAGGTTTTTTTAACTTTTTATATGGATCTTGATCTTATATTTTTATTATAAATATCCTCTAATATTGTTATTGTCACTATTCTTCATCTAATTGAGATTTGCGGGCTAACGAGCATTCGTAAAAAATATTGAGGTAGGTGGTATAACTGCTAAACCATTGTATTGATTTTAGATGTGTGTATGAAATTGTGAAATTTCATTAATAATTTAATTAATTGACTGATTTTCATGTAATTATGAGTGCCTCCATAGATCATGTTGGAAATGTTGGAGATGATGAGACTGTCCGGATGGAAACCCATGGGATTTTCTAAATATAATTATATGATATTTTTCAAATATAAAAATCAAAATAATTGAATTATAAGAGTTATTTAATATTGTATTATGGAAATTATTGACAAATGGAATTGTGAAATTGGTTGAGTAAATGATTATAGGAATTCATGACAAATGAGTTATGAATATAGAACCATGTGATGTGATTTTTTTGAATAATGTTATCAATGATTTGTAGGATAAGGATTACTACTCCAAATACCCATGGGGTTCTATAATTCCATTATAGGCCTCTATTTTATATTAATTTATGCACATGAAAAATGATTCTCGGTACAATGATATTTTATCGAAATTCCCACAAGGTTCCAGACATCTTCTATATGACCCCATGTTATATATATATTTATTTCTTATGATTATAGAGTTATGGGATATAAAATACTTCTCCAAATACCCATGGGGTGATACACCCCAATATATGTATGTGAATTTTAAATTGAAATCATTATTCGAAGCTCATTATAGAATGAAACATGATATCCCTTTAGTGGAAGGTTTAGGCTTCGACATGAGCATAAGCAGGTATGATTGGTTCATGTTTCACCATGAACCCATGACGCCTATGATTTTTAATGAAGAATAATTTTAATGTGAAAAATGTTTTACTAATCTTTTTTACTTTACACCTTATACAATTGTATACATTATAATTGAATTTAGCATGTTTTAGATTCCATTGATTGTGCCCTAATGAGTTGAACTCAACCCCAATTTGGGCTTTCTAATGAGTACCAAAATAGAATTCATGTTTGAAATATTCGATAAGGGAAAGTGCCATGTGTTAGATGGATGAGTTTTGATTTGGGATAAAACATGGATGAGAAAACGAAACATGATTTTGGGAACTACTAGAGAGTTATTAGTGTGACTTTATTTTTGTGTTTTATTTAAATATTGACACTTATGAGGAATAAAATAATTAATGATTTGGTGTATGGATATTTTTTCCTATTTTAGATTCATCATGTGATGCTGGATAATTTCTAAATATAGTATTATCATGGATATTTATTATCATTTCTCTATTATTTATTTATTTATGATTTTTGGTATCTTTGGTAAGGTGAATATATTCTCCCAACATTAAATATTAGATCGTTGTTAATAGTTTTTCATCCTCTACCGTATGGGGAGGAATAACCATGGTTTAGTGAGAAACCGACTCAAAGAATTGGATATCAAACCGGGATCAAGATGTCTTGATATATGAATGAATGAATATTTTTTTCTATCCACATATAATGTATATACTATAAAACTATGTAATATCATTATATAAGGGTGAAATGTGTTTAATATTAGAAATTAAACAATCTATAAATTTTAAACTCTATTTATAAATCATAATCCATGTAAATATTAATGAAAATAATTTTAAATAAAACAACATTTTTTTTTGAATTAATCAAAAACAGTTTTTAAATGAAAATAAAACCACTACTATAATGTTATGAAATACAGTTAAAATATTCTAAACAGCAACATTAAACATTAAAAGAATTTTATATATTCAAAAAACTCTTCTATTGATAATGTAAATAGAAGTTAAAACAAACTAAAAAATGTAGAAATTAATTATAGAAAAAAATTCAATGAAGAAAATAAATTTCAATGCATACAAAACATATATGAATGAAGAGTTTAAGTCTACGCTTGAACATACTCTTCTATTTAAAAAAATATTCAACATAAACTATCTGTCAATATTGGTGATTTTTCACTCAAATGGATGTGACAAACTTCCAAAAGAAGTTAATTAAAATAATAAATTAAAGGGGATAATGATTTTTTACAAAAGTAAATGTTAATAAAGAGAGAGAAAATATATATATATATAAACTGTATGAAAAAAAGATAGAACTATTGATTTCTGAACTGGACTGGTGATCGAACTAGAAAGGGTAGCTGTTTATGGTCAGATTGGTTTGGTCAGTTAAACTGGATGTTCAAACAGGTGTATATAATTTTAATATTTCTTTAATATTTTATTATAAAACTATAAAATTTTAAATGAAAATTAAAAATTAAGAAAAATGGTAGGTCTGTCTATTTTTTCATCGGTTATGGGTGGAAAAAATGGATAACAATGATGACTAAAAGATATTAGAAACATTGTATAAGTACTTATCCGTATATTTATATATTCCTAAACATATATATAGTTATTAGATGATTTAAATTTTATATTTTCATATAATCCTTTTATATCAACCTAGGATACCTTCTCCCTTATATTATTTAACATAGAGAATAAAATTTCATTTAAATATTTTTAGTTGAAAATATTTAGTGAATCTTGTAATCATTAAAGAAATGATAAGAATAATTTGAATCTCGTGAACTAAGATGAAAATTTATATTAAATATGTTTAGAAATTTTATGAACAGTGTTAAATAAGGATAATGATCCATAGTCAAGCCATTATAAATGATCTTTCTATTCATTTTAACTTATCATAGCTTCATTAATTAAAGATAAAATATTTTTATTGTACATTGATTATTCTATAGAACAAATTCTATTTAATTCTTGTCATGAAATTTTTTTAAAATAATTCCAATATTTTTCAAAAAAAATCATCATGATCATAATAAAATATATTAATATAACAATAAGATGGAATTTTTATAATAAAAACATAACCAAACAAACAAGATTTTCATTTTGATGTTAAAAAATAATGAAATTAATAAAATTTTAAGAAATATTTGAAATAAAAATTCATTTCTCAAATTAGAATATAATATGAAACATGAGATATGTAATTCCATATCTCAAAAAAAATATTTTAACTTATTTTAATTAAAAACCCAACACATAATTCTCAATGCATTATACTCCAATTAAAATAAATTCTTTTTTTAATTAAATTATTTTTAATTAAAAGAACAAGTGTATTGAACAAGATAGAATATCATATGTTTAATGGAATAGTATAATACATAATATTAATATAAATAAAATATGTCAAAATTTATCCACCTTTTCATCATTAAAAATAAACCATTTGAATGCTTATCACAAGAGTTAGAAAACCCTAATTTAAATAAGCGTTTGAATAGGGAAAAAAAGAAGATACAATGGAATAAGAGGTAAACTAGAATAAATCAAAGTAATAATTATATATATTAGGAATATAAAAAAATTAAATGAGAAGATAGTAATTTGTTTTAAAAAATATTAACATAATATATTTGAAAGTACATACAATATTTTATTTCATAATGTGGTACATGGACATGAAATATGAATTGAAATACATGTAAACTAGTCTTTAAAGACTATATGAACAAACAAACACAACCACAACACTGAAAAAAAATCCCAAAAAAATATTGTAAATCAATAACTTTTACACTAGTAATACATGGGGTTTCAATTTCCTTAAACACTATATTTTCATCTATATTGGAGGTTCTATGTTGAAAAAGGAGAATAATTGTGTCTATATTGGGTCCAAAAGAATTTATGGTCAATTGAAGTGAATTTAAATTAATAATTTCAGGTTTATTTACACTTGTATGAGGTATAAAAGGTAATGGTCATCAGAAGGAAAAACAATTATTGGTAAATAACATTATAAGAAGGAAAAAATTGGCCAAGTGTAATTAAAGTGTTCAATTCAGATGATCTACCACATTGACGCATCATATGAATATGTATAAATCCTTTGAAACTCCCCTAAGCCTCTATATTACCATCATTCTCCTATTCCAAATCAATGTCATATTGGATATTTTTTTGTTAAATGTAGATGATTTTTCAATTTCATACACATTCTCCTTGAACATATATGTGATAGGAGACATCATTCAATTCCTAGTAAGGCTTATAAAATACTTTTTGATTCTATTATCGCTATAAAATATTTCATATAACATTCATTTCATGAGTTATTTCTTAATATTATTATTGTGAGAGTCCTTTATTTCCTAAACAAAAATAATGATTGATAATTACTCTAGAATCATGGATGAGATGCCTAAAGACTCCATTATCTGTCATTAGAATACATTTGATACACCATATTCTTATATTATATTTTAAAAAACCCTCTAGATACACTAAAAACACAATTTCCTTTATTTTTTCTGAAATAAAATATTTTACTAAAATTGTGAAATTTTCTATGATAGTGGAAACATCTATTAAGCATTGATAACGTTTTTTATGTAATTTTTTTATAAGATATGAATTCATCATTCCTTAATTGAATAATTTCAATTTTCCAATTCAATATTAGAAGGATTTTGGCTACCACAACATGTGTTTTACTCCTTGATGTGAAAGAACCATCTCCACTACATATATTGAAATATGGTGGCAATTTTACGTTAATATAACTCTTAATATCTAGTCAATGGTTGTGAAATATTTATTTTTTAAATATGTTTTATAAATCAAGAATATGACCTGATAAAATAAATGCATTTACCACTGAATTATTAATCGATTTCTCTATTTCTTCTGAATAAA
Organism: Viscum album; assembly: GCA_963277665.1. Lineage (NCBI taxonomy): Eukaryota > Viridiplantae > Streptophyta > Magnoliopsida > Santalales > Viscaceae > Viscum > Viscum album. Next base: position 883,463,893 of record OY728155.1, read on the forward strand.
ATTCTATTGACTCTTCTACACTAGCAGGGACTCGATTTTTTCTTACCACTTGATCATCATGTGATGGAAATTCTTGAATTACACCCTCTAATTATTAAAAATATAGAAGTGAAATGATAGGTATGTCAACATTAGGTTTAATTTATTTTATAAAAATATGTTTTGAGTCCTCCCTCAACTCTTGGATCATATTCTTGATAATCATCTTGAATAATTGAAAATATATAATCCTCAAGAATGGATATCAACGACTCATTAATTTCAAATAAAATCAAATATCCACCCTCCCATGTTGAAATTTTTCATCCTGTAAATTATGAACAAAAGGCTCATATTCTTGAAATATTGTATAAAAATCACTACCATAGATTTTAGAGAAATATTAGTCTCTTGAATAATTGGTTGTTCGGTCTAAATTTCTTGGATAGTTTATTCAAACTCAACACCATATTTAATATGGTGCGTTATAGGTTTATTATATGAAACTTCATTAATACCACCTTATTGAATAAAAACATAGGGAAACTCTTCTTGAGTGGCCTGAACTAGTCTCCCACATGATATTTACTCTTCTTTAAATACCACTCCATGTTCTACTTTTTCCTTTTAAAAATAAACTTCTTCAAGATTATCTAATCTTAAATAATTTTTCCCACTATACCCACCAATGGATACAACATGTGGCCTAGAATTATAGTGTCATTTATTTTATTATAACCAACTTAACCTTTACCTTAATCATTTATTTCTTTTTTTCATTTATTTAGTCCAACACTGATTCATCATCATATAAGATAAAATATCTAGTATTTTCTTTTAAGGGATCTAAAATTTTGTTCCACATTCAAAGAAAGCACTTATGTTTCAATTCAGTGTAGATTTAACTATAAAATGTATTATTGAAGATAAATAATGTCTTCCATGAAATGAATCATGGTTAAGTGAAATATCCAACTAGAATCAATAGGGAACAATAAAAAACAAACCAAACATCCAAATAAATGTGGTTGGATATATTGATAGAACTTATCCAATTAGATATATTTAAGACCATATTTTTATTCAAATCATTTAAACTAAGATCATAATTAATGGTGTCTTTAAGGTTCCTTTTATTTATACCTCCAGTTAATTTAATAAGTGATTTTCTCACAAAGTATAATATGTTAATAGGAGTATCTATAAGTCTTTTTTTAACATTTACAAACTATCTGAATGTAGTCTCAATCACATGATTGTAAATTGGAGCTAGTCCAATTTTCTCTTGAACACATTAATATATAATATTATCCATCTTTTTTTTATACATATATTTCTTTTCATTTCAATTACATTTATTTTTTCATGATGTTTTCATAGTGGAAAAAACTCACAACCATATAGAATTTCTAGTCTAATAATATTTTTATAAAATTTACACTTGAATATAAACAAAATTTTACATCCACAAAGAACACCATATATTATTCTCCATTTTATACATCAATTTTTAATCTTATGAGAGACATATACATTAATATCTACATCAAATTGTAGAAATGTATATAAATATAGTTCAACTTTTAAATTAATGTGGTCTCCCAATCTCACATCTATAGAACTACCAAAAAATAATTTTATAATATGATTGTTCATATATTCTATATGATCCATACTAAGGACACATTTTTTTTAATGTTTATCTACAAATATATAACATGAAATTGATAAAATATATGGATTCTATAATGATAACAATATCATCCACCAAAATAATGTTATTAGTTATCTCGTATTTTAATCTTTAATAATGAATCCATATAAATCTTAGTAGTCTCTAATATTGAGTGTGTGATTATGATTAATAATAATGTATGGAATGTTCACCATTAATTAGAATAATCTCATTGAAATAAGAACCATTTAAATCTAATATGGTCATGTTTTAGTTTCAAATGGGTGTTTCATTAATATTAATGATTAACATTTTAGGATTTCTCATTTAAATAAAGAGACAAGGTCTAATGGATGTTAAATTATGGAATTGATTTTGAAATATCTATTTAACCAGATTCAACCTCTATGGTGGTGATATTTCAATATTTATGATCTTGGAGTTAATATGTTACATTAATGACAATTTTCTCAAATTAATTTTAAGTATAATCCTCAGTCCATTTCTATGAAAATAAAATTATACCGAGGTCACATTACCAATTGATGTCAATATCTCATAATTAAATAACTATTTCCATATGATACTTATAGTTGATAAATCATGAGTTTTCAATTTTGTTATGAAACATTTTTTTGGTTGATTTATAAAATTTAATGGTGATTATCAGGATGAATAAAAAACATTGGTATTTTAGAGTGAATTTTGTAAATTCCCCCATATAAATAAAAGATGAATGTTTTTAAATATCACTAATATATATATATATTCATATTTAAATTCATTCATTTTATGAATCATATATATATTCAACAAAATTAACAAATATTAATTATAAATCACTTATATAATTAATTAATTTTCCACACGGTAAAAAATTTTAATTCTAAGATTAGATATCATGCCCAAATAAGACATTTGAAAATGTTTTAAGAAACTCATTTCATGTATGAGATTAAAATCCTAGAAAAGATAAATCATAATGTTAATTATGTATGATGATGAAGTCTATAAAATTTCTTCTTTATAGAAAAATCCAATTAACATAGTCTATTTAAAAAATTGATATAGAACCCCACTAACGATACATGGTATTCAAGAGGTATTAATTAATTATTTTAAATTCATATATGTTGGAATATAATAATAAGTATAGAAAATATTTTATTTGAAATTTAATAAATCTAAATCATTAATTTTCATTAAATTTCATCAAATGAAATGAAACATCAAGTTTTCATAAATTTAAATGAATGGTATGAAACATTTTTTGTAAGCATGAAATAACTAAAAATATATAAATATTGTTAAAAAGGTGGAGCGGTGAACCCAACACCCATGATTTCTATCTAAGAGAGGTCATAATGTCTAATTATAATGAATAAAAAATATAGAATGATACCTATGTCTAATGAGGGACTCATGTCAACATAACCTCAAACACACTCCCTTAATCTAAGTGCACCAAACAAGAATACATAACTAATGAAAACAATGAAAAACAATTTCACCACTCCCCCTAATGTAGGACACACACAACTTGATTGCATAATAAAAAAATATGTAAGAAAATATAAATATCCATGGTTACACCAGAACTATAATTTGACATCTTTGAATAATATTGTTCCGACAAACAAAAAACGCATGCATGAACTTCCCACTAGTTTTTCTCAACTTGTTACACTCCCACACAAGGCTATTATAGGAATTGTAAAAAACATAGAACACATGTGCTCCCTTTTCATGGACCCTTATATCAAGATTCTATATGAAATGGTGTCAAAAAATGGATTTCGGATCAGATGATCTGGTAAGGGGGTCTATGAAGACCTATCTTCACAATCCAAAGAGGAAAATGGAATCACGATCAGTGGAAAGGTAAAGATGGAAGGTCAGAATAAATGACCTAAGGATCACTATAAAATCATGGATAACTCCTGCCGACCGTCGTTTATGGTCTGGGGAGAGGAATGGGCCATTGTCTATTTCACATGAGCTTAGGTACGAAAGGGATGTTGATTGATGAGTGATGATTACTAGAGGGCGTCTAACCAGGAGATGTAGGGGGCAACATTTTTGCAAAGATGGACGAGGTTCTTGGTCCACTACCACCAATGAGGGAAATATGTTGGTTTCTACTGAGTAAAAAGAGACAGGAGTGAGGGATATGGTTTGAGAACCACTTTTCATATCATGGTAAAATAGTGGAGACGTAAACCGAAAACCCAAGATGCCTCTATAAGGGATGCTTTGGTGTCTATTTATAATGAATAACAAAAAATGTAATGATACCTATGTATGATGTAGGAAACGAGTCAACATAACCCCTAAAAATATGAACAATTCATAAATTTTTCATCATCTATACACAATTAAGAAAATAAAAGTTGAATTATTAATTTATTAATTTATGATCTAATTTAATATAATTTACTCACATTGAAACATAAATTTTATCTCCAAAAATCATTTAGTATGTTATGATGTAATGTGGATTCTTGGTGTGAGTGATACGTGCTAAAATATATAATTCCATGTATGATAGTGCCTAAATAAAAGAAATTCAAATTAATTAATTTAATAAATCATTTATATTTAAAATTGGACAATCATAAACATATCTTATTAAGAGAGACACCTAGCATTAGGATCATATAAATAAAATATGAACATTTCAAATTATCAAAATATATTTTTTAAATAATCAACAAATGAATCATAATGGAGGAAGTCATACAATATGACTACGTATGTAATGTCTCGGACCCCTCCGGTCCATTACTTTGTGAAAATGTGGTGTTGGAGGTGTTTCAGGAGGTCAAGGTGACTTATCCCCAACACTTTGCCAAATTTCTAGTTCTGTGAACAGTGTTTCCAGTTTTATGAACAGTATTAGTAGGTGTACATTGTTTCACAGATCGGTTTCACAGATCGGTTTCACAGATCGGTTTCACAGATCGGTTTCACAGATCGGTTTCATAGATCGTTTTCACAGATCGGTTTCACAGATCGGTTTCACAGATCGGTTTCACATATTGGTTTCACAGATCGGTTTCACAGATCGGTTTCACAGATCAGTTTCACAGATCGGTTTCACAGATCGGTTTCACAGATTGGTTTCACAGATCGGTTTCACAGATCTGTTTCACAGATCGGTTTCACAGATCGTTTTCACAGATCGGTTTCATAGATCGGTTTCACAGATCGGTTTCATATATCAGTTGGTGTACTGTAACGGTAGGTGAACAATGTTTCCAGCTTCCTACAGTTTTGCCTCTTTTGATATTTCCTTTGATGTAAAATACACTTAAATCCTTATTTTAAGGAATCTATGTCCGATTCAAAGGCCATAAATCTTAAATTAATTATTCTTATATCTTGGGATGTTTTTTACTTGTTCAAACCGCATGGATTAATGTGATATGTTTTTAATGGACAATTAAGCGGATCTTTAACTGTCACCCTAGTAAATCCTCAAAAGGTATGAGATATCATCCTCCCTTTTTCTTCCTCTTTTTTATCAGCTATGAGATTCTAGAACCATTCAATCCTTCTCGTAGGAGTTTCACAATCAAACTTTACTCCTCGGATCAGTTCCGCTCTGTTTTGATGTAACCAAGCTCTGTCGACCATTCTTCGATATAAGGTATGTTTTATAATCATTTATTCGGGGATCATATTCTCTTGTTTCTCCTTTATATATTAGCATGTAATCTCCATGCTTCTAATGGGTTTTTCTTGGGGTTTAGTTGGTGTGGTCGTATCGTGGAATCCTTGGGTGGATGCAGTTGTTGCGAGAGGAGGATCGTAACCCGTTGTGTGGATAAAGAACATGAGGAACTGTTTTAGGTAGGGGATTCATTGCTTCTCTTTTCTTTTACATACAACTGTATCGTTCTCATGTTTTATCCCAGTGGATCACAATGAAATTTTCATAATAAATTTTTTAATAGGATAAATAAATTGATATCGATCGTATGTTTGTGCCTCATGTTTTTCTAGATATTGTAATATCTATACATGATTTTATTAGATATTAGTTCATGATGTAAATTTGTAGAGAACGTAAATTGGGATTAATTTATAATTGTTTGGATAAAGATAAAGAGGCACGTAAACAAATTTGGTTCTTGTTGTAATTCTATGTTAATCAAATTAGTGCAGTAAGAATGATTATTTATTTGTGATAGCTTACTGATTAGGTTTCCCGAATTTGGATCCTATGTTTAATAAATCCGTTAATTCAATATGGGTTAAAGAAATGCTTGTTTGATAATTTCAAAAAAGGTTTCTGAGTTACACTCTTGATTGTAAAAGGGTCAAGAGCCCATTTATGTGATGTTTGTTTTCCTACTTCTTGTGCTATGATGTGAGCCTGGATGGTTTTTGTTATATGTGGAGGCATGGAGACTTTTGGTTGTGGTAGCAGATGACGCCTAGAGTGGCGAGATGCATCGGTTCATGCATGTGGGTGTCGGGGAGGACACCAGGGATGATGGAATGGGATGGATGTGATTGTTGGATGCTTGATGACTTGGTTTGGTTGTTTATTTGCTTTAATTTTCCCCACTACTAAAGGAAGCTGGTCTTTCTTACCCTTATTCTGAAGGAGGCGAAGACACACGGGGTATGCCACGTGCTTTCTGTGTTTAGCATCTCAAGTAATAATGAGTCTATGCTCTTTCTTTAGGTGGAAAATACTCGATGGGTAGTACCTTTACTCATTGTGTTGATCCCCCTTGTGTTTAGTATCATAGAATGATTTTCTAGAATTCCTGGGAATATGGGAAGTAATTCTGAAATGAATATCTGAATAAATGGTGTAAACCCATGGGGTTGGTGTTCGCTGAAACATAATGATGAGGTAGTAATCTTTTGAAGGAACAATTGACTTTGGGTGTGATTATAATGAAATTTAATAAGGTATTGTTCATGGTTAATTAATTTGTAATGAATTAATTAACATAAATTGGAATTGATTAAAAATGGAATAAAGGAACCTAATAAAGTTCATTAACTGGTTGTGTGCTTATAGGATACCTAGTCTTAGAAATAGTATCCTGGAGTCCGAGAGATGTTAGCTGGAGTTGAGACTAATACTAGTTTATGCCCATATTATGGTTGTGAGTATAATATATTCTGTAATTTTTATGTTTCTATATGCTACTCCACCCTGTCAGTAAGGGAAACTAACACCCCGAGGATTCTGAGTCCTAGGGGGTGTTTTCCCCAACATTCTGGTGGGAGGAAGAATGGCTGACTACCCCCTTTTGCCCCGCTCTCTTATCTTGGTAGATACTTGTGCCAACAAGAACAATGGTTATATTCCCCATATATATGTGTAGAGGACTGTAATGGATTGTGGTTATTTCACAAACATATATTATGGATATAGTATCCTATGGACTACTATAGGTGTCACATGTATAGGTTGTGATGGCTTGAGGATCCCCACTCAAGTATTGGCTGTAATGTCATGAGGTATAATACCCGATGTATGATACATGTTATGCAGGATATGTTGGATCCCAAAACTTACCTGGTTACTTTTGGTTATGAGGATGGTTTGGTGCTTCGCCCAGGTGTCCGCGGGCAAGCCTTTGTGGTGCACGCGGTGCAGATTGTGGTGCTTCACCCAGGTGTCTACGGGCAAGCCTTTTTGGAGAGAGATGCTTAGGACGTGAAACGTTGGTGCAAATAGGCAAACCAGTGGGGAAGTAGTAGTGGGGTACCCTTGATATTCTTTATTATATGATATATTCTTTTATGCGTTACTTGGTGAGAGTATCCATGGTGAGGATGGGAACTTAGTATACCTGTTTAGGTGATGAGTTAGTTTCACTAGTTGTTCACTATGATTTAGCATGATTTCATTACTTTTTCATGAGAGTATTTGGAGAGGATCCTAATGAGTATAATGTTATACACACCCTATGTATATACAAACTATTTTTCAGGTCACTTGGAGCAGGTTGGAGATCAGGCTGGTTACTACTAGCTTGTGGTTGCAAGAGCTGTTCGGGCTTGTGGTCACTGTCGTTTTACTATCTTTTGGGTACTTTTATTTTTTCCCCTTTCAGTTGTAGTAATTTTTCATGGAATATCATATATGTACTTGGTTTTCGTTCATATTTCAGTTTGAGTTGGAGTTGATTGGTGTCTATCTTATCTCTCTCTTCTGCATGTGTTCTCTTAGAGGGTAACACCTCCCATTTGTGTGTTTATTATACCCTTGGTGCTAGTCTCCAACCCAGGGCCTACTGGAGGTGGTACTCGGGGGTCATTATCTCCCTTTTCACATTTCCAGCCCAGGAGGGTTACACTTTGTGGGGAGGGGGTCGTGACAGAGTGGTATTAGAGCTCTGGTTGAGGGATAGGATGGAGTTTGGAGATAGGCACAAGTGAGGTTTCATGGGTTGGTAGGGAAATGGTGTCATTCATGTTTGACAAGTGAGGTAAACACTAGAGACCCGCTGAGACATAGGCGTTTAGGTCCCCCTATGATTTGATTTATGGACCTTTAAGTTTACAATGGCTACTAAACAAGGTGATACTAGTTGCAGGGTAGAGACCTAGGAAAGGATCATGCATCATTATTCTTTGTGCCTGTGTTTGAATGGGTAGACCTTGGCAGAGTTTAACTTAAAATGAATAAAATAAAACAATTAATTAATTAATGTTGAATCTTCCATATTCCAGGCTTAGGATCTCTAATTGTTTGTTATTTTTCAGGTATGGCTCAAGGTCGACATCCTCGTCCGGTTTGCGTAGAAGATGTCCAGCAGGCTGTACCAGCGGGTTGTCGTAGGGTAGAGGTTGACGATGACGTCACTTGGAGGAATACACCCCGACAGTTTCAGTTCCAGAGTCTACAGAAGTAAAGGGGCTCAGTTTCAGATGTAGTCACGGAAGACTGGTTGGAGGAGGTCGAGATAGGCTTCAGTTTGATTCATCCTCGGAAGGAGCACTGTGTGTCCTTAGCTATAACAATTTTTCATGGAGCTGCGAGGTAGTGGTGGTTCTTGTTCCTCGGGGATCGTGAGGAGTCAGAAATCTCATGGTAGGAGTTCCTAGATAGGTTTAGAGTCGAGTTTCTTTCATCGAATGTGAAGGCGTCCCGTCGCCAGGAGCTTCTTACCCTTTTACAAGGGAACTCTAGTGTTCGAGAGTTTAGAATATGTTTCTAGAACCATTTGAGATATGTTTCGGACCTGTTACCAGACGAGGAGGCTAGGGTGAGGCATTTTGAGGAGGCTTTGCATCCAGAGATCCAGCGCCAGGTCACCCCATTTTTTCTGAAGACATATCTCGAGGTGTTGGAGAGGGCAGATGTTGTTTAGAGGACATTGGCTAGGACCGGATCATCATGAAAGGGGAATAATTATGATTCATCATGAAGCAGAGATTCGGTCCGGGGTTCCCAGTTTTCAGGGCAGAAGAGTTTCCGTTCAGCCAGGGGTAGGTCCCAGCCCTTCACATCTCGTTTCTCTGAAGGCATCAACACTCAGGCCTATGCCAAGGGATCATGCACTTGTTTTTCTTGTGGTGGTCGTGGTCATCAGTAGTGGGAGTGACCAACCTTTCAGAACGGTCATCATGCACCAGGCACAATGCTTCAGGTTCCTCCGTTGAGGCAGTTTCCACCGAGGCAGTAGCAGCCAGTTGCACCAACTTTAGATAACCAGAGAGGAGATGGGGTAGGCAGAGGACAACCCCATGTTGCTCCCCGTCCTCAGACAGCAGAGCGCGACTGTGGTGGTGGTCGTCATCAGGGTCAAAGAGGTCGTGGAGGAGGTCGTGGTCAGCTTCATGCTCTAGCATTGCCAGCACCATGTGAGCCAGACGTCGTTCGAGGTACCCTTTGCTTGATTTCTACCTTGGTTTATTCCTTGTTTGACTCAGGAGTGACATACTCTTTCATATCACCTACCCTTTTCCATGCTTTGGGACTTGAGGTAGAGAGGCTTCTAGTGCCCTTGGAATTGACTACGCTAGTTGGAGGTCGAGCTGAATTGTTTGAAGTTTGTAGAGAATGTGAGCTAGTGTTGGGGCAACACTGCTCTTGGGGAGAGTTTCTATGTTTATGAATACAACCATATGATATCATCCTCGGCATGGATTGGTTGTATTCGGTGCAATCTACTGTGGATTTCTACAGGAAGAAGGTCGTCTTCATTGGTGCGGATGGAGAGAAAGTGGTGTTTGTTGGTGAGTGAGACCCTCGGATGGGTCATAGGCACGTTTCATCCTTATCATCCATGATGGATGAGATGCTGTTGAGTTTTAAGAGGTTCAGTATTTGTTGTTTCCTTGGGTCATAGAGGAGTAACCTGATGTCTTTCTGAAAGAGGTTGTAGCATTACCCCCTCGATGAGAGATCGAGTTTCGAATCGAGCTACAACCAGGAGATTCTCTTATCTCTATTTCTCTGTATAGGATGGCCCCTTCTAAGTTACAAGAGCTACGTATACAACATGATGTTCTATTACAGTGTGGTTTTTTTCAGCTAAGTGTGTCCCCATTGGGTGCACTAGTTTTGTTCATGAAGAAGGCTGATGGCAGTTTGCGGTTGTGTGTCGATTATCGTCGCTTAAACAAAGTGACAATAAAGAACTGCTACCCTGTTCCATTGATTGATGATTCATTCGATCAACTGAAGGGTGTAGGTTGGTTCTCAAAGATTGACTTGCGGTCAGGATATCATCAGATGCGTGTGAAAGATGAGGATATTCCGAAGACTGCTTTCCGTTGTCGTTATGGGCATTATGAGTTCATTGTAATGTCGTTTTGTGTGACGAATACTCTAAATGTATTCATGGGATTGATGAATGCTATATTCCATGAGTTCCTGGACAAGTTCGTGGTAGTTTTCATCGAAAATATCCTTGTGTACTCCACATCTGAAGGGGAGCATGTAGAGTATCTACGAGTATTTTTGGGAGTTCATCGCCAACAGCAGCTATTTGGGAAGTTGTCGAAGTGTGAGTTTTGGGCTAAAGAAGTCCGTTTCGTGGGGCATGTTGTGTCCCAATAAGGGGTAGCTATGGATCCATCTAAGATAGAAGTATTTGTATCTTGGGAAGCCCCCAAGAATGTTTTAGAGGTGTGATGTTTCCTTGGTATTGTAGGCTACTACAAGAGGTTCGTAGCCAATTTCTCCCAATTTTCGACTCATCTGACAGCTTTGACCAGGAAGGATCAAGTTTTCGTATGGACTGATCAGTGTCAGGAAGCATACGAGTATCTAAAGGAGAAGTTAGTAAGTGTTCCAGTCCTTTGTCTTCCTACTGAGGGAGTTCAGTTCGATGTCTTCTGCGATGCTTGACATCTGGGGTTAGGTTGTGTTCTTATGAAACAGAGGTCAGTAGTTTCTTACAGGTCTTGACAGTTGTGTCCCCATGAACGAAACTATTCCACCCATGATCTTGAGTTAGCATCTGTGGTGTTTGTTCTGAGGTTGTGGAGACATTACCTCATTGGTGAACGCTTTGTGGTTTTCACTGATCATAAGAGTTTGAGATATGTTTTCTCCCAGCGTGACTTGAACTTACAACATAGTCGGTGGATGGAGTTCTTATAGGAATACGACTTCAAAATATCATATACACCTAGAAAAGGGAATGTTGTAGCTGATGTGCTGAGCCAAAAGTCACGTAGTGATGTCGTGCATGAATCTGTAGATTTATAGAGAGTAATGGAAGAACTGTCACCATTACATACTTGTATGGGAGAAGTTGGTGGTAGAGGTTGTCTTTTTCAGATGATGGTACATTCATCCCTGGTGTAGAAGGTAGAAGAATCCTAGTTGGGAGATCTTTAGGTGGAGGTCTGGAGAGACCGAGTTGTTTGTGGTGAGGCCCCTGATAGTTGGTCTGAGGATGAACAACATAGAGTGTTGTATCATGGAAGGATTTTTGTTCCCTTGGCGATGCATGAGATGGTTCTCAGAGAGTTCCATAGTTCGACCATAGCAGTACATCCTAGCATGACAAAGATGTACTGATCCTTAAGCAGTCATTTTTGGTGTCCAGGGCTGAAGCGTGCGGTTGCGGAGTTTGTGTCTTGATGGTTAGTCTACCAGAAGGTGAAGGTCGGACACCGTGTTCCTAGTGGTCTTCTCCAGCCATTAGAGATTCCTTAGTGTAAGTGGGAGGAAATCACAATGGACTTTGTAACAGTTTTACCTCAAGCTCTGGGAGGACAAGATGCTATTTGGGTGGTAGAGGATCATTTAACAAAATTGGCCCACTTCATAGCGATCAAGGAGTCAAGATCAGTGGATGTTTTGTCGAGGCAGTATCTGGAGGAAGTGGTGAGACTACATGGAGTCCCAATGATGATCATTTCTGATCGAGATCCTTTTCTACCTCCAGTTTGTAGAGAGGTCTCCAGCTTTCTTTTGGTTCTCAACTATACCTCTGCACTGCTTTTCATCCTCAAACAGATGGTCAGATAGAGCGAACCATCCAGACTCTTGAAGACATGTTACGCTTTGTGTTCTTGACTTTAGAGGTTCATGGATGAGGCACTTACCCTTGGTGGAGTTTGTTTACAATAATAGTTTTCACTCCACCATCGGTATGGCGCCGTTGGAAGCCTTGTATGGATGGCCTTGCCGTTCTCCATTGTGATGGACTGGGTTTGGAGATTCAGCAATTCTCGGATCGGAACTAGTGCAGAATACAACAGAGATGGTTCAAGAAATTCATGATAGTATGAAGACAGCGCAAGATCATCAGAAATCATATTCCGATCAAAGGAGGAGACCCTTAGAGTTTTATTTTGGGGATCATGTGTTTCTGAAATTGACTCCCCGTCGTGGGCAGCGAAGTTTTGGTTGTGGTAGTAAGCTTTATCCCCACTTTGTTGGGCCTTTTGAGTTGTTAGATCGTGTTGGAGCTGTGACGTATTGAGTAGTACTTCCCCCACAGATGATACAGATACATGATGTTTTCCATGTATCACAGCTCCGTCGTTACCTTCATGAAGATTCTCACATCATCGATTTGGGAGAGATCGATGTTGATGATGATGCCACCATGGAGGAGCGACCTGTGGAGATCCAAGACCGTAAGGAGAAGGTGTTGTGTGGGTGATTTATCCTATTAGTTAATATCTTGTGGCAACCTGGTGGCCTGTAGTTGAGTACCTGGGAATGTGAGTCATAGATATGTTCCCAATACACAGAGTTGTTTGATGTTTAACTCTTTTCATGTAATGATGTTCCCTTTGTGGTTAGACCTTTCATGTTTTATTTATGAATTTTTTTGTTCCTTTTGTGGCTTTCTCTCTTTTGAGAGGTATCTCGATGGGTGGTTGTTCGGACCCCGTTTCCTTTGGTGGGTTTTTAATTATCGAGGACGAGAATGTTTTGAGAGGTATCTGATGTAATGGACCGGACCCCTCTGGTCCATTACTTTGTGAAAATGGGGTGTTGGAGGTGTTCGGGGAGGTCAAGTTGACTTATCCCCAACACATTTCCAAATATCCAGTTCTGTGGACAGTGTTTCTAGTTTTATGAATAGTATCAGAAGGTGTACAGTGTTTCATAGATTGGTTTCACAGATCGGTAGGTGTACAGTAACGGTAGGTGAACAGTGTTCCCAGCTTCCTATAGTTTGTCCCCTTTTGACGTTTCCTTTGTTGTAAAATACATATAATTCCTTATTTTAAGGACTCTAAGGCTGATTCAATGTCCATAAATCCTATATTAATTATTCTTATGTCCCGGGATGTTTTTACTTGGTCAAACCACATGGATTAATGCAATCCTTTTTTAATGGAGAATTAAGCGTATCTTAAACGGTCACCCCAGTAAATCCTCAAAAGGGGAGAGATATCATCCTCCCTTTTTCTTCCCCTTTGTTATCATCTACGAGACACTAGAACCATTCAATATTTCCCGTAGGAGTTTCACAATCAAACATTACTCATCGGATCAGTTCCGTTCTATTTTGATGCAACCAAGCTGTGTCGATCATTGTTCGATATAAGGTTTGTTTTATCATCCTTCCTTCGGGGATCATCTTCTATTGTTTCTCATTTTCATATTAGCATGTAATATCCATGATTCTAATGGGTTTTTTTTGGGGTTTGGTTGGTGTGGTCGTACCGTGGCATCCTCGGGTGGATGCAGTTGTTGCGAGAGGAGGATCATTACCCGTTGTGTGGATAAAGAACGTGAGGAACTGTTTGAGGTAGGGGATTCATTGCTTCTCTTTTCCTTTATGTGCTACTGTATCATTCTCATGTTTTATCCGAGTGGATCACAATGAAATTGACATAATTCATATTTTAACCGGATAAATAAATTGATATCGATCGTATGTTTTTGCCTCATGTATTGCTAGATAGTGTGATATCTATGCTTGCTTTGATTAGCACTTCGTTCTTGATAGAAATTGGTAAAGAACGCAAATTGGGATTAATTGATAATTGTTTGGATAATGATAAAGAGGCATGTAAATGAATTTGGTTCTTATTGTAATTTAATGTTAATCAAATTAGTGCAGTAACCATGATTATTTATTTGGTATAGCTTACTGATTAGGTTTCCCGAATTTGGAACCTACGTTTAATAAATCTGTTAATTCAAGATGTGTTAAAGAAATTCTTTTTTGATAATTTCTAAAAAGGGTTCTGAGTTCCCCTCTTGATTGTAGAAGGGCCAAGAACCCATTGATGTGATGTTTTTCATACTGTTTGTGCTATGATGTGATCCTAGAATGCTATTGTGATATGTAGAGGCATGAAGAATTTTGGCTGTGGCAGCAGATAATGCCTAGAGTGGCGAGATGCATCAGTTTATGCATGTGAGTGTCATGGAGGACACCAGGGATGCTGGAATGGGATGGATATGATTGTTGGATGCTTTATCACTTGGTTTGGTTGTTTATCTGCTTTACTTTTCCCCACTGCTTAAGGCATCTGGTCTTTCTTACCTTTATTCCAAAGGAGGTGAAGACACACGAAGTATGCCACGTGATTTCCATGTTTATCCTCTCAGGGGAGAATGGGTCTACGCACTTACTCTAGGAAGAAAAGACTGGATGGGTAGTACCTCTACTCACCGTGTTGAACCCCCTTGTGTTTAGTATCATAGAATGATTTTATAGAATGCCTGGGAATATGGGAAGTAATTTTGAAATGAATATCTGAATAAATGGTGTTAACCCATGGGGTTGGTGTTCGATGAAACATAATGACGAGGTAATAATATTTTGAAGGAACAATTGACTTTGGGTGTGATGCTAATGAAATTTATTGAGGAATTGTTCATGGTTAATTAATGTGTAAATAATTAATTAATGTAAAGTGGAATTGATAAAAAAGGGAATGAAGGAATCTAATAAAGTTCTTTAATTGGTTGTGTTCTTATAGGATACCTAGTCTTATAAATAGTAGCATGGAGTTCGAGAGACGTTAGCTGCAGTTGAGACTAAGACTAGGTTATGCCCATAGTGTGATTATGAGTATAATATATTATGTACTTTTTATGTTTCTATATGCTACTCCACCCTGTCAGTAAGGGAAACTAACACCTCAGGGTTTCTGAGCCCTAGGGGGTGTTTTCCCCAAAATTCTGGTGGGATGACGAATGGCTGACTACCCCCTTTGGCCCCACACTCTTCTCTTGGTAGATACTTGTGCCAATAGGAAAAATGGTTAGTTTCCCCATATATGTGTGTAGAGATTTGTAATGTCTTGTGTTTATTTCACACACATATATTCTGGATATAGTATCCTATGGACTACTATAGGTGTCACGTGTATAGGTTGTGATGGCTTGATGATCTCTACTCAGTGTATGGGCTGTAATGGATTGAGGTATAATACCTGATGTATGATACACATTATGCGGGCTATGGTGGCTCCCGAAACATAACTGGTTACTTTTGGTTGTGAGGATGGTGTGGTGCTTCACCCAGGTGTCTGCGGGCAAGCCTTTGTAGTGAACGAGGTGCAGATTGTGGTGCTTCGCCTAGGTGTCTGTGGGAAATACTTTTTGGAGATAGATTCTTAGGACGTGCGACGTTGGGGAAAAATGGAAAACTAGTGGGGAAGTAGTAGCGGGTTACCCTTGATATTCTTTATTATATGATATATTATTGTATGCGTTACTTGGTGACAGTATCCCTGGTGAGGTTGGGAACTTAGTATACCTATTTAGGTGACGAGTTAGTTTCACTTGTTGTTCACTGTGCTTTAGCATGCTTTCTTTACTTTTGCACGAGAGGCTTCAGATAGGATCCTACTGAGTATACTGTTATACTCACCCTATGTATATATAAACTGTTTTTTAGGTTACTTGGAGCAGGTTGGAGATCAAGCGGTTTACTAATAGCTTGTGGTTGCAAGAACTGTTCGGGCGTGTGGTCGCTGCCGTTTTACTGTCTTTTGGGTACTTGTAGTTTTCCCCTTTCAGTTGTAGTACTTTTTCATGGCATCTCATATGTGTACTTGATTTTTCATTTATATTTCAGTATGAGTTTGAGTTGATTGGTGTCTATCTTATCTCTCCCTTTCGCATGTGTTCTCTTAGAGGGTAATGCCTCCCATTTGTGTGTTTATTATACCCTCGGTGCTAGTCGCCAACCCAGGGCCTACTAGAGGCGGGACTCGGGAGTCATTATCTCCCTTTTCACATTTCCAGCCCAGGAGGGGTACACTCTGTGGGGAGGGGGTCATGAAAATGGATCACATAATATGGGTACTGGATATATATTTCTTATATTTATAAAACAAACCTATTTCCTAGGGTTTTTCTACAAATGTTGTTCTCTAATAATTAATTTTGTAACATAGTGAAGTGCCCATATTTGTGACAATCACTGCATGGTGGAGGGGTGAATTTGTGACCCCTTTAAATATTTTTACTAATTGATTCATATAAATTAAACATCTATGGATGTTTAAAGCCTTGATCCACTCTTCATGAGTCTCTATGCCTTACCTCGAATGGTGCAATAAATGTACATGCACTGAATTGAAGGATTTACAAGGTTCAGTTAAAATACCTACAACTTGTTGTGTTTGTTATTCACCCCAATGCATATTCCCCACTATATTTAATTTCGTAAATACAATGGTCAATACAGAGTCACACTGTATCTCTCTTGAGTCCCACAAGAGGTTCATTATACTGCTTCACACAGTGTTACCAAAGTCCCACTGGATTCCACTAAAGTCTCACTGAAGTCTTATTATCCACCCTATATCCCAAAAGGATCTTCTAGATCTCGAGTCACATGAGTAGCTTTTTTATTTAAGTTCTTATATGATTCGTTGTATGTGATCTTTTGATATCTTCACACAGGCTTTCTGAATCGCACTTTCCTGTGAATGTCTTCAAGGATCTTCAACATCCTTTGATAAGGTATGATGGCATTCCTCAATATTTCTGATCACTTGAGTTGATCACTTCTTAGTCTCAACAATGGTCAAGAAATTATATCTTCTTCTAATGAAGACCTGGCCTCACTGAGAAGTGTGCCAATGGATCACACATGTTCTCCAAGAATATAATATGCAATAATGATCTTGAAGAATTTCAGCACAGTCTCTCTTCTTGGATTCTCAATTACTAGACACTCAGATATAAGAGCATCTTTAATTCTGTCTGGATTCGGTCTCAGTTCTCATTTACTTCATTCATGGATTTCATGGGTATCTCAAACTCTACTTCATTAGTGAAATTTTTGAATTCATTAAAACATATTCTTGTTTAAATGGAAAGAATCACATACACTTATGTGATTATTCAAACACTGAAGATCAGATCACTTTTCATTATCAAAATTAACACACGTTCATGCTTTCATTCAAGATTGCACACATGGGTCTCTTTCTTTTGAACATGCACTGTCTTCCTTCTTCTCTCTCTATTCACACACATTTTTGATTCTATCATTATTTGTTCATGTGCATGAATTAATGCATGAAAAATTCTTTTTTACATTCTTGTGTGAAAACCCCAATGGGTGTAACACTTTGAGCACACACACAATCTCTTCTATTTCTCCTTTTCTCTTTTTCTTCATCCATTGTGTCTTAGAACAAACACAATTATTATTTAAATTTGATTTTATATAATTGTGTGTTTCTTCAAACTCGACTGTGTGATATTATTTATGCTTGTACTTTCTCCGTTCATCTTCTTTTTTCACATGTTCACACACTTTTGTTCTTTTGTTTTCTTTGTGTGAAGTGGGTATCAACTCAAGATTATGTATGCATGTGTATCATGCATATGTATGCATGTGAATCATTCATTCCTTTCTTCCTCTTATGCACACATATAAAAACATGTGTCTGTTTTCTTTTCTAAGGGCCTCAGTTTTCTTCTCCTTTGTAAAACAAGGGAGGAATCCTCACCTTGAATTTTTTTTATTCACACAAAAGGTGCACGATGATATTCTTCAAAGAACAAATGAATGGTTCCCGAATCTATCTATGCAGAGGTGAAACAAAGGTGTCAAGTCATTGGTTGTTTTACCCGTGGGATCTTCTTCACGCACGAAGCATGGCGAGGGTTCAAAGAACCTGTCACATGGTTGTGGGTAGCTTCGCATAGAGGGTGCATATCTCTATTATTGGGAACCATGTTGTTTCACACTTCATATCATCACGCAAGGAAGGCACATGACTACTTCATGCAAGAGTAGCACTATTCTTCTTTTCATAGCATGGCTGCGCAGAACCTTTTGCGTAGTGCTCTATTTCACAGAGAAACAAGATCTTTCTATTAATATTTTCAACAACAGAGCCTCGGTCGAGAGCTCTGTATTTATAGGAATGGAGCACCATTCAAATCCATGTGAGATGTTGCGAGATCCAAAGCATTAAATAGACAAGATATTTGTCTTTTAATATATTCAAACACATATGATATATACCCCAAATATTCATTTTTCCCTTTTTCTTTTTCAACATTGAGATATTTTTTTCTTAGTGAGTGCATCACATGAATGCGTTTAAGAACACATGCAAACCATTTCCTTGTAGTTCTAACGGGAAGTGTACCCTCTTCATCTTTGTTTTTCTCAGGTGTCTTTGAATTTCATCATCTCGTTGCATGAATTCAGCTTCTAATGAATTCATGTATTCGGTTCATCCATATGATAATCATGCACAAAATTTTTACTTCAACAGTGGTTGAGAGCTCAATCTTAGTAGATCAGCTTCATCTGCATTGAGCAGCGGCGTCGAGGGGAGATCAGGTGTTCAAAGATTGAATGCAACCTCAATTCCTCTCCTTGGATATTGGATCACCTTGAATTAATCACAGACGACGATTATTAGATTTTTAGATGTGGGATAGATCATACTACTATGATCGGGCGCATGATCAGATGGACGACCATGAATAGTTCCGCTTTTTCAAAATTCCATCCCACATCAAAACGGGCCACAGTTTTCTCATGGTTTAACAATCATCTCTCTCCACCCTGATGCCAGATTGCTCCTATCCCCCCTTTGGTGTCTCCCTGCACCGGTTCTCCTGCGAGTGCACGATTAACACCCTCTCTACTCCTCCAAGGGCACACCTAGGTCCCATGCTGCACAGGTTCATCACCATACGTCACCTGCAGGATTACACATAGACCACACACACATGCATCATGCAGGGCTGGCCTCTAAGTCTTCTTTCAAGCATAGTTCCCCTCAGGTCCCGTAAGTGCTTGAAGTGAGGGCCTCAGCTGGCCCTTCATGGTTGGATCATTTTTTGTTAATGGAACAGTCTAATTACATAGTATAAAAACTATGTAACCAAGTATTAATTTCTCTATAAAATTACAAACCATACAACTTCATTCAAATCCCATTCTCTACTCTTCTTCATCTTCAAACATCATCCATTTAGTGACTATTGATGGATTCCACTTTTTTCCCTTATTAAATTGAGTATTTCATGTGCTTCATCAAGTGTTATAACATTGTATCACCTTGATACATGTCTTGGAACATAAGACCAGTTCAACAATCATCACAGTTTCCCTCTTGGATAATTGATCATGTGTAGTATTCAATTATTTGAATCAAAAACAATTCTCCAAGGATTCAACAAAAACTTTCTCAATATATTTCACTCACATATTGACTTATCATTGACAAAAAAATGTAACTCTTATGTACTTCAATCCATATTGACAAAAAATGAATCTCATATCCACTTCAAAAAACTGAATTGAATTTTTTTTTCAATATCACTTAAGCACACATTTTATGGGTCAATATGTGTGCAAAAGTATCTCCCCCTTATTGGTAACCAAATTCAAAGGGGTTAGTGGGGTCTCTTCAAAAACATGTCATCATACCTTTGAATAATATCTTTTGGAATGTTTATGAGAGAATGATGATGTCAAATGGTTAACATAGCAAAGAGCCTTTAGTTAATCAACTCTATGTCTACTTGGGCTGCCCCGGTTTAGAAAACAAGAGAGATATGACCAAGGTTTTCTGTGTTGTCCATAAAACAAGAACGAACCAATTGATTTGCAGTCGCCCAAGAGATCCACGCACATTTTAAATATTGGAAGAAATTTGAAGGACTTGACTTCAAACATTATTTCCTATTACTCTCAATGATAGATGATATATATATATTGAAAAAGAGAGAGAGAGATAGAGAGGGAGGGGGGAGGGACTTTCAAAGAGGGTATCCTCTATGAATTTGTGCTCTTCTTTTTATGAACTCCTTCTGTTTAATTGGTTTATTCACTATAATCATATAAAAATTTAAAAAATGAAATGAAATTTTGGGGATGAAATTTTTAACTATGAAGGATTTTCATACAAATTAGTTAATGAAATCCAAAATCCATAAGGGGGATAAAGATATTGTGGAGAGGATTCCATTTTGGGTTCACCAAAGTGGGCAGTCACCAGATTCATATGTAGTTATTGATAGAAGAATTCCATTTTTCATCTTTAATAATCACATAATATATTGTGCATCCAAAATTGTTGACCATGGGTGGTGAAAGTTGAGTTTGGGTTGATTTAGAAGATAAAAATGGAGATAGAGATTCATCTTCAAAAAGTATCTTGCAAGGATATAGGGATAAATTAATGGATATGCTACCATGTTTTGTTCTATATAAACTTCCTCAAATGAATTTCCCTTATTCATGGAATCTCCTTTATGGTTCATTTTTCTAACTGGAGGTTTCTTCTTGAAGAAGATTCTCTGTGTGGTGACATTACCTTTCATGATCATCATACATTTTCTTCATTATTTTCCATAGGATCTAGAATTCTTTCTTGATATGGGATTTTAAATTTTAATCTATATTTATAGTACAATACCATATTGGATAAATTTATCAATATTTATAGACGATTCTCAAATTTTATGCACTTTATCCTTGGAATTATATTTCATATGGGACATTCTTAGGTTATTATAAAGGCTTATAAAATATTTTTTGATTCCAATCTTTCAATAAAATCATGCTTATATCTGTCATTGGATGTGTTAATCCTCAATATTCTTATTTTTAGAGTATATTTTTCATTCATAATCAGGAATTTTTTTGGTAATTATTCTATTCACATTGTTGAGATTCCCAACCACTTATTTCATGAGTTTATAAGATTCCTAACACACCAAATTTAAAAAAAATCATATGAAATACAAATTCACGAGTCTCTGAATACATAATATCCTACAATTTAACAATAATGAATTATTTTAATTAAATTTTAAAACATTCAAAATTAGGTTCAACATCTACTAGGTTACCAGTAACATATATGAATTGTTTTTATAGAAAATATGAAATCATCAATCCTCAGTTGATTAATATTAATTTTTGATTCACCCTTTATAGGATTTTGGCTACCATAACATGGGTTTCTCATAACAATGTGGAGTCTCCATCTCCATAGCTGATATTGAAATATGATGATATTTTGGAATCAAATAAAGCAAATAATTTTGACTCAATGGTTATTGAATCTTATTAATTTACTTGGTTTTAAAAATCAGAAAAACTATCTCATTAAATAGGTATGTGGTTTTTTGAAACAT
Organism: Viscum album; assembly: GCA_963277665.1. Classification (NCBI taxonomy): domain Eukaryota; kingdom Viridiplantae; phylum Streptophyta; class Magnoliopsida; order Santalales; family Viscaceae; genus Viscum; species Viscum album. The sequence goes on from OY728155.1 coordinate 883,485,582, forward strand.
CATTAAATGTTTAATTTATTATAAATAAAATCAAACCTACACATCCACAACAACATAAGATTTTTTTTATGATAGAAAAAACAAGAGATTATTATTCTTGAATGAATCACAAAATTAATTCAAATATAGATCTAAAATGGTAGGCATATAATTATGGACAATATTTCTATCCAAATATTTTAATAGACGTCCCTCAATGACTGGATCATATTCTTGATAAAATCTAGAATATGTAAAAATTTATCTTCCTGTAGAAATGATATATCAGGGAAATTTATATTCAATAAAAAAATCACTAAAATACATTTCCCCCATGAATGTGGGAATCATCTAAACAATGAACAAAATGTTCACCTTCTTGAATATTTGTCTCCAAAACCGCTACCATTGGTTATCAATCCGTATGAGTATCTTGACCAACCATCACTAATACCATAATTTCAAGGATATATTATTCAAACTCAATACCATATTTACTATGGTTTTTAGTAGGTTCAATATACATAGCTAATTGGGAGAACATGGTAACACTCATCAAGAGTTTCTTGAATCATTCTATCACAATGTATTTAATCTTATTCAATTACTACTACATGATCGACCACTTACTCTCAAATTTATCATCCATGTGATTACCTTAGTTACTATATTATACCTAGTATATACTTTTCCTAAATCATTTACCCATTTTCCTCTTCCATGCGATCATCTTATAAATTTATATTGAGTAAATGTTAGGAAGATATACTATCCCATCAACAAGGTAGTGAATCCATTTAATTTTTTTTAATATCTTTCAAACCATTACTAAACACAATGGAAAACTCACTTATGGGTTTTAACTATTCTTAACTAATCACTGTTATGGGATAAATTTGACATTTGATCTTTAGGTATTCATTCTTTTTGGGAGATGGCATCCAGACATGTGGTGATCATACGATCATGAATTTTCTCAAAAATTTTGGTGACATTTATATTGATACATGATATTATTTATAATTTTTTGGGTTCAATTTTATGAGTCTAATAGAGTCCATCTTCACATTCTAGTTTTGATAGATAAGGATTTTGATGTTAGAAAAATAAGACCCTAGTGATTTATCATCTGGTTTTTTCTATATGACATGTGTGTGCCATTCTTCTAGGAAGATGGGTTTTATTATTTAGCTAGAATAATTATATGTTCAGATTCATCTTGGGAGGGATTTACTAATATTTTTTTGTTATTTTAAATAAATTTTATTAAAAAAAATCCTCTACAATTTTACTAATTATATCAACGACTCATATAATACATCCACTCTAGTACCAATAAATTAAATCTTCAAAACCTTTTTTGGTAGCATAATAACATAATTAAATAGTATAAATCATTAAAACTCAACATTAAAAATGTATTAATGCTCATTACTTCATGAAAAAACATAATTTGCAAGTTTTAAAAACATTATCAACCCAATGAACATTGACCTAGTACTGTAACACCCTGAACTAATTTGGCAATTAAAACATTGCCCGAAATAAAGTCTGAACATTTTTTTCTCCTTAAAAACATTCCCTAATAGCTAAAATGTTTATTGTAAAAACATATGGCTCAGCCTTTATTGGAAACAAAATGAAAACCCATCTCACATAAAATTGGAAACTCTATAAAAGAGTATGCAATAAAAATCTATGAATATAAATGTATAAGAAACCTCCCAATAAAACAATGATACAATAATATGCTAATAAAATCTATGATACATATAACACGCTATACAAAATGATCGCATTAAAACTGATGACCCGTTTTTCACTAGTGTCTACTATATGATCAGTTTTACTCTTTCCCATCCAATGAAGAAACATCCAAGAAGAATGAAACTCATGTCAACAACATCTTCATGTGCACCAAGATACACCTAAAGGGGTGAGTGCAAGTCCTGGTAGGATATTTCTAAGGCATCCCATCAACCCCAAGAATTTAAAAATAAAAAAGTATATAACGGAAATTTATAAAACATTCCCCGAACACATGCCAGTTTATAAAATTATATGAAATAACCTTAATAGTAAACAATATTTATCTGAAACCATAATCCACAAAACATAAATATAGTGCTTGTAAACTAAACACCACACACATATTTTCTCAACCAAAACCTAAGGGGCTCTGAAACAATTTCAAAAAATCATGAATGTGAATATCCTACTCACGACATGACCGACTACCTCAAAACCTCACCTTGTCATTTCTGACAATTACATTATTCCCATGTAAGAGTTCACTACAACCTCATCTCATTCATGCCATTGAGGTCCCCACACCCTAGTGGGTGTTTTACAAATATCTTATTCAATACCTCACCCAACATAAATAAAAATCATCAATAAATTACATAACAAAACAATATCATCAACTGGAACCGCAATGCCCCACCCAAATAACATTAATCGTGAAACTCAACTCACTACTGAATTAACATCACTTGTGCAATATAGTGCTTAATCCCAATAACATCATCCATTTTTTATTATGAAAATTAATAATATCACTAATAAAAATATTCCCAATAACCCAAATAAACTCTCAACCATAATGTTGAGTCCCCCTTTTCATCAACAATTTACAATTCTCCTCAATTCGTTGGAATCATACCTGCACTCAGAAGTACATTGGCTCATTCTTCACCAACACAACTCATGCTAAAACCATTTTCCCCAAAATCACCCCACCATAATGAAATTAATTTATAACCATAAAATAATTTCATGAAAATTTCACATTCAAGCCCATGTTATTTTGAACAGAATAGTGAGAGAGAGATGCAGATGATGAATCCATGTTGTGCCACCAAATCCATGACCCTCACTATTTATAACCTTATTAAACCTCTAACAACAATACCCCATAAATTGAATGGGGTTCACCTTGCCTCAATAATACAACAAAATCATGTCCCTAGATCTATAGAGAGAATTGAAAAAAGAGAATCATTCCTGTGATATGACACCAAAACCATCAAGGATTCAACAACAATGAGATCCAAAAAAGTAAACCAAAAATCATACTAGAGTTGAGATCCATGTCCAGGATGCACGAAATTATAATATAACAACAAAAAATATTGGTAAAATTGAAACTTTGGGAGGGATTTTAAGTGGTTTTATGACCCAACTACAAAGTTTTAGGTGACTATGGATCAACCATGTATATCTCTCTATCTCTCTTATAATTCTTACCACTACTAGTCTAGGGATTACTCACGGTCCCTCCGGATGTTAACCTTCCCAAAAAACACCCAAAACACCTTGTTTAATTTCAAAACTGTTCAAAAAACTTTCTCCTTCATCATCAAAACATCCACGCACATCCAAACAGATCAACACACATCCCCCATCTATTTAAACCATCCAACCCTAATCATTGTTTTCAACTTCAAAAACCATACTTTACAATTTGTTCATCCTAAAAAATATTTCACCCTTGAAACTTGGTATAAACTATTTCATTGAAAAATATTTAAACCAATATTTTCTACCCAAAATCTATATGATCATATATGTACACCATACTCTACCAAACATAACTATCGGGACACCTAAATCCATACCATTTCATGATGTCCCCCCGCCATATTAATCCTAATTCACATTGTTACATTACTATGCTCACACCACAAAGGCTACAACACAAAATCTATCCCAAAAGATACATCCAACCTTTTCAAACATAAAGTCAAGGAGTAGGGATAACAGAACCATCACCAAATGAATTAAAATGCTACGTGTCCTTTTTCTGCATAAAACATGCTTGGTCCAACCCATCATATACTTTACCTGATTCATTTTTGAACTTCAAATCAGTTTCATCCACTTACAAGTAGAAATTTATTTTGAGTATAGGGTACAAAGAGATAGTATACCTTTCACACAATGGTGAATCCATATAAAATTTTATAATCTCAAACTAAAAATTGCCGAACCCAATCATTAACTCAATGATTGATTATAGTTATAGTTCATCATACATTTTATGAGTGACACATGATATCAGATATACTGGTCCTCTTTCTTTTAGATAGATAGCATACAAACATGTAGGGATCATATGTTCTTAGATTTATTCAGGGATTTTATGTGAGGTTTTTTTCCTACCTGATATTACATATAATTTTGGAAAATTTGTGTTACAAAACCAATAGAGTCCAGATTCAAATTGTATGCTGGAGAGAGACTCCCAATATTGGTGGAATAAGATCCATGTAGTTCACATTAGGAATAATTTTCTAACATTAATTTATTAATATTTAATCAAACCATAATGAAATTCCCAAAAAAATAGAACCATTTGTTCCATGACGCCATACTCCTTTAAAATTTTACTAAATTCATCAATGAATCATTTAATACCTCCAATCATACTTCAAAACTAATTCCTAAAATGAATCATTATAAATTTCTATTTTTTCCTCCTATATTTATTAATTTTATATTTAATATATTTCAATGATATTTATGAGTAAATCTATGATAAATTCTCATAAAAATATATCATCAACTATTTTTGGTACCATAATAACTTCATCATAAAATATCAGTTCTAGAAAAAACCATTATTAGTCCTAAAAACCATTGAGGTTGTGAGTGTTTTTAAAAATATTTTAATTTTATCAGCACTAATGTAAGTGTTGATAAAATCACTTATAATCTAATATTAAATGACAATAGTGATATTTTAAAAACTGTAAAATATATTGCAATAAACATAGAAAAATAATTTAATTTGTAGTAAAAATGTTACATTAAATATAATTTTTTTATATTGTATCATCAATCTAATATAATATTAAATTTAATAATATGTGTATTATACAATTATAAGGATGTACTATTTAAAAAAAAATTAAAAAATTACAACCTATATAAAAAACTACTCTCATAGTAATCCTTTTCCAATGATGAACACAACCTCATACCAAATAATTGTGTGTTTGTAATAAAATTAACATTTATTTTAGAAATTGTACATAATTAAAATTAAAAAAATATTTGAATTAAAATGAAGTATAATAAATTATAAATTTCAATTGGAATGATGTGTGTTCAATTCTTAAAAGTCACAAATGAAAAATAAATTTCTATACAGTATCATTAAAATAAGAGAAAATTTATATGGTTTTAAGTATGTGATGTGGGTTTTGAGCTAAAATGATAATTTATTTTGAAAACAAATTTAGTCATAATGGTCAAAATATTTGTCACATTTACTGTTTCTTAATTCTTACATGTCATAAATGAATAATCAATATCTATCCTAATATATCTTGACAATCTGATTGCACTTTCTCAAGTTTGAGTATGTTACACACATTTTAAACTAACATGTTGTTCTTAAATGAAAACAAACACATTCAGTAATACTGACCACATCATCTGTTATATTGAGTTAATATTAATTCTTATACACCAAAAATGAATCACAAATCATTTTCTAAAACTTAGATGAAATTTCAATATCATTTGTTTGGTTTTGAGTATGTGGCCCACATTTTAGACTAAAAAGTTACTTTTAAACTCAAAAAATGATCTTCCTGTCAATTATTCCTCAATGTGTATTCAATTGATGCACAATTTATTACATTAGAAATGAATTATGGATCACTGTCCTACTGTATCAAGATATGTTGAGATTTTTAACGGATTTTTGACTATGTGATGTGTGTTGTGAGCTAAAATGTTATTTTTATAATGGAAATGCCCTAATTTTCCACACTGTGTTTTGGATTGAAGTACAATTGATTCAAACAAGATTCAAGTGAATTAATATTCCTTTTCATAAAGTATCAAGACAAACAGAACATGTTTTATTTATTTTGAGTATGTGATGCATGTTTTAAATTAAAATGACACTTTTAAATAAAAACACTATTTTAGACATACCGGCTACAATATGTGTTTGGATGACATGTGGTCAATTCCAAAATTTTACAAATGTATTATAATTTTTTTCTTAATGTATAAACACAAATAGAGTTTTTTTCACCATTTTGAATATGTGATGCACATTTTGAACTAAAATGTCAATTTTAAATGTAAAAATTATCATTCAATCACATCAGCCACATGGTGTGTCATACTAAAAATCTGATTGATTCATGAATTTCACTAATGAAATATGGATTTTTGTTATAAAATACAAATAAATTATAATTTTTTTTCACAATTTTGTTAATTTTGCATGCTTTCATATAAAAAATATCTTGTTTGAATGAGGACACATACATTCATTCATATAATACATAGTATGAGTCCGATTGATGTGTGGTTAATAAATACACATACAAAATGAATTTCTAGTAAATTTAATTAAATAGAAACAAAATATATGCATTTTTTATTAGTTTTGAGTATGTGACATGAATTTTAAACTATAATGTCATTTATAATTGAAAACATATTCTCTTTCATTCAAGTCACACCACTTGTTTGATTAAAGTATTGTTGTTTCCTACACATCATAAAGAAATCACACCTCATTATTCTAAATCATCAAAAACATTCGATCCTATTTTCACATTTTTGACTATGTGATGCATGTTGTGAGAGAGAAATGTTAACTTTTAAATGAAATCATGCACTTTCTATTATATAGAAAACATCGTGTATCGAATTAACCCACATTTAAGTCCTAAATACAAAAATGAACTATCGATATTTTTTAATAAATATCATGATTTTAAAATATCAATTTTTTTGTTTTTAGTGTGTGAAACATGTTTTGAACTAATTTTTTATCTTTTAATGAAAACATTGAATTTCGGTCGTGTTGACCACACCATGTATATGATTAATGTGTGATTAGTTCTTATACAAAGAAATGAATTACATCTCATTTTTTCTAAAATATAAATACAATATGAATGGATTTTTAATTTTTTTTCATTTGTGACAAGAATTTTAAAATAAAATGTCACTTTTATACTGAAAACATGTACATTCATTCAAACCAATCATACCTTCTGTCAAATTGTTTCATGGTTAATACTAATTCATCATAAATGAATCATGACAGATTTCTATAAATTATCAAGAAAATTTGGTTATATATGGTAAATTTTGATTATGTATGACACATTGTGATAGAAACATGTTACATTTATATAGAAAACATACACATTGAGTTATAATTACATCAGTTTGTGTTATAATGACTTGTGGTTTATTTTTAAACATAAATAGTTAATAAAAAATATTTATCCTAATTTATCAATAAAATATGAACATTCTTTGTTGTTTTTGATTAAGTGACATTCATTGTGAGAGAAATGGTAACTTTTATACTAAAACACAAACACACTGTGTCATTCTAAGCACACCATGTATCAAATTTATATACACTTGATTCATACACAACAAAAATGAATTAAAAATTAGTTTCCTAAAGTATCAAAGAAATTAAAGTTTTTCCTTTACATTCAGTATATGATGTGTTTTTTGACCTAAAATATCAATTTTAAAAGAAAACCTATATTTTCAGTCATACAAATAAATTCATGTATCTTATTTTTGTGACTTAAATTTATACACATAAAAAAAATCAAGGGTCACTATTCTAAAGTATCAATTCAAGCACATTTAATCGGGTTTGAGTATGGGATACCCGTTGCGAAATAAAATGTTTCTTTGAGGAGAATGAGTAGCCTATAAAATATTTGGAAAATCAGAAATGGTGTTTGAAGAAATTTATACAAGATATGAAATGGGAGTCGGAAAAATGAATTGAAGAGATTTTTTCATGCCAAAATCACTCACTATAGTAAATTAAATAAATTATTTTCTATTGATAAAATATAAATTTGTATCACCAGTATGTTATTAAAATATATTTTACCCAAAATAGAATTCATTTCATCAATGATGAAGATAAATATATAAAAAATATTCAAAATAATCTTGTAGAGAACATTAAACTATACATCAGTATATCATTGTTTCCAAATCCATTTGGAATATAAATTAAGATCATTAAAAATCATGTGAGGAGTATGTGAAGTGAAAAAATTAATAATATTATTATTACAACGAACATAAATAAATTGAATATTGAATTAGGATATTTTAGTATATCTCATTATTTCACCCTAATAAATTAGTTAATTTATTTCTTTAGGATTATAGAACAAAACGTATGGATAAACTAATTCATCATCATCTAGTTAAGGTTTTATTATAAACAATTCATATATCCTAAATAACACTGATAAGTTGAATACGATCGAAAACATAAATATATTATAATGTCTATAATTATAATACTGAAATAATTTTATTTTTTATACATAAATTATACTTTTAATCCCATCCATAAGATATGGTTCTGAAAAATGAAATATGTTACAATCATAGAGATGTTAAGTCATACGTTCGCATGTGTATCAATTCAATTTTTTGATGATCAAGAAGGAAATAAGGAATGTATTATTTTTCTATTATATGAAGTTAATTATATAAAATAAATCATATTTTTCTCTTAAATATTCCTTTCACATACCATATATGTGATGCAATTTTAAAAATGATTCACATCGGTTCGCAAGATCGTAGAATGAGGTACACATGAAAAATGTTTTCATTTATTCAATGGTTGGAAAGCTTATAAATTAAATCATATAATTATTTTATATAATGAATAATATTTAATAATTATCATATATCAACATGAAATTAGAATTTATATCATTTTATTTAATGTGTATGTTAAAAACAAACAACATCACTTCATAGAGAGGTAGTCCTTCAAATACACGAGTGATGTTATCGTATTATCTTTGGAATATAAATTATGAAGGTTTGTGTGAGAATATAATTAAAAAAGTAAAATTATATTATAAATTTAATATTTCAACTTTAAATAGGTAATTATATACATCTATGAGATGCGGTGATGGAAAATGAATTACGTCAGTTTGAGAGACGGTAGTTTTCTGTATGCATGATCAATGATTTCATTTCTCATTTCAGGCAGGATGAGATAGTTGATGGTAATTTACTAAATATAATAGCATATAAGTATATTTAATATACTTATTTTATTATATTTTAAATATTAGAGAATAATATAATGATTTTTTAAGAAGAAATAAAATAAAAATCATGCAAAATAATGTTGATGTTTATTCCACAACTTGTTTAGGATTACAAAAAAAACCTTGTTCAATTGACATTTTGATAAAATAATGGTTCATAATATGTGGGGAAGGAAATAAAAAAAATTATTAGGGTATTTTTTTATCCAAACCAATTGGTTTTGAAAGTATGTAATAGAGAGGATAGGGGTGACCTTTTATAAGTGGGGGAGAGGACACACTTTTAATATTTGGAATGAAACATTTTCAGTAATGTTTTATCGTTATAAAATTATAATTACTAGACCATTTTAGAACCTTATAAGATATAAATTCAAACTATAACCATAAATTTTTAGTTATACAATTTTTGGTAAATTTTTATCTTTTACCCTTTTAGTCTAACACACTAATGTTTATGTTTTTACCATAATCACAATAAATTATATTTAGTGTATTAATGATTCATTCTGGCTGAAAATTATTTTTACCTTATTATAAAGTAAAAATTATTTTTATTCTATATGTAAAATCCAATTTTAAAAATTCTATTCACATTAGTAGAAATTTATAATTTAAAATGAAACCCATAGACTAGATAAAATAAATGGTTTCCAAAGAGAAATGTTTTTAAAGTAGAGATTATTTTTGTATAAATATTATATATGAAATTGAATAAAATAAAATAAATTAGAATAATAAATATATAATTTTAATTTTCTTTTTTTAATACCACATTAAAATAAAATGGTAATGTTAAATGATTTAAACAAGAATTATGTTTTAAAAAAAATCAGTATTGTCAACATTTTTTGAGAAAAATAATCATTTGAAAATAATTCACAAATATTAAACATAAAAAATTTTGAAATTACTATTTCCAAAATTATGTTATATTTTTAATGAATTTTTTCTATAAGAATAAAAAATTAATTTTAAATTACGAGTACAAAGCGCAACTAAACCACCATTAAAAAAATATTTTTTAGGAAAATTAATATTTTATTAAAATTGTTCTTAATTTATTTCTAATAAATAGATATATATTGAATTTAGTTGGTGGAGCATAAATATTTATTTTGAGTATCTACGATTTCTTAGAATAATTGTTATTATAATAATATAACATGATGTTCAACCAACATGGAGTCTTCTATATGGCATGGACAAAGGGAAATTTCTCAAAGGATTCTCATTCACTCACATTGGCTTGTCAATAGAAACACTTCTCTCAGATTTTTGTGTGATCAATGGCTGGTTACTCCACTTTTTGGACATATTAACCCATCTATCCATATCATTGACCATGTCATTTCTATTAATGACTATATTGAAAAACTAGAGATTATTCCTGATGACATTGCAAAGATTGTCTCCAATTATGAGTTTCTAGTTTATGATGACCAGATCATTTGGGAACATACTCCCTATGGAATAATTGACTCAATAAAAATTTATCAAAATATTCATTAGGGAAGTGGACATTGTATTGACTAATAAACAAAATGGATTCTTATCTTGAGGTATAATTTTCTTTGTGTATTTGCCTGGAACAAAATGCATGTTGATGAAAATCATCTGCATGTGGGAATATCACTATGCTCGAATTATACCTCTATCATCAACATATGGAGGATGTTAATCAAATCGTTTTAAGCATTAAATCCTCAACCTCTCTATGGAAAATTATCTTTTAGATCATTGATATGAAACCAATTTCAGTTTCATTTATGCAGACCTTCATGAGGGCTTTGATGGGTATTCATTTCTCAAAGTAGTTTTCTCTCCTCTTTCAGGTTCCACACACAAAGTTACTGCATACCATTTGGAGATTCCGTAGCAAAGAAATTCACGAGAAAAAATACTTAAATGTCCACGCTTCTTTTTCAATTAACTTTTATGATCTCCATAATTCTAACAGGTTGTATACTACTACCTATAATAACATAGTAAGAGATATTATTACTCTTAAGGGGATGAATATTATAGAGAACATACCCTTTCCTTATGGATCTCTTGAGGTCTTCAAGATATATTTCATTCCGGAATAGATTATGTGCAACATGAATGGTACCTCAAGGGGAAATATAGAGCCTACAGGATATGGGGACATATATAGAGATTAAAATATAGATCTGGTTGAATCTATTTATGGTATTTGTAAACATTCCAATGCTCTTGAAAAAGAAATTAATCAATTCATCAAAGCGGTTTGCACTGTGATGAAACTGTATTAGAGTAATGTATATTTTCAGTCAGACACTATAATCAATTTTCAAGTGGTCAGGATGGGTGTGGTCCATCTCTCATGGAAGATGAATGAGGGATAAACCAATTGTATAGACATGCTTTCTTCCATGAACTATATTATTATGCTCGCCTATCTAAAAGAAAATTACCTTTTATATGGTCTTAAAAAAGGGAGTTACTGCAAAGGATTTTCATCACTCTAAGTCACTACCTAGTGATATTGTTTCTTATTTCCAATGGAAAAAATTTAAAGTTCCTTTTTTTAGAATCTTATAGAAATTATTTTTGTTTATCAAAGCTCATTTGAGATCAATTTTATCAAACAAGAAACATAACTTGGTTTTTACATAAGATAATATTGATGGAAATTGACAATATTGAAATTGTGGAAAATCATTAAAAAAAATTAAGAGTGATAGAGGTTATTGATCATACAAAGGTAAATGATCATGATAAAGTCAAAAACGACACAAACATAAAACAATGATGAATTAAAAGACCATTGATTCATCATATATGAAGGTAACATGATAATATTACTATTTCAATATCTTATTCCTTTAATTGAGGTATTATTTTAATATCTGCACTCATACAAAGATAAATATACTTTCTTGATTAATATAATTTCATCCATTAACCAATTTTTATCACAATCTCATATTTTCCACCAAATGATGAGTATTCATGATGAATTTTTCATGTTAGATATAGAAAAATAAAATATAACAGATCGCATAAAATATCATATATTAAAAATAAATTAATTCAATGTTTATTGAAATATTTATGGTTAAAACAATGTAAGAGAATTCTTAAAATGAATATGAATATTTCAATCTCCAAAGTTCAATAATAAAAATAAAGGTTGAACATATACCATTCCTTACATAAATAAATCTATGTCCCATCTAACCTCAATAAACACAACAATAAATAAAATTCTAACTTCACATGTTACCTCATACACTTCATGTTACATCTCAAATAACATAATAGAATTTTTCAAAAATAGACCTTCACATTATTCCTGGTTGATTTTTAAACTTCCACAAAAAAAACATATCTCGAAATTTCATTAATGACCTAAAAAATATTTGGTCACTTAACATGTTTTCAATAAAACATTTATAAAATAATTTCATACTAAAAAGTACATTATGTGGGATAGTGGTAGGCCCTCCACCCTTACCACCCTTCGGTGGAGTGTTCAAACCGCACAACCTTTCCGGATGTGATATGTCATTAGACGACATGGGCGTTGTCCTTTTTTTAAAAATATGGAAAAATCATGTTATAATCATATTCATAATTCATCATGATCTTATAACATTCTAATGAATATGAAACAAATATTCAAAAAATACAACATTCATCATATAACTTTTTAAAACCTCTATGTTTTTTATATTTATCATTTTTTTCCCCAACGTCAATAAATATTTACTGACTATAATTACAAAAATATCAACCAAATATCCAAGATTATATTTTCTTAAATTCTGTTTTGTTCCATATAGTGTTACATTTATATTAAATCACCTTTATAGGTCATAATTACCATACATTTTATTTTTGAAAATAATCAATGAAAACAACTACATAATAATCCTTAGATGCTTCATGATTATTATAAAATAACATGGATAAAAAATACTTCTATAACACAATTAATGAATTGAAATTCCTAAATACTCAACCATTTAACATTAATGATTGGCATAGAACATTACCTTCCATTAACTATTAGTTTATCCTTGGATTATGGTATTGACATAGATAATTCCCATGTTCCCCAAATTTAGGAAAATAAATATTAAATGGTATATTAGTATAAACATCATTTACCTCCATTGATTTCTTCATTTTTCCATGAAAACTACTATATTTATACCCTTATTATCAAAAAATAAGTCATATTTCATTACCTTTATGTTATTTTACCGGGTTTCTGTTTCTAATATTTTTGACAAGTAAGAAATTCAATTTTCTTTTATTTTACATCATTAGAACTAGAACATATTTTACACACCATACTTTTATAATTTTTTCTTTTTTGAAATTCAAATATATTCCTATAATAAATCATTATCTGTGAGAGCTCATTTGGAATTAAAAATAATTTTTAGCTACTGTTCTGATTGGGTTAGGTATCTATTAAATCATTATGTTCCTCATATTAATGTTTTTTGGATTGCTTTATCTATTTCCCTCAATTTAATAAATGGAAAAATGGAAAAATATTAGAATTCGTTAACACACCTAAGAGAATCATGTAAACCTAAAAGGAATAACTTATAAATGATAAGTATTCCCTGAATTGTGTGCATATAGGTTTCAATCTACATTATACTAGGTAATGTTTCATATTTGGTTTTCTATACTAAAAATTATTTCATGTTATTCACAATGGGTCACAATAAGTTTGTGAGATTGCATAGAATATCCCACAAGACTATCAATCAAGGTGGGAAATGAGTTCTATAATCGTATACTTGGAAATACCAATGTCAAGCCTTGAATTCATTTTTAGAAGTTTTTACCCATAGTTATATATATTATATGACCACATCCACTATTATTATCATGAAAATCATGTAATTTCAAGGAAACCAGTCACTCTATACATGAACAATACTGCATGATAATTACCTATACATTGATTTTTCCATTCACCTATAACAACTATTTTTACGAATGTTTCCTCTACAAAGATTCCAAATTTTAAGTATAGACTTTCTGTAATTCCAACTATAGTGCCACAGTACTTTTTACACAAATTATTACATTATTATTAAACATAAATATCCATTAATATAGTACAAGGATGACAATGTCCAAGTGTATTTGGAAAAACATAATTATAATACCTAAAAAGTAACATAAAAAATAATAACCATAATTAATTCACTTCGATGACCATATAATATAATTTTTTGTTCTTAATACTATATTTGATAACATGTGTAATTCATAATGAAAGTGGTTATATTAAAATCCTAATGAGTGATAAAAATGAAATGGAAACATAACATGTGTGTCAAGAGTATAACATGATATTATAAAATTAAAGGATCTTTAGTAAAAACATTAGAGATTAATATAATTAAAATGGTATAATTTGATAATGACATTATGTAATGATTAGAAATACATATAACATGACCTAAAAATGAGTCATGATTATGATCCAAGACAATATCAAATGGTGGTAAAATTCCCATAAAAGACTAGGTTTACTCCATAATCCTATACATGATGCCTCACGAGACTAATGAATTACTCAATGCATTGGTTTGATAACTATGAGAATCTATCCTAACATGTTCATGATTTATGTGTGCCCCAAAATGGAAATAAATCATAAGACACAAAAAAAAATTACCAATGGAATGAAATGGGTAGTGTAATCTTATCTCATTTCATTGTAAGTGGAAAATTTCAAAATAAAAGGATTTGAAAGATAAACATTAGAAATGTATTACCCCATTAATTTAAGGGAGAGTGATAAAGTTATATATGTAAGATACTTATATTCAATATTTAAAACATTCAATGATAGTAAAAGTTGTTGTCGCTGATGAATAAAAATACTTTTAAAAATATTAAAAAACATTCATGGGGAAATTAACCTTTTCACATTGAAAATATATTTTGAAAACAAAATAATCAGAAAATATTTTGGAAATAAATTTATTTTAAAATTACCTTAAAAACATATAAAATATGATTTATTGAAAATTATGGAGGAAAATAATGTTTACTCCATGCATATTAAAACAACGATACCTTTCACGACATTGGTAAAATGTGAATAAGGCCCACATTCAAAATATCAAATAAATATTCTTTAAAAAAGTATTATAATAAAATCGATAAGGGTACAAATGAATTTAAAAAAAATCATAAAATAAAATTTAAAATGATATTTAGTTCACATTAAAGAATACACGGACATGTAAGATAAGAGTTTTAGATCGAAGAGGGAAATAAAGTTCATTTTTATGAAAACATTTTCTCAGTATTTTTAAGTAACAAATAAATGAAAAAGGTAATATAAATATAAATATTCATTAATAATTTTTTAGGATGAAATTTAAGTGTTTTATTAGTAAATTTCTTAATACTTTAAAAAAATGGGAATTCTATCATTATTACCTCAATTAAAATGAGACTGAAACATAAAACCATGCCGCTTTAGTAGTTCCCAAATCAGTAACCCTATGAATGAATTAAATGTATAATTATCTAAAATATAAGAAATTATAAAGGATTAATGATATAATATGTAAATTGTAATTATATACATTGTTTAAAAGAAATTATATTCATAAAAGAACATATGTCTCAAAATCTGAAGATTTGGCACGAAACTCCATACAAAGAACTTATCATTGAAGTGGGGATTAATTAATTAAATTATTTATTTAATAAAATATAAAACCAAATAAAAACGTGAAAATATTATATAAAAGATTAAATTTTCATTATACTTAATATATTAAAATAAAATTATAAATGAATTAGAATTTTAAACCAATAAATGAAAATTGAGTTAATAAAACCCTTACATCGAACATGAATCATCATATGTGTTCCCTATCATCCTAAATAATAAAATTATGTAAATTATTTATTTAAATACTAACCTTTTAAAGGTACATTATTTCTTTTATTTTATTTTTTTTACAATTTCATCATCAATTACTTAAACAATTAAGTTTATGTTGAACGTTTTAATGATAAATGACTCCTATATCAAAAATAAAATTGGAAATATGATAGTGGTCAATGATATTATTATTTAATCATCTCCAAAACGTAAATCATGACATGGTTATAATTTTAATACATAAATTACACCATTAAACCAATCCATGAAATATGTCTATCAAAATTGAATTATATTACAATCATGGAGAGGGTAGGTCGTGCATTTTCATGATTAACGTTTCCATTTTTCGACACTCAAGATGGATAGAAAGTATCATTAATTTTATCGTTCTTGGATTATAATTATATAATAAATATAATATTATTTTTTAAATATTCTTTTACCATACAATCCATTTGATGTGGTAGTAATAAATAATAATATCTCTTCACGAGGAGGTAGTCCACCTTAAACACAAATGACATTATCAATAATTCAATTTATGGTAAGGAAAGAATGTACAAGATATATTTCATTTCAATAATTTTTAATATTTCATTAATATAATATATAAGCCAAAAATATTTCATTATTAGTTTCCATTTAAATAATAAGTGAACAAATGAACCACATCACATCATGAGGTTGTAGTTCATCGTACATGTGAGCTATGTTACAATATTCTGTATAAAATGGAAAGTAATGATTATATGATATTAAAATTATAGAAGTATAAAATTATAATAAATATAATATATAAACTATAAAAAATCATTATATCTATCGTAGATAAGTACTGATACAAAATTCATTACATCAGTTCGTGAGGTTGTTACACAACGTACACACGATCAACAGTTTCATATCCCATTTGAGAGAGGAGGATATTGTTGTAGGTAATACCATAAATATAACTAATTATCAATATATATAATATTTTGAAATTATTATATCACAATAATGATAAAATATCATAATGAGTTGGACGAAGAAATAAAACAACAATCTTTGTTTAGGATGTTACATCTTATTCATAAAGATGAGTTTGGTTTTCACTAAAATTATTTCTAGGATAGAGTTATGAAAATATAAAGTCTAGTAGAATAAATGATGTGAATTTTGAAATTGGTTTTTGTTGGTATTTGATGAACCAATGGGTTTTTGATGTGTTTAAATGAGAGGATAGAGGATTCCTTTTATAAGTAGTGGAGAAGAAAGACTTCAAATTTTTGAAATGATAGAATTTCAGTGATGTTTTTTTCATACCATTATATTAATAGTGGGATCCCTAGAACCATATAAATAGTAATTTTTGATTACCAGTTCATTTATAAATATATATATGCATGATATATTCTTACCATTATTTTGTAGACATTTTTTTATCAACAATATTTTTTTAATGTCCATAGATTAATTATCATATGAATATGTTATATTAGATCCCAATTTATGAGAAACCTGAGATACTATGAAATTAATATTAAATATTTGTGTTATTGTATATATATGTAATAATAACTGTATGGTGTAAAGGTCTGACTATTAGGTGATGGGGAATCGTAACCATTGATATTTCATCCAATAAAGTTCAAACATTGTGATCTCTAGTAGATGATACCTTGAGCACAGACCTTCCAGTAAGAACACAACATGTTTCTGGTGTAATTGGTTGTTCCTAACTGTATTGAAGTTTATTGATCTCCTACATTGATAACATTATCAATATGTTCCTATTAATTTAATTCATTAATTCAATGAAAAACTATGACATTGAAATTTTGGCAAGGTAGCTTGTTTTATGTGCATCATTGGTGGTATGAAAATGGTTGAATAGTCATGATAGAATGTTTCACTTATGATATGAGGAAGTAAGGTATCAGTCATGATTTTTTAGGATGGTATAATCCATTTCCAATTTATTCGGATGTAAATACATCTAAATTAATAAAAAAATAGTGTAATATAGAATGATGACAGTAGCGTCACAATTGATATATGAGATATCTAAAGACAAAGTGGTTATGTTAGACAACATGTGCTTATATGATGGTTGTCCTTTATGTGACTACTAGTTTTCTCTTTTGGGGGCCTTGATGTGTTGCTTGACTCCACTAGTGGTCTTCACTAGTATATAATTAAGGCCCCATAGGGTCACACATAATAACGTATTCCAGAATAATCCATATTCAGGGGAATTAGTATATTGGACATAGTGGGACCCACCGTTGGTTCTGATTGTTGTCCTATTTTTATCGATAACCAATAAATAAATTCATTCATTGTTTTAAAATAATTAATAATTGGGTTGAATTTATTAATTAAAAGTATTTACCAGTATTTTTTAAATACCAAGAACCATTTTAACCAAATGAATATTTATCCAATATCCCAAGTTACTTTAAGATTATTAGGAATTACGAGTTGAGTTTAATGACTCAAATTTATCATGAAATATAATTAATATATTTTACAAGTATATTACATAATATAAATGATATTTATAACACCATTTATTTTTTCATAATTGTTAAAAATTATTTATTTTAGTTGGCATTATATTTTCTTGGGGTTAGGGAAACCAATCCATGAAATTGTTGCAACATATATAGAATTATTATATGTGATTCATTACATGTATTGATAATCTATTTAGAATAATAGTTTCTCTCTCCTCTTTCACTTTAGAGAGATAAATTCTCTATCTGAGTGACTAATCCAATGTTGCCTTCACAGATTTAAGGCATGTGATCATGGTGAACAATTCAACATCGAAGAGATCATCAGAGATATTCATAAACAATAATTTAATTAAGGATGTGAACATATATTCATGAAGTGTGTGTGGGTGATATAGAGGGGTTCATATTTGAATCCTTCGATTGATGAACATTTTAAACCTGCTAAAGATGAGTGATATTCAATTTGAATTTTATAACCATTAAATATTTATTCTATGGTTATTAAATCCAAGTGATATCATCAGACTGTATTGAGGTTTATATCGCTATAGAAAACATTTTCCATTACCCTGATGATAAAATGTTTTTATTTTCATGACCCAATTGCTACCGTCGTGTTCCCTGATACCAAAAAAATTTATCAAGGGGATAAATTAAATTTTATGATCAATAAAATAATTAATTTTCATTAATTTTTTATAGAGTTAAAATTCATTCATAATGAATCTGACTAACATTAAATTCGAGTTTAGATGTCAATGTTATGATGATTCGAGAAAAATGGATCGAAAGCGGTGACTTTTCGGGTAATAAAATTTGAATCAAATTTCATATATATATATATATATATATATATTTAATTCTACCTGGGTCCCATCATTAGGGATGGTTTCCAGTGAAATACGTTATAAAAAAAGTTCTCATATGGCCAAAATATTATTTTCCAACCAAATATCATTCCTCATTTTTTAGAAATTATAATATTATAATACCTATAATATTGAAGTAAGATATTAATAATAATCATCATTATTATTAACTTATTATTATTATTGTTATATCAAAGGGATATTTCATACCTAATATGATGTTTAATTAATAATAATTTCTAGTGGGGTGGAAGATTTTATTTTTGGAAAGATATATTTAAAAAAATATATTTTTTTAATTAATAAATTTGAGGTTTGTCAGCACCCTATGTCTCCTCCCTGCTTCATAAAATGGGCTTGGGAGCTTGAGCCAAGCCACCATAGGTTTCTCCACAGCTGCCTAGACTCCACCACATGTGCTCCTCTATCTTAATCTCCCTCTCTCGGCCCTCTTGGCTCACCGCTGCAACCATGTCACACCTTTGGAATCTTGAATGACCTAAGCCTCTGCCTCCCTCTGTCCATGTTGCCTCCATCTGAGACCACACCACCACATTTCCAGTTTGGAACACATTAGTAAATCACACACCACATGGATCACCAGTTGCTAGAGAGAATGATGCCACAATAAGCTGGAAGACACTATAAAAGATCATTCCATTTCCTCCATCCTGTCACCAAAATACACCCTCACCTGATACCATCAACACCATGAAATCCTGATGGCATTGAGTGGCTAACAACACTTGTGGTGTGCCTCTTACTGACCACTGAAACCAATCAGTGCACTATCCCCTAACAAATCTGCTCCTTGTCACATGTGGCTGAGATCCCACCTTCCCCTCCATCCACCATGCAATGTGATAAACCCCTATCATTTTTTCCAAATGTTTTTTTGGATTTTATCCACCCTAAATGTTTTTTGGGTAGATCACCCCAACCCAAAAAGGGTCTGGATGAACCTTATTATCCCAAAAAATTCCCACATTAGGTATTCCCTACCCAGAATGGGCTTCCATGGTTTCGACTAAAGACAAATTTCACCTGCTTGGGGTTTCAGATACCATCATAATCAAAGTTAATTTAATTAATTAACATCATTTTAGTATAACTTTATGTTAATTAAAATTTAATTTTTGTTATAAAATATTATATTTTAATACCCAGATAGAAATTTTTTTATTAAGGAGTAAAATTGATAATATTTAATTATTTAATTTTTATATTAATTTTATTTAATATTCAGAAGTAATAAAAATAAATTATTTAAAAAAATATTTTATTTTGAATTATTCATGTTATTTTTTTAAATTTACCACGTACATTAAATTTGTTGCAATTTGAATGTTATCACACACTTATTTATTATATTGATTTGTCTTGAGATAGTGACCAAAACATTATATGTCTAGGTTAATAGATTAAAATATTTATAATATTCATGTGATGATTGTAATAAGTAAATAATTAAATGAAAATATGTGAATTTATCTCTTTTTATTCAATATGTATAAGGGCATGTGTTTCCATCATTATATATATGTAAATTGCACTCCAGAGTTCCCCACGCCTATGTGAGAGTATTGTTGTACCATTATGATTGTCACGAAATGGAATGGGTACCTTGGTAACCCAATAACTGAGGTGGATCAAACATTTCTCGATGGGAATTCACAATCCCTATCGGTTTGTGACCAGAACCTTGCATAATAGAAAATAAAAGTTAGAATGTTTTTTCCACATGAATTACAGAAGTACATTCAACCAACTCAATATTCATAAAAGAAGAACTCAATAGGGATACATGTACAATATTTTAAACAATAATAACAACCCAATGTTCTATAGAAATGTACCTAAAATTATGAAAAATTGCCCATTTCAAAATGGATGCAATTCACCATGTCCATGGATCAACATCCAGGATATCCATTATGTGGTGCTTTACCCCTACACAAATCTGGAGGGAGGAAATATACAAACACACAATGGTATAGGTATGGTATGAGATAAAATTAGAGAATGATCTCACTAAAGAATCTATATAAATTCCAACATTTAAATAAACATTTAAATATACTAAATTTTTTAATTAAAATAGTTTATAATTTCAAAATAATATTTCAAAAACAATGATTTATGTTTAATATGATGGAAATACTTTATACAAATGGCATGGATCAATATATTATATAAAAAAATTATATAAATCAAAAGGCATATAAAATAGTTCACAATCATATTTATACATTTATATCTCATATATAAACAAGCTAGCAACATGGTCATCTTCCAAGAGGTAAAATAGTCCTAGGTTATGGGATCATCACACACTTATAAAATGATATCGAAAATGTGTACACACATCCCTTGAAACTGGTCATATAGGAATCATCGACATCATACTGAGGAATAAAATGTGAAAAATAGTTTATGTTAGAGTTGTAAAGCATCAATATGGTGTTACAGAATTTCCATCATACCATATTTGTCACAAATAACTCAATAAATACATTTTCTTGAATGATATCTAGTAAAAATCAATGATGAAGAATTTATTTTAAGAAACTTTAAAATAAAATTAATTCTGATTACCACAGTTCAAAAATTCCAATTTTCTACTACAACCCAAAAGTTTATTTTTAATCAAAACATTCAATTTTCCATGATATAACCCAAATGTATCTATCAAAACTATTTTAGGCCATTTATTCCAAATAATAAATTGAAATCAATTCACAATTCAATTTCGCAATTCAATTCCCATATTGATGTTCCTGAAATTGAATTAAACAATTTAAATGAAAAAAATTCTATCATTTTTTCAATTTATTTTTGAAATTTTAAATATACAAAAATTACCATAAATTTCAAAATCACACAACAATTAAATTAAATTTAGGTTTTCCCAATTTAATGACACAACTAAATTTCCAAAAAAACAAATTTTAATTGAACAGGGTTTTTAATCAATCAAATAATTGAAATTTAATTTATAAAACAATTGATTTTAAATCAATAGTTGAATTTAAATAAAAAAAATATATTTAATAAAAAGTGGGCATCCTGATTAAGCCACCTACTATATGTCACATAAGCACGAAACACCAATCCCTAATCAGGATTCACCAACAATGAATGACAACAATAGAATTCGTGAATCAATTCATGGTTTAAGATTTAGAAATATCAAGGACTGAAACCTATATCTAAATCGATAATCTAAAAACCCTAAGGAAGAATAGAGAGGGAGAAATGTAGATAACATGAAGAGGAAAATTACAGATATATGATGGAACATTGTTCTATACGAATCTATCCGTCTCCAGGGGGGTCTGATGTGATAAAATGTTTTTTGTATATCTAGAGGAAGAATAAATCACATAGGGGTCATATACATCAATCTATGGTTGAAAAAGGGTTTTAGGAATTTTATAAATAAAAATACATGATTAAAAAATCATGTATGCAAGGTCTGCAGGGAAGGGAAACATGGTTTGACCAAACCATTTTCCCTAGATGTGCACCCCATTTTACGGATTTCACAGTTCTCCTAATAGATTTAACGATTTTTGAAACTATGTGCCAACCATGAAAGGTGAACTTACATACTTTTTTTGGTTTTCTCTTGAAGGGAACTCGGTTAAGAAGAACTGTGCACCAATCATGCATAACCCATAACTTTTCATGATTTATAAAATTTAACTGGAAATAACCTGAAAATAGAACCCATCCAAATATTAATTAAAATGAGGGGTATATTAATACCTAAAAATATAAACTAGATGTTACAACCTCCCCACCATGGAATTATTCTGTCCCCAAAAAGACTATTCAAGAAGCGTCAATGACAAAATGATGAGGCCACTATACTCTTATCTAATCCACCCACTCCCATGTCACAAGACTATAATAACCTTGATTCTATATCAGTAAAACTCATGGTATCATCATACCTCTAAGAACCTAGGTTTTAGAATTTACTATCCTGACTAGATGTTCATCCATAGTTAAATCATGTTCAACCTCAAGGTCATGCCAACATAGAACATGAGATGAATCAGATAGATAATTTTATAGTTGATATACATGGAAAACGTAATGTATCATATTCACATGAAGGGGATGAGATATTTGTTAAACAATTACCAAATGCTAACATCCAAAAATGGTCCCAAAAAATAGGGAGCAAGATTTCATTTCCTCCCAAGCCGTCGATGACCCCATCAGATTGAATCTTTCAAAAACATTTATTCATAGAGTGAAAAATCCTACTATCTACAACAACTACTAGAATAATACTTATAACTGATATATATCATCATCAACCTATGACAGAACTACGAAATCATTGTTGTAATATCTTGAACATATCTTTTTCTAACCACATATCTTTCATCAATCTTTGACCAACACAACAGATACCTATAAGGATGACGAAACACAGCCTGAAAAGGATCTATTCTAAAATGATATTGTTAAATGTTTTTATAAGAAAACTAAATCATCCCTCAAATGTTCATCCCTAGCCCCACCAAATATTTGAACACAAGAACATATATTATCATCATTAATATGTATAGATATTTCTATCTGGCCATACAATTATGTATGGTATTCCATGCTCAATTGGACCTGAGATCACAATTCCTCTTAAAGGCCTCTCCAAACACAATAAGTAAACCAATGATCCCTATCAGAGAACATATTATATGGAACTAATTTAAAGCCAACATTCTAGTTTACATACATATTTTCCAACTACTCAACATTGGTTGTATCGTGAATGGTTATAATGTGATCTGATTTAGTCTGACGATGTATCAAAACCTATATCTCATTCTTCTTTCTTTGGGTATGCAGAACCCAAACAAACATTTATATTGAGATTTTATCCCTCTACCATATTGGAACTGGAAGTGGATGAAGAAAATATAAAGGATTCTTCTGCTCATCTTTAACATGTTGGAATGTATACCATTCAGAGACCAAATCATAAATTTACCACCTCATACATAGACACTATAATCCACTGTGCATGTCATAAAATATCATCATAGTTCCAGAGTGAACTACTAACTACAAGTTATGGAACCCACCATCATCAATTTCTTTACTTCTAATGACACAAAAAAGTGATTTTGATATAATATAATTCTCTCTTTAGGCAATGCCCAATTTTCAATGGTCTCCCAAGTATAAAGAGAGTCTCTAATGATAAAGAACGCATCATCAACTTGTTGTTCCAAAAGCAATATATCAAAAAGAGAGGGGGTAATCTAAACACTATTTAGAGAAACCTTATCCCCTAACTCTTACTATAATATGAAACTATTAAAGTAGAGCCATCAAATTCTACTCTTTCAAGGATTCATTCATAGTTAGTGTTGTAAGTTTCATACTCAAAGCATCTGAAATGAAATTACCTTTCCTTGGGGTATAGGTGATCATTAAATATAAAGAATTCTGGTATTCCAACCAATTAATTTAATGGAGATTCAAATATTTTTGATAAAAGATATGACTAAATATATTCTTGTCTGAATACAATGGAATCCTCCCTTTGTAAAGGTAAAGCTAGAATCTCTTAAGCGATTCCATCATAACTAAATGCTCTAGGTGATTAATCATATAATTCTTCTCATGTTTCCTATGATAATGAATTCCATAAGATACAACATGATCACCGTACATATGAACGCATCCCAAATGTGAACCCAATTCATCAAATAAGTCCACATTACCATTCTCATTATCTAGAATTGGAAACACAGGTTCATTAGTCAAAATTCATTTTAGCTAAAAAAATAAATTTGAAATTTTTTATAAAAATAAAACTTTACTACTTTTTGATGTAGATATGTCATTAGAGAAGCCTAATTTGAGGTTTCCTTTACAAAATGGTGATAATATCCAGCTAAACCTAAGATGATCTTAATCCGAAAAATATTTCATGGTTACTCCCATGTCATAACATTGTTTAGCTTCTCATGATCAACTTAAATACCAGGATCCGACACTACATGTCCCATGAACAGAACATCCTAAATCCATAAATTAAATTTTGATAGCATTTATTAATAATAGAAATTTCTAAAAAATTATAGAACTTCCCTTAGATTACGCACATGATCCTACTTGACATAGAGTAAACCAAGATGTCATCCATAAAAATACAACAAAGATGTCAAGATATTCCTGGAAAATCCTATTCATTAAATCCATAAAGATTGAAGAAGAATTGGATTTTCCAAAGGGTATGAAAAGGTAATCATAATGGCCAAACCATCTCTGAAAGGATGTTTTCTGAACATCATATAGTTTTATCCTCAACTAATGGTAACAAAGTCAAAGGTTGATCTGTGATAACCACTTTTCACTAGTTAACTAACTAAATAGATAATCAATATGTGAAAACATATAATTTTTCTATATCATCATTTAATTTATTTTTCAATAATCCACACAAATTCATAGTGAAGCATTAGATTCCTTAAAAATAGAGCTAGAACCGCCCAAGGTGACACACCCAGACCAAAAAATCCCTTATCTAGAATATCATCCAGTTGTATCTTCAGTACTTTCATTTAATATTCCTGACATCCTATAAGAGGGATTGGAAACTAGTTGTGTACCAGAAACTAATTCCATAGAAACCTATACTTTCCTTAGTAGTGTAAAACTAAGGAAGTCAAAAGGAAACATATCTAGAAACTAAAAAAATGGTATAGTTCACTACTAAATTATTACTAATCTAGATCAAATTCAAACACATATATCATATTCCCCAACATTGGATAAGAAGGTTCAAATCCGATCAACCTTAGGTCCAATTCCCCTTATAAAACTTGATAGACAACATCTGTTGTAGTGAAGGAGACCCATTGAAGATATCAATGAATACAGTCTTTGTTGGAAATGTCCCAATCCATCCAAAAATTGAAATCTAGTGGTTTTAGGTTGAGATATTGAAAACTCAATGCAATATCAACATCTAATATAGAGAAAAACAACCATGATTATGGAGAGCCTTCTCACTCTTCATGCTAAGGGGCTAGTAATGTCCATTACAAATGGCAAAACCACAGTAGGAAGACTTATAATATTAAAACTATTTTTTGAAGTAATTAAATGAAAAGAAACAGTATCATATAACCATTCACTAATGATGAATCTATAGTGATGGTACCTCTCACAGTCACTAGACTCGAATCCGCTTCCTCTGGAGACCCTTCCACTACAGGAAGACGCTTCATTCCATGTTTTGATGGATATAACCCCTTTTTACATTTCCCCATATTTTTAGGAGTGTTAGATGATATTGTGCCACCATGATGAATGGAATATATATGGAATGACTTATATAGGTGACTCATGTTTTTTTAGAAGACACATATCATTGGTTCCTCAGTGTAAATCCTCTTTAAATTACTATGATTTCCAAACTATTAAAAAATAAAAGGACCTATTCTATGCATTGAAAAAGGATCATAAAAACCCATGATTTCAAGAAACCCCAAAAGAATCATCACACATCATTTCTCCACTGAATGATTTTGTACTGGAATTAGGAGAGAATAAAACACTCGAGAACCCAAACATTCCATCCAAGTCCGATTGGAAAATCTGTTCTCTATCCAACAAATCAACATAAGAGGGAATCAACAACAAGAAAACTGAAGAGGGAATATAATAAGATGTTCTAAACTCAAACCTCCAAGAAATTATCTTCTCAGTCAATATTATCTTAGAGTAAAGCCACACATTCTCAATACAATGGTTGGCATACACTATTACACTACTGTCAGCCTACTCAAGTTTGAAAAACACCACATACTTGGGGGAAAAACTCTGGATATAATTGATAAGTTAAATAATAATTTATTTCTTTACAATATAATATATCATGTTTCCTCACCAACACCATAGTGTCCCACCGTTTCAATCTCATTCCTTCAAGCACGAAGGGGAACCGTTTTCCTTGATTAAGTCGGGTGACACCAAGAACCCAAAATATTATCCATCCTGATCAGTGATTTCTTAGTATATTAAAGATCATTTGATCCATAGAATCATAAAATATTATAGTTAAAAATTAATATATTGATTAGAAATATCATCCCTTTGAGGTTCCACAACTAGAGCCTAAATGGGAGGTAGTGCAGGTGCATGTCCTAAAACATGGATATAATGCACAATCAACTCAAAACTAGATTCAGGTTCATATGTGAATTTTGTATCTAATGTTCTATAACATATTACTCCTATATCTAATTCGTATTTATTATTGGATCAATGATGTTAAAAAATATAAGTAGAAAAAAGTGAACACATCCAGATAACACTCTATAAAGAAACACGATAAATTAATACCAAACTAATGAAAGGGATGATTTTTATTTCAACATATAGAATTAAAATATTAAGAATATACTAGAAAAAATAATCAATATATATTCCCAAAACAATACCTAGTGGAATAAGTTTCATTGCATTGAAATATGGACATGCACTTGATGACAAGTACCAACTAAGTCCCAAAAAGAATACATAAATTCATACTGAGAACAAAAGAAACTCATCATGGATCTCTACCACCACATTGTCATGAACGGTGCCATATACCCTAGTAACTCAGTAACTGAGACATTCCTAACATACCATTAAGGAAATTACTAACCACCATGGGTTTTTGACTAGCACCAGGCATCATAAAAAATGAACTTGGGAACAATTTTCTACCATCATTGTGGAAGTAATGACAATCAAGTTAGTATGCCTACAAGAAAAACGCCAGAGTGAAAATTGTACTAGATTTCAAAAAGGTGTATAAACCAAAATCACTACATCAATTTACTAGAAATGAGGAATCACTACCCATGTAAGAACAGATTCAACTCACTATGTTCATGGATCAACAGCTAGAACCACCTCCAAGTGGTGCATTACCACTTCTCGAACCTGGAAGAAGAAAATCATCAAACACCGGTAGGTATAGGTAGGGCGTGAGATAAATTCATAGTAGGTTATCACAATGGAATCCATAATATATTAAAACATATAATTATAAAAAAAGATCCATCAATTTTTTAATAAATAGTTTTGGAATTTCAAAATCATATTTAAAGAACACATTCTATACATTTCAAAAGATGGAAATAATTTAATCAAATGGATTAATTCAACATTTTGTATATAATATTTTATATATATTAAAATGAAATTAAAATAGTATCCAAAAATATTCATACATTTATATCTCATATATAAATAAGTGAAAAGCATGGTCAGCATCTAAGAGTCATAGTAATTCTAGGATACGGGATCCCCATAGACTTGTAAAATGATAACTGGAATATGTACACACATCCATTGACATAGGTCAAAGAGGACACATAGACATCCTAATAAGGAATTAAATGATACAAATTTTTTATGTTAGAGTTTAAAACCTTAAATATAGTTTTATATTATTACAATCCTAGCATGTTGGTATCTAATAACTCTCTAATTTCCTTCTCTTTCATGTTCTCTAGTAAATCTCAATTATTGAAAAATTATTTTAACAAAACACAATGCATAATAAAATCACATTCCCCGTATTTTAAAAATTCCAATTTTAGATTTAAAAATAAAAATGGTGTTTTAATGAATACATACATTCTTCCAAAATAAAACCTAGAATTTTATCTCAAAACAATTATGAGCCATTTTTCCAAATAAGAATTTTATATCAATTCACAATAACAAATCACAATTCAATTCCCACAATTAAATTCCAAAAAATGAATTCATATACATAATTAAAATAATTTCCATCAATTTGAAAATTTAAATTTAATAATATAAAATTGCACAATTTATCATAAATTTCACAATTACACCCAGATTGAATGGAATTTGCAGGTTTCACAATTTCATCCCAAAATTAAATTATCAAAAAAACTAGTTCAATGGAATTGGGGTTTCAATACACCAATTGAAATAAATTTATTTTTAGATGATATTTAATTTAATTCCATTGTTTAATTTAAATCATGAAATTTAGTGATAATAAATATTGGACATTATTACGGAACCACCAACTATAGATCACAGGATCACAAAAATCCAAACCATGATAAGGATTCTCAAATGAATAATGAAAAGACTGTAATTCATGAATTAAACATATTTTTCAGATTCAAAATGAGGGTATAAGATCATCTAACCAACATATAGATCTATAAAACCCTAGTAAGGAAAATATAGAGAGTGGAATATAGAGGGAGGGAACTGGAAACTAACAGAGAGAGGATCAAACGCCATTCTTCAAGACTCAATCCAATTCTGGGTGGGTTCTGAGGGTCAAAAAATACTCATGGGAGGTATAATGGAATGCGAAATCACATATGGGTTGTATAGGTCCATCGTGGAAAAATGTGGGTTTTGGTAATTTTTAAATTAAAATACATAATAAAAAATCCTATACAAAGAGTTATATTGGTAAAGATGCATGGGTAGACCCAATATTGATCCATAGTTGGGAACTCCTTTTAATGGTTTCCATAGTTTCCCATAATAGGTCTCATGATTTTTTAAAATATTTATCTACCATGAATAATACCACTTCCATTTATTACATTGTTTTCTAGAGCAGTGTGCATGGTTTTGGTAAACTGGGCATCAACCATGCACAAAACTAAAATTTTCAATATTTCTAAAATTTCTCCCAAAAAACCCCAAAAGAATCCCATTTAAAGAATGATTGGAAAAAGTATTTTAATAATGCATGAAATTAGAAACCAGATGTTACAATGAGGATGATGTAAGATAGATACAATCCCAAATCAATGTGAAATCTAGATGCGAATTTGACACACTAGACCAAGACAAGTTTTATTATGAGTCAAGCTACAACTCAAGTATGATTCCCCTAGGTAATGATTGATAAATTTTGTTTAAATAGAATATCCAATATTATATGTTCAAATATAGATGTATTTTTTATTTATTATATATGTTTTTTTATTAGTTTATTCATTTTCTTCATAACAGAACACATATAAAATAGTATACTATAAAATGCAAATGACTAGATGATTTTTTTTCTATTAAATATCACTTGTATTATCAACCACATATAATGAAATATTAATATAAATATATTACATTCATTTAAAAATAATAATAAAACACCCTTAAATAAATATAATGTTTCAAATTCCTTCCTTCATTCAAATTTGAATAACGCCATGTGTTCATAGTGCTTTTCAGCCAATGATGAGTGTGTCAATTACTAACAAGGAGTTCCTATTAGGGTAATGGGTCGATTAAATGTATGTTATAAGAAGAGAAGTGTCGAAATATATATTTTTTAAACATCACAGTCAAATGTTGATTAAATCATATTATAATTTTAGAATGTGGGATTTCACTCAACATATTAAGGAAGAACGAGTTAATATGGTTGGCCACTCAAACTCAGACCTTGAACTCTTTGAAAAGTGGTGTAACCAATGATTATAGTGTATGATAATAGGTTCAAGGACCCCTTCTAGTAGAAAAATTTGGACATAGATTATTCCAATTATAGTACTGAGGGCTTCTATAATTCAATAATATAATGGGATACATTTAAAAATTTAATAATTAAATATTTCTAAATCTATAATAAATATAAATGTACTAAAAAACATGATTTTTTTAATGATAAATTTTAATGTAATACCACAAGATATGATGTGGTGAAATTTGAATAATAAAATGTCCATTCTATAGTTATTTTCCAAATAGTAGTATATGTGCTTAAGCATAAAACTATGATATAGGAAATTCAATATGGAGGAGTCCCCATTTCCTTCTAATCCACCAGAATAAGCATGATGGATAAAAATAATTATAGGAGACTCATGTGTGACACATATAATGGTTATGTCATAATTCATTCATCAACATTTGATGTATGTGGTTGATAATATATTAGGACATGGATAATATTTAATACATTCTCATATCCAAGAAGCATACGAGGAGAAAGTGAAGTGAGATATGAACGATTTATTATTTCAATGGATATGTTTATATTAAAAGGTTTTTCATGATCTTTATAAAATCACATTATTATAAAAAAAATTCTGATATAATCAATTCTATTTTTATAATACAAAATGAGGAGTATGGAGAAAAATGATTGGTAACATTTTGTGTATGGTTTGAGAAGAAATAAGAACATTAAAGAATGATTAATTTTTCCTTCTAATGTAAAATATGTTAAAAGAAGTGGAAAAAAGGAATAGGAAAAGTGTGACACCAAAGACACCACTTTAATTACCTTCAATTAATAGAGGTTCTTAACAAGAGGTTATTTACTTTTCATATCATGAAATAAATCAATTTAATTTCATAAGAAATGAATTGAATCCAAGAAGAATATAGTCACATCCTCTTTAGGTGTATTCTTCAATTAGAAGTAATGTTTTTCTTAAAATTATTTTGGTATGAAATAAAATATACTTCTAAAATATGTTTATTTTAATACAGTGACCATGTGAGAATTTAAATGTCACTATATGTAAGGTGTTTTCTTCAAGCGTCTATGAAATGGTTTTTTTAGGTCGATGAGGAGAAGCACACAACTTCTAATATTCATTTAAATGATTCATGTTGAATATTTAGTTAGTACTAGAAAAAAAATTATCGCACTTATCACATGGATATCTGGAGACATTATTTTAGTTCGTGAATGAATGTAGTTTTTGGTGTCTAATACTCCACTAATAGATCATTAATACTTGAATAATTAGAAATACCTTATGAATATTAATTCTAAAACATATATACACTGTTTTGGGAAGATAATTCTTTTTCATGTTTAACAAAAAGTGGAAAATTAACGATATACCTAGTATAGTATTATTAATCAATAGAGATAAAATAATTATTTATCATATACATATATATATATATAGAATAAAATCATTAGAAATAATGTTAAGAAACAAATATTTCAGAACTAGTTCAGCTAGGGATTATGATCTATTCGGAACATAAGTTAGTGGTAAATATACTTGATATGATTCCATTAAAATTATTATGGATACTAACATTGATGTTTTTTATATTCATGCTAATTAGATAAAATATGGTTCATTATTTCATGCTGAAGAATGTATTAACTAAGCATCCATTGATCAATATAATGTAGTGTAATTAAATTCTTAAATGCAAAATACCATATCCAAATCCTTTTTATGATACTAATATGTTGGATTAATAATTAGTCATAAATTTTAACATTGATCAAAAAAATATTTTGTGTCACATTTTCTAAATGAAAATTTATTTATACACATTACAATAATGATATAATTAAAAGGGGAATCTGAGTTAAAACTCATGCATTGTAGATACTTCCATTATGCATCCCAAATAACAATGTTATCCCATAATCATTTTCTATTTTTCATGAAAAATAGATATCATAGAAGTTATAATATGATTAAGATACATTATGTCATAAGAAAATATTTTGACATGCAATGATTTTATTAGGATATAAACAAACATGCATCAAGAAAAACACAAGGTTCATCTAAAGTAAGTATCCTAAAGCTTCATATGATATTATATAAAACCTTATGGTAGAAAGGTTATAGTAATGTGATAGAATATATTTCAATAAAATGGTTAGAAAATATATTTGAGATAAAGGGATCAAGATTGAATTGGGTTTAGTAAATACTAGATATAGCCAAATAGTTTACATATGAATGAGTTCCATAAGGTGTGCACAAGAGGAATATTCTAGGGACACATACTGTAGAGGAAGGATAAAACCATGGTAATGGTTTTATATGTACCAGGGATGGTGATATTTTATTCATTGATAATAATAATTCCTACATATATGTAGTAAATGGAATTTATCTAAAAATGATAAGAACAATTAAAATACCACATTAGAATCCTTGAATTAATGTAAAAAAGGGATTATTATTTTGAATACTATAGTTTGTATTCATATGTGATGATATGTGGGTGGTATAGGCATGGTACCAATAAGGATTTATTGGTAATAAGAAGTCATTATGCCTAAATACATGATAATTTTACTTAACCTAGTGGTTTTATTTGGTCATTTTCTTGTGTATTGGAGGTCATGACCTCCAATCATGGATGTTATTTATATGACACAACTAGAAAAGAATGTTGATACCATTGAATACCAATATGGGTTGAGAGTTACTAAAATTCATTTTATGGTTTATATATAAATCTTGATCATAGAGTATTCATTTCAAAAAAATATTATCATTGTATTTTCTAGAGGTTATTCAGAGAACCTCTATTTTCCATGTAAAATTTGTTTTGTAACATATGGAAAAAATGATGGTCTTAAAGTTAGTTAAGACTATATTAAAAGTAACACTCCTGATAATGTGTTAAAGTAGCAAATAAATTTAACGGGAATATAATTCCATGATTTAGATTTAATAGTTATTTATATGTAATCAAAATAACATATATTGACATGGTATTGAAAAATACACATCGGAACAATTAGAGAGTGAATTGTTAGCATTATTACATGGAATATATCTCTCAAATAAGACATGCATGGGAATAAGAAGAGATTAATGTGGTTATTAGATTTCCATGATCTTATATAGAAGATAGATATTATATTTAAAGATATTTAAAATAAATGATATTGTAATCATATATTTTAGAGAAGGAAAAGTTAATTTTTATCTAAGAGAAATTAAAGGGGAGAAATCATTAATATTTAGTTGTACTTAATGATGTATAAAGGATATATAGATGGTATATTTCGAGGAATTGGAACAAGTTTTTAGGTGAAAAACTAGTATTCCTGTACATCCATGTTATATAATGTCTCAATTAGAATACAGTATTGAGAAATGCATGCTCATACAATCTAGTGGAATCCATATCCATAAATACAAAGATTGTTATGACTTATGTTCAAGCTAAAGAAGAAGTTTATAAATTGAAATGTTTTTTTATATTTTTTTTGAATCCCACCTA
This sequence comes from Viscum album, assembly GCA_963277665.1. Taxonomy (NCBI): domain Eukaryota; kingdom Viridiplantae; phylum Streptophyta; class Magnoliopsida; order Santalales; family Viscaceae; genus Viscum; species Viscum album. The sequence goes on from OY728155.1 coordinate 883,519,960, forward strand.
GTTATAAAATTAATATCATAATTTATATTATTATACTCTTACTATTCACGATTTCATGTTTTTGACTGTGGAAAAAAATGAATCGCATCGATTCTTGAGGTGGTTTTTCACCATGCACATGAATGATGTTATCATTTATTCAATGGAAGGTGAGGTAAGAAGTTATATGATTTATTTATTTTTTAATTATATTTATATTTAATTAAAAAAATATATGAAAATCATATTAGTTATTATTACCTTCCTTGTAATGTGTAATAGAAAATTGAATCACATCACTTTGTGAGCCGATAGTCCTCCGTACACATGAGTGACATAAACGCATTATTTATGAAATGGAATGTTAGGTTTATATTATATTATTATTCCAAAGGAATAATGATACCAAAAGTTTTATATTTAAACTTTAACTACATCATTATATAATAAGTAAAATTCATTGAAGGATAATAAATTATATCAGTTCGCAAGGTGGTAGTCCACATTACACACATTTGAAAACATCATTTCCCATTTGAGGGATATTGAAATTATATTCGTTAATTATGTATAAATAAAATTTCATTATATGGAAGAAAATGATAATATTATATAATCATGATTTAATAATATTATATGTATGTTCATGTATATATTAATAAAAATTCTCTAATAATGATGTTACATCTTATTTAGACAATTTCATTAGGTTTGCATTAAAAGAATTCCTAGGTTCGATTTATAATCAACAAAAAAAATTTAGGATGAGGCGAGAGAAGTATTGATGTTATTTGGGTGGGTTTTGTCTGATCCAATGGATATGTTAAATTTTTTACTGGATAGAAAAGAGGGTGGTCGTTTATAACTTGGGGAGCATACGCATTTTAATTTTTTTAAACGAACGAAGCGAGAAACATTTCCCTCATGATAAATTCCAAAAAAATGAATCATTTAAGATCCTTATAACATATATAGTAAAAAATATTACCCTAAAATAATAATTAAATAATATTTGTGTTTTTAACCATTATCCTTTTAGATTCATACCCTAGTCAATCTATTTTTACATTAACCATGATTAATAATTTTTATTATTTACGTTATTTTTATGATCCAAAATTAAATTAAATTTATTATAAAATACATATAATCCTCATTCATAATTTAATATCCATTTTTCCATATTACATTCATAAATTTGGTAGAATTTATTCTAAAATAAAACTCATAAACTTGATGAAAAAGCTAGTCTCTAAAGAGAAAATTTTCACAAGTAGAAAATATTTTTGTATCAAAATTCAATATAAAAATTTTAAAAATAAAATAAATTTTATTAATAAATATATTATTGAACTAATTTAACTTTTAAAATATAATTTAATTAAATTAGTTCATGTAAATTCTTTAATAAAAAATGCAGTATTTAATAAAAATCTTTCTTTTTCACAATTCATCGAAAAATGATTCTTTTCAGAAATATCCCAAAAAATAACCTTATGAAAATTTTTATAAGATCATTTAAAAATATATGTTATATTTATAAAATAAATTTTCTAACATTAGTAAATATTAATTTTAAATTATGTTTACAAATCACAACTAAATACCGTTTAAGAGAAAACACATTTTTGAGAAAACATTTCTTCTTCTTCCTAATAGTTATTATTTTATTTCGAATTAGTTTATAATCATTGAAATTATTTTATAGATGTGTAAAAAATATAATTTTATTAATATTTTAATTTCAATTCACTCTCTCAAAAATAATATCAATATTAAAATGATCATGTTTTAATACTAATATTTTGGACATATATCATGTTTTATTTAATTTCAGTGTTATGTTCATAACAAGATAATGATGAGGTTGAATTTATTTAAAAATAAATATATCATTAAAACATGTTCTATTAAAATTATATTAAACAATATCTTTTAATATGAAATGATATTTTTAACCCTATATCAATAAAGAAACTAGTATGATGAAAAAACACAGTGTATCTCTTAAATTATCCAAAAGATTATATATGATATTACCTAAATTCATAATATATTAAATATATAGTTATGTGGAAGACAATATTTCTATGATTTGATGTGAATATCTATTTTCAATAGTGATATAATGATTGTGTTTTCTAAATTCAATTTTTGAGATTCCTGAGTAGTTGGAATAAGAACATGTTCTATAAGAGATAATGGAAAAGTAGTTATTTTAAAGGCATTTGTTTTATAGGATGAACAAAACCAAAAGGTTGGTATTATTTTCACTATAGTTTATAATATATTATTCATTAAAAATAATCAATCCTCTAAGGAATCAGTTTGAGGAAACATTCTATGATTTGAATCTTTAAACAAATCATATGATGGACTCTACATCTTAAAATTTAATTCTATATTTAGATATGTTTCTATGGATGATTTGAAATAGTTTGTGGGTATTATAGAGAAACTATACATGGGTGATACTAGAGTGGTTCCAATTAATTTTGATTGGTTATAGCATTTCATTATACATAAATCCTTTAGAATTATACATGTTATATAAACATTCTATGATCTTTATATTAGACATTGGATATCATGAACACCTTTCTTTGAATATGTAGAGATGAAGAAACAAGAAAGGGTTAATGACACCATAAAATTACAATAAAAACTAAATGTTTTAAAAATATATTTATGGATAATTTCACATGTCATTGATATAGAATATTTTTGGGGCATGAAATTGTGATGGGTCTCTACAAGTGGTTAGTGGGAGAACAATTGTCTTCCAAGATAGATATGATTGATAACACATAGAAAACATTTGATTAGTCATATAGGTATATAAGTAGAGATTGATATAACTCTTCAAATATTCACATATAATAGAATCCATGTGAACAAGTTATATTGAGTGAGATATATGAGTTTCAAAGACCAAATCAATGTATATAAATTGAAAAAAATGAAAATAAAAGAAAGAAAAATATTTGAGAAAATTTATTTCAATGTCACATGGCATGAATCTCTAAACGATAACAATTATATTACATAGGTGGTGATTAATATTTTGAGTAGGACTGGATATGATTCAGTGATGAATTTATAACATATTCTATGGTATATCCTTGATATGATATTTCCATGAAAATATAATGGTAGTCAAATATCAACTAAATCCAGAATTACTACATAATATGTACATAGATATATTCAATTGTATTTGAAAAGTAAAAATGATATGTGTCTAGTATTTTAATAGGAAGGAACAATAGTAATAAATGACATATTAAAATAGTCTTCTTATGGATCAATTATTCTTATATCATAGTTAGGATAAGAAAATGATCCATATAATCTCATTATATCTAGTGGTATAAATATATATAATTACCAAATATGTTATAGATTCTAATGTGGATAAAGAAGCATTATAAATATGCAACGATCTTTTTATGTTCATTGGATAATTTCTATAAATCAAGCTATTATCTTTATAAAAAATTTTATAAATGTATGATAAGTGTACTAGGAATGAATAGAAGTTTATGATAGAGGATAAATAGATATAGTTTGGGATATTGTTTAATAGGGGAGTTTTACTCAAGGTGAAGAAGACTCTTATAGTATATTAGCCATGTAAGAAAAAAATGTTGGCCCAATGACAAAAGTCATTACTCTTCAGAACAATGATTTTATCATTTATGAGATTACATGTTGATAGTTAGAAAGTTAGATCGAGTGAAAGTGGGAGTGAGGTAAAATTGGGGTTCCTAGACCCAAATTGTGTAGTATTTTTTACTACCTTATCATGTATATAGAAAGTAATGAATTCTATTTTCTTATTATAATAGTGAAAATACATTTTCAAACTCTATTTACATGGTCATTTCATTATATTAGTTTTTTTAAACTTGTTATTACATATCTTATCTATGATCTTAATCTCAGTATAAGATGAAAGTAGTCATATATATATATATATATATATGTCATGTTGTATAGTTACATAACAATAATGGTATATTGTTGAATATTTAATATATGGTTTTGGGGGATAAAATAATTTGAGACTTCATCTTATAAATTGAAGTCTTGCTTTTCTAGTGTCGAAGAGTTCATAAGTACCATCCTATCAATAGGAACACATTCTGTTGAATGTGTCATCAGATATTCTTATATGTGAACATGTGTATTGGTCTCTTAACATGCATTCAGTATCCATGTGCATCATTCCATCATGTACATTGACGCAAGATGAAAACCATGAAATTGATGTTGGGGGGAAGGGTAAACATGCATTGGTTTTGTCATTGGTGGTATGGTATTGATCAAATGGTTAAGATAAAATTTGTTTCCTCTAGAAATAATGATATATCTCAGTCCCAATTGATCAAGATGGTAGTAACCTTTACAAATACATGGAAATTGTTAAATAAGGTAAGTATATTTAAAAAATTTAGTAAATGAATAAATAAATGAATTAAGTATATTGATAGAAATTATGTATCCTGGTTTATAGTATACAACATTAAGGATCATTTTTCTAAGTTGGTAGGGGAGGTAGAAAAACTATGGTTTTTACTTTTCCAAGCCCAAGATGAACTATATCATTCATAGATAGGTTGAATGTTTTTACAAGGGGAGTTCAAGCTCCTAGAAATTATGACAAGTTCCATTATACATGATTCACAACCCAATTAATCCATAACCACATATCTTACCCTTTGATATTAAAGAAAAATTTTGAATGGAATTTTTATGTAGAGGTAATGATTATATTATAATGTAATGTAGAAGATTTTATATCAATACCTTCATTTTATAAATTTTAAATTTAAATATTATTTAATGTTAATTAAATAATTTAACTAAATAATAAATTTGGTATTTAATACAAAGGCATTGATAAAATTTTAGTAATAATTATTAATAAATTTTATCAATGTCAAACATTAGTAATACAATCATTTATAATCCATTTTTTATGAATTGTATTTTTTTTATTACATAATATGAACATGATAAACTAAAACAAAAAATATTAAATTTTTATGACAATAAAATGTTTCAATGTAAAAAATGTGATTATCCCATATTTAATTGATAATTGATATAAACTAAAATTAAAAACCCATAATGTTTTAAACAAAGTCATTCTGCACTAAAAATAACTGTCAATATATGTTTCAATGTTAAATAAGAACTCCTCAATTTTAGAATTTTAATTTGAAAAAAGGAACTTGATTTTTTCTTTAATCATGATTATATTATCCTAGGATATATATATTATAATATTTTGCACTGATTGTTTTTATGAGAATAAAAATAAACACCATTTTTTATAAATACCAAAACTATTATGACATCATTAGGATATAAAAACGAATTATAAATTTATAAAACCTTTTTTCCAAGTCTAGTATGAATTTAATAATTAATATTGTACATGTGTAATGTTACTTTTAATTTAAAATCTTATTTTTACAATTTTGATTCACGTGATATTTTATTCCCTTAAATATTATTTTTTCCATTATTTTAACAAAATATTAATATGGTGGATTTCATTTTTGGATTGATTTAAAAGACACATAAATTTTACTTTATAATAAAAAACAAATTAATTTCATAAAAATCAATTATATTGTTTAGTTTATCTAAAACATAATTTTTATTCATAAAAATACAGTTTTTTCTAAAAAAACTATTATCCTGTGATTGGTGAAGTAGTATTAATATTATTTATTCATACATTTGAATTGTCATTTTTTAAAATTATATAATATTTTTAATCACTATTATCAAATTATATGATAAACTTATTCTTAATTTTGGTCTTCAAAACAAATTTCCAATGATACAAATGATTTACCACCGTAAAACTAAATTAATGTAAAAGTTAACACTTATGAGAAAATACCAATAATTACTCATATAATTTATAATTATATGAATGGAAGAGTTTTCTCCTCTTATGAATCATAAAACCATAATTATTGATACTTTTTTAAGTCACATTCCTTGAATAATGACATTTCCTTTTATATTATTACAAAAATGTCACTCCCCTCAATTATAAAAGGTGTCTTCCACTACCCTTTTACATTCATTCTTAAAATAAAATTACTGTTGAAATACTACCCATTATAAATTCCCCATATACCTACATCATTTTCTAATCACCTTTATCAAAGGAAATGCATTAAATTCTAAATTTCCAAGAGGTCCTCTAAGAGAATGTTCAAATTATAAATAAGAGTGAAAGTTAGAACATAACGTTATCTTCTTCTATATAATTCATTTAAAAACATATTTCACCTACTCTAATATCATGAAAAAAATATTATTAGTATAATGAGATGTTATTATTTTAATGTTATAACCATTACACACCCATCCAACTTCTTTAGAAAAAATGACAATGTAACACATGAAAACATGTAGAGTACTGCCACCACAAAGTGATATATTCCAATTCTCATAAACGACTTACATGGATGGTTATGAAATGTTATTTAATGAAACATATTTTATTTATAACATTTTTATGTTTCAATAAAGGTAATATATTTTTTATCATTCCTCTAGTTCTATTAAAAATGAAAATATTACATGTCTGTGCATACATACTACAACCTCCACAAAGTGATGTATTTTTTTTCATCACCACATCATGTGGATGTTTATAAAAATATATTTAATAAATATTTATGATATTATGAAATAATATATGTCATGAATAATACTATGGAAGTATAAAAAATAATTAATGATCATTATGATGAAACTAATTGATATCGGTAACTTACCCCGGACAATCTCAACATGGATTCCATTATCACAAACCATACCCCACGAATTCCATAAAAAATTGTAAATAAAAAATAATTGAAACATAAATATTAGGATATATTTATTCATATACGAATGTTTAAATTTATATCAAAGAATGGGGTCTGATGTCTCTTTTATGAAACAAATGTTAAATAATCTAAATTAAAAACATTTGGTGTTGAAAATAAACTATAATTAAAAAATATAAGTTTATTTAATAACAATAATTAGTTAATATAAATGGAAATATATATTAAAAAGGTTATTATATAATTTATTAATATGATTAAGATTATTATACTAGTGGTTAAAGAGCTATTATGAATGTTGGGAGTAAAAGGGATGAGTTTTCTTACCAAAATTTTGAGATATATTCTATATTCACCATATAATTTCATTATGTGATGTATATACATCCCCATTACTATATTCAGCCATATAATTCATGAAATAAATGTTATTTTCTATTCCATTTCACTTTATTCACTTAAACATGTTCTTGTTAAAAAGTAAACAAATCTATTTGGGTTTCTTTTCCAATCATGATTATTTCTTGGGTGGGAATCATCCTCCTCTATAACTATATTTTTATTCATGATAATGTTCTCCTATGATATTTTGAAATCAATAAATTTATTATTTCTTATGATATTTATATTTCAATTTCTCTATTTTAAAAATAATTTTAAATTAATATTTTAATGATATAGATTTCTATAATGATATTTTGAAATATTATTTTTTTTATACTTTAACATCAACACCATGGTTGGGGACATAAACCACATTTATTTTCACAATTTTATTTTTTGAAAAATTTATATTCTGAGTTAATGTATTAAATGTAATTATAGTCATATTATAGAAAATAATATTTGAATGAGACATTAAATTTAATTTTTGATTGAATATTACATTATTTAAATTATATTTAATTAATTTCTATTAAATTTTTCCATAATAATGATGTTTTCTACTTCATTCATCGGTTTCATTAATAAAAACAATTCTCTTATTGTTTTTTGAATTTTCTCATAAATGTATTTTTCAACAATGTAAATATACATTAGTGATTATCCCATTTCACTGTGGATATTATCTAATGATACCATACAGTTTCATTTTATGTATGACTAATGATAATGTTATTTCATTTACAAACATGATGAATGTTTTCAAATCCTATATGTTTACTATTCAAATGTGTATATATATCCATTACTATGTAAATGTAATCATTATTTTTTCATATATTAATTTATTTCATATGATAAATTCATTAGACTTGTTAAGTCATGGGTGGGGCCTAAATTAACTACTCAATGCTATAGATTGTATTAAGATTAAAAATAGTTGATGAATTTGGTGTACACCTTACCTATTTATGTATTATTTCTTAGTATGAGGATTTTACCTTGAGATTATTAATTCTGAAATTATGTATTTTATAAATTTGAAACTAGTTATTTTTATGGGTTTGATAATTTATATTTTTATGTTAACCCTGCATATATTCCTCTTTAATGATATTGTTGAGAAATTTTTGTTTTCGGAAATACATAATTTTATATAGGGGAGATTGTTGAGAACAATATCCTATCTCTATATGATGATTTTGATGCTCATAAATAACCTTACTTGTTATTCTAATGATTTTACTTTAAGTATATTTCATGAAATTTATATTATTTATATTATTATTTTTGGAGAAATATTAATGTATTTAATCCACGTGATATATTGGAAAAAGTGTTCAGAAATTACTTGAGCATATTCTTGAAACATTGTTCATGCTCTATATGTTCAGAAATTACTTGAGCATGTTTTGAAAACACTATTCATACCCTACATTGAGAAGCATAGCGTAAGGATGGAAGGCCGCCATTATATTACGAGATATAAGAAAAGTATGGTTAAACAATCATACTTTATCTACAATATATGGATGAAGAACCCTATATTTGGAAGGAACCTTACATTTGGGAAATTGGAAATATATGGAGGAAGATCATTATGTGAGTATGGAAGGTTAAGTTTGTTTCTTAAAAGAATGGTTCACCAACCTTACATTTGGGATAGTGGATGCTCCATGCATATGAGTGGAAACTCATCAAATTTCAGAACTCAATCTCAAAATAATGGAGGTCTAGCCACATTTGGTGACAATCCCGATGGCATGATTATTGGTATTGGAACAGTTTTTGATCAAAAAGTTGTCTCAATAAATAATGTATATATGTACAAGGATTGAAATAAAACCTGATATGTATCTCTCAACACTATAATGATGGTTATGCTATTGATTTTTCTAACAATTGTTGTTCTCTTTTCAAATATAAATTTCTTAAATTTAGATCACCCATACCTGATAATGTTCATACCCCGAATTTAAATTCCCTATGTAAACAAAAAGTAAACTTCTTAACTGTTAAGATAAATGAATCTAGGATCTGGCATAAAAGACATAGACATTGAAATATATATACTTTATATAAGTTATCTAAAAAGATATAGTTTCTAATTTTAGTAGTCTCAAATTTGAATGTGATAGATTCTATAATGCATGTCAACTTGGAAAGAATTCAAAAATCATCCTTCAAATCTGTTAAAAAAGATGATAAATCTAAACCTCTAAAACTTATCCATACAGATCTATTTGGAACTTCAAGGTTAGTAATCATGGAAGGTAAATTATATGTATATGTTTTAGTTGATGACTATTCTATATTTACTTGGATATATTTTTTAAAATATAAATATTAAACGTTTACTATATTTGATGGTTTTTGAAAATACATTCAAAAAGAAAAAGGTTCTAAAATAATTTCATTATGAAGTGATCATGGTGGAGAGTTTGAGAATCTGGAATTTAATTCTTTTTGCTCAAATATGGGTATTAAACAAACCTTCTCTGCACCAGGAACACGTCTATAAAATGTAATTGTTAGAAGAATAAATAGGACTATTCAAGAAATGTCTAGGACTATGCTAAATGAATATAGTTTTTATTTCTATTTATGGGCAGAAGATATAATCACAGCCAGTTATATAATGAATAGAGTTTTAATCATACATATTTTCAAAAAGACACCATATAAACTTTTTAATAATAGAAAACCTAATGTAAATTACTTTAATGTTTTTTGATGTATGGTTTACACATTAAATACCAAGGACAATCTTGGTATGTTTGATATAAAATCTGATAAAGGTATTTTTTAGGATATTTTGCTACTTTCAGAGCTTGTAGAGTTTTTAACAAAATGTCATGGATTGTTGAAGAATTAGTTCATGTGAAATTTGATGAATATGGTCCCTTTGTGAAAAGGAATGACCAAATTTATGAATCTTATTGTAATGATAACATGAGACTTGAAAACATGAATGATGATTTTGAAAAAGATATAAATGCAATTCAGTCCAGTTCAGAAGATCAAGACAATGAAGAACCTAACAGTGTACTACCAAGACAGTCTAGAACCCTAATTAATCTCCCTTTTGAAACAGTTATAGGATACCTAGACACTAGAATAAAAACTAAAATAAATGTTTGAAATCTTTTGAATCAACTTCCTTTATATCCCAATTAGAACCCAAGACATTAAAAGAATCCATAGTTGATGAAAGTTGGATGATAGCAATGAATGAAGAAGTAAACTTATTCAAGAGAAATGATGTTTGGAATTTAGTTGAAAGACCTCAGAACTATCATGTTATAGGAACAAAATGAGTCTTTAGAAATAAACAAGACAATCAAGGAATAATAACAAGAAATACAGAAATACTATTAGTTAATGGATATAATCAGGAAGAAGGTATAGATTATGATGAGACCTTTTTCCCTGTAGCTAGATTAAAATACATTAGAATCCTTTTAGCCTATGAATCTCATATGATCTTTAAATTATTTCTAATGGATGTTTAGTTTGCCTTTTTAAAATGGTTATTTAATAGAGGATGTTTATGTTGAGCAACCATTGGGTTTTAAATTTTCTCAAAAACCAGATTTTGTTTTTAAAATTACTAAAGCTCTCTATGGCCTTAAATGTGCACCGAGAGCTTGGAATGAAAGATTATGTCCTTTTCTATTAAAAATGATTTTACTAGTGGAATTTCATATCTAACAATTTTTAAGAAAACTGTATATTCTAATGTTTTATTGGTTCACATTTATATTGATGATGTAATTTTTGGATCAAAAATTATAAACATTGTCATGATTTTTCAAATTTAATGCAAATGTAATTTGAAATGAGCTTGATGGGAGAATTAAATTTCATTTTAGGACTTCAAATTTATCAAAAAGATTTTGGAAATGTATTGAATCAAAACAAATACATTACTAATTTACTTAAGAAATTTGTATTTGAAAACAGCAAGACATATGCAACTCCTATGTGTACTAATATAAAACATTACTTAGATGAAACTGGAAAATCAGTTGACAACAAGTTATATAGAGGTATTATTAATATTTTATTATATCTTACTTCTAGCAGGAAAAATATAATGTACACAGTATGTCTTTCTTCTAGATTTCAAACTAATCCTAAAGAATCTCATCTAAGTGCTATCAAAATAATTTTTAGATATTTAAAGGGAACTGTTTTCAATAAATTCTATATTTAAAAACTTCTAAATTTAATTTAATTTAAAATTCAAACGCAGACATTGGATGTTTTAGATTATATAGAAAGTGAACCTCAGAGACATGTCACTTTTTAAGAAAATCCTTAGTGTCATTGTCTAGTAAGAAATAAAACTCATTTTCCCTGTCAACAACAGAGGCAGAATATATATCTGTTGGTAGTTGGTGTACACTTGTTTTGTGGATGAAAATCACCCTTATGGTATGTCACGACCCATCCTCGGGGCCCGTGCTGTGACTACCCCAAGCCCGCCTTCCATAGGCCTGGGGCTAGCGACTAGCACCAAGGCGTAAATCCCGGTAAAAAGGGAAGGCATTGCCTTTGTAAAGTAAACAAGCACCACAGAGTAAGCAAGCAGAAAATTAAACACTAAGTAAAAACTAGTAGAATAGTATGTGCGGAAAAGTAAGTGGTCCATTATACAAACCCAAACTAAAAGTAAAGTACAACTCGAAAGGGGAAGCAGCAACTGAAAAGTAAAGGCCACTACGCCGAGCTGTCCACTGGAAATCCCACCTGAAGGGTGGGTACAGATAGCTCCACTGCTCCTCGGGTCCCGCCGTCCGCTCCGAGTGCGTTCTGCCCAGTGGTCCACCTCCTGGTACCGTCCTGCTCTGCAAGCCTCAACCACGATCAACGATGTCCGTCGTCTGCAACCAACACAACGTAGTGAGGGCATAGCCCGTGCAGGGGTGAGTATAAGCTACTCAGTAGGGACCCCGAGACCCCCGAAGGTCTCCCAAAATCCACAAAGGATAAACCACAAAGGAAAGATACAATCACGAAGTAACAACCGACACTGCTTAGGTATATGCCCATACATATACCTAAGTCATCAATTCCAGTACGCTCCAACCTCCAAGCCCAAGTACAACCCAGTCCACACAGGAAAGTATTCGTATTCTACACAGGAAAGCAAAACGTAATCCACACAAGATAGCACACCACAATCCACACAGGAAAGAAAACAGGATTCAGCTCACACATGTATACTTCTTAGAAAGACGATAGAGATGATCATTGATCCATCTAAGTCGTCGTACCCACAAAGGATCAATAGGTACTAACCCCCGAAAAGACCCACACAGGATCGGTAGGAAACTAACCCCCGAAAAGACCCACACAGGATCTGTAGGCGCTGGCTCACACAGAACCACTGAGCGCTGACCCACACAGGATTGGACCCACACAGGATCGGTAGCACTGATCCACATAGGATCGCTGAGTGCTGTAGTCGTCGTCGTCGAATCCACTGAGGATCTCTGCACAGTCGTCGTCGCGGTCACAGTAGCAGTCGCAGCCAGCTCTAGGATTCCCGCACACAGCAAGCTCGTTCGGGAGGGTCCACTCCATGAGCCGAGAGGCTGATACATCAACTGACACTTAGTCCATAGTTGATGTATCCAAAATTTCCGTATCGTCAACAGGAACTCAACGCAACAGACGGCGCGTCAATCGGACGCCCGGTCTGAGAGTTATTGGTTTTTTCGTTCTAGGGGCCCGGTTGGTTTTTAAGGCAAAACCAACCCAACCGTATTCCTCCTGTGTCCAAACCTCGGGCAGAGTAAGCCAAAAGATCCATCTCACTAAGAGGAACTCAACAAATTCTACGGTACGTCCATCGGACGTCCGTAGCTCAAGATATGAGTGTTTCCGCTCCGAGGGCCCGGTTGGTTTCGTGTACGAACCAACCCGGCCGAACTCAAAGTATTCTGAAACCTTGAGTGCGATATACCGAAACGACCATATTGATCCAAGGATCGCATCGCCGCTGACGGCGCGTCGTTTGGAGGTTCGTAACCCGAGTCATGGACATTTGAACCTAAAGAGCCTGATAACGGGGGTTTCGGGCCCGGACCGACCCGGCCCGAGACCCCCCGGTCAGCCCGGACCGACGCGGCCCGGCCCGGCATGGCCCGGCCCGGCCTGGCCTGGGCGCGGCCTGGACTGGCGGACCAGCTGGGCACAGCGCACCCAGCGCGCTGCCGGCTCGGCCCCTGGCCGAGCCGTTTCGGCAAAGGGGGGGCGCCTGCCCCCCTGTGTAACCGCGGCCCCCCGCAATTAAGGGGCCGTTTTGGCCAGCCTGCCGGGGGTTTGAACCCCCAGTTGCACACCGGTCTGGCCAGCCCGCCCTCGCTGGCCGGTTCCGGCCTCCACGGGACCGGCGACGGCCGGTCCCCTTCTTCGCCGACACCGGCGGCCCGGTCCGGCCGCCGGTCACCTTGCTCCGCCGCGGCCCGGAACCGGCCGTGGCCTTTGTCATCTGGCGCGGTGCGATGGCACCGCGCCCCTTCGCCGCGGCCCCGCTCTGGCCGCGGCGCCTTCGATTTCCTTAGACGCGGCGCGATGGCGTCGCATTCTTAGACTTATTTCCATGGCGCGGCGCGACAACGTCGCGTAATACTTGCTGTGTGATTCCCGCATGGTGCGACGGCACCACGCCATTCTGTTCCATCCACAAAGAATCAAACATGAACATAGGAGGGGGGGTTCGGTCGTGTTTGTGCGGTCCGGACCCCCTCTCTTTAATGAAAAAATCTTGTCGAAAATCCACGATAATCGATAAACTAGAATCATGAACAGAAATAATTAAATAAAATAATCCCCTACCTCGGTTCAGGAACGGTGTTCGTCAACGAGCCGCGGAAGACGAGCGTCGCGGAAGTCGGGCGTCGCGGGAGAACGTCAATGTCGCGAAGCGAGGATTCGAAGTCATTGACGGAAATTTCATCCCGGAAAACTGTCGCGAAAGAGACGACGCAGAAGAAGTACGTCGCGTCGCGGATATGGCGTCGCGGAAGAACCATGTTCTTCGGCAGAGAAGTTCTTCGTTGAAGAACGGTGTTCTTCGCGTTCTTCGTCGAGGTTGAAGAAGAAGAAGACCACTTCCCCAAATCCTCTCAAGGTGACAAAACTCTAACAAAAATAAAATTATACCCTTTATTATTTTATTAACACAACAACTCTTTTGAATTTCAAGAGTTTGAAATTCAATAACCACACACAACTCACCTCATTAAACTTATTACATTAAAGTCATAAGTTATAACTTAAGTTAACAAAAATTAAAGTTGGAGTTGAGGGGGGTTTTAGAGGATATGAGGGGGTGGGGTTCATGTGGGCCCCACCACCCTCATCACCTCCCAAAGGAGGTTGGGTGGTTACCCAACTTCCAATAAGACTAAACACTTATAGTAAAATAACAAAAATTGTAGTGTAATTATAAAATAAACTCCCCCAATTTTTATTATCGACACTCGTGTAAACGCAACTCCAGAACAGGAGTTCCTAAGCAATTACCGGCGCTGCAGTTCCATCGGTGCCATCGGAATTCGATTCCGGGTACCGGTTCAAAAGTTAGAAATTCCCGCTCGTTTGTTCACTGAACGTACCCGAGCCAAACTTCAGAAATTGATTCCGGGCACACCGGGCCTCGGAATAAGGTGCCGTTAGAAACCGCGTTCTTGTGAAAATCCAAAGAAAATTAAGAAAAACAATTTCCCTTGAATTTTACGGGTCTTTACATTACTCCCACCTCAGGGCTTTACGCCCCTATAAAGATACATCAAAACTAGGGAAACAAATGAGGGTACTGAGCACGCATCTGAGCCTCCCGCTCCCAAGTGCTCTCTTGGAGGTTCTCGTGCTGCCATCTGATGCGCACTAGAGGAATCAACCGTCCACGTAGGACCTTCTCCTGTCGATCCTCGATCTCCACCGAGACCTCCGCAAAAGTCGCCCCATCGTCAATGTCAAGCTCCCCATGGTCAATGATGTGCGTCGGGTCATGCACGTATCTCCTCAGCTGAGATACGTGGAAGACGTCGTGCACTCGGTGCAACTGAGGTGGTAGATCTAGACGATAATCCACCTCGCCAATCCTATTGAGGACCTTGAAGGGTCCGATGAAGCGTGGAGATAACTTCCCGCCTCGGCCAAATCTCCATAAACCATGTCGTGGTGAGACACGCAAGAAGACGTGGTCGCCATCCTCGAACTCTAGTGGCCTCCGCCTCCTGTCAGCATATGACTTCTGCCGGCTCTGAGCTGTCCTCATCCGCTCCTGGATGACCTGGACCTTCTCTGTCATGGCCTAGACCATCTCTGGTCCCACAAGTGCTGACTCCTTAGGGTCTGTCCATCACAAAGGAGATCTGCAAGGTCGGCCGTACAACGCCTCGTATGGTGCCATCCCTATGGTGGAGTGGTAGCTGTTGTTGTATGCAAACTCCATCAAGGGTAGGTGGTCCACCCACCTGCGACCAAAGTCGAGGACACATGCGCGGAGCATGTTCTCAAGAGTCTGAATGGTCCTCTCCATCTGACCATCCGTCTGAGGGTGAAAGGCTGTGCTCAAACGTAGCTGCGTCCCAAACGCCTCCTGCAATCCCTTCCATAGCTGGGAAGTAAAATGAGCATCTCGATCGGATATGATAGATGATGGCACACCGTGAAGCCGAACAATCTCCTAAAAGTAAAGTTGCCTCAAGCTCTCCACTGAGCCCTGCTCTCTGATGGGAAAGAAGTGAGCCGACTTGGTGAGTCGGTCGACAATCACCCAGATGGAGTCGTGACCTCTGGAAGTGCGTGGAATTCCAGTCACGAATTCCATAGATATGCCGTCCCACTTCCACTCCGAAACCTCCAAGGGCTGTACCAAGCCTGCTGGTACCTGGTGCTCAGCCTTCACCTACTGGCAGGTGAGACATCGAGAAACGAACTCTGCCACAACCTTTTCATGCCCGGCCACCAGTGTTGTCGTCTGATATCCTGGTACATCTTCTCCACCCCATGATGTACCACCAAAGGAGAAGTGTGAAACTCTCTCAGCACCTCCTCTCGTAAAGTGACTGGTACCAAGGTACGTCCTCTAAAAGGATGTCGTGCTCTGCTCCAAAGGAGAAACCATCAGGTGCCTGTCCTGAGGATATCTGTGCACACCACGTCTCACAGTCAGCATCCCCATGCTGTGCCTCTCTGAACTGTTGTAGTGGTGGAGGAGTGACTGTGAGAGACTAAAGTAAGGCTGCTCCATCTCTATCCACAAAGGATATCTGCAAAGCAGCTAGCTGCTCTGTCGCCTCCTCAAGTAGTTGAATGCCCGTCCTCCTGCTGAGGGAATCAGCTAACACGTTCCCCTTACCAAGTGTATAGACTATCTCAAAGTCATAGTCCTGGAGGAACTCAATCTATTTCCGCTGTCTCAGGTTCAGGTCCTTCTGAGAGAAGATGTACCTGAGACTCTGATGGTCAGAAAAGATTGTAAAGCGCTCGCCCATCAGGTAGTGTCTCCATGTCTTCAGAGAGAAGACCACAGCTGCTAACTCCAGGTCATGGGTAGCGTAGTTCTGCTCATGCAGCCTCAACTGACATGATCCATAGGCGATCACTGCCTGCTCCGGCATCAGGACACAACCGAGTCTGGTCCCTGATGCATCGCAGTAGACTACGTACCCTACTCCCTCCCCAGGCAACCTCAAGATAGGTGTGCTGGTCAATCTTTGTCTCAGCTCCTGGAAGCTCTGCTGACATCTATCTGACCACACAAAGGGTTTCCCCTTCTTCGTCAAAGCTGAGAGTGGTGCTTCAAATCTCGAGAAGTCTGTCACAAATCTCCAATAGTATCCAGCTAGTCCTAAGAAACTCCGATCCTCCGTCACGCTCCTGGGTGGCTCCCAAGCTAACACTACCTCTATCTTCGCAGGATCCACTACAACTCCCGCATCAGAGATGAGGTGTCCCAAGAAATGGACCTCACATATCCAGAACTGGCACTTCGAGAGCTTACCATAAAGCTGGTTCTCTCGGAGTGTGTCTAGTACAACCCGTAGGTGGTAGGCGTGCTCCTCCTCAGTCGTCGAGTAGATCAAAATGTCATCGATGAAGACCATGACAAATCGATCGAGGTATGGATGAAAGATCATGTTCATGAGGGACATGAAAAATGCTGGAGCATTGGTTACGCCGAAGGGCATTACCAAGAACTCATAGTGGCCATACCGATATCTGAAGGTCGTCTTCTGCACGTCCTCGTCTCGAACTCTGAGCTGATGATAGCCTGACCTGAGGTCTATCTTCGAGAACCATCATGCTCCCTTGAGCTGATCAAAGATGTCATCAATCCTTGGTAGTGGATACTTGTTTCTCATTGTCACCTAGTTCAGGCGATGATAGTCGACACACAGTCGCAAGATCCCGTCCACCTTCTTGGCGAACAATATCGGGGAAGCCCAGGGTGAAACACTAGGTCGGATGGACCCCTTGCCCTGCAAGTCCTCCAACTGTACCTGTAGCTCTCGAAGCTCGGCGGGGGCCATCCGATATGCTGGAGTCGATATCGGGGTTGTCCCGGGGTACAGGTCAATATAAAAGTCTACCTCTCTGCGAGGAGGTAACCCTAGAACATCGTCGGGAAAAACGTCCACAAACTGATCCACCACTGCAGGAAAACCAGGACTCCGCACATCAACTGCTCCTAGGATGAGGCTAGCCAACTGATGAGTGATGGGCTTTCCTCTCCTCTGCGGAAGTCCATCCTGTGCTTCAAAGGCTCCCTTCTCACCGGTGAAGGTGAACCTGCTCCCGTCGGTGCATACACATCGCACCTTGCGCCTAAAACAGTCAATCTGTGCATGGACCATAGATAACCAATTCATGCCCAAGATGACGTCATAAGGCCTTGACGCTGCCACAAGAAGATCCCAGCCAAAGCTCTCGCCTCCTAGAGTAAGCTCAAAATGTCGGCACCAGTGCGTAATCGTCGAGTCTGCTCCCGTAGGAGTCTCTAGCCATAAGGATCAAGCCAACGGCTCTGTCGGAATCTCCGAGCTCCGAACAAGGGCAGTGGCTATGAAAGAGTGACTCGCTCCTGTGTCTATAAGTACTGCAGCAAAGGTGGAATAGACATAGATAGTACCTCGAATCATCTCGGGTGCGCCGTGGTTGTAGGCCTCTGCTGCCTGGAGCTGTGCCTGTCTCTACCCGCCAACTCCCTGTGCTCGGGGTGGACCTCCTAGTGGTGGTGGTGGTAGAGCCTCAAAGCGTCGCCCACCACCTGCTGCTCGGCCAGCTCCTCTGCCTCGTCCGCCTCCTCCCTGCGGACCGCCACGGTCGACCCTCTACCTCTGCCTCGGTGGTCCCTCAACCGTCTGCTGCTCCTCGGCACGGTGGGTTGGGCAATCACGAGCCATGTGGCCCTGTCCGCCGCACGAGTAGCATTGTCTGCCTCTCGAAAGACTTGCTTCGCGCTGTGTGCCCCGTACTGCTGAGCCAGTGTCCTGAGGTCGTCTGCCTGAGGGTCTGGTCTGCCTGGACCCAAGAGTCATCTGTCGACTGCCTGCTGTAGAAGACTCTGCTACGTGCCGCCCTGCGGTGGGTCTCGGCGCTGGTGTAGACTCAGCAAGGAAGTTATCGATCAAAAGGGCCCTCTCCAGTACTCCTGTCTGAGTCAGAATGCTGAGGGAGATCAGCGATGCCCTGATCTCCTGTCTCAATCCCTGCTCAAAGGTCCGGGCCCGGAAGAATGGGTCTCGTACCATGTCGGTCGAGTAGCACGATAGATCGGTAAATCTCGCCGAGTACTGGGCGACCGTCATGCTGCCCTGTCGCAGCTGAAGAAGCTCCTGAATGCGCACCGCATGGAGGGTGGCTGGGATGAACTCCGAGCGGAAGAGGCTCTCAAAGTCCGTCCAAAGTAGAGATGCCTCATCATGCACCTGGAGCATCAAGCTCCACCATCAGCCCGCTGCTGCGTGCAGTAGGCTCGCAGCGAGGATCACCATGAGGTCTGTTGGTGTCCCCACTAGCCTGAAAACTCGTACGACTGCCTCCAGCCAGTCCTCGGCAGCCTGGGGGTCTGTCTCCCCATGGAACCTAGGTGGTCGCTGGCACTGGAACTCATGCAGTGCGCTGAGGCGACGTGCATCGTCAGCGGCTGGTGCTAGAAGTATCGGTGGCTTGGCGGGTAGAGCTACCGCCGGTGCCACTGCTGACGAAGGGCCCTGCACCGAGGCCTCGTCGCTCAGTGGGCTGTCGTCACTCTCGACTCTCGGAACCCTAGCTGGCTGCCATCGTGGGGCCATCCTGAAAAGGAAACAGGTGTTCCACGGTCAGAACAGTATACCTGGTGAGCTGATACAAAGTAATCACAAAGAAAACTTAAAACACACAGGCAATCAATGTTTTCGTGCATTAAGTCGGAAATCAGAAGTCAGGGTCCTGGTGTACGGATATGTCGGCCGCCGCACCAATACTGGACTCCCTGGACTAATAACCACACTAAATACGCTAAACACTATTGCTTCACATAGAAAAGATCAGAGTTCACGGTAGAACCGAAATCCTATGATACCAATTTGTCACGACCCGTCCTCGGGGCCCGTGTCGTGACTACCCCAAGCCTGCCTTCCATAGGCTAGGGGCTGGCGACTAGCACCAAGGCGTAAATCCCGGTAAAAAGGGAAGGCATTGCCTTTGTAAAGTAAACAATCACCACAGAGTAAGCAAGCGGAAAAGTAAACACTAAGTAAAAACTGGTACAACAGTATGTGCGGAAAAGTAAGTGGGCTAGTATACAAACCCAAACTGAAAGTAAAGTACAACTCGAAAGGGGAAACAGAAACTGAAAAGTAAAGGCCGCTACGCCGAGCTGTCCACTGGAAATCCCACCTGAAGGGTGGGTACAGATAGCTCCACTGCTCCTCGGGTCCCGCCGTCCGCTCCGAGTGCATTCCGCCCAGTGGTCCACCTCCTGGTACCACCCTGCTCTGCAAGCCTCAACCACGATCAATGATGTCCGTCGTCTTCAACCAACACAACGTAGTGAGGGCATAGCCTGTGTAGGGGTGAGTATAAGCTACTCAGTAGGGACCCCGAGAACCCCGAAGGTCTCCCAAAATCCACAAAGTATAAACCATAAAGGTAAGATACAATCACGAAGTAACAACCGACACTGGTTAGGTATATGCCCATACATATACCTAAGTCATCAATTCCAGTACGCTCCAACCTCCAAGCCCAAGTACAACCCAGTCCACACAGGAAAGTATTCGTATTCCACACAGGAAAGCAAAACGTAATCCACACAGGATAGCACACCACAATCCACACAGGAAAGAAAACAGGATTCAGCTCACACATGTATACTTCATCGAAAGACGATAGAGATGATCACTGATCCATCTAAGTCATCGGACCCACAAAGGATCGATAGGTACTAACCCCCGCAAAGACCCACACAGGATCGGTACGAAACTAACCCCCGCAAAGACCCACACAGGATCGGACCCACACAGGATCTGTAGGCGCTGGCTCACACAGAACCACTGAGCGCTGACCCACACAGGATCGGACTCACACAGGATCGGTAGCACTGATCCACATAGGATCGCTGAGTGTTTTAGTCGTCGTCGTCGAATCCAATGCGGATCTCTGCACAGTCGTCGTCGTAGTCACAGTAGCAGTCGCAACCAGCTCTAGGGTTCCCGCACAGAGCAAGCTCGTTCGGGAGGGTCCGCTCCACGAGCCGGGAGGCTAATACATCAACTGACACTTATTCTAGAGTTGATGTATCCAAAAGTTCTGTATCGTCAACAGGAACTCAACGCAACAGACGGCGCGTCAATTGGACGCCCGGTCTGAGAGTTATTGGCTTTTTCGTTCCAGGGGCCCGGTTGGTTTTTAAGGCAAAACCAACCCGACCGTACTCCACCTGCATCCAAACCTCGGGCGGAGTAAGCCAAAAGATCCATATCACTAAGAGGAACTCAACAAAGTTGACGGTGCGTCAATCGGACGTCCGTAGCTCAAGATATGAGTGTTTCCGCTCCGAGGGCCCGGTTGGTTTCGTGTACGAACCAACCCGGCCGAACTCAAAGTATTCCTAAACCTTGAGTGCGATATACCTAAGAGACCGTATCGATCCAAGGATTGCATCGCCACTGACGGTGCGTCGTTTGGAGTTCCGTAACCCGAGTTATGGGCATTTGAACCTAAATAGTCTGATAACGGGGGTTTCGGGCCCGGACCGACCCGACCCAAGACCCCCCGGTCGGCCCGGACCGACGCGGCCCGGCCCGGCACGGCCCAGCCCAGCCCAGACTGGGCGCGGCCCGGCCTGGCGGACCGGCTGGGCACAGCGCACCCAGCGCGCTGCCGGCTCGGCCAGTGGCCGAGCCGTTTCGGCAAAGGGGGGCGCCTACCCCCTGTGTAACCGCGGCCCCCCGCAATTAGGGGGGGGGGCGTTTTGGCCAGCTGGCCGGGGGTTTGAACCCCCGGTTGCACACCGGTCCGGCCGGACCCCCCTGGCCTGCCGGTTCCGGCCTCCACGGGACCGGCGAAGTCCGGTCCCCTTCTTCGCCGACACCTGCGGCCCGGTCCGGCCGCCGGTCACCTTGCTCCGCCGCGGCCCGGAACCGGCCGCGGCCTTTGTCGTCCGGCGCGGTGCGACGGCACCGTGCCCCTTTTCCGTGGCCCCGCTTCGGCCGTGGCGCCTTCGATTTCCTTCGACGCGGCGTGACGGCGTCGCGTTCTTAGACTTCTTTCCATGGCGCGGCGCGACGGCGTCGCGTAATACTTGCCGTCTGATTCCCGCGTGGTGTGATGGCACCACACCATTCCGTTCCATCCACAAAGAATCAAACATGAACATAGGAGGGGGGTTCAGCCATGTTTGTGCGGTCTGGACCCCCTCTCGTTAATGAAAACATCTAGTCGAAAATCCACGATAATCGATAAACTAGAATCATGAACGGAAATAATTAAACAAAATAATCCCCTACCTCGGTTCAAGAATGGTGTTCGTCAACGAGCCGCGGAAGACGAGCGTCGCGGAAGTCGGGCGTCGTGGGAGAATGTCAACGTCGCGAAGCGAGGATTCGAAGTTGTTGACGGAAATTTCGTCATGGAAAACCATCGCGGAAGAGACGACGTGGAAGAAGAATGTCACGTCGCGGATATGGCGTTGCGGAAGAACTGTGTTCTTCGGCGGAGAAGTTCATCGTTGAAGAACGGTGTTCTTCGGGTTCTTCGTCGAGGTTGAAGAAGAAGAATACCACTTCCCCAAATCCTCTCAAGGTGACAAAACTCTAATAAAAATAAAATAAGACCCTTTCTTATTTTATTAACACAACAACTCTTTTGAATTTCAAGAGTTTGAAATTCAATAACCACACACAACTCACCTCATTAAACTTATTACATTAAAGTCATAAGTTATAACTTAAGTTAACAAAAATTAAAGTGGGAGTTGAGGGGGGTTTTAGAGGATATGAAGGGGTGGGGTTCGTGTGGGCGCCACCACCCTCATAACCTCCCAAAGGAGGTTGGGTGGTTACCTAACTTCCATCAAGAACTAACACTTAGAGTAAAATAATAAAAATTGTAGTGTAATTATAAAATAAACTCCCAAAATTTTTATTATCAACACTCATGTAAATGAAACTCTGGAACAGGAGTTCCTAAGCAATTACCAGCGTTGCGGTTCCATCGGTGCCCTCGGAATTCGATTCTGGGTATCGGTTAAATAGTTAGAAATTCCCGCTCATTCGTTCACTGAACGTACCCGAGCCAAACTTCGGAAATTGATTCCGGGCACACCGGGCCTCTGAATCAGGTGCCGTCAGAAACCGCGTTCTTGTAAAAATAAAAAGAAAATTAAGAAGAAAATTTTCCCTTTAATTTTATGGGTCTTTACATGGTATTTGGACTAAATTTTAATAATACACATATTTTCTGTGATAATACAAGTGCCATAAGTTTTTTTAAAACCCCTATTAATAATTATAGGACTATACATATTGATATCATACATCATTTTCGAAGAGATAATGTTATTAAAAGTGATTTATTCTTAGATTTTGTTAGCACAGAAATTCAATTAGCTGATATTTTTACTAAACCACTTCCCACTGAAAGGTTCGATTTTATTAAGCGGGAGATAGGTTTATTTATTTTTGAATTCTTTTTTCTCTCTAATTTTATTTATAACTTGTTTAATTAAAAAACATCATTAGTTCTACTTTGATCTTATTCAGTGTAAGTTTTTACTTTAAAAATTGTAATAATTACTATGTTCACAATGACACGAGAATCAAGGATATCAGAAACCAATTCCACTTCAAAATTCATTAGTTTTCTCAAAAGCCTTCAAAACTTCGGTAACCATTACTGATTATATCTACCCACACTTGATCCTTAGAAACCCTAACCTATTGAATCTTCATAGATCAACATCAAAAATGGCTATGACCAAGAGGACCGATGTGCCAGAGACCAGCACTGTTAAGCATCGGCGCTCAACTAGAAGAAAGATTCTAAAATGATAGGTAATCGATTTAGAATGGATATATTAGATATATCTGATGTTAGGAAATCCCTAGCATTTTAAAACCTAGAACAAACATTTAGTGGAGAGAACATAAAGTTTCTATATGTGGTTGAACTTTTTCAATTCTTTAAATCTGTTCAGATTAGCCTCGGAAAGAAGGAAGACATTGTGATAACAAAGATAGAGGACACAGACATTTTTATTTCCTCTGTGGAAATTTCTTGAATTATTAACTATCCTCATGAGGGAGTATTTCACTTTGATTTGATTAATATAAGTTATAGTGTACATTAGTTAGAGGATATTATGTTTTTTTGGATCATGGACTGTAAGGAAGATGCTAGTAAAATATCTGGAGCCGGATCAAAATATTTTAGTTAATTTTTTGAAAACAGGGATTGCACCTCGTATATTAGAAATGGAGAATATTTTATATCCTAACAAGTATATAATGTTTCTATTAATGAGTTATATCATGTTAAACATTCTGAGATATATGGTGAGATATCTCTGTTATTTCTTCTAACCAGAAGTGATAATGAACTTCTATCCCATTGGATGATTAATTTCAATGATTTTGTTTAATAAATATATGATAAGGATGGTGGATGCACGAGTGAAATGCAAACACAACAACATGTTCAATGCAGGAACATTGAGAAAGTTTGGTTATATCTGGAGAATAATCAAAGGCATGCTTTTTCCAGTAAGATCAGAGGAAGATGAAGAGATATCTCAAGCACAACCCTCAAAGTCAAAATAAGGACAAGATAAATCAAGAGTAAGTAGAGTTTCAAGGAAAAACAGATTTGGAACAGTTGATACACCTGCAGATGAGGAAATTCAAGATGGAATTCAAAGAAAAAGGCATATATTTCTTTAAGTTGGATAAGACCCTACTCAATCAAATGAAAATGAATCTAAACTAATTCTGAGCTACATATTTTTTGAATATTTTTTAGTACATGTCATTGAAAACATAATAGTTTCTCAGAATGAGTTGACTCCTCAAGTAGAAAATGAAATTATTCCTCAGGAAGAAGTAGAGGAAGAACCTTAAGTAGAGGCAGAGGCTACACCTGGAACTAATATTCAAAAAGAAATTGATCAAGAGGAATGAGTTTTGGAGGAACCTATCTTGGAAGAGATCAATGAAGAAGATGCTTAGGAGGAGCAAGAAAAATTTCATATGGATCAAGTAGAGAACCCTTCTAAAATTCATACTAAATTAATTAATGAAAATTTTATATAGATGTGTCCCATCATGACTCTGAGAAAAACTCAGTAGAAAATCAAGAAAAGAGAAATGCTGAAGAGAATTTAAATGCTAAATATCTACCTATGGAACTGATAAATCCAGTGGAAAGTCAGACTAATAATCAAGCCCAAGGTTCCTATGATTCTGATAATAATCAAGTGGAGGAGTTGTTCAGAAATTTTAATAATGTTCAAGCTGAAAATGTATGTTTGTGAAGTTCATTAGAAAAGGAGAGGCAGAAGTATCCAAACCTGAAAGCCATTTATATTTCTAAGAATGAAGTAGAAAACATCAAGAAGGAAATTATTGATGAAGTTTCAAATGTAAAATATTAAATGGTGATGAAGACAGATTTACTAGAGCTTAAATCATTCATGGAGCAAGAATTCGTAGCTATCAGAAATATTGAAGCCAGTACAACATGTACTTCACCTGATATGATCAGAAGATTTCCGACCATTACAACAGTTATGAGCAATATGAATGAAAAATTACAGGGCCTTAAATGCAATAGTGCTCCTTTATCTATGATGTTGGACAATAAAATGTTTCTTTTTGACCATTATACTTTGAATGAACCTAGAATTAGAACATTAGTGAATCAGTTTACTGAGAAGTTAACTCTTTTTATGGATAAATAAGTGAGGATACATGAGTAATTCAAAGTCAATTTGATTGAATACAATCATCTGACTCGGGAAGGAAGAGATCTCATAGTCTAATTTGGAATTGGACTAATGAAATGGTTGAGATTTCAGTTTTCAGTGATAAAGGATGCTATTCAGAAGCGCTAAAAACTATTTTCCAAAACCATTTTAGCCCAACCTTGATTCTTGTTGTCTTTACTATACATGTAATTTTATTTTCAATAAAATATATTTTCATCCCATGTGTTTCTATTATTAATATTTTTACTGTCCTAACTCTACTAGAATGTTAGTAATCTGGATTCAAATATTGATAAAGAGTTAATAATATCATTTACTTAGTTCAGTTCTCCAATAAAATAAGTTATATCATATTCATTCATTCATTTTTGTATCAAAAAAGGGGGATACATTAAGATAAACACAAAAAAAATTTTAAGTTCTTTAAAGAAAAGGGAAAAATAAAATTTTATTTCATGCTTTTATAATCCTTTTACTCAGGGGGAGAAATTATTTGAAAATTTTAAGAAGTTGTTTTTGGGAGAAATTATAAACATAATATTTTTTTTGTTTTACTAAAATAATTTTATTAATAATAAATATTGTTCTTATCATTGAAAAATTCTAAATCTATATGTAATTTATTATGTATGTTTGTTTCATTTGTTATATTATGGGTATTGTGATCATCAAAAAGGGGGAGATTGTTGAGCATGTTTTATTTTCAATAGTATATAATTTTATATGGGGGAGATTGTTGAGAACAATAATGTATCTCATTATGATGATTTTGATGCTCACAAATACTCTTATTTGTTATTCTAATGATTTTGAATTATGTATTTCTTAGGAAAAATTTATTCTTTATATATTTGTATTTGGAGAAATATTAATGTATTTAATCCGTGTGGTATATTTGAAAAAGTGTTCAAAAATTACTTGAGTGTGTTCTGGAAAGGTTGTTCATGCTCTACATGTTCGGAAATTACCTGAGCGTGTTCTGAAAACAATGTTCATACCATACGTTAAGAAGCATAGCATAAGGATGGAATGCAGCATTTACTTTATGAGATATCGGAAAAGTATGGTTAAAAAACCCTATATTATCTGCAATGTATGGAAGAAGATCCCTTTGTTTGAAAGGAACCATACAATTAGGGAATTGGAAAAGTGTGGAAGAATATCATTATGTGAGTATGGTGCATTAAGGTTGTTTCATAAAAGTGTGGTCCATCAAGATTACTTTTTTGAACAACCATACATTTGAGAATTGAAGAGAAAAGTATGCTTCATCTACCTTGCTTTTGTGAATGATCAACCTTATGTTTGGAAGCTGAGAAAAGTATGGAACATTAAACTAACGTTTGAGATCAACCTTAAATTGTGAACCTTATCTTAAGTGATTGAATTATATGATGTTCAACCCTACGTTTGACGTCAGATATTTCAATTATGAATTTATCAAGAAATGATCTTTAAGAAGATTATAAGGCTGATTTCAAGACAGATAAAAATACCGAATGTTAAATGTGTCTTTGACTAATTAAAAGCAGTTTATTAGTGAATTAGATGATCATTTTAAAAGGATACTTTAATGCCAAATTTACAGGGGAGTTACGACTACTCTTTTTTTCAAACTTTTGAATATTGCGATTCAAAATGTGACTTTTGTGGATCTATCTTTTAAAAGGAGAATGTACATTATTATTATATATATAACTGTATAATTTTTTATTATAGATATAGAGGCGAATAATTGAAAATATATATATCAAGCTCTTGAGTTTTTCACTTCTACAATTTATAGAGACAACTGAGACTTATAGATATGCTGTTACGAAGAACAAAAAAGTTTTGTTTTCTGATTAAGACAAAACATGATTGAAGATTAAACGATTCTACATCGAATATCATTTGTGAATTGAGTATAGTTTAAATTTGTGAATTATATTTCATGATATACTACAACTCGATCAGATCAAATCTACTTCTAACTAAAGAATATCTATTCTGAAGACAACGATCATTCAACTTTCAATTGCATGTTGTTGTAATTCTGAAGAAGAACTAGAAAGTATTTAAAGAACAAGTATTCTTTTACTTTGAGTATATAGCTTCTCATACTAAGCTGTGTGTTCAGTTCTGTGTATGAACCAAAAGGCTCTATTTTGCCTTAATGTTGTAAAGGCGTCAACTGCCTACACTCATTTGTTTTTTGATTATGATTATTATACTAGTGGTTAAAGAGCTATTGTGAATGTTGGGAGTAAAAGAGACGATTTTTCTTACCAAAATTTTGATATATATTCTATATTCACCATATAATTTCATTATGTGATGTATATACATCCCCATGACTATATTCAACCATATAATTCATGAAATCAATTTTATTTTCTATTCCATTTCACATTATTCCCTTAAACATGTTCTAGTTAAAAAGTAAACAAATCTATTTGGGTTTCTTTTCCAATCATGATTATTTCTTGGGTTGGAATCATCCTCCTATATAACTATATTTTTATTCATGATAATGTTCTCCTATGATATTTTGAAATCAATAAATTTATTATTTCTTATGATATTTTTATTTTTATTTCTCTATTTTAAGAACAATTTCAAATTAATATTTTAATGATATAGATTTCTATAATGATATTTTGAAATATATTTTTTTTAATATTTTATCATCAACACCATGGTTGTGGACATAACCCTTGTTTATTTTCACTATTTTATTTTTTGCAAAATTTATATTCTGAGGTAATGTATTAAAGGGAATTATAGTCATATTATCGTAGATAATATTTGAATGTGATATTAAATTTAATTTTTGATTAAATTTTACATTATTTAAAATATATTTAAAGAATATTCTATTAAATTTTTCCATAATAATTAAGTTTTCTACTTCATTCATCAGTTTCATTAATAAACAACATTCTCTTATTGAATTTTGAATTTTCTCATAAATGTATTTTTCAACTGTGTAATTATACATTAATGATTCTCCCATTTTACTGTGGATATTATCTAATGATACCATACATTTTCATTTTATGTATGACTAATGATAATGTTATTTCATTTACCAACATGATGAATGTTTTTAAATCCTATATATTTACTATTCAAATATGGATATATATCCATTACTATTTAAATGTGATCATTCTTTTTACAAATATTAATTTATTTTATATGACAAATTCATTGGACTTGTTATGTTATGGGTGGGGCCTACATTAACCACTCAATGCTATAGAATGTATAAGATTAAAAATAGTTGAGGAATTTTGTGTACACCTTACCTATTTATGTATTATTTCTTAGTATGTGGATTTTACATTGAGATTATTAATTCTAATACTATGCATTTTATAAATTTGAAACTAGTTATTTTTATCCATATAGTAATTTATATTTTTATGTTATCCCTGGATAAATTCCCCTTTAATGATATTGTTGAGAAATTTTTTATTTTAGAAATACATAATTTTATATAGGGGATATTGTTGAGAACAATACCTTATCTCTTTATGATGATTTTGATGCGCATAAATACCCTTACTTGTTATTCGAATGATTTTGATTTAAGTATATTTCGGGAAATTTATATTCTTTATATTTTTATTTTTGGAGAAATATTAAAGTATTTAATCCACGTGATATATTGGAAATAGTGTTCGGAAATTACTTGAGCGTGTTCTTGAAACAATGTTCATGCTCTACATGTTCAAAAATAACTTGAACATGTTTCGAAAACACTGTTCATACCCTACATTGAGAAGCGTAGCGTAAGGATGGAAGGCCACCATTACATTACAAGATATAAGAAAAGTATGGTTAAACAACCATACATTATCTACAATATATGGATGAAGAACCCTACATTTGGAGGGAACCTAACATTTGGGAAATTGGAAATGTATGGAAGAAGATCATTATGTGAGTATGGAATTTTAAGTTTATTTCTTAAAAGAATGGTTCGCTAACCTTAATTTTCTGAACAACAATACGTTTAGGAATTTAAGAGAAAAGTATGGTTCATCAACCTTACTTTTGTGAATGATCAACCTTATGTTTGGAAGATGAGAAAAGTATGCATCATTAACCTTACGTTTGAGATCAACCATATGTTGTGAACATTATGTTCAGAGAATAAATTCTAGGAAGTTCAACCATATGTTTGACGTCAGAGATTTCAATTACGATTTTATCGAGAAACGGTCATAAAATGGATTATTAGGCTGATTTCAAGCCAAATTAAAATCTAGAATATAAAATGTTCCTTTGACTAATTCAAAGATGTCTATTTATGATTCTAGGAATCATTTAAAGAGGAGCTTTCCATGCCAAATTATCAGGGGAGTTATGACTGCTCTGTTATTCAATATTTTGAATATTGCGATTCTAAAGGCGACTTCTGTGGATCTAACTTTTAAAAGGTGAATGCTCATATTTATTCTATATATACCTGTGTTATTTTGTATTATTGATATATAAGTGAATCATCAAAAATATATATCAATCTCTTGAGTTTTTCATTACGAAAATTTATAGAGACAATCAAGACAAACATATCTGTTGTTACGAAGAATGACAAATTTCTGTTTTCTGATGATGAAGAAACACGATTAAAGATTCACCATATCTACATTGAATATCTTCTATGAAATGAATATTTATTAAATATGAGAATTATATTTCAAGATCTACTACAACTGGATCGGCTCAAAACTACTTTTAACTGAAGAACATCTTTTTTGAAGACAACAATCATTCTACTGGAAATTGTTTGTTGTTGCAATTGTGAAGAACTGGAAAGTATTGAAAGAAAAAATACAATTTTTCATTCAGTAACCAGCTTCTCATACTAAGATGTTTGTTCGGTTCTGTGTATGAACCAAAAGGATCTGTTTTTCCTTAATGTTGTAAAGGGTCAACTGCTTTCACTCAGTTGTGGAATGGACTATTGATAAGAGGACCAGATAGTGAAAATCACCATGCTCGTGGAGTAGAGTGTTGGTGGAGTGGACTAGGGGCTATCTGTTCCATGAACCACTATACATCGTGTGTCCTTAGATATTTATTTTCCAATTCTTAATAATTCTGATATTGTTTTAAGGACTGATCGTGATCTTGCAATGAAATTGTAAAAGACACAATTCACCCCACTCTTGTATATATTTGGTATAAACTTATACAATAATTGGTATAAAAGGTGGATCTCTTTTAAAAGATATAAATAGAAGAAAGTTTTTGGATTATACATAAGTACAATGGTTAATACATGAGAGGGAATGTTAATGGTTCGAGCTCCTTACTTCAACGGTGAAAATTATGGATGTTTGAAATCAAGAATGATCATTTATTTAAAGAACCTTGGATATAGAGTCTACTCAAAAATTATAACTCCTTATTTGATTCTAGAGAAACCTGAAACATGGAGTGCTGATAACAAAGAAGAGTATGATACAAACTCAAAATCTATGAATGCTATCATTTGTGGTCATGGACCAGATGAATTGAATAGAGTATCTTAGTGTCTGACAGCTTATGAAATGTGGAAAACAATTGTAGTAGCTTATAGAGGAACTGACAATGTTAGAAATATGAGGTATGATACTACTAAACTAAAATTTGGTTCATTGAGGATGTTATAAGGAGAATGTATCACCCAAATAAATGGAAGGTTGAAAGATATTGTCTACAACATCACTACTTTGGGAGATCCAATTAAACAAGATGACCAAGATCTGAAAGTACTAAGAGTACTACCTCCCAGATGGAATGGAATATCTACTGGTATCTAAAAATAATATCCTATCAATGATTTAATGATGAGATAGTTAATTGGAACTCTAATGATGTATGAGGATGAGATGTAGGATGAAGAAAATGATCCTAAGGTTCTGATCAAGAGAGAAGACACTACCTTAAAAGAGTCATCTCAACGAAAAATCAGGAAGCTAAGGAAAAATAAAATAAAGGTGAAATCAGAAAGTTCTGATTCATCATATTCAGATGTGGAACTAGATTTTATAGCCAGAAAATTTAGTATATTTAATCGAAGGAATAAATGTTTAACAAATTATTTTAAAAAGGATAAGAAGTAAGTCATATGTTACGAGTACAAGAAACTTAGTCAAATCATGCTTGACTGTCCACAAATAGAGGAAGTCAAAAAGAAGAAATTCTTTAAGATAAATCATTATGGGAAAAAGATAAGAAGGAAATGAAAGTTACTTGGAGTGTATCTGAAGACTATATCATCTCATCAGAGTCTAATTCAGAAAAAGAAGAATCGAACCTAAAATTCATTATGTGATTTATGGTAGAAACGGATGAGGTGCGGTCTTATTACTCATATGACTCTAATTCAAGCTTTTCGAATGATAAACATGCTGCTTTCTCCAATATTCTTGAAAAGAAATATGATTCTTTGTTCATGAAACACAAATCGTTAAAGAGTATTCATAATGCTATTTTTGGAGAGAGAGATAATCTGCTAAAACAACATCATAAATTACTGGAAAAGAATAACTTAATTAACTCAAACTATATAGATAATGAAACAAAAATAAAAACACTACAAACCGAAGTAGAAACATACAATAGTGCAGCTCTTATTTTTACAAAAGGAGAAAACACTCTAAATCAAATACTTGGTATGAATGTGATTAAAAAAAGAATGATATGAAATATGCAGTAAAGGTGAAAAACTTAATATATATATAAATTACATTATTTCTAGTACTAGAAAAGTAATCTATAATTATTTTAGAACAAGTGGTCCCATATCTAAAAACTGTTATTTAAGGCAACCACAAATAAGTGGGATTATGACTGCCTTTATTGCAAGCAGTTTATATGATTTTATTGATTATAGAAAAACAAAGAGAGTCTGGATTCCAAGGTCATTGTTAGATAACACTACTGGACCCAATAGAATATGGGTAGCAAAAAAAAACAGTTGTTTAAATTCCATTGCGAGAAGCAGGTCACAGAATCCAAGCATAAATATGGTACATTGACAGTGGATGCTCTAGGAATATGAGTGGAAACTCATCAAATTTCAGAACTCAAACTCAAAAGAATGGAGGTCTAGCCACATTTGGTGACAATCCCGATGGCATGATTATTGGTATTGGAATAGTTTTTGATTGAAAAGTTGTCTCAATCAATAATGTATATATGTACAAGGATTGAAATAAAACCTGATATGTATCACTTAATGCTATAATGATAGTTATGCTGTTGATTTTTCTTACAATTGTTGTTATCTTTTCAAATATAAATTGCTTAAAATTAGGTCACCCATACCTGATAATGTTCATATGCTGAATTTATATTCTTTATGTAAACAAAAAGTAAACTTCTTAACTGTTAAGATAAATGAATCTAGGATCTGGCATAAAAGACATAGACATTGAAATATATATACTTTATATAAGTTATCTAAAAATAGCTAGTTTCTGAATTGACTAGTCTAAAATTTGAATGTGATAGATTCTATAATGCATGTCAACTTTCCAAGAAGCCAAAAATCATCCTTCAAATCTGTTAACAAAGTTTCTACATCTAAACCTCTAAAACTTATCCATACAGATCTATTTGGAACTTTAAGGGTAGTAAGTTTGGATGGTAAATTATATGTATATGGTTTAGTTGATGACTATTCTATATTTACATGGATTTATTTTTTAAAATATAAATATTAAACATTTACTATATTTGAAGATTTTTTAAAAGACATTCAAAAATAAAAAGGTGTTAAAATAATTTCATTATGAAGTGATCATGGTGGCGAGTTTGAGAATCTGGAATTTAATTTTTTTTGCTCAAATATGGGTATTAAACAAACCTTCTCTGCACCAGGAACACCTCTATAAAATTTAATTGTTGAATGAAGGAATAGGACTATTCAAGAAATGTCTAGGACTATGATAAATGAATACATTTTCCATTTCTATTTCTTGGCAGAAGCTGTAAGCACAGCCATTTATATAATGAATAGTGTTTTAATCAGAAATATTTTCAAAAAGACACCATATGAACTTTGTAATAATATAAAACCTAATGTAAATTACATTAATGTTTTTGGATGCATGGTTTACACATTAAATACCAAGGACAATCTTGGTATGTTTGATCCAAAATCTGATAAAGGCATTTTTAGGATATTCTGCTACTTCCAAAGCTTGCAGAGTTTTTAAAAAAAATTCATGGATTGTTGAAGACTTAGTTCATGTGAAATTTGATGAATCTGGTCCCTTTATGAAAAGGAATGACTAAATTTATGAATCTGACTGTAATGATAACATGAGACTTGAAAACATGAACGATGATTTTGAAAAAGATATAAATGAAATTCAGTCTAGTTCAGAAGGACAAGACATTGAAGAACCTAATAGTGTACTACCAAGACAGTCTAGAACCTAATGAATCACCCTTTAGAAACAGTTATAGGATACCTAGACACTAGAATAAAAACTAAATTAAATGTTGGAAATCTATTGAATCAACTTCCATTATATCCCAATTAGAACCTAAGACATTAAAAAAAGCCATAGTTGATGAAAGTTAGATGATAGAAATGCATGAAGAACTAAACTTATTCAAGAGAAATGATTTTTGGAATTTAGTTGAAAGACCTCAGAACAATATTTTTATAGGAACCAAATGAGTCTTTATAAATAAACAATATAATCAAGGAATAATAACTAGAAATACAGAAAGACTATTAGCTAAGGGATATAATTAGGAATAAGGTATAGATTATGATGAGACCTTTTACCATGTATCTAGATTAGAATCCATTAGAATTATTTTAGCCTATGAATCTCATATGAACTTTAAATTATTTCTGATGGATGTTTATTCTGCCTTTTTAAATGGTTATTTAATGGATGACATTTATGTTGAGAAACCTCTAGTTTTAAATTTCCTCAAAAATAAGATTCTATTTTTAAAATTACTAAAGCTCTCTATGGCCTTAAACGTGCACCCAGAGCTTGGAATGAAAGATTACATTATTTTCTATTAAAAATGATTTTACTAGTGGAATTTCAAATCTAACAATTTTTATGAAAACTGTAGATTATAATGTTTTATTGGTTCAAATTTATATTGATGATGTAATTTTTGGATCAAAAAATTCAAAACATTTTCATGATTTTTCAAATTTAATGCCAATGGAATTTGAAATGAGCTTGATGGGAGAATTAAATTTCCTTTTAGGATGTCAAATTTATCAAAAAGATTTTGGAAATGTATTGAATCAAAACAAATACATTACTGATTTACTTAAATAATTTGTATTTGAAAACAGCAAGACATATACAACTCTTATGTGTACTAATATAAAACATTACTTGGATGAAACTGAAAAATCAGTTGATAACAAGTTATATAGAGGTATGATTGGTAGTTTATTATATCTTACTACTAGCAGAAAAAATAAAATGTACACAGTATGTCTTTGTTCTAGATTTCAATCTAACCCTAAAGAAACTCATCTAAGTGCTATCAAAAGAATTTTAATATATTTAAAGGGAATAGTTTTCAATAAATTCTATATCCAAAAACTTTTGAATTTAAGTTAATTTAAAATTCAGATACATGCATTGGATGTTGTAGATTATATAGAAAGACAACCTCAGGGACATGTCACTTTTTAAGAAAATCCTTAGTGTCATTGTCTAGTAAGAAATAACACTCAGTTTCCCTGTCAACAGCAGAGGCAGAATATATATGTGTTGGTAGTTTCTATACACATGTTTTGTGGATGAAAAACACTCTTATGGTTTTTGGACTAAATTTAAATAATACACATATTTTATGTGATAATACAAGTGCCATAACTTTTTTTAAAAACCCTATTAATCATTATAGGCCTATGGATATTGATATCATACATCATTTTTAAAGAGATCATGTTCTTAAAAGTGATATATTCTTAGAGTTTGTTAGCCTATAAATTCAATTAGCTAATATTTTTACTAAACAACTTCCCACTGAAAGGTTCGATTTTATTAAGTAGAAGCTAGGTTTATTTATTTTTGAATTATTTTTTCTCTCTTATATTATTTAAAACTTGTTTAATTAAAAAACATCGTTAGTTCTTCTTTAATCTTTTTCTGCGTAAGTTTTTACTTTAAAAATTGTAATAATTAATATTTGAACAATGACACGAGAATCAAGGATATGAGAAACCTATTCAACTTCAAAATCCATTAGTTTTCTCAAAATCCTTCAAAACGTCGATAACCGTTACTGATCTTATCTACCCACACATGATCCTTCTAAACCCTAACCTTTTGAATCTTCAAAGATCAACATCAAAAATGGATAATACCAAGAGGAACAATGTGCCAGAGATTAGCACTGTGAAGCATCAACGCTCAACTGGAAGAAAGATTCTGAAATGATAGGTAATCAATTTAGAATGGATATATTAGACATATTTGATGTTAGGAAAGCCTTGTCATTTTAAAACCTGGAAAAAACATTTAATGGAGAGAATATAGAGTTTCTATATGAGGTTGAACTTTTCAAATTCTTTAAATCTATTCATATTATCCTGGGAAAGGAGGAAGACACTGTGATAACAAATATAGAGGACATGGAAATTTTTATTTCCTCTATGGAAATTTCTCGAATTATTAACTATCCTCATGAGGGATTATTTCACTTTTATTTGATGAATATAAGTTATATTGTACATTAGTTAGAGGATATTATGTTTTTTTATCAATGACTGTAAGAAATATGCTAGTAAAAGATATGGAGCCAGATCAAAATATTTTAGTTAATTTTTTGAAAACAGGGATTACACCTCGTATGTTAAAAATGGAGAAAATTTTATATCCTGACATGTATATAATGTTTCTATTAATGAGTGATATCATGTTAAACATTATGAGATATATGGTGAGATATCTCAGTTATTTATTCCAACCAGAAGCGATAATTAACTTATATCCCTTTGGATTATTAATTTCAATGATTTTGTTTAATAAATATATGATAAGGCTGGTGGATGCTCGAGTGAAATTCCAACACAACAACATGTTCAATGAAGGACCATTGAGAAATTTTTGTTATATCTGGAGCATAATCAAAGGCATGCTTATGCCTATAAGAGTAGTGGAAGATGAAGAGAGTTCTCAAGCACAACCCTCAAAGTCCAAAGAAGGACAAGATGAATCGAGAGTAAGTAGAGTTTCAAGGAGAAACATATTTGAAACAGTTGATACACATGAAGATGAGGAAATTCATGAAGGAATTCATAGAAAAATTCATATATTTCCTCAGGTTTGAGAGGACCCTACTCAATCAAATGAAAATGAAACTGAACCGATTTTAAGCTACATATTTTTTGAAGATTCTTTAGTACATGTCATTTCAATCCAAACTGTTTCTCAGATTGAGGTGACTCCTCAAGTAGAACATGAAACTATGCCTCAGGCAGAAGTAAAGGAAGAACTAGAAGTAGAGGCAGAGGCTACACCTGGAACTAATATTCAAAAAGAAATTGATCAAGAGGAATGAGTTTTGGAGGAACCTATCTTTGAAGAGATCAATGGAGAAGATGCTTAGGAGGAGTAAGAAAATTTTCATATATATCAAGAAAAAAACCCTTATAAAATTCATACTGAAGTAATTAATGAAAATTTTCTATGGATGAGTCCCTTCATGACTCTGAGGAAAACTCAGTAAAAAATACAGAATAGAGAAATGCTGAAGCGAATTTAAATGCTGAATATCTACCTCTAGAACTGATAAATCCAGTGGAAAGTCAGACTAATAATCAAGCCCAAGGTTCCTATGATTCTGATGATAATCATGTGAAGGATTTGATCAGAAATTTTAATAATTTTCAACATGAAAATGTATGTTTGCGAAGTGAATTAGAAAAGGAGAGGCAGAAGTTTCCGAACCTGAATGCCAGTTCCATTTCTAAGAAAGAAGTATAAAATTTCAAGAAGGAAATTATTGATGAAGTTGAAAATCTAAAATATGAAATGATGATGAAGACAGATTTACTAGATCTTAAATCATTCATGGAGCAAGAATTCATAGCTATCAGAAATATTGAATCCAGTACAACAGGTACTTCACCTGATATGATCAAGATATTTCCGACCATTACAACAGTTATGAGAAATATGAATGAAAAATTGTAGGACCTTCAATGCAATAGTGATCATTTATCTATGTTTTTTGACAATCAAAAGTTTCTATTTGGCCATTTTACTTCGAATGAACCAAGAATTAGAACATTACTGAATCAGTTTACTGAGAAGTTAACTCTTTTTATGGATAAGAAAGTGAGTCTACATGAGTTCTTCAAATTCAATTTGATTGAATACAATCATCTGAATCGGGAAGGAAGAGATATCATAGTATAATTTGGAATTGGACTAATGAAATGGTTGAGATAGCATTTTTCAGAGATCAAGGATGCCATTCAGAGGCGCTAAAAACTGTTTTCCAAAACCTTTTTATCCCAACCTTGATTCTTGTTGTCTTTACTATACTTGTAAATTTATTTTCAATAAAATATATTTTCATCCCATGTGTTTCTATTATTAATTTTTTTACTATCCTAACTCTTCTAGAATTCTTGTAATCTAGATTCAAATATTGATAAACAGTTAATAATATCATTTTCTTAGATCAGTTCTCCAATAAAATAAGTTATATCATATTCCATCATTAATTTTTATATCACAAAAAGGGGGATTGATTAAGATAAACACAAAATTTTATTTTAAGTTCTTTAAAGAAAAGGGAAAATTAAAATTTTATTTTATGCTTTTAAAATCCTTTTACTCAGGGGGAGAAATTATTTTAAAATTTTAAGAAGTTGTTTTTGGGAGAAATTATAAACATAATAGTTTTTTTGTTTTACTAAAATAATTTTATTATTAATAAATATTGTTCTTATCTTTGAAAAATTCCAAATCTATATGTAATTAATTTTTTATGTTTTTTTCATTTGTTATATTATGGGTATTGTGATCATCATAAATGGGGAGATTGTTGAGAATGTTTTGTTTTCAATAGTATATAATTTTATATGGGGGAGATTTTTGAGAACAATAATGTACCTCATTATGATGATTTTGATGCTCACAAATACCCTTATTTGTAATTCTAATGATTTTGGATTATTTATTTTTTAGGAAAATTATATTCTTCATATATTTATATTTAGAGAAATATTAATGTATTTAATCCATGTGGTATATTTCAAAAAGTGTTCAGAAATTACTTGAGCGTGTTCTGGAAACACTGTGCATGCTCTACATGTTTGGAAATTACATGAGCGTGTTCTAAAAAGAATTTTCATACCCTATGTTAAGAGGCATAACATAAGGATGGAATGCAGCGTTTACTTTATGAGATATCGGAAAAGTATGGTTAAACAACCCTACATTATCTGCAATGTATGGAAGAAGATCCCTTTGTTTGAAAGGAACCATACAATTAGGGAATTGGAAAAGTGTGGAAGAATATCATTATGTGAGTATGGTGTGTTAAGGTTGTTTCATAAAAGTGTGGTCCATCAAGATTACTTTTGTGAACAACCATACATTTGAGAATTGAAGAGAAAAGTATGCTTCATCTACCTTGCTTTTGTGAATGATCAACCTTATGTTTGGAAGCTGAGAAAAGTATGGAACATTAAACTAACGTTTGAGATCAACCTTAAATTGTGAACCTTATCTTAAGTGATTGAATTATATGATGTTCAACCCTACGTTTGACGTCAGATATTTCAATTACGAATTTATAAAGAAATGATCTTTAAGAAGATTATAAGGCTACTTCAAGACAGATTAAAAGCCCGAATGTTAAACGTGTCTCGGACTAATTCAAAGTAGTTTATTAATGATTTAGATGACTATTTTAAAAAGGATCCTTTAATGCCGAATTTACAGGGGAGTTACGACTACTATGTTTTTCAAACATTTGAATATTCCTATTCAAAAGGTGACTTTTGTGGATCTATCTTTTAAAAGGAGAATGCATGTCTTTATTCAATATATACATGTATAATTTTTTTATTACAAATATAGAGGCAAATCATAGAAAATATATATCAAGCTCTTGAGTTTTTCACTTCTACAATTTACAGAGAAAACTGAGACTTATAGATCTGCTGTTATGAAGAAAAAAAGTTTTGTTTTCTGATTAAGAAGAAACATGATTGAAGATTAATCGATTCTACATCGAATATATTTTGTGAATTTTGTATTGACTAAAGTTACGAATTATATTTCATGATATACTACAACTCGATCAAATCAAAACTACTTCTAACTGAAGAATATCTATTCTGAAGACAACGATCATTCAACATTCAATTTCATGCTGTTGTAATTGTAAAGAACAACTGGAAAGTATTTAAAGAACAAATATTCTTTTACTTTGAGTATCCAGCTTCTCATACTAATTTGTGTGTTCGGTTCTGTGTATGAACCAGAAGGATCTGTTTTTCCTTAATGTTGTAAAGGTTTCAACTGCCTACACTCAGTTGTGGAATGGTTTATTGATAAAAGGACTAGATAGTAAAAATCCCCAACTTGGTGGAGTAGAGTGTTGGTGGAGTGGACTACGGTCCTTCTGTTCCCTGAACCACTATACATCATTCATCCTTTGCTATTTATATTCTGCTATATAATGTATCTGGTAATGTTAGAAGGATTGATCATGATCTTCCAAAGAAATTTTAAAAGACACAGTTCACCCCCCTCTTTTGTATATTTGGTATGACAAGATCCAACATATATTAGTTTCATGGAATATTTAATTATTGTTTATCTCTGTCATATTATAAATTTCATATAAATTCTATGATAGATTCTATTGTAGGTTATCCCTTAATGAGCATAATTTCTCACCGTTTTATTTTTTTTAATTGTCCCTAGGTTGCCCAGGAGTGTACTTTGACTGATTTTGGGGTCACACTAGATGAAATAATAAATTTATCATTGTAATTTTATGTTTTATTTCGTATTTTCCAATATAATGTGACAATAATTTATGTATATAGTCTCCCAAGACTACTAAACTGAGAAATAATATTTTATATAATCCCTTTTATTCAACAATAATGTAATAGAGTAACCTAAAAAATTTAGTTTCTAGATTCATGGTTATTAGGGTTAGTTTCAAAAAAATATTAACAGAAACGTTTGTAACTAGATTTAGGAAAATATAGATTAGATATATTAGTGATATTCAATTCTCAAAAAAAATTATTGGTGTAGTAAAACATTTACATTTTTGGTAAATTATATACCATGAGGTTTAATAGAAGAAATATACCTATTTGGATAAAAACATGTGGATTCCGGCTCTGACAGAGATGCAAATAGGAATGATAAACCTAAAAATAATGGTTGATTACTAACTCAATCATGACCTTATGTTTGACAAAGTGACCGAACTACAGACTAGGTTTGAAACTACCATGTGATATTGTATGGTTGATTCACATTCAATTTCAAAACCATTAAAAAGTATTTTAATAGAAGTCAACGATGTGGTATGTAAATAATAAGGTTAGTGAACTTAATAGGAATGAGAACACAAATAAACTTGATTAAAACATCAATATTCATAAACTAGGTTGTGAATAAAATTTATAAATTACATCTTATATCTTTATATTATTATCTAAAACAATTTTTTTTATCATGCCTCAAATTTCAATATTTTATGTAATAAATTAGAGATAATAGAAAACGAGTTAACAATATATATGTTTGATAATGCAATGATTTCAACTACGAGTAATTATTTGGGATTAAATTAGGTGTGGGGAATCTCACTGTTATTCCTAACTATCTATAATATATTATGATAAAAAACATGAATATATTTTAAGTTCAAAATACACCAATTAATATAATAATTCTGTTTTATGGGTGTTTAAGTGTTAAACCCCACGGAGGAAAGAAGATTAATTTCCCTACATGTCACAAATATATGAAGAAGAACCCAAATAATTGTCTCAATAGAACTAAGAGATGTTTTGTGTGGAAAATAGGGAATAGAAAATTTTATCTATATGGAAATATAAATAATTCAGTTAAAATAGTTGAAGGAATTAATGTTTTTCATAACATAACACTAACATTTCAATTTTTAAATTCAAGGAATATGGGAATTATCTATGTCAACACACTAATACATGGACTAAAAAGGTTGATATACATCAATATCCTTCTATACAACTGGAATAAGTAGCGTTCATTGACATGATAATTATTGATGTCCATTGCGATAATTATGGTAAATTTATACTCCACTCTAGTGTTATGGATATTATATTGGAGTTTGATTATAGGAAAACTTGTGTATGTTAGATGTTGTATAATATAATTAAATGATCACCTTGAGGATTTTATTATCAAAGAATACTTCTTATTATATGATTATTATATCCCAAGACAATGTTTCTTAGAACTTGATTCGTATAAATATTATTAACTAATCATTTTTATGAATTTGATGTGATTTTTAGAAAAAGATTATTTATCTCTACAAACTCTAAATCTATTACCGAAATAAGGGAATCCCGATACATATATAATAAAAAACTAGGATCATATATTAGTAAAATAATTATAATTAACTCTATATTAAAACTAATTTTATTAGTTATGTTACCGGATCATGAGGGATGTCTTTCTCAACGTTTTATATAGAAACTCAATTTTGGTGACATTCCTATTATAAAGGAAGATATGAGGTTTATATCCTTTTGAATGATAGTGAGGTTGACATCAAAATAGAAATTAAAACTAGATTCATACATTTATCTATTTTATCCATCAGTGAGTCGAAATTTAAATAGTGAGGCTTCAATTTATTTAATGGCGAGGATATAACACCCATTGATCTTATTATTAACCTCCCCTAGATAAATATTATTTTTTTGGAGTTATTTCACTCAAAATTAAATTCAAATAAAAACCATTACTATTTTAATAAATATATTGTCTTATGTATTGTATATGTTTTTTATAATATAGATATTAAATTGGAGGGTATAAATAGAAATAAATACATTACTAAATGTATATAAAATGAAGAAAAGATGGAAGCTATAAGTTGATGTCAAACATACAATGTTTAATTATATGATAATGGAGGGTGGTAGTTTAACTATAGGTTTCCCCTATCCAAGACCATTTTGAACTCCATGATGTGTGGCTTGAGTAAAATCATTTATAAGAGAATTTTATGATGAGAGAAATATCGATGATATATATATGCTTGATGATCCTCCACCCACAAATACCACCGCCACTTATCTTACCCTAAGATATAATTTGGATGTTTTTGATGATATTTATATGTGGCAGTTGGGATTATATAGAAATATAATTTTTTATATTTTATATTAATATATATGTTTTATACATTTTTTATTTTAAAAATATTTAATTATAAAGAAAGAATTTATCTAAATAAGATATTTTTTATTTTATAAAAATTCATTGATAATATTTATTTAATATTTATTAAATAGTGTTTTTAATCTTAAATAATTATTAGTAAATATATTTATCATTTTATTTTAATAATCTTTTTACTTATATATATATGATGAATATTTATCTTAATAAATTAAATTGTGAATTTTCAAATATTATTATAAAAAATCATTTCTATGGAAAAAAATAGTTTAACACTTATTAAATTGATAATTTATATAAAATAATATTAAGAACACTTGAGGTTTTAATGAATTCATTTCTTAAAAAAATAGTTTCAAATATATGTTCCTATTTTAATTAAAAATTCCCAAATTTTTTAATTGTAATTTTATAAAATGATCCCTATTTTGGGTATTATAAATATAATATTAACATAATATGAATTTATTTTATTTTTCTAGATATTTTATTCTGAGGTTATTAGGAAAAAGTATTGTTTTTACAAGTACTATGACATTTATGACATCATTATTAAAGATGAATAAATTAATGAATTATTAAAAAAATTCCATTATCAATGATATATTTAATAATTAAAATTATACATTTAAAATATTAATTTTAACTTTGAAACCAATGTTTAATATTTTTGAACTCATGTAAAATTTTAATCAATTAAAAAAAATTTTGGTCATTTCTTTTAATTAAATATTCTCATGGGTTATTTCAATTTTTAATTGTAATGATATAAAAAGAAATATTATTTTTTATTAATATAGAATATAATGTTATGAAAATAAACAAATTATAATTTTATCCTTTACATATTGATTATTCTTTAAAACAAATATTTTCAAAAACAAATATGTTTTAAGTGAGGTGTAAACTATTATAAAAATTAGTTTTCCTCACCCATGAATTTATTATCAAAATGAATTTCATATTTTAGATAATAATGTTCAAATTATTAGATATATATGAAAAATCCTCATTCTGTTCATTAAAATTTATTATCGAGGTTAAAAATGAGTTATCGCGGTAAAAGTAAATTTATGTAAATGTTGA
This sequence comes from Viscum album, assembly GCA_963277665.1. NCBI lineage: Eukaryota > Viridiplantae > Streptophyta > Magnoliopsida > Santalales > Viscaceae > Viscum > Viscum album. Next base: position 883,564,176 of record OY728155.1, read on the forward strand.
AATTGAGGGAAAAAGGACTAAAATTACTAAAATCATATCTCAAAAAATTTGAGGGTTTTATAAAATAAATCCTATTTAATCCTCTTTTATTTTCTTTTTTTTACTCAAATTCATTGAATAGTGACTTTTCCTTTTATATTATTAAAAAATACCTCTCCCCAAACATATAAAAGGATATTGACCCCACCCATTTAGAAAAATTATAAATTAGAATTCTAGTTGAAACAATAGCAATATTATTTTACATATATACATATACCAATTTTATCACCCCCTTGGTCGAAGGAAAATCCACAAATCCTCTGTTTCCAAGAGGCCTTGGAAGAAAAGTTTCAAATTCTCAACATCAGTACTAATCACTTTTTATCATTTTATACTCTATATAACTCTCCTAAAAATATATTTTAAAAACCTAAATATTAAGGAATAAATATCATTAGTAATCTTAAATGTTATTATGTTAATGGTATAACAATTATATACCCCTCACACTTCCTTATAAAAATGATACCATCATTCAAGTTTTCACGGAGACTACCACATCCACAATGTGTTGTGATTTGTTTTCAAAAATACCTTACATGGTTTGTTTTAAAAGGGTATTTACTAAATAAATAAGATATTTATAATAGGTATATGATTAAAGAAAATTATATTATTTTCTACCATCCACGTGTTCTATGGAAAATAAAATAATCATCCATGTGTATGTTAAGACATCCGCCTCCATAAAGTGATTTTATTCGTTTTTCATCACTAAATTACATCGATGTTTCTAAAATTTTAGTGTTTTGAATATATATCATATGTTTAATTAATATAATTCATGAATAAATTCAATAGGGATCATATAAAATATAATTATTTTTATAATGTTACCCTTCAATATCATTAAATTACTCGAAGCAAGATCATCCTGGATTCCATATTTGTAAACCATACAAATGAATTCCTCAGAAAAAAAATTATTCATAAATAATTTAACTAAAAATAATAATGATATCTTGAATTCTTTTATAATTACAACATTTCTATCAATGAACGGGGTATGATATTTTTGTTATGATATATATATGAAATAATCAAAATTAAAAACATCAGGTGATGAAAATAAAGAAGAATTAACAAATAAATGTGTAGTTAGTGAGTATAATTGAAGAATATAAATGGTAATATGTATGGATAATGTTGTAAAATAATATATTAATTTTTTATGTTTATTATTCAATATTGAAAATATATATCATGAAAGTCATGAAAAAATGGTAAGAGTTTATCCTCTTAATTTTCATTTATTGAGATATGTTATATATTCACCATCTTGATTCATAAAATGGTATTTATTATACCCCATGACTATATTATACTATATCATTCCTTAATATTAATTCTATACTATCTTATTCAATTCAACGGATTGTTATTTATATGTTACAAATTCATAAGGGTTTCTTTTTCCAATCGTGACTCTTTTTTTGTGGGAAATCCTTCTCCTTTATATCCATATTTATCTTCCCAATAATTTTATCATTTATTATTTTGAAATTTAGATAAATAATATTTATTAATATCTTCATATTTATATTTAAATATTTTCAAAAAAGAAATCATATTTCATTTTTATAGACTGGGCGATGATTAAATATATCTGAAAATATTATTTCTGTTCACATCTATTATCTTCCAATCCATATTTGTGGACTTAGCCCCAATATTGTTTTAAAAATAACATTTTATTGAAATTTATATTTTCAATTATTGTTTTAAATAATATTTCAAAAATATTATTCAAATTAATTTTTAAAATTCTCTTGAAAATTTATTTTCAAATAACTTTGGCCCTATGTAAAAAATGAAAAATAATTATTCTTTTAAATCAATTTTATAATAAATCATTTTCCACCATTTTCATTGGTTATCTTTAAGACACTAAATATTCAAAAAAATTATATAATAATTATTTTATTATATATGAACATCTAATGATGTTTATCATTTATAACATGTGATATTATTTAATGATACTATCTAGGTTCTTTTACAGAATGGATTATGATCTTTTATTCTATTTATCATCCAAATAATGTATTGAAATATCATCTACTTATTATTCCAATATTAATGTTTACTAATTACAAACAAAAATTTAATAATCACTGTATTCTAATTCACTAATTTTATATGGTGAATGCACTAGGCTTATTATTTGATGGTTGGGGCCATAATATCCATATGATGCATTGGTGGGTCTTGTAAGATAGAATACCCTGAGAATTTAGAGTATGAATTTACTATTTATGTATTATGTCATGAAATTATTCCTTGATGGTAATATTTTGATGTAATTTATTATTCATTTATCACTATGAAACTCAATATTTCTATCGATGTGATTATTTATATTTTTATATCATCATTGGTACATTCCACTATTAGGATATTAGTTATATGACACATTTGACTGTTGTCTATATCTTCATATTGTCTATTCGAGAGATATTCTTGAATGGCTTCTAATATACATTATCTCTTAATCATTACCAAATATCATCATTTTATTTTTTTTCTTAAGACCATGGTACAAAAAATTGAACTTTAATAGTTTTCATGTTTATTCCAGATGAAATAATAATGGTCTCACTGAAATTTTATGTCTTATTTCATGTTTAAAAATGTACTATGTTATTTTCTTATTCATGTACTCTTCCAAGAATACTAAACCTTGTAATCTTTCATGATGTGATCCCCTTAATATTATTCCAATGTAATAAAATAGCCACTGACTCTAAGTTAATAGAGTTGGGGTTGTCATACTAAAACCATGAACCTTATATTGAAGGGAATTTATTTAAAAATGAAGATGAGAGTGATGATAAATTGATATAATATATTTATATGGCATGATATATGACCATTTATGGTATGATATGGGCCATAAAACATTTTTAGGGAAAATTAGAAATCATGGAGTTAGAAAATAACTATTTTTTATTTCCCTAAAATGGGGATTTGTGATCTTGGGTCCCTTTTTTATGACACAATTGGGATATAGTTTTACATATATGTTAAAAGAGCCATATAAAAAGAGTTATGGATATTGCAGTGTTTTTCAACTGTATATGTCTACATCATCGAGTGTACTTTTATTGTTTCTCCTCTACCAACCCTGCTAAAACATGAGAAACAATGACTCATATTCATAATACATATATAAATTTTGGAATCAAATCAGTTGGCTTCACACATGATTTATTTTATTATACATAAATATTTTATTGATTCACTAATAAAATTTAACCTCAATTTTAAATGGGAGTACTGCTTTAAATTGTAGTAATTATAGAAAATTCAATAAATTCATGACACTTTGGACATGTATTCCTAGGGAACATACCATTTATTTCCAACACCTCTGTTGAGAAATAAATATATTCCATTAATTTCCAATATATATAAGTTTTAGGATGTAAACGGAATTATCGATGTCCATTCAATGAAGAAAAAACTATAGGAAACCAAAGTTCCAATTTTGAATAAAGTAAAATCCATGAATCCATTGGGGGAAAAATAATGATGTGAAATACACTCAGATATTGAATGTATCTACCTCATTATCTTTTCATCCTTAATAAATATCACCCAAATTTAACTTGACTTGTTAATATTATGATATGTAATATTTTTTAGACTTAGTGCTCTCATTCACAGTATAATGTCCAAACTCATGATGTGAATTTTTAGAGAAAGTATATGTTTATAAATAATTTCCATGTGAATTCCATTCACGCAATGAGTTTATCTAACCTATTTATATTACATGAACCTATATCTTTTATGAAATTCAAATTTTACTCTCAATTACCTAGTTCTCTCTATTTTCTTTGGTTTATAACTATTTTTCTATTGTGTCCTTCTTATAAGGAGTTTCCAACTACCTTTCATTTTTTTGAACTCATTCATTCTATCAGTTCTAATTATAGTACATGTTTTTCTTCCTTATTAATGTATGTGGTTTGATTAATATTATTTTATTTTAACATTTCTTGATTAATGAACAATCCAATTATTATACCTCTACCTTTCATGTGTACTTGTACTTTTTATTTTACATGATCTTGATCATTGGAAATGAAAAGGAAGGACCCCAGCCTAATTGGAATAAATTTAATTTTGACAATTATCCTATTTTTTCCTCACTTTATAATATGAAACATATGCAATTAAATTGATGGCCCCTTATAGATTAAAGAGTTGTTTCTAGTCTAGGTTGATCTAATTATTTTACCAAAACCAATTGGTGACTCTCGAACAGCTTCACAATCAAAAGAAATTAAATATGTCCAAGCACGATTTGGGAATAACCTTTTCATTAGATTACATAAATTGATCCCAAATTTTTTTATTCAAATAAAATCCAATGCAATTTTTTAAAAAAATAAATCAATAAAATTCTCATGATAAATCCCTCTTAAATTCCAATCCCTCAATCATAACGCTTTTTCATCAACTATATGTGGGTACGAACCTAAAATTCCACAGTTATTCAAGTCTTATAAATAATTTTATTTGGCCTACATATAAATTTTTAATATGATCTCAAAATTAGGAATCGAAAATGATGTGAGGTGAGTAGTAAAATTTGTAACTGTTTAATAGTATCATGCATTTGTACAATGACTTATGAGTTCAAACCAAAGATTTCATAAATTTCCCTTTCTAACTATTTTCTTTATTGAACTGTTTTAGAGAAATTAGTCATTTTATCTATTTTATGTGACTAGGTAATGATCCACCCCCTTTAAAATTATAAAGGGGCCTGTAAAATCAATAATCACTTGATTTTGAAGAAGAAATGGAATGATATATATATTCACATCATCACACATCCATAGCTGAGCACAATAATCTTGTTGCCCCCATATATAAAATGCCCAAATTGGGCCACATAAGTTGTATTGAGAACAAAAACATCTTCCATATTGCACCATTATGAAATATTTCATTACATTCATTAGTGGTGATGCACCCAGTATTGTACGTCCTCCTATATATGAACAAAACATCAACGTTAAACACTAGATCATTGAAATGATACATAATATGAGTTAATTTAGTGGATTTATGTGTGAGGATCAACAAGAGTAGTTATATAATTTTTTATAAGAATATATAACCTTCAAGGAAAAAGGTTAATCATGATTTTTTATGAATGATAGTTATCCCCATCCCTTTATAGGATAAAGTCATGGATTGTCTGAAAATCTTGCCTGTCGAGTCCATTTCTACATTAGATGATTTGGAAAGGAAATTGATATACATGTTATTTCCACCCATATGAACATGCAAGAAATTAAATGATATTTATAATTTCACCTGTGTAGATTTTGAATCTACATAGGAAGCATGTGACTGATTTTAGGAACTCGCATGAAAGTGACTACGCCATGTGTTCAACATCTGGATCCAGCTACAAAACTATTAATATGGCTTACAATAAACCACATTTAATATTTTGGATTCTTCCCCTAATGGATGAATCGTTTTTAAAATACCATATGTTAGAAGAGATATTATTGAAGAAATTTTACACAATTCTATCGATTGAGAAAATGATCAAGGACCTCTGAGTAATGGGTTTCAAAGAGTATAAGAAACTAACCACCTTGAAACTGAGGTCAAAGGAATAATGAAAAGTTAGAAAACATTATGTTACCTCATATTAAAACACCAACACCTTTTTTGGAACACATTGTGTTTAAGTTGTATTTGTTGTCAACAGTTGTTAATAATGGTTAAAATAAAGAATGAACTCCAAAGTGAAAGGAAATTGGTTGGATTCAGTGGATTCATGAACATAACATATGTTCATTGAACTGGTTTCATAAGTGATACACAGTCTACAACAATAAAGAGGATTATTGAAGAGTTTTATTTGGAATTAATATTTCAAAAAGAAAAGAAGAATTGTGGTTAAAGAAGGGGCTTGTCATATGTGGTATCCATACATGAGGTTTATGACATATGGTGTCCATGCCATTTTACACATAGAAGTACTAATTATTATGGTCTTCACTTAAAAAATAAGGCAATCCAAAAATCTAGTCAGCAACATTTACCAAAGGCATATTCCGGACAGAGTCGACCACACACAAGGGGAAGCCAGCCAGGCCAGCCTGCGAGTGTTGTGGTTGTGTGTAGGCCCACATGAGCGCATGGGGAAAAGCTCGTGCATATTGGGGTCGATGCCCGCATAGAGGGTAGGTGCAGTTTTCGCCCACAAAGAACACAGTACGAGGTGGTACCGTGGAGGGATGAGATGGAGTAATCTGGCGATATAGCGAAGCGAGTTGATACATAAACCACGAATTCACTGCCTCTCGAGTTCCATGTGGGGAAATTGATGCAAATATTGTTCATCAATTGGAAAACACAAATGTGATCCCCACTGCACATCTTATCCGCACTTGTGATCTAATCTTGATTGTTCATCCGTCCACACTACATGATCGTCATCGACTTGTTGCAGTTGACCGCAACTTTAGATTTGAAATGGGTATGTTTTCATATTTTTTTTGGTTCTCTTTAAAATTTATGTGAGATCATTGGACCATATTGTGGCTCGATCGTCAGTGACGTCATGTACGGTCGATCCGTCGACAATTATTTTAAAATCTCCGGCCCATCGGCATCCGCTGTTAGCCCCTAAAACATTCAGCGGTATTAGAGCGATCGGGTAAATTTTTCTGAGGATAGATTATAATATTTTCATTACAATTAAGTATAGGGTACAAAAGAAATCTAAATAGTTCTTACCGCACATCGATCTAATGCCAAATGAATGAGTTATTGTCATTTTAAATTTTCAGATTAGATGGATCATGTCGTTTGATATTGGGTTCTAAAATTTTGTTTTATCCTGCTGAACTGATCATGTTTCGATCGGTTATGTGGAAATAATCTTAATAGTTAAAATTATAATTTAATAATTTAATAATTTTCATAAAAATGTTATTATTACAATAAGAATTATTTTATAATTATAAAGATATAATAATATTTATTTTATTATAATAATGATAGGATAATAATAAGTTATTATTTTATTATAATTATCTTATTATTATTACATTTTATGGCTATGTATCCTTTAGAATATTGGGTGTGTAAAGACCAAAAAAAATATTAGGGAGACAACCCTTCAATAAAAAGGGGAAAGAGACTAACAAAATAAAGGAGGGTCCAATCAAAAAAAAAAAAAAAATGAAGTGACTTAAAAAAATTAACAAAGGGGTCAGTGCGGACACCTGCATGTTCCTCGGCACAACACCAAAGGCTCCAACCCCAGCAGGCCACCTCGGCTCTCGGCTGCCCTCGCCGGTGCACCGCCCTCCACCCAGCCGGCTGCCCGCCACTGGCCTCCTCCCAAGCCGTAGACTTCCGCAGCGCCACATCACCCTCATGTCTTCCCACACGCACTGCATGCTTCACCTCTGTGATGACCGCCTCCTGTCCGCTACCACCAGAGACCAGCCGCAGCCCCATTCAGGTTCTTGAACCAGCGTGCCCCTGGTCTGGGCCACTGCTACCCCTCCCTCCCACCTGGAACGACGCTGCAGCAGGCAACCAATGGACCTCAGCTCACAACCCTCCTGGCTCGCCATCTCGTTCGTGGTCGCGCCTCACCGGAACCGTCTGTGCCTCTCTCAACCACGGAATTTAGACAACCCAGGTCTTCCCACCAACGGATCATGTCCGGAAGAACATCACCGGCCTTCAGCCTCCCTTCCACCCGATAGTAGCGGCGCTGCTATCCAGGCAGTCGTACCTCCTTTGAGCAGCAATTCCAGCACCAGCCCCACTAGATTCCATCTACACCTGGAGGTAACTATTTTTGTCTGCTTGTAAAAAATGGTCCCAAAGCGGTCTGGGCCAATCTGCACAACCCTGAACGGGTTTGGACAGATCGGTCCGGCCCATATTGGCCATGCACAGCCCGGTTTGGTGCTGCGCAGGTTTCGCCCAACCCGCATAGGCCTTGCAGTGTTGTTTGGGGATCAGTCAATTAAAATTAATCAAAATCTATTCATTTAATTAATTTAATTTTAGTATCTAAATTAAGTTAATTTAAATTATTTTTTGGATAATTATTTTACTACCCGAGATAAAAATTAAATTAATTTTTCGATGAAATTAAATTAAATAAAAAATTTAATTTTTTCATTAAATTTAAATTAATTAGCGGGCTTTTAAATAATTAAATTATTTGAATTATTTGATTCATTTAATTTAATTTTTAACCCTCAAACATAAAGAATTCAATTTAATTTTATCACACATTTTACCTGGCAACTGGTCTTGAGTACCGATCCGTGTATGTATGCATTTATTTATTTAATTATTTAAGTACATGCAATGATTGTAATTAATTAAATAGATTCTCTGTGCATTGTTTTTCTTTTGCTTAAAATGTATAAGGGTATGCACACCCATGCTCATTTTTGGTAAATTTATACCCCTAGTTCCCCTCACCTACGCATGAGTATTTTTGTTTTTTAGACAAAAATGATGCAAGATGTGACGTCGACCCCGACAAGATGATGCAGTACTCCAAGAAGTGACGTAGACCCCACCGAGAAAAGGTGATGATTCAGAAGAGAACTAAACATAAAAAGGTAGGGGAACGCAGCATTATGCGTCCGGCATCGACTCAGGTAAGATTCTCTTAGGTCTTTTAGATGATCAAGACCAGTAGGGTAGCAGTTAACCTTTATGCATTTTTTTATTATTTTATTCATTTTAGAACAGAAGAAAAATACATAAAATAATAAATAATAAAATGAATTAAGAAGTGGATTATATTTCACGATCAATGTTTATTTGGGAGAATGACAACATAGAGGAGCATGATTAATACAAATGGATTAAATTCATCAAGAGAAAAACACAAAACCCTCAATGAAATATTAATTCACAATAACCATCCATCATTCAAGTTTGAAAAAAATCGGGTGTTCGAGTTCCGATCATGACATACCTGAGGGAATCACACACTACCAGGGATTTCTTATAAGGGTTGTGGGTTGATGAAACTAAAATGCTAGAATAAGAATAGCAATAGTTAGCTTGTTTTAATTTTAGAGGAACATGTTGAGTAAATCATGAATAGATTTTAGAAGCTGGGACTTCACTCAACAGAACAGGGAACCGCGAGTTAATGTGGTTGGCCAGCCAAAAGCCTACCTTGGACCCTCCGAGTAGTGACACAACCATAGCTTGTAGAATATAAGGTATTTTCAGGGATCGTTTCAATTATAACACTCAAAGGATGAAGTATTTCAACTCTTGTACAAAGGGATCCAATACTTCGATAAAAATAGTTTGAGATATTTAATTATTAAAGTAATCTCTAATGTAACACTAAGTAATCAAAATAAAATTAAAAATATGCTTATGATTATTTGTCAAAAAAATGTAAAGTAATACCATAATAAAACTATGATAAATATTGGATAAAGTTAACGTCCAAACGAGCCCAAATTTCAAATATAGTTTCGACACAATGGCATAATACTACTATATCTGAAATTCAAGGTTCTAGTCTCTATGCATGTTAAGCCACCACATGAAGTGACGGTGTAAAATAGATTACTGGAGACTCGTGCATCAATCATATGATGGTTCTATCCTAATTCTATCATCAATGTCTATTGTTAGTTGTGATCTCTACACCACGACATAGATGATGTTACATGTAGTCTCATCTCCCAGAAGTTTCCAAGGAGAAAGATAAGAATGATTTGAATGTGATTATTTCACTCAAATTGTTTAAAGTGAAATACATTTCACAATCTTTCATTTCATCCCATTCTTATACATTTTACACTCAATTACTCTAGTTTAATTTAAGGATTCAAATGAACATTATAGAGTGAGTACTTCATTACCTTTAAGGTAACATTTTACATGTAATAAGAATATTAATGAAATTATCATCTTTTGTTCTTATAGTGAATAAATTGAAAGACAATAAAATAATGCCAATGTTAAGTGAAACGCCAAAGGAACATTCAATATTTCATTTAAAAATGAGGTTGGTTATTTAATAGGTGGTTATTTGCCTCACATATTTAAAATAAATTTATGGATATTTAAAAATGCAATGACCTTAAATACTAGAAACGAGTACCCACTTCTCATTTAGGTTTTTCCATTTTTATAAATTAATGTTTCTAACATACTTCATGGGTATTTAATAAACTATGGCAATAAAATATGTTTACTTAAATACAGTAACCATGTATGTATAAAAACATTATAAGAAGTGAAGTGTCTACACCAAGCAGCTGGGAATGGGGGATTCATAAGTCAGCGGTGAGAAACCCATAACTTCTGTTTCCTAAGAGAATGATTCAAGATGAACATGTTTTTGAGTATAACCAAAAATTTTATCTCACATTTCCTTTTTATATAAGGATACATTAATCCATGTTATGAAATTAATTTTGTTTGTGGTGTTACATACTCAATAAATAGTTTATACATACATGAATCATAGGCAATACCATATGAATATAAAAATGTAAGACATATCATGTTGTGGAAAGGTGATTCTTTGTCAAGTAAAACTAAAATTGGACATTATGAATATACCCAGTATTGTATTTAGGCTTGACACAACTAAAAACCTATAGTATTATTGACATATTTATTTTAGAAAAAGAAACCTTTAGAAATAATGGTATGCCACAAAGATTCTTGGGATAGTTCAATAAGATAGTGTGAACTATCCAAAGGTAAGTTAGAGGTAAAGATAATTTATAAGATTAACTTAAGTTAATAAGGAATGTAATAGTATAGTATATTCATGGTCAGAAGATATGAGTTTCTTCAGATCGACATAATGAAAAATATCTTGACCAAGCATTAACCAATCAGGATAATGTAGCATGGAGTCAATCCAAAACGCCCATTTCATTATCTAAATCCTGATATTAATGTTCATAAAGAGGATAGAGGATGAGTATGGCATGTTATCATTGATCATCAAAATGTAGTGTGGAGGAATTTCTTAACACACATTTTATACATCAAAGTAATGATGTATGTAGTATCAATGTTACCACATGCAGTAACTTCCATCTTATTTCAAGACGTTCTTTAAAAATAGAGGCATAAACCCATAACCAATATGCCAAATAAAATGAAAAATGGATATAATAAGATTCAAAATATGATGAAAATATATTATGTCATAGATCATATGTTAGGATGCGAAGTGTTTGTTAAGATATAAAAAACATGCATTAAGCTAAACTCATGGTGCGTCTCTGTAAATATCCTAAATGTTTTTTAGGATATTACATTAATCGCTAAGATAAAAAATATGTAGTCAACTATTATACTAACTTTCTATATAATAGTACACATCTCTATAAGAGATAGTGGGAGATAAATTTACCTGAACATAGTCAATGCTTGTGATGCATAAGTGCTTGGAATATGAACAAGTTCCACATGTACATGTGGAATAGGAATGTTCTCGTGGCACATACAGTGTAGGAAGAATGAAACCATGGTGATGGTTTTATATTCATCGCGGCTAGTGATAAAATATTTATTAAGAATAATAAATCCTACAAGTAAGTCATATATGGAAATTATCTAAGATTGGAAAGACAATTAAAAATTAAATAACATATTACATGTATCAAATTGAAAGGGGGGTTATAAATTGAATACTATGGTGAGTATTCAAATGTGATTATTCATGGATTGTACAAGACATGTACGAACAAGGCTTGATTGGTTATACCAAGTTGGTAGGCCTAAATCTATTAGAATTATACTTGTCATAGCTAACATATAAGATCATTATATTGTCCATCGGATGTCAAAAAAAACATTCGTGAAAGGTGTCTATACAACGCAACCAAAAAGTGACGATGAGCCCACCAAATCACAATGATGGTTGACAGTTACTAAAATCTAGTTTTGGATAAATGTAGTCAATAAGATCATAGATCTTTCATTTCAAATGAATCTTTTCCTTCTGTCTACCAAAGGTTAGTGGGAGCATAAAATATTCCATGTGATGTGTGTTCGACAGCATATGGGAAACATATATTGTTCTTACAATTAGTTTAAACCATGATAAAATTAATCCTCTAGTGGCTGACTTAATGTATTAGCCTACATTATAGAGAACAGGATCTACTAAGGTAGATCTAATGGTTTGTTGGACCTAGTCAATCATACATAATGTGAAATTGTATTATAAATACATTTTGGAACAATCAAAGTACATAATTCTTGTCCATTTCACACGGATTAATCTCTTAAGGTTGACTTTTTTTTGGAAAATGAGAAGAGAATAATGTTGTGAATTGATTTCCATATGCTTCAGTGATTAATCAATCATGTATGTCATATTATTTACATGAATTGACACTACCAGGATATGTAGTTAAATGCAATGATTTGTTACAATTTTTTAAATCACACCTGTTGAGAAAAGTATTTTCGTAATGTAAATTATGACATTATTGCTAGCTAGGTTTTCATATATTGAAAATAGAAAAAAGTGATATACTCAGGGATAACTTATCTTCAGAAGTTTTACTCAAAGAAATGATGTTGAACACATAAATTATGCCAGGTGATGAGAATGTGATAGTCATAGAAGTTAAATCCATATCTCAGAAGAAGAATGATCTTTATCATGTGCGTATCTAACAAGTTTTGTTAGCATGTTGATTCTAGTGAAAGTGGGAGTCTTGAAATAGTGGGTTCCCTTGATCAAACTTTTTAGTAATTTTGATTACCATATCATTTGTACCGTTAGTTATACTTGATGTCATCTTACCATTATAATCTAGACTTTATGCATCCACTATATAATGGTAATGTGCAATTATTAATTGCAGTGTCGAGAGATTATAGAAGATCTGTGGCTATGATGATAACCTCAAGATACTGTGGCATTAATATTAAATATATGTTCTATAGTCTATAAATATCTTACTGATCGTACATAGTAGATGTTTTTCTATATGGTCTTGGTGGATCATAAGCATTGAGACTTATTCAGATGAAGTTTTCACTTAGTGATCTCTAGGAGTTAGATCAAGAGGACAGACCCTCCAATAGGAACACCACATGTTTTTGAAGTCATTGGTCATTCCTATATATGAACATGTGTATTGGTATCCAATCTTGAGACCAGTTCCAATGTGCATCATTTGATTACGTACACTGATGCAAGGGAAAAAACATTCTATTGAAATGGTGTAGAGGTAGCTTATGTTTGGTGTGTCATCGGCGTTATGACATTGGTTGAATGGTCTAGAATGGATTCATCACTTCGAATTTTAAGAAGTTGTATATCTCAGGCATAATTGATCAGGATGGTGCTTCATTCATAAGTCATAGGGAAAATCAGTCGAAAGGAAAATCCACTTAGAAAGATCAACAAATAATAAATATATTGAAGGACGATTGCACAACTGTGCATCCGTCATTATGATATATTTAATGACAAAGAGATTATAGTACATTTTCGGTGTTTGTAGGTCGGTTGTCATTGTTATGAAAATACTTATCTCTTTAGAGGCCTTGATGGGTTTCAAGACTCCGCTCTTGGTCTATGTATTTTATTCACTGCTATTGAGATAAGGTCTTAGAGGGTCACATAATAACGTATTCAAGAATCTTCCCTATTTAGTTAAAAAGGTATATGGACATAGTGGTCCTCACCACAGGGTCTGAGTGTTGTCCAAATTTTTGATCACCAAAAGATTTAAATAAATTCATCAATATTCATGTTATGCAAATTTGGTATTTAATTTAATTAAATTATTGATAATTTTAGTGAATAAGAGAAAATATATTAATTGAATGAATATTATTATAATATTCAAGGTTCATTTAATATTAAGAGGGACCGTCAGTTGAGTTAAATGGCTGGGTTTTTATCACATAATATATTTTATTTTTATTATAGGTATGTGACAAATAATAAATAAAATTATCACAGTTTAGTTCATCTAAATTATTTATTTAGTGGATGTTGAAATATGCAAGGGTCGGGGAACCCAACCGGGTATTTATCAACTCCAATATAAAAAAGGGGGAGTTTATCTCTCTTGTGTGGATATTATAACTATTCATTTACTTTCATGGAATGAAAATTAAAGCCATCCTCTCCTCCCGCATCCTAGATAGAGAAGCAATTGATCCAAGATCTAGGATCAAGATCTTCCTCATGTAGCAGAGGGATGTCTATGCGGTGATCGTCGGGACATCGATGACATCATCAGATCACTGTGCTAGCACCCACACATCGATAATTGACGTTACACCTGATTTTAGAATCACATGGGGTTGATATAGAGGGATCCTTCTATGGATCATTTAGGCGATGATCACTATCAACTAGTTACAATCGACCAAATCTTTAAATTTGAAATGGGTATGTTTTCATTTAAATTTTTGTTCTCTTTAAAAATTAAGAAAGATCCTTGGAACTTACTGGGGCTCGATCGCCGGGGTCCAAAAGTATCATCGATCCATCCAATTTTTTTTTAATATCCCCTACCCATCAGCTTCCGATGCAGGCCCCAGAACCTTTCATGTGGTACAGTCTATGTGTTAATTAATTAATTTAAGTTAATTTATTAATTCATTTGACATAATTAAAATTTGTAAAAAATAATTACCTAGGAGAATATAATATGACTAGATGACTAAAACCTTTGAGGATTATAGAACTTCATTTCCTCTTTCTGTTGGCTAATCACCTAGGATGATAACGAAATGCTGGATCAGAGTATATCAGGATGCGGAGAATGAACCACCTTCCTCCAATAGTTAGAGTGCACATACTTTCACATTGAATGATCCAATATCTAGGTGAGACTCTTCAATTTGTTGTTTAATCAGTTTTTTGATTAAATTGATTGATAATATCAATTGTTTTCATGGATTTGCACCAATTGGAGACCATTTCATGTGTCGGTGTACTGATTAAATTGTTTATTCAAATTTTTTCTACCCCCAGATATCCCCATTCATGATCATTGGCCAATAAATTTTTTCCAAAAAAAGCATAGACACTTTTTTTATACCATTACCCCACTCAATTTCTTCAATAGCTTCACTGGTTAGACCCCGTGTTCCCGGTTTTACATTTTCTAGCAGCCCTAAACCCAATCGGACCAAACTATCATTAAAAAACAAAGAATGAGGGGAAGATCAATGAAATAGTGGTTTATTTGGGGTCTTTGTGTGTCATGGAATATTATTTAGACAATATATGACCTAATCCATGAAGTTAAAGGAAACATAAGGGTACCAGACCTCTGACAGGCCAACATAATCTGATTTCTGGCAACCAGATGGTGAAAAATAACGAACGGTGACCTGATCCACTAATTTTGGGTGGAATCAAAGACATTTATGAAGGATGAAGACCATATTCAAATTGTGGATCTATGGATATGGATTTCAGAAAAATTCATGAATACACACCATTTAACATGATGAACATATGACCTATAGCCCCTTGGTAGTAGATGATATTTTTTAAGGAAATTATAAGGATTGCATGACATGTACCCCAACTACATGTTGTGTATGTTGTCACCTAATGGATGATCCATGTGGTGGATCACACATGAAGGATATGATGTGGGAGTATAAGGCTGGGATCATGACCCTAAACCAATGTACATGGACATGAGGTAATGTACAAGAGACGAGGGTACATACATGAAAACAACCAGGCACAAAGATGACACACCCACTGTCATGAGAATCCCATGTATATCCCCCACATCTATTATATAACTACATGGTTGGAAAGACATGTACCTCTAGGAAAAAACAATGTGATGTAGAGGGACCACACAATGTGTGGGTCCTATCATATGTTGTGTACCCTTTAATTCTTTTGAAAAAAATTTGATCGTTTTTATCTACTTCGTTTGAAATGAGAAATTGTCCTATAAGTATCTTGTCCCATTTTTTTATATTTAGTATATGATGGTTCCTTCAGTTTTGGATAGAAAGATATGATGCTAAATGGTCAAGGAAATATGTGTATTTAAGTGATGCCAGATAATATAAGAGATCATGTGGGATAAGCAGATGCTTCCGATGGAGTGGACCCCCATCATATTGGGCATCAGTCCTATACTTTCTTAGTGAAACCCCTTATCATATTGGGTTCGAGAACGTGAAGAAAAATTTGTATAAATCCATTCACACTAGGGAATGTGTCATCGACATAGCGAGTGGATCCCCTTAACCCATAGTGTATGGTTCCTTAATAACAAGAGTGGCCCCCCTGCCACATCAGGGCACAAGTCCTCAAAATTTGGGGTGTAAATCGCTATCATATAGGGAAAGGGTCCTAGATGTCAAGAGTGGAGCCCCTATCACATTAGGGAATGTTTTCTAGACCATCTCTGTGGAAATAATTATTTTATAGGGTGTATGTAATCGATGAGTAGAGTGGAATCCCCTATCGAATCAGGGCATGCATCCTTGACCTCCAGAGTAGACCCCCTATAAGATATGGTACATATCCTCGATGCCCAGAATGGACCCCATATTGTATAGGGGTTCAGGTCCTTGGATTTTGGAGTATAACCCTCTTTAAATTTGGCTCCTTTATTATAATAATCAAGTGGAACCCCCTATGCGATAGGATACATGTCCTCATGACAATAGGAAGAAACCCACCCACCCCTCCCCCCAAAACAACATGATGCGAGTCCTATATATTTATTTTTTGCATGAAACCCACTAACACACTAGTGTGTAGGTCCTCTCCATGAAAATTGTGTCACATTGACAGTGGGACATAGTGGCAAGACATGGCTGGGCATAGATGTTTCAATGGGCTGACCCGCAAGACACATGGCATCCCCGATGGTCATTTTTTAATTGCTATAGAATCTTATTCGTTGGATGATATGTGAGATAAATATTACCTTTATCCCTCAATTTTTATTGTTTTTCAGATCATATGTATATATTTATGTATCCATACCATTAGAGTTGGTTACTATCATTCCCTAATAAGAAAAGACATATAGGGTAATTTATATGGTTTCCATGTCTAGCGTGTGGTGGTAGGATGAGTATACTGTCATACAATAGGTGGAAAAGACTTGACATGTAGTTTATATACAACATGTGTAGATCCACCTTTTATTGGATGAGTTTTCTCTTTCACTTTCATGGGTTGAGTTTCATCCTCTATACTATTATACCATATTTTTATTCCAGTTTTATCTATTCCTCCCCCGCATTAGATTTTGGGGCACCGTATTGGATATGTATATAGTCACCCATGCATGGGATTTTCCCGAACATATCATGTATAATGAAGCCTATAGAAAGTTCAGTGGTCACCTCAATGGAGCTTTAGAAAAACCTAGAAAGTTTTATTTCCTACGGTGGTTATATCATGGTGATCTAAATCTTAGCGCTCTTACCATTATTAATTTCCTATTTTTTAGGTTGGGACATATTTCTACTGGGGTGTTTATTTTTAAGATTTACTTTTCAGTTTTCCCAATATTTTTATTGTACACCCCAGATGTTTTTCATGATTGTTTAACATTCTAAATTTTTTATTTGTTATCAATACAATACAATTTTTAATAATATGGTTTGGTGTGTTCATACAAGCACATAATAAATGACCTTTAATTTAGAAAAATCTTTATGTCACTTATCAATAACCACTAGATAATGGATGTAGGATTGTGGTAGTCCTGGATCAAGCCTCTTCTTGGTTCGAGTTGTGAAAATCACATCTACATGGCTGATTTTCTTGCCAAGACCTTAAATATGAACAATAGTGTCAGCCTAAATATACTTATGAATATCATAATTTCCATGGATTTCATGAATCTTATCATATGGATGCGCCTTTCCCATATAATTTCGGTTAATGAGGATATTTTCATAGATATATTTTATGAGATAATTTCCATAGTTGAGTTTGATATCATTCACATCTCTTTTATATTGGGAGGAAATCCATGGGAGATCATACTAGGTGAATTAAAAATTGGGTTGGGAGTCAATTTTGTGAGTTTTTCTCCCTCACTATCCTTTAGTGAAATGAGGATTGACAACAATAAGATAAACATGCCAATGAACTGGGTAGTGTAATGTCAGGATACTATGAGCTTCCATCAACCACATACTGTGAAAAGAACATAGATTCATGGTTCTTCCCGAATTATTATTCATAGATTTTGTCATATTCATAGTTGAATGAGGGTGCACTCATATGGTAATTTTTAAGATTCAAGTACTCCATCTTTCCACCACCATGGTTTCCATCCGAGTGATCCTAGACATTTAGTTGTTTCTATATTATAAGGTTCAGGTTTGGAAAACCCATGACATAGTAATTAAAGGGTGCTTTATTATTCACCAAGCCATGAGTAATGGAAT
Source organism: Viscum album (assembly GCA_963277665.1). Taxonomy (NCBI): domain Eukaryota; kingdom Viridiplantae; phylum Streptophyta; class Magnoliopsida; order Santalales; family Viscaceae; genus Viscum; species Viscum album. The sequence continues at coordinate 883,582,647 of OY728155.1, forward strand.
TTCCTTCTCTTTACAGTCCCTGTCATCATTAGTTGATATGTAGTTAGTCAATATTGTGATGCTTCACAATATGGTTCTCCTTCAGAAGATATGGAATCAGTATGAGTTGGATATTGAGTGTATAGATTCTGTTGATGATGTTCGAGCTTCTAATTCGTTATCATCCCTGACACCTCAACCACCACAACTAGGCTAAATCCACAAACCACCATGTCTGTGCTGCATAAAACTAGGACTAATGTATACCCCTCTCCCTAGAACATGCTATCTATCACCACCACTTCAATGTGGATGAAACATTTTGGTGGTTGTCATCATTTAATTTTGGAGAAATATTACTCCTTTTTCAAATTCCTAGAGATCCCATTCATTAATACACATAAATTACCATTCACCATTTCCACAACTCCTCCATCTACCTCCAATACTACCGACTCAACTATTTCTATAGCTGGAATGAATTATTTCCCTACAAAAATCACATCTAATGTAACACATATAATTTCATCTATCAAGATCCATCTAGAGATTACCAGCCTCACTACACAATGAGAAATTTTAATAATGCATACTGGATGGGGAAAGAGTAATTATATTATTAATCCATCCATATTTCAATTCATCAAACAATATACTAGACACACATCCTTCATTAGGATTGATACCTCACCTCCACCAATATCTATACCAGCACCAGATTCGATGATTGAGGATATATACAACAACAAAATGAAAGTTCTAGTGGTCAATCAACCTAATTATTCCACTATCACAGATATAGACATGGTAGGATATCTTTATACACACATAAATAGGTAGATTAAAACATTCAATGATCATAACAACTCCTCCCACTCCTCTTAGATTATCCCCTTGTGTGCCCCTAGTTTAGTCCTTGTGGGTTATTTTTTTTGTTTCATTGTATTCCCTTTCCTCGAAATTTATAGTTTATGTTAAATAATTAAAGGGATAAACTATTTTTCTCTTGACACATATCTTACTCATTTATAATCCCTTTTACACATAATTGTTCTATATCATGATCTTCTCCTTAATTAATTACATTTAAAACACCATCTAGGATGAGAATTGGCCTCCCTCCATAGGTTTTCCCTTATGTTAATTTTCTTGATAAACCACTGCATGAAATTTTTATGAGAGTTTCTTTCATAATTTTATCTCCACACAATTTCTATTTTTCAATCCATTTATCATGTGGTGAATCCTATGAAGTAATCATTAAGTCTAGGATACTTTTCATATAATGCTAGTAAGAAGTCAAAGAACATTATGCTGATGGAATGATCGGAATAATCTATGTATATCCATCTAGATAATGATTTCATTATTATCACTTCATTAGAAGAAACCCATCTTCTCATATTTTTTTGTCTTATTTATGTCAATTTACATTTGTTTCTAGAGGTCTTGTCTTCTCGGTAGTTTATTCTGGCAGTACATTGTAATATGGTATATGAATTTATATTGTATGAATTTTATATTTTATATTGTCTACACATACCTACTATTTTATTTTATTTTGGATATATATTCTATACTAGTCATTTTTTCTATGTAGCTCTACTTTCACTTCTACAAGTTTCACATGTAGTCCACAATCACATCATATTCTGTCATTTATCCAATGGAATTACATACATTTGCGTGTGTTCATGATTTCATATACTATTTTAAATCATTCATGAAAACACTATTTATCTTTTTTCATTAAATCAATTCCACATCACTTATATAAACATTGAGGATAATATTTCCATTTATGTGTGTATGGTGAATATTGTTTAAATTTATTACATTAAAATATAATTTTTTAAATTTTCTCATTTATTAAGGACACTTTATTCAATGAAAACATGATTTAACTTGAAATATATTTTAAACCATTTAAATAAATGTTTAGGTTTATTCCTAAATTTTGAAAATATATTATTTATTCTTATTTAATATTTAATCTTGATTCTAGAATCAATTATTATAATTTGGATTCAAAATTCCAAAAATTGGTTATTAATTGGCTAAATACTTGTTTCTATTAACTAATTAATATCACCATTTTATATTATTCACATTCATATGAGGATTATAAACACAAATTTTATACATTAAATTTTAAAATATATTTCTTAGGGACACATGAGACAAGTAAACCTATTAGAATATTAATCAGTATCTTATTCTGACAATGAAATAATAAATTCACTTTTAAAATGAATGATTAATTTTGATTGATTAAACCCCTTTCTGTAAGACCCACATATACATAATCCATACTTTTCCTGAAGCTTCCATGAATGAACTTCTATTTATTGAGTAATATTTCAATCTATTTTTTCCCTTCATGCAGTACTCTTTAGTATATTTCATGATTTTAATTTGATTAAGTGGGAAGGAATGATCATTTCTAGTAGACATGAGATGCTATTTACCAAAGATATGTGCAATGGGGTTTTCCTTTGATCTATGGGATATGGTCCATGGATTCTTCTAATACAACATCATTATTATCCTATATCCAAAAATGATAATAATAAAAAATTAAATAATGGGTTGTGTATTGGGAATGTTAAAAATATTCATTACAGGACTAATGAATATCATGGAAGATAAATTCGTTTTGGTGGTGGTTGTGCGATATTTCACATACATTACTTCTGAAAAAAATAGGGTTTATTCATTAAAATTTAATAGCATTTTCATAGCCCTCCTTTATTATTTTGCATATGTCGAGGTATTACCTTCTAGAGAATGTTCTTCATTATACAACACATTCTTATCATAAATTATGGTTTAGAGTTTTACGTCCATATGATCCTATTTTGTTTCATCTTCCAATAGACACTCATCAATAGATTTATTTCAACCACAATAAATTCATCATCAATAAGTTTCTTCCTTTATAGGGTAGATATATTAAATCTCATTCATGATTATGGTTAAGATAATGTATTTAGGGTATTATCGTAACTCCAATTGTATTTTAATTCGAGGGAAGAGTTAAAATTAAAGATGAGGTAAATTAAAACATGTACATAATCCTATACGAAAATTTTGAAAATTGAAATTTTAGAAATGAAGGATTTGAATAAGGAGAATGACCGTGAGGCATTCCTCTTTTCATTATAGGGATGATTTTGGAGGACCACAACTTTTTTTATAACACATGGTTGCATTTTCGTGGTTTCTATGTTTATTTACTATTAAAAATTATTTCCTTTCAATTTTTTTATTGGGATTCCATTTTCTTGAGAAAAATAAATTATTCATGTGTGGTAGAATTTTATATAATTAATTGATATATACATTTTAGAATCAAATAATTTAGTTTCATACATTATTTATACTATGATTCATTGATTGATGATTTATTCCTATAAAAAATTGATTCTCATTTTGTAATTGAAATGAAATTGAAAATTGAACTATCTTTTAACAATTAATTTAGTGAATGATACTTGTGATGTGTACTCCTAGAGAACAAAAAATATCTGGCCAAAACCAATGTTATGAAATCAATATGATCATTGAATTTTTAGGATGAATAAATATTGGGATATTAAATAAATTAATGATATTTTTTCCTTGAATAAATAAATCATTTGATCTTAAGAATGAGTAATGATTCTACTACAATACATGAATTCATTTGTAAAAGAAAAAACATGATGTGAAATCCATCATTAAGAGAAAGTATTGACCTATGTATCTGGTCATCCTTCCTATATATCCGTTGAATTCAAATTCATCCATAAATATTGTAAGATAATCAATAAGATATACATAAATACTATTTCACATTACAAATTAAAAAACCATGATGCGAATGTTTTGAGAATGAAGTAGTCCATAAAGACTCATAATGAGAAAGCCATTCAAACTGTGAGTTAATCAAACATATTTATATTACATGGGCCTCTAAATTTTAAAATTATCAGATTTTATTATCTTTTAACCAATTAAATACTATTTCCATTCACTTTAAATGGTTTTTATATTGTTCTCTCATTCCAAGGAAGTTTAAAAATTTCTTTCATTGTTTTTTACTAGTTGATTCTATCAATTCGATCTGGTTTATGTATTATTATTCTTAATAAAACCTAGTGGTTTGATTTATGTTGTTTGATTTGATCATATCTTACATAATAAACATGTCAATTACTGCCCCACTTTTTCATTTTTTATTTCTTTTTTTCCTTGTATGGATAATCCACTTTGGGTTAGGGATTGACTGTTGGGGTAGAAACACATAAAGAATCCTTAATTAACAAATTAGGTCAATTAGAAATGAATTGGGTTATGAAATCATGTTTATCAGATTCTATTATATGATCCTGATAAAGGTAAATGCATTGGAAAGAATCTAACCAAATTAGAAAAAATATAATTAGTCTCAATGTATTTTTTAGATCTACTTTTGATATTGTGTTTTTGCACCAAGATCAATCACCACCTATTGACAAAAGTGTTGTTTTTCATCTTTGTAGAACCAATTCGTTCAACCAAAATCAATTCGAGACACTTGAAGAACATCATATCATAATATATAAGAATTTTCCAAGATTTATTTAGGATTACCCTTTTCATAGTCTTCATGAATTTTATCAAAATACCTTATTAATCAAATAAAATCTAATCTAATTTATTATTTAAAATAAAAATACATCAAATTCAAATGATGAATCCCTCTTAGGTTCCAACAATAGCTCACAACTCATTTTCATTACCTCCATGTTGGATCAACCATGGACATCAACTGTTCTATGAGCCTATACAATAGTGTGAGTTCGATTACATGTAAATATAAAATTTTAACACCCATTGAAGAATAATTAATGTTCTAAAATAGTAGGATAGTGTTGCAACATGACACAAAATAAAATAAAAAAATTTAGAAATTAAAAAAAAATTAATCAGGGGGAACTTCTCTATATTAGGGGCTACAAGTATGGACCATGGATGATTGTTTATGACTATTTTGAGTTGGATTTGACAAGTATTAATGGTGTATTATATATATAATTATTTGGGATGTTGTGATAGATATATTGATATATATTTATGGTAAAAACTTCTATATAAAATAAGAGACTTGGATTACATTATTGTATTCAACACATCACTTAAAAGAGAGATGTATTTTTATAGAATATACAAAGGCTTGATGGTTGTGGTGAGAAAGTAGTTTATGATTTTTATTTCACCATCCCTTTCCAAACATGGATTAATTATTAGTTTATTATGAACAAATTAGGTGGTCAAAATATTATGTCATGATTTTTAATGAACGGAGACTAATAATTGATGTTTAATTGTTTAATAGTGGTTTGTGTTTGGTTTTTTATTCAATTTTTATTATATATAGTTTTTTATTTCATTGAATATTATCATTTCCTATTAGATTAAATTGTTTATTTTTAATGCATAAACTAATTCATGGATTATTTTTTGATCATATATTTAGTTCAAGTGTTATGTTGAAATATTGTTTTGGATCATAAAATTATTGAATGAACTGAAGTAATTGTCCATAAAATTGATGTTTAGTAATTAAATAAAAATTTAATTGTAAGGGTTTACATTGATTAAAATTTTAAAATGATAGAACTACCCATTGATTTGTTCTACACCTAAATATATCATAAACCCAAACTCATAAAAACTAAGTGTGCTCATATTCCATGGTTCTCTTATTCAGTTTTATATTTCCTTTTTAACAATTCAAAATGATTATTCTAAATCATGATGTATGGTTTGAATGATATAAATCACTTTACACTATGGATTAAACATTGGACTTGAGGTATAATACACCTTTTGAATTTACATTTAATGAATAGTTACCTAAATATGTAAATTAGGTTATCATTGGAAATTAATGGTGCCTATAGGGTTTCAACTCGACCCCTTAGAGGTTTTAAAAATATAAACCTAAAGAAATGCTAAAACCCCATATTAAAATTATCATAAAATAAATAAACTATAACTCTATTTTATTCCCACTAAATTTTTTTATCACCCACCAAACCCTAGATAGATTACCACTAAAACACTGGTGGCCTCACACTCTATAATGTGACTTGGTGTATCCCATAAAATAACAAGTGGACTACCATAATACTTTTAGTGGTATTAAATACTTAAAAGACTCATTTTTATCAACACATAACACTGGGAGACCTACTCCATACTTTTAATTGCTGTTTTTATTTCCCCTATAAATTTTTCCCAACATTAATCCCCCAATTATTCTTATGGATCTTATAATCTAGTAAAAAATCATTAAAATAACAAAAATTATTATTGGAAACATTGAAAATGTAATTTTTTTAAATTCCTAATTTTAGTCCATTATAATAACATTATCATATATAATGTAACATCCTAGGTAAATAAAGAATATGAAATTTTTACATTTATTAATATTTTTGAATAAAAAATTAATATTACCATAAAGGAGAGGCTATGTTCTATGGCGTACCCAATACGCAACAACGAGTTTTTTTGAAATCTTACGTTGCACAATAATAATAATATAATATTATTTTAAATATTAGTTAATGCCTAGCCATTGTAATGGAAGGAATGAACAGAACTAACTAAAAAATGATTATATATGTTTGTTAAATATTTTTACATTTATCCAATAAAATTTAGAGGCCTAAAATGCGAATGAATCCAATTTTCAGCATAAATATTCTAATATTCTTTTAAAGGTCGATTAAAAACCTTTTGATGGAGAACCCTTTTTAAATCCACATTTTGACAATTTTATATGTTATATTTTTCAAAATAAAATCCTTCTTTAGAATTGGGACATCAAAATTTACTTTGTGTAAAATTTTGTTATTTTTCTGATAAAGTTCATTTTTTATGAATAGTGAAAAATGTTCTATTTTAATTCATAACCTAGTTTTAATCTAATTTATTTATATGGTCAGATTATCTTTTTAAATGGTTTTAAAGTGAAATTATAATATATTTTTATCATTTAATTTAATTGTGGTCATTGGAATTATTTTCACTTTGAAATTGGACATAAACAAGAGTCAATCTTTTGATAGATTTTGTTTCTTAAAAACACGCTATTTATTTTGACAATGGGAATTAAATATAAAATTAATTAATGAAACTTCTATGTTTTGAATTTGGTAAAATAGACATCATTTTTGAATTCAGAATATCAAATATATCTTATGGTGGTTTTTTGGTATTTTTCTGAAAAACATCAATTTTTGGTGAATAGTGAAACCACTAAGTGGTAGTTTAAAAACAGATTTTTGGTTTAAATGAAATTTTACCGATTCTGTGAATTGAATTTAAAAAATCTGACATACATGGTTTTCATTAGTGAGTAAAATGTGGTTCAAGGGTATGAAAATAATTTTTGGTGAATAATAACTTTTGAGTTTTATTAACTGCGATTAGAGGTAATTAGGGTAATTTAAGGTAAAAATAATGATATAATAATATTAAATTACCTTGAAACATGTCTTAACCTTATTGTATGAGTCATGGATGACCATGAAAATCCATGGGTCAATTTGGGGACCCTATGGATCCACTTGGGTATGATAATGATATTAATACCTTTTTATTTAAAGTAAAAGTAAAAATGTCACAAACATGTATTGTTTTACTAAAAAAATATTTTACATGGGGTTATATAATTTATATTTTTGACTATAAATATTCATTATAAATCTAAAAATATTTACTATATCATGGTAATTATTTTATAATTTTTATACAACAATTAAATAAAATTATTTATGACACCTTGATGATGCAGTGATTACCTCATTAATGAACGATTTAAATAAAATGATAAGATAAGGTAAAATATAAGACTTAAACCTGTTGAAAACCTATTGGATGGGTGTATTTCGAACCCTTATCACCTTATCCCTAAACTATATCATTTTGGGACATTAAAAATCCGAAAATCAGTTTATAATAAAGTAACATTTTAAGACTTTCCATAAGTGACCCTCCTCCCTCTTATAAAAGGCCCCCACCTCTACCCCCTTACCCACACCTCTCAAGCCCTTGGATCATAAAACATCTGATCATATAGTCTCTACATATCCCTCTGTCACTCCTAGAAGCCTCACATTGGGCAGAAGTTTTTTAAAGTAATCCTTTGGATCATATCAAAATGAGTTACGCGATTTAGAGGTAATGTCTTCTCTCGAGTTTCTTTCTTTTATTTTCTTTCATAACTCACCACTATCTTCTTATTATTTGATCCCAAAATATATCCATTATCCTAAATATACTAGGATTATTTTATGATATGTATTCTACCTAAACATATACACACCTCTATCTAATGGTTATATAACATACTGTTTCAGTGGATGGTGAATTACTGCCTCACGAAACGATGATTGTCCAATCTTCTCCTACCACCACTCATGGTGGACATTATGATGAAAATATATTTATATATGATATATATTATATTTATGTCATCTATATTATTCTGTATTTTATATTTAAAACATACCTTTATGCTTTGCATGTTGTGCAAATGCGATAATTTCATATGAGGAAGTGTGGACAACCGCCCCCTCGAGTGATGTGACTCGTTCATGACAAAATTAGAATTTATAAATAATTTACTTTATGAACATATATAACATATATAAAATATATATTATACTTTAATTATAATATACATATGTATCATTATGTTTTAATTCCATTAATGTATGAAATAGAAATGAAAGTAGCGTTCATGCATACACACGACTTACCGTCTCCATGAACGGTGCATTTCATTTATTATCTCCAAATGTTATGTACTATTATAATTACATATATATAATGGATATATATGATATATTTTATATATAAATGATGAATATAATTTTGGATTTAATTAACTTTGGACCACATGAACATCGTGTAATTATAAGAAGTCCATTTTTGACTCAAGTTCCGAACATCAACAAAATGTCCATTATGAACTCAAACAATTAAATAATTGTTATAGAAAGTTAATAAGTGATATAAAAAGAATAAAAAACTTGAAAAATATTCTTAAGCAATTAGAAATTAATTTAATTTTATCATTCACAAAGAACAAGGATCATACAAGCGAGTCAAGTCGGACACGAGGTAAGGGGATTTCTTATCTCACTTTTAATTCGGTGAGATTTCCATTGTTCGCCAATTATTTATTGCATGTGGTGTATTGTATACTTCCATTTGATATATATTATCATGATTTTATTTATATTCATCTTATTTGATTCATTTGGTTCTGATTATCTTTTGGTCATATGACTCGATTTATTACAACGAGGTAAAGGGTTTTTACCTCACTATTTATTCCCTTGAGATTCAAGATATATTTGTCACTATATCCTTTGAGTGGTTTATGTAATTCCAATTATTCTACTCTTTGAGTAATATACATTTGTTTGTGGGTATTTACATCAACATTGTATAGTTCTTCTTTCATGGGGTGTACATTTCAAAAGTTACCCAAATCAGTAAGGGAACCTTTCACCCTCCTCTTTTTAAAAGACTTATTTTTATTGGGTATTTTAATTTAAATCTTCTTATGTTGAGATATGTTCTTATATATCCTTATTGATGTAAATTTTATGTTATTATATACCCTTTATATCTCTCCTCAACTCATTTTCTGAATTTTAAAGTGACGACGTTCGGCTGTAGAATTTCTGTAAGGGAACTTCTTAACCTAATTACAATTCTTTGTGTTAAACCTCTACTTCTTGATTATGTCATGCTATGAATATGTGTTGATGAACTATGAATGTTTTACACTTAATATCCACTTATATTGGGTGTATTTATATTTTTCACAGATATTCATGTAATTGATTTATCCTTAATCTATGGATAACATCTTTGTACTGGACTTCGTCTCAATCTCCTTTAATTGAGGCATATTTTGATTTCTACACAACTTTATTTTATACGGTGTATAAAAACCTTTTGAATTTTTATTTCATTCAAAGGTATTCTTTTCCCTATGAATTGTTTTACTATATGACAAAAAAGAATGTTTCTTTTTTAAGCATATGCGGTGACAACGACCTTTTTCACCACCGCGAGTATTATTTGATCTGTGGCTTACTTAACAAGCCGTAATGTTTTCAAAAGAAAAATAAATACCATATACTATTTTTACATATTTTTGGTATATAAATTGTTTTTAAGAATGGATTTATTATTTAAATATCTTAAAATGTTATATTTTTATTGCAATATGGGAATGTTATCTTTCCTTTATGCTTAAGTTACGTGTTATGATTATGTTATGGTTCTTGGCCATTGTATGTATATGGGTGGTTCCGTGATAATCCTAGGGCAGGTGAGCCCGAGTTAGCTCTCCAATGCATTTGGTAACATGAAGGAGGTAAAAATGAATGTTACTCTGAAGAGATTTAGGGAATATACTGTGACATGTATACCAAATGTGACTCCCTTTGTAGCTATGATAACTACAATGTTAGTATGTTATGTATTCCTTAAGATACCTTTATGATTTGTGATTACTATTTGTTATTCATAAATAGTATTATTTCAGAAGGTATGATTGAAAATTATGGTTTCATTGTTTTTTATTTATTGCTGGGTTAATGTTTCATTTCCTTATGTTATAACCCTTACTGAGCTTTTTATACTCATCACATGTTTTGGAAATGTTTTCCACATGACTTAAAGATAAATAGGGTCATGGATGGGATCATGGAATGACATGCTGTCTAAAACATGGAACTATTCATGTTTCCTTTTTGTAGAGTTTTTTATTTTATGAAAAAATGGAAACTGAGTAGAATTGTCTACTTTATAATCTTTTGAGATGTAACAGTTATGTACTAATTCTCTAAAACTCTAAACCTAAAAAGATCCACAATATGAATTATTCAATTAATTCAATATTATGTAATTTTTTAAGGTCAGGTCCTTATAGTTGGTATCAAAGGTCGGTTTAGTTAACTTTAGAGGTTAGGGTATTCTTTAAGCACAAGTGACATTACAATAATTGTTAGGATTTTTGAAAGAGTAATTGTTATTTTTATAAATTGAATAAGTTTAAGATAACATGAATAAGTATATCGTAGTATTTACCCTCCTCATAAGATATTATATTCCGATTTTACTGATATACTCACACCGACCTTTTTGGTTTTAGTAAATGGCTGGATCTAGCAGGCAACAAAGTTACAATGTATGTGAAGAAAACTGTGATGATTTTCAAAACTAGCAACTGAATGATATGGGAGATGAAATGAGAACACTTGTGGTTATTCTAAACCAATTATCTAGAGTCATTATTGACCACCTGAACCTTAGTGATTTTTATAATGCATCATATATGCGAGAAAAAAATCCCTACAGAAGATCAGGTAATAATCATATATGTAAGAATGTTAAAAAACCTATGTGTAAAAGATGTGGAAAGGAACACATAGGAAAATGTTTTAAAGGGACAGAAAGATGCTACAGATGTGGAAATGAAGGTCATAAAGCAAGAACCTACCATGGAAAAAAGGAAGCATCGAGTTGACTCTAGGAAAGGGAAAGAAGTTCTTTCTAAAGGATATTGAATGTTTTAAATGTGGTGTGCATTGTTATTATGCAAACACACATCCTACGAAGAAGTTTCGGGAATGGGATCACTAGGATCGTACAAATAATCATTTACCAATACCTAATACCATTCCAATTGAGGATGAAGAAACTGACAATGACCAATGAAAGGTATGGATTATTTCTTAACACATGGTTTCCTATTATTGAATCTTAGGATATGATTCATGATTTTGTTTGTAGAAAAGAAGTATTTTAGAATAATATGTAAATGAATGGTTAATTGATCAAGAATAATGTTGAATGAGTAAGAATTCATCATATAAGGGATTCAAGAGTTATGGTATATTTTAGGATGGTGAAATTCTTCAAAGTATTAAGGATGTTTTGATGATGGGATCACGTTAGATGAAATTTTATAGTATGTGTAACCCAGATGTTTGTTGTATGAAAATTTTATTCAAGGAATAATTATCTTTTCTTTTGTGGATATAGTTATAAAGAACCATTTTGGTTTATATGATCCTTGAATTTGAGGTAATTATCGTTAAATACATTTTGGGATGAAAAAATAAAAAGTTATTAGATAACCTTTATGGTTAAAATATGTTTTGGTTAATTTTTATGAATTTATCTCATATTGGGAATGTTATAAAATTTTGTAGTTTTTGAAAATGGACAACACACAAACCGTGTGACAACCCGTCGTGTCAGACAAAGTTGCGGGAATCGAACCCATAACCAAAGTGCGACTGGTAATTATCACCTACTACTAGACTACATGGAGTCCCTGGTTAGTATGACTAATTATTTTTAGTTAGATGATATAATGAACCAGGAATAAGTTGATTTTGTTTTATCTATGGAAATGATTAACATATCATGGAGGATATGTGATTAGGTTAATTTCTTTTCAATATGAGACTTTAAGAGTAACTGATGTTATTTGTTGATAAATGTTAAGATTTACCGTGGAAGACTACTTGATTAAATTCTTCTATGTTTTGGTTTTCAAAATTAGTTTCAAATACTTTGAAGAATTTTATGGATAGCTATTTATTGAATGGTATTTGATTAACTTTGGGTTTTGTTGGAAAATTTTTAAAGATTAAGAGTAGTTTTTCTTTTTGTAAAAGATTATCCTTTTTGGGGATTATCTAATATTGTACTAACTATTTTGGTTTTGGTTAAGGTCTAAAAGACATGGGAAATATATAGTTCATCATGGGTAGATTATGTTATTCTCTCAAAGTTGTTTTTTTCTCTCTTAATGTGATCATGTCATCCTAAATACTCATCTTTTCGAGAAAATATGAGTTTGTGTTAGAAATATGGTAAAGGATAAAAGACTACATGACAAGTAAGTATGTTTCCTTATGTTTTAGTTAAGCCCATAAAAAAATTCCTCAATGAAATGTAACTTAAAAAAAACATTGTCTGTTAACTTTTCCTATCGGGGAATCAAATACCATTTAACCCATCATAAGTTTGTGATTTTATGGTGGTTAACATTCTCCTAATCATGTTTTCTATCACTCTCCATCAGAAATTGACCCTTTGTTTTTCTCTTTCATATCCATATTTTTCTACATGGAATACTATTATGGGTTAAATCGGGTGACCTTTTTACTTCTATTTCTTTCGTTTAAAGTGATAGTTTTACTAACTCTTTTCTGATGTGGGACTTTCAAGGAAGTTTCTGAGCCCAATTTTAAAATTGTGAGGTCGTAATTCCCAAAAGTGAGGAAGGATGTAACATCCCAGGTAAATAAAGAATATGAAATTTTTATATTTATTAATATTTTTGAATAAAATATTAATATTACCTTAAAAGAGATTCCATGTTCAATGGCATACCCAATACACAACAACGAGTTTCTTTGAAATCTTACGTTACACACTAATCATATAATAATATTATTTTAAATGGTAGTTAATGCCTAGAAGTTGTAATGACAGGAATGAATAGAACTAACTACAAAATTATTATATATGTTTGTTAAATATTTTTACATTTATCCAATAAATGTTAGAGTCTTAAAATGTGAATGAATCCAATTTTAAGCATAAATATTCAAATATTCATTAAAAGGTAGATTAACCACATTTTGATGGTGAACCCTTTCTAAATCCACATTTTAAGAATTTTATATGTTATATTTGACAAAATGAAATCATTATTTCGAATCGAGACATCAAAATTTACTTTGTGTAAATTTTTGTTATTTTTCCGATAAAGTTCATTTTTTATGAATAGTGAAAAATGCTGTATTTTAATTCAAAACCTCCTTTTAATCTAATCTATTTATATGGTGAGATTATATTTTTAATTGGTTTTAAAGTTTAATTAGAATATATTTTTACCATTGAATTCAATAGTGGTCATTGGAATTAATTTCACTTTGAAATTGGACATAAACAAGTGTCAATATTTTGATAGATTTTGTCTATTAAAAAAACTATTTATTTTGATAGTGGGAATTAACTATAAAATTAATTAATTCAACTTCTATGTTTTGAATTTGGTAAAATAGGCATCATTTTTGAATTCAGAATATTAAATATATCGTTGGGTGAATTTTTGTTATTTTTCTGAAAAACATCAATTTTTGATGAATTGTGAATCCACTAAGTGGTAGTTTAAAAACTGATTTTTCGTTTAAATGAAATTTTACCGCTTATATGAATTGAATTTCAAAAATCTGACATACATGGTTGTTATTAGTAAGTAAAATGTGGTTCTATGGTATGAAAATATTTTTTGGTGAATAGTAACTTTTGAGGTTTAATAACCGTGATTATAGCTAATTAGGGTAATTTAAGGTAAAAATAATTTTATAATAATATAAAATTACCTTTAAACATGTACTAAACATTTTGGATGATTCATGTCCGACCAAGAAAATCCATGGGTCAATTTGGGGACCCCATGGAGCCACTTGGGTATGATAATGACATTAATACCTTTTTATTTAAAGTAAAAATAAAAATGTCACAAACATGTATTGTTTTACTAAAACTGTTTTTACATGGGGTGTTATAAGTTATCTATTTGATTATAAATATTAATTATAAATATATAAATATTTCCTACATCATGGTAATTATTTTATAATTTTTATACATAATATGAATAAAATTATTTATGACACCATGATGTTGCATTGATTACCTCATTAATGAATGATTTAAAAAAACTGAAAATATAGGGTAAAATACAAGACTTAAACTTGTCTAAAACCTATTGGAAGGGTTAATTTCTAAACCTTATCACCTTAACCTCAAAATAAATTATTTTGGGAGATTTAAAATCCTAAAATCATTTTACAATAAAGTAACATTTCAAGACTTACTAAAAGTGACCCTCCTCCCTCTTATAAAAGGCCCCCATCTCTACCCCTTACCCACACCTCTCAAGCCCTTGTATCGTCCAACCTCGGATCATATTATCTATCCAAATCCCTCTGTCACTCCAAGAATCCTCACTTTGGGATGATGTCTTTCCAAGGAAGCCTTTGGCTCAAATCAAAAAGAGTTTCCCGATTTAGAGGCAATGTTTTCTCTCGAGTTTCTTTCTTTTATTTTCCTTCTTCACTCACAAATATATTTTTATTATTTAATAGCATAATAAAACCAGTATAATAAATATATTATGATGTATTTATGATAAGTATTTCACCTACACTTACACACACCTCCATCTAATGGTTAAAGAGCATACGGTTTTAGTGGATGGGGAAGTACTGCCTCACGAAACGATAATTGTTCAATCTTATCCTACCACCTCTCATGGTGTCCATTATGATGGAAATATATTTATATATGATATATATTATATTTATTTCCTCTATATTCTTCTGTATTTTATATTTAAAACATTCATTTATGCTTTTCATGTTGTGCAAATGTGATAATTTCATATGAGGAAGTGTGGACAACCACCCCTTGAGTGATGTGAATCGTTCATGCCAAACATGGAATTTATAACAAATTTAATTTATGAAATTATGTAACATATATAACATATATATTATTATTTAATTATAATATACCTATTTATCATTATTTATTCATTCCATTAATATATGAAAGAGAAATGAAAGTAGTATTCATGCGTACGTACAACTTACCGTCTCCAAGAACAGTGCATTTCATTTCTTATCACCAAATGTTATGTACTATTATAAGTACATATATATAATAGATATATATTATATATATTATATATAAATTATGAATATAATTCTGTATTTAATGAACTTTGGACCACATGAACATCATGTAATTATAAGAAGTCCATTTTTTGACTCATGTTCCGAACATCGACAAAATGTCCATTATGAACTCAAACAATTAAATAATTATTATAGAAAGGTAATAAGTGATATAAAAGGAATAATTAACTTGAAAAATATTCTTAAAATATTCTAAATTAATTTAAGTTTATCATTCAGGAAGAACAAGGAACATACAAGCGAGTCAAGTCGGACACGAGGTAAGGGGAATTCTTATCTCACTTTTAATTCTGTGAGATTTCCATTGTTCGCCACTATTTATTTCATGTGGTGTATTGTGTACCTCCATTTGATATATATTATCATTATTCTATTTATATTCATGGTATTATTTGATTCATTTGGTTATGATTATCTTTTGTTCATATGACTATTTATTACAACGAGGTATGGGGTTTTTATCTCACTTTTTATTCCCGTGAGATTCATGCTATATTTGTCACTATATCCATTGAGTGATGTATGTAATTCCCATTATTATTCTCTTTGTGTAATATACATTATGTTATGGGTATTTACATCAACATTGTATAGTACTTATTTGATGGGGTGTACGTTTCGAAGGTTACCCAAATCGGTAAGGGAACCTTTCACCCTCCTCTTTATAAAAGACTTGTTTTTGTTAGTTATTTTAATTTACATCTTCTTATGTTGGGATATGTTCTTATACATCATTATTGGTGTAAATTTTATGTGATGATATACCGTTTTTATCTCTAATCAACTCATTTTCTGAATTTTAAAATGACGCCATTAGGCTGTCGAATTTCTGTAAGGGAACTTCCTAACCCAATTTAAATTCTTTGGGTTAAACCTCTAATTCTTGATTATGTTGTGCTATGAAAATGTTTGGATGAACTCTGATTGTTTTTCACTTAATAACCACTTATATTCATTGTATTTATATTTTTCACACATAATTATGTAATTGATTTATCCTTAATATAAGGCTACCATCTTTGTACGGGACATCATCTCAATCTCCTTTCATTGAGTCATCTTTTGATTTCTACACAACATTATGTTATATGGTGTATAAAACCCTTTTGAATTTTCGTTTCATTCAAAGGGAATATTTTCTGTATGAATCATTTTACTAAACGACAAAAAGGAATGTTTCTTTTTTTAGCGTAAGCGGTGACAATGACCTTTTCCGCCCCCACGAGTATTATTTGATCTATGACATCCTTAACAAGCCGTAATGTTTTCAAAAGAAAAATAAATACCATATACTCTTTTTACGTATTTTTGGTATTGAAAATGGTTTTTAAGAATGGATTTATTATTTCAATATCTTAAAATGTTATATTGTTATTGCAATGTGGGAATTTTATCATTCCATTATTCTTAAGATATGTGTTATGATTATGTTATGGTTCTTGGACATTGTACGTATACGGGTGGTTCCATGATAAACCTATGAGGGTGAGCTCGAGATAGCTCTTCAATGCATTGGGTAACATGAAGGAGGTAAACATGAATGTTTCTCTGAAGAGATTTAGGGAATATACTGTGATGGGTATTCCAAATGTGACTCTCTATGTAGCTATGATAGCTACAATGTAAGTATGTTATGTATTCCTTAAGTTAACTTTATGATTGTTGATTACTATGTGTTATTAATAAATATTATGATTTCATAAGTTATGATTGAAAATTATGGTTTAGTTGATTTTTATTTATTGATGGGTTAATGTTTCCTTTCATTATGTTATAACCCTTACTGAGCTTCTTATGCTCATCCCATGTTTTTGAATTGTTTTCCACAGGACTTAAAAATGAACAGGGTCAAATATGGGTTCAAGGAAAGACATGATATCTAAAACACGGAACTAGTCCTGTTTCTTTTTTTAGAGTTTTCTATTTTATGGAAAAATGGAAACAGCGTAGAAGTGTCTACTTTATAATCTTTTGAGATGTAATAGTTATGTCCTAGTTCTATAAAACTATAAACCTGAAAAGATCCTCAATGTGAATTATTCATTTAATTCAAGATTATGTAATGTTTTAAGGTAGGGTCCTTATAGTTGGTATCAATGGTCGGTTTAGATAACTTTAGATTTTAGGGTATTCTTTAAGCACAAGTGAAATTATCATAATGGTTAGGATTTTAGAAAGAGTCGTTGTTATTTTTATAAAGTGAATGAGTTTAAGATAACATGAATAAGTGTATCTTAGTATTTAACCTCCTCATAAGATATTATATGATGATTTTACTGATATACTCACTCTGACCTTTTTGGTTTTAGTAAATGTATGGATCTAGTAGGCACCAAAGTAACAGTGGATGTGAAGAAAACTGTGACGGGTTTCAAAATGAGCAACTGAATGATATGGGTGCTGCAATGATAACTCTTGCATTTATTCTAAACAAACTATCTGGAGTCCGGATTGACCACCTGAACCTTAGTAATGTTTATCAGGCATCATATATGCGAGAAACAAATCCCAACGGAAGTTCAGGTCATAATCATATAGGTAAGAATATTGAAAAACCTATGTGTCATAGATGTGGAAAGAAACACATTAGAAAATGATTCAAAGGGATAGAAAGATGATATAGATGTGGAAATGAAGGTCATAAAGCAAGAACCTGCCATGGAAAAAGGAAGCATCTAGTTGACTCTTGGAAAGGGAAAGAAGTTCTTTCTGAAGGATCAATTGAATGTTTTAAATGTAGTGTGCATGGTCATTATGCAAACACATGTCCTATGAAGAAGTGTCGGGAATGGGGTCACTAGGATCATACAAATATTCGTTTACCAATACCTAATGCCATTCCGATTGAGGATGAAGAAACTGAAAATGACCAATGAAAGGTATGGATTATTTCTTCACACATGATTTCTTATTATTGAATCTTAGGATATGATTCATGATTTTTTTTATAGGAAAGAAGTATTTCAGAATAAGTTGGAAAGGAATGGTTAATGGATCAAGATGAATGTTGAATGGGTAAGAATTAAACATATAAGGTATTCAAAAGTTATGGTATATTTTTGGATGGTGAAATTCTTAAAAGTATTAAGGCTCTTTTGATGATGGGATTACATTAGAATACTTTTTATAGTATGTGTAACCCTGATGTTTGATGTATGAAAATTTTATTCAAGGAGTAATTATCTTTTATTTTGTGGATATAGTTATAAGGAACCATTTTGGTTTCTATGATCCATGAATTTGAGGTAATTACCGGTTAATACATTTTGGGATGTAAAAAAAATTATTAGATAAACTTTGTGGTTAAAATATGTTATGGTTATTTTTGATTAATTTATCTCTTTATAGTAATGTTATAAAATTATGTAGTTTTTGAAGAGGAACAACACGCAAACCATTTGACAACCCGTCACGTCAGACAAAGCTGCGAGAATCGAACCCACAACCAAAGTGCGACTAGTATTTATCGCCTACCACTGGACTATGTGAAGCCACAGGTTAGTATGACTAATTCTTTTTAGTTAGATGATCTTATGAATCTGGAATAAGTTGATTTTGGGTTATCTATGGAAATGATTAACCTATCATGGAGGATATGTGATTAGGTTAATTACTTTTCAATATGAGACTTTAAGAGTAACTGATGTTATTTGGAGATAAATGTTAAGATTAACCTTGGAATACTATTTGATTAAATTCTTCAAAGTTTTGGGTTTCAATCATAGTTTCAATTACATTGAAGAATGTTATGGATAGCTGTTTATTGAATGGTCTTTTTATGAACTTTGGGTTTTTCTGGACAAATTTTGGAGATTAAGAGTAGTTTTTCTTTTTGTAAAAGATTATTATTTTTGGGGATTATCTAATCTCGTACTAACTATTTTGTTTTTGGTTAAGGTCTAAAAGACATGGAAAATATATAGTTCATCTTGTATATATTATGTGATTCTCTCGAAGTTGTTTTTAGCGCTCTTAATGTGAACACGTCATCCTAAATACTCATCTTTTGGAGAAAATATGAGTTTGTGTTAGAAATCTAGTAAAAGATGAAAGTATACATGCCAAGTAAATATGTTTCCTTATGTTTTAGATAAGCCCATAAAAAAATTTCTCAATGAAAAGTAACTTAAAACAAAAAAGTTGTCTTTTAACTTTTCCTACTGGGGAATTAAATACCGTTTGACCCATCACAAGTTTGTGATTTTATGGTGGTTAACATTCTATTAATCATGTTTTCTATCACTTTCTATCAGAACTTAACTCTTTATTTTTCTCTTCCGTATCCATGTTTTTCTATATGGAATTCTAGTATGGGTTCACTTGGGTGACCTTTTTACTTCTATTTATTTCTTTTAAAGTGATAGTTTTACTAACTCTTTTCTGATGTGAGACTTTCAATGAAGTTTCCGAGCCCAATTTTAAAATTGCGAGGACGTAATTCCAAAAAGGAAGGAAGGATGTAACATTTTAGGTAAATAAAGAATATGAAATTTTTATATTTATTAATATTATTGAATAAAATATTAATATTACCTTAAAGGGGATGCAATGTTCGATGGTGTACCTAATATGCAATAATGAGTTTCCTTGAAATCTTACGTTGCACACTAATAATA
Organism: Viscum album; assembly: GCA_963277665.1. Classification (NCBI taxonomy): domain Eukaryota; kingdom Viridiplantae; phylum Streptophyta; class Magnoliopsida; order Santalales; family Viscaceae; genus Viscum; species Viscum album. Next base: position 883,603,084 of record OY728155.1, read on the forward strand.
TAATAATCTTATTTCAAATGGTAGTTAACGCATAACCGTTGTAATGACGGGAATGAACAGAACTAACTAAAAACTGATTATATATGTTTGTTAAATATTTTTTCATTTATCCAATAAATTTTAGAGGCTTAAAATTAGAATGATTCCAATTTTAAGCATAAATATTCTAATATTCTTTAAAAGGTCGATTAACCGCCATTTGATGGAGAATCCTTTTTAAATCCACCTTTTGAAAATTTTATATATAATATTTGACAAAATTAAATCCTTTTATATAATTGGGACATCAAAATTTACTTTTTGTAAATTTTTGTTATTTTTCCGATAAAGTTCAGTTTTTATGAATAGTGAAAAATGCTGTATTTTAATTCAAAACCTCATTATAATATAATATATTTATATAGTTATATTATCTATTTAATTGGTTTTAAAGAGTAATTAGAATATATTTTTACCATTTAATTCAATGGTGGTCAGTGTAATTAATTTCAATTTGAAATTGGACATAAACAAGTGTCAGTCTTTTGATAGATTTTGTTTCTTAAAAACACACTATTTATTTTGACAGCACGAATTAAATATAAAATTAATTAATGAAACTTTTATGTTTTGAATTTTTTAAAATAGAAATCATTTTTTTATTCGGAATATCAAATATATCTTAGGGTAAAGTTTTGGAATTTTTCTGAAAAACTTCAATTTTTGATGAATAGTGAAACCATTAAGTTGTAGTTTAAAAACAGATTTTTCATTAAAATGAAATATTACCACTTCTGTGAATTGAATTTAAAAAATCCTACATACATGGTTTTCATTAGTAAGTAAAATTTTGTTCAATAGTATAAAAATAATTTTTTTGTGAATAGTAACTTTTGAGTTTTATTAACCGCGATTAGAGGTAATTAGGGTAATTTAAAGTAAAAATAATGTTATAATAATATGAAATTACCTTGACACATGTCCTAACCTTATTGGATGAGCCATGGTCGACCAAGAAGATCCATGGGTCAATTTGGGGACCCCATGGAGCCACTTGGGTATGATAATGACATTAATAACTTTTTATTTAAAGTAAAAATAAAAATGTCACAAACATGTATTCTTTTACTAAAACAATTTTTACATGGGGTTATATAAGTTATATTTTTGACTATAAACTTTCATTAGAAATATAAAAATATTTCATATATCATGGTAATTATTTGATAAGTTTTAGATATCAAATTAATAATATTATTAATGACACCATGATGATGCAGTGATTACCTCATTAATGAATGATTTAAATAAAATGATTAGATTATGAAAAATATAAGACTTACTCTTTTCGAAAAACTATTTTATGGGTGTATTTAGAACCATTATCACTTTATCCTCAAAATATTTTATTTTGGGACCTTTAAAATCCTAAAATCATTTTATAATAATGTAACATTTCAAGACTTTAAAAAAGTGACCCTCCTCCCTCTTATAAAAGGCCTCCACCTCTACACCCTTACCCACAACTCTAATTCCCTTGGATCGTCCAAAATCTTCTCATATTATCTCTCCACATCCCTCTCTCACTCTTAGAATCCTCACTTTGTGCAGAAGTCATTCCATGGAATCCTTTGGCTCAAATCAAAAAGAGTTTCCCAATTTAGAGGTATTGTCTTCTCTTGAGTTTCTTTCTTTCATTTTCCTTCTTCAATCACCACTATCTTATTATTATTTGATCCCATAATAAAACCAGTATCCTCAATATACTAGGATTTTTTATTATTAGTATTCTACCTACACTTACACACACCTCCGTCTAATGGTAAAAGAACAAACTGTTTCAGTGGATGGCGAATTACTGTCTCACGAAACGATGATTGTTCAATATTCTCCTACCACCTCTCATGGTGGAAATTATGATGACACTATATTTATATATGATATATATTATATTTATTTCCTCTATATTATTCTGTATTCTATATTTAAAACATACCTTTATGCTTTGCATGTTGTGCAAATGCGGTAATTTCATATGAGGAAGTGTGGACAACCACCCCCTCGAGTGATGTGACTCGTTCAAGGCAACAATTGAATTTATAAAGAATGTAATTTATGAACTTATGTAACATATATAACATATATATTATAATGTATTTATAATATACCTATGTATCATTATGTTTTCATTCCATTAAAGTATGAAATAGAAATGAAAGTAGCATTCATGTGTACGTATGGCTTACCATCTCCATGAACGGTGTATTCCATTTCTTATCTCCAAATGTTATGTACTATTATAAGTACATATATATAATGGATATAATGGATATATATTATATATAAGTAATGAATATCATTATGGATTTAAATAACTTTGGACCACATGAACATCATGTAATTATAAGAAGTCCATTTTTTGACTCAAGTTCTGAACATCGACCAAATGTCCATTATGAAATAGAACAATTAAATAATTGTTATAGAAAGTTAATAAGAGATATAAAAAGAATAATAAAATTGAAACATATTCTTATGCAAGTTGAAATTAATTTATTTCTATCATTCAGGAAGAACAAGGAACATACAAGCGAGTCATGTTGGACACGAGGTAAGGGGATTTCTTATCTCACTTTTAATTCCATGAGATTTCCATTTTCCGCCAATTATTTATTTCATGTGGTGTATTTTATACTTAAATTTGATATATATTTTCATTATTCTATTTATATTCATGGTATTATGTGATTCATTTGGTTCTTATTATCTTTTGGTCATATGACTCGATTTATTACAATGAGGTAAGGGGTTTTTATCCCACTATTTATTCCCGTGATATTCATGCAATATTTGTCAATATCTCCTTTGAGTAGTGTATGTACTTCCCATTATTCTACTATTTGTGTAATATACTTTTGTTTATGGTTATTTACATCATCATTGAATAGTCATTCTTTCATTGGGTGTACGTTTCGAAAGCTACAAAAATAGGTATGGGAACCTTTCACCCTCCTTTTTTTAAAAGTCTTATTTTTCTTTGGTCTTTTAATTTACATCTTCTTATGTTAGGATATGTTCTTATATATCCTTATTTAGGAAAATTTTATGTTATTATATACCCTTTTTATATCTTATCAACTCATTTACTTAATTTTAAAGTGGCGTCGTTAGACTGTCGAATTTCTGTAAGGGAACTTCTTAACCCAATTTCAATTCTTTGGGTTAAACCTCTACTTCTTGATTATGTTGTGCTATGAATATGTGTGGATGAACTATGATTGTTTTAAAATTAATATCCACTTATAATGGGTGTATTTATATTTTTCACACTTAATTATTTAATTTATTTATCTTTAATCTAAGGATACCATCTTTGTACGGGACTTCGTCTTAATCTCCTTTCATTAAGGCATATTTTGATTTCTACACAACATTATTTTATATGGTTTATAAAACCCTTTTGACTTTTCATTTCATTGAAAGGGAATATTTTCTCTACGAAGCATTTTACTAAATGACAAAAAAGAATGTTTCTTTTTTTAGCATAAGCGGTGACAACGACCTTTTCCGCCACTCCGAGTATTATTTGATCTATGGCTTCCTTAACAAGCCATAATGTTTTAAAAAGAAAAATATATACCATATACACTTGTTACATATTTTTGGTATTGAAATTGGTTTTTATGAATGGATTTATTATTTCTATATCTTAAAATGTTATGTTGTTATTGCAATGTGGGAATGTTATATTTCCTTTATGATTAGGTTATGTGTTATGATTATGTTATGGTTCTTGGCCATTGTACGTATATGGGTGGTTTCGTTATAATCCTAGGACGGGTGAGCCTGAGATAGCTCTCCAATGCATTGGGTAACGTGAAGGAGGTAAACGTGAATGTTTTTTCGAAGAGATTTAGGGAATATACTATGATGGGTATTCCAAATGTGACTCCCTATATAGCAATAATATCTGCAACATAAGTATGTTATGTATTCCTTAAGTTACCTTTATTATTTGTGATTACTATGTGTTATTCATAAATATGATGATTTCAGAAGGTATGACTGAAAATTATGGTTTCATTAATTTGTATTTATTGATGGGTTAATGTTTCCTTTCATTATTTTATAACCCTTACTAAGTTTTTTATGCTCATCCCATGTTTTTGAAATGTTTTCCACAAGACTTAAAGATGAATAGGGTCAATGATGAGATCAAGGAAAGACATGATGTCTAAAACATGAAACTAGTCATGTTTCTTTTTTTAGACTTTTTTATTTTATGACAAAATGGAAACTAAGTAGAATTGTCTACTTTATAATCTTTTGAGATGTAATAGTTATGTCCTAATTGTCTAAAACTCTAAACCTAAAAAGATCCTTAGAGTGAATTATTCATTTAATTCATGATTATGTAATGTTTTAAGGCCGGGTCCTTATAGTTGGTATCAAAGGTCGGTTTAGATAACTTTAGAGGTTAGGGTATTCTATAAGCACAAGTGACATTACCATAATGGTTAGGATTTTATAAAGAGTCATAGTTATTTTTATAAAGTGAATGAGTTTAAGATAACATGAATAAGTTTTTCTTAGTACTTTCCCTCCTCATAAGATATTATATGATAATTTTACTAATATAATCACACTGACCTTTTTAATTTTAGTAAATGGCAGGATCTAGCAGGCACCAAATTAACCGTGGATGTGAAGATAACTATGAAGGTTTTCTGAATGAGAAACTGAATGATATGAACGATGCAATGAGAACTCTTGTGGTTATTCTCAACCAACTATCTGGAGTCATGATTGACCATCAGAACCTTAGTGATTTTTTTTAAGGCATCATATATGAGAGAAAAAAATCCATAAGGAAGTTCAGGTAATAATCATATAGGTAAGAATGTTCAAAAACTCTATGTGTCAATGATGTGGAAAGAAACACATAGGAAAATGTCTCAAAGGGACAGAAAGATGCTATAGATGTGGAAATGAAGGTCATAAAGCAAGAACCTGCCATAGAAAAAGGAAGCATCGAGTTGACTCTTGGAAAGGGAAATAAGTTCTTTCTGAAGGATCAATTGAATGTTTTAAATGTGGTGTGCATGGCCATTATTAAAACACATGTACTACGAAGAAGTTTCGAGAATGGGATCACTAGGATCATACAAATATTCATTTACCAATACCTAATTCCATTCCGATTGAGGATGAAGAAACTGACAATGACCAATGAAAGATATGGATTATTTATTAACACATGTTTTTCTATTATTGAATATTAGGATATGATTCATGATTTTTTTTATAATAATTAAGTATTTCAGAATAATTTGGAAAGGAATGGTTAATGGATCAAGATGAATGTTGAATGAGTAAGAAGTCAACATATAAGGGATTCAAGAGTTATGTTATATTTTTGGATGGTGAAATTCCTAAAAGTAATATGGCTCTTTTGATGATGGGATTACATTAGAAGACTTTTTATAGTATGTGTAACCCTGATGTTTGATGTATGAAAATTTTATTCAAGGAATAGTTATCTTTTATTTTTTAGATATAGTTATAAAGAACCATTTTGGTTTCTATGATCCATGAATTTGAAGTAATTACAGGTTAACACATTTTGGGATGCAAAACGAATGTTATTATATAACCTTTTTGGTTAAAATATGTTATGGTTATTTTTGATGAATTTATCTCCTTTTTGGAATGTTATAAAATTATTTAGTTTTTGAAAAGGGACAACACGCAAACCGTGTGACAAACCATCACGTCGGACAAAGCTGCGGGAATCGAACCCACAACCAAAGTGCGACTGGTATTTATCGCCTACCACTGGAGTACATGAAGCCCCTGCTTAGTATGACTTATTATTTTTAGTTAGATGACTTTATGAATCTGGAATAAGTTGATTTTGGGTTATCTATGGAAATGATTAACCTATCATGGAGGATATGTGATTAGGTCAATTACTTTTCAATATGAGAATTTAAGAGTAAATGATGTTATTTGGAGATAAATGTTAAGATTTACCTTGGAAGACTATTTGATTTAATTCTTCAGAGTTTTCAGTTTCAATCGTAGTTTCAATTACATTAATGAATTTTATGGATATATGTTTATTGAATGGTCTTTTTATGAACTTTGGGTTTTTCTGGACAGATTTTGGAGATTAAGACTAGTTTTTCTTTTTGTAAAAGATTATCCTTTTTCGGGATTATCTAATCTTGTACTAAATATTTTGGTTTTTGTTAAGGTATAAAAGGTATGGAAAATATATATTTCATCTTGTGTAGATTATGTGATTCTCTCGAAGTTGTTTTTAGCACTCTTAATGTGAACAAGTCATCCTAAATACTCATCTTTTGGAGAAAATATGAGTTTGTGTTAGAAATCTAATAAAAGATGAAAGTCTACATGAAAAGTTAGTATGTTTCATTATGTTTTAGTTATGCACATAAAGAAATTACTCAATGAAAAGTAACATAAAAAAATTTTGTCTCTTAACTTTTCCTACTGGGGAATCAAATACCGTTTAACCCATCACAAGTTTGTGATTTTCTGGTGGTTAACATTCTCTTAATCATGTTTTCTATCACTCTCTGTCAGAACTTGACCCTTTGTTTTTCAATTCCATATCCATGTTTTTCTACATGGAATCCTAGTATGGGTTAACTCGGGTTACCTTTGTACTTCTCTTTCTTTCTTTTAAAGTGATAGTTTTACTAACTCTTTTCCAATGTGGGACTTTCAATAAAGTTTCCGAGCCCAATTTTAAAATTTCGACGACAAAATTCCTAAAAGGGGGGAAGGATGATATATCCCAGGTAAATAAAGAATATGAAATTTTCATATTTATTAATATTTTTGAATAAAATATTAATATTACCTTAAAGGGGATGCAATTTTTGATGGCGTACCCAATACACAACAACGAGTTTCTTTGAAATCTTACGTTGCTCACTAATAATATATTAATATTATTTTAAATGGTAGTTAATGCCTAACTATTGTAATGGCAGGAATGAACAGAACTAAGTACAACATGTTTATATATGTTTGTTAAATATTTTTACATTTATCCAAAAAATGTTAGAGGCTTAAAATGAGAATGAATCCAATTTTAAGCTTAAATATTATAATATTATTTAAATGGTTGATTAACCGCCTTTTAATGGAAAAAAATTTTTAAAACCACTTTTTGACAATTTATATGTTATATTTGACAAAATAAAATCCTTCTTTAGAATCAGGACATCAAAATTTTCTTTGTGTAAATTTTTTGATCTTCCGATAAAGTTCATTTTTTATGAATAGTGAAAAATGTTGTATGTTAATTCAAAACCTCATTTTAATATAATTTATTTATATGGTTAGATTATCCATTTAATTGGTTTTAAAGTGTAATTAGAATATAATTTTACCATTTAATTCAATGGTGGTCATTTAATTAATTTCACTTTGAAATTGGACATAAATAAGTGTCAATCTTTTAATAAATTTTGTTTCTTAAAAACATGCTATTTATTTTGACAGCGGGAATTAACTATAAAATTAATTAATGAAAATTATATTTATTGAATTTGGTAAAATAGACATCATTTTTTCATTTGGAATATCAAATATATCTTAGGGTGAATTTTTGGTATTTTTCTGAAAAACTTCAATTTTTGATGAATAGTGAATTCAATAAGTGGTAGTTTAAAAACTAATTTTTCGTTTAAATGACATTTTCCCGCTTCTGTGAATTGAATTTAAAAAATAATACATATATGGTAGTCATTATTATGTAAAATTTGGTTCAATGGTATGAAAATATTTTTTGGTGAATAGTAACTTTTGAGTTTTATTAACCGCGATTAGAGGTGATTAGGGTAATTTTAGGTAAAAATAATGTTATAATAAAATGAAATTACCTTGACACATGTCCTAACCTTATTGGAAGAGTCATGTCCGACCAAGATAATCCATGGGTCAATTTGGGGACCCCATGAAGCCACTTGGGTATGATAATGACATTAATACCAATTTATTTAAAGTAAAAATAAAAATGTCACAAACATGTATTGTTTTACTAAAACAATTTTTAAACGGGGTTATATAAGTTATAATTTTGACTATAAATATTCATTAGAAATATAAAAATATTTCCTACATCATGGTATTTTTTTTATAATTTTTAGACATCAAATAAATAAAATATTTAGGACACCATGATGATGCATTTATTACCTCATTAATGAATGATTTAAATAAAATGAAAAGATAAGGTAAAATCTAAGACATAAACTTTATGAAAACCTATTGTATGGGTGGTTTTATAACCCTTATCACCTTATCCTCAAAATATATCATTGTGGGACCTTGAAAATACGAAAATCATTTCATAATAAAGTAACATTTCAAGACATTCCAAAAGTGACCCTCCTTTCTCTTTTAAAAGGACACCACCTGTACCCCCTTATCCACACCACTAAAGCACTTTGATCATGAAAAATCCACTCATATTATCTCTCCACATCTCTCTCTCACTCCTAGAAGCCTCACATTGGGCATAAGTCCTTCCATGTAAGCCTTTGGCTCAAATCAAAAAGAGTTACCCGATTTAGCAGTAATGTCTTCTCTCGAGTTCCTTTTATTTTATTTCTTCACTCTCCACAATATTATTATTATTTGATACTATAATAACATAATTATCCTCAATATACTAGGATGTTTTTATGATAGGGATTATACCTACAATTACACACACCCCCGTCTAATGGTTAAAGAACATACCGTTTTCGTGGATGACGAATTACTGCCTCACGAAACGATGATTGTTCAATCTTCTCCTACCACCTACCATGGTGGAAATTATGATAAAACTATATTTATATATGATATATATTATATATATGTCCTATATATGCTTCTGTATCTTATAATTAAAACATACCTTTATGCTTTTCATGTTCTGCAAATGCGATAATTTCATATGAGGAAGTGTGGACAACCTCCCCCTCGAGTGATGTGACTCATTCATGCCAAAAATGGAATTTATAAAGAATTTAATTTATGAAATTATGTAAAATATATATCATATATATTATAATTTAATTATAATATACTGATGTATCATTATTTTTTCATTCCATTAAAGTATGAAATAGAAATGAAAGTGGCGTTCATGCGTACCTACGACTTACTGTCTCCATGAACGGTGCATTTCATTTCTTATATCTAAATGAAATGTACTAATATAAGTACATATATATAATAGATATATATGATATATATTATATATAAATGATTAATATTATTCAGGATTTAATTAACTTTGGGCCATATGAACATCATGTAATTATAAGAAGTCCATTTTTTGACTCAAGTTCCGAACATCGACAAAATGTCCATTATGAACAGAAACAATTAAATAATTGTTATAGAAATTTAATAAGTGATATAAAAGGAATAATATACTTGAAAAAAATTCTGAATCAAGTATGAATAATTTTATGTTTATCATTCAAGAAGAACAAGGAACATATAAGTGAGTCAAGTCGGACACGAGGTAAGGGGATTTTTTATTTCACTTTTAATTCCGGGAGATTTCCATTGTTCGCCAATTATTTATTACATGTGGTGTATTGTGTACTGAAATTTGATATATATTATCATGATTCTATTTCTATTCATTTTATTATGTGATTTATTTTCTTCTTATTATATTTTGGTCATATGACCCTATTTATTACAATGAGGTAAGGGTTTTTTATCTCACTATTTATTCCCGTTAGATTCATGCTATACTTGTCACTATCTCCTTTGAGTGGTGTATGTACTTCCCATTATTCTACTATTTGTGTAATATAATTTGGTTTATGGGTATTTACACCAAAATTTTATAGTCCTTCTTTCATGGGGTGTACGTTTCCAAAGTTACCCAAATCGGTAAGGGAACCTTTCACCCTCCTCTTTTTAAATGACTTTTTTTGTTAGGTCTTATAACATAAATCTTCTTATGTTGGGATATGTTCTTATATATCCTTATTTTTGTAAATTTTATGTGATGAGATACCCTTTGTATCTCTCTTTAACTCATTTTATGAATTTTAAAGTGATGCCGTTAGGCTGTCGAATTTTTGTAAGGGAACTTCTTAACCCAATTTCAATTCTTTGGGTTAAACCTCTACTTATTGATTATGTAGTGCTATGAATATGTGTAGATGAACTCTGATTGTTTTAATATTAATATCCACTTATATTGGGTTTATTTATATTTGTCACACATAATTATGTAATAGATTTATCCTTAATCTAAGGATACCATCTTTGTACGGGACTTTGTCTCAATCTCCTTTCATTGAGTTATCTTTAGATTTCTACACAACTTTATTTCATACGGTGTATAAAACCCTTTTGAGTTTTCATTTCATTCAAAGGGAATCTTTTCTCTATGAAGCGTTTTACTAAACGACAAAAAGGAATGTTTCTTTTTTTAGCATAAGTGGTGACAATGACCTTTGTTCAACTCCTAATGTGTTTATCATGTTTAAATGATCACAAATCCTATTACTGTTAATTAATATCACTCTTCAATGCACATCTTGATAATGTTATTCAATCTCAATAATTACTACACATCATGTTTTTATGATAACAAATCTTATGGATGTTAATAACTCTCTTTATTATTTACAAGTCTTATCCATGATCACAAATCTAACATATATTATCAAGCCTTTATATTTATGATTCAATCTCTTTTACTCTCTAATGATTAAACTTAATCCACATTCTTCATATTACTATCTAAGTCCAAATACAGATATTTGTCTAATTATGGACACACAGTGAAGGACTCACCGTGACCCAGACACTGTGACCCAGACACCGTGAAGGACTCACCGTGAACCAGACACCGTGAAGGACTCACCGTGACCCAGACACCGTGAACCAGACACTGCGAAGGACTCACCATGACCCAGACACCGTGAACCAGACACCGTGACCCAGACACCATGAACCAGACACCATGACCCAGACACCGTGAACCAGAAACCGTGACCTAGACACCGTGAACCAGACACCGTGACCCAGACACCGTGAACCAGACATCGTGAAGGACTCACAGTGACCCAGACACCATGAACCAGACACCGTGACATGGACATACCATGGCCAGATACCGTGAAGACTATATCGTGAAGATGACACTATTTAGATAATCACCGTGACATCGTTTCTTAACTTTTTTTCAATATTATTTAAATAATTCTAACGGTCATAGTTGATGTTTTTAATGAAATTAATGTTATTTAATGATAGTTGTTGGCATTTCAAGAAACCGTATCTCGTACCTATGAAAGGGAATCATTCCAACTACCAAAACTTGAGGAATATAAAGAATATTGAGATGAAGTACACATAAATAAAAAAGAAAAGCGAGAAAAGTGTGACGATACAACAAGAATAACTTACATACACCTGAGAGAATTGTGCTAAAGAATAAGAAAAATCCTAAACAAGAAGGAGATCTCAAGACTTTCAACTAACTCACGTGAATGAAATCCAACACCTCTGAAGAACACACGACAAATCAAGAGATCATTCTCACTCCTGTAGAACACAAGCTTAACCACGACACTCTGTTTTTCAATAGAAAAACCAGATAAAGACTCAGAAGCATTCTTGCTGAATCCAATGAGTCCAGAGTTGCATTGATAATCACTAGAGCTTTATAAACTCTTATATGTTCTCTCTAAGTGATTTATTTATTAACCTTCGAGTAGTGTGGTGTACTCTGTATATCTTATACACACACTGTATCCTGTACTGAACTGGAGGATATAAAATCCTCACTCCAAAACTCTTAACTCTTATTTACCCATGTCAACTATGGAAGAGTTCCTTGTGTGGCCTGGTATTTGTTTTGTTTCCCACGTAGAACAGTGGTAGAGGTCCTTGTGTGGCCTGGAAAATTTTGTAAACTGTTGTTAACCCCGATCAAGGGTGTAGATCAAATTTATATAAATTTGATAGGACTAAGTCTCCGCTTGAGACTGAACCTCTTGTTATATCTACTGTGTATCTTTAGTTTATGTTCAATGTATACTACATATATCTTATTTATTCCGCTGCTATTACTTTGAAATACAAAACTATTTTAAAGCTACTTTGATAGTTAAATTAGCAAGTGTTTACACTTATTGTAAATAAGTAGGTTAGTTTCAAAATTTAGTTTGATATTGTGGTTAAATTAACTGTGACCTAATCAATCTTTGAGAATCTAAGTGAACATTTACAATCTGTATAAATTCACTATAGTTTAACTTATTTTATAAATCAGGGGATTTTGAATAGACAATATTTTAATAGAAATTTTAATTGGAACTCAATTCACCCCCCTCTTGAGTATCCACTCCGACCAACATTTGGTATCAAAGGATTTGTTTTTGTTTAAGGATTTTTGAAATACTCTGTTTTTCAACTGTGATTTTAGTTGCATCTTTAAAGATCTTAAATTTCTGTTAGTTCTAAATTTTATCTCTTTAAATTATCTTTCTAAAATCTAGTTATGAATAATAGACTAGAGTGTGCTGTTACTAACAGGAAACCTTTTTTTAATGGTATAAACTATGCTCAGTGGAAAATTAAAATGAAAATTCATTTAGAAAGCACGGGTTTTGATATCTGGAATTCTATAGAGTCACAATATAAAATTCCAGAAACTGAATGAATAACTTGGGATGAACCTATAAAGACAGCCTAAAATAATAATTGTAAATCTAGGAATGCCCTGTACTGTGCTTTAGGAGATGAAGAGTTTAATATAATTTCTGCTTGTAAAACTGCTTTTGAAATTTGGGATACTTTGGGTGTTTCTCATGAAGGAACAACCAATGTTAAAGAAATGAGATTAAATACTTATACTATTAAATATGATAATTTTAAAATGAAGATTGATGAACTTATTTTTGATATGTATCTCAGGTTTAATGAGATAGTCAAAACAATGAATTCACTCAGAAAGGCTGTTCCAACAAAAGAACAAACTATGAGAATCTTGAGATGTTTACCAGACCGATGGAGAGGCACATCTATTTCAATTAGAGAGTCATGTGACATTGCTTCTCTACCTATCAAGGAACTCATTGGTAAGATTATGATGTATGAGGAAGAACTCAAGGTGAATAAAGAGGAAGATAATGAACCTAAGAGAAAATATGTGGCTTTCAAGACTACTGCTTCAAAGATTAAGGAAAAAGATAAAGCTCAAATACAAACTGACAGTTCAACATGTGAAAATTCAGACTCTGATAGTGATGCTGAAATGGCTCAGATAGCCATAAAATTTAAGAAATTTTATAGGAAGAAGAATTTTTTCAGAAAATCAAATTACAAAAGAAAATATGACAATAAGGGACATTGGAAGAAGGACTGGAAAAAGCCAGATAAAAGTGATGATGTTTTTTTCTATGAGTGAAAAAGAAAAGGACACATTAAAGCAGACTGCCCAAAGTTAAAATTCAAGAAGAAATATGATTACAAGGACAGTAAGTACAAGAAAGCAATGAAAAAAACATGGAGTGCTTCAAAAGACAACACAAGTGAATCTGAAATGTCCGATTCTGAAAAGAATCATGCCAACATGTGTTTCATGACAAACACATATGAGGTAACCTCATATACTGCCATTTTAAATTCTTATTATTCTAGAGATGATGTAGAATCTGATTCGGATTCTGAAAACATGACTAGTGAGGAATTATTTGAATACTGTAATATGATTGAAGAGACATGCAATGAACTTAAGGATAAATAAAAATCATTAAAGAAACAACATGCTCTCACTACTACTGTTAAAACCGAACTTACTATTGAAAAAGAGAAAAATTCTCAACTGTTAAAGGAGAAAACTGAACTGAAAATGTCAAATGATCAATTTAAGAAAGACTTAGAGAAGTTTCCCAAATGGAAAGGATACACTAACTCAAATCCTAGGAAAGAAAGTTGCGCCAAAATAGACTACTGGAATAGGCTACAAACCTGGACAGAGACAAATTACCAAGAATAAATTTATTCCTAAATCTTGACAGAATACTGCTAGTTTTAGTTCTGGACATTTATATGCTTCAACTAGTTATTCACATAGTTATAAATCAAATAGAGTTTATCTTTCAAAATCTTTTGATTCAGTAAATTATATGAGACCCATAAGACAAATTTGGGTACCAAAAGCTTTGATTGCTAACCTGTCTGGACCCAAGAAGATCTGGGTACCAAAATCATTTCCTATCTAAATCTGTTTTTTAGGAAACCTGCTTGAAGAGTTCCCACAAGAAGACATGGTATTTGGACAGTGGATGTTCAAGATATATGTCTGGGGATTACTCATGTTTCAAAAGTTTAATAAATGTTGATGGAGGTCATGTCACCTTTGGGGATAATTCTAAAGGAAAGATCATCGGCCCAGGCCAAATTGGTAACACTGATTCAGTTTTAATTTCAAAAGTTTTATTTGCTAATGGACTTAAATACAATCTGTTAAGTATTTCTCAATTATGTGATGATGGTTTTAATTTAAATTTTGAAAATGATTCTTGTAATGTTTTTAATTCTAAATTTTTTTTAGTCTATTCTACTTTAAGAAATGAAAATTTTTATGCTGTTGATTTAAATTCATTAGCCAAGCCAAATGTTACCTGTTTAAATGATTTTCATAAAGAGTCTTGGTTATGGCATAGAAGATTAGAACACTGCAATAAACACTCACTTAGAAAACTAACTAGGAAGAACTTAGTTAGAGACCTACCTAAACTTGAGTTTCCAAATGACAAAGTTTGTAATCCCTATAAAAAGGGAAATCAACATAAAGTTTCTTTTAAATCAAAGAAAGAAGTTTCAACTTCTCAACATCTCGAGTTGGTTCACATGGATTTGTTTGGACCATCTATATTTTCTTGCTTAAATGGAAAGCACTATGTCTATGTCCTATTAGATGTCTTTTCTAGATATACTTGGGTATACTTCTTAGCTCACAAAAGTGAAGCTTGTTCTTACTTTGTTAAATACTCCAAGTCTGTAGAAAATCTTAGTGGACTTAAGATTAAAACTCTAAGAAGTGATCATGGTTGTGAGTTTGAAAATCATGAATTTTAATCCTATTGCTCACAAAATGGCTATAGTCATAACTTTTCTGCTCCTAGGACACCTCAGCAAAATGGTGTAGTAGAAAGAACAAATAGAACCCTTCAAGAAACTGCTAGAACTATGCTCAATGAATATGACCTGCCTATTTAATTTTGGGCTGAAGCTGTGAATACAGCTTGTTATATTATTAATAGAGTATTAATTAGACCTATTCTTAAGAAGACCCCATATGAGTTGTGGAACAATAGAAAACCTAAAGTTAGTTACTTTAGAGTCTTTGGCTGCAAAGTCTTTATTCTTAATACAAAAGATAATCTTGATAAGTTTGCCTCTAAGAGTGATGAAGGAATATTTTTAGGATATTATTTAACCAGCAAGGCTTATAGAGTTTTCAACAAAAGAACCAAGTGTGTGGAGGAATCTATTCACATCAAGTTTTATGAAAATGATCCACATGAGCCTAAAACTTCTCTTGAAAATCATGAATAAGATTTATCTATTCTGGACCTTAATGATAAAATCAATGAAGCTGCTATAAAGACAACCAGCTTTGGACTTATTCCAGAATCTGCTCCTAATGAACCCGAACCTAGAGAAGAACCTGAAGTTTCTAGCCCTAACTTTACTAGATCAACTAGAATTCTAAAGAATCATCCTCTAGATGCTGTTGTAGGAAATCTTGATATAGGGACACAGACTGAAGCTTCTCTTAGAAATCAGGTTGAACATCAAGCCTTCTTGTCACAGCTTGAACCTAAAAACATTGATGACACTATTAATGATGAATTTTAGGTAATTTCTATGCAAGAAGAACTCAATAAATTTGAAAGAAATAAAGTTTGGAATCTTATTGAAAGACCTAAGGACACTTTCACAATAGGCACTAAATGGGTGTTTAAAAATAAAGTAGATGAATATGGAAACATAGATAGAAATAAAGCTAGGCTAGTTGCACAAGGCTATAGTCAAGAATAAGGTATTGACTATGAGGAGACTTTTTCTCCAGTAGCCAGATTAGACGCTATTAGGATTTTACTTTCTTATGTGGCACATCTAAATTTCAAACTATATCAAATAGATATCAAGAGTGCATTATTGAATGGATATATTGCTGAGGATGTTTTTGTTGAACAACCACCTGGATTTTCAAACCCTCATTTTCCAAATCATATTTTCAAATTATCAAAAGCTTTATATGGTTTAAAGCAATCTCCAAGAGATTGGTATGATAGATTAAGTACTTTTCTAATTTCTAAAATTTTACAAAAGGAATAGCTGATCCTACTTTGTTTATAAAATGAATTTCTAAAGATATTTTAGTTGTACAAATTTATGTAGATGATATTATTTTTGGATCTTCAAAAACTACATTATGTATTGATTTTTCTAAAATGATGAAAAATTAATTTGAAATGAGTTTACTAGGTGAACTTAAATTCTTTCTTGGATTTCAAATCTTTCAAAATGATGATTGAATTATTTTAACTCAAAGTAAATATACTAGAGATCTTTTAAAATGTTTTGGATTGGATAGTACAAAAATTAGTGACACTCCCATGAGTACCACCTGTAAGATGGATCTTGATAAAGATGGAAAATATATTGATCAAACCACATATAGAGAAATGATTGGAAGTCTACTCTACCTGACTGCTAGTCGTCCTGATATTGTGTTTAGTGTGTGTATGTGTGCTCATTTTCAAGCAAACCCTAAAGAGTCACATTTAAATGCTGTAAAGATAATTTTCAAATACCTCAAGCATACTCCTAATTTAGGACTGTTCTATCCCAAAGTACAATCATTTGAATTAGTTAGTTATTCTGATACTGATTTTGATGGATGTAAGTTAGATAGAAAAATCACCTCTAGAACATGTCACCTTTTAGGCAAGTCACTAGTATCATGGTGTAGTAAGAAACAAAATTCTGTTGCATTATCTACTGTAGAAGCTGAATACATAGCTGCTAGAAGTTGTTGTGCACAAATTTTTTGGATGAAACACACATTACTAAACTATGGATATCAATTCAAGCCAGTCCCAATAAACCGTGACAACACAATTGATATTAATATTTCTAATAATCCTGTTTCTCATTCTAGGGCAAAACAAATTGTTGTAAGACATCACTTTTTGAGGGATCATTATCAAAAAGGTGATATCAATTTGGAATTCATTGGTACTGAATATCAACTTGCTGATATATTCACTAAACCATTAAATTCTGAAAGATCAGACTACATTATACATGATCTTGGTATGATTAATCATAAATTGATATATTACTGATCTTAATGTTTAATACTTTACTGTATTTTACTTTACAGTTTCATGGTCACTATTTCTAAGTTACTCTTTTATGCTCACGGTCTCACCATCAAGACCTTATGCTCATGGTCCGTCAACTCACTGTCTCACCGTGACTACACAGAATGATCACTGTCTCACCGTGACGACTAGTTTTCATCACACCTCAATGACTACTCACACTCTCACCATGAAGATTATTTTTATTCTTATTTTAACCCGTATCACGGTAATTTTTATTTCACCGCTATTTGATTTCCCGCGTTTTTGTTTTTATGACGTTTGAAATTCCCAAATGATAAAACATAAGGGTTTCATTAGATTCCTTACCCGAACTCTCTCCTGAACCTTCTCTTCCCTCTCGCCCAAACCTTCAGTGGATGCCAAGGATGAGGCGTCCATCTTCACCTTCCTTTGAGAAGGGACGCTCTAAGAAACAGAAGAGGATACCAAGGATAGCTCATGAAGGACCTCTAAACCCAAACCTGGTAAGCCGTACTATTATACCTAAAAAAGAAGTTTGCCCTTAATGGTTGCTGTCTAGCAAGTATTTAGTTTTGAAAGTTTTAAGAGAATAAGGATGGATTGAATGGTTCTCTAGACAAAATAGTCCAATTTACTTGAGATTGGAATCTCAATTCTACCAATATGTGAAGTTTTTCTTTGATTTTGGAGAAAGCTTTATGGTAACCAGTTGGATAAATGGACAAAAGTGCTCTTTCTCTTCAAGGATGTGGGATGCATGCCTAGGGATTCCACATGAAGTATTTTGTGAGGATTACCAGAGAGACCCTCCTGCAAAAACCGACATCTTTGACCTAGAGAATGCTTTGGAAATCCTGACTGGAAATGGCACCAAGAGAAGGGCCATAGATGCTAAATTTGTTGGGGAGACAAGACTACTATTCAAGTTTGTTCAAAATTTGATTAGTCCGATAAAATGAGATTTTGCTGTGATGATGTATCAGGATGTGTTCCTGATTCACCTGTTGAAGAATGGCCATAAGATCAACCTATGCCAGTATGTTATTAAACATATCTATGAGATGATTAAAGTCACTTCCAAATCCACATCCTTGTTTTACTCAAGGATGATTTCAGCTATGTTAGTTTCCAAAGGAATGTTTGGAACGAATGAAGAAAAGTTATAGGACTTTTATTTCTGCCTATCCATGCCTATCATCAGAAAGATGAAGATTAGCTGGAACCCCTAGAAGAAGTAGTGGGTTGAGGATAATGATCAATTGTATAAAAAGCTTAATCCTATTGACTATCCAAGAAGACCTAAAAATATATCTAATCCTCATTTGGAACCATATGAAGTGGATCATTATTCAGAAGAAGAAGAAGAGGAAGTAACAGCTGAAGTATCTCCTAGAGAAGAAGCTGGAAGACCTCCAATGGAAACAACTCCTGTTGAAAAAGAAAGGACTATTGTCCCTGCTGAAATACTTCAAGGAGAGGAAGTTTCTGTTAGTTTGAGAGAAGAGGAAGCTCCTGCTTCTAGTGAAGATTTCAATCCAGAAGCTCATCCCAATTCTGCAAGAAAATTGTGTTTTCCTGATTCAGAACAACAAGAAACCTTAGAGGCAGATCCTGTTGAAGAGGATCTTTCTGTTGAGAAAGAAGCAAGTCTGGAAGCTCAACCAGTGGAACAATAGGTTCCTGAGATAATTCCCTCTTCTGAAGAGAGGATGGAAATTGACTTTCAGCTAGAAAGGAAAGAGTTTACTGAAGAGATTAGAGATGATCCTATGGATCTTGACCATGTTCCTGAGCCTCAAGAATCTGAAAGGGAAGCACAATTTGAGGGGGAGGAACCTCAAAACCTTGAGATTATAGAAGCTGGATCTTCTAAAGCTTCTCAACCTTCTGTCTAATACTCTGTGTACACTCGGTATGAATTCCCATGATTTTATGATGTAAATGAGTCACAACAAGTGACTACAACTGTAATGGATCTTTCTTCTCTGTTTCAACTGAAGTCTATAGCTCATCCAGAACAAGAACCAGAGCCCAATCCTCAATCTGAATCAAAATCTGAGTCTGAAGATGACTCTGAACCTCAACCAGAATCTGAAGCACTACCTTTACCTTCACCCTTACCCAACCATCACTCCTTTGTGACTAAAGATGATCTGAATGTTTTTTGAGAGACTCTGTTAGCTGGAGTTGTGAAGATCTTATCCACTCAACCTCGACCAGTGACCCAGTTAAGTCAAGAAGATGCATCAATTCTCTTGGAAAATATTATCTTGCATATTCAACCAAGGATTATCTGAGAAATTCAAGAAGTCAGAGTAGAAAATAAGCTATTGAGTGATGATGTTGCAAACCTGAAAAATATGGTAGCAAATTTGCAGAATGAGTTGTCTTTGAGATCAGTGCCTCCTCCTGTTTCTACCCCTGCACTAGTTACTACTTCTCCTGAGACATCTGATTCCATCCTTCCAAGGGAGATTGTGTCTCAAGTTAATCCATATCTACTTTCTTTTGATGAGAAGATCGGAAAAAGACACACAAAAATGCTGGAACGCATGAGGGAGCTTGTAGAAAATCTGAATAAGCTTACAGATGGATACACTGGATGCCTGGAAAAAGTTCTGAAATAGCTCAAAGTTCTAACCGAAGTTGTCAAGTCTTCTCCTACTTCTGATCAGATCTACACACCTTCTTTGGATGATTCTCTGCTGAGATCCATAATCAAGGAAGAACTTCAGAGTGCCTTCAGTGGCTTGGATCTATCTTCTTTTTTAGAAGTTTTTAAGAACACTGATAGAGCATTGGACTTGGTTAGGATTCATTCTAAGATAGCCAATGATGCTCAACAAGAGATCACAAAGAAAATAGATTTTTATCTCTCTCGGATTTTTTCTAAAAGTGATATGACAGATCACTTTAGATATCTTGTGGAAAATTTGAGAATCCCTCCAGTGACTCAAGCTTTTAAAGATCATGTTTAGATTCTTACAAAGTTCACCAGATTGTTGGACAGATTTATGGAGAATAAGGATGATTTTGAAAAGGCTATTCAATATGGTGGTGAAATCATTACTGATTTCATAAATCTTTTGAAGCCGTATCTTCATGTGCAGAGTACTGCTATAGTTTCTCTAACTGGTACACCCCTTAGACCTGGTCTACCTACCTTAGCCTCAACTTCCATGACAGTTATCCAAGCTCTTTCTCAGATCCAACCAGTCATTCTTGACCAACCACATCCTAGATCTTCTACTTCTCCCACTTTGGCTCCATCTATTTTTTAAGGTCTACCCTTACCCTTTTTGTCTACCGCATCTATGCCTTCTTCTACTTCAGCACCAGCTCCTACTGCTAACAAAGGCAAGGAAAATATAGATACCTAAAGAGTCCATGGACTGTTTTCTTTTTGATGGGATTTCATATCTTGTTTCTTGTTTGTATTTCTCTTGTATGATCGATTATGAACCTTTTTTAATGAATACTGCATTGTCTAATTTCATTTTCTATACTTTTTGATAATCCCAAATGGGGGAGAAAACTAAAAGTATAAAAGGGAGAGAAAAACTACAAGTGTCAGTACTATAATGATTTTTTCTTTTCTAATATGCTAGTTTCTTTAATGTTACATTTCATTTCTATTTTGATTATATATGATTTGTGATCATCAAAAAGTGGGATATTGTTGGACTCGTAATGAGTTAATCATGTTTTAATAATCAAAAATCCTATTACTGTTAATTAATCCCACTCTTCATTGCACATATTGCTAATGCTCTTCAATCTCAATAATAACTACACATCATGTTTTAATGATATAAAATCTTATGGATGTTAATTACTCTATTTATTATTTACAAGTCTTATGCATGATCACAAATCTCACATATATTATCAAGCCTTTATATTTATGATTCAAGATATTTTACTCTCTAATGATTAAACTTAATCCATATTCTGCATATTATTGTCTAAGTCCAAATACAGATATTTGTCTAAGTATGGACACATTGTGACCCAGACACCGTGAAGGACTCACCGTGACCCAGACACCGTGAACCAGACACCGTGACCCAGACACCGTGAACCAGACACCGTGACCCAGACACCGTGAACCAGACACCGTGAAGGACTCACTGTGACCCAGACACCATGAACTAGACACCGTGACATGGAAATACCATGACCATATACCGTGAAGACTATACCATGAAGATGACACCATTTCCATAATCACGGTGACACTGTTTCTTAACTTTTTGTCAATATTATTTAAATAATGCTAACGGTCATATTTGATGTTTTTAATGAAATTAATTTTATTTAATGATAGTTGTTGGCATGTCAGGAAACCGTATCTCGTACCTATGAAAAAATAATCATTCCTACTACCAGAACTTGAGGAATATAAGGAAGATTCAGATGCAGTACACAAAAAGAAAAAAAGAAAAGCGAGAAAAGTGTGACGATACAACAAGAAGAACTTACATACACCCAAGAGAACTGTGCTGAAGAAGAAGAACAATCCTGAATAATAAGGAGATTGAAAGACTTTCAAAGAACTATTTTGAATGAAATACAACACCTCTGAAGAACACACGACGAATCAAGAGATCATTCTCACTCCTGTAGAACACAAGCTTAACTACGACACTCTATTTTTCTACAGAAAAACCAGAGAAAGACTCAGAAGAATTCCTGATGAATCCAACGAGTCCAGAGCTGCATTGATAATCACTAGATATTTACAAACTCTTATCTGTTCTCTCTAAGTGATTTATTTATTATCTTTCAAGCAGTGTGGTGTACTCTATATATCTTATGCACACACTGTCTCCTGTATTGAACTGGAGGATATCAAATTCTCACTCCAAAACTCTTAAATCTTGTTTACCCACGTCAACTGTGGAAGAGGTCCTTGTGTGGCTAGGTCTTTGTTTTTTTTCCACGTAGAATAGTGGTAGAGGTCCCTGCCTAGCCTAGATAGTTTTGTAAACTTTTTTTAACCCCGATCCAGGGTGTGGATCAAATTTATATAAATCTGAGAGGAATAAGTCTCAGCTTGAGACTGATCCTCTTGTTATATCTGCTGTGTATCTTTAGTTTAAGTTCAATGTATACTACATATATCTTATTTATTCCGCTGCTATTACTTTGAGATACAAAACTATTTTAAAGCTACTTTGATAGTTAAATTAGCAAGTGTTTACACTTATTGTAAATCAGTAGGTTAGTTTCAAAAGTTTGTTTGATCTTGTGGTTAAATTAACTGAGACCTAATCAATCTTTGAGAATCTAAGTGAACATTTAAAATCTATATAAATTCACTACAATTTAACTTATTTTATAAATCGGGGGATTTTAAATAGACAATATTTTAATAGAAATTTTAATTGGAACTCAATTCACCCCCTATTCAGTATCCACTCCGACCAACAACCTTTTCCTCCAACATGATTATTATTTGATTTATGTCTTCCTTAACAATCCGTAATGTTTTCATAAGAAAATTAAATACCATATACCCTTTTTACGTATTTTTGGTATTGAAAATGGTTTTTAAGAATGGATTTATTATTTCAATATCTTAAAATGTTATATTTTTATTACAATTTGTGAATGTTATCTTTCCATTATTCTTAAGTTATGTGTTAGGATTATGTTATGGTTCTTGGTCATTGTACGTATATGGGTGGTTCCTTGATAAACCTTGGGTGAGTGAGCCCAAGATAGCTCTCCAATGCATTGTGTAACGCGAAATAGGTAAACATGAATGTTTCTCCGAAGAGATTTAGGGAACATACTGTGATGGGTATTCCAAATGTTACTCCCTATGTACTTATGATATCTACAATGTAAGTATGTTATGTATTCCTTATGTTACCTTTATGATTTGTGATTACTATGTGTTATTCATAAATATTATGATTTCAGAAGGTATGATTGAAAATTATGGTTTTATTTAATTGTATTTATTGATGGGTTAATGTTTCCTTTCATTATGTTATAACCCTTACTGAGATTTTTATGCTCATCTCAAGTTTTTGAAATGTTTTCCACAGGACTTAAATATGAATAGGGTCAAGGATGAGATCAAGTAAAGACATGATGTCTAAAACATGGAAGCAATCATGTTTCTTTTTTTAGAGTGATTTATTTTATGAAAAAATGGAAACTGAGTAGAAGTGTCTACCTTATAATCTTCTGAGACGTAATAGTTATGTTATAATTCTCTAAAAATCTAAACCTAAAAAGATCCTCAATGTAAATTATTCATTTAATTCAAGATTATGCAATGTTTTAAGGCCGACTACTTATATATAACATATGAATAAAAATATTTATTTCACAATGAAATTTATGTTTCATTATTGAACGGTAACCATTATTATATTATGTTCCCAAAGGCATTATGTTGATATGGATCATAAGGATGTGTTTGAGAAATGTTTGTGCACACTCATATGCATGAGTTTGATGTTGTTTAACGGATAACATTATACAACATAAACAACAATGGATTATGTGATAATATTTATGTACGCCAATATATGATCAATATTTTTTCTATCCGAGTATAAAGAATTTTATATTTTATATTAGGAGAGATAGATATTTTTTCTTTTAAATAACTAATTATTTAGAAATAAATAATTTTATTAATGTAGATGCATTAATTTCCCAAGGGTGGTGATTCCTAGGGGTTAAATTGTTGACAATCATTAATTTAAAACTTCTACCCCATTTCATTGATTCTAGTTCCTTGATATTTCATTGATAACATGGATTAATCTAGATAGTTGATCATATCAATGAATCCTACAAGCATGCTTGTATAAAAGTGAAATGATAAACTTTTACTAACATTTATTTTCTATAATTTTGAAATTATTTACATAATATTTACATCTTTATTTTTTTTATCAATTCACCATTATTTTAACAATCAAATTAAAAATCCATTCATATATGGTTGACAACATGTATTTAGTTTTTCAATATATCACAATTCCAATTGTTGTTTTATTCTAATTACACAACATGCAATGAGTGTAAGTTGTTCTTATCTAGAAAGTTCATTCTAATAAGGCAATCTATTCATTCCATGGTAAACATTACTAAACATGGTTTACACTCTAAAATCATTTAAAATAATTAATGTACATTCTTATTACATAAAACATTATCCCACCACTATGAGATCATAATGATTAATCCTGAAACCCAATAAAAAATAAACACCATTCCTTAAAAAATGTGTTTACTGTTAATATCATGGTAAAAATAATCATTTTTGTGGTAGAAGAAAATTTTCTGATCAATGCGTTCATATATTGAATTAAAAGTTGGAAGAGAACCACTATTAGTAGTTGAATGTAGAAAAAAGATATCATTAAAGGAAAACATATTGTTTGTGAATGAATTCAATGTTACATTAAAATGAATTGGCGATTTACCAATTGTATTCTAAAACACTGAATTGATATTTATTGACATCTGATTTGAGGGAAGGATAAAAGTGCTGAACCAAACTTTTCTAACAATACCCTGAAATATGATGATGATATAGTGAATTTTTATATCATATAATTCATTATAAATCCAAAAGGTGTTATGAATAATGAATGTATGGAAATTATCACTATTGATATGTTTATAATTTTGGTAATGTTTTTCAATAAATATAGTATGTTTTATTTTTCTCGATTTTTTATTACTTCTTGTATGTATTTTTAATTTTCTCTTATCTAAAATGGAAGAAAATATTGAATTGTGTATTCAAATTATTTGTATTGAAGAAACCATAAAATCTAATCTAATGATTTCATTCTATTTCTTGAAATGAATGTTAATATATATTAAAATAGTTATACTTAATTTCTTAAAGTGAATATAAATGTTTTAAAAGTCAATATTGGGGTTATAATGAATTAATATGTCCTAGATGGATGGTATAAAAATAGAGTTAATGTATATTAATTTGAATAATATTTAGCTTTATGAAATATTTTTCAAATAATAAAAATATTAATAAAAAAATACAACTGATTATGGACTTATAGAATAAAAATATTATGTCATGTAATTCATTTGATATAATACCATGTTTTTTTGATCATGGTGGGATTAATACTTATTGATAAAAACTATTATTATTACCAACTGAATTAGTTTAATTACCTTCCTGATAAAGAATAAAATAATTTTAGTTCACAATATTATCATTTTTGATAAAAAATAAATTAATGTTTAGAATTCTTGAAATCAAACAAATTATTTCATGAATTCATATCCTACTATAAATGTAATTTTAGTTTTATTTAACTCATATAAGTGTATTAAATTATTCACCAAAAAATTATATATATTTCTTACCAAAATGATTATTTGAGAAATCATAAAAATTTAGAAAATTACCATTTTCATTCTCTTGATAGAATTTGATGATAAAAAACCATTCTATGATATATAATTATGATCAAAATGATTAATGTAATGAGAATGTTAAATATTATCATATTTTTAGTGTTAGAAACATTATAAAAGATTAACCACATATGAAATTAAAATTTTCACTCCATGGAAAATATCATAACATCATATGTAGAGAAAAAACACCCAATAATAAATGATGGGATCTCAGATGAATTAAATAAACATGAAAATAAAATCAAATTCATACATCATTCGTTTATGATTGAATACTTGTTACTCTAATTGTATATGTTCTCTACTTGACGAAACAGAAGATGAAACCCTATATATTTTCCACACATGTTGTAAAATCTTATTGATGTATCTGTAGGCTATTTTTGAGTACTACCATAGAAAATTGATGATATCTTTTGAGAATCAATGATCATTGTAACAATGTTCCTTCAATTCAAGAATATGAACATTGATTTGAGATATCATATAAAATCATTATCACTCTATAATTTTTGAGAGATGAGATACATGCTCCCAAACTTGATTTAGAAATAGTACCGTTGAATTTGGGCATCTCCGGACTTATACAGTTATGTTGATACTATAAAAATTTTAAATTTTCCCCATATCATATATGACAAACTATACAATCCATAAATAATAAGTTTGTTCAAGTAACCATTTAAAAAATTTAATAAGTATTAAATCACTGTATATTGACATTAAAATAATGTTATATGATAAATATCTGAGTCATTAACTCCACTCGCCTCTCCAATAAATATTAATGATCCTTGAATTAAAAATTTATTCACAATTTTTTCCTTTCAATTCACTAAAAATAATTTAAATAAAATGAGTAAATAAATTCAACTCATATTATTCTAAATTAAAATAATGATTTTTTTATTTCATTGTGATTCTTAAAACTCTAGAATTACCAAAACCTCATGATGGGTTCCATAATTTCATAAACATCAATTCAATAGAATTGGGAAAGAATCTGAATATTCTTCATCTGTGACACTATATACCCTTAACTAAATATACAAGACACATACCCATAGTCTAAGAGTGATACATGGAAACACATCAATTCCAATAAATGGGATATATTATGACCCATATGAATAAAAAATAATCAAATGGAATTAACACGTAAATAGTGCATGAAAATTTATTTTCACTGTTATGTTATGAAAATATCTTGCTTAACACTCTACATACATGATATGGTAATCAAAATGTATTGCATAGTTTGGGTCTAGGGAAAAAATTTGAAAACAATCTCACATTCGCTAGAAAATGCCTGATAACTATAAATCTCTTAGAGTTCACATGGAAAAATCATGATTCTTCATGTTAATGAATTTAGTCAAGGGGCCCACCTCATTTTATTACATGGCTATTATCCTATACATGAATTCACCACCATGAGTAAAAATGAACAAAGAGATTATATCCCCATGTATATACCATTTATCCTTTGTCATTACCATTTCATCTTATCTTGTACCATGGCCATATGAGTTAAAAAAATTATTTGATTATAATAACTTAATTTTTAGAAACTATTCCATGAAATGGAATATATTTTCTTATATTTATAATTCTTCATTAGCTACATTAATTGCAATAATGT
This sequence comes from Viscum album, assembly GCA_963277665.1. Taxonomy (NCBI): domain Eukaryota; kingdom Viridiplantae; phylum Streptophyta; class Magnoliopsida; order Santalales; family Viscaceae; genus Viscum; species Viscum album. The sequence goes on from OY728155.1 coordinate 883,630,555, forward strand.
AATTAGTATTTATAGATATGGACACCACTGGATATAATGACCTTCCCTCGATCATTTTTTTATCCAAACTATGATATAAGGTCAATAATTCCATAGGATGACTACTTTACTACTCCATTGATGAATGATGTTCCTTCCTCTCCAAATATCAGGTAAATATCACAATTTATTTTCAAATACTATGGGATAAATATACCTTCATGAAAAAAGTAATCCTAAATTTATTAGACATTTTAATACCATTATATATGTATTTACAATAACTTATCTAGTATATATAATTGAATATTTGATAGTTCCATCACTAAATCATATTCCACAGTACTCACCATATAAATATCCTTTATGTCTTATACATGTCTTCTTGGAAAGATTTATTCCATGTGACATTGGAAACAATTCTCTATCAAAATTTCATAACTATATATTATTTTTTTTCACAATTTATATACATTATAATGGTATAAGAAACTCATAGAACACACTTTTCTTATCTTCTTCACTATGTTTTTATGCTATGTCAATCATTGAATTGTTATTTTTTATCTATTGTTAAATTCATGTAAGATTGATGATATTTTTTTCAATATATTATCAAACATATATATGAAGGAATAATATTTTACTACCACTGACCTCTTATAGATACTAATCATAATTTCATTCCAAAAACATATTATATGCCTATGATTCTTGTATTAATCAATAAATAGATAACTATAATAGTAATTTATAATTGTAATTTTATGGGATTGCCCATCATTTTTTTTCATCATATTAAAACCTCAAATCAATGGTGGTATTGACATTTAAAGTCAAGTATAATGTGCATAAAATGTTTCTATCACATTAATAATTCTAAATAATTTATATAATATCCTGGCCTGATGCAACACAATGGTGCCCCAAAATGTGCCGCCACATGAGCTCATGGGAGCTTCCCTATATTCCAGATGATACTGACTAGAAAAAATGGTCCAATATCAATCATAATGAGACTATACCCTATTTAATTAGACCAATACACCTGCAAAAAATGAATCACTACCTGAATCCCATATATCCATGACCAAAATAGTACCAAGATCACATGGTGACCAAAACTAGAGATATACCAATAAAACTAATTAAAAAAATATGTCTTGCCAATGTATGTGATAGGTGTCTAAAATTAAAACAAAAAATTAAAGACAATGAAGAATCCCAAGAGGGCCTCGAACCATGTTCTGTTCCTTCAACTGTGATCCATCAAGACTCATCCATCAAAAAAAATGAAATTTTCCCTTATCCTATCCTATAAACATCAAATATTTTTGAGTGTCGATTAGGTAGAATGAGTAGGCTTAGAGTAAAACATATTATTACACCAGTAACTATGGGAAAAATAATATTTAATCAATAATAGTGTTTTTATTTTTATAAAGGAAAAACTACAATTCATAAATTAATAGTTATCACATTATCAATTTTTCATTATTTAACAACATAACCCCTGGGTTCCTGAGGAAAATCAAACCTTAATACCTGATATGGCTCATTTTGGAGTCTAATTTATTACACATAAGCATATCATAATTCATTTAATAAATTGTATTTCACAGTAAACTTTATTTCAATTCATAAAATTGATAGTTTCAACCATAGTCCTGTTCCCACAATTTATGTCTAGGTCATCATTCCTTGGCCCACATGGGCTTGGGAAGTAATAATACCTATCCCACACGTATTTATTAATACGATATTTGGAAATTGAAGACTATTTCCCAAGAAAAATTATTATTAATGCATTAAAAATCATAAAACCATGTCATATAGAAGTGGGCTTTGTAAGAGACAGGCAATGTCCCAAAAATATTTATAAAAGAAATTTATCACTATAGGATTCAGAAGTCGAAAACCATGTCCCACATATCGGTATCAAATAATCCAATGTTTCAAAATTCACATATATAATATTAATTAATTTAAAAATTATTTAATCATAGAAACCCCATTAATTAATTCAAAATATAACTAATCATGACAACCCCTTCAATTAATTCATCAATTTATTGGTCACATCAACTATGTTAATTAATTTACTAATTAATTAATCTCATTTCTTCTTTACCGTATTCTAAAAATTAATTTCAACAATTAATTTTTCCATTTTCATAATACCAAAATCATAATAATCAATTCCCCCATTAATTATCGTAATATAATCAATTTACAGTATCAATAATTTTCTTAAATTAATTCAATAATTAATTTATATGTTTAACAATCTCAATATTCAATAATTAAATACAATTAATAATTATTAAAATAATCCCAAAATTTCAATATTTCAATAATATATTCAACCACAGATTATTCAATCCACAATTTAAAAATATCAACAATTGTCATAAATTAATTCAACATTTAATTTATACAATTCACGATAGCATAATTAATTAATTCACCAATTAAATTAATAAAATTCGAAAATATAATTTCTAAAAAAACATTCTATTTGAAAATTACATATACATAATTTTAATTATTATTATTGTATTTGAATAATAGACCACCTACCATCCTGGTGGATGAAGCAATGAATATAACCCTACCTCTGAGTAGGAATTGGCTTTTAGATTTCCTTAAACAAGAACCAGATAATCTTTTAGAAATATATCACAAAGAAGACGAGTAACCACACAACATACCATAAAAATATAGGTCCATATATCTATGAACATATGTTATATCAATTCCAAATCAAATAGGGCTCATAGAAAACTAAAACATAATACCTATAGGGAATAGGGAGGTGTGTAGCGGGTCTTCGGTCAATGATGGTAGTGTATGGAATACATTCTATCATATTTTGAGGTGTATGGGGCATATAGAGTGAATATGATATGGTTTTGTTGTTCATAATGGGAAAATATTGTTGTCTAGAGAGTTTTGTTATCTTGGTGTCATCTTTTTAATATGATGGGAATTATAATTACATAAAAAGAATTTTATTTCACTTTGTGTAAACACACCTAACCCATTTCCATTTTTTCTATGGAAATTCCATAACAACCTTTAGAAACCTAATAAAATAAAATTTCAATGTAATTTAATATATTTTTGTGATGTGTCAACATGTGAAGAAAAATAATTTCATGAAATTTCAAAATATAGAGGAAACTACATTTCTGACACGTCGACTCATGGTGAAAAAGATTAGTTGGAGTATAAATTTTCAGGATTTTGAATAAATTAATGCCATGATTTAAATCTAAATGGTCTTCCCAAAATAATTCACTTATTCGTATTACACACCTTCATCACATTACCCAACCAAAATGTAGGATCAACAATCTAGGTTTAGTAGTAATATAGCTCATCTCGAAAAAAAATTCAAAGAGTCGTACATGAAAAAAATGGGATCATACAATCATCAAAAATTTAAAAAACACATCATCATGATACACTCCAAAAAAATCAGTGAGTTTCCGAGTAAAACATTTAGGGCTACATTTCTTAAATATTTTCTTCCCTTTCCCATCATTCCTCCTATACATGCCCATGATGACATTATATTCCAACTATCAGCACAATCTTTCCCTGTAACACTATCTCACCATGATCCAACATTGGCATGGCTTGAAACTCAATGAAAAAACTATCTCAATATCAACATTTTCACACCCCATGATTCCTCGGTACATTTCTCTTTAAATAATACAATAGCTTTGGTTGTACACAACTTCTAGTTCAAACACACCACAACCAATCAAACTAGCCGCTATGAATAGTAATACCAACCTTTTAATATTTTATAAATAATATTTTTCAAAAGGGACATAATTTTTTGATTTGTAATATCCAAATTATCTTAGTGTGAATTTTTGATATTTTTCTGAAAACATTAAAGTTTTGATGAATAGTGAAAAACACCGTGTTCTTGTTTAAAACAGACGTTTTATATAAATAAATATTTATTTTATTTAAATTTATTATAGATCAAAATAGATACAAAATTACTATACATATTCAATGTAATTAATTGGATTAATTTTATAATAATATTTGATATTTTAAATTTTATTGAACTTTTAATGTCTTTTAACAACCTTCTGAGCTCATTTTAAAATTTGCATAAACAATAATTATACAAATTCTACGAATTGAATTTCATAAATCTGATAGACACAGTTGATATTATTCATTAAAATGTTGTTTAATAGGATGAAAATAATTTTTGGTGAATAATAACTTTTGAATTTTATTTACCATGATTAAAAGTAAATAGTGCAAAAAAAGGTAAAAATGATATTATAATTTCCATAAAAAATGTTTTAATTCTATTGGATAAGTGTACTTCAATGAAAATCACCCTTAGGTATAAAATATGATCCTTTTTCCACTTATATTGGATGAAGAAATTTATTATTATTTTATTTAAATAAGAGTAAAAAGTGTTAAATTCAATGTTCAATAACTAAGCCAGTTTTAATATAGGATTATACATAAGATAAACTCTACTAAAAATATTAATTTGAAAGATAAAAATATTTCGTACATAATAGTATTTTATTTATAATTTTTATACAATATATAATTAAATATATTTTTGACATAATGATAATGCAGTAATTATATTATTATTGAATGATTAAAAAAACTAATACTATAAATAATAATAAAATTATAAATTGAGACATTTGATGTATTAAACTAAATTTTTAGCATAATATGGCATTTTAGGGTTTATTAAATAAATTATTTTCAAGTGATAATGTTGTTATGAATTTCAAAAAAAGCAAATATTAAATAGTGTCAAAATTGACAAAAATGAGTTTTTAAAATAAATACTATATTATTAAATTATATAATATTCCTAAAAAACAATGGTTCAGTCATAGGACATATATAAGTTTAGATACATTAATAATGATGTACTTGATGTTCTCTTGACTTTTTATATTAATTTTATTAACCATTTATTATAATAATACAGGAATACATGGTAAAAGTTAAACTTTTTCAATAAGAGATAAATCTAAAAGCTAAGGTTAATAAGGTGACCTAAACCTGTCTAAATCCTATTGGCTGAGAGTTTTTCGACCCATCCCCACCTTTTCCTCTAAATAAATCTTTTTGGAGCCATTATAAAATGAATATGATTGTATAATAAAATAATATTTCATGTTTTTCCTAATGTGACCCTCACCCCTCTTATAAAAGGATACTTCCACTTATCATAATTACACACCTCCAAAGCCATTTGGATCTTCCAACAGTAGCTGAAATATCTTCCCAACTACCCAAAATTCAACCTATAGGCCTTAATTTGATCATAATTCTACCTAAATATCCCTTTTGATCAAATCAAAAGGAAGCACCTGAAGAAGAGGTTATAATTTCATCACCTCTTTCAAAGTTCTATTATTCTTCCACTTCCTATTTCTTTTTTGTTTCCATACCTAAATAATAACTCTGGTAACTAATTCTTTCTATTATGCTATTATATATTTTTTTACAACTATATCCATTATTCTATCCATCCTATTAATGGACAAGTCATCAAATGTGCGTACGTAGAACTTACCATCTCCACAACGTGGCATAGTTTATTATTCAACAGTTTATTATTTGGATGGGTATAATTACTAGTATAATTGATTTAAATAATAAATATAACATGTTAATTATTATTTATACATGATATAACAACCAATTACATATGATTTTACCATCAATAGAATGATATTGTCTGTCATGCGTACATACAGATTACCGCCTCCACGAACACGAGGAGATTCATCCCCCATCATAATCATTCAAGAATAATATTCATTTTTTGATGAAAAATAATGTTTAATAATGTAATATCATTCTGGATATTAATCAAATAAATCATATCCCTATCAAACAAGACTTACAAATCAAAACATATAAAGGAAAATGAATCAGTTAACGCCCGAAACAATGATACTACTGAAATATTATTAACAACGCAATATTAAAAGATCATATATGATATCAAAAATATTTATGTGGTTCTTTTATAATATAATAAAAATTATTTAACAATTATAAAAGAGGTTAACATACCCTCTATCATGGAAATGTACAAGGTAAGGGTTAATTCTACAATATCTTCATTATTCGAGGTTGTTAATACCTGAGTATCAACTGGGACATCTATATCATCCACATCTATGTTTCTTAAAAATATATTTCAATTTTTTTTACTATTTCATAGACTATGGGTTAAATTCATTCATTCCCTTGTTTGATTTTTTTTTAAAAAAATTATAAAAGAATCATTCTATCTTTTTCCAAACATGGTCCTTTACGACCTTTTCAATAATATTAAGGTAAAAATGTTATTTAACATATATGGTGAGTGCTGCTATATTATGTCATTATAACAACATAAAAATATTTCCTTAAAATATTATAGGAATATTTTCAAAATAAAATTTTCATTTTATAATTTTTTTACTTTTAAATGATTTCAAAATATAAAGAGATATTTATCTCAAATAGTTTTGATTTCATCCATATCAACATCCATTGAAGGATTTTACACTTCTTTGAAGTTGATTTATTATGACACAATCTTCCTTGTTGTATTTAATGTTTTGAGATATGTTTGACTATAGATGTTTTACATTTATTCCATTCACAATTTTTGGTTAATGTATTAACATTTAATTTGGTAGTTTTAATACAAATGTTTATGTGATGTTTCAATCTTTTCATATAAAGAATGAATTAGAAAAATTAAGTGACAAGTGGAGCCTTCTATAGCCACCCGATGCATCAGTAGGTCTCATGAGACAAACTAGTTTCATGGAAGAAGGCTTTTGAAAAATATTATTTGTAGTCTTGGAACGAGGCTTTGACAATGTGGTTATGATGTCCCGAATTATGCATTCCATAATTCTGAAATTGTCTATTGATATTATACGTGGTTATTCGACAAGTAGAATATCCATGTGGATGAGTAAATTGAATTATTTGATTTATCTTATCCATATTAGTATAAATTTTATGTTTAAAAGTCATGTGTTTTAGTCCTATACATTTCCTTAAATGTTTATCCTTACTTATGATTGTTCCCACTATATTTGTATCCTTACTGAGCATCTGAGATCACCCCTTTCTATTTTTATTTTTCCTAGGATGTGAAGATGTATATTACGTTTAACCACCAGGAATAGGCTAAGGGATATGAGTGTGTTCAAAGGGGACACAATATTTTATTTTTTCATTTCATGATGTAATGCAAATATAATGTATATATATAGCACTTCCAAGGATAATAAACTAATCAGTCTTTCGATATTTGATCCCTTTTGATTATTCCTAAGTTATGTAATAATTCTTTAACTCTGGGTAACTAGGGTCGGGGAGTTACATTTGGTATCATAGGAAGTTTAGTACAAACCTTGGGAAAAAAATTCAATTAGGGATCATTACCCTAAGATAGTGATTGAGGATTAGTATTGAAGAAATTCCAAGAATTTTGGTAATATTTATATATTTTTTAGTTTTCCAAGAAGATGAATCCCTGTCTTGATATGAGAAGGTAGAGGAGACTCTAGCACAGATGTACGTAGTAGTGAAAATACTAACAAGGAGTTTCGGGCTTGACCTAGGTTATCCTGGTACACGACAATGGTCCTTTCTCCACTCTTGGGTACGACATTCTTGAGGGATATGTTTAATATAATTCCCATTTTATTTACAAACCATTATGATGGAATAAAGAGTAAATACCTCCTCATAGAAAACATTTTTTTATGATTATGGATTATATACATAAACTATTCAATTTAAGTTTTGTATTTTAGTTGTTTGGAATTAAGTATTGTGATTCACAAAATAATTTAGTGTATTCCATTGTTTAGAAATGGAACCTACAGGAAGGAATGGAAACCATATCAAAACATTTAATTCATGTGGGGATTGAAATCATACTAAAGAAAATTATATTGGAGTTGGTGAGGCATCCATGGATTGTAACACAACGAGCTTCCACGATACGCTTCTCATTCAATAATGCAATAGCTTGCATTGTACGCAACTTCGAGTTCTAAAACACCGCGACTAATCAAAGTAGATGTTATGAATAGTAATAACCAATTTTTAAAATTATAGAAATTTTATATTTCAAAATGGTCTTCATTTTTGAATTCGTAATATCGAAATTATCCTAAGTTGAATTTTTTGTAACTTTCTGAGAACTTCCAATTTTTTTATGAATAGTGAAAAATACTTAAAAAAACTTTTTTAATCAAAATAATTTATTGTGATAAATTATACTATTTAGTGGTTTTAAAGTATGATTAGAATATATTTTTACCATTTTATCCAATGGTGGTCATTAGAATTAATTTAACATTGAAATCGGATATAAACAATTGCCAATCTTTTGATATAAATTGTTTCTTAAAAACACGCTATTTGTTGTGACAGCGGGAATTAATTATAAAATTAATTAATGCAACTTATATGTTTGGAATTTTGTAAAATAGACATCATTTTTGAATTTGGAATATCAATTATAGCTTAGGGTGAAATTTTGGCATTGTTCTGAAAAACTTCAATTTTTGATGAATAATGAAATCACTAAGTGGTAGTTAAATAACTGATTTTTCTTTTAAATGAAATATTACCAATTCTGTGATTTTATTTTCAAAAATCCGACATACATGGTTGTCATTAATAAGTAAAATGTGGTTCAATGAGATTAAAATAATTTTTTGGTGAATATTAACTTTTAAGTTCTTAATCGCGATTAGAGGTAATTAGTGTAGTTTATGGTAAAAACAATGTTTTAATAATATGATATGAGCTTGACACTTTTCCTACTCCTATTGGATGAGCCATGGCCGACCAAGACAACCCATGGGTCAACATGGGGACCCCATTGATCCACTTTAGTTGGAAAATGACATTAATATATATTTATTTAATGTTAAAATTAAATTGACACAAACATGAGTTATTTTACTAAAATAGTTTTTAAGTGGGGTTACACAAGTCCAACTTTTGACTATAAATATTCATTAGAAAGATAAAACGATTTCCTACATCATAGTATTTGTTTTATAATTTTTAGACATTAAATAAAGTAAATTATTTATGACATCATTATGATGCATCGATGACCTCATTATTTAACGATTTTAATAAAATGAAAAGATAATGTAAAATCCAAGGCTTACACTTGTCCAAAGACTATTGGATGGGTATATTTCGAACCCTTATCACCTTATCCACGAATTATATAAGTGTGGGACCTTTATAATCCGAAAAGCATTGTGTAATAATGTAACATTTCAATCTTTCCAAAAGAGCCCATCCTCTCCACTTATAAAAGGCCCCCACCTCTCCCACCTTATTCACACCTTCAAGCCATTTGGCTCGGCCAAACTCTGCCCAACTACTCTCCCAACTTCCCCCTCTTACTCCTAGAAGCCTCACTTTGGGCAGAACTCTTCTCAAGGAAGCCTTTGGCTCAAATCAAAAAGAGTTACCTGATTTCGAGGTAATGTCTTCTCTAATGTTGTTTTGTTTTATTTTTCTTCTACAACCCACTAAACTCTTTTTATTCATTTATTTTGTAACAAAAACAGTATCCTCAATATACTAGGATGTTGTTATAAGAAGTATTCGAGCTACACTTACACACACCTACATCTAATGGTTAAAGAACATACGGTTTATGTGGATGACGAATTTCTGCCTCACGAAACGATGATTGTTCAAAACTCATATAACACCTTCAAAGGTGACCATTAAGATGTCCCTATATTTATATATGATATAAAATATTTTTATGTTTTACTTATGCTTTTGTATTTCTAATTTATGGCATACTTTATGATTTCCATTATGGGTAAAACGCGATAATTTCATTTTAGGAAGTGCGGACTACCGCCCCTCAAAGTGATTTGAATCGTTAATGCCATATGTGGGATGTATAAAGGATGGATTAAATGGTATTATACACTATATTATACTATAATTATATTATTAATTTATATCATTATGATTTCATTCCATTAAATACGAAATAGAAATGAAATTAGCGTTCATGCGTACGTACGGCTTACCGTCTCCATGAACGGTGCATTTCATTTCTTACCTCTAAATGTTACGTGACATTATGAATGAATGTATATACTGTATATATGATATATATGATATATACATCATGAATATAATTCTGTATATAATGGATATTTCACCACATGAACAACTTTTAATTATAAGAAGATTATTTTTGACTCAAGTACAGAAGATCGACAAAACGACCGTTATTAACTTAAATAATTAAATAATGTTCATAACATGGTAATATGGGATATAAAAGGAATAATGAACATGAAAAAGGTTCTTAAGTAAATAGAAATTAACTCTAGTTTATTATTCAGGAGGTTAAAGAACGGTCGAGTCAGGACAAGACGCGAGGTAAGGGAACTTCTTAACCCAACTTCCATTCTTTGGGTTAATCTTCTACTTTCAAATTATGTCATGATATTATTATGTCCTATTTTGTATTTTTACTTTCTTTATGTGTACCTATAGTGAATACACATAATAGATCTATTTTATTTTAAATATGATCTATTTAAGGACTTCGTCTCAATCCCCTTTCATTGAGGCATATTTGGTTTTATACACAACTTTCTTTTATACGGTGTATAAACCCCTTTGACTTTTACATTTATTCAAAAGGAATATTTTTTATACGAAGCGATTTGCTAAACGACAAAAGGGAATGTTTTTCTTTCCGTACTTATGCGGAGACAACGACTTCTCCGCCGCCGTGACCATTATTTGAGTTTCGGCTTCCTCTACAAGCCATCATTTTTTTAATGAAAAATAAATACAAAGTTTTAACTTTCTTTTATTTTGGAATTGAAAATGGTTTTGAAAACATTTTTATTATATCAATGTGTTGTATTGATATCTTGTGATTGAAATGTGGAAATGTTATGTTTACTTTATGCATGTTTTATGTGATACGATTATGTTATGGTTTATGATATGTTTAAACCTATTCATACGAGGAATGCATTGGACTTAATAAGTGACGGGTGGAGCCCGCTATAGCTCCTCGATGCATCGGCAGGTCTCATGAGACAAAATAGTGTCTTGGCACGAGGCCTTGACAAAATCTTATTTGTGGTCTTGGCACGAGGACTTGGCTACGTGGTTATGATAGTCTGGCATTATGAATTCCATCATTATGAAAGTGGTTATTTTTATTTCATGTGATTATTCGACCAGTAGAATATCCATGTGGAGAAGTGAATGGCATTATCTCATTTTACTTTTGCCATATTATGTTGATGTTCAAGTTTAAAAGGCTTTTGTTTTAGTTATACACTGACTTAAATTTTTATGTTTCTTTATGAAAGCTTCCGCAATATTGTTATCCTTACTGAGCATCTGAGCTCACCCCTTTCAATGTTTTAATATTTTCCAGGATGTGAAGAGGTATTTTATGAATGACCTGCAGGGATAGTCAGAAGAGGATATGATTGTGGACTATGAATACTTTGTTATTAGTTTTTCACTTTATGATGTAATGTAAGACTTATGAATGTATCTAGTGTTTCCAAGGCTACTAAACTAATCGGTCATTCGAGACTTGATCTTTTGTGATCATGCCAATGTTACGAAGTAATGCACCGACTCTTGGTAGCTGGGGTTGGGGCGTTACAGTTGGTATCAGAGGCAGTTTAGTACAAACCTTGGAAGCTAGATTTAGATAAACTCTGATTAGAGCACATAGCCCAAAGATAGACTTTGAGGATTAGTATAGAATAACTTCTTAGAATTTTGTTATTGTGGAGATTTTGTGAGTTTTCCGAGCAATACATCCCTATCTGGATACGAGTAAGTAGAGGCGGCTCTAGCACAGATGTACCTAGGGGTAAAACCGGAAAACACCGCTTTGAGCTAGACTCGAACGGGAACTGGTGCACGACAACGGGCCTTGCAGCACTCTTGTTTATGACACTCCCGGGGGATATGATTTGGATAATTCTCATTTTCTTTATAAACCACTATGAAGGGTTATGAGTATATACTTCCTCAAAGAAAACATTTTTATGGATTATATACATAAATAGTTCAATTTATGTTAAGTATTTTACAAGTATGGAATTATGTATTTTGATTCATAAACTAATCTAGTTTATGCCATTGTTTAGAAATGGCACCTAGTGGAAGGAATGGAAACCATATCAATACACGCACTTCGTGTAGGGATTTCCCTCCTTCTCAAGATAATTATGGTGGAGCTAGTGATACAACTGGTGCTGATCAGCTTCTCACCGTACTGGGACAACTCACGCAGGTTATGAATAATAACCTTACTCGTATGGAGCACCCTGATCCGCAACGTGGAGGATCAATGTTAGACCGCTTCATAAGGCAAGAACCACCAACCTTCAATGGGAGTACAAATCCTATAGTAGCTGAGCAATGGATAAATTCCTTAGAGAAAATGTTCCATGCCTTGGGGAGTAGTGAAAGGGAGAAGTTGTCATGGCAGTTTACCGCCTCACTGGAGATGCTGATCAGTGGTGGTCGCTGATTCAAAACACAAAGGAAGATGATGACGTATTGAATATGGAATGGAGGGAGTTCAAAGATCTTTTCTTAGAAAAATACTTTCCTCCTGACCATCGAGCAGATATGGAAAGGCAATTTCTGAGTCTGAGGCAGAAGGAGGATGAGAATGTCGCAAAGTATGAGGCTAACTTTACAAGGTTAGCGAGGCATGCTGCCGATTATATACGTAACCCAAGGAGTAATATTGATCGTTTCTTTGATGGGTTAAAACCATTTCTCCGTCGATCTTTAGTATCACAATCCTTCTCATCATACGAAGATATTGTCTCGTGTGCTATCAAGACAGAAAAGGAATTCTCTAAGTCTTATGACAACAAAGTAAATCAAGAGAAGAAGAGAATGGTGGAACAAGAGACAGATAAAGGGAAAAAGGGAAAGAATGATTTTCCATTATGTGATAATTTTGGGAAGAATCACCCTGGTACTTGTCTAAAAGGAATGAGAGTTTGTTATAAATGTGGAGAAAAGGGTCACCAGGCTCGTGATTGCAAGGGAAAGAAAGAGGCTGTCAAAGTTGAATGCTACAATTGTAGGGAAATGGGGCATTATGAAAATGAATGTCCTAAGCGTCAGGGAAACTTACCTCAGAAAAGGCCAAGGGATCAAGGACAATCTTATGCTGTTACTACAGTTGAAGCAGAATAACTAATTTATTGGTGCTTTTGGACTCATGGATTATATTTTGGTTATTAGAATAATGTGATATATATATAAGGATTTTACTACAGTACTTGTTGATTTCAGTAAGGTTTTAATATGATTAAGGTAATCATATCTTTAGTATGTGACAATAAGAGACACTTTTCTTTGTTTGGGGAATCTGATTTTACAATTGATTTTGGAATTTAGAGACCTTTTAGAGAAAGTCTGGATGAAGGTATTTTGGATAACTATTAAGGTTGGAATGGATTAAGTTCAACCATGGATAGTATTGTTTAAGGTTAAAGCATTTCTGAAGATTATTTTTGGAATATTATAATACTATAGTTTTAGGAAAAGGACAACCTGCAGGGTGGGGCATTACCCGTCGCGTCGGACAAAGCTACAGGAATCGAACCTACAACCATAGTGCGACAAGCCTTTATTTCCTACCACTAGCCTACAGGAAGTCCCTGGTTATTACAAAATAGTTTTACTAATCTAAATGGTATGTGTTAACATTTGGAACCTTATAGAATTAGGATAAATAGAATATTTTTGAGTTCCGTTACCATTTGGAGTAAAAGTTGGGTTTGTGGTAAAAATTTATTAACGAATGAAAGTATACATAACAAGTATGTATATTCCCTTACGTTCTTAGTAAATCTCCTAAATAAATTCCTCAACATTATAAAAGGTAACTTAAAACAAAAATGTTGTCGGTTAACTTTTCCAACTGGGGATTCAATGACCGTTTAACCAATCACAAGTTTGTGATTTTCTTGTGGTTAAACTTTCTCCTAATCCTGTTTTCTATAACTCTCTATAATACCTTGATGGTTTGTTTCTCCTCCATATCCATATTTTCATAGAATCCTAGAATGGGCTATATCGGGTGACCTTTGTACTTATCTTGCTTTCTTTTAATGTTATATATTTATTAACCTTATTTCTGATGTGGGTTTTCCTCAAAGGTATTTTCTCTTTTCAACCTTTTATTTTCAAAGGAAAATTTCAAATTACGAGGATGCAATTTATTGAAGGAGGGGAGAATGTAACACCCCAAGCTTCTACGATACGCTTCTCATTCAATAATGCAATATCTTGCATTGTACACAACTTCGAGTTCTAAAACACCGAGACTAATCAAAGTAGCCGTTATGAATAGTAATAACCACTTTTTAAAATTATAGAAATTTTATATTTCAAAATGGTCTTCATTTTTGAATTCGTAATATCAAAATTATCCTAAGTTTAATTTTTTGTAACTTTCTGAGAACTTCCAATTTTTTTATGAATAGTGAAAAATACTTAAAACAACTTTTTTAATCAAAATAATTTATTGTGATAAATTATACTATTTAGTGGTTTTAAAGTATAATTAGAATATATTTTTACCATTTTATCCAATGGTGGTCATTAGAATTAATTTAACATTGAAATCGGATATAAACAATTGCCAATCTTTTGATATAAATTGTTTCTTAAAAACACGCTATTTGTTGTGACAACGGGAATTAATTATAAAATTAATTAATGCAACATATATTTTTGGAATTTTGTAAAATAGACATAATTTTTGAATTCCGAATATCAATTATAGCTTAGGGTGAAATTTTGGCATTGTTCTGAAAAACTTCAATTTTTGATGAATATTGAAACCACTAAGTGGTAGTTAAATAACTGATTTTTCGTTTAAATGAAATATTACCACTTCTGTGATTTGATTTTCAAAAATACGACATACATGGTTGTCATTAAGAAGTAAAATGTGGTTCAATGAGATTAAAATAATTTTTTGGTGAATAGTAACTTTTAAGTTCTTAATCGCGATTAGAGGTAATTAGTGTAGTTTAAGGTAAAAACAATGTTTTAATAATATGATATGAGCTTGAAACTTGTCCTACTCCTATTGGATGAGTCATGGCCGACCAAGACAACCCATGGGTCAACTTGGGGACCCCATGGAGCCACTTTAGTTGGAAAATGAAATTAATATATATTTATTTAATGTTAAAATTAAATTGACACAAACATGAGTTAGTTTACTAAAACAGTTTTTAAGCGGGGTTAAAGAAGTCCAAATTTTGACTATAAATATTCATTAGAAAGATAAAAATGTTTCCTACATCATAGTATTTTTTTTTATAATTTTTAGACATTAAATAAATTAAATTATTTATGACATCATTATGATGCAGCGATGACCTCATTATTTAACGATTTTAATAAAATGAAAAGATAATGTAAAATCCAAGGCTTACACTTTTCCAAAGACTATTGGATGGGTATATTTCGAACCCTTATCACCTTATCCACGAATTATATAAGTGTGGGACCTTTAGAATCCGAAAAGCATTGTGTAATAATGTAACATTTCAATCCTTCCAAAAGAGACCCTCCTCTCCACTTATAAAAGGCCCCCACCTCTCCCACCTTATTCACACCTTCAAGCCATTTGGATCGGACAAACTCTACCCAAATACTCTCCCAACTTCCCCCTATTACTCCTAGAAGCCTCAATTTGGGCAGAACTCTTTTCAAGGAAGCCTTTGGCTCAAATCAAAAAGAGTTACCCGATTTCGAGGTAATGTCTTCTCTAATGTTGTTTTGTTTTATTTTTCTTCTCCAACCCCCTAAAATATTTTTATTCATTTATTTTGTAACAACACCAGTATCCTCAATATACTAGGATGTTGTTATAAGAAGTATTCGAGCTACACTTACACACACCTACATCTAATGGTTAAAGAACATACGGTTTATGTGGATGGCGAATTTCTGCCTCACGAAACGATGATTGTTCAACACTCATATAACACCTTCAAAGGTGGCCATTAAGATGTCACTATATTAATATAGGATATAAAATATGTTTATGTTTTAATTATGGTTCTGTATTTCTCATTTATGGAATACTTTATGATTTCCATTATGGGTAAAACGCGATAATTTCATTTTAGGAAGTGCGGACTACCGCCCCCTCAAAGTGATTTGAATCATTAATGCCATATGTGGGATGTATAAAGGATGTATTAAATGGTATTATACACTATATTATACTGTAATTATATTATAAATTTATATCATTATGATTTCATTCCATTAAATACGAAATAGAAATGAAAGTAGCGTTCATGCGTACGTACAGCTTACCGTCTCCATGAACGGTGCATTTCATTTATTACCTCTAAATGTTACGTGACATTATGAATGAATGTATATACTGTATATATGATATATATGATATATACATCATGAATATAATTCTGGATATAATGGATATTTCACCACATGAATAACTTTTAATTATAAGAAGTTTATTTTTGACTCAAGTACCGAAGATCGACAAAACGACCGTTATTAACTTAAATAATTAAATAATGTTCATAACATGGTAATAAGGGATATAAAAGGAATAATGAACATGAAAAAGGTTCTTGAGTAAATAGAAATTAACTCTAGTTTATTATTTAGGAGGTTAAATAACGGTCGAGTCAGGACAAGACGCGAGGTAAGGGAACTTCTTAACCCAACTTCCATTCTTTGGGTTAATCTCTTACTTTCAAATTATGTCATGATATTATTATGTCCTATTTTGTATTTCTACTTTCTTTATGTGTACCTATAGTGAATACACATAATAGATCTATTTTATTTTAAAAATGATCTATTTAAGGACTTCGTCTCAATCCTCTTTCATTGAGGCATATTTGGTTTTATACACAACTTTCTTTTATACGGTGTATAAACCCCTTTGACTTTTACGTTTATTCAAAAGGAATCTTTTTTATACGAAGCGATTTGCTAAACGACAAAAGGGAATGTTTTTCTTTCCGTACTTATGTGGCGACAACGACTTCTCCGCCGCCATGACCATTATTCGAGTTTCGGCTTCCTCTACAAGCCATCATTTTTTTGATGAAAAATAAATACAAAGTTTTAACTTTCTTTTATTTTTGGTATTGAAAATGGTTTTGAAAACATTTTTATTATATCAATGTGTTGTATTGATATCTTGTGATTGAAATGTGTAAATGTTATGTTTCCTTTATGCATGTTTTATGTGATACGATTATGTTATGGTTTATGATATGTTTAAACCTATTCATATGAGGAATGCATTGGACTTAATAAGTGACGGGTGGAGCCCGCTATAGCTCCTCGATGCATCGGCAGGTCTCATGAGACAAAATAGTATCTTGGCACGAGGCCTTGACAAAATCTTATTTGTGGTCTTAGCACGAGGCCTTGCCTACGTGGTTATGATAGTATGGCATTATGCATTCCATCATTATGAAAGTGGTTATTGTTATTTCATGTGATTATTCGACCAGTAGAATATCCATGTGAAGAAGTGAATGGCATTATCTCATTTTACTTTTGCCATATTATGTTGATGTTCAAATTTAAAAGGCTTTTGTTTTAGTTATACATTGTCTTAAATTTTTATGTTTCTTTATGAAAGCTTCCGCAATATTGTTATCCTTACTGAGCATCTGAGCTCACCCCTTTCAATGTTTTAATATTTTCCAGGATGTGAAGAAGTATTTTATGAATGACCTGCAGGGATAGTCAGAAGAGGATATGAGTGTGGACTATGAATACTTTGTTATTAGTTTTTCACTTTATGATGTAATGTAAGACTTATGAATGTATCTAGTGTTTCCAAGGCTACTAAACTAATCGGTCTTTCGAGACTTGATCTTTTGTGATCATGCCAATGTTACGAAGTAATGCACCGACTCTGGGTAGCTGGGGTTGGGGCGTTACATGGATGATCAACTTATAAACATTCTAGGACAACTCACTCAGGTTATGAATAATTACCTTACCCGTATGGAGCACCCTTATCCAAAAGGTAGAGGATCAATGTTAGACCACTTCATGAGGTAAAAACCACCAAAATTAAATGGGACTACATATCCATTTGTATTTTACCAATGGATAAGTTACTTGGAGAAAATATTTCATTATTTGGGGAGCAACGAAAGGGGAAAGGTTGTCATGGAAGGTTATCACCACACATGAGATGTAGATCAATGGTGGTCATTAATTCAAAAACAAAGGAGGATAAAGATGCATAAAATATGAAATGGATGGAGGTTAATGATCTTTTCTTAGAAAAATACTTTCCTCATGGCCATCAATCATATACTGAAAGACAATTTCTGAGTTTGAGGCAAAAGGAGGATGAGAATTTTTTAAATTATGAGGCTAACATTACAAGGGAATAATGGAATGAATAATATTATATACATAACCCAATGAGTAATATTGATCAATTCTTTGATGGGTTAATTACATTTCTCCATCGAACATTAATCTAACAATACTTCTCATCATACGATGATATTGTCCCATGTGCCGTCAAGACAAAAAAAGAATTATCTATGTATTACGACATTAAATCAATACAAGAGAAGAATAAATCTTCTGAACACTATGGAAATGTAAATAGGGGGAAGAAGGGAATAGTTGAATTTTCATCCTGTAGTAAATGTTGAATGATACACCCTCATACTTGCATTAAGGGAATGTGAGTCTGTTACAAGTGTGGTGAAAAAGGCCACCATACTCATGATTGCAAGGGAAAGAAAGTGGTTGTTAATGTTGAATGCTAAAATTATAGTGAAATGGGGCATTATGCAAATGAATGTCCTAAGATTCTAGGAAACATACATCTAAAAAGGCGATGAGATCAGGAAAAAACTAATGTGATCACTACTATTGAGGTGGAAGCTTCAAATGACATGGTGGTAGGTAATTTAATGGTTTCCTCTAATTTATCAAATACTTTATTTGATTTTGGATCATCGAATTATTTCATAACATCCCATTTTTCTATGAAAAATAGATATTTCCAATTTGATTTAACAAGGTAGTTGTCTCTCAAAACTCTTAAGGGAAGTATCATTGCAATAATGTTTTGTGAATCAGTTCCTATTAATACATATAAACGTTCTTTATCTGGTAATCTTATTTTCATACCCATGTTTCAGTTTGATATAATACTTTGAATGGATTGGATTTCGTTCGATGATGTGAAAATTTATTATAAGAAGAAGGAGGTTACCATTTTTGATGTTGATAAGTAGTAACATATCATTAGAGTAGAAATATCACTATTTAAATCTTATCTAGACCAACCCCTAGTAGCTCTACTACATTCAATTATTGGCTAGAAATATAATGAAATAAATATGGGTGAGGAAAGGAATTTTCAAATATTTGATGTACCTATTATGCAAGAATATGTTGATGTGTTTCAAGAGGATTTACCAGGACATCTTCTAGAATGAGAAATTGATTTTTTTCATTGATTTAATTCCTAGTTCAAGGCCCATATCACAGACCCCTTATAAAATGGCCACTGTGGAATTAGTGAAACTAAAGAAACAACTTAAATAATTTATTAATAATGGATTTATTCAACCTAATGTTTCTCCATGGGGAGCCCCTGTTCTTTTTGATAAGATGAAAGATATATATATGAGATTGTGCGTTGACTATATGGGGATCAATACTATAACAATAAAGAATAAGTATCCCCTACCTCTCATTGATAATTTATTTGATCAACATCATTGAGATCAAAATTTTTCAATGACTTACCTTCGATCTGGATATCATCAGTTGTGTGTGAAGAAGGAGTACATTCCAAAGAAAAAATTTCATACCAGGTATGGGTATTATGATTTTATAGTAATGCCTTTTGGAATAATTAATTCATCCTATGTCTTCATGTATTTAATGAATATATTTTCAAGGAATATCAAGATGACATTGTAGTGGAATTTATTGATGATATCGTGATTTACTCCAAAAGCAATGAAGATCATGTAAATCACGTGCACACTATTCTAAAGACTTATATAAGAAATGATTTATATGGGAAGTTTAGAAAGTGTGAATTATGCCTTCAGGATATTTCATTTCTTCACCATATTGTCTCTAAGGATGGAATCTCTTTTGATCCTTCTAAGACAAGATCAATACGAGAATTTCCAACACTAATGAGTATAACCGAAGTACACAATTTTATTTTTTTATTAGGATATTATCAGGGATTCGTCCAAGATTTTTCTTATTTGGATAACCCATTAATTATTCTCACACATAAAGGAGTTAATTTTTTTTGGAAAAAAGAGTGTGAAGAATGTTTTAATGAACTAAAGAGAATATTAGTCAATGATCCTATCTTCACTCTACCATTAGATAATGATGTGTGTTTGATTTATTGAGATGATTTCAATAAAGGACTTGGTTGTGTCCTTATACATAATGATAGAGTTATTGCTTACGCATCACGGCCGCTAAAAATTTATGAACAAAACAACCCCACTAATGATCTTGAGTTAAGAGCTATAATATTTTCTTTGATGGTATGGAGACACTATCTCTATGGAGAAAATGTGAGATTTATACTAATCACAAGAGTATAAAGTATATTTTCTCACAGAATGAACTCAACATGAGGAAATGATGATGAGTTGAACTACTAAAGGATTATGATTGCACAATACACTACCACCCAGGGAAGGAAAATAACGTGGAAGATGCTTTGAGTAGAAAGGATCATGGAGTTTTGAACAAGAATACAGTTGAAAGGGATCCTATGTTCATAGATCTAGTAAAGATGGATATGGGAATAATAATGGAAAGTAAAACATCAATAATTTTTAAAATAGTTTCTAAACCATCTTTACTAGAATGGATAAAAATTTCTCAGACTCATTATGGGGAGTTTCAATTGAAAATTAATGCTTTGAACATTGGGAGATTTATCGTCATCGTATATGAAGATCGAATTTTGAAGTTTGTTGAGAGACTTAGTGTTCCTGTCATACCTGATCTTATAATGTAATTGTTGAATGATGCTAAAATATCCAATTCCTCTATACACCCTGGTAGCACTAAGATGTATAGAGATCTGAAACAACATTTTTGGTGGGACAAAATGAAGAGGGAGATTTCAGATTATGTGTCATGATGTATGGTTTTTTGACAGGTTAAGGCTGGAAGACAACATACTAGAGGAGTCATGAAACCACTTACCATAACTGATTGGAAATTGGATGATATTATGACGGACATTGTCGTGGGGCTACAAAAGACTCCTAGAATGAATGATCTAATATGGGTCGTTGTTGATTTTATTACCATGTCGGCATATTTTCTTTCAAGAAGAGAAGATTTCCCACTTTAACATTTCGAAAGACTATATATTAATGATGTTTTAATACTTCATGAATTACCCATATCTATTGTTTCTGATCACGATCAACATTTTAAATGAAGATTTTGGAAAATTATTCAGATGTCTCTTGATACAGAACATCATTTGAGCATTTCATACCACCCTCAAACTGATAGAAAATCACAATGGACTATTAAAACCTTAAAATACATGTTGATAACTTTATTACATGACTTTCAAGGCACGTGGGATCAATATTTACCTATGGTAGAATTTTTCTATAATAATAGCATTCATTCAAGTATTCAGATTTCACCATATGAAGTGTTATATGGAAAGAGATTTCTCACACCAACATATTGGGATAATTTTGGTGAAAGAAAACATGTAGGCCCAAAACGTTTTGAGGAAAAAATGGAAAAGGTAAATATTATCCAAACCCACATCAAATCATCTTATAGTAGGAAAAATAGATAGGTGAATAACTGAATAAAGGATTTAGAATTTCAAGTTGGAGTTTATTTTATATTGATGGTATCTCCATTGAAGGGTGTTTTGCGATTTGGTAATAAGAGTAAATTAAGTCCCAGGTATGTCGGACCATTCGAAATTCTAAAACAAATTGGAGTTGTAGCTTACCGTTTGGATTTTACTCCAAGTCTTTACAAAGTTCATAATGTGTTCCACATATCACTATTGAGAAAATACATGCCCGACCCAATGCATGTACTCACCTATGATGAAATAGAACTAGAACCCGAACTATATTATTCTGAAAATCCTATCAATATTCTTGATACAAGAGAACACGTGTGAAAAAATCGGACGACTCATCAAGTAAAAGTTCTATCGGGAAACCATAAGATGGAAGAGGAAACATTGGAACCCATGGAACTAATGATGAAAAACCACCCAAATCATTTTAGGAATTAATTTTCTAGAAATTTAACTGAAATATTATTTGAATGAGGTGAGAATTTAACACCCCAAACTTCTACAATACATTTCTTTTTAAATAATTCAATTGCTTGCGTTTTACGCAACATTGAGTTCAAGCACATGACGACCAATCTAAATAGCCGTTAGGACTAATAATACATTTTTTTGAAATATTAAAAATTTTATTTTTCAAAATGGACCTCATTTTTGGATTCTGAATATTAAATTATCTTAGGGTGAATTTTTTGTATTTTTCTGAAAACATTCAATTTTTGATGAATAGTGAAAAACACTGCGTTATTGTTTAAAACCGACTATTTATTTAAATAATTAATTATTTTATTTAAATTTATTTTAGGTCAAAATAGATAAATAATACCTATATATGTTCAATTTAATTCATTGGAGTCATTTTATAAAAATATTAGATATATAAAATATTATTGAACTTTTAATGTCTTTTACCCACCTTCCAGGCACAATTGAAAATTTGCATAAAATGTAATTTTAACACTTCTGTGAATTGATTATCAAAAATCCCAGAGACATTTTTGACATCAGTAAGTAAATTTTTGTTTCATAGGATTAAAATAATTTTTGGTGAATAGTAACATTTGAATTTTAAGGACAACAGTTAAAAGTAAATAGGGTAATTAAAGGTAAAAATGATATTATAATTTCCCTAAAACATGTCCTAATTCTATTGGATAAGTGTATTTCAACCAAAATCAACCTTAGAAATAAAAAATAAATCTTTTGGTTTACTTGTATTAGATTAAGACATTTGTTATTATTTTATTTAAAGAATAGTAAAAAGTGTTAAATTCAAAGTGTAATAACTAAACCTTTATTAATAAAGGGTTATACATAAGATAAATTAGACTATAAATATTCATTAAAAATATAAAAACATTTACTACATAATGGAATTTTATTTATAATTTTGTGACATTAAATAATTAAATTTATTTGTGACACAATGATGATGCACTAATTACCTTATTTTTGAAAGATTAAAAAAATTGATATTATAAATATTAATATATTTGTAAATTGAGACTGTTGATGTATTACACGAATTATCTAGGTTAATATGACATGTTATGGTTGATTAAATAATTTTTTATCTTGGTGATAAAGCTGTTATGACTTCCACAAAAAACAAATACTAAATAGTGTCAAAATTGACATAAATGAGTTTTTAAAATAAATACACTATTATTAAATGATATAATATTCCTAAAAGTATAAGGTTCATCCAAAGGAATTAGTTGAGGTTATATATATAAATAATGAACCACTTGGTATTCTCTTTTCTTTTTATAGTAAGTTTATTAACCATTTATTATAATAATACAAGAATGCATGGTAAAAGTTAAACTATTTAACTAAGAGTTAAATAAAATAGATATGGTTAATATAGTGACCTAAACCTCTATAAAGCCTATTTTTGGAGAGGCTTTCAACCTAGCCCCATCTTATCCTCAAAAAAATTATTCTGAAGCCATTATAAACTGAATATGATTGTATAATAAAATTATATTTCATGCTTTTCCTATAGTGACCCCCACCTCTCTTATAAAACGGTACTTCCCATTTTCGTAATTCCACACCTCCAAAGCCATTTGGGTTATCCAAACCCTACTCAAATATCCTCCCAACTACCATAAATTCAACTAGGAGGCTTTAACTTTTTTAGAATCCAACCTAAGGATTTCTTTTGATCAAATCAAATGGAAACACCCGAAGAAGAGGTGATAGTTTCATCATCTCTTTCAAAATTCATTTCTTATTCCACTTCCTATTTCTCTGTTGTTTCCATACCAAAATAATAAATCAAGTACCTTATACTCAATTTGATGTTATTATAAATATTTTACAAACATATTCATTAGTCTATCCATCCTATGAATGAAAAAGTGACCATATGTCCTTATGTACGACTTACTGTATCCACGTCATGGTGTAGTTTTTTATTCAACACGTCATTTAGATGGGTATAATTATGAAAATAATTGATATAAATAATAAATATAACATTTTAATTATTCTTTATATATGATATAACATCCAATTACATACTATTTCACCATTAATAGAACGATATTGTCGCTCGTGTGTACGTACAAATTACCATCTCCACGAATGCGATCAGTTTCAATCCCCATCATTATAATTAAAGAATAATTTTCAATTGATGATAACAAATTATTTTTAAGAACATTATATCATTATGGATATGAATCAAATACCTCTTATCCATAACAAATAGTACTTACGTAACAAAACATATGAAGGAAAATTATTTATTTAACACTGGAAACAATGATACTACTGAAATATTATTAACAAAGAAATATTAGAAAATCATATATGATATCATATTTATGTATTTGGTTCTTGTATAATTTAATAAAAATGATTTAACTATTATAAAAGAGGACAACTTACCATCTATCTAGTAAATGTAAAATTTAAGGTTTAGTTCTATAATCTCTTCATTATCCGAGCCTGTTTAAATGTGAGTATCTACTGGGACATCTTTATCATCCACATTCGGGTTTCATAAAAAAGTATTTCAAAACATTTTTAATATTTCCTATAATATGGGTTAAATTCAGTTATACCCTTTTTTGAATTTTTATAAAATTTATTATAAAGGAATCATTCTGTCATTTTCCAATCAAGGTACTTTACATCCCTTTCGACAAAATGATGGAAATATTGTCTTCTTAACTTATAGGGAGAGTGCAGATATTTTCCACTATTATAACACCGTTGAAGATTCCTTTAAAATATTATAATAATATTTTAAAAATAAATGTTTTCTTTTATAATGACATAACTTATCATTGATTTCAAAATTTAAATAGATATTTCTCTCAAATAGTTTTGATTTTATCTATGTCAAAATACTTTGATGGATTTTACACTTGTTTGAAGTTGATGTATTATGATACAACCATCCATATTGTATTGAAGGTTTTGTGATATGTTTGACTGTGGATGTGTTATTTTTATACCATTCTTGGTTTATAGTTAAATAATTAAATTTTTTATTCTAGTTTAATAAGAATGATTATGTTATATTGCAACATTTTCATATGTGGAATGGAATGGACATATTATGTGATGGGTGGAGCCTGCTATAGCTCCTCGATGAATCGGTAGGTCTCATGAGACTAACTAGTGTATTGGCACAAGGCTTTGAAAATGTTTTATTTGTAGTCCTGGCATGAGGCCTTGACTATGTGGTTATGATGTCTAGCATTATGCATTCCATAATTATGAAATTTTTTATTGATATTACATTTGATTATTCAACTAGTCGAATATCCATGATAATAAGTAAATGAAATTATTTGATTTATATTTTCCATATTAGGCTGATGTTTAATTTTAAAATATTTTTGTTTTTGAATTATACAGTGCCTTAAATGTTTATGCTTATTTATCATAGTTTCCGATTTATTTTTATCCTTACTAAGCATCTGAGCTCACCCCTTTATATGTTTTATTTTTACCAGGAAACGAACATGTATAATATGATTAACTGATAGGAATAAGCTATGGGATATGAGTGTGTTAAAAGGGGACACAATGTTTTTTATTTTTTCTATTTCATTATGTAATTTAAAACTTATGTATATATCTAGAACTTCCAAGGATACTAAACTAATTTTTCTTTTGATACTTTATCTCTTG
The DNA here is from genome assembly GCA_963277665.1 of Viscum album. Lineage (NCBI taxonomy): Eukaryota > Viridiplantae > Streptophyta > Magnoliopsida > Santalales > Viscaceae > Viscum > Viscum album. Next base: position 883,656,662 of record OY728155.1, read on the forward strand.
TAATCTTGCCAATGTTATGAAATAATGCACCGAATTAGGGTTACTATCGTTGGGGCGTTACAAAAATCATCCTCCTTTATCACATTATATGGTTGGGGTGATACAAAGGATCTTTTGATACAATGAAGATGTCATGCATATCACTATATTTATGTGGAAGAGACAATCAATTCACCATCGCACCAATTATATCCATAACCTCAGATAGTCTAACAAACTTTGGTGGGAACTTGTATTGTCTCCATATCCTGTGGTGTACAAAACTAGGTGACACCTGATAGAACACATTATATCCCTCATTAAACTATAGGGGGCTTCAACATCTATGAATAAATTAATTCCTTCTACCCTGAGCTATATCCAGATGTTAATGAATTATCTATACCCCCTATGAATTCTCCCACATGATACTCAATCACAACAATTCCGACTCACCTACCTCCATCCAACATAGTGGTGGTCTTAATGGAATACCAAAAATTTTCTGGTATGGTTCCCTATCAACAGTTTCATGATAACTATTGTAACATGAAAAATCTTCTAAATATAGGTAATTCTCTCAGATCCTCCAAAATATAGAACACATGATCAAAGAATTACCTCATGCACATGTATAGTATGCTCAGACTACCCATCTGTATGAGGGTGGAAATCTATACTCAATAAAACTTACATACCAAGCGCCTTATATAAACCATTCCTATCAATAATTTAAATCCAGACTCATAGTTTAAGACTATAGAATGTGGAACTCCCTGCAGATATAATATATCTCAAAAATAAATATATCCCATCTTCCCCACAAATAAAGTCTCCTGTATAGGAATGAAGTGCACTAATTTCATCAGCCAGTTCTCAATAACCCAAATAGTTTCATTCTTCCAAGGCATCATCGGCATACCCAATAGACATTCCATGGTCACATATTCCATCTTATATTACATAATGGGAAAAAACTATATTAAACCACTTAGTTATTTATGCTCCACCTTTACCTAAATATAGTTGTATCATTATGTAAAAACCTTGATATTTTCATTTTCATGCCCAAACACAAAAAGTATCACGATTGGTCATTGTACCATTTGAATACACATAGATATATCTCTAACAATGAGTAATTAAATTGTTTATCAACTCTTCTCACATGATCATAGAAACAACAACCCAATTTTTAATATATAATACCTCACCATCATCTGTGCTCCAATCAGAAGGTGACTCCACACCTTCAAGTCATTACCTTAAGGACAGACACTTTTGATCCTTATATTTTCTATCTCTGATACATTTCAAATCTATAAACAACACTAAAAGTGATATGATATTCATCTACTCGAAACTCTCTGAAACTAAAACATGAATATTATCTCTCAAACTCATCATCTACCACTCATCCCTAGACTCTTCAACTTCCTGAGTTTATTTCTTCTAGGTTAGATATTTGGAAACTCTTTTACATTTTCTAGGAATATATGATCGCTCAATATAAAATTACTACATTATATCAACCCATATATGCTACCAAATATTCATGTATCTCTTAGAAAGTATTTACATCACGATCTTCTAATACGTATACATAGTTATCATTTCATTGAAATGGCAATGACATGAAGACTTCAAATAATAAACCATTGCTGCAAACTTGAGGTAGTGCATAGGGTAGTTAGATTCATGTGGCCTCAAGTACCATGAACCATATGCCAAAACTAGTTCTCCCTGAATCAACACAACTCTATGCCCATTCCTAGAAGAATCACAATTCACCATATACTCATCACCTAAATTAGGTAGGAGTAGGATAGGTGCCAATGTGAAAAACGTCTTCAACACCTAGAAGGCATCCTCACAAGATTCTAAATAATAAAACATTATCTATTATTTGGTCATGGTCGTAAGTGGAGCCTCAAAAAGAGATATGACATAGATGAACCTATGATAATATCCATATAAAAATATTCCGAAATCAAAAAAATCATGGGATTCCCCACAGAACCCACTGCTTTTACTTTCTATGGGTCCACTGGAAAACCTTCCTCTAAGATGATGTGACCTAAGAAGTGTACCTGGTCAATCCAAAAATTACACTATAATAGATTGGGGTAAATATGATGCTATCTCTTTGTACACATGAAGATGTCGACATGTTGGGAATGATCATTACGATTCATGGATTACTCCAAGATATCATCTAAAAATACTTCCACAAATTGATCCATGAATGGGTGGAAGATTCCATTCATCAATTCCATAAAAATAGTAGTCGTGTTTTTCAATACAAAAAGAATTACAAAATTACTCATATCGGCCATACCATCACCTGAAATAAGTCCATGATATATCATTTTGAAAAACTCTCATATGATGATGGCTAGATCTAAAGTCGATATTTTAGAATATACATGATCATATCAACTATTCAAATAGATATTCAATAAAAAAAGGGGATAATAGTTCATCAAAATCATCTAGTTCAAATTCAGGTAATCAACACAAATGCATAGAGTCCTATCATCATTTCCTGCAAACAACACTGGTGAACCCCAAGGAAATGTACTCGGGTTGTTAAACCACTCATCCTCTAAACTCCTATAGTAAAGTCATTATCTCTTGAAGATAGGTCATTTCTATCATGTATGGTGGAATTAAAACTAGCTCAGATCAATGCATGTGGTAAATAGTGAATTGCACATATCCTCTTAGGTGGAAACTCTTAGACGTATCTTGGAAACACATCCTAAAACCTACACACTATTGGTGTAATGACATCATGTTTCCCATCTCTATCATTTATTGATATACTTATAACTTAGGAATTGAGATCTGCTAGTTTCTGAGTAATTGGCCATGCACAACATTCTTAGATATCCCACTCTTCATATTGAATTTATTGGACACCATTAAGAGACATAAAAGACACTCTCTTATAGTAATTATAAATTTGGGAATGGTATTCTACTAACTAGTCCATACCCTGAATTAGGTCAATGCCTGACATGTCAAGGATATAATGATTGCACGAAAAACCATCCTCCTTGATCATGAGAGAACACCCATTGCACAAACAGATATCTCTATACTATACACCCAGTTGCATATCAATCATAATAAAAATGCTTAGGAACTACAATGCCATGATCAAACTAATAACAAGTTTTATATAAATAAATGAATGAGAGGAAATAGTATCAAATAAGGCAGTAGGGAATATAAATGCTTAAATAATAGTATATCTCATTGTTGATGGTGTATCCTTAATATACACAAGTGATGGCTAAATAGAATGTAAATTTCCTTCCCCTATTCCCTGTGATGCAGTCTGACTCCCCTGACCTATTTCAGTCTACTAATACAGGGACTCTTTCCTAGAAGTATCATGTCCACTACCTCTACTACATGGACTAGTATAAATCCAACTGTAAGATTGATATAGTATTAAAGACCCTCTTGCCACACTCTAGTTCTATCTTGATTCTCTATCACTTTCCATCTTCTTCCAGTTCCTACATAACCTCTATATATTTCCCATCTTTTCATATCCTCATCACTCCATTGGTGTCTAGGGACATTGTTTCATTAAGTGTCCCATCTTACCCCAATGGTGGAAACCCACAAGGTTATGGTTTGTTTTACTAACACTTACCCTAGATACTCTTCTCCCTAGAAATATTTAATAAATTTTAATAATTATGTTTTTGGTACTCATAAGTCGTACCACTTGACCATGAAGAACACACCACATGTCTAACACTAGAAGCTTATTTCTAGTTCCCCTCAGTAATGAGAGCATGATTCACCACTTTTGAAAACATTAATAGACTGAATATTATCACCTGGGACATCATTTAATATTTATGTCTATCCAGATAACTATTTTATATAGTAACCTCATATCCAAACAACATGGGAGAAAAGGGCCAGAAATCAATGGAGCCTCTATTAAAGTCCCTCATGATCATTTTCCCTAGAGTCAATATCATGTACTCAACTTCTCCCTCATGTCGTAGTGTGTCTGGATCGAAAGAACCCACAAGATTCTCTTGTAAATCATTTCATTCCAATGCTTCTATGTTTCTATCCCATGCCTGTATGTCCAACCATCCCTTCACCATTCCATGTAACATATAGAAACCCTATTTTACTCTCATAAATTGGGGAGTCTCCAGTTTGTCATGTATAGTTTGGATTGAATCAATCCATAACTCATCTTCCTTTGGTCCACCCTCTCCAGTAATATTCAGAGGGAGATGAAATTGAAACTCCAACATCAAATCAGATGTTCCTTTCACTACCAACCCTGGTCTAATTCCATGAATTGGTAGAAGAGAGAAATTTTCACTCAAAACCTCTCCCATACTATGTTAACCATCACAATCAGTGGCTCATAATCCAGTACTGGTGGAGAATCTCTATCCTTATGCTCCTATAATCCTCCAAACTAGTTTCATAATGGAGGAATATCTCCAAAATGTCAAAAACATATCTTATTACTGATAACACATCATTATGAACATTGCATAAGAGGAATATCACAACATGTCACTAAAATCCTTTTCCAAAAACATCACCATATTGTTAAAACTGAGATTATATCACTACCCTTATCAATACTACACATAATACATGGTTAAAAAGGATGGGCACATTATCATTATTCAAATTTCATTTGATACTCATTTACCCACATTATTCTTTATTTTATCATTTCAAATTTCATATTAGGAACAATTTATGAATTAATATTAGAAAAAGGAGAAATAGTTCATGATCAATAACTCACCCAAAATATTATTCCCCATGTATGCCTAAAGTGATGCATTTCATATTAATCTGGAGTGCCTAGAATGACACATGCAACTCAACACTTGGGAAATATTGGGCCATCATCCAATTCTCATCCAATTTTGAAAAAAATATCATCACATATCAAGTGAATCACCTAAAGTTAAATATTTTTCAATTTTGATAGAAAATAAAAACAAAAAAACCATACCCTAGGTACATTGGGTTTCCACCATACATGATTTTGCAACACCCATTAACATGTTCATTACCAACACCCGAATCATCGTAGTCTCATGTCCACCATTTCCATATATTAAAGAAAAATAAAAAGAAAATAAAATGATGATCTGATTCAAATTTCTAACTTCTCGGACCAGGTACTAATCCCAAATTCTCGGAATCAGACCACCATATGACGACAATAGTGTCTCTTCATATTCTTGAGGTTGTTGACAAGTAGAGATGGTTATATATTGATCATGGGGATACTATACCCACTTATATTTGAGTAATACATAAGCAAAAAATATGAAACAATAACTGAATTACATATTACTATGAAATAAACAGTTTTAAGACCACTATATGGCCAAAACTAAAAATATAATAATGAAACTAAAGAATAAAATATGCTAGGAAAATTGATGTGTGAACTGTTTAAAATGGGAGTCTAATTTTTTTTTAAAAAGATGACTCCAATGTAGGACCCGAACCATGTCGACTTCCCTCAACCATGATCCATCCCATCTCATACATATACCACATGTAATTTACCAATATCATGTCTTGAAAACAAGAAATCTATTAATGCACCAACCATGTAGCCTGAGTAGGGTGTGTGTATAAATTAGTTGGCTACCACCAAATGTTTCAAAAAAAAATTTATTCAACAATAGTATATATAGCTGTATAAAGAAATAAGTACATTGCATAAATAAACAGGAATCACAATATCAATAATTTTTTATTTATCCATATAACCCCATGAGTTCATGAGGACACCCTAAACTCCATAACTTATGTGGATCAGGATTTAGTCAAGTTCATTTAACATTATCATTTCATAATTCATTAAAAAAAATTTATTTCATTATCCATTTCATTTCAATTCATAAAATTATTAATTGGTTCCATAGTCAAATGCAAACTATTTTTTATAGGTAATCATGCCTAAGATCTTACGGGATTGAAAATCCATAAACCATGTACCACACATATTTAATACTACGGGATTCAGAAAAAACAAACCATATACCACACAAGATTATTACAATAGTCTAAGGAAGGAGGATACTATGTCCCACACATGTGGGATTTGGAAGCAGCAGACCATGTCCGACACATATTTATCGAAAAATTTATCACTATGAGGTTTAGAAGTAGTCCATTACTAGCACACATTTATCACATTGTCACATTTATCTGAAGTTTTCATATCTGTTATTAATTAATTTAAAAATTAATTAATCATAAAAAATCCATTAATTAATTCATATATAAATTAATCATCAAAATAACTTAAACATATTCATCAATTAGTTGTTCAAATAGACTCCATTAATTAATTCACGAATTAATTAATCGTATTACATCTATTCAATATTCTATAAATTATTTTAAAAAATTATTTTCAATGATTTCATAAACAGAAACTTTTAATAATTAATTCCACCTTTAATTATCCCAATCCAATGATTTCACAATCTCAACAATTATCATAAATTAAATCAATAATTAAATTTATTCTATTGACATTATAAATATGCCAAAATTCATTAAACATTTAATTATTCCTCGAATCTCACAATTTTTATATTTCAATAATAAATTCAAAAATTAATCATTCAATCAAATATTTTATATTATCAGTAATTCTAATCAATTAATTCAACAATCAATTAATACAATTCATGATCGCTTAATTAGTTAATTCACCACATTAATTAATTAAATTCAGAAATGTAACAGGTAAAAGATTCCATGAATCAAATATTATAAACATGTAATTGAAATCATGACTATGGGATTTTAATAATAGACCAACTATAGGAAACAAGAGGAAGTTGTTGAAAAAACACTAATTCTGTAGTAGAAAGCAGCTTGTATATTCCTTTCAACCAGAATAAGATATTCCATTAGTAATAGATCTAGAAGAATATGAATAAACATAAGTAATTATATAAAAATTTATTTCCAAATAACTATGATCTGATGTAAGATATGTTCAGGATCAATGAATACTCTAAAAAATCAACAAAAGAAACCATTGGTTTATACAATATCTAAGCGTGTATTCTCCCCCACTTATGAAAGGTCACCCATATCTACTCATTTAACACATAAAGAACCCATTGGTTTAGACAATATCTAACCAAATAAATTCTTTACTTCCTTCCCCAATTCCTATAGTATATTTTTATCATAAGGAATCCTAAGAAGCATTATAGTGAAAACCTAAAGAACCTGTTAAAAGAAGAGGTAACATTCTTAACTAATATTTTTTATTTTATTTCATATTATAGATCATTATAGTATTATTAAATGATGGTATTATAATAAAATATGTATATTATATATATTTATATGTTGTTATATTTAGGAAATGAATGACAACTATCTTTTTATCTCTAAAATGGGAAACAAAACTGTTGATCGTGTGTATGACATAATATAACATTGTGAACTGACATAATTGCTTTCTCATCACCCCTTATCATGGATGGTTATAAAGATTTAAAAAAAGTTAATATATTTAATTTAATTATATCCTTATAATTATTTAATTATAATTTTTTTTAAACCTTCTTATATTTCTTTTTGTATTGAATATGATAGTTCCACTCATGTGTATGGGGATCTACAACCCAATAAATAGTTTTAATTCATTTTTCCCGTATTAATTACATGGATAAAAAAACTAACTTAATATTGATATATGATATTAATTATTTATTAATCAGTATAGAAAATAAATATGTCAAATTATTTCATAACATATAATATATTGAATTAATGATAATGTCATTTGTATGTATGACAAGATACCACCTCACAATTGGAAGTGATTAGTGTTTAATACTACATCACATAGATGGTAAGTGTAAGAAATATTTAAATAAATAATATTATACTTATATTAAAATTATAATTTCTTAAATAATTGAAAATAATTCCATAATGATCATAAAAAAATGGAAATGTTACTCACGAAAACATATGACCTACCATATTTATAATTATAACACAATTCATTTTGTATTTCCATATTTCAAAGATATTAGTTAATGTATAATTTAACTAAAAAAATTAAATTTATTTAATTATTAGAATTCTTTAGATGATTATGTAATAATAACTTGGACAACAGAAAACATACCAATGCATTTTTGGACATATGTGTTGCTTATCATTAAAATGTCCAATTTGAAAATAATGGTTTGTGTAATTGAATAAGATAATGTAAAAAATAAAATAAAATGAATAAAAAAATGAAAAGGTAATTAATAAAGTAAATATGTTACATGTCATTATTATTATTAATGATGAGGAATGAACACGACTATTTAGGCTCAATGTAAGGGGTTTCTAATCTCAATTTATATTCATTGTGTTAAACATCTACTTCATTGATTATGTTTGATATGATTTTGTTTTTAATTTTCTTTGATTATTTAATATTTTATTTGAAATTTTTTATGTGTATTTATATTTATTAAAACTATTAATTAATTAATTTATATCCACTTCAATGTCATGATTTTTGTAAGGGTTTCATCTCAAAACATCTTTCTTTGGGAGAAATGTTCTTTTATGCACCAGATTCATTTTAAGTGGTATATATAATGACCATTTATGTATTATATAATGAGACTTTTATACATAATTAATATTAATTTACTATCTATAAACATTATTCCTAGTATTTATGATTCAAAAGATAGAAAAGAGGAATGGTTTTATGTTTCAAACTCAATTTAATCAGGATTGTTTATGCTTGAATTTCCATTATTGGAAGTTAATTTTTTATTTTCAAAAAAATACAATAATTTTACTCTCATATCATTACTACAGAAATTTTCATTTAATATTACCATTTTACTTTGTTTTCTGCAAAAAATTATTGATAAAATAAATGAAGGAAAATAAACATTGTTTATCTCATAGATTGAATCCCCTTTTTCATCAATGTCCATGTATTATATAAATTGTATTTAATTTTTCTTAAAACAACTATATTATTGTATATAGTAATCATTACCATTTTTAGTTCATTTAAAAAGTTTTAATAGTAATCTTCTTGTCATTTTATAAATGTGACAAATCTAAACCTTTTATCAAAAATGTGAATGGAGTCATTGTTTTAACACGCACGAAATGAAATTATTTTAATCTAACATTTTCCATGAAGAGTTATTTATATGTTTCAAAGGATATTTTTAATAAACATTATTTCCATAGTATTTTTTAATATGTACATCAAATGTTATTTTCAAATTTTAATTGTTATTTTAATTAAGAAAGTTTGTTAATATTTTTAAACTTATTTTTGTTCATTATTGAAAACAACCTAAATTGTAATAGAATTATTAAAATAATGTATATATGTCTATTAAATAAAGTACATTCTATATATACCATATTTATATGGGGGTAATACATGTATTATCTACATATTTAAAATATATTCATTATGAAAATTTATTCTAATCATGATATGAGACAAAATTATGCAACCGATTTCATTCTTTGGGATATTATTATTCTTATTCCTTATAATTTAAATCCTTTTTTTGTCACACATATTTCATGAAAATTTTATGATGGTTGTACCTATATATTACTATAATTAATTAGGTAATGATTTAATATCATTATTTATCAAGTATAGGATTATGGAGGTAACAGAATCCCTTATGTGTCTTTTAAAACCAAGTGATATTGTCTTGGAATTTTCCTTGAATCATGATTATATCATGTTCTATATTTTCAAAACATTTTATATAATGACATTATCTTATGATACCGTGAGGTTTATGTTATCCTAAAAATGTTAACTCATAATTATTTACTTTAATGACATCATGTTGTAATATTTATTTAGAAACTTTGTTTCCTTATCATGTTTATTGCCTTATAGGGGTGTTTATCACAACCCATTCTTTATTTCTTCCCCAGTTTATCCCATGATGTTTTAGGATAAAAAAAGTATCTTATGATCTCATTATGGAGATTTTAATATGGATTCAATGTTTTACATTCATTTATATGTATTATAACCTATACTTCCATAGAAACTAGTCCTTTACAATCCTTATGTTGTATTAAAGGATATTAATGTTTATGAATAATTTAATTATATGTGTTAAAATATTATGTCCCTATTATTGTTATCAGAGTAATTGTTTTGTTATAATTTTTTATTTAGGATGATAAAAATTTAGTGATAAACCTAGGGACAATTCTAATGATAATTATACATATAGGAAAATATTCAATAATATTGGTGAAGAATAGAGTTAGTGGTTTCAACCAAATTTAATCACTCTATTAATACAACAACTAGATTGGTTCTTCTGTAAATGTATATAGTGGTAATAACTAGGAAAAAGTCACATCATTCTTGACTCGAGTGTCACCATTTATAAAAAAATGTGTCTTACTGTGCACACACATTGATAGTTTAAGGGGTATTCTTTAGAAATTCACAATCACTTTACTATCCACAATTAATGAAACTAAAAAACTATTAAATTACAAAACCTAATAGAAAATATTACCATTGATAACATAGATTTAATCATAGAGTCCTCTAATTCAGGATATACATATTATTTATATGTTATTTCATATAGTTTTCTCAGTTTCCCATTGGTATGTTAATAAATTCTCATCATGTTATTATACTTTTAGTTTGTTGTGCTAAATTGATGAAACCATTCCAAACACCAATATTATAGGAAATGTAAAAATTTACCAAAATATACGATAAAAAAAGAAGATTATATTTTATACACGTCAAAATTTTGGAAGAGGCACCCTATTAAATCCCAAATTGGGATTGTAGTATGTCTTATGTTTTGTAAAAGAATTGCATAAACAATGTAACTATTTAGAATAAACAAATAGATCACTGGATGTAAATTAAGCTCATCCTAATATACCATGTAATGTTTAATGACATAAATGTGGGGAACCTAGGAATTATCAATGTCAACTCTCTAATTCAAAGATCAACCCCGAGGTGATGGAAGGACTTATATCATGTCAATAATTAATTTGAATGCGTTGAATAATTTTTGTATTATGATTGAAGAATTACGTCATAAAAGTATTTTTTTATAAATGGAATATTTTAAATATAATGAATCATCATTGGAATTATATATATTATTTTTACTTAACTATATTGAAGAAAACAACGAATGGTAGTGATGGCCAAGAAAACGTATTTAATGTTAATGAGACACTCTATGTAAAAACATATAATTGAAGACAAAATATTCTTGTATATGTGATTTATTTTGATTTAGTTATAGAAAATTAGTTTTTTTTTTATTTTTTGGAAAGGCATGATCTATACAAAATTTAGTGGTTTAAAATTTATTTGATGACTAATATATTTTTTATGATGTTATAAATATTATTAGATACATTATAGGATCATGTTGAATTATTAAAATGATTATCCCATTTGTTTTTCCATATTTTATGAAAAAGTAAATCTCCAAATCTGTGTGTTAAATCATTTTTTTCTGAATGGATGTGACATTTATTACCATAACAAAAGGGGGTGATGTTTTATACCTATATCCTATGGGTTGTTTTGGATAGTATGGCATCGTGTTTTCATAAATTATATTATGAATAAATATTTATTGATCTAATGTTTTTAGGTGATTAATGATATTTCAGGAGATGTATTATTATGTTGATGTATGTATAACCCATAGCATTAAACAAATGTATTGTTTGGGGAAAATTCTATTATGTTCTGGTAGATGTAACATGAAGGGTATGAGATAATAAATGAGGTTATAATCATCTTTCATGTTCTGGTTGATGTGGTCTATTGGGATATAGGGTAATTTATTTAAATAATGATCTATATTGATCATTTAGTTTTATTATTGAATTATAGAGGTATATATATATTCATATATATTTCAGAGAATTATCACAAATTGTGTAAACCATTTCGGATTTTTTATACATAGGATGAGTAGCTTGTTATTGTTTTATATAGTATAGGATTCATTACATGTTTATTTCATTATATCGAGCATGAGAAATTCATCCCACAAACTGATATTTTTGAGGAAAAGATAGGATTGTGGTGGAAATTGGATGAAGAATAAAATTATATTAATCAAGAAACTATATTTCCAATTGTATTAGTATTTATTGTAAAATAATATACCATCTCCGGAGAAAAGATTGTAAAAAAAATATCATATTAAATTTATATTTTATGAAATAGTGGTATTTTAATTCATCATAAATTTATGGTTCTATGGTTATTTAACTTCTCATGACTCTTATCCTAATTATGATTAACAACCTCAATCAGTCTCCAACATATTTACACTTTTCCTCCATGGATATATTTTCACTTCATACCAATTTCATCTTATTTGGAAAACTATTTCCGTTATAACCTTTATATTTTTCTTTAATAATTTTAAGAGAATTTATTTAAAACCCTTTTATGATTTGAGTTATTCTAAATAGAGATTTTCAAATTGAAAAACCCTTGCCTACTGATACAAAGTTTAATTAAAATGGACTTTCATTAAGATATTATAATATCACACCCCAATTTTTTATGATATATTTCTTTTTAAATACATTCCACCACTTCTATATCTTGTGATGACACAACTCCGCGTTTAAATAAAACACAACACTCTATTAAAATAATATTATTTAATCATGACCATTTTTAAATTGATGTTATGTTGATAATTATGAATAAAACAATATATATTATGAAAATTATATTGTTAAAAAATGTATAAATTAAATTTAATGGTCAGATATTGATTATAAATAAGATCAGAACCATTTGAGTGAAAACAATGGTTTTTGAAAAAATGTTTTATTTTTTTTAAAGTTGATTTAGTTTCACATTATACACATATTATAAAATAAATTTTTAAAAACTTAAACACAATATATTTTAAAATATTATACATTTTGAAAACATAATTTATAAATTATCATAGGTTGAATTATTGATATTTTTTTAAAAGTTTCACTTTTCGATAAATATTGAATAATAATGAATTTTTTAATAAACAACCTTGTTATAAATGGTTTACAAGTCACATTTTATTTTTATGTTGATTTAAAATAATTATTAATTATGTTATAAAATTTTTAATCATTTTTTTTCAATGTAATTTATTCCCAATGATTTTTTTATATTAATACATTATTTAATTATAAATATTTTCACATTAGAAACAAAAATATTCATCGAGTCTGTGTGTTTAATATTCCTCTAATATTATTGGAATTGGAAAAAATGTTTTCAAAATTTATAACAGAATAATTTATATTATCTAATAAGTTTAAATTAATTTTTGTATATAATGAATAGTAAATACCAAAAAAATTATTTAGCATGGTTAATATAAAATTGGTTTACTCGGAGGGGGGGGGGAGACAAGAGTTTTAAGAAATACAAATGAAAAAAATGTCTACTAACTATTTTATGGTCCAATTATGACCTTATAACTTTTAATGATCAAATGGTATCTAATTTAGATCCTCATGGTATAAGAAAAATTTGGATTGAGTTCATTCTTTTAAAAAATTCCTAGTGTTCCCTCTCCCACACTTATAATAGGTCACACCATATAATATTTCTACACATGTTAATAACCAATTTGGTCAAAACATATCCTTCCAAATTACATCCTTACTTCCCAAACCTCATACTAGAATCATTTTTTTGATCAAAAATCCAATATAAGAATACTTTTAGTGAAAACTTAAAGATGATTTCGTAATAACTGGAAATGTCTTTAACTATGTTATTTTATTTTTTTATAATATTAAACCCAAATATATTATTATTAATTAACTATGATATAATTACTTATTTATATTACATATATTGAGATGTTGTATTTGGTCAGGACCTACAACCATCTCCTTATCCCACAAAAGGGAAATGAAACTGTTGATTGTGTGTACAATGAACTACCATCTCGAAAACCGAAATAATTGTTTGTCTATCAACAATATCACTCAAAATGATATAATGATGAATTTAAATTTTATATATGTACTTAATGATATAATTATAGTTATTTATTTATAATATCACATTTTTTATTTCCCATTTATAAGAATACGATATCATCACTCATGTGTATATAGGATTATCGCCTCGTGAAGCGATGTGATTCATTTTTACATATCACGGAAGGTAATAGAGTCTAATTTTTTTGGTGATATATGATAAAATATACATATTAATCAGTAAATAAAATTAATGTGTCAAATAATTTTTTACCTTTCCATCCATTCAATAAATGATAACATCATTCAGGTTTACAAAAAACTACTACCTCACGAAGCGATTTGATTCATTTTTTGCTACCGAATCACATTAATTGTATTTGTATATAATATTTAAATAAATTATGTTAAATATACCAAATAATAATAATATTAAAATTTTTAAAAAAAATTACATGCTTTCTATCTTGATCATAATAAATTGAAACATTACTCATAAAAATGTACGACCTACAATCTCTATGGTTATTACATAGTTTATTTCTCATAACCATATTTCTGGATGGTATTAAAAATATAATTCATCTATAATAATGATTATAAGTTCTTTAAACCCATTATAGGTATGATGAAATAATAATTTCAGTAAAAATTGTCAACATAACAAATTTATTTTGGGTAGATGATTCATTTATCAATAAAACATCTAATTTGAAATTAATTGTTTATCCAATTGAATAAGAACCGATAAAAAAAAATTAAATTGTTAAAAAATGAAAAATATTATCAAAAAATTTATTAAATAACATAAGTTTTTTAGGACGATATGTAATTCATGTTATGATACTGTCTTAGGGTAAGGGGTTTTTTAAAAGAATTTACATTCATTGCGTTAAACTTCTACTTCACCAATTATGTTATGATTAGATTACAATTACTTCATAAATTAATTATTTTAATTTTTACCATTTTTTTGGGGATTTACATTTGATACACATAATAAATTAACAAAATTCACCCCATATCAGTGGCTTTATATTTAGAGGGGTTTCATCACAAATCTTCGTTTATTGATACAAATGTTATTTTATGCAGCAAATTTCATTTGAAAGGTGTATATATTTTAAAGCTACAAATTATATCATGAATACCATATAATTCAAGAAACATTAATTTAAAATTCATTTACATTTTTCATTGTAGTTATGATTGGAAAGATAACAAAGAATATGGGGTTTATGTACCAATCTCATTTTAATTAGTGTTTCATATGTATGAATTTAAATTATTGAAAAATATTTTAAAATTTTATAAGAAAACCCACCCATTTTATGATCGTATAGTTATTGATGAAATATTCACGTTATAGTATTTTTTCACTCTATTGGTACATAAAAACATTTATAAAGTTCTTTTAAGACACATTTCATTTATTTCTCTCTTCGGTTGAATACTATTTGACAAATATGTTTTTGTATTCTTTAAAGTGTATTAAAAACTATTTTTAGATCATTCACTAATTCATTAATGTGATTTTCAACCTAGTTGACATTTTTACATGTTTTTTCAAAATGAATATTTATATAATTTTTTAAACAATGTAATTCATGATTTTTTCTGATAATATTAAAGAAATATTTTTTTAACATATATGTCATGAATAAAATTTTCCGCCGTCACATTACTTGAAGATTACAATATATGTTTCCAATGAAATTTTCATAAAAAATGATTTACCAAATATTTTTTTCTTTTTTTATACAAAATTTATTTTCAATGTGGAAAGGTTATTTTAATCATGTTTTTTTAAATTTTTTAAAAATCTTTCTATTTATCTTTTATAACAACCATTAATGTTATATAATAATTAAAATAATATATATATATTTATCTATGATATATTCCTTCCCCACTCTCTCTTACTTAGAAATAGTAATACGTTCCTTAAATTCATCTATCCAATTCCTTCATTGAGACATTTTACTTTGATTATGGTATGAGGAATGATTATACCACCAATTACATTTTATTTGTGAATCAAATTTTTATACCTTCTTTTTTATTTTCTTTTTATTTAAAATATAATTTATATACATGTTAGGATTACTGTACCCAATTATATCTCAATTAATTATGTAAATATTTAGTCTCATGAAAAAACATGTATGATATTTGGGAGTAAATATAATCTATTATAGTACTTTATTCACCATGTGATATGATCTTTGAAGATATCATGGACTCGTGTTTATATAATGTCATATGTGGTTTCCATGCTTCCTATGATGCTATGAAATTATGATACCATTTACTTTTGTTTTTCTCCCACATGTTTAATAACGATCCTTTACGTTTATGATATCATGTTATACTCATGACTAATAAGTTATGTTTCCTTATCATGTTTTTTCCATAATGGGGTTTTTTTATCTCACCAAATTCTTAGGAATTACCAAGGTCATCCAATGTTTTTAGGATCTCAAAGTTTGTTTAGACACTAATTACAGATAATTAAATATTAATTCAATGTTTTATGTTCCTTTTGAGGTATTATAATCCATGATTTCAAATTACACTAGGAAATTAGAATCACTGTGATGTTTTAATGTCTATTTAGGTTTAATTATCATGTAATAATGTGCCTATAAAGGAATGATAAAATATAATAATTGATTTATTTCCTACTATAACTCATATAATATATAAGTTACATTTTTGTTTCATATATTTAGGGGTAAAGTTGTTATTTATGAAAAATGTCCTGAAAATATAATGAAATAATTTCCATGATTTATAAGTCTGATAATTGATTCGCTATACTTATATTCAAGGATATAATTTGTATATGGAAATGTGAGAATGGTAAAAAATCCAATATATGTATTTATTTTCAACTAATAAATATAATAGTCATCATCAATCATTCCTTCACTAACATCATCGGTCTATTGTGTATAAGGAAATATGAGTTTTAGAATTAATCCACTATGAATTTTATTGATCGATTAATTCTTCATTAAGATATTGTTTATCTAATTGGATTATTCATCTAAAATATTTTAACAATTATATTTGTTTCTTCACTTTTACATCCCACAAAATTCCAAATTTAAATTAATAAATAAGAGAATCTACATCATTATCCAATAAGAAATAGTTCACACTATGTTATTAAACGAGTTCTAGAATATTTTCTAATTTTTCATTTTTATTGCATTAGGTGTTTTTTATCATTATTCCTTATAATAAATAATGTTTAATATATATGAGTTTTAGTTAATGATGTGTCTAAACACCATCCGTGGTATTTTCCTAACATTTTCATTTGGATTTACTTGATGAAGGATTTATTTTCCCTTAAATTGTTATTAACGAGTCTTCAATTTTATACCCACGATTTATTACGGATGATTCATGTATCACTAAACTAAGAGTTGAGTATGAGACACCATAAAAAAAAATCAATTTCAAAATAAAATAGTATATTGATGTGTTTAATGGACATATAAGATAAATATTTTGATTATTATCAATTCAAAATAATTGTTCAATTTAATCATTAAAATTTACAAAAAGAAGATATGTTCCTCTTATATCTAAAATAGAAAAATCATTAACATAGTTATTTAGAGAAATCATGTTACTTCTTGTAATATTTCTATATATACATTGCTATATTATTTATAAATAAATATGTGAAAAAATATTTTATTTAAAACAAATGAAGTAAGACTAAAGTATCACATGTAATGAAAAATACACATGAATTTGAAGCCTCTTATTACACGAACCTCAATTCATTAAAATATTTATTCAAATGACCTTTCTCCACATATCTGAAGAATATATCAACAAATTTATGTGATATAACATTACCATTGGTTTCATATAAATTCATTGAAATAGATCCATTAATATAGATATAGTAAAGGTTTTTAACCTTGTATATAATTTTATTCACCACCAGAACTAAATATTTAACATTCATGAGTTCTAATTCACTTGTAAAACCTTACCCAAAACATACTGACGCATTTTCTCTAAGATGTTTTTTTATAATAATAAATAAAATGGTATTAAATATTTAATAAGGACGAATGAATGGGATGTACTAAAGGAAAATTTTACACTTCCAATTCATGTATGTTAACTTTTATAATTATATCATTCATTTACAAATTCAGATTATCCTCACAAATATCAAAATGATCATGATTCATATTTTAAAATGATATGACTAGGATGATACACTCATGTACTATTTAATATCATCTCTATGGTTATATTTAATTTAATTTAATTTATTTATTTTTAATAGTGACAAAATGCATTCCCATTTGTATACAAGTTCTTTTAATAACATGTCGATGAGACAAAATTGTTTTTAATCTATATAAAATCAATTTTTAAAATTTATTGCAGTGGGATATTTGGGAATGGAAATGTAAATTTTATATATTATTTCTCTCCCTTTTACGGTTCTTCTAGGAATTTTTAATAACTCCCTTCACCAATTTAAAATATTTTTTGAGGCTATTAAATCTTCCTAATGAAAATTTTTGGTTCACAACATGCATTTCATACTAAAAAATGACCAAATGTGCTCGGATTGGTATTTTAAGATAGAGATCTATGATTTATTTTTATGTATATAAATTATATCAACAGAAATATGATACATGGTGTAATTGGTATTATTGAAAATATAGTTTTTCATATAAATTGATATTTTATTTTATATAATACATCATATATTGAAATTCATTAAAAAATTCAATGTTCTTCTTAATACATTAAAAAAACATCCTGATTCAGTTTTTATGCGTATAAATCCATTGCATGTAAATTTGATACATGGTGTGTGTGAAATGACTCAATGTGTGATTTTTCAGCATAAAAGTATCATTTTAGCTTAAAACATGCACGACTTATTCAAAACCTAGAATATTTGGACATATTATATTGATTATATAGGAAAATGATGTGTGACTTATTTTTGATGTGTATGAACCATCACAACAACAATATAATTCATGGTGTTGATGGTATGGCACAATGTATATGTTTTTTGAAAAGAAAACTATCATATTTCTCTCACATCATGTGGTATATAATAAAAAATTAGCACATTCACATAGATTGTCTTGATAATCTATGAAAATGATTCATTATTTATTTTTAATGTATAAATATTATATGTGCATATATCTAACGCACGTTTTAATTAGATTAAAGAAAAGTCTCTCTACTTTAATATAAAATTTACATTTTAGTCTATAATTCATATCATAAAATCAAAACTATGAATCTTATTTCATATTTTCATGATATATTAGAAAAACATTATGATTCATTTTAGATGTATTTCAATCAATATAAATAAATCATAGACATAGTCTAGTCGATATGACTAAAAGTGCATGTTTTCATTTCAAAAATATATTTTAGTTCCAAATGGTTGTTACAAACTCAAAATCAAGATTTTTTATATTGATAATTGTGGGAAAATAATGGAAACTAATTTATAGTGTTTGTGAATTAAACATTCATCAATTCGATTCAATAGGTTGTTTGTATTAGTGAATGTGCATCTTTTAGTTAAAATGTTACATTTTATATCTCAAAAAACATCACATAGTAATAAACAAGTATGTATGGCTAAATTTTATTGATACATTTGAAAAATGATACGTGATCATTTATGAAATATAGAAATCCAAAACACATCATTATAGCACACAATGTGTTTAGTATGACATAAAGTGTGTTATTTTGTTTAAAAATTAAAATCTAGTTCAAAATATGAATCAAATTATCAAAATAGAAAAAATAATCTAATTTTATTTATATATACATAAAATGATTTCAAAATCACTACAGATCTGTATGAATTAACCACACATCTGTCTGATATATAGTGTGGATGATGTTACTAAAAGAATGAGTTTTAATTCAAAAATGTGATTTTTGTTGATAGTCAGTTACATAATCACAATCAAGAAAACAACACCCCCAAATATTTAAATCATCCAAAAGAAATATATTCCCCAATGAATAGTGGATTCTAGATTGTTCAATGAAGTGGATTGAACCAATTTTTTAATAGGAAAAATATTTTAGTATTGAATAATTATATGCAACAATTCTTGGAGTTGGGGAAAAATATTTGTATTTGATGATTTAAAAATTTGGGGGTGGTTTTTTGAGCATTTTAAGTTCTTGTATCTATATGTAAAAAAGAAAAAATTGTTTAGGGCAAATCAGAAATTAAAATCAGTATTTTTGGATGATTTTAAAATATTGCATGACCTGATGGACCCTGCATTAAACCAATGCGAGTCATTGAAGGGGTTATGAGGGAGGTAGGGAGGGATACATGGTTAACACATATTCAAATAGAACTGTGCAGTTGGGTAATGCTTCTACTTAAAATCCAAACAAAATTATCTTGTTTACACATATTATGGGGGCAATGGTATCATTATTCCTCCTTTTATAGAGTTCACAACTCTTGGTTGTTTTTTTGTTTATTATATTGAATATCTACTCCATCTAATCATTATTGTTTTGTGTGTATGATCAATGTTATATCACTCTAAGATTTTCCCATCCCTATCTGGATTTAGGTTTTTGAAATGGGGGTATTTTTGAGATATAGTGAAACCCATTAGACTGATGGGGTTTATGGTATAGTTTTTAAGATGGTTATATGAGTAAGTGTATATGAATTAGTGGAACAACATGGATTCAGCCTAAGGTGGCAGTAATTGGTTTCTCACTCATTTTATACTTTTCCAAATAACATGATCTTGGATTCAGATTTTTAATTAAATTGTTTTATTGTGCTAAAATAATTTCATTTCTATGGTTTTATTTTTTGGAATATGGGTTTTACTATGACTACTATTAGTTAAAGTGGAGCTGGTGGATTTTCAAGTGCATGTGTGATTTCCAAGAATTGGGGATAATTGATAAGTGTGGTTGGAAATAGGGTATTATCGTCATGGTTGAGAGTTTCATATCATTATTATGTTTATTATTGTTATTTATATTATTATTTTTCATTAGTAAATGTGGTTGAAGTTATTGGTATTATGATATTTAATCTACAAGAAATGTTATTTTTGTGGTGCATTGAGTTTATAGTTGATGTTATATAGATGGGGCACTGAGTTTTGAGTAGATGTTTTTGTTATATTGTGTAACTTATTGATAATTTTGATTTATTTTTTGGGAGGGATTTAAAATGAGTTATGGAAAACTCCCAATTGGTTGTGGGGACCTCATGTGTAAGAATGATGTGTGGTTTTGCATCCTGGTGCACATTAGATGTTGTTAACATCTGTTTTATAATAATTGAACATTGGTTCATTAGATGTGATAATGTACCAAGGATCTTTTAATGGAATCTGGTGGAAGATAGTTCATCAAATTTAGTCAGGTCCCTTGTATAGAGTTGTATATGTGTAATATAGTTTATTTCTATATCATTGTATCATTGTTTTATTTTGGGGGATCATATGCATTTAAATTCATAGATTTTCATTGAATATTTTTTTAAATCAATTAAAGTATTATTTAAGATAGATTTTAATATTTCCACCATTTAAGGGGAGACATTTTTTATTACTATAGAGCATATATTTATAGTTTAAAAATTTCATGGAGTCATGGAAATTCCTACTCGACTCTGAGTATAGTTTGAGTAGCCAATCAATTTAAGGGTTTTACAGTATGAGATCCATGTTCAATGATTAGACGGTGTTTTTAGAACCTAAAAAATATATTTTTTCTTGATTTAATGATAATTAATATATGTTGTATTTCATGGTTTAATGACATATACCATGTGATTAAGGGATTATTATACTAAAAAAATAACTATTTAATTAAGTAGTATTAGAGTATAATTATTAGATATATAATTGATACATTGTTTAAAATGGAAAAGAACATTGTTGAAGAAAAATTTGATTTAAATGACCATAATGCATCCCTTCCAAAAAAAGATTAGTTTTAAATAATTCAATATGACTGTCACCAATATGATCTAATAGTTTAGGGACGTCTCCTAAAACATTTGGACAAAAATATTTCTCATAATGATATTCATATGATTTAAATTTTTCATGGTAAATTTTTTTGGAGTTTTTAAGCATTATAATATCATGATGAACAAATGGTAAAAATCATGTTCCTATTTCTTTGGAAGTGTTATTAGAATTTTATTCATTATTAATTCACAATTTTATAATGTCTTAGAAAACAAAGTATATATTTTATAATCTGATTTTCCTGATTTCTAAAACTATGTTACATAAGATTAATTATCAGTGTTTGAGTCAAAATTATGTTGAATATTTGATTCCAAATATTCATTATATTTCAATGTCAGCAGTGGTGATGGAGACCTCACATTAAAAAGCATAACACATTTTATGATACAAAAAATCCGGCCATATATAAATCCAAAATTGATATTAAGTAATTGAATATTGAATATTCCATATCTTCTATAAAACATTGTTATAAAATATTTACATCGACGAAGTAGAAGTTACTCTGAACATAGAATGTTTGAAAAGTGATGTAAAATATATAATTACATAATAATTTAAGGAAATAATGTTTTCAATACCTCTTGATTGTATTTTTCCAATAAAAATTTAGAAATTGTTTTAATACAGATCTTCTAATACAAAGACTAAATTGGGTAGGAATCTCAATGATGTAACTAGATTTATTATACAAAACTTTTTATATTTGAAATAAATAGACTTTAACAATAAGAATATTGGGAAATAACTCGTGAAATGAAAGAATATGATACTATATCCATTCTTTTCTTAGCTCAACAAACCAAAATTCAATTTTAACCACCCACTATAAAATATTTTCCTTCAAAAACTATTATATGTTAGTCAAATATGATATACATAATTACACCACCAACTATGACATGGGAAGCAGGAGAAATCTAAGTCTAGATCACCAAAATCAGAACCTATTCCTCATCAATATCTTGTTCAACATTATATATTTTGTATTTTTTTCCAAAAATATATTATCTCAGATTTCACAGTTTAGATTTTCAGCCCCGAAAATCCATCTCATTATCACCATTATTTATATAAGTATATTAATTAAATGAATGAAAATATAAATAAGTCATAAAAATAGAACAAATTATTGAAGGATACCCCAAATATAATTCACGCGCACCCTTTTTTTCTCTCCCTATTATTCTCTCTCTATAATAATTTATTTTCTCACATAGAGTTTGATAAAATATTGGGTGAAGAGAACTCCTTCAAATTTGATCCAACATTTACAATGTTTTTAGATCAATTTACTATCCAAAAATCAACGTGTTAGTTAAATTGGCATTTATAAAATGAAAAAAAAAGTTATATGAAGCTTTCATAAAGTTATTGTAAATATAATTTTATCTAAAAATTCCTTTCATAATATAAAATTTGATTTATTTATTTTTCACATTTCATGGAAATATAATACGTGTAGAAAATATAATAATGTAATTAAATAAACATGATTAAGAAATTATTTGATATCTAATTGAAAAAAGTAAGAAGCAAAGAATATTATAGTTTTATATTGTAAATTATTATTCTATGATGTGATTTGGATAATTTTTTTATATGTTTCATTATTCCACTAATATGATTCAACTTATGCTATTTTACAATTTATGGAAAATCAAGTTTTTTTAAAACAAAAATTGGAGAAACAAATATGAATGAACTCAAAAAAGTGAGTAAAGTAGAGAAAAAATATATAAAAATTGAGAAAAATAACATGGAAGAAAAGAATTTACATGGTTCAGGTATAATATAAACATCCAAAGAGGGAAAAAATCACCTCATTTAAATTAGAATCATAATTACAGAGCAATTTTTTGGGGGTTCATGAAACCATAGCTCGAATGATCACTTAAGGAAATAATTTATATAGTAACCCATGTTGCTACAACAACTGCACATTAAGACCAACATGATACAATTACTCAACCCCCATGGTTATGATTCCATAATATCTATGGTAGGATATATGTATAACTACAGTACCACTGTCACATGATGCAATAATGGGTCTACATTTCAATAGTTTCCTGTCAGTATCACTGGTTGACTCTTCAATATTTCATGATAGTTGTATCCTAGTTTGCTGTATTGGCCACCAATCGTTGGTTCAACTTCATCCAATGATTTTAAAACACTATTCCAACATCTATAATTATACATTAAATTTTATATATTCAGATTGAGGAATGTTGTATCTAATGGAACATTCATATATATATTTTAACCATGTTGTACATTACATCATATTCTTGACATATTTTCAAAGAGTAATCAGTATCTATAAACATATATGGACAAGACCCTATGAATCAGGTATATTTTATCATAATAGAAAATTGTATCGACTACAAACATTATGTGATCCACTATGAAAATGCATAAAATATTTCATTATGATCCATTAATGAGTTGCCTATAAATTTTATATTTTGATAATATGAATTTTACATATTATATTTATATGATCATAAAACTATGCATATCTTATAATATCATATTTTCATTATTCTCACTTTTTAAATATTTATGATATACTTAATTAATAAAATTGTTTTTTTTGTATTTAGACACTATCATATATGGAATCATGTATGTCATCCTGTAGGGCTTAAATGAAGAATTTGCATTACTTCAGACCATGAAACAATGATTTTGGGGATAAACTTTTTGTTTAAAGGTGAATCCATAATCTTAAATTTGATCATATATTACTAAAATAATTATTCTTATTTTTATTTCGTCATAATAATATATGTACCATTCATTTAATTTTTTTAATGAAATATATTTCATTTGATTTAAAGTAATTCAATAAAAATTGTTGATTTGGATAGGTATAATTACAATGTAAATATTTAATGTAATTTTATATATTTTAACATATTTGGATTTAAATAAATCAATTTTAAACTCTTAAATACTAAGTACGATATGTTGGCTTCCATGTCATGTTTTTCAATTTCATATGTTCTTCACCTTTTTTATAATGTTGTAAGTTGTCTAAGTACAACATCATACCTACTTTGGAGTAGGATTTCTTAGTATAATATACTAATTACATCAATTAAAGGGGTTTTGTGAAACATTTTCCAATTTATTATTTTACTATGCAAACTAATATTACAATTATATATTTTTATTATGTATATATAACATAATTATTTAATTATATAAGATATTTATACTTAATGTCAATTAATTTTGATGAATGTGTATAATATTCATAAACTAAATAAAAATGAGCTTGATTTCATATATATATATATATATTATAGGATATTCAATAAGATACATTTCTAAGTATGATGATGGGATCAAATAAATTATCCATCAAAAACCAATGTGTTAGATTCTTCCAAATAATCATAATTTTCTTGATATAACTCAACCAAATTATCATTTGATACCAAACAACGGACACTCATGAATTATCATTTATAAGTCTTCGTTTAAAATAGTTTTTCTATTATGAGATACATAAGATACATGGATATGTGACCCTTGTAGAATAATATGCTGAGATAAATGTGACGAGGATGATTATTTAAATACATTCGAGAAGGGATTCGTCCTCAAAACATGTTAAGACCAAGGTCAAAAAGTGTGAAATATCCCCTGATAAAGGAGGGTGAATCCATGTGAATTCAAATTTTAAAATCCATTCCTTAATTTACCATTTTATGGAACTTATACTTTTTTTCAAATCATAAGTAATAAAATTTTAATACTCAATATAAATTCACCACCAATTATAAATTAAATTATGGCCATACAATATTTACTTCATTCATATTTCAATACAAGTAGTCTAATCAAATGTGAACATTAGATAATTAAATAATAACTATAAACACTAAATCAATATTTTTGATTACATGGAATCACAGATAGAGATTACAATATAGGATATATATTTAAATGATTTTTATGGATTATATAGTTCTACATGTCTAATCCAAATAGATTATCAATTTTACATTATAGCTCTAGATAGTGTATTTAAAAAAAACATTTGCATCTTAGTGGATATAAGAAAAATTATATTAACAATCTTTTTTGAAAAAGATATTCTAGTAAATCTATAGATTTTAGATTGGGAGGCCATATTATTTTTAATTTTGATCGACATTTAGATACTAATCTATAATGATATGGAGATATTAATGAATATGACTCTAATGGGATTTAGAGTATATAGATAAAAAAGAAAAATCATTATGGATGCATTGTTTTTTCAAATTTCCATCAAAATAAATTGGTAAATATTATAGGATATTTATCAGAAAATCTATAATATATATATTTTAGTGTTGGAATTTTGAAGGATATATTGAACAAAAAAACAATGGTCGTATAAATGAAAATATTGTGATGGACATGTGTATATACTATGATGGATAATATTAAAATATAATGTATTCTAGGGAAACATTGAGTGGATCCAATTGATGTTAAGGTGAATGAAAATACATTATTAAAGATTTTTCATGTTAAAATAATGAAAAAATATACATTGTTAACATATTAAACTTTTTGAGAAATTCTATTATTAGAAGAATTAGAGGTAGACCAAAAAAAAGATTTGAAAATACATTCATGATGATATTGTTTTATATTATTTCAATAAAAATAATATTCAATAAAATTAATTAGACAAATTTGATCCATTTAGATCAACACATTTAATTATATTTTTTATGTATTTTTTTTCATTATTGATTCCAGGGGATAATTCATCTTTCTAACCACCACCCATTTGATGGAAGAATTACTTTCTATTTAATTTTTCTTTTTTCACCTTTATCTCCAAAGAAATGGTAACTATGTTTTTGTTATGAAAGAAAATATAATGTTTAGTTTCCTTAGAATACATTAATATATATTGTTACATGTATAAGGATGAAATTGAGTTGGATTAGATAAATGATAAGTTGGATAAATGATTCGGGTAATAGATTTATTGGTTATAATCAAGTAAATTAACCCACAATACTAGATCATGTGTTAGATCCATAGGCGGGTATAGTAGAATCATGTTAATTAAGAGTAGATAATCTGAGAGAATTGGATGTTAAAGAAGTAATAGTAAACCCTAGTGTGTTAGTTGAAGATGATAAAATATTTTAGGGGTCACTGGTCCATGAAACACAATAAGAGCCTCCTTATGTTTATTTAATGAGTATGTATTCATGAATCTATATATAATTAACCTCATAAACACTATTGTAAATATATTGTTGAGTTTGAATAAATTACCTTATTAATTGTATAAGAATTTCAATTTAGTCAAGAGACACATATGGATAAATAATATGGAAGTGTTTCGTGAAAACCATTTTCAAGAAGATGAGAATATTATTCATTATATATAAGGAACACACATTAATAGTGGGGGATATAAATTTATTCAACTGAAATGATCATATCACAACCCATTTATACTATTATATATTTTCACCAATTTCATTTTACTACCATGAATATGATCTATGTGTTTATGGAGAATATATAACACATTTCATATGAAATAAAGTAATTTTAAAGATTAAATACTTATATATTTCACTTATATATTTTGAATAAAGGTATAATGTAATTCATGAATTACAATATCATGGTGATTTAATTGTAATAATGTAGATCCTTCTGGTGTATACCTGTTAGTTTAATTTTATTAATTATAAATACTAAAATCAATGAATGTTTCAGTGGATAATTGTAACATCCCAAGTAAGTAATGAATAATAGATATTTTTATCGATGTCTATTAATGATTAAGATAGTGTTTTAGAGGATTAAAATGAAAATAAATACAATCTTATGCATGGAATACACTAATATTCTTAAAAGATTGTTTTACTGACTTTTGATGGCAAACCATTTTTAAATATATATTTTGACAATTTTATAAGCTATGTTTGTCAAAATAAACTTATTCTTTATGATTGGGACATCAAAATTTACTTTGTGTGAATTTTTGGTATTTTTCTGACAATGTTCATTTTTTAATGAATAGTGAAAAATACTGCATTTTACATCAAAACTGCTTTTTAATCTAATTTATTTATATGATTAGATTATCTTTTGAATTGGTTTTGAAGTTAAATTAGAATATATTTTTACCATTTAATCCAATGGTGGTCATTGGAATCAATTTCACTTTGAAATTGGACTTAAACTGGTGTCAATCTTTTGATACTTATTGTTTCATAAAAACACGCTATTTGTCATGACAGCGAGAATTATTTATTAAATTAATTAATGAAACTTATATGTTTTTAATTTTTTAAAATAGACATCATTTTTGAATTCGGAATATCAAATATAGCTTAGGGTGATTTTTTGGTAATTTTCTGAAAAACTTCAATTTTTGATGAATAGTGAAACCACTAAGTGGTACTTATAAAAACTAATTTTTCGTTTAAATGAAATTTTACCTCTTCTGTGTTTTGAATTTCAAAAATCCGACATACATGGTTGTCATTAAGAAGTAAAATGTGGTTCAATGAGATTAAAATAATTTTTTCGTGAATAGTAACTATTCAGTTCTTAATCGCGATTAGAGGTAATTATTGTAGTTTAAGGTAAAAATAATGCTTTAATAAAATGAGATGAGCTTAACACATGTCCTAACCTCATTGGATATTTCATGGCCGACCAAGAAAATCCATGGGTCAACTTGGGGACCCCATGGAGCCACTTTGGTTGGGAAATGACATAAATAACTTTTTATTTAATGTAAAAGTAAAAATGACACAAACATGAGATGTTTTACTAAAACAATTTTTACATGGGGTTATAAATATCATATTTTTGATTATAAATTTTTATTTGAAATCTAAAAAGATTTCCTACATCACAGTATTTTTTTTATAATTTTTAGACATTAAATAAATTAAATTATTTATGACATCATGATGATGCAACGATGACCTCTTTATTTAACAATTTAAATAAAATAAAATGATAATGTAAAATCTAAGACCTACACATGGACAAAACCTATTGTATGGGTGGATTTAGAACCCTTATCACCTTATACTCGAAAAACATCAAATTGGGACCTCTTAAATCCGAAAACCATTTTAAAATAAAGTGACTTTTCTTTACCTTTCAAGAGTGCCCCTCCTCTCCTCTTATAAAAGGCCCCCACCTCTACCTCCTTACCCACACTGCCAAAGCCTTTGGCTCGGCCAAAACCTACCCATTTTGGCTCTCCACATCCCTATCTTACTCCTTGAAGCCTCACTTTGGGCAGAAGTCTTCCCAAGGAAGCCTTTGAGCTCAAATATAAGAGAGTTACCTGATTTTAAGGTAATGTCTTCTTTTGAGTCCTTTTGTTTGATTTTGTTTCTCCAACCCCCTAAACTCTTTTTATTATTTTATTTTGTAACAAATACAGTACCCTAAATATACTAGGATGTTGTTATAAGAAGGATTCAAGCTACACTTACACACACCTACATCTAATGGTTAAAGGACATACTGTTTCTGTGGATGGTGAATTTATGCCTCCCGAAACGATGATTGTTCAACATTCTTTTAACACCATAAAAGGTGGCCATTAAGATGTCTCTATATTTATATATGATATATAATATTTTTATGTTTTCCTTAAGCTTCTGTATTTTTCATTTTGGGCATACCTTTATGGTTTCCATTATGGGTAAACGCAATATCTTCATTTAGGGAAGTGGAGACTACCACCCCCTCAAAGTGATTTGATTCGTTAAATACCATATGTGGGAACTATAAAATATGGAACTATGATATTATAAATGATATTATACTAGAATTATAATATACCTATATATCATTATGATTCCATTCTATAAAATACGAAATAGAAATTAAAGTAGCGTTCATGCGTACGTACGGCTTACCGTCTCCATGAACGGTGCATTTCATTTCTTACCTCTAAATGATTATGTAATATTATAAAATGCATGTATATACTGGATATATATGATATATAAATCATGATTATAATTATTGATATAATTTATACATGAACAACTTGTAATTATAAAGGGTTTATTTTTGACTCAAGTACCAATGATCGTTAAAACGACCGTTATTAACTTAAATAATTACATAGTGTTCATGATATGGAAATAAGTGATATAAAAGGAATAATGAACTTGAAAAAGGTTCTTAAGCAAGTAGAAATTAACTCAGGTTTATTATTCAGGACATTAAAGAACGATCGAGTCAAGTCGGACCCGAGGTATGGGACTTCGTCTCAATCTCCTTTCATTGAGGAATATTTTGTTTTATACACAACCTTCTTTTATACGGTGTATAAACCCCTATGACTTTTACGTTTATTCAAAAGTAATATTTTTTATACGAAGAGTTTACTAAATGAAAAAAGGGAATGTTTTTGTCGTACGTATGTGGCGACAATGACTTCTCCGCCGCCGTGACCATTATTTGAGTTTCGGCTTCCTCTACAAGCCATACTTTTTTAAAAGAAAAATAAATACCATGTTTTACTTTTCTTTTATTTTGGTATTGAAAATGGTTTTCATAATGTTTTTATATCAATGTGTTGTATTGATATCTTGTGATTGAAAGGTGGAAATGTTATGTTTCCTTTATGCATGTTTTATGTGATACGATTATGTTGAGGTTCTTGGGCATTATTATGAAGACGGGTGGTTCCGTGATAGACTAAGGGTGGGTGAGCCCGATATACCTCTCCAATGCATTGGGTAATAAGAAGGAGTGAAACGTTAAGGTTTCTCCGAAGAGATTTCGGGAATATACTGTGATGGGTATTCCAAATGTAACCAAGAGGGTTACTCCCTACATAAGAATGTTATGAATGCCTCAAGTTACCTTTATGTCTTATGATTTCTATGATTTATTCATGATTTGATGAGGTATGTTAAAGTGATTATGTTTTATGGGTAAAGTATGATTTCATTATTATGTATATATGTACCCATGTTTCCTTTCCACATTTTTATATCCATTATTGAGCTTTTTATGCTCATCCCATGTTTTTTTGAAATGTTTTTCACAGGTCAAGGGAAAGGTACATGATATGATGATAGTGTCAAGTAAGTGTCAAGAAAGAATCCATGTTTTATTTTAAATATGTTTCCATTGATGGGAAAGAAGAATACTATCTTTATGTAACCACTTTGTTTATATGTGGAATGTAATGCAAGTTTTATGATCTAATTGTCTAAAACTCTAAACATGAAAAGATCCTCAATGTGTAATCTTGTAATAACTCAAGATTAAGTAAGGTTTAAGGCTGGGGCCTTATAGTTGGTATCAAAGGTCAGTTTAGATAACTTTAGGAGTTATAATTCTATTAAATGATTATCCAAAAATATTTTTTTGGGTCAAATTGAAGTGATATAGCATTTGAAGATTACCATGTTGCTTCATCTAAGACATGTTTGTTCAGAATGGTTTTTCGCAGAGGAAACAGGGAAGCAGTGCTAGGAAGGCATGTAGAAGGAAATAAACTTCTGAATCAGCATCATGAGATGGTCAGAATTGGAAATGAATAGTTTGTTGTAGTAATGGCGCAGTTGACTCAAGCGATAAATGGTGGTGGTATCCATACACGAGATCAGCCAGATCAACCGCAGAGGAACATGTCAGTGGTGGAAAATTTAATGAGGCAACATCCCCCATCATTCAGAGAATCATCTGACCCTGTGCTAGCTGAAGGGTGGATTAAAGCACTGTAGAATATTTTTGATGTCATGGGGTGTTCAGACAATCAAATGGTTAGTCTTACTATTTATCATTTGGAGGGTGAAGCAGATCAGTGGTGGTCGATGGTTAAAAATATCAGGGACGCTGATGAGATTGATGCTCTTGACTGGGATGAATTCAAAGGTATGTTTCTTGAGAAGTATTTTCCTAAGGCTGTTCGACTTAGGATGGAAAATAAATTCTTGGAATTGAGTCAAGAGGAAGACTCAGTGGCTGCCTATGAATAAAGGTTCACTCGATTGGCAAGGTATGCTCCAAATTTTATCCGAGACCTTGATAGTAAAATCAATCGTTTTTACTCAGGATTAAAGCCAAAATATCGAAGGGAATTAGCTTCTCATGAGTTTAAAAGTTATGAAAAGATTGTTCGATGTGCTGAGAAGGTGGAAATGGAGTTTGCTGATGATCAAGTGTTCTATAACAACCAACAAAAGAAGAGACCGAGGTGGCAGGAGAAAGGTAAGAATTCTTCAAAAAAGTCTGATGATAAGAAAACTAAGTTTCCAGTTTGTGATAAATGTGGGAAAAGGCATGCTGGGGAATGTCTTCTGAATTCTGGAAAGTGCTACCGATGTGGTAAGATGGGACATAAGTCTTGTGATTGCACTGAAAAGGATCAAGGTGAAGGTAAAACCAAATTTGATTTACAGTTAGTGAAATGTTATAAGTGCAATGAGATGGGTCACTATGCAAACGAGTGTCCGACAAAGAGCTTGAGTGATGGGAAGCAGTTAGACTACAAGCAGAAAGGGGTGGTGAAATATTTTGAAACTACTTCAGCAGATGTCGGGCCATCAAATGAATTTTTATTAGGTACATTGTTTGTTTTTTCAGATTATGCTAGTGTGTTGTTTGATTCAGGTTCTACACATTCTTTCATCTATGAAAACTTTTCTAGTAAAATGGGAATACCATCTCAAGAAATGACTCCTGAACTTTTGGTAAAAACACCTGGGGGAAATGTTGAGGCAAAAAGAATTTATAAGAATCTTCCTATCCTTATCTGTGGAAAGAACCTACTTGCAAACCTTATTGTTCTACCTCTAGTAGAGTTTGATGTTATCCTGGGTATAGATTGGCTCTCTATTTACCATGATAAGATTTACCGTAGAGCTAAAGAAGTTTATTTTTAGAAAGATTTTCAGTTTGTGTACAAGAATGAACCCTTACTATTGATAACTTATCAAGAGGCCGAGAAACTTGTAAAATATGGAAATGAATGTTACATTTCACACATCGTTGAAAATAAAGGAACTGTTCAGATTAATGATGTGCCAGTGGTAAATGAGTATCCTGATGTTTTTCCTGATGAGTTGCCTAGAATAATACCAGATCAAGAAGTTGAGTTTACTGTTGACTTAGTTCCTGATGCTAATCCAATTTCAAAACCCCCTTATCGAATGGCTCAAATTGAACTTTTAGAGTTGAAGGAGCAATTGCAAGATTTATTAGAGAAAGGTTTCATTCGACCTAGCACATCACCATGGGGTTCTCCTGTTTTATTTGTTAAAAAGAAAGATGGTTCTATGAGACTTTGCATTTATTATAGAGCCTTGAATAAAATCATTGTTAAGAACAAATATCCTTTGCCTCATATCGATGATTTGTTTGATCAGCTCCAGGGAGCTCAGTATTTTTCAAAGATTGACTTGAGATCGGGGTACCATCAGCTGAAGATAAAAGAAGAAGTCGTTCCGAAGACTGCATTTCGTACAAGATATGGCCATTATGAATTTTTAGTAATGCCTTTTGGGCTAACCAATGCACATATTGTATTCATGGACTTAATGAATAGAATTTTCCATGAGTTCTTGGATAAGTTTGTGGTGGTTTTCATTGATGATATTTGGGTGTTTTCTAAAATTAAAGAAGAGAATGAAAGATATTTAAGGGTTATTTTTCAAACCTTAAAAGAAAAGAAATTGTATGGGAAATTCAGAAAGTGTGAGTTTTGGTTGCAACAAATTTCTTTCCTTGGTCACATTGTTTCTAAAGATGGGATAACTGTTGATCCTGCAAAAACAAAAGTTGTGGAAGACTGGCCAAGACCCACAAATGTAACTGAGATTCGTAGTTTCCTTGGTTTGGCAGTCTATTACTGAAGGTTTGTTAGAAATTTTTCACGGTTATCTATTCCAATGACTAAGCTAACTCGGAAGGGTGTTAAGTTTATCTGGACAAAAGAATGTGATGATTGTTTTCAAGAATTGAAAAGAAGATTGGTGAATGCTCCAGTTTTGGAACTTCCTTCCAGGAATGGTGAGTTTGTTATATACAGTGATACTTCATTGAAAGGACTTGGTTGCGTCCTAATGCATAATGATCAGGTAATTGCTTATGCTTCACGACAGTTGAAAACTCATGAGGTAAATTACCCTACACATGATTTGGAATTAACTGCTGTTGTTTTCACTTTAAAAATTTGGAGACATAATTTGTATGGAGTAAAGGGTGAAATATATACTGATCACAAAATTTTAAAGTATATATTCACTCAGAAAGAATTGAACATGAGACAGAGGAGATGGCTAGAATTAATCAAGGATTATGATTGTACAATTCATTACCTGCCGGGAAAAGAAAATAAAGTAGCTGATGCTTTGAGTCGAAAAAGTAATGCTTCATTAACAATGTTCTGTTTGGAACGTGATCCTTTGGTTAGGGATTTGATGAACTTTGGCATAGAAGTTTTTGGCGCAGTATGTTCTTCTGTTTTGTTTCAGGTATCAGTGAGATCATCTCTATCAGATAGAATCAAGCAAGCACAGAAGATAGACAGTGAGTTGCAGAAAAAGGTAGAGATGGTTCAAAAAGGTAAGTTTCATGAATTCAACATTGATAGTGATTGTGTTTTGAGATTTGGGAAGAGATTTTGTGTGCCTTGTGATTCACTGTTGAAGAGAGAGTTGTTATGTGAAGCTCATAGTTCTCCGTTTTCAGTTCATCCTAGTAGTACTAAGATGTACAGAGATCCGCGGGAGTATTACTGGTGGGATGGAATGAAAAGAGATATTTCTGATTTTACTGTGAAGTGTTTAACTTGTCAGTAGGTTAAAGCAGAG
The DNA here is from genome assembly GCA_963277665.1 of Viscum album. Classification (NCBI taxonomy): domain Eukaryota; kingdom Viridiplantae; phylum Streptophyta; class Magnoliopsida; order Santalales; family Viscaceae; genus Viscum; species Viscum album. The sequence goes on from OY728155.1 coordinate 883,691,598, forward strand.
CGGCAGTTACCGAAAGGGATACTTCAGCCTTTACCAGTGCCAAAGTGGAAATGGGAGAATATATCCATGGAATTTGTTGTGGGATTTCCGTAGACCCCTTGAGGTAATAATGCAATCTGGGTTATTGTTGATCGCTTGACCAAGTCTGCTCATTTCCTTGCTATTCAAGATAATTTTTCCCTAGATCAACTTTCCCGTTTGTATCTTAAAGAGATAGTTAGGTTACATGGAGTTCCCCTCTCCATTGTATCTGACCGTGATCCCAGGTTCACTTCTAACTTTTGGAAGGGCCTTCAGAAGTCGTTGGGTACTGAATTAAATTTTAGTACAGATTTTCATCCTCAATCAGATGGGCAATCAGAACGAACAATTCAGACCTTGGAGGATATGCTACGAGCTTGTTCGATGGATTATCAGGGAAGTTGGGACCAACATCTTTCTTTGGTTGAATTTTCATATAATAACAGTTTTCATTCCAGTATACAGATGGTACCATTTGAGGCATTATATGGGAAGCGGTGTCAAACTCCAGCTTTCTAGGATGAAGTGGGTGAAAGGAAGTTTATGAGACCAGAATTGGTAGAAGAGTTGGCAGAAAAAGTTCAGCTGATTCAGAAGCACATGAGAACAACTCAAAGCAGGCAGAAGAGTTATGCGGATAACCGGAGGAAGGATCTATCTTTCGAGGTAGGTGATCATGTTTTTCTCAAGGTTTCTCCTTGGAAAAGTGTGATGAGATTTGGTAAGAAAGGAAAGATGAGTCCAAGGTTTATTGGACCATATAAAATTCTGGAGAGATTTGGATCAGTTGCATACCGGGTGGATTTACCTCTGAGTTTATCTCAGGTACACAATGTTTTTCATGTTTCGATGTTGAGAAAGTATATGCCAGATCCATCTCATGTTTTGAGTCCAGAGGTAGTTCAGCTAGAAGAGAACCTATCTTATGAGGAACAACCGGTCCAGATTCTTGACCACAGGGAGCAAGTGTTACGAAATAAGGTGATTAATCAGGTAAATGTTTTGTGGAAAAACCACACGATGGAAGAGGCAACATGAGAATCTGAAAATGCAATGAGGGATAAGTACCCCCGTTTATTCGATAAGTAAATAAATTGCGGGGACACAATTTTCAAAAGGGGGGAAGGATGTAACATCCCAAGTATGTAATGAATAATAGATATTTTCATCTATGTCTATTAATGATTAATATGGTGTTTTAGAGGCTTAAAATGAAAATAAATACAATCTTATGCATGGAATACACTAATATTCTTAAAAGATTATTTTACTGCCTTTTGATGGAAAACCATTTTTAAATATATCTTTTGACAATTTTATAAGCTTTTTTTTGGAAAAATAAACTTATTCTTTATTATTGGGACATCAAAATTTACTTTTTGTGAATTTTTGGTATTTTTCTGACAATGTTCATTTTTTAATGAATAGTGAAAAATACTGCATTTTACATCAAAACTGATTTTTAATCTAATTTATTTATATGATTAGATTATATTTTGAATTGGTTTTGAAGTGAAATTAGAATATATTTTTACCGTTTAATCCAATGGTGGTCATTGGAATCAATATCTCTTTGAAATTGGACTTAAACTGGTGTCAATCTTTTGATACTTATTGTTTCATAAAAACACGCTATTTGTCATGACAACAGGAATTAATTATTAAATTAATTAATGCAACTTATATGTTTTTAATTTTGTAAAATAGACATCATATTTGAATTCGGAATATCAAATATAGCTTAGGGTGAATTTTTAGTAATTTTCTGAAAAACTTCAATTTTTGATGAATAGTGAAACCACTAAGTGGTACTTATAAAAACTGATTTTTCGTTTAAATGAAATTTTACCACTTCTGTGTTTCGAATTTCAAAAATCCGACATACATGGTTGTCATTAAGAAGTAAAATGTGGTTCAATGAGATTAAAATAATTTTTTGGTGAATAGTAACTCTTAAGTTCTTAATCGCGATTAGAGGTAATTAGTGTAGTTTAAGGTAAAAATAATGCTTTAATAAAATGGGATGAGCTTGAAACATGTCCTAACCACATTGGATGTGTCATGACCGACCAAGACAATCCATGGGTCAACTTGGGGACCCCATGGAGCCACTTTGGTTGGAAAATGACATAAATAACTTTTTATTTAATGTAAAAGTAAAAATGACACAAACATGAGATGTTTTACTAAAACAATTTTTAAATGGGGTTATAAAGATCATATATTTGATTATAAATAGTCATTAGGAATATAAAAAGATTTCCTACATCATAGTATTTTCTTTTATAATTTTTAGAGTTTAAATAAAATAAATTATTTATGACATCATGATGATGCAGCGATGACCTCATTATTTAACGATTTAAATAAAATAGAATGATAATGTAAACTCTAAGACCTACACAAAGACAAAACCTATTGGATGGGTGAATTTCGAACCCTTATCACCTTATCCTCGAAACACATCAATGTGGGAACTCTTAAATCCGAATACCATTTTAAAATAAAGTGACTTTTCTTTACCTTCAAAGAGTGCCCCTCCTCTCCTCTTATAAAAGGCCCCCACCTCTACCTCCTTACCCACACTCCCAAAGCATTTGGCTCGGCCAAACCCTGACCATTTTGGCTCTCCACATCCCTATCTTACTCCTTGAAGCCTCACTTTGGGCAAAAGTTTTCCCAAGGAAGCCTTTGATCTCAAATCTAAGAGAGTTACCCGATTTTAAGGTAATGTCTTCTTTTGAGTCCTTTTGTTTGATTTTGCTTCTAAAAGCCCCTAAAATCTTTTTATTATTTTCTTTTGTAACAAATAAAGTATCCTCAATATACTAGGATGTTGTTATAAGAATTATTCGAGCTACACTTACACAAACCTACATCTAATGGTTAAAGGACATACTGTTTCCGTGGATGGTGAATTTATGCGTCCCGAAACAATGATTGTTCAACATTCTTTTAACACCTTCAAAGGTGGCCATTAAGATGTCACTATATTTATATATGATATATAATATGTTTATGTTTTACTTAAGCCTCTGTATTTTTCATTTTGGGCATACCTTTATGGTTTCCATTATGGGTAAACGCGATATCTTCATTTAAGGAAGTGCAGACTACCGCCCCCTCAAAGTGATTTGATTCGTTAAATACCATATGTGGGACATATAAAGGATGGAACTATGATATTATATATGATATTATACTGGAATTATAATATAACTTTATATAATTATGATTCCATTCTATAAAATACAAAATAGAAATGAAAGTAGCGTTCATGCGTACGTATGGCTTACCATCTCCATGAACGGTGCATTTCATTTATTACCTCTAAATGATTATGTAATATTATAAAATGCATGTATATACTGGATATATATGATATATACATCATGATTATAATTCTGGATATAATGGATACATGAACAACTTGTAATTATTAAGGGTTTATTTTTGACTCAAGTACCAATGATCGTTAAAACGACCGTTATTAACTTAAATAATTACATAGTGTTCATGACATTGAAATAAGTGATATAAAAGGAATAATGAACATGAAAAATGTTCTTAAGCAAGTAGAAATTAACTCATGTTTATTATTCAGGACATTAAAGAACGATCGAGTCAAGTCGGACTCGAGGTATGGGACTTCATCTCAATCTCCTTTCATTGAGGCATATTTTATTTTATACACAACGTTCTTTTATACGGTGTATAAACCCCTTTGACTTTTACATATATTCAAAAGGAATCTTTTTTATACGAATCATTTACTAAACGACAAAAGGGAATGTTTTTGTCGTACGTATGTGGCGACAACGACTTCTCCGCCGCCGTGACCATTATTTGAGTTTCGGCTTCCTCTACAAGCCATACTTTTTTTTAAAAGAAAAATAAATACCATGTTTTACTTTTCTTTTATTTTGGTATTGAAAATGGTTTTCATAATGTTTTTATATAAATGTGTTGTTTTGATATATTGTGATTGAAAGGTGGAAATGTTATGTTTCCTTTATGCATGTTTTATGTGATATGGTTATGTTGAGGTTCTTGGGCAGTATTATGAAGATGGGTGGTTCTGTGATAGACTAAGGGCAGGTGAGCCCGTTATAGCTCTCCAATGCATTGGGTAACGCGAAGGAGTGAAACGTTATGGTTTCTCCGAAGAGATTTAGGGAATATACTGTAATGGGTATTACAAACGTAACCAAGAGGGTTACTCCCTATGTAAGAATGTTATGAATGCCTCAAGTTACCTTTATGTCTTATGATTTCTATGATTTATTCATGATTCGATGAGGTATGTTAAAGTGCTTATGTTTTATGTGTAAATTATGATTTCATTCTTATGTATATATGTACCCATGTTTCCTTTCCACATTTTTATATCCCTTACTGAGCTTTTTATGCTCATCCCAAGTTTTTTTGAAATGTTTTTCACAGGTCAAGGGAAAGGTACATGATATGATGATAGTGTCAATAAAGTGTCAACAAAGAATCCATGTTTTATTTTAAATATGTTTCCATTGATGGGAAAGAAGAATACTATCTTTATGTTACCAATTTGTTTATATGTGGAATGTAATGCAAGTTTTATGATCTAATTCTCTAAAACTCTAAACCTGAAAAGATCCTCAATTTCTAATCTTGTAATAACTCAAGATTAAGTAAGGTTTAAGGCTGGGGCCTTAAAATAATGTAATTATTTTATTAACTCATTTTAAAGATTTATAAAACATAGTTTCAATAGATTATTTAAAAACAATTTACTCAAAATTATTTTTTATATTTGATGTCAAATTACCAAAATATTTTAAAATCACATGTGGTGATGGGACGTCAAAAAAATTAGAAAACCTCAATTGTTTAGCCCGAATCCTTCCTAGAATGATTTTGAAATTTGACATCAAGAAAATATGAATAATGATTTTAGATATTATATTAAAAAAAAGTTAAAAAATGTTTTACATTGATTAGTATATGTTAAAATTAACACATAAAATTTTATAGATGATGTAACATACTTTAGTTGATAGAAAATGAATGAATTTTTTTGTGTCTCTTGAAGGTGTTTTTCAAATAAAAACAGAAACTTTACTATAAGAAAAAGAATCTAAAGCACAGAATGTTGTTGTCAGGAATCTCAAACCTGTGTATAGAGTAATTATTCATAACCTTTTCATTGGTAAATAAAGTAATTCCAAAATAATAATATTAATAAATAACTCATTCATTGATAGGTATAATTAATTTTTTATAGATATAATGATATCAAAATGTATTATCTAATATTTTCTATGAACCTAAGCATGTCTGTTATTACTTATAAGATCAAGGATAATGTGATGAAAATTTTAAAAATCATATATGACCCTGAGAAAAATTATATAATATGACATTGTTCTTGGAAGATAGATTGTTGCAAATACACACTGTCTTTATAGTTTTGGATGATTCATGTATTTTATTATGATGCATCAAAGTGGAGAATCATTTGAACCTTAACCTTTCATGACACCTGACCATGATCTCCCTGATTATGGTGTCCATAATAAATTTTTTCCATTTTCAATACATTTTACTCATTTTTTATCCTACTAGTGTTAGTAAACCTAAAATTAGTTGTATAAATTTATATTAATTATCCTTATATACTTTTGGACCCTAAATAGATAAAAGTATTCGGTTTTTCAAACTAAAACCTCTATCATAATGTAATATTTGGTGTTAAAGGAAATATATCCTAAGGGTATTAGTGATGTAAATGATATTGAATTGAATTTTTTTTAAGATTTGATTCTTTTAGTGTTGTTGTTTTTTACTTATTCTTGGTGTCTATCATGTATAGTTTCTATATAATTTTACATTACTTATAGTCCCATGTACCCATTTGTGAATTAAAATATTGTCCTCTGATTCAAATGAATTATTCTTAATTATTTTCCTTGTAATTAATATATACTCATTTATGTATTCATTTTTTATATAAAAAAACATGATTTTTTTGAATCTATAATGAATTATCTCTTATTCCCATTTATATTTTTATTTATTCTATATTAAAACATTTTTTTTGTTTATTTGTTTGAAATCATTGTTATATTTTTTCAAATTGTATTATTTTTTATCAAGGTCAGGGGGATAAATGTTTGCTTTATTTGATGTATTTATAAAATATTACTTATATTTTTCATATAAATTATGTTATATTTTAACATTTTCAATGAGTTGGATCCTTTGGGTTAAAACACGTTAATTTAAATGACCAATTTTTAATTGTTGTAAAATTCATAAAGAATTATGTGTTTTATTTCACAGTAAAGTATAATAAATTCAATATTTGATTTATACCTATATTTATATATCTTATGTTTCATATTATTTTCTTATTTTAGCCAAGAGTTTTCATTTAATTTTTTTATGACTTTAAAAATTTCTTGAATTTTTATCAATAATAAATGATGAAATTTTAGGTGAAATATTTTTATTTTAAAAAATATTTATTATTAGGAAACTAATATATTTTATTATGATCTTGAAGATTTAATAATTTTTTTGGATTATCTTTGAATTATTTATCATGTTTATAGTATTTATCACTATTTTATAGAAGTCATTAATTAGAATAATGATGACATTCATCCATATATCTTAAGAGTTTATTAATATCTATATGAAATCATATTAATGATTCTTCAAAACATTTTGAACATCATATATAATTAATCAATGTATCTAGGAAAGGATCATCTAACCAAATAGGTTATTTTAAATGGATTTTCATTAAATCTTTAATCCCTATTGACATGTAATTGGAAACTTTAAATAAATATATAAAGTCAATTTTTAACTTAGTGAATGATCTTTGAAACCATATAATTTTTTCATAAATTCTTAAAAAAAATCTTTAAACAGTTTTATCTAATAATAATGAAATAGAATTTTATTTATTATGTATTTCTGGATAAGGGAGCAGGTGTCCAGATAAGTGATAAAATCCTTCTATGAAAATGATGATTTTAAATCTTCCAATGACTATACATATTAAAGAAGGTATATATTTATAAGATTTGAACAAATTCTATGTATCTATGAATGATTACCCATTTTCTATATATTATCTCTCATGCTTAGTTTATATTTTCACTTCCTAGAATGTCTACCAATTTTTTAATGTATATACCACTGTTATAATACCCAAACCAGATCAACATGTCGAATGGGGGGATTTCTTACCATGTCCATGTTATTAGGACATGTTGGGCTTTCAGTTGGTTCTGACCACCATTAATAGATGAAAAACCAACCAGATAAATATTTCATTTCTTTTTATAATCATTTTTACTTTTTATTATTTTATAATAACATAATAAAGTATTATGAAAAAATATATACAAAACATCGATAATCATACTTAACAAATCATACAAATGTGACCTTAAACCACACCTCTCTCTTGTTCACCTATTTTTCATGTTCTATAAACAATAATTCATACATTCATATTCATACAAAATTTATTTATATATATATTTTTTCTCTCATTTTAGTATCATGGATTATTGTAAAACTACATTATCCTATATTTGAACAAGTTCTCACTCCCATTTGTGTATGAAATCAACAATGTTTACAATATTTTTTTTATCTTGGTTACTTTTTAAATAAGAGACTAATATCATGATTAGACCTGAAATCCAAATTTAAATCTTTATTATCTATCTTGAGATTAATTATCATCATTGATATTTTTACTTTTAAATAATTTCAATAATTTATAATTTTTCATGTTCGATATTTTTATTATCTATAGAAATCTAATTTTCAATAAACAAATGTTTTAAAGGATATTGTTTAGTTTTTTAATGTTTTAAAATATAATTAATAACAATATATAAGTTTTTATGATTTATAATTATAATAAAACAATGTTTGATCCATTTCCAAAAAAATTGTTGATTACTATTTAAAACTATATTAACAACTATTTTAATAGATTAGGTTGTTTTAAAATAGATTTTTAATTTAATATAATTTTTAATTATCTATTTAAACATACAAGTCATTATCCACTATGAATATTCTTCATTGATTTTGTTGTTAGAAAATAAATTTAATAAAAAATATAGGTCAATGTATCAATTTCAATACCAATACAATTTAAATATTCTTTTAGCATAGTTAAATAATAGTGTATAAAAAAATTTAACCCGAACGTTATATTAATACCATTTTTATAGACATAAGGACTTATATTCACCTATCTTCATAATCATCATAATGTAAAAGAAGAAAATAAAATATGAAACTAGTAGATTTGATGGATGAAAATCCACAAGGAAATCACATAAAAGAAGAGCGATTATACATGAAAGTGAAGTAATATGTGGAGGAATTATATTTAATATAGGTTGCAACATCTCTTTACAAAATAAAATTCACATAACATATAAGATATTCTTTAAAAGTAATTATTCAAAAATATATGTGAATAGTCTATCAAAATAATACACAATTAATAAGTTCCAAAAAACAAAAATCCCACAAAAATGAATAAAAATATAATAATATCAGAAAAAATGATCAAATAGTTTTATTATACTTCGTCATCATATATTATTATACCAATATAAAATATATAATCTGAAATTGAGGGTTTTAAACCCTAATATAAAGTTAAAAACAATTCATTAAATAAAAATTTATAACCCTCATATAGTATATGATTACATTTCCACTGATTTGTTTGAAATTGTTCTAATGACCCCTATGAATTCCATAAACCAAGAAAAAAAATTCCACATTTTCAAACCATGGAAGATAATAATTATAATCCAAAACATCAAACATATTCAATTAATATAGTTCATAAAAACATGCATATGGTAAAGGGGGATGGGTGAGATTAACTAATAATAGTTCGGTTCAATTTATAATGAAAAAGGATTAGTTGTTTTTGTTGTGAAATATATAAAGAAAAATAAATGTATTTAATATAATTTTTTTTCGAAAAATTGAATACCTAAATAATATAATATATGAATATTGAATTTATTTCTATTTTATAACTGCTTAAATATAGAAACATGTAATGGGTGATAATAAGTGAAACTGAAATGGTGTAAAAAACATTGATAATCTGAATTTTTCACCATTCCATGTGAGGATAGGGATGTTTTCCCATCAATGATGTCATGATAATTATAAGTATTTCCATAAACATGTGAGGAAACCATTAAAAATATTATTTATAAAATGTAGTGGACTATCCTTAGACAACTCTATAATCACATTAGACGTTTTGGTGAACAATAAATAACTATGGGTCCAAACGGTGCCCCCAATTGAGACCCTATACCAATGTTCATGCTATAATCATAGTGTCATAAATTTTCATCCTTGTTTTGGTACCTATATAGATAGATATAATAGACAGGGAAGTAGAAACCTATAGAAATTAATATGTTGAAGAGACTGTGAAAACAAAGTTATAAACCATATGAATTTTCTTTTCCAAATCTGTGGTAGGATTATAATGAGTTTTTTTAATAATATAATTAATTTTTGGACATTATAGAAATATTTTAATTCCATTAATGATGTGGATTAGGGATTTTTTAATAGAGGAACATATCAGTAGTTGAAGGGGGGATCAAAATCAATGAGTGGTGGTGAAAATATCTTGATATGGTAAGAAAATGTCATACAAAACAATCTATATACATGATATGTTTTTAAAATAGTACTTCAAAATTTGGGTATAGGGAACACATATTTACAAAAATCTATCATGCACATGATCATACATTCTAACAATAAACCTATTACATATCATGTGATAAAATCAGGATTATACATTATAATGAATTTATTATATGGGCTTTCACAATTTCTTAAATGAATAATCTAATATATGTGTGTTCACCTTCTTGAGTAAAACACCCCAAATAGATTATATCCCATATTATATATATTTTATTCAATTTAAGCACCATGTAATATTTTATAATACCATTATTATAAGATTTTAAATTTTTTTATGATCACCAAAACATACATTTTATAAAATATTCCATTAATTAGAAGTTTATTTTTCACATTTATAATTTTTTAGAGATATTATATGTCACAAAATACTTTTTATTTTTATATATTTATACCACATGATAAAATGAGCTTTATTAATTAATTTACATATCATGAAAATGATATAATATGAATTGATCCGTTTGAGGACTAGTTAAGAACCCCTTTATTAGTAATGTTCTTTCTAATTCAATTACAAAGTACATATCCCTTACATTTCAAATACCTTTGGATTAATCTATCTACTTTTAATGTAGTTATTCTTTATCTTGTTTTGAAATTTTAGTACCACAATATACATATTGTATATATGACGACTAGTATATATCATGGAATATGTGATTGATCCATCATTGGTGTTAAGCATGTTATACCCACCATATTAATCTCCCCCATTGTCATAAACATGTTTAGTTTGAAATATTTATCAAATAAGACACAAGAAATAATTAATTATTAAAAATTAAAAAATTTATTTTCAATAATTCATCAAATTATATTATTATACATGGTTTTAGAATCCGATATATCAACCTCAGTTGATATTTTCTGTAGGTTTCTATTATAAGTCAATATTTAAAGGGTAATTATATCTTTTAATAACTTCCTAAAAAACTAATAATCTCTTTTCTAAATTTTATCAATAATATATATCTAGGAAGAGTATAGTGATCCCATTGACCACTTGTATAAACCTAACATAATTTCCTTAAAATCAAATATTCTATATTCAAGACGAAATCCAGAAATAGATTACTATAATTTTCATTTTCTATTGGAATTATTTTATGCCACAAAACCTTCGGGGTTTCATCATAAAGATATTTATAATCAATGTTTTTCATGACTTTAATATTCAATATGAGGGTAATATAAAGATTATATTAAAAGTATAATTCCTATGGATTTATGTAAAATGAAATTGTAGAACTAATCTGGCATTATTGGAACCACATGTGTACCACCCATATATAGCTTATCTTGAATACACAAAAATGTTTTTAAATAATATATATAATCCTACCTAAATACTTAATGATATTATGATGCATGGAATCCATATTTTTGTTTTTTTAATATTCCAATGACAAATTGTTTTATTATATAGCTTCCCTATAATATTAATTGTTCTGAATGAATCAAATTTAATCCACCATAGTGAAAATAGTACCGACTTCATAGTTCTATTCATTTGATATAACCCATGTCACTAGAATAACTCTTCTTGCATTAACTCATGTGGAACATATTCTAATTCCAACTAATTGTGTATCTCAAGACCTAAATTTATCCATGTCAATATTTTTCCCAATATCTCTAATACATTCCCACATCCTCTCATATAAATATAGTCTTTAACTTGACAATTGATTTTCTATCTTATTAATTTTTGAAATATCCTATTTATACTTTATGATAACTTCAAATATGCATAGTCTATTTTAATTAAGTTTTGTTCATTTACTATGGGTTGAAAAACTAATTTCATATAAACACATGTTTTTTGACATAATCTTAACACCTTATGTTTTTAAAATATATTAATTTTTTTATTAAAATTCATCATCTTTGACAGCATGGGATTCATGATACACTATGTATAAACCAAATGAGCTACGTAGATAAAATTTTAATATTTAATCATGAGAATTATAATATTTCTCTTAAGAAATAGGGTGTGAATAATACATAAAAAATTACGACAATTATATTTTTTACAAATTTATTATATAAATGAACATTTTATATATTTATTAAAAATGAAATAAAACCATTTGAAAAAAATGAATGAATTTTCAAAAATAGCTTATTTATAGAGGTGTTTTAGTTTCACTTTTTACACATAATTCGAAATAAATTTTCCCTTTTTTTATAAATTTTTTTTTAAAGAAAATTAATTCATTTTTTAAATCATTATATCAAAATTATTATGGGGTAATGTTTTATGAAATTTATGGAATTTTTTATTTATTTTATGAATATTTAAAAATAGGATTTTTATTAAAAACATATGTTTTTTTAATCATTTAAATGAATCAATTTTTTAAATATTTTTTAAATAATCATATATTTAAATAAATTAATTATTAATTTAATTTAGTTAATTATATCAATTTCATATTGAATGTTGATGCTAAAAGACAACGTACATTTGAAAATTTTCTCTTTGGAACCCAAATTTTCAATGAGTTAGAGGGTGCAATTTTAAATTAAATTTTATTACATAGGTGAATGTAATTTGAAAAAAGGTATTCGATATTTGGAATAATCATATTTTATAATATATAATAATGTCACATTATTTCTTGTCTATAATGAATAATGAATGTAGTAAATAAATTTACAACATTTAAGGGAAAAAGGGTTTACTAAGGGGGTTAAACTAAAATGATGTGTGTTAAAAATTACACCAATCTTTTCTAATTACTATTTTCTAGTTATATTATGATCTTATCACACGTGTGTATGATGAACTACCACCTTATGAAGCAATGATTTTTTTATCTTACTCTTTACATTAAAAGTAATAAAGAAAAATTTCATGTGGATATATCATATTCGTGATATAATAATCAATAATGAAAATTAATATATCATATTCTTTATTAAAATATCATCCATTGACTAAATGAAAATTTCATTCATATGTACGAAGGACTATCACTTTGCGAAGCGATGTGATTCATTTTTTCTACTGCATCACATTTTTCGTATGTGTAAGGACCATTAAAAAATAGTATAATAATTTTGATATAATTATCATACTTAAAATATAAAATAACACTGTCCTAATTTTCATCACAATTGTCAGAAAATGTTAACATTACTTATGAGAGGGTACAATAAACCTTCACTATTATTATAATCTAGTTCAATTTTCATAACTATATTTCATCGATGTTTTTAGAAGTTTGATCTATGTTTAAAATTTACCAATATGGCTTGATTAAAAATTTTGATATAGTTAAACCAATATCTATTTGACCATAGTAAATAATCCAAAGTGATTTTAAATATATGTGTAGACTATAATTAAAATATCCAATGTGAAATTAATTGTTTATTTAATAGAATATGATTTTGTAATAATACTATAAATGAATTATGAACATTAAAATTATTATTATTCAAGAAAATAATTAACCAAAGTTTATTATTAACAATTATAAAGAACGCAAGTGATGATTTAGGATTGAGGTAAGATGTTTCGTTACTTAATTTCCACTCCAAAGGTTAAAATTATTCTTCATTGATTATGTAAAGCTAATAATATTTATTTCATGATCTTTTATTATTTTATTTTGTATTTCCAATTGGTATACATGGACTTAAATTTGATACAAATAATAAATTCATTAATTAATACCTATAATAATGTTATGATACTTGTAAGAAGTTCATCCCAAAACATCCTTCTTTGAGACACATGTACATTTATGTACCTAATTTATTTAGAGTGGTCAAAATAACCCCCCTTTACATATTATATCTTGAGTCCATTATAAATCATGGTAATTTATGTTAAAATTTATTTATATCATTCATGGTTGCTATGATTCAAGATCTAATTATGCTTTTTTGGTTTATGATTCAATATAATTTTAATTGGGATTGTTTATGCTTGAATTTACATTTTATTAAATTCGTAAATAAAATCCAAATATACCATTCCATTTTATTATGCTCTTGTTATTCAGGAATTTTTCATGTAATAACACAATATTTCATTCATACGTAGTTAAAAATATTGAGAAATTTTTATAAAGAAATTAATCATTATTTCTCTGTTTTATTGTAAACCCATTCACTTATATATCCATTTATTCATTTAATTTAATTTAAAAAATGTTTTAAAATTAATCAATGATTTTGAGGACAACTTTACCCTAGTTGATATTGTTACAAAATAATATAAAAGTAATTTTACTTTATTTTTCTAAATTAGGAACTACTTTTATTTTAAATGAAAATATTTAATGATTTTTTGTTTTAACATGTATATCATGAACAATAATTTTCATCTTCTATTTCCTTGAATATTGATTTATATGATTCCAATATTATATCTAATGATTAAAATTTCACAATATTTTGTGAATTTTTATTTTCAAAATTTACATTCAAACTTTAAATATGATTTTCCTCAATAATTTGTTTTAGTATTTTTAAAATAATTTTTATTCATAAATTAAAGTGACATTAAAGATTTGTAATGCATCAAATAATTAATATATTTCGCATACATATATTCCTTTTTAATAATCCCATAATATTATGAGAACATATATTCCTTATATTCATCTCTCAAATGCCTTCATTGTGATTTTTCATTTGATTATGATAAGATATTATAGATTATGTGAACCATTCCATTCCATGGGTAATTCATAAGTTTTTGAATTATGAGTGCATTCTTATTTGTGAAACAGATAAATCTTAAACATGTAAGGATGGGTGTTCATAGATAAAATTCAAATGAAAAGGTTAATATTTAGTTTCACGAGGAAACATGTATGGTAATAGATAGTAAACCTAATCAATTATGGTACATTTTCTAATATGTGATATTCAATTATAAGTTATCATTGACTCATGTTAATTTCATGTTATATACTATTATCAAATTTTCTATGATTTCTTGATGTTCTTACACTATGTTCTTTATGTTATTATACCATTTATTTAAATGTTCATACACTACTTTTCATATTTCATATTATACTATTGAGTAACATGCTATGTTTCCTTATCAAGATTATTCTCATGTGGTCTTTTTACCACATGTGTTTCTTTATGTATTCCCAAATTAATCACTTGTAAATTTGGAGCACAATATTATATTAGGATATCATTGTGGATAAGTAAATAATTATTACCTTTTTTAGGTTCACTTTGATATATTATGAACCTAGTTATCAAAATTCATCAGGCCTTTATGATCCATGTGTTGTATTAATGGATATTAATGGTTTGGAATAATATAATAGTATGTGAAAAAAGGCATGGTTGGAAATTGTTGGTATCATATGATGGGTTTAGATAACCTTTTGAATATAGCATTATAAAACTTTATTTATAATAATAGGGATAAGTTTAAGGGTAAATCTAAGAATTGGAAAATATCTAGGAATATCAGTGAATTATTATGAAAGTGGATTCCCAGAAATTACATCTCTTTATTATTACTATATGCAGAAATGATTTTTGAACTATTTTTCTAGGGGTAATAATTATGAAAATGGATATTCGATCTTATCATGGGTAGTACATAGTATATGAAAAAGGGACTTACTATTCACCTAGTTTGACACTCTTAGGGGGGGTATGCTTTAGAATTTAATAATCTCTTTGTTATCCATTACGAAGGACTCGAACGAATTGTTATGTAATAAATTATAATTGGAAATATTATAATTGATAATGTAGATTTAAACCAAGAGTCCCAAAAGTAATGATATTCATATAATTTATAATTTATTCCTTATAGGCTAAACTGTATTCCTTTGGTATGTAAATAAACTCTATTCTTGTTCATGTATAAATTTAGTTAAGGGATATAAATAAATGAAAGAATAACAATAACCAGTATGATGAGAAATGTATTTTTTTCCAATTATATGCTTAACCTAATAGGAATAAATGTTACTAAATATTTTATCATTCTAAATGATATATATCAAATTACTATTAACAACTAAAATATAGTTGAATTTTCAAACCCACCAAATAATAGAAGGTTGGAATCTAATATATTTTTAAGGGAAAAAATGATAAATAAAAGAATATTCAATTTCTTGTATGTCAATAATGTGGGAAGAGGTAACCTGATATAATCCTTAAAGGGATGGAAGATGTTTCATGCATGAAAAAGAAAGGAATTAAGTAAATAAATACCGATGAAAAATGTAAATACCAACAGATGGAAATAAAAATCATCATAATGATCCATTTATAGTTTAATGTTGTAAATTTGGGGAACCTAATAATTATACAAGTTAATTCCCTAATTAAAGAATTAACTCCTAGATCAATGAAAAATCTATTCCGCACAAATAATTGATGTTAATAGGTTGAAGTTTTTATGTAATAAGATTCCAAAATTGTGCTATAGAATTAATTTTTATTACATAAATTTTATAAGAATTAATATTCATTTATTTACTGTTATTTAGTTGTTTAATTTATATATTTGCATGAATACATTAAATGGTACTGGCGACCTAGATTTTTTTTAATGGTGAGTTGATACTCTATGAAAAAACATAATTGAGAAAAATATAATCTTGTATATGTTATTAATGACGAGTTAATTATATTTAGTTAAATATTTTTATTTAGTGGAAAATACATAGTCATATAAAAAATAATTTTAGTTAAAAAATTTATTTTAATGCTTAATTTATTTTTTTAATATGTTCATCATATTTTGGAGAATTTTATAAGATCATGGTGAATTATGAATTTTATTGTCACATGTGTTTTCCATTTTTATAGTAAAAGGGTAACTTGATATCCATTTTAAAACACATCGCATCTAGTAGATTCGTGGGATTTGAACCCATAAAAAAAGGTTGATAAGGGTACATTGTGTAAACTAGCCTTTGTGTTATAATATTTAGTATGATTTTTTTAATAAACATTAACCAGAATATATAAAAATTGATCAAAATATTTAAGGCAATAAATGAAATTTTAGGTGATTTTTTGTTATGATGATGTATATAACCTTTTTATATAATGTAAAGGACAATTTTTGGAAATGCTATTATGTTTTATGATATATAACATGATGGGTATAAGATTTACATTGAGGTTAAGACATAATTTCATCTCGATTTTATTGATGTTATGTGGGATGTAGTGTTATTTTTTTAAAAATAATTTATATTTAACCTTTAGTTTTAATATTGAAAGTAATGAGACTAATATTTTTGTATTTATTTTTTGAATTATCTTATATTGTGATCAAAATTATAATTTTCATAAATATAGTATCAGTAAATTTTTAATCTTATACAGATTATATGATTTGTTAGATATTTATTTCATTATGTTAGGAATGTAAAATTCATATTGAATACTCCTCGATTTGAGTAAAAGATGAGATATTAGGAGGAATTGGATAAATGATGCAATTTTATTAATAAAGAAAGTATATTACGATTATTATTAGCCTAGATTGTAAAAGTACATCTCAACTCTAGGAATAGTTACTTGAAACTAAACTTTTTTCCTACAACCATCATATCCAATGAATCTTTTGTATTTTAATTAATAACTAATTTATATTTCTATGGTTGTTGACATTTTCATGATAATTCACTATCATGTGATCAAAGAGCTATATAAAACTACAAAAATATTTACTCTTTCACTCCATGAACATAATTTTAGTTCCCACCAATGATTCCATATTTAAAAACCAAGATATATGATGACCTTCATGTTCCCCACTCCCTCTTTCTAATATATTGTTTCATCAACATTTTTTTTATGATGTGGGGTGTTCAATTTTGTTTTTCAAATTTCAAACCATTAAATTCCAATAACAAGATAAAATTTTTTTGAAACCATTTTTTTAAAAGTGGGTAGAGATTAACAACCCATGTCTTTACAATATATTTATTGTTAATAAATTTCAACCACTTCGATAGCATGGGATATGCACAACACCGTGTTTCAACGAAACAAGATACACTATTAAAGTATTATTTTTTAACATGGATATTATAACATAGATAGTATGTGAGAGATTATATAAAATAATTAATGAATTATATATCATATATTGTCTAAATATTCATATAATAAATTCAAGTGTTATTTTTAGATAAGAAATATAATATGATCTATTTGAAAGAAAAAGAAATGTTTTTTAAAAAACAATTTTTTTATTATAGGTGGATCATTATGGTTTGTATACATAATTTAAAATTAGTTTTAGATATTTTTATTTAAATAATTTATAAAATCAACTTCATTTTTGAAATAATTATTTCAAAATTATCCTTGCGTAATTTTTTAATTTTTTTTGAAAAGTTTCCTTTTTTCATTGAATAATGAAATATACAAATATTTATTAAAAGCTACATTTTATTAAATCATTTATAATTATATTTTATTTTTACATGGATTTTAAAGTAACATTACATCAATTATGCATTTATTATTATAATTTACATTATTGTAATCAATTTTGAATAAATTTTGATACCAACCAATTATATATTAACGCAAATATTTCTTGGAAAACCTGATTTTCTTATCAAGTATTTAGAATTTATTTAAAATTAAATTTAGACACATATGGGAATGGAATGTGAAAATATTGACTCCATAATTGTTTCAGAGTAATTTACAATATCATTTAATTTCAGCATAATATTTTACCATAATGAATAATAATTTTTTCCCTATTTAATGTAGAAACAATTTTACAAGGGAGTTAAATTAATAATATATGGGTTACAAATGACCCAAATATTGTTTAATTCATATTATAAGGTCATATTTTGATCATATAATAGATAATGTTTTTAAATGTTTTATTTTAGAGCCTTTTAGAATGAGAAAAACGTTGGTGGAATTCATTCTTTTATAAAATTCCAACTAAGTCCTATCCACAACTGATAAAAGGTAATACCCTATTCTCTTCATTAAACACATACAAAAAAGATTGGATCGACCAAGTTCTTCCCAAATTACATCCTTTATTACCTACCTATATCCTAAATTACATTATTTGATCATATATATATATTAGTAATAATTTTAGTGCAAACCTAATGAATTTATCTGAATAAAAGGTAACATCTTTAACATAGATTTTTATTTTATATCATCATCCCCCATCTTATTATATTACTAAATATTTATGATAAAATATATTCAGTATATTACTTATTCCTAGAATATTTAATGTCGATTTAATTATGGGAAACCATGTCCTCCTTCATCAAATGGGTATCAAAACCATTAATCACATTGATGTCTAACTACATCCTTGTGAACCGTTGTTTTTCTCTTTCCATCACCGCTTATCATGGATATATATAACGATTTATATAATTTTTATATAATATATTAATTACATATTAAAACTTATTTATTTACAATATCACATACAACTTCTTAAATTCCATTCTGAAGGTAATTTGATATCATCTCTTCTGTGTACGACAGACTACCACCTCCCAAAGTGATATGATTTTTCACATTCGATTTACATGGGAGGAAGTAAGAACTAATTTTAATCCAATATTTTATATTCATGAAATATTAATCATTATATATTAGAAATATATTATATAATTTCTTACCTTACCATCCATGGAATAAATGATAACGTTGACTGTGAATACGATATACTACTTCAATGAGAATAGATTTGATTAGTTTTTTATACTACACCACATGGATAGTTTTTTAAGTAATATTTAAAGATATAATATGATATATATTATACAATTGTTATCCTATAATTATAGTATAATTTTTACCTTAATTACATCATATATCTTAAAAAATGGAAATGTAACTCATGCGAACGTATGGCCTACCATCTCCATGATTGAAACATAGTTCATTTTTTTAAAGAAATTTAATGGATGGATATAAAAGTATACTTTATGTATAGAATAGAAAATTTTCATTATTAACATTATAAAATTGTTATGAAATAATATCTTTCACCATAGTCAACATCCCAATGTGATTTTTTACATATGATTCGTTTGTTGTTAAAGAGAATAGTGTGAAAATAATTTTTTATTTAATTGAATATGAAATAGTAAAAAATAAATCCCAATGAATAATAGAAATAAAACAAAATTAATAATGTAAATTATTAAAATAAATTTTATTATTCATGATGTTAAATAACATACCATATGATTAAGGCTTGAGGTAAAGGGTTTCTTAACCCAATTTACTTTCATAAGGTTAAAATTTTACTTAATTGATTATGTTATACAAAAACTATGAGTATAACAACATTTTATTATATTATGTAATATTTCAAATTATTATATTCCAATTTAGTTTTGATACACATTGTGAATTCATTAATTAAACCCCTCTTTGATTGTATGAATATTTTAATGGATTCATCCCAAAACATCATTCGTTGAGACACATGTTCTTTTATACACCAAATTTCAATGAAATTTGGTCTATAATCACCCTTTATGTATTATATCATGAATCCATTTTACATTATGATCTTGTAAGGGATAATTCATTTAATAGTTCATTTGAGTTGTAATTTGAAATCTATAAGATCAGCAAGGTATTACGTTTCAATCTCATTTTAGTAATGATTGTTTATGATTGGATTTCAATTGTTAGAAATTATTATATCATTACAAATAAAATCCATAAATATTATTCTTCTATAGTAATTCATGATCTTTTCAACTAATTGTTCTATTTTTATTGATTTAAAAAAAATTGAGATAATTTTTAATAAAATCATAATTATTTCTCCCATTGATCTAAAACCCTTTCATTTCCAAGAATATGTTTTTATTACAGTATATTAAAAAATATTTTTAAAATTATTCAATAATTTTTTTAATATAATATTTACTCTTTTTTAATATTTTAGAAATGGTTTATAAGGAATATTCTTTTCAAATTTTCGAATGAGATATATCTTGAAATTTTATAAAAAACGTGAAAGGAATATTTTTATAAACATATTCAGAAAGAATAGAAATGTCAAGATTAATTTTACAAGAATGATACTTTATATGATTCCATGGTTATTTTAAAATAATTTTATATACATAGAATTTTATTATTTTTATCTAAATTTTTTTTTTCTGTGTGGAAATGTTATTATCCATGAGAAAGTTATTTTGTTAAATTTGAAGGTATTTTCATTCAATAAAGAAAAAAACCTTTAATGTTATGTTATATTATTAAATTACTATATTTATGTCTATTACATATATAATTTTCCCAATAATCCTTTCATCTATATGTTAATAAATACCTTATATCCATCTCAAAAATTCTTTCATTATGAGTTTTTTTATTATGATATAAGTCAATGTTTTTGAACCCATTTCATTTCACGTTTAATTAATATTTTTATTCCTTATAATTAATTTCCTATTTTTTCTAAATGTAAATCATGAACATATTTGGATGGGTTCAAATATATATCACCCAAATTAATTTGGTATGTATTAGTCTAATGAGACATCATGTTTGTAATTAGTAAGTAAACCAAATCAATTGAAGCACATTGTCTTCCATGTAATATTGTCTTGGAAGTTATATATGAATTTTGTTTATGTAATGTTATATATTTTCAACACTATTTTTATGATGTCATAATGTTATGAAAACTTTTTATTTATATTGTGATTATGCATGATTTCTCTTAATCCTTTAATTTTATGATATTTCTTTATAGTATAGAATCAGGTGATATGTTTTCTTTTCATGATTAACCCCATAATGGGATTTTGGCCACCCCTTTATTTATGAATTACCTAAGTTATCCCATGATGTTTAAGTATCTAAAAGGTATTTTGGGAGTTTATTATATAGAATTAAAAATGGATTCCATGTTTTATGTTACTTTTGATGTATAATGATCATAATTTTCAAAATTAACTAGGAAATTTATATACTTGTGTTGTATTAATGGATATTTATGTTTAATTATTATGTATCTATATGTGTAAAAAATGTGGGTTACTATAATAATGGTTTTATTTCTTACTGTAACTATTTTGATATTCAATATTCATTATAGTTGGCATATGTTTATGGTATAACATTATTATTTGTAAAACATGTCATGAGATGATAGTGAAAAAATTTGGATGAATTATATGTATCATTATTGACTCTTTTTATACATACATTCTTGTATGTTATTTGTATAAGAAAATTTTATTTTAAGAATAATACTACTATATATTTTAATGATAAATTAATTCTTGTTAGACTCATTACTGATCATTTACTTTCTTACATCATTAGTGTGTTTTTATAAGGATATGAGATTTTGGGAATAAATCAAATAAATATTGTAATGATTAATGAATTATTGGTTAACATATTTTATGGATCATTAGATGATGCATCTAAAATCCTTTCACAAATCATATACCTTTCATCACTTTTGAATTCATTTAATTTCTTAATGTGTCCCCATGAAGAACATGAATCTACCTCAACATTACACTTCAAATTATTTACACATATCATATTGAACAAGTTTTAGAAGAATTTAAAATTAAAAATCATTAATATATAAGGGTTTTTTCATTAAAACTTATATTATGTCATGTATCATAACTATGATCTTGATCCTATAAAGAGTCTTAAAACATTTCATGATATTTTCCAAAACTTTTGTAATATATTTACATGGCCATGTTTTATTTTATACATAATGTGTGATTACCGAGGATTTTGTTGTATATTCAATATTTATTATTTATTATTCATGTACCACAGAACCATTTGGTTTGTACGAGACACAAAAAAACATCCATTCCAAAATAAAATAGTATTTTGATGTGTTTAATGGAACCATAAGATAAATGTTTTTTATTATTTATAGAAAAATAAATTTTGAAATGGTATTAATAAACATTGAGAAACATGTGTTGTGGTATATCATTTTTATCATAATAATACACCATTCATAGTTACATGGAATATTCCCCTTATTTTAATATTTATAACCATCATGGTTACTGTAGGATAATAAAAATATATGTATCAAATCGATTATGTAATACCCAATAAGTAAGACAAAAATATTATATGAAATTATTAATACACATGAATTTGAAGACAATGATTTCTTATACTTAAATTAATTGTGGATTCCCATCATGTGACCTTTCATTCCAAATGAAATGAAAATATAAGCATAATCTATGTGATCTATCTTTACAATTGGTTTCTTATAATGTTGTTTTTAAATATCCCTTTACATAGAGGTAGGAATATATTTTAATGCATGTATTAATATTTTTTCATCATAATGACAACAAATTTTACTTATGTAAGATCTTATTAACCTATAGAACATTACAAAAAATATACTGAAGCATTTTACCCTTAATTTGTGTTTTATAATACTAAATAAACATAGTTTAACTTATTTATCGGGATGAAATATTGGGATTTACTGAAAGAACATGATTAAAATTTTGTTGTACATGTGTTTTGTTTAATAATAGTCTCATTAATTTCTCACTCCATACTCTCCTCACACATTTCATAAGGATCATGATCTGTCTTTCAAAAGGATTCACCTAGGATGATGTACTCAAGTACAATTCAATGTTCTCCATATTTCTTTTTTATTTATAATTTGATTTATCTATGTTTCATAATGATGTAGTAAGTTTTATTTGGGGTTGAATATATTTTAATAACACACTAGAATGAAACATTTATGTATTATTGATAGAAATAACATGTAATTAATTCACTACAGTTAGTGATTTGGGTATGAAACTATCACTTTCATACAGTTTTGAACTCATGATATATTGATTTTATACAATTCTACCAAATGATATCATGTTTTTACAAGGTTTTTTTGGGATATTCAATATCCTAAAATAAATATTTTACATAAAAATATGATTTTTATACTCATAAATTATCAAATGTGATTATTTTTATTCTTCAAGGTAGTGATCCATGATTTATTTTTTATTATTATAAATTAACTGATCATAAATTTGACTCAAAATGTTATTGTTATTACATAATATATGTTTTTTCATTTAAAATTAACATATTATTTCAAAAAATGTTTTATATACTAAAATAAAAGAAAACATACATTGAATATATTAATACATTAGTAAAACACTTTATGATTCAATTTATATGTGAATGAAAAATCTACGCATAAATTTGATACATAGTGCGGCTGGAATAAATCGATGTTGTTTTAGTATAAAAGTAACATTTTAGCTTAAAATGATTTATTCTTAGTAAAACAAATATATTTTACTTATATTTTTATGATACTTTAGGATTATGATATAGGATTTTATTTGATGACTATGATATCAACCACATGTCAATCTAACACAAGGTGTGGTTAGTATAACTAAAAGTTTGTGTTTTCACTGTAAAATTATCATTTTTTCTCCCAATGACTAGTATATTATTAAAATTGATCATAATAATATATATATATTGTCTTGAAATATTTTATAAATGATTTATGATTCATTTTTTATGTGTAAGAATTAACTGTACAATAATCTGACACATAGTGTTAGCAGATTGACATAAAGTACATGTTTTCAGTATAAAAGTGACATTTTAGTCTTTAATTAACGCGACATACTCAAAAGTTTGAAAATGGGTTCATATTTTCATGATATATTCTGAAAATTATCATTTATTCCTTTTTAGGTGTAGGAAATGATCTTAAGACGTTCTTATACAAGGTGTGTCCATTATGATAAGAAGAGCATTTTTTCATTTAAAATGGAATTTTATTTCAATTTTTATGTGACATACTCAATACAAGTAAAATGTACTTTTATTTTCTTAGAATTTAATTGAAAATATCATTATTTAATTTATGGTGTTTATGAATTATACACACATATATTCAACGGGTAGTGTGGTTAGTTTGTCTAAATGTGCATATTTTCATTTAAAGAGAATATGTAATCTCAAAACACTTTTCACATAGTAAAAAAGGTTTTAATTGTTTTTATACGTTGGGAAATTTATCTATGATTAATTTATAGCATTTAAAAAACTACCAAACCTCAATATAACACACGATGTGGTCATTATGATAAAAATTGTGTGTTTTCAGTTAAAAATGACATTTTGGTTCATATATCATGAAATATAATCAATATAGATAAAACAAACTCATATTATCTTGATATTCATTTGAAAGGATTAAAAATTCATCTTTGATGGGTATTAAATAACAACATAGAAATCAAAAACATTTTTTGGCCATTATTATTAAATGTACATGTCTTTATTTTAAAATAACATTTTTGTAGAATAAATTTCACATACCTAACATCAAGAAAAACACATAGATTATTTGCATATTTTATTAAAATTATTAATAATTATGGTTTGAAAAGTAGGAATTAACATCTTATCAATATGACATATAATTTCCATTACATGACTGAAAGTTCATTTTTTCAATTAAAATTTTGATTTTATTTTAAAACAAAAATCACATATTCAAAATAAGAAAAACAGACAAAATTTTTCTTGATTATTAAAGT
Organism: Viscum album; assembly: GCA_963277665.1. Lineage (NCBI taxonomy): Eukaryota > Viridiplantae > Streptophyta > Magnoliopsida > Santalales > Viscaceae > Viscum > Viscum album. Next base: position 883,716,965 of record OY728155.1, read on the forward strand.
AAAATATTTATAATATAGTTTTTAAATGCAATAATTAACCATATTTTAATAAAACTTATGTTTTTTCAAGTACTAATGAAAGTGTATTTACATTTAAATGTGAATTTATAATTTAAAATGTGCATCACAAATGCAATTCCAAAAAAAACATGCTCTTATACACTCAATACATTCATAAAAATATTTTAAATGTTTTTCGACAAATAGGAATCTATTATTCATAAATCAAAATCATAGTATGGTTGATGTGACTCAAAATGTGTTATTTTATATAAAAGAAACATTTTATCTCACAACACACACCATGTGGTCAAATATAATAAAATAATATCAAAATGTTCTGATACTTTAAGACAACGATCCATGATTCATTTTCTATTTAATAAAATATGAAATAGTCCACTAGAGTATGTGGTTGGACTGACTGAAGGTGCATGTTTTGATTTTATTGGTGACATTTTAGTCAATAATGTGTGTCACACTCTCAAAACCAATCAAATATGATTATATTATCTTTGATAATTATGTAAAATGGTTTGTGATTCATTTTTTCTTTATATTCGTTAACCATAATTCAATCTGAATCATGATGTAGTAAGACTGGAAAAATGTGGGTGTTTTAATTTATTAACTACATTTTAGATAAAAAATTTCTTCATGTACACTAAATTGAGATAATTGTCTCAAATTTTCATGATATTTTAGAAAAAAGATCAATAATTCATTTATGATGTGTAATAATTAAAAAAACATCAATCTAACACATGATGTAGCTTGTATGATTGCATTTATTTTTAATTTAAAAAATATTAATTTATATAAAAAATTGTTTCAAATACTTAAAACCAATAAATGTTTCATTGATTTTCATGGTACTTTATAACTACTGATGTTTCATTTGTGACTTTTAAGAATTTACCACATATAACTCCAATGGAAAATTATAATGGATTATTGATCATTTCAATTAAAATTTTTATTAATTTGTTTACATACATTTCTTAAAATAAATAATATTTTTATTATAGGAAAACAATTATTTTATTTGAGGTTTTACATGTTATTGTAGAAGGCATACTACGAGAGTTATTTTTTATATTATCTATAATAATTTTTTAATTCAATATCACATCAATGTAATTTTATTATAAAGCAATTATTAACTATAATATTTATACTATAAAGATGACACAATATAAATTTAAGTTCTCTTTATTTATAATATAGTATTTTTCCAACAGTTTAAATTATTTTATTAATATAATCTACCAAATTCAATAGTGTGTTGAAAATATAACTACATGAATTCTATAGTACTAGGAGGAGGCATAATGTCTGGGATTACTGTATAAGGTATTGTTGCACTACTGTAGCAGGTACTATAACAGTACTGTAGTGGGAACTGTGCAGTATTGTCATAGGTATTATAGTGGAACTGTAGAAGGCACTGTTTGGCACTGTTGTAGCCGAGAATTTTCCCTCGTTTGGGCCTTCGGGCCACCGATTCGGTCCCTGAGTCCTTTAACGCCTTCATGCCACCCAAGCCTTCAGGACGGTAAGGCCTTTGGGCCACCTAAAGGCCTTCGGGCCCCCTTAAGTGCATATGAAAACTAGAAAACCTATAAGGAACAATCTCTATAGAAGGATGAGCAAGGAGATTTCACCAAAACAAAAGCTACACAGATTGCAAGAATGAGAGGTTATGGAACCTGCAATTGAGACAAGCTTGTGCATGCACGAGATAGCCTAGCCGAACAGCCATGCGAGGGTGGAGAGCTGATTTCACGATGAAGATTCTAGGGAGGAGCAGTTCCAAGTAGTTAGTCTATGTTGTATGTAATGTTTTTAGCCTACGAGCAATGAATTCCTATAAGGAAAATAGGGCATGTAATACTTACACCTACGGTCATTGTAAGGGTTTCACCTCAACCCTTGAAATGTGGATTATCAAAATCAATAAAAAATAAATGCCTTCGGGCCATTGGATGGATAAAAGATAATTAATTTTAATGACACTCACACCATTAATGCTTCTTTAGAACTAAGAAATGTTATTTCTAGGGATTTAATTATATGAAAAAGTTCATAGGGTCCGAAACAGAGTTTAAGATATATTTTGAAGTGAATTAACAGAAATCTTAATTAAATATACCATTGAAATATATTGAATATTTAATGAAAAATATATTAGAAAAAATAGAAATTATTGATGAATCACATTGGGAATTTATTTGTACATATGATTTTAATTATTAGTCATGTCTTTGATACATTGAGTAAAATTTTGAAGGAATTCAGTTACATTGATCAAAAGATTCAATTTAGTGGGCATGCCATTATGTGATGAATAAATGGATGTTTCCTTTCATTTTATTTATTTAATCAAAAAAGTATTCAAGATGACTTCTAGTTGTGGGATCTATCTTATAGATGGGTTTTAGTTAAATTATGTTATTGGGAAATAATTTACGATGGTTATTATATGGTTAGAAAATAGTAAGAGATTTGAACAATCCATCTAATTAGAATGGAAAAAATAGTAATTTAAAAATAAAATTAAAAAATAGAACATATATCTCTTCTAAATTTTACTCTGCACAAAAATGACTTTTACACAAAAGAGATAATTAAAATAATTAAAATAATGTTAAAAAAAATCTCAAAAAGTGAAACATTTGGATCTTATTCCTTAGTATTATACACTACTCATATTCATAGAAACTTTTGATGTAAAATTTTTGTTTTTTAACACTAAACAACTAAAAATTCATTTATATCTTATACCAAGTAACACCTATCCAAAACACCTTGAATAAGCTTAAACATACGATCGCTCCATATTTGGATGCTAGAAATACGAATGAAATAATATTCATATATAAGATATCACACATATCTCATAAAAAGGGTTATGGAAGAATCACTAGAACCCATTATAAAGTTAATGATTGTGGTTAGGGATGATTATTTAGAGATTACCATATTTCATAATCATCTAAAATTTAGTTGAAGGGATATTAGTTCTTGGTGACCTCTACTCACTAGAAATTTATACACATATGAGGATAAAACTATATTAATGTGTATATATGAGAAGATGGTAAAATGATTCAGGTAAAGTATATGTTTCACTAGGCCGGGCTAGGATTGAGTTGCCAAGGGATGAGTAGAAACATGTTTCATTTGGAGATGGTTCTGTTATACATACTCTTTTTATTGAGGTTATTATCATGGTTTGATGTATCTTTTGAATTATATTTGGTGTTAATGTCTTTTTATTGTTATTATATTAATGAAATTATTTATATTAAACTAAATATATATGTGAAACATTGTGAAATTAAATGGTTTTAGGTGCCAGGGTAGTTAGGATTGGTTGTGGATGGTATCCATACATGAGAAAATGGATTATTGGAACTGAGTAGTTAATGATCAATTGTTAAATTAATTTTATTGTACATTGTTCTATAAGGATTAAAAAAATTTAGTATTGAATGTTTTTATGTACTATTTTTGGTTGAGTAATATTATTTGGGTATACTAGTTTTAATATTGGTAACAGGTGTGATAATCTATTTAGAAGTTATTAGAAGTGTAGATGATGTATGAGAATGTGTTCAGGGAGTTTGGTGATCACGCTGAGTTTTTTTGAAGGATTTTTAATGTTCATGAACTAAGGGACCATTTATATTACATATTCAGGTTTTGTAAGGGGTTATTAAGTATTAGAGAGGGATATATAGTTGAAAAATGGTCACCTAAAACTATGCATCCATGTCATGCTACAACTTAAATCCCCTCTAATTTAATATTTTACCCATACATAGGAGGTTTTGGCCTCATTTCCTCCCACATTCATCGGAATATCAACTCCAGGGTGTTTTTTGGTTTAGTTTTTTGAATTTATTATCCATGTAATCATTCAAGGTACATGCCTTAGATAGAAGTCATGGCACTCCTCAATTTTCTATCCTCTCAATGTATCATGGGATTTTAATGGGAGGTTTTGATCAACAATGGGGAAACCATATAATTTATAGGGTTTTATTATTTATTGTTTTAAGAAGGCTATAGAGAGTGAGGGCCATGAATTTGGTGTGAATCACGAGTTCTTTGTCAGAATGAGTTAATTATATTCTCACTCATTCTATTCTCTACCAAATCACAATATCTTGAATGAATAATTATAATAGAATACATTTTTTGTTCTAATATAATGTATCTATGGTGGTGTTATTTTGGAATAAATGGGTTCTATCATGGTTTGTGTTGGTAAAAAAGGATCCATTGCATATTCGGGTGCATGTTTGGTTTTATAAAATAGAGGAGAAGTGCAATGTGTGAGTGAAAAAGTTGGATTAATATCATCGTTGAGTGTTTATTTTTGTTATTGGGATTATTTTTATTGTTTATATTATGAATTTTAAATATAAAATACAGTTTACATTATTGGGATTATGTAAGGTATTGAAAAGGTGATGTTATTTTAGTTGTGTATTGAGATACACAGTTAATGTTATATTGATGGGGCAGTGAGTTGTCAGTTGATGTAAGTGTAATGCCAAGTAATTGATTATTTTTCTTGATTTATTTTTTGTGATTGATTTTATATGACATTTGGAAAGTCCCACTTCGGTGTAGGGACCTTATTGGTAATAATGAAGTTAGGTTTTGGTAAAGTGCTACTTTAGTGTAAATTCCTCATCGATGATGAAAAGTTGATGTTTTGATGTATTAGATCCACATGTGATTAGGAAATACATTCTCATTATTATTGGTTATCGTTTTAGAAAACCTCAATTATTATTTGAGATATTAATTGTGTGGTGTTTAGTTTTGAACAAAATTTTGATGTTTTGTGGGTTGTGTTTTGTGTTAAAAGTTGTTTATTATTATTTTCATTTCATATGGTTTTATAAAATAACATTTGTTCGTGTTATATTTTTAAAACAAATTTTTATCTTGTATTATTTTCAAATTCATGAGTAGATGGGAAGTTATATGGTTATCATAATGGTACTTTTACTCACCCCATGCATGTTCATTTTGGGGCACATGCAGATGTTGTTGACTAGAGATTCATGTTTTTGGATGTTGGATTACTGTATCGGAAAGAGTAATGATGACCATCTAGTGGAAAATAGTGGAAGAATGTTAATCAGTTATAGTCAAGTCTATTTATAGTGTGGTAGATATATCATCGATTTTATTTCAATATCATTGTATCATTATTTTAGTTATGGGTTTCATATGTATTTAAATTGTTAAATATTCATTGTGAATTATTTTATAGTGATATGAATATTTTGAATTTTTGATTCTCATACCATTCCCCCAATTCGGTGAGTCATTTATTTTAATATCAAGAATTAATCATCCATTTAATTGCTTTAGGGACTGAGAAAAATTCTAACTCGACTCAGGGTTAGGATTGAGTATAGAAACATGTTCACAGTGTTATAATATATAATCTTTGTTTAGTGAGTTGATAATTTTTTTATGGAAATGAAAATTATGTTTTCCAATGAATTAATAAACATTATAATATGTTTCATGCTATGGTTTACTAATTGATATGATGTGATAAAGTTCATTGGATACTAAACAATTTTTTAATATTTAATTCAGTAGTATTAGTGTTGAAGTATTAGAAAATTCATTTATATAATGGTATCATTTGTATAAAAATATTATTTCATAAAAAATTGATTTCAAATAATTTAAAGATAGTTAAAAAATTTTCTAATGTGAATCTAAAATTGTAATCGAAGTAGCTAATTCGTATAACCCAACTTCCTGGAATATCAACACACACAATGCCTATAGGAAAAAAAATTAAAGATGACTCACCTTGATCTGGTACTTATAACTTCTATATTCTTATATCACATGACTAAAATTTTCTCCTGTACTATATTGTTCCTATAAAGGTGAACCACCAAACTGAATGTAAAATCATGTATCATGATAAACCACACATAAAAATCACAGAATAAGCCTAAACACATGATCTACATGTGTCTGGATAGTATCTCTCTAAAACAAAGAAAACCACTTGATGAGATTTATCATGTATGTCGTAACAAATAAAAAACATGATTTATTGTAATCCATCAGTGATTTACAGAATTTTGTGGAATGGATTCTTCAAGATGATATGATTTTATTTTTATTTATGATCGATTCAAATTGATAGTTTCTCTTCCTAACATCTACTCACTAGAAATTTTTAATAGGATTATAGGGAATAAAAAAATGGGTAAATGATTTATGAAAAGTATATGATGTGTATAATACAGTAACTATGATGTTCATGGGGAAGTGGAAGTTTCTAAGAAAATGGAAGATCATAGAGTATTAATTTTATAAGTGGGATAACCTTATGAGAGACTAATAAAAGAAAATCGAAAATATGTTTCTCAATTTTTACGATGATGATATGTATATTTATCCTAATAAAAACCATAGTAAAGATGTTGTTGAGTTAAAATAATCTATATTTAAAATTGGGGAAGAAACATTGTTTGGTTAATAATATGATAAGGTTTAACAATCTATGGTAATGGTTTTTTAGAAAACATTTTAATAAGATATAAATTTATTTCATGCTTTAGAAGATTCCCACATTCAAGGGAGAATGGGATTTGTTTATTAGAAATTATTTTACGTAAATGAACCTAAGGAATCATTTCCACAAGATGATAAATTTTCCCAAATTCAATTTGATTATCTAGAATATGATCCACAAGTTGAGGGAGGCATTATAACATATTTGGATAGAATTAATGTTCATAATGATATTCCTATGGTTTTAGATATTTATTTGGATTAATTGTAGGGTGTCAATGTAGAATTTTAATATTATGATGATCTAGTGGTGAAAAATTTAACTTATACTACTATGGAATTATTATTAGGATTTTATTCATAAAAAATTAAACATTTTATAAATATCCAAGAAATGAGGTACATATTTTATAAAATATTATTCATGATTTTTAAAACATTTTTATGGAATATGATTTAAAATCCTTTGAGTCAAAATTATGTGGCATATTTGATTCCAAACAATCAACATATATTAACATCAATAGTGGAGATGGAGACATTTCATTAAGATGTGAAACCTAGGTTATAATATCCCATATGACTCCAAGGATGAATAAAAAATTTATAATAATTAATTTATGATTAATGATTTTATAAATTCTATAAAAAACAGATAAAAAATGTTTATAGAATCCTATTATAAGTTTCACCTAACATAGAATGATTTAATATTTATATAAAATATTTTTTATGGGAAGATTAATGGAAATTAACTTTTTAGTTTTTGTTGAAGGTTTTTTTCGAATATAAATTCAGAATATTTTTGTGGAGAATAGATTCATAAACCCATGAAATAATAAGTTAGGAATCTCAATGTTGTGTATGGAGTAATTATCAAATAAAATATTGATTATGTAATAATATTGGAAACTCAAAATTAAAATATGTTTAATTATCTCTTAATATTACCATGATATGAAATATTTTATAGAATGATAGGAATTGAAAATTATTTTCTACGCCATTCAATGATCATAAGAATGCTACCTATAAAAAATAAGTCCAAGGAGAAATTGAAATAAATGGGGAATCATCTATAATAATAGATAAAATTATGAAATATTATATTGACATGGAACAAAAGATTTATATTTAATACCCCATCTCAATATCAATGTGTTGATCCAAAGGGCATGTAAGAAGACAATGTCTAAAGAGAATACAGTGACAAATTACCAGATAGACAATCTTCAAAAGGAAGAAGCTTCCACCAATAAAAATGAGACACATAACTTAATGAATCTTCCAAAAAATAGATAAATTAATTTTAACAAGGGCTTATAAAATAGAATCTGATATCATTGTAATCATGGTAGCTATTTCTCCTTGAAATATTTGTTATAAACTACTTCTTTATCCCCATTTTTCTCATTTTTATCAACCTATAGTCAACTATAACCATAAAAAAGAAACCATATTCATGAAAAAGTAATAAATGTTGATAAAATATAATGGATAAAATTATACCATTTCCCGCCACATGGCATGATGGTTACTACCCTCTTTAACCAACCAAAAATAATTAATAATGATATCATAAAAATAGAGTAAAAGTGAGAAAAAAATAATAAAATAATGAACAAAAAGAACATGACAGAGAACAATTTATGTGGTTCGGAAAAAACCGCTACATTGACGGATAGGAATAACTAATTAAAAAAATATGGGTGTATAATTAAAAAGTAATTTTTTATAGTTAATAAAAACCTAAATTGAATGAGTTATTAGAACAATATTGGTAATAGTAGACCATGATTCTACTGTTCTCTCACAGTAAGTCCACTGTTATATAGTTCCGCTACCACCCAATTCCATGATTCTATAATATTGTTGGAATGAAGTCCAATAATAAACAGTACCACTATCACATACTTCAAAAATAGGTCTTTAATGCTAAATTTCCTTACTGTTATCATGGTTCATATATACTACAATTTGTGAGAGTTATAGCATGGTGTTCTTTATAGGTCGCCAACAGTTTTCCCATCTTCATCAAAGGATTGGACTACACAATTCCAATAACTAGAATAATATAAAACCAATTCATATTTGGGGATTGATTATTGATTAATTTTAATATAGTTTGAGATATATGGTATTAAATCATGTTGTATACTAGATCAAATGCCACACATTTTCTATGGAAGTCAATAATATAAAAGAAAATTTGGACAAGACTGTGTGACTCAGTGACATGGTATCAAACCAAACGGAGTTGGGCGAGCGGTGACGACAGCGAAACCCTGGAGCTTCTGGGTGAGCGGTGACGACGACGACGGTTCCGGCCTTCCCCCTGCTGGGGGAAAAGGGAGATTCACCGACCGATGCGAGACCAGGTGTTTTTAGACCTTTTTCGAATCCAGACATTCTTCCTCCTTTCCCAAAAATATCTTTGAGCCCTAAGGCGTCAGATCTGTTCGATGGGCGGCCTAACCTACATCTCTCAACTTCAGAGTTCTCAAAATCTTCTGCGCTTCTGAATCTTACCGTGATTGCGTGCTTTAGAAATGGACGACCTTCTGTTGATGCCTTCGACAGATTTATCTTCGGTTCGTGGGAGCTACAGGAAAGGGAAATTTTCGGTCTGCTTGACAGGAACCACATGATGATTCAGTTCGAATCAGAGGAAGATCTCATTACTTCTTAGTCGAGAGCTCCTCACAGTTTCAATGGGTATCACTTCCTTCTATTACACTATTCTTTCGACATTCACATGAAACGCGATTCACCGTCGACAACGGTTTGGGTAAGTTTCCCTAATTTTCCGCTTCCCTTCTAGAACACTGCTATTATTCAAATTGTTGGCAACGTCGTAGGATGGTTTTTGTGTTATGATAGTCACACTAATGCTGTGTGCCATCCGGTTAATCCCCGGGTTTGTGTGGAGATGGACGCCTCTCGACGGCCATTTGATCATGTGTGGATTACCATAGGGGAAGAGTACAGGTGTAGACAACAGGTGGTTTACGAGAACTGGACAGGTTTCTGTTCTTCTTGTCACCGCCTGGGACATGAAGTGGAATTTTTCCATAGGAATGGAGCTTTGAAGGACCGGCTACATGTTCCCAGTAGATGGGATGGAGAGGCTAGGATAAGACCAATGGATTTGGCTCTGAGGGTGGGAAACTCTTCCAAGGTGGCTGTTGACGAAGAGGAGGGTTCCCAATCTGTAGGAGTGGACAGTCCTCTAGGTGAGGCCACCAAGGCGGCTGTTGAGGAGACTCTTGCCCCTGTTGTTGAGGAGATGAATACAGAAGGGGTAGATTTGGATTCCCAGGCACCGGAGGTGGATGGGCCGGTGGTTGAGGTCAGTAGGGTGCTAGAGGAGGACGACCAAGGTGCTAAGGATTCGGTGGATTGGCTGCTTGCTGGAGGCGGAGCTGATTTGGTTCAGACTGTGGGGGATGCGAGTACGAATCCTGTCTTGTAGGTTCCCTGCACAGAAGGGGCTAGAGGTTTAGATCCAATGGCCAAGCCTTTTGTTGCTTTATCCAACAGATTTGAATGCCTTGGTAATGGCGATATTGAACCGGCTTTAAATAGTGTTTCCAGAGGTGGGGAGGAGGGTATGGAACCAACAAGAAATGAGACTTCTATCAGGAATTGGGGTCAAGTGGAGGCCGCCAAGGAGTTATGCATGGATGGAAGTAACACCTCGCCCAAGAGAAGGAGGGTCAAGAGTAGGGGCAATGATAGTAAAGGGAATGCGGCCTTGTCCAGTGCTGTGGAAAAGGCTCCAAATGAAGATGGACGTCTCCCTTTAGTGGAAATCAGCAATACAGATCAGAGGCTGGATAATTTTGAATGCCCAGTTTCTATTTGGAGGGAGCAACATAGTGGAGGAGAGGAGAACTCTGAGGGAGGAACAAGAACTGTGAGTGAGATGGCTGGGATTTCTTTTAGTGATATTATCAAGAGAGGGACTCAGAAGATGGATACAAGCGGCGGGCCTATGTCTACTTAAACAAGAAGAAGGGTGTGGAAGGATTACTCACACCTTCCACCGCCATTGAGGACCAAATCAGCTTCTAAGCGGAGTGGGGAGGTAGTGATTGCTCTGAAAAAGGGATGAGTGGCCGTCGATGCCTCAACTGAACGGCCTGTTCTGGAGCAGCTTAGAAGTAGGGTTCAAAGTGCCAACTATTGGAGGGACCCAGAGTGGGAGTCTTCTACGGGTGAGGAGGAATCCTGCTTGGGTTTTGGAGATGATTATGGCTATTATGGTATGTAAGGTTGTGTTGTTCTGGTTTGTTTAAGTTTCTTCTATGTGTGCATGTTGTACGTTGGGGTACCAGTCCCCTTTAACCCGGCTTTAGAAAATGAAAAAAAAATGATTTGCAGCCAGTGACATGGTATCATTATAGAAAATGATATCCACTGGTCATATTATTTTATGCACAATCATAATGTATGAAATATTTCACTAAGAAACATTTATGACTTTTTTTAAATTTTATATTATGATAATATGAAATTTTTATGTTTCATTAATATTATCATAAAGGTACATGTCTCTTATAATATGACATGTTCATGATTCTCAACGTTTACATTTTTCTAATATATTTAATTAATAAATACTAATTGTTTATATTAGAAATAATGATATATAGAGTCATCTATGTCATCTAAAAGGGGTCTCACCAAGAAACCACATTACTTCAAGCTATACTAAATTTATTTTGAAAAAAAATTGTTTTTATGTGAACAAATTATAATAAATTTGATAATACATTTATAATGGAAGTTTTAAAATTTCTATTTCTTAATTGTGCATAGATCTGTATTTTTTTCTTCAATTTTTCATACTTATAACGTGTTTATTGTTGAAATCATAATAAAAATTTTCATATAATTTAATTTAATTTTTTGATAATAAATGATTCATTTTTTTAATTTACGTCATCCAAAAATGAGGGTTTGGATTTTTGTAATTATGGTGTAATGATTTATTTTACATTTTATTAAATTCCATCTTAATTTGATTTCAAATAATTAATTTAGTCCTATTTTATTATGAGTATGATTAGTAGGGTTCCATGTCATGTGTTTTTGATGGAATATGGTCTTAGTATTTTTTTTGTAAAGTTATATGTTGGCTTACTACATCACCATACCTAATTAGGTCAGGATAGTAATTTTGAAGGATTTTAATCACTTTCATGAGTAAAAAATTTAAATTCCATTACTTAATTTATCATTTGATGGATCTTCTCTCATTATCAAATTAATTTATAATAATATTCTAATATTGAATATAAATGGAACCCTAAATAAAATTTAAAATGTGATCATGGTATATTTATACGGTTCAATATTCAATATTCAATACGTGTAGTCTAATCTAGGGTCCAAATTTAATAAATAATTCCATTACATAATACCTTACAAACTGTAGGGTATTATAAGGATACATATATATTCAAAATTTATATTAAAATATTAGAAATCTAATTACATGATTATTGTAAATGATATAGTTATTCTTACAGAATCCAAATACTTTATCAAATTAATGTCAATGATTTTATGTGAGACTTTTGAACCAAAAGTTTTCTGTATTGGTAGGGATAAGAAAAAATATATAAAATTTTAATTTAGAAATGGATTTTCTAGTAATTCTATATATTTTAGATTAGAAGACCTCATTATTTTAAATTTTTTCTTTTATTATGTACAATTTTCCTTTATAATGGATATATTAATGTAGATGTCATATATAGAATTTACACTGTATGGATAAAATGGATAAATTCTTATAGATTTCATTGTGGTCATAAAATAACTTTGAAAATATTGTTTAAATTTTATTTGAAAATTATTAAAAAAACCATTAGAAATGGTTGTCACTATTACCATTTGGTTGCAAAACATAAAAAATGTTAGAAGAAAATAAAATTTTATGATAGTAATGTGGAGATACTAATGGGGAAAATATTATATATTAATGAGTCCAAGATAAAATTGGAGTGGATCCAATTGAAATGAATATGACTACGATGTCATTAAGATATGTTGGACATGTTAGAAGAAGACATTGGGAAACACCAATTAAAATATTAAACATTATGAAAAAATAAAATATTATAATATGTGTAACTAGACCACATCTTGAGATGGGTAGATGTTGATGCCACCACTCTTAACACATAAAAATTGGTAATATATTTTTTAGATAAGAACATATTTCCTGGAATTGAATTTTGTAAATTACTCATCAGTGATGGGGCACAGACTTCAAAAACCATTCCATAAAAGGAATGCTTGTGATTTATTGAAATAAAAAATAAATTGGAACCCCTTACCACTCACAGTATAGAGGAAGTAAAAATAGAAAATATAAAAATCAAAGAAATCCATAAAATAATTTTCAATGCAAGTAAAAAGGAATAGAGCATGAAACCAGATGATTCTATCTAGATGTATCACACTACATAAAAATATCGATTAGTAAAAATCCCACACATTTTATCTATTGTAAACCATGTCGCCTAGAAGTTGAATTGGAACATAGCTCATTCTAGTCGAACAAAAAGATATTAATTGATGATTAGAATTCTTGGGAGAATAATTTTTCAAAACTACATAAGATAGATAAAATCATATGTGACACTTATGAAAATTATAAAATATATGAAGAAACAAATAATCCCAGGACCAATGCATAGTTAGAAGTATATTCAAGCTATGATATATGGTACTCATATTTAATTCAATATTATTGATAATTGTAGTCAAATTGTAATCCTTATAGTCAAGACCATTCAATTTAATTAAATATTACCTTATAGAATAGTGCAAATCAAATAAAGTAAGGGTCCTCCATTAATATTCAATGTGATAATGGAGTAGATTTACCAAGGATGACTTCAAGAAGGCTGTGTATTCTCATTAAAATTCATATAAAAAGTGAGGAATATATAGATCTCAAATTTAAATAACCATTATCTCGGAAGAAACCAAATATTATACCCTATTATATAATATGTTATCAGTGATTCAAAAAAATTTGTGATCTTTCTAGAGTTGAGGGTTGAACACTAATAAAGAAGTTCCCCTATTTATTATAATTCACTATATGAATTAAATATTCACATTAGGGTTTTCTAGGGATTTGATGGAACTATAACAAGATAAATCTTATCTCAAATTAATACATCACATTGTGAATTCCATAAAATGCCAACTAAATGCTCGAATCCCTGATCTATAGCTCCCTACTATGCCAATTACTATTCCTTTCTACCTATATTTGTACATCACCACCCTATTCACACCAATACCAATGAAGAATCCCTCCTTTATTGGATTCTATCATATCTCATACACATCGACTACACTCATACCTATTACATTCTCAACAAAATGGCCCACACAAAATCAGGTGGAATGCAATCTTCCAAACATGTGACGTAATGAGAAGACCACCAAGTCAAATAGACTAGAATATGATCCTTCAGCCCAACATGTAGATCATTCCTACCACCCCTCATTATTGAGTTTTAATTCATAGTAATCTTGATATTTATCATAGTAAACCTCCCATTATTCCCAATCTTAAACCTAGTAGTTACCAATCCATCCACATCTGTTATTTTTTGAACCCATCATCATGTATTCATGGATCATATACTATCCAAGCCCATAAAGTCCAATAAGAATCTCTAGCTCACTATAATTCAAAGTATTTTCATGAGTGAATAAGTCTTGGATATAATTAGACGAATTCACCATGCCCATATCATATTGGAACATAAGGATATATAATTTTATCTGTCTCCTGAGTTCCTGGGAATATTCAAGCTAGATATTTTTCACATCATCTTTAGAGTGGGAGGCATGTTATTGGAGCTCATTCTAGGAAACATTGATATTAGATTGGGAATCTATTCTATATATTTCATTCCATACTATGCAATGTTTGAAAAAGGATAAATACAAAGAAAATAGAATTACCAAATAAGTAGGTGGTCATATATGTAAACACTACGAGTTTCGATGAACCACATACAACATAGAGCACCCGTCTTCGGTGTTCCGCCCATGGACTATTTTTCAGGCCTTATCCATTGTTTGGATAGACTGAGGTGACATTCATAGGACCATTTTTCCAATTTAGGTACATCTTATTTCCACCACCATTGTATACATCATAGTGAAAATGGTGCATGAATTTTATCTATATTTTGTGGGTTTGTTTAGGCAGACCCAAGACACGCTTATTAGAGGGATCATTATTATGGATATGAATACTAATCTTGTTATTTAAGACTCTTAACAACCTATATCATTATTAAGAGTTTTGTAGTCAGTTGTTTTGGTGATAATCCACAATATGTGGCCCCTTAAAAAGATAAGAAATAATTATGAGTGGGCTCTTGAGTTCACCAAGTCCACTGATAAGGTGGATGATCCTAATGCCCTAGTTTTCCCATGAACAACATCCACCTGCTACTATTTTTTTCCACCAACTACCAGGTCTAACAAACCCACTACCTAGACTGAGGTATCACCTCTTCCCAGACAGAGCATTCTATCTCCACCCATTCAGAGTGGTTGAAATATTTCTGGGGTTCTATAAATGAAATTATATAGAACTAGTGAACCTTTTTTTTCTCATAGACATCATATCTATTTATCCACTTTCATTATGATCCACTATTTACACACCTCCTCCAGCTACCACAAATAAAACCCACTCTCATGTTGTTTTAGCCATGTCAAATTCTATCTTGGTACGCATCCCCCAAATAATAGAATCTAAAATTACCATTATTGATATCCCATTATATATTATCGACACTTATTATTAGAGGTTATTTTTAAAAATTCATGCTCAACAGAGAATGTTTCATGCTATTTGGAATCCATATAATAATCAATTCAATAATATATCTACCAAGCACACAACCTCAATTCGGATTGGCACCTCACCTACTCTAGCATCTAACTCATTATCACGGTTGATGATTGAGCCCACTTCCATCACATGATTCCAGTTCTAATCATTGATCCACCTACCGTTGATGTTAAAGTAGATATAGATATAGAAATATTTCAACATTCATCCTTCACTAGGAATGAGACTACATATTATATCTATATAGGTTCATCTCACTCTTCTTATATTATTACCCATTGTACCCATGTTTTACTCTCTATTTATACCTTTTTGTTTCACATAATTTCATTCCCCTGACATTAATCATTTACTTTACATGATTGATGGGAAGAAATTGATGAATAATAAAACATTTCTTACTCATTTATTATTCTCATTTCATAATGTTGTGCTATGACGTGTTATTATTCTTATTTAATTAAATTTCACACACTATCTAGGATACCAATTGGGCTCCCTCATGAGGTTTTCCATTATACTGATCTTCCCCAATAACCAGATTAGAAGATTCCGAAGAGATGTTAGAGAATGCCTCACATTCAACACCAGATTTTTGGTATGTATATTTATTACATTGATAATCCTCTAAAGTGATCATTATAGCTATAATAATATTCTTCCAGTACTAGTTTTATTTCAAGGACCACTATGCTGGTGAACTATTCTAGCTGATATATGTCCACCTATATGAATTATGATATCATTATTAGCTCTTTGTGAGAGGCAAACTGTAGTCCACAATTTTGTGTATTAGAAATTAATGATTAGTTTTTTTTATTTTATTTCTATAAGTCTTTTCAACCAGATATTTCATTCATGTATGTATTTTATAATGGTCTATGAGTTTATATGAGATTAATTTTAATTATATATTATGCGCACTTACTAATTTTTTTATTTTATGTTGGATATATGTTGTTATATAACCATTTCTCTATAGTGGGTATGATATTTATCTATAACTTTTTTATAGGATGTCTTGATTCACATAACCTTTTGACATTTTCCCCTATGAAATTTCATTCAATTCAAGGAGATCTTGATTCCCTACACTATTTCAATTATTTCAACAAAAATTCATCTTCTATTTTATTTCCATATCTCTCACATTGATTACAAAATTATTCTGGGAACTATTACCCTTTATGTGTTTTGAGGGATATTCTTAAGCTGTACATCATTTACATTTGGATTTTTGTTTGTTCACATTTTTCAATGATAATGTTTTCTTATAAAAATTGTTTTAACATGAAATATAATTATATCCAAGGATAATATTTATACAAAAAACATGATAATATATTATTCATTCATGTGTATAATCATATAATGATAAATGAGATAAGTATATTAATTATGATCCTAAATTTTTTATTTGTTATTAATTCACATATTACCGATTACTATATCCATAGTGATTTACTATTTTAATACTTATTTACAACCCTAATATTGTTATAAAACAAAATTTTCTAACAATTTTCTATGTATATTAATTTAGAAACAAATTATGTGTGTAATAATATAAGAAAATAATGTTGTGTCTTATCAGGTTTATGAATAAAAAAATTCTATTTTAAAATTATTGATGAATATTAATTTTTTTTTCCAATTTTACCTAAGACACAAGTATAAATTATCTCTACTATTCCTATAGTTTCTATTGATGGGCTTGTTTGGATTGACCCATTTTCATGGTATTTTATCACTCTATACTATAATTTATGGTATATTTTATTATTTTCATTTGAATAAGTGCGGGGTATTGATCATTTATACTAGGTACATGAATCCCATAATGAAGGAAATTTGCAGATGTATTTTCAACAAATCTATGGATTTTTGTCAATTGTTACTTATTATAAAACTTCCTAATTATCCTATTTCAACAAAATTGAAAAATATAAATCAAAATAATGGTTTGTGTTTTAGGTTTGTTAGCAGTCACCATTACCATAATAATTTATCTCATGATATGTCATTTGTGGTTAGGTTTGGATGTGAGATTTTTCATAAACATGAAGTTAAATAAATAGGGTACCTTTGTTATTAAGACATTAAATTTCTAGAGGCATATTTTATGATTTTTATACTTGTAGAGACACTAAATTATAGATTAGGTTCTTCATATTCTTTTCTTGTTAACCATACAAATTTTTTAGATATTAAAATCTTTTTTGAAGTGTGTTTTTAACATCTACCCACCCATCCAAAGTGGCATTTTCATTTGAACCAAATGAAGCCCTCAAGATTAATTGTGTTTTTTTCTTTATATAGTGGACTTGTCAGGTATTGTGAAAGATTAGTCTTGGCATCATGTATTCATATTATGAGAATAAATATGATTCTATCATACATATAAAGAATAAATAAATTTCATGGTGTGGTGAATTAAAAAAATGGTAATATAAATCTTAGTATATGTTGAAAAATTGTTATTAAAGAAAGAAGTGTTTTAAATAAGGATATTAACCATGAATAATGAATTATTTTATTTGTAGGGATTATTTTAGAGGACATCCACAGTTTTACTAGAACTTGGTTTCATTTTAATGGTTTAAATTGATGTTTCATATTAAATATTATTTCCCTTGAGATAGTTTTTTGGGTTTTTTCCTTATGTATAACAAATTGGTCAAGTCTGGGAGAATTTGTTAAGATTAATTCATATTTATATTTATTTGTAATAAGATCATTTATTTACTAACTATTTTTATACTTTGATAGTTGTTTATTTTGTTGATTATATTAAAGAAAATAAAGAAAATTTTATAAATATTGAAGCACTATAAATTTCACCAATTGTAGAAAATTCACACATTTAAGGACACCCACGATATATATTCCAAGTGAACAAACCTTCTCTGAAAAAAAACCATGACATGAAATCAATACATTACACTAATTGTATGGATGATTATTGTTCCTGATATGAAGTACCTTAATGAAATGTATTCCTTGAATACAGAACTCTTGTGAGATGGAGACTAATTAATGAATCTAGTATGATATGTGAATACTTTGGGGCATGAAATATATGGATATGAAATCTAATCATGATGTGAAAGAATTAAAATTTATCTTGGTTCATCATTCACACATACACCACTAATTCTACTCAATCCATAAATCATAGAAGATAATGAATGATGATTACATAAAATTACCATTCAAAGAGTAAATATCAAACACATGATGTCAATGTTTTAAGAAGTAATATGTCCACGAGGACTGAAAATATTAAAATTATTCTCATAATGAGTTAATCTGTGCTATTTATATTATAGTCACCATTGTAATTTAACATTTTCTTATTTTATGACATTTTTTCTAGTTCCCTGTCATTTTATTTCATTTTTAATTTTTTCACTTCTCTAATTATAAGGATGATTCCAAAATCCATTTAATATGCTAAACCCATTTCCTATTTTAATTATACTTTTTGTTAATGTTCTTCTTCTTACACATAGTATTATGTAGTTTTATTTTAATTTATTGATTTGATCATTTATTACATAATGATTAATCCTATTTCTATGTCCCCATTTAATTTTTCTAATTTTTATTTTTCTATAAATGACTAATCTTCCTAGGGTTATGGGTTGAGAGTTGGGATTAAAAAAACATTAAATAAAAAGCGGATTAATGCATTGTCTAGGAATTGGGTAAACAAATAATGTTTATCATATTACTTTGCATGATACTTATCTTGGTAAATAAAAAGGAAAAACCATAACCAAATTAGAATCAAGATAGTTATGTCCAATATCATTTTTGGTTCACTTTATTCGATATTTTCCCTTATGTACAATCATTTATAACCACATATATACCAAGTTTATTTTTTAATCTAGGTATATCTAATGGGTTTGAACCTAATGAATTTGATATTATTCAAAAGATCTATATCCTAATCGATAGGGATTAATATAGATAGATTTAGGGATTCCTTTTGTATTGAATCCTTGGCATTGATCCAGAACCCTTCTTAATTAATTGTATTCTATTCCAATTTTTTATTTTAAATATAACCCCATAAATTTACATTTATAATCCCTATTAGGTTTAAATCCCTAGGTACCATCTCATTTCTAGTGAATTTGTATGGGTTCATCCTAGGAATTCAACTGTTCTGTGAGCCTCTGTAATACTATTAGTTGGTTTATATATAAATTTCTAATCTGATCAGCCCATGATGAATAAGTGATTTCATGGGGTGGAAGGTCAGTGTTGCTACCTGATACTACCTAAAACCATATATTTTGTGATATAAAAAATATAATAAGTTTGGGATTATATATTTGAGGGTTATTTATAGTAGATCATGGATAAATGTTTATTACTAGTTTTAGTGGGATGTGACCAATATTGTGTGAGGGTGAGATAATGGATTATTTTGAATTATAAGACATATATACTAAGATATATAATATATATATATATATCCATAGTTTTTAAATATTGACATGGATTTTTATAGTCAACCCATAAACAAAATGGTATAAGACTATGACTATAGGGTCCATGTGATTGATGGTTATGGTGAGCAATCAGTTTTTGATTTTTTATTCATTATCCCATTCCTAAAAAATGGATAATCTTTTGGTTCATCTGAGAACACGAGGATGTAAGTATATTTTTCCATGTATTTTTTATAAATGGTGTCTGACTATTGAAAATTATTTTTTATTAATATTATTTAGTGTTAGGATTCTTATTTAACAGTTATTTTGTGATTTTTTTTGTTTCATTAAGAATTATCATCATCTCTTAGATTAAATAGATTATTTTTAATGAATTCAATAATTCATGGATATCATTCTTGGTCACTTATTGGGTTTAAGGGTGAATTTTATATTTGGATTTATGTTACCCAATTATTGAATGAACTATTGTAATTAAACAAAAAAATGTGGTTTTGTGATTGAAGACAAAATTCCAGAATATGGGTGTAACATCCTTACTCAGGTTCCACTAAAACAGTTTTGCATGTTTGTTTACAATAATTCCACCATTATGGATCCCCATGTGATAGATTCTTCAAACATGAATCAAGGGCCTAGGGATTGATTTTGGATATACCATGGCCTCATATTAGAGTAAGAAAAATAGAGAAAATAACTAATCATAATCCATTGAATTATATATATAGATCATTGAAGAAGTAAATTAACTAAAATAGAAGCATGATGAAATGATAAATGGAATGCATAAAAATACATAAAGGTCATATAAATACATACAATACTGATCACCCTCTAGGAAGATCAAATATACATTAGTAAATAAAAGAAATTGGTACATATTTACATGGCTATATTTTAGTTTCTATGTTTAACAACATACCCATGATATATGAGAATACATGATCCAAAATGTTCGATCGATATAGTGCTTTATCCCAAAACTATTCCTATAACCATGTGAAAATTTTCCTGGTTATCTCATGGAAAGGGTGGGAGGAGTAGGGTCCTAGTATAAAACTATGTATATAACCACCAACAATTTCTTATAAATAGCTAGTAATATCAAGTGCTTGTATAAGTGAGTTAGACTTCATGATTCTAGTAATAAATAAAATATAAATATTAAATAAAATTTCTATTATAAATAAAATAAACCCTAAATCGTCCTTGGGTTTGTGATCCCAATTGGCCATACATTCTTCAGACTAAGAAAAAATGACTCTCCACATTAAGTCTTTATATATATATATATATATGAGTAATATGAAAAAAATATAAAAATTAAAATGACCCACAATCAATCCCTAGGTATGTAATCTCAATCAACGCTTTCTAGTTTGTCTAATAATGAAAAAGTCTCAGATAAATATTTTTAACCATGTTATATACATTTCCTATCCCATTGATCCTTTTTACTCGCCTCCATTCACTATAATAAGGGATTCCATTTACTAATAGAAAATCATATAAACATTGAATTGCATCGAATGGTAAGTATATTGGGCATTTCATTTATCATTCTTATAAAACCCAAGATCTAGGTCAATTGTCCAAGGTTACATATTTTGTTTCATATATCTCACCTATTAATGAATCAGTATAACCTCAACATGTCATAGAGAGCACCTAATTTCATTTAACAAGGCAACATCCTCCTGTCCCTGGAGCACACCAATAGGGTTCTTAGTATAATATAGATTTCTTGAAATGAGACCCTAGACCACTGAACAAGGTGTCATTATAGATTCCTTGGAGTACATGCACAAAACAATTAGTGAATGGTTATATAAAACAATGCATTTTCAGTTCCATAACATAATTACTCTCAATGGTGATAAACCGTGTTATCTGTATAAATCAATAAGGTTCAGAATCTGGATCGCATGATGTACCTTTAGGAATCCATGCAATATACCACAACATGTTAGGAATATCATCCACAATAATGGAAGTACCTCTTGAAGTCATAATTGCATCATATCTAACTAAGTGAGAATAAATGATATAGTGACTATGTTTGAATTGCTTAAAACAATCACTACTGTTACATCTTATCGGGATTGAATGATTGGTATGGGATATAGGAGACACCGATTACCTTCACATCCCAACCCATATAGACTATTTTGGGGTTTTCCAACAACAATTTTACTTATCGAGGCACCTTAAATCAATACACAGTAGTGGAATCCAACTCGAGATTCTTGAATTCCATACCAAAGAAGATTTATTCCTTTTTAAAACATCTATGTTTGAACCCTGGTCTCTATGGTATGTTCTACACATCCATCCTAGTTCCTTTATAAATATGGGTTGTCTACATAGGTTGATTTAAAAGTTGACATGACTTACCAAGTGTAATCTCACCTCTTGAAAGGTCTAAATTATACAGGATGTATCATTGGATATTTTTTGTACACAATGGACCAAAGCATGCGGTATCACACATGGATTGTTAGTGATACATTGTTTTCATCCATTATATCTATCAAATTAATTAATTAAAAAATCATTTAATTAATTGAATAGGTGGTGTCACTCCCTATAGTGATCCCATACATACATATAATACCATAAACACATATAAATAGTAAAATTGAAGTTATGACAAACCACTTAACATTAAAAACATTTCCTTTTATTTTCAAATAGCTTGTAGAAGCTTTGAAGGTCTGTCCAAGATGAATCATGTTATGTCAAGTCTCGTATATTAACCTATCCACCATAACAAGAAATTATAATAACATTATAATTCATTGATTTAAACCCTATAATTAAATTTACAGAACTATAATTATTTAAAATATGAATAATGATAAAAAATGTATCAAAAAATTACATCACACATGAAATAATGACTAGTTCTTGCGAACTAAATTTTATATAATATCTAACTCAAGCAATGAATAATCCCTAATAAACGTCATCAAAATAATAATATACCACTTTTAATTCATATCATGAAACTTTATAAATTCACCATGGCAACATACCTCAACGAAACAACATGAAAGGAAGTTTACAAAACCTCCAAGGTCACCATATCTGTAGGAAGAGTGAATGACCAATCAATGGTATCTGATACCACCCTGATCTGGTGGAATCCAAATTAAAATCCATAATCTGTGCATCCAAGAGTTATTGGTAGGTGATGAAAACTCAATGGTGGATTAGAGAGTCTAAGTCTTACTTTAAGGTTACCAATTAACATTAAAGAGTCTAATTCTAGAAAATAACAGGTGATATATTCCATGGAGGAACTAATCTGGATGGATGCATGAGTGGGGGAGGAAAGGGAGAGAATAGAGGATAAAATACGTTAATGTTAATAGGAAAAAATGGGAATTTACCAAACATTAATTTGACTTAATATTTAGCTACATGTTATTACAAAACATGTGTTAAACTTTTGGTTGTAACTATCAAGGCCCCTCATATCACAATATTTCATTTCGTGGTTCAACAAACCTAGAACAACCATGCACCTCTACTTTCAGTGGCACACTCCACATTGCATGATTGCAACACATGGTTAGTCACATCATAGCCTTCTCTACATCATATATTTAGTAAATTTCCAATCCCCTACATGGGTTCCCATATCCTACCTCACAATTTATCATATAATGAACCTTTTCAAAATATCCAATAGGGAAATAACTCATCATTATAACTAACTACGATCCACCATACAACATGAGATTCAACTTTCTATAACATTGGAATCCAGCCTTGAACACTCATGACTGTCCTGAAACCATTAATCTATTAATGAAGCATCATTCCCCATCTATAACCAATTTTTAGATGCATTCCAAAATATGCAGATCTGTTCTGAATATCTGATCAAGTTATGACCTGTATAATAATTGAAAATTTAAAATCCTTAAAAAATTAAGAACATTGTTAAAATGGGATCTTATAGTCTCCCCACAATAAAACATCATATTCCAGAGAATCCATAGATGGAATCAAAATAAAAAACACCACCTACATAGGTCATTAATTATATTAAAAATTCTGAAATTGATTTAAAAACAACCAATAGACCTCCATGTATTAATTTAGGAATATATTTCATAACTACCAAAACTGATCCAACACTCATTAAAATTATAGACATATTAAGAAAAGTATTTATTAATATTTCTTAAGCTGGAAAATGACCACGTCTTTTTCGGAATGATCAACATCTTATAAAACCCCCTAAAAATGTTTCTCGGTCGCCAATAGAAAATTTCATGAAATAATACTATCACTATATGAATTTCATAAAGAGACCCATAAATTCTGTCATGAAGTTTTTGTAATATATTTCTTAAGATAGTACATACATTAAAAAAATAGTTTACTACTCATAGTCAATGATCTGTTAGAACAGTCAAATACCATTTGATCAAAGTCTACATGACCTTCCTAGATTTTCTTCAAAATCACCTATCCAACACTTGCAATGAACCCATTCCATCCCCATGGTTTGTGCAATACGGTTACTTATGAACTACATCAATCTATACAAAAGACTTCATGTCAAACCACACCAGATAGACTATTCTTGAAAATGACTAACATTATTAATCCAAACATCACCCAAAAACTTTCTAATGCCTTTAACCCAAGGCATATATATTTCATATTGAACATGATCACTAGTGCTCGTAACCAACTATTCTCACATCCCACCTTTTTATTACATAACTTTTCATTACATTTTACATACAAAGGATTTTTATAGGCCAGTGTCTTGGGAATCAGGAACATAAGATATCAAAATATCATAAAAAACTATACTAATAGACTTGTAAGGCTTCATAATAGGTTCATCCTAAATAATATTACTGCAACTCATAACCTAGGGACCTACATCAATGGAAAGGATGAGCAGAAGACCCAGTAAGGGTAAACAAGGGAATCAATTTACTTATGATAACAATAAGAACTTGATAAAATGAAAACATAAATATGTGAGAAATTGAAGTATAGGAATATCATAGTGAAAATAACTTGAATCATAACTTGAATATGTGTATACAAAATTCCATTTATCCATTAATGTAAATATCATCATGGTTCATCCACAAGGTGTCATAAAAATTACCAAGGATATTCACCAACGTATCATGATACTTGTAATCTATAGAGATTAACTTCTTTACCAAATAAATTAGAGAACTATCAAGGCGCACCATCAATGTGTCTTTATTTTCTTGATATCCACATACATAAAATCAACCATTTCATAAATAACCCAAAGAAAACAAATGAAATGGGTTTTACTTCAAATTCGCGATGTTTTAAAAGTGCTGAAAAATAAGATCATTATGTCATTTATAACCCATGGAATGGGCATGAGTTTTATATGTATGTCAATTCCAAAATAAAATATTTCATTTTTTTTATCTATGAACACCCATAGAAATGAAATAGTTCTGGGTATTCACATAAATAAACATGATAATTTCATGGGAGAAAGAGAGAGAAATTTTGGAGGAAAATTATGCAGCATAACGACTATATAACATGGTTTTAGAAAACATTGAAAATAGAGGGTACAAGGGTCACCCACTCATTAATAACTCATAATATTGTAAGGGTATAGAATAAAAATAAAGAACATCCTGGTAAGGATATTTTAAAGAATTACCAAATGAAAAGGAAACTCAATGGAAAAGAGGAGATGTATTTTCATTTATGAAAATTCGACAGCCTAACGACGACACATAAAAATTCATAAAATCATTTGATGAGAGAGAAAAGAGTCTCTAATAAAATTATAATGAAATGGATAGAATTAATGATTTAAAATAACATACCTCCACATAATAAAATGGAAACTAGAATACATAACATTAAGGAAGTCATGACATAAAAGAAGAGGGTGAAATATTCCCTTACCTGGAAGAGTAACTTTGAAAGTATGAAGGTCGAGACCTTGAGAGGGTTAAGGGCACCTTGGGAGGACTCATTGGGAGGTAAAAAGACTATAACATTGTTGAGGAGGATTTTGGAATGAAAAGAATGAGAGAATGACTCGGTACTTATAGCAAAAAATGGAGAATATTTAATTAATTTCAAAGGGACACCTCATCGGTGGTATTTACAAAACCATGGGCATTACCATGGTATTGTACCATGGTATTGGACAATTGGGAAACCTTATAACATATATTACTATTCACTAGCCTACTAGATTTATTACATCATGATTACATCATCTATGATGTCATTAAACACCCGAAACTCAAAACTGTATTTTTACTATTCACCGAAAAATCAGTTGTTTCAGAAACATCCCAAAAAATAACTCTAACCTAATATCTATTCCTTGAATTAAAAAAGTAACTCCATTTTATGAAAATAATTTTCTAAATATTTTTAAAATAATTTTTATATAAAATCATTATTTATTCCAAAAGCACAACATTGAAAATATAAATCATTTTGTAACACCTTAAGAAAATAATCGAGTCCCACAAAATTATCTTATAAACATAATAGAAGAAAATAACAATAGATGGTTACATTTTATGAAAATAAATTTCCATTTTAAATTATTAAATTACTATAAAATTGTTAGTAAAATATTTATAACATACAAAAATACCAAAACTTATACTAGGATAGTTTTTTCACTTTTAAGATGTCTAAAATGTATTTATACATTCATCGGTGAAGTTTCTATGTTTTTGGTCGATTTACTATTCATTACTATTCATATGGGTATGTTAATACCTATACTTTACTGTTACCTAAAAATAATTTTGATCTTATTAGACTCTAAATTTCTTACTGAACACAACTGTAGAAGACCATTTTTTGAAAATAAATTCACATTATTAATTATTTAAGGAATACAAATTTTTTTAAAAATACCCCTTTTTTGAAAAATTCATCAACAATTTGGTACTTCAATAAATTGATTCTATATTTATCTAGAAAATTGAAATTGAATTTTTTTTCCATAATATGAAGTAAAAATTTATTTATACAAAAAGATTACAGAAAGTAACTATGTCATAATTACATATCCCTTTATTAAACCTACATAGGACAAATGTTTAAGGTGTTCTATGGTGATATAATCTTGCGGTGGCTCAGACAACATTTCCAGAGTGGTGATTTCGATCATCTTGAACTTCTCCTGTAGGTTATTTTGTTCCAGCATCACATGTTGATGTTCAACTTGGGCATGGTCTAGAAAAAATCCCAAGGATGCAGCCTCTATTCCAAAATCCGGTAAATGGGCTTCATATGGCCTGAGTCTACTGAATGAGGGCATCAAATCATCATTCTGCATTAATTAACCATGAACATTTGAATTCATAAACAATAATTATAACATAAGGAGTATATTTTCTAACAATCATATTAACCAACAGTCATATAATAGTCGAAACCCAATGGTCTCATTTAAATTATACTTACATCAATAATTAACGGCTATAATTTTGTTGGGTATAAAATAAAACGACACACAAAATTGTAAAATAAATTATTCAAAAGTTCGGGTCATTACATTCTTCTCCCCTTAATAAATTATTCCCTGGAATTTTAACTCATACCCTTATAATAGAAATGGTGTGTGTACTTCTACCTCATAGACTCCTCTAGTTCCCACTTGGCTTCTTCACATTTCTGGTTTATCCACAACACGATAACAAGGCGTGTAGTCTTGTTGCTTAGAACCCTATATCTATGATCCAAGATCACCACCTTCTGCTCCTCATTATAGAGGTCATGTTCTAATTGTAGCGCCTCTATATTTAGTACATGTGATGTGTCAGGTAAGTATTTCCTCAAGAGGGATACATGGAAGACATCATGAACTTGTGATAGATTTGGAGGAAATTCTATCCAATAGGCCACTGCTCCCACATGATCAAGGATTTCATAGGGGCCAATGTACCTAAGGCTGAGCTTCCCTTTCATCCCAAATCTCAAGACTCTCTTCCAAGGTGAAATTATATGAAATAATTTGTCACCAACATCATTCTCCAAGTCTCATTGATGGTTGTCGGCATAGTTATTTTTCCAACTCTGAGTGACCTTAATGAATTGATGGATGGCATGGACCATTTCTGTCATCTTTTGCACAAGATCAGGCCCAAGAAGCATTATCTCCTCAACTTCATTCTAACATGTAGTAGTTATAAATCTCTTACCATATAGATCTTCATAGGGTTCCATTGGAATGCTCAACTGGAATCTATTGTTGAAAGAGAACTCAATTAAAGGGAGATGTTGATCTCATCCACCTTTAAATTCTATTGAGCATTTTTTCAGCATATCCTCGAGTGTTGAAATAGTCTTTTTAGATTGGAAATATGTTTGGGGTGATAGGCTATACTGAAATCCAATTCAGTGATCAGATCATGTTGAAGACTTCTCCATAATATAGATGTGATCCTTGGATCACGATCAGATATGATAAAAAGTGGATCTACATGCAGCCATACCACATCTTTCATGTAAATCCTGGAAAGTTGATCAAAAGAGAAGTCTTCCTGAATAGAGATAAAATGGTCAGTCTTGGTGAAACGGTCCACTATAACCCATATCGCATTGTTTCCTTTAAAATTTATCGGGAGTGCAGTGATGAAGTCCATAGAGATATTTTACCACTTCCAAGCTGGTATGAGTAATGGTTGTAATACCCCTTTAAGAAGTGGTTGCTCTGCCTTAACATGCTTACATAATAGGCACCTTCAAGTGTAGTTATCAAATCTCCCTTTTCATATTATCCCACCCATAATGATCACGATGGTCCCTATACCTTTTTTCGCTTCGATGATGTATAGAGAAAGTAGATCTATGAGCTTCATCCATTAGCTCCTTATTTATTTCTAGTGTAGATTGAACATATAGACTTGTACAAAATCTCAATACAACTTCTTGATCAATATTGAACTAAATAATCTTCTAATCCTTTACATCCGCATGCTTCTTCTATAATAAAGGATCTTCTATTTGAGATTTCTTGATCTTCTCTAGTAATGATGGATGAGAAATCATTTGGGTTAGGGTTGATGATGTCCCTTCCCTTATAATTCTCATGTCTAGTTTTACTAGATCATTGATCAAAGGATCTATTAGAATCCTCATCATGGAAAGAACAACTTGGTCTTTCCTGCATAATGCATCAACAACATTTTTTTCTCTTCCGGTATGATAATGAATTGAACAATAAAAGTCTTTAAGACGTTCCAACCATCTCATTTGCCTCATGATAAGTTACTTTGGTGTAAAAATATACATCAAACATTGATGGTCTATGTCTATATCACATTTCTCCCCATAATGATAGTGCCTCCATATATTCAGAGAAAAAACAACCAAAGACAGCTGCAGATCAGGTGTAGGGTAGTTCTGCACATGAGTCTTCCATTATCGAGATTCATATGCAATGACTATGTCATTTTTCATGAGGACACACCCAAGCCCATTCAAAGATGCATCACTAAAAATAATTAATCCTTCTCTACTAGAGGGAAAATTTAACATGGATGCAATAACCAATTTCTTCTTCATCACTTGGAAACATTCCTCACACTCCTTTGTCTAGATGGAATTGACCCCTTTTCGTGTTAACTTGCATAATGGATTAGAATGTCGTGAATTGTTTTTCCCCAACCTCCCATAATATCTTGCTAGTACAAGGAAAATAAGAATCACTGTTATTATATTAGGCTAAGGACACTCCCCTACAACTTTTTTCCTTCACAGGGACAACTGTGAATCCTTTATTGGTTACAATGTTCCCCAAGAAAGAAACTTGTTGCAATAAGAAATCACATTTTCTGAACATCCCAAAAAGACTCTCCTTCCATAGAGTTATCAAAATAACCCTTAGATGATCCTCTTTCACCTTGAGAATAATGGAATATATTGTAAAAATACCTGAAATTAATCATGGTAGTCTTAAATAATGTATTCATTAAATCTATAGAAATTGTAGGTTCATTAGTCAGCCTCAAGGGAATAACACCAAACACACAATGCCCAAATCATGGTCAGAAGTCAGTTTTTTGGAATATCTTCATTCTTCAACCTCAATTGATGAAAACCAAAATGAAGATCAATCTTAGAGAATAATTTAGCACCTCAAAGTTAGTAAAATAAGTTATCAATTCATGGAAGAGGGTATTTCTTCTTTACTATGATCTCGTTCAGTTCACTGTAATCATTTCATAGCCGCATCGATCCATCCTTCTTCTTTGGAAAGAGAAGAGGTGCTACCCTAGGAGACACACTTGGTCAGATAAACCCTTTCACTAAATGATATTGGAGTTTTTTCATTAATTCATATAGATCCACAGTTTCCATCCTATAGGGGGTCTTTGATATAGGATGAGATCCAAGTATGAGTTCAATGGAGAACTCTACCTCTCTTTATGGGGGTGGTCCAGGTAACTCTTAAAGAAATATGTCAATATATTCTTGGATTATGGAGACATTTTCTATCCCCAAACTGTCATTTACCTCTTATACTTCACCGATCAACCCCATAATGAATGATATAGGAGTTTCTTCTAGACAAAGATCTTGTTGAGATATCTCTCCATAGAAGATAACTGTATGTTTTCTATTCAAGACTATTGATATTTCATTACTTCTGCATTTGATATTAGAATTATACATTGAGAGAAAATAAATCCCTCATATAATCTATTATTATAACATGGGAATGACTATAATATGGTCCAAAATATTATTCTCACCAAAGTAAACAATAGAGTTTCTAAACACTGACAATGCTAGGATAATCCCACCAGGAGTCTTGACTGATAACTCTACTTTTAGAAAATCGGGGTTGATTAAAAATTCTATGAAAACATGGGGGAAATAAAAGAATGCATAGAACAAGAATCAAACAATGTATTTTATATCTTTAAGAGATCAACACGAGTACCTCCCCCCACAATATTTGGCACTTCAACTTCAGCTATAGTGATTTAAAATGAATGACCTTGTTCCATTGGCCATTTCTAAGGCTGATGGTGATTCCCCTCCACTGCCCTCAGATTGGGATAATGATTGGAAAATTGACCATGTTGTCCACACAAGAAGCACTAGAAATCAGGTTGGGCCTGCACCATCTCCCTCTTGTCATTAGTGTTTGGAAGTTGAGGTTTCACCTCTCTATGACAATTCCTCACAATATGGCCATCACATCCACACTTGTAGCATTTCCTTCTCTATAAATGGTAGTTCCTAGAATTATTCTTCCCACATTTATTATACATGGGAAATTTATGTTTCTTGCTTCTTCATCCCTGATCAAAGGTCCTCCCTATGATGGGATCAATCGATCTCTTCTTTTCATTGGATTTATGAGGCCACCCTGTCTCACCAAACTCTAGTTCGTCTTTCATGGCATGTCACATGATCTCCTCAGAGATATCATAATCTCAGTTGGGTATATTATTATGTGGAAGAGGTCTCAGTCCAATGAAGAATCTATCAAACTTACCATTTGGATCCATGACAAAGAAAGAGGTGTAATGTGAAAGCCTTGTGATGTTCATCTCATAGGTTCCCACAAATTCATTCTCCTTCTACTTCAGCTCAAGAAACTCCTTCTCCATTCTTGTTCACATCGATTGAGGGAAATACGTGTTTAAGAATATCCCTCAGAACAATTCCCAGTCCATCTCTTCAACTTTCACTATTTCCTTGTGTTTTTAATTAGTTCCCACAAAATATCAGCTTCTTTCTCTAAGCGATAAACAGCCATGGTAACCTTCTCTTGTTCAGAACTGCGGAGCACAAAAAAGATATTCTCAATAGAGTTGATCCACTACTTAGAAATTAGTGGTTCAGTCGATCCACTAATGTTTGGTGGTCTTTGAAACGTAAAATACTCAACATAATGTTGTGCCCTTCGTGGTGAGTTTGGTCTCTCAACATGATTCATGTTATTTCCAATAACATGAGTCAGTTGGTTCATCAGTCACATGAATGTATCCATTTTGGATTCCATCAGAGGGTTGTCAGTGCATGGTCCATTGCGGTCATCATTTTCATGGTTTCTCCTATTGATCTAAATTTTATAAATGAATAAAACATAGTGAGAATATTATTTCATTTATGATTATTTTAATTATAAAGTATTTTATTTCTTAAAACTTCATTCTTTAATCAATTACATTTCTCTACAAAATCATCATAATGATTCATAAAATGCTTATGATTAACCAAACATATTCCATGAGAGTGTCATAACAAAGACTACAGCAAGGTCCGTTGTTGTGTACCAGGATTCCCCAAGTTAAACTCGAAACTCCTTGGTAGAGTTTTCACTCCAAGGTACATCTGTGCCAGAGCTGCATCTACCTACTTTTGTCCAGATAGGGATATATTTGTTTGATAAACCACTTACTTAATACTCATCAAAATACTAGGAAGTATTAATATATTTAAACATTTCTATAGGGTTATGCATAATTTTATCATAGAATAATTTCAATAAATAACTAGACTATCCATTGATACCAACTTTGTCATCCCTCATTTTTATTACATAAATGGTCATTACATATTACATACAGAGGATATTTAATGTCTAGTGTTTGGGAAATATAGATCATAATAAATGAAAAAAACATAAAAAAACGTTCTAATACACATTTAAGACTTCATCATAGTTTCATATTATGTAAAATTAATACATCTCATAATCTGGATACATACATCAAAGGAATGGGTGACAAGAAGGCCTAATAACCGTAAACAAGAGAATCCATTTACTTGTGATATCAATAAGAACCTAATAAAAAGAAAACATAAAGACACGAGAAATGGAAGTATAGGCATACCATAATTAAAATAACTTGAATAATAACATGAATATTTGTTTACAACATTCCATTTAGACATTCATGAACATATAACCATGTCTCATCCATAAAGTGTCATAAAAATTTTCAAGGTTATTCACCAAGGTATCGGGAAACTTGTCATCTCTAGAGATTAAATTCATTACCCAATGCATTGGAGTGATGTCTGGGTGCACCATTAATAAGTCTTTATATTCATTTACCAACATAGATAACAATCAATCATTTCATAAATAACTCAAAGAGAATAAATGAAATGGGTTTCATTTCAAATTCATGACATTTTAAAAGTGTTTAAAAATAAGATCATTATGTCATTTATAACCCATGGAAAGGTAGTGAGGGTTATATGTATGTCAATTATATAATAAAATATGTCATATTTTTTATTTATGAACACCCATATAAATTAAAAAGGTCTAGGCATTCACATAAATAAACAATATAATTTCATGAGAGAAAGAGAGAGAAATTTTGAGACAGAAATTCTACAGCATAAAGACTATATAAAATGGTTTTAGAAAACATTGAAATGTGAGGGATCAAGGGTTTCCCACTCATAAGTAACTCATATTATATTATGTGTACATAATAAAAATAAATAAGGTCATTTTATTGATATTTAAATGAAATACCATATGAAAATAAAACTCGTAGATAAAGAGAAAATGTGATTTCTTTCACGCAAATTCCCTAGCCTAACGACGTCTCATAAAATTTTAGAAAAACATTTCATGAGAGAGAAAAGGGTCTCTAATCAAATGAAAATTAAATGTAAAGTAAGAATGATGTTGAGGAACTTAACCCCACATAATAAAATGGAAACTAGAAGACATTACATAAAGGAAGTCCTAACTTAAAAGAAGAGTGTGAATGGTTCCCTTACCTTGAAGAGTAACTTCGAAATCATGATAGTCGGAAACTTGGGAGGCATGAGGGAAAATTGGGAGGATTAAATGGGAGGTAAAAAGACTACAAATTGTTTGAGGAGGATTTTGTAATGTAATGAATGATGGAATGTCATGGTATTTATAGGAAAAATGAGGGAATATTAAATTAATTTCCAAGGGACACCTCATCTGTGGTATATGAAAAACCATAGACTTTCCTATTATATTTTCACATGGTATTGGAAACTTGAGAAAACCTCATAAAATATATTAATATTAAATAGTCTATCAGATTTATTACATCATGATTAAATCATCAATGATGACATTAAACACCCAAAACTCAAAACTGTATTTTTACTATTCGCAGAAAAGTCAACTATTTCGGAATAATCCCAAAAATTTACTCTAACCTAATATCAATTCTCTGAATTCAAAAATGAACTCTATTTTATGAAAATAATTTTCTAAATATTTTTAATTTAATTTTTAAATAAAATCAGTATTTATTCCAAAAATACAACTTTAAAACTATAACTTATTTTGTAACACCTTACGAATGTAATCAAGGTTCCATAAAATTATAGTATACCTATAGGAAAATAATGTAACAATATATGAATAAATTTTAGGAAAATAAATTTCCATTTTAAATTATAAAATTAATTATAAAATTATAAATAAAATATTTATGACATACAAAAATACCAAAACATATACTATGATCATTTTGTCACATTTAAGATGTCTAAAATGTATTTATACATTCATGGGTGATGTTTCTATTTTTTGATTGATTTACTATTCATTACTATTCAATAATATACATTACTATTCATACTTTAATATTCACTAAAAATTATGTTGATCTTATTAGACTCTAAATTTCTCATTGAACACAACTGTAGAAGACCATTTTTCGAAAATCAATTCACATTAATAATTATTTAAAGAGTACACAAATATTTTAAAATACCCATTTTCCCCAAAATTCATCAATAATTTCTAACTTCTATAAATTCAACCTATATTTATCCAGACATTTGAAATTAACAAATGTTTAAATAATAAGAAATAAAAATTTTATTTATACAAAAGGATTATAGTAAGTAACTAAGGCTTCATTAAATTGCCCCTTATAAAACCAGAAAATGACCTAAGTGTAAGGATTTATATAGTGATAGAATATTGTGGTGGTATAGATAATATTTCCCAAGATGTGATTTTAATAATCTTGAACTACTTCCATAGACGATTCCGTTCAAGGTTCACATGTAGAAGTTCGGCTTGGGTTTGGTCCAGAGCAAAGCCCAGTGATGCTAACTCCATCCTAAGCTTTGAAAGATATGCTTCATATGTCTCGAGTCTACTAGAAAATCCATTGACTCTTAGTTCTGTATTAATTAACCATGATCATTTGAATTTATAAACAATAATTATAACATTAAGAGTATAGTTTCCAATGGTCATTTTTTACTAATGGTCATATAACAATCGAATCCCAACAGTCTCATTTAAATTATAATCACTTCATTAATTAAAGGATATAATTTTGTGGAGTATAAAATAAAACGACATACAAAATTAGGAATCACATTATTCAATAGTTCGGGTCATTACAAAAATTGTGACTCCTCTTAGCTAAACTGTTTCCTATTGACACTATTACAGTGTAATAACATATGTACTGATATACTATATGATCCAAAATTGTTGGATCTTCCGAAGATGATCCAGACCTAATTTCCACAAAAATAATTCACCAAATCACGTCTTCAATTTTGATCATTGTATTTATATCAAAATGTGTCTTTAAATTAATATATTTATTTAATTTATTTAGAGATCCACAATGACCATATAACAACTGATATCTTGATCACAGAACCCTTCCCCAATGATGGTTTCCCACCATTGACTAAAATTCCACTCCCCTCTTTAGGGGAATCCATACCACAACTCTATTGAATGGTAACATGATCACCATATCTGATGACTATTCCATGTTGGATATAATAATTTGTATGACATAAAATGTACTCATCCCAAGAATTAACATAAATGTTTCCCCAAACTCATTCCCACATTAAGAGAAAAGGTTTCTAGTCACATGTCAGAATTCAAAATAAAATGAGGTCCACCACCCTTAAATAGCTTATGGAGTTCAATGAACCAATTGGATTATATTTAAACAACTCATCATGCACAACGAAAATATGTTTTGTTCCAAAAGTGGAGATAAATTTTGACATATCTCAGTGTATAACTAATTCTCTCTCAATGTACATAATATGATGTCAATATATAGTGCATGATCACATATGAAATACGATTACACTAAGATTCCATCAACATGTGTTTATCTCTCTACCGAGCTATGCTCAAATCTAAATATTATGCGCATTCCAAATTCAACTCTAGACATAATATTTCTCCACAATGTGTATTTAGGTCCATCCAAGGGGAAATTTCCCCAAAATACATTATTCATCCTTAATGATGCATCTACCACAGAGAGAAATTTTTACATTTAACAAAAACACAAGAAACCATTCCCATAATATACTATTTTATACCATCATTCATTGGCTCAGGCATGTCTTTTCGCAAAATTATTATATAGACAATACGACATGTATCTGATGTGTCCCAAGATTCCCTACACAGTGGGGGTACAATCCCATTACACATGATCATCATCACTCATCTAATGCTTCTACAAGTCATTCATAAATAAGGCCATAGTTCCTTTATTACATGAAATTCGGGATTCATTAATCTAGAATCTCCCTTGGAACTCCCCATCAAAATCAAGATCCAATCTTATGACATAATATAATCCATGACTACCCATTAAATTACAATATTTTCAGAAATGAGAATCCTCCAACATTATGAATATTTTTCTAAAAATCACCCATTATACAATAGAGTTAGTTACCCAAATTGTTATACCAATCTATTTCAGTGGTTAATAACAAAAACCGTTGATTATTTCTTATAAATAGAAACAATCATCATGTATTCTGGGAAAAGTCCCTCACGGTTCAATTTCATTGTTTTTATGTTGTTTGTATTTTTTGGACAAATCTAGTTGACAATATTCCATCATGGATTTTGTTAAAATATATGTTTTAAAGGTGACATAGATTCATAGTGTTTTAAAAATTATTGGAAAAAAATATGAATTATTTTTTTAAAAAATGGATTTATTACCACATAAAAGAAATGGTGAATGAGATTGAGAGGTTTCAAAATAAATAACAAAAAATCATTAATGGAATGATTTATACATAGAAACTATGTTATGTTAACTGAAAAGGGACATTTAAATTTATTAGTTGAAGGTGTAGATTTAATGACCATCCCAAAGGGTATCATTATTCTATAGATGGTAGAAGTGATTTAATGTGTGTCTCAAAGGGTATTTAATTTTTTTTAGTAAAGTTGGAGATTTAAAGGGGGCCACAAAGGGTATTTTTGTTTGTTGATGAAGGTAGCTAACACAATGGAATAATGAAATATTAAAACCAAATAACTACTGAGGTATGTAATGATGTAAAATATAAAAATGAGTGTTGATAAATTTTGAAAAGTTACTTTTATAGATTTCTTTGGACTATATAAAGGTCCCATAATCATGTCATTGAGTACTGTGAATTTCATTTAAGATAAATATTGTCAGATGAATGTGGATAAGTCCAAATATGGTATGTAAATTTGGAAAATTAAAATGGTGGTATATTTTAAAGGTGTAATTGAGTTATTAAAGTATTTTAAAAACATTTTTCTGTTCATAAAGGAGGTATTTCATAAAGAATTTCTATTTCTAAAGGAGGAAGTTCACAATGGATGCTATGTTTGTAGAGGGTGTTTTTTAGAACAATGTATATCGAGGGGGATAGGGTATAACGTGGAGTCCTTAATCTATGATTGATAAGAATTCCAAGAATCATTCACTCTGTGATACAAGGTAATTCCCTAATTGGTTACAGAAGTTAGAAAAATAATAATTTGTTAATGTACTTTAGGAAAAGTAAATGAAATGATTGTTGTGTGTTTCAAATAATGGATGAGCATAGGGATTCATGGAACTCTTAAGTGTGAAACTATTTTATTGTTATTTTTGAGAGGAGATACATTCTAAAGTTACCCAATCAGTAGTATCATTTTCATATCTAAATTATAATGAAGAAGAAGAGAGAGGATCTCCACCATCTAACAACATTTTCAGAAGGATTTTGTTCACTATTTTATCCCACAATGATAAAGGATTAATTGGAATATACTAAAGAAAATTTCAAAGAGAGGAGTAGTTTCCATGATCTCATATAGAATTGTGGTAAACAAAGAGTTGTTAACATCATGGTTATGAATGAGCACATATAGTTCGATGGAACCTTTCTACATTTGAGGAAACCCTCAAAATTAGATGACATTATTATTTATCCTATGTTCATATTTTTATCCTCTTAAAATAGTGATCATTAGATGTATGTGTGAGGGAATTTTCCCCATGGATATGGTGGTTCCACACCAATCATTGTAATGTAATTGGTGCGAAGAATCAGTGACCTAGCCTAAAAAAACAAGTAGTTATATTATAAATTTTGGTGAACCAACACAATGTTGGATACATACTCCTTTCAGAATACCATAGTGGTAAAAGATGTAAAAATATATGATCCACTAACCATTCTTTATATATTTACTTTATGTTTATCATAATTAGAAAATGATGGTAATGATATGGTCAATATAGAAACTAATTTGAAAACATAGTGACCCTCATAACAAATAGGTTAAGAACCTGTGTGGTTAGAATAATTTTGAAAAGAATATCGATACACTGATTCAACCCAATCTTATGTTATATAAGACCCTTTTAACCGAACATTCCTATATCATAAAACTCCGGCACTAAACATGAATCAATATCAAATATGTGTATATGCTAGCTCACAACCTTATAATTAATTCATAAATCTTTGTCACCTTGACCGTAGGGTTCTCTTGATCAAAATTAAATATCAATCTACATTGGATTGAGTGATATATATGAAATTCTACTCACTATATTGTCACGCTATGAACATATAATGATAATTAAATTACACTCATGACGTATTCATAAATGATAATACACCCTTGATGTTTATTTCACTATAAAAATGTTATTATCTATCATCATTATTAAAAAATAACAAACAAGATCACCTAGATTAAAGGTATCAACTACCTATATTGACAAATAAGGGACAGTTCTAAGCACACAGTATCATCTGAGTGACATGATTCCTACCACACATGGTTTGGATAAGTATAATTTCATTACAATCTATACAAGAAAACACCACATATGATGTTAGTATTAATTTAAATAACTAAAACTATGAAATAACACCCCATAAGGGGATCACTATTAGGTAAATATGGGCCATATTATCCTACAAGGGTCACTACACCTCTTGTATATGATGACAGTTTCATCATCCTCACCATCATACATTACACAATAAATCCACATAAACCTCCTTTAAAATGAATGAAATATGTATGTTGGCCTAATTTAGTAGGATTCCACCAAATAATCCATATGTCGAAACAAAAATTTGTTTTTTGTTGACACATTAAACAATCATCCTATATAATTAAGAAAATCACACACTAGAAATCATATAATACCTTGAAATTTCATGCCAAATATAATTCATTATAAACTAATTGAATTTACAAGAAATGATACAGAAGTTGTAATTACCCTCTTTCCTACATGAATACAGAGAATAATTTAAAATAAATCATAATATTTACACAAAAATGGGCATCATTCTGAGTGAATTTAATATAAAACTAAAATAAATCAAATCCTAACATAAATCACATGTCCTTAGAAATTAGATCTCATTACCAGAATAAGTGTTATCAATTCAAATGTCTGAAATCCATCACATGTTGTGAAACATTCCTCATACTATTATATATTATATATTAGATAGTTAAAAAATGGAAAGAAATAGCAATGATACCAATTTGTAACATCCCTATCTAGGTGCCAAAAATCTGGTTCCCAAACCAGATTCTACATAATTCCTTAAGCCTTCATCGCAAAAAAATAGAGGTTTCTAACAAGTAGTGAGGGTCCATGGGGTGATTGTGGGTAGACTATACCCTCATATTAAATTAATTAAATTAATTGATGTAAATAAAATACATCATAACTAGTATATATGTATAATGAAAGGTCATTAAATAGATTGAAACAATGGTATGATCTAAAATAAATAGAATAGATTGAAATCCAAAATGTCTATGTCAACACATACAACAATGATCACCCACTAGGGTGATCAAATATATAGGATAAATTAAATTAAAATAAAATAATTGTATAATGAATTTTTTTTATCTTTTAACCTAACGACATACCCATTACTTATGTTCTTATTTGAACCACCCTTCTAGAATGATCATGGTAATTAACCCAAAAACATTCTTATAAACAATTGATCATCTTCTCAAGTACACCATTATAATGGAGGCCCGTGTAGGGGGTGATTACAATACTCAGCATTGACCCTGCAACATGATCTCAGTCAATTATATTAACATGTAGGGTATTTATAAGTGAGTTTACCATAAGTATAATAAAAATAAATAAAACCAAAATAATAAATACAATTTAATCTGTAAATGAAATAAACCATAATTGACTATAATGTATGCGATCCTTATCGACCATAACTTTTTTAAACTAAGTCAAAAAATTAATGACTAAGTGGTCCTCATAAATATTGATGAATTTTAAATGGTTAAATAGAGATATATATATATATATATATATATTAAAAAAATAAAATAAATAAATACTATCCACATTTGTTCCCTGGGACTGTAATCCCGATCGCCAATTACCTAATTTTACCAGTGCTGGAAAAGACTCTATGAAAGTTACATCACAAATATAGATACATTTAAAATCCTTTGTATCACCCATACTCACCCACAATGACTATAATAAAGAATAAAATGTAACAAAATAAAATCATATTAAGACGAAACAACATTAACTATAGACTACAATGGATGTATCAAGTATCAGACCTATGAGGGCTATGACCCAGGGTCATTGGCCCAGGAATCCAATTCACGTTTTTGGAAATCATCCATAGATATATCAGTATAATATTGAACAACTACGAACATGACCCATGTCCAACGACCAAGGAATCCTCCATAAGATAATGCAATGCATACATAAAATACTGAGTATAATATTGACCAACAAGGTCCAGGATCAAAGGCCAATAACCAATGATTCCTCCCCAATTCTAGGGAGTTCATCAATAGAAAACTGATTATGTACTTCCATAATATCATGAATTTTTTACTATTCCACAATACCCTAAAAGGATACATACAGTTTAAACTATATACATCAATATGGATCCAGTGATAGGTTGTAGTAAATATCGGTAGGAAACCCTGTAATATAATACATAACATCATTACCATCGAATAAACAACTAGAAGGACCTCTATAAATAATAGATACATCAATTATATCTATGTGATTATAAATAAAAGGGTGAGGGTGGTTGAACTCTTGAACCCACCACATCATTCATTGCCACTCAGTCATGCAAGTTTTTGTATGGGTTCAAGGGGACACCCACTACCATCCCTACTCAAACCCATACACACTATATTTGGGTTGGTCAACCATTGGGGTATCCACTAGGGACCCGTAATCAACAAACATAAGGGTCTTATTACATGGGATACTAGAATACCATTCACAAGATGAGGATATCCGCTTTTTTTTCTTTCCATTTTTGAACTACGATAGCTCTGGGATGTCCTACAAACCAATATGTTTTTTAGTTATCCCATTGTCTGTCCACCTTGGTTGACATAAAGGATAAAATTCCTTACCATGAGTAGTCATACCTCCTCATAATATTGAAGGGTACTTGATGTTTTGTGAAATAATTATTAGCTTCTACTGTCCAAAACATAAGGATTGTGCAAATTTGTTATTATTGAAAATTTCCATTTATCAATTTTAACTATATAGGTAATTAATTAAAAAATTATTTTAATAAAACAAACATGATGTGTCTCCCTCAAGGGTGTGCCTAGGAATAGACATAAGTATATAAACATGCATAAACACT
Source organism: Viscum album (assembly GCA_963277665.1). Classification (NCBI taxonomy): domain Eukaryota; kingdom Viridiplantae; phylum Streptophyta; class Magnoliopsida; order Santalales; family Viscaceae; genus Viscum; species Viscum album. Next base: position 883,758,845 of record OY728155.1, read on the forward strand.
AAATGGTAGGAATGAGAAACCAATATCTTTTAATAAGGGTTAAATATATTTACCAATGGTAGGATGTAACTATAGTGTTCTATCAAAGATATACAATGTCGTATTGGGTTCTGTCTTGTAATAAAATCACCATAAAAATTTGTTTTAAAAAACAATAAATAATGTATTTAAACCTGAAAATTTATTTTAAATGAAAATTTCGTTTAATATAGGCATGTTGCACAATATATACCAAGTTGATCCCATAACCTCATAACAATGACCTAAAACTAGATAACATCAAGAAAAATAAGACCAAACTAAAGTCAGGAATATGCCCTAATAAATGGATTTATAACTTCCATTCAAGAATTTTGATTATGTCTAAAATTATTTATAAATCTAATGTGATAATGTACCATGATTAAATTACATGCAATGAAGTTAAAACATCATCATGTGACACACACTCCCAATGTTGGGTCAATTATCCATCATCGGTATCTCATTACACAATGATCTAGGGGAATCATATCATAAAACCCTAACATAAGAAACCAGAACATATAGGAGGATCCAAAAAAGACCACGATGTATAACATAGTTGAGGTCTTACATCAAGGCTATAATGCACCTAAGGGAATCTGATTTTGGCCATAAATTATGGAGAACACCTATGTAGAAAGTGATAAGGTTGGTTGTGAGTGAAAGGGGGAATGTGCAATAAAAATATAGTGAAACCCATTTTTGGGAAATAGGGGAAAACAATAGTTTACCCCTCATTAGTGAGATTCATAGTGTGGACACCTGGTTTTACAAACTATTATAAAAAAAATGCCATCAGAATTGTCATGTACTTGCATCTCAGATGATTTCACTTCATATTTTAACAAACCGTGCATCCAACAATGCACTTTTAGTATCTAAGGGCCACTCCAAATCACATGGTTTTAGAGGTCAATTATTCATACCATATTCCAGAACTGCATAATATCTACATGAAAATGTGGACCCACTGAAGTGAACTGTGTTGCATTTGTTGTCAATGAGGTATGTTGTTGTCAAGGAATGAATGGATGGATGTCAAGGAGTTTCGATATGTGAATGACAAAGGATGTGATGGTGTTGGTGAGGAAAGGAGAATGGCCATGGTACTAAGATGCATGTCACTTAGGAGATTCACTAAGTGACATAGGATGTTGTGGTTGAAACATTCTCATACTAAATCAGACGATTGTTGAACTGATCTTTAAGTTCCAAGAACTTGTATCAACTGGATACAATGTCACAACAAGCTCTAGAAGGCAATGCATTGTTAATACAATGCATGAGGAAGTGAATGGGATCTATCCACAACTTCTAAGTGGATGAAGTGGATTAATGAAGTCCATGCACTAACACTTAGTGCATGTGAATGTGAAGAAGATCCAATTGATCTCTGATTTGATCAATGAAGATCATTGAAGAATGTTGATGAATTATTTAATTCAGGAGCTTCGGTTGATGAAGAACCTTCTAAAAATGTCTCATAAGTCTAGAATACATGATTGAAAGGAGTTGAGGAATTCTTAAGAAGAAGAAGAAAAATGTAGAAGAAGAATGGCTTAGAGGAAGATGGCTTGGCATTTTGAATTGGCATTTGGATTATACTCATAGGAGAACTTTGTATTTGAAAAAGTCCTTATTCATGCCTTTGCCAAAAAATATGGCCAGCCAAGGCACCTTGAGGGTTCAAACCCCAAGGCATGGGCGCTAGGGCACCACGCCCATGGGGGAACCCGTGGGGCAAGCCAGGGCGGCAGGGCGCACCCAAGACATCGCATGGGCGCCTGGGGCACGCCCGAAGGAGCGCGGAAGGGGCTTAGGAGCATACCCCCAAGAGTGTCAGTGTGCATAGAGGGCGCATAGCGTGCGCCCGAGTGGCAGGGGTGGGCGCAAGAGCGCGCCCGCAGAGAGAACCCGGTGCGGGGCGGCACCGGGAGGGGAGAAGTTCAACTGTGGTGTGGTGGAGATCGCCTGGTTGATAAACCACGGAAAATCCTCTTGCCGATTCGATGTGGGACTAAAGATTTCGCCGTGGATCAGATCTGAGCCATCCGTCTCATCGCGCGCTCGATCTCCGCCGCTCATCGCATCGCGCCACTCCCGTTCAGATCTAGGCCGTCCGATGTCTTTCAATCGCCTGATCCAACGGCCGGAGAGTCTGTCCTCAACCTTGAGCTCGCCCGAAGCTCCCCGACGTCTCCCGCTGAACCAGAGGCATCCCGACGACGGTTTTTGAGTCCCCGGCCACCTCCGAGCAAACTGAGACCTCCATTGTGATCGTTAGGCCATAACGAACTCATGCATGCATTAAAATGTTGCATGCATGCATCGAGAAAGAATTTCAAAGTTCGGCCGAGGCAAGCAATGCTGCCGAGGCCGTGAAGGGTTTATACCTTTGCATGGATTGGAAGAGAAGAGGTCGTGCATGCGTTCTAAGTCGCATGCACGTAGAGAAAAATAAAAAGAGAAGAACCCGCGGAGAACCGAGGAGAAAGTTCAAGATTTGAAAAAATCTTGAAGATATGAATACTTCGGGGATTTGAGATTTATCCCACGCGGATGTTTTGAGGCCTCTCTGCCTATAAAAGGAGAGACCATGCTCTCGTTTATTGGTGCTGAAGTTTTCTTGAAGATTCGAAGTCCCGCGGAGCCCTCTGCCTCGCGAAGTATTGTTCCACGCATCACTTGCGCGACGAAGCCCTGCGCACACTTGTGCGGTGAAGGTCCCCTGCGCACCTCACGTGCGCGACAGGAAGCCCCTAGGCCGCAGCATCTTGCGTGCCCACGATTGAGGCTTGCACGGAAGCGGCTGCCCCTTGCACCCTATGCACCCCGCGGTGCTCATGCACCTTGCGCGACTGCCCCTTGCACTAAGGACTTGCGCGGCTATTGAGAGTGGACACACCCCCTTGCGCGACTCCTTTGAGTTTTCCTTGTGTGTGCTTAGTGGAGTGAAGGCCGTAGCCTTTGGTGGTTGTGCAAAATAACAAGTGAAGGCCGTTACCTTATGTGGGTGCACATTTTGAAGAACAAGAACACCCTATGGCCATTTAAGTGTGTGCCAAGTGCTAAGAAGACCACACATTGTGTGTGAAGTGAAAAAGGCCGAGAGGAAGTGTGTGCAAGTGGAATAGGCCGTAGCCAAGTGTGTGTAAGTGAATAAGGCCAAAGACCACACCTAGTTGTGTGAAAAGTGGAGAACCTTGTGTATGCAAACTTGAAGAACCACCTACGGCCCAAGTGTGTGCAATAATAGAGGAGTAGGCCATGATTAAGTGTGTGCAAAACGTGGAACAAGTTGTGTGTGCAAAACAAGCGAAGGCTGAACCTTAGTGTGTGCCTAAGTGGTGTGTACACACTAAGAAGGAGAAGAAGAAGAAGACTCTCACACTAAAGTATAACACACATTTATGTGTGTGTAATCAAAAGGAATTAAGTGTGTGAAGGAAGTGAGAAGGTGTGTGCTTAAAGAGACTACACCCTTTGTGGGTTTATTGCACCGAGAAGAAGAAGGGGAGTGCATGCATGCATGCATGCACGTGCACACGTGAACAAAGCCAAATCTGGTTGTGTGCATATGAGTTGTCCAAGACCAGAAGATCTTGACGAAATTGAGAAGCCATGCAGTCAGTGCATGAAGATGCAGAGATGCCATGCACTCAGTGCATGAAGATGATTTGATGTGAGACTGGACCAGACTGAAGTTAAAGATATCAGTTGTCTGAGTATTCAGTAGTTGGAGAGAGAAGCCAGGTCATCCTGAGAAGAAGGAGATAAAGCCTGAGCAAGATGAGAAGACCTGATCAACTCAAGTGATCAGAGGTACAGAGCAAGACCAGCAGTCTTTATCCCAGACTTCTGAAGATACTTGAAGAAGCTTAAAGTGAAGAAGAGCTACTCGTGTGACTCGAGGAGCCAGGAGAAGCCCCCTGTGAGACTCAGGGTGGAAGAAGTCTTCAGTAGGATTCCGGAGCAGGCCAGTGGGACTCTGGTAACACTGTGGGATGTAGTATAAAGACCCTCCTGTGGGACTCAGGAGAGATACAGTGGGACTCTGTTTCGACCATTGTAATACTAACCGATTATAATGGAGAAACCATGTTGGGGTGTATAACCAACATGGCAAGGACGTAGGCCTTTGGTGACGAACCTTGTAAATCCTTGTGTTCAGTGCCTTTACATTTACTGCATCATTCGAGGAAAGGCTGAGAGATACAAGAAGAGTGGATCGAGGCTTTAACAAGCCATAGAGGTTTAATTGATTAAGAATCAATTAGTAAAAAGTTTTAAAGGATCACTGATTCACCACCTCCCCCTCTCAGTGATTCACACTGATCTGGGCACTTCACCCACATTCATGGTCTCCTCTATCATGCTGCAGAGTTTCCGAAACCGTGATCCAATAAAAAATGTACTACATTGACAGAAATCACAGTTACAACTAACCCTAGGCAACTATTCATCCTGATATGAACCATTAAAAAACATTTTTTTAGTCTCAAAAAACCCAAGATACTCCTAAGACAATTGAGATGAAAAAAATAGTTATTACATGTATAAAAAATTGTTTAGATGCATTATAAACATTTTTCCAATTACAAATATATGATCAATATTTTACATGATCAAGAATTAAAAATTAAAAATCATTTAGAAAATTTAAGACCTAAAAACACAGGTTTTTATAAGGGGATGAGATTGATTAAATTTTTATAGAGATATAACTCCCAATTACATTTCTCTACGCCTCATAATCTTATATACAAAATTAAATAAAACTTAGTGCGCTCAAAATTTAGGGTTCTATTTTTTGGTAATAGATATGATTTGTTATTATTTAATATAATTATTTTCCTTTTGAAATAGTGTTTTTATTATATGAATCAGTAGTCCTTGTGGGTTCAATGATGTATATGATATGTACTATACCATTTTAGTTTTTTTAATGAATAGTCACTTGAATTTTAAAATGGATTCTCACAGGGAATTATTAATGCACAAAGGATCTTAACCCGATCATCTTAATGGTATAACAACTTTCCCTATTGTGTAAATAATAAGAAGAACCTTATTAAAAATATCCTTAAATCATTCCACTAGAACATTTTTTTAGTACTACAATTTTTTTTCACCCACAAAAACTCAGATATACTGTCACCAAGACATCAAAAAAAGCACTCTCTGTAGAGAGACTCATTCAATCCCATAAAAATTCAGTTGGACTAGAATGGGACTCATAATTGTATTAAATACATTTAAAAATCTTATTCTAACCCTTTTAACCCTGCTGGACGCCATCCATACATTCAATGTATGTCTCTAGTTTCCTATTAAAATTTATCCCAACATGTATTCCACCAAAATTTCCTCTAGATCATCTCATCAATTTACACATATATAAAATTTTTAAAACCAATATTTAAATAATTTCAAAAAATATTTTTTTTGACATTCTTAATTTGAGGCCATTATAATTAAATTATATAATATAATATATTCGAGAAATAGTTTATGTACAATTAATATTAGGATGAAAATTATAATGTTAACCCATATAATATTATATTCCCAATGTAATTGATAGGAGTTGGATCATAAGAATGTATTAGAGAAATGTTTTTCCATATACATATATAAAATACTGATGTTATTTAATTATTTTTTTATTGACCTTATATAATAGTTCCATAAGTTATAATCTTTATCAAAGTCAATATTTAAAAAAACTATTTTTTTATTATGTTTTATAAATTAGTGTAGAAATATATTGTTTTTTTAAATAACTATTTTTTTACAATCAAATAATTTGAATAATTTTGATGCATTAATTTCTCATGGGTAGTGATTTAAATTGGTTGAATTTCCTATGATGATAAATTCTGATCCTCTATCCCACTTAATTAATCACAGTTACTGGATCCTTTTAGATATTTGGGATTATTCGAGACTATTGATCAAAAATACATTTAGTAAATATATTTAATTATATAATAGTGATATAAAAATTATAAATATTTATTATTTTCTATAATAATTATAATTATTTAAATAATCATGAAATTTATATATTTGTATTCATTCACTATCATTTTCAGATTCAATTGAAATTTTGATTAATATATGATTGACAATGAGTATTCAATTTTGATATAATTTCCAATTCGAATTGATATTTATATTTTATATCATAACATGATTTTATTAGGATTTAAACCTAGCAATAACGATTATTCAAATTACGTAGTTCATACATTCCCTGGATATTATTTCAAAACAGGTTTTCACTCTAAAATCATAGAAAAAAATTACATTCCTTTCTTATTACATTATAAAATATTTCTCCACCACGAGCTCCTAAAAGGTAATCGTGAAATAAAACCAAATAAAAAAAAATCCTTCCTTAATGAAAATGTTATTATTATCCAGATCATGGTAAAACACAACATGGATGATGTAGCTGAAAATATAATGATCGTTGTGGTAATATAATGAATGAAATGTCGAAAAACTAGCAATATAAGTTGTTGAATGGTGAAAACCCATATCAAAAAAAAATATATGATTTAATTTAATAATTTTGTTGTGATAAGAAAATTCAATGGTCATGTGCATGTTGTATATTAAAAATTATATTTATCATTATTAAAAACTATTCGACAGAAAGATAAAACTGTCCAAAAAACAATGTTGACCAAACCAAAAAATACAGTTACAATATAATGATTTTTTATATCTTCTATTTCATCATTAAATATGAAGGTGTTAAGAATAATAATAATATATAAATTCAAATTATGGATATGTTTTTTATTAATGTTTTTCAATAAATTTTGTATTAATTATTTTATTCAATTCAATATTACTTAATATATATTTATCATTTTTTTACATAATGTTGATGAAAATATTGAATTGTATATTCTGATTACTGGACAATAAGACACCCTAATACCTAATTAAATAATATCTTCGCATTAATTTATGTGAATATAAATATTTCTTAAAATAGTTCTATTTCATTTCCTAGAGTTTATAAAATTTTTATTAAAATCATGGTCTGGTTAAATATAAAATATTATGTCATAGATGGATATTATAAATATTATTTCATTTAATTTTATGTTGTTGAATATTTATATTTATCAAAATTACCGCATAATGTATAAATATAAATATAAAATATAATTTAGTGTTCTTTTATGGAATAAAAATTTTATTTTTATGTATTAGATTTTACATTATCCCCTGATGTGTTTTCTATTTTTCTTAGAGTTCATAGTGGGGTGAATTTTTTTTTGATAAAAAATATTATTTTTACCACCTGATGTAGTTAAATAACCACAATCATAATAAATATAATAAATATTTGTTCACAAGTTGATCATAATTAATTAAAAAGTATATAATTATTAAGGATTCATAAAATCAAATAAGTTATTCCTCAAATTCATTTCATCATTAAAATGTAATATTATATTTTTCATTACATTAAGTGAGTAAAAATATTTATAATTTTTTTAATTTTTTTGCAACATTGATTATTTAAGATATCATGAATATTGATTAAATAAATATTTTCATTCCCTAGTTTGAATTTGATGATAAATATTTTTTTTATGATATATAATTATCACAAGGTGGAATGTTTTTTGAATCTAGAATAGTGTAACTTAATTTGTGTCATGCACACAACCAAATCTCAATCACATGTGAAATTAAAATTTTTAAACCATGATCAGCATCCAAACGTCATATCTATAGAAGAAACACCCAATAATGAACCAAAGGATATCAGGTGAATTAAATTGACATGAAAAATAAAATAAAAACCATACCTAATTAAATACTTATCAACCACATGTTTTTCTATTTTTAAAATAAGAATACAAGAAGAAACCATACCTGGACCCCTTTATGTTGTCCAAAAATTTTCTAAAATCTTTTTGACGAATTAATATTCAATTTTTAAGTGGTAGTGTATAGAATCAATGAATCATTCATCATATCAACGATCGATGAAGCATTGTTCCTTTGATCCTCAAAGAAGAACATGGGAGAGGGTTTTTGGATCGACTACATCCTACTGTAGAATATGGGGTAGTTGATAAATATTCTACCATATTCTAGTGTAAAAATAACACCCATGATTTTATACCTCTAAATACTTATATTACTATGTCAATATACTTGAAAATTTTAAATTGTAACCCGTACATATATAACCATCTAAATAATCCACAAATAATTTGTATGAACATGGAACAATGTCTATAATATCATATGTAATCCATCACCAAGCATACAATTATTTTGATAGCCAGGAATGATTCCCAAAGTCCAAGAGTGGTATCTATAAATCACATCAAGTCCCATAATAAGATATGTTTTAATCAAAAAAATTACTTCCACCTAGGAATACATTATGTGTAATTTAATATCTTTTTCATGTGGTATCTCATGAAGCATGATGCTTCAACTATGTCACCATCCTTAATTGTTTTAATTATTCTTTTTCTGAAAATTCCAAATTGTTTTTCCTAATCAACCCTGATTATGGATTTGCTAATGGAAGTTTCATCCTTATCAATTATTCCCAATAAATCTATTTATTTTATGAAATTACAAATTTTATCTTGACCATCCAAAAATAACATATCACCAATGACACACCTAATTATGGTTGAACTCTCGAGAATATAAATGTAAAGAATTTAACCCTACATCAATGTATGTGAATAAATGATGCAAATTGATATTGATTTAATGTATAGAAACAAATACACATTTTCATAGATCAAAATATCCAATTTCACTTGTATTATTAGTATTTTAAATTAAAATGTCTTCCTTCTTTATCTATTAAACTCCATATCACCAAGAATAAAACTCATAAACAAAATTCTCAATACTTATGATACACCAAGACATCATATTTAGGATTAATCCATCTAACATTACTATAATGTATTTCTAACATGGGGTATATATTTATGATTACTTTAATCGTATCTATGGGTTCGGATTATATCTAGGTTCGTTTATAACCCATTGATACAATAATTCATTTAAATAAATTAGCATGTATATTTTATATGAAAAAGTATATTCACTCTTATGGATGGAATATATAATGCATAAATCCATATATAAATTATATGGTAATTGAAATGTTCTATAATATTTTTGAATAGGTAACACAATTTTCGAAAACCATCACTATTATAAGATCCAACTTTCTACCTATCACCCAATTGGATTTCAGATGATAAAATCATGATTTTGTAGAGTAATGTCTTTAGTAAAAGTGCCTTCTCCATTTTCTTATTTGGATAATATCCTACCAATGACTAAACCTCATTAATTAAATGTCAACAAAGAGAGGATATTCCCGTGTATATTACTTTTGTACTATGGAATAAGTATCTTATATTTTCATGTACAACTATCGTTACCTATAATAATTTGTGGGATCATAATAAATTACTTTCTGGATATGATTCCAAGAACTAGAATAGACCGTTGCATATTAATAATTCTTATTTAATCACATTAGAATCCATAACATAATTTTTATTTATAAATATCAATTCAACTGGATTCAATGTGCTTATCTTGATTATTTACATAACCAAACAATGAAATGAGATCATTTGATCAATATTTAGACTAGTTTAATAATCACTTTATGATTACTTCATATTCTTGTCTAAATACCAGTTCCACATCCCTTTTACTTTTCAAATACTATTGTATTAATATATTTTGTTCTCATATATTTCAACTAGATTTATTTAATATTTTACTACCATAATATATGTATTCGAAATATCATACCTAGAATATTTCATCAAATATGTGATAGATGCATCACATAATAATATCGAGCTATAATGAACATATAAATCTTTTCATATTCTATATACATGTAATCTTGGAGATATTTATGAAAAGTTATATTTTAAACAATTATCTATCAAATTTTTATAAATTTTATATTCAATTATTTTTCAATTTATATACTTTGACATAGTGTATGAAACCAATAGGACTAACTAAGATGATCATGTTCCATAGGTTGTTATGATAAATCAATATTTGTAGAGTATTCCTAATCAAATCATAACTAAATGTAATAATAATAAAGTATTTCAAATATGTTATCAATCATATATATCTTTAGAGACTATTGTGATCCCACTGACCTCTTGTAGAAACATGGTATAATTTCATTGTAAAAAAATTATATTTTCCCGATGCATATATTAATCCATAAATAGATAATTAAATCATTCATTTTTATTGCAATTATATAGTTCCATCAACCGTTTATGGTTTCACTATATAATTATAATAAAAAAAGCTGGTGTTGACATCCAATGTCCAATATAGTTATAATAGAAAGTTTCTATAATTATTATAATTATAATGAATTTATGTATCATGAAATGGTATAAGAATTAAATACATATTGGTAACACTCATGTTCCACCCATGTATTTCTTCTCATGAATACCCATGAATGGTTTCACCTAATCCATAGAATCCTTTCTAAAAAAATAGATTCTGATACAATTAATCAATATTTTTTTTAACATTACAATAGTAGAATGTTTTTTTAAAATGCTTCATTGTATAATTGATTATAATGAAAGAATAATATATTATCTAACTCATTGAAAAAAATACAATCCTGTTATTTTTTTAATCATATATTATACAAGTCTCAGTAATGAATTCTCTTCTATGATCTCTAGGGAAATTGTTTTTATTTGGACTAACAATGCATCCTAATCATTTATTTTATCCAATTAAATCATTCCCCCTCTATTTAAAATAAATTTTCATATATTTTTATATAAATATAGTCTATTACATAATTATACATTTTCCATCATAGGAATTTATGTAATATCACATATAAATTTTAAGTTAATTTTTCATTTGCATGGTGTTTTTTCTTGCTGAAACTTTGTTTATTAATATAGGGTTAATAAAATCATTAGATAAAAAACCTTTTTTTTAGAAAAAGTATTTCATCTTCTTAAGATTTTATGACATATTAATTTTTAAATAAATACAACCACTTCAACATATTGAGTTGCAAGAAACATCAGGTTTAAACGAAACATGATACTCAATTAAAATACTATAATTTAAACATCAAAATTATAATATAGACGTTAAGTTAGAGAGTATAAATGAGAAATAAAAATTATGAACATAATATAATTTCCAATTTTATTAAATAAATATAATAGTTATCTAAGAAATATAAATAATATAATTCCCATTAGAATGAAGAATTATGGACTTATAAAAGAAATATTTTTGTTAATATTAGTAGACATGCTCTTTTTTAACATAATATAAAAACAATATTTTCTAAATTCTGGAATGTTTTTTTGAAAAACATTATCTTCAAATTCGAAATAATTATATCAAAATATTAATATGGGATTTTTTTGTGGTTTTATAAAAAATATTAATTTTTTATTAATTTTGAAAATAATGATTTTTATTAAATACATATTTTTAATAAATTTACAAGCCCCATTTTATTTTTTTAAATTATTAATAATAAAACTATATATATTAATTCAATTTATTCCATTTAAATCAATTTTATAATGACTTTTTTTAATAAAACATTCTATACATACAAAATCATTTTCCCTAGAAAAGATCTTTTACACTGAGTCAATTTGTAAAATTTTAAATTAAATAATACCACATATGTAAATAGAATTTGAAAAAATTTATTCCAAATATGTAGTGAGAATAAATTATATTATGTAATAATAGAATATAATTTTGATACCATAATTAATTGTGAAATGAGTATGAAAATTATCCTAGTTAAGGTTAGAATGAGATTACTGAGGAGAATTATCAAAAAATATATGGCTAAAAATTACCCAATACTTCTATAATACATAATTGAATGTCATATATTTATATTATATGTTATAATGTGAAAATAAAAATTCATTTTTAGATTTTTGGAAATAGAATGACTTTGGTCTACTTTAAAAAAAACCATGTGTGTCTTCTCACTTACTGATAAAAGTCCACCCCTATATTCTCTATTACACACATAAAAAACTAATTGTTTAATCCAATACCAGTGTAAAGAACTTATTTAATTACCTGACCTTATCCAGTAGTTATTATTTTTTTAGAAATCCATCCTAGTAAGTAGTTTAGTTCAAACCTATAGAATTTGTTCGATGAAGAGGTAACAACCTTAACAAATTTTTTGATATTATTTATTCTGGAACCTTAGTCTAACATTACTAATTCAGGATGATATAATAAGCTATTTGTCTTATATATAATGAGGTATTTTTGATTTAATGTAATAGGATACATCCTTATCCTTCACCCTCATATTGGAAGTGCAATTGTTAGTCGTGTGTACGATTGACTACAACCTCAAGAACTGACACAATTCTTTTTCAATAACCACTTATCAAAGATTTATATAATAATATATTTATATATTAAATTTAAAAAATAATTATTATTATAGTATTATAATATAATAGAGTCTTTCTTACTTTCCATTTTGTAGATAATATGATAACGTTTCTCGTTCGTACGCTGTACTACTACATCATTAAGTCATGTGATTGATTTTTTAGATACACATTACATGAAATGTGATAAGGAATATTTTAATGTTTACATATGATATTGATTAAATATTAATAAATATTTAAAAGAAACATTTCGTATAAATTCTTATTTTACCATTCATTGAATAAATGATAACGTCATTCGTGTGTACGAAATACAACCACCTCCCTTAGTGATGCAATTCGTTTTTACTAACACATCACATGAAAGGTATGTGCAAGGAATATTTAAAAATATAATATTATAACTAATATATATTTATCCTACTATATTTTTAAAATAAATCTAATAATCATTCCATCATGATCATAAAAAAATTGAAACATTTGTTATGAAAACGTACGAGAAGCCATCTCCAAAATTGTATCATAGTTCATTTTTCAAAACCATATTTGATGGATGGTTTTAAAAGTATCTTTTATGAATAAAAATTCTAGTTATTTAATTATTAATTTTTTTTTGATATTAAATAAAAATCTCATTGACTATTTTCATCTTACCAATTTTATTTTTGACATATGATTTTTTTATCGTTAAAAAATCCTATGTAAAATTAATTATTAGTGTAACTAAATATTTCATGGTAAGGAAATTTAAAAATAAATTAATAAAAATGTACAAAATTATAAATAAATTAAATAATTAAAACAAGATTATTATTCAAGAATATAATAAACAAACGTGAGGATTTAGGCTTAAGGTAAGGGGCTTCTTATTTAAATTTCATTTCATTAGGTTAAACATCAATATTATTGATTATATAATGATAATATATTGTATTTAATGAAATGTTTAGTTTATTTTTTATTTAAAAATTATTTATATTGATTTATATTTTATTCACATAATTAATCCATTTATTAATAACCACTTAAATGTTATAATCATTGTAAGGGATTCATCTAAAAACATCATTCTTTGAGACATATGTCATTTTATGCACCTTATTTGACAATAATGGTTTATATAATTCCCCTATACATATTATACAATGAATAATTTAAAATTCATGATATTTTATGTTACATTTCATTAATTAATTCATGGTATTTATGATTCAAATTATATTAATTTGGTAATTGTTTATGTTTCAATGTAATTTTAATTGATATTGTTAATGCTTAAATATTCGTTATCAGAAATTATTATATCCTTTCCTAAAAAACCAATCCATTTTATTCTCAACAGGTTATTGATGAAATTTTCATGTAATAGTTAAAATTTAATTTCATTGGTACTTGAAAGGATTTATATTTTTTATGGAAAATAATATTTATTTCTCTCTTTGATTAAAAACCATTTAATTTCAATATCAATTTATTATTGAATGTTTATTTCAAAAGAATTAATATTATTTTATGATTGTTTAAATTAATTTTTACACTTGTCAGACTTTATAAAAATAAATTAAAATGTAATGAGTTCCTAATTTTATGAATAACAAATATCATGATTTTCTATTGAAAATTTGAATGGAATCATGATTTTAACATGTATGACATGAATAGTATCTTCAACTTATCATTACATGGAATTTTTTTTATAAATTATCCAGAAAATTTTAAAATAAAATGATTACAATACTATTTTTTAATTTTATATGAAAAAATATTTTCATTATTGTAATTTTATTTTCTACTATAATGTTGTTTTAATTTTTAAAATGTATTTCTATTAACTAATTACAAAAAACATTAACATCATGGAATAAATAGAATAACAGATTTTATTTCTCTTATATTTATACCTTTCTCAATCACCCTAATTTTTATTGGGCAATACATTCATTATTTTCTTCTCCGAAACACCTTCATTAATAATTTTTCATTTTTTATTATATGAGACAAGATTATATTGCTAATTCCTTTCCATGTGCAATTCTTATGTTTATGCCTTTTGATTGATTTCTTTTTGGTGGAACACATATATCATCAACATGTAAGGATGGGTGTGTCTATATAGAGATACAATGATATGTGTAATAAATTTTCATAGGATTCTTAATTCAAGAGATTGTTGAGTTAAACAAATCCATTATGGGACATTATTCACCATGTGATATTGTCTTGGTAGTTATTAATAATGCATGTTAATGACATGTTACATGGTTATCCTAAATTTCTAATAATTCCATCATAATATGATACTATATTTTTAATTCTATTATCCTACATGTTTACTCATTATAATTTTCTTTTGTTATATCATGTAATACTATTGAATCACATGTTATGTTTATTTATCATGCAAATTCACATTCAGGGCATTTTAGAACACCCTTTTGATTATTTATTCCCATGTTATCCCATGTAATTTCATAATATCATATTTATTTTAGTATATTAATATATATAACTAAATAAGGTTTATAGGATTGAAATTAATTTTTTTTATTATGATACATAGATATCAAAATTCACTAGGCCTTAATGATCCTTATATTATATTAATAGATATTTATATTTATGACTCATTTAGTAACACGTATAAAAGCCTTGGGTATCTCTAGTTGGTATCATTGAAAATTAATTGTTGTGATAACCCTAGTTATATGGATAATGATAATTAAATGTATATGAAAATACCCATCAGTATTGGTGAAGTATAGAGTGATTGGTTTTTGAGAAATTTAAAAATATTCATGAAACTATAAGTCAATGTTGATATAAAAATATATACATAGTGGTAGTAAATCATAAAAAATCATGTTTCTCTTGACATTATCATTACCTAGTATATGATAGTGGACCTTATTGTGCACCTAGTTTGACACTCCTTCAATATATTCTTTGGAAATTTGAAAACTCTTTATGAGACATTGTTAAGGCCATTAATGAATTGTCATGTTAGGAAACCTTATATAAAATCTTAAAATGGATAATTAATATTGAAACCAATAGGCTCATAATTCAAGAAATACTTATCATTAAGAAGATATTCCTTATTGGTTTATAATTTTCCCATTAGTAAGTTAATTCTTTATCATCTTATTAACTTTTCCATTTAGTTAATGGTAGGGAATAGTAGAATGAAATCCAAAAACTAATGTGATAGGAAATGTAATGACTTACCCAATGATATGCCTATCTAAATTGTAAAAAATATATAAATATTATGATCATTACAAATGAGCTATCTCAAATTATGATTAACAACCATAATATAGAAGAATTTCAAAACCCACCAAAAATGTGCATGATGGTGCCCCATAGAAGTTTATGTTCTATTAATAATAAATAAAAGAAGAATATATTTTTTATAAGTTAAAAAAGTGAAGAAGCACCCTAAAAAATTTCATAATAGGATAAGAATATGTTTTATTTTTTGAAAATTACGCCACAATGCAAGTAATTATCAAGGAAAATTAAAGAGATCAATAGAGGAAAATAATTTTCATACTAATATATATTTTTCAAATAAATGTCATAAATGTGGAGAACATAGTTATTATCTAAGGAAATACCCTAATAAAAGGATTAAACCCATGGGAAATTCAGGATATATTTCATGTTAATCATTAATGTGAACTTGTTCATGTATTTTTGTATTTAGATTCATGAGTTTCATTTTAGAGGATTTTTAAAAATGGTAATTTATAATAATCATTAATCATATAGGTATTGTTATGTAGTATAATTAATTAATGATATTTAGGAAAACAATTAGGGGTAATTATGACCTATAATGTTGATTTAATGGTAAGATGATACTCAATGGAAAAACACATAATTGGGGAAAATGAATCACGGGGATATGTTTATTTTTTAGTAAATTATAATTAATCTAAATTTGTTAATTTTTTTGAAAATAATGAGTAATATAAAACCCCTTAGTGGTTAAAAAATTGTTTTGATTACTACAATATTTGTTTTGAATATTTTCCTCATTTTATTGATAAAATTATAGGATCATGATGAATTAAAATAGTGATTATAACATATGTTGTTATATAGTTTTTGAAAAAGGACCACTCTTATGTAGTGTAATAACTCATCGCATCATTAAATTCCATGGGGTTTGATCCCACAAATAAAGGGAGATATTGGTGAAATAAATACAACATTCTTATTTGATGTAATACTATGTATGATTTTTTTATAAAAAATGTTTTAATGTATAAATACTAATCTTTTAATTTTTTGAGGTGATTAATGAAATTTTATGAGGAGTCTTGTATGGTTAATGATTATATTACATTTACAGTTAACTATAAGGATTATTTGGAAAAATGATATTATTTATTAGATATGTAACGTGAAGGGTATGGAATATACTTTGAGGATAAAACCATATTTCAGTTTTTTCGTTCATTAGGTTAGTTGATATATACAGTTGTATATTTAAAGTATAATATATGTTGAACCTTTAATTTTATTATTGACTTTTAAAGACAGATATATTCATTTTATTTTTTGGAATTATGTTTCATTGTGCTAACCATTATGGTTTTTATAAAGATACAATTAATATAATGCTATTAATTTATGAATTATATAATCTATTATATGTTAATTTTATTGCTTCCGGAAGGAAAAAATCATATGAATAGTCATCATTCGGAGAAAAATATGATATTTCAGTTGAAATTTGAAAAATGATGAAATTTTATTAATCAATAATGATTATTTCCAATTGTATTAGTATATATAGTAAAATAATTTCTCAAATATAATAAAATGATTTAGGGAAATTATTTATCCTATAGACTTTATATATAATGAATCAGTAGTCATTTAATTCGTTATTGATTTTTGTGGTCAACATTATCATGAATGTAATGTATTTATAAAATTGGATATATATTTATGATTACATTAATAGTATCTATAGGTTCTGATTATAACTATGTTCATTTATAAACCATTGATACAATAATTCATATAAGGAAATTAACCTATATATTTTATATGAAAAAGTATATTCACCCTTATATATGGAATATATCATTCATAAATCCATATATAAATGACATCTTAAGTGAAATGATCTATAAAATTTAGGAATAAGTAACACAATTTTTGAAAACCATCAGTACTCTAAGATCCATCATCCTACCTATCACCATATTTTCTCTCACATGATAAAATCATGATTTTGTAGAGTAATTCCTTTAGTCAAAGAGCCCTCTCCATTTTCATATAAGGATACACTATTATATATGACTTAAAATACTTGATTAAAACTCTCCAAAGAGGTGATATCCCTATCTATATTACTTTTATACTATGTCATAACTTTTTTATATTTTCATGTATAATTATCATTCCATATAATAATTTAGGTGATTGTAATAAATTACTTTCTGGATATGATTCAAATAACTGGAATAGATCTTTGCATATTTATAATTCTTATTTAATAACATTAGAATCCATAACATAATTGGTATTTAAAAATATTAATTTAACTAGATACAATGTTCTTATCATGATTATTTACATAACCAAACTATTATATGAGATCATTTGATCAATATTTCGACTAGTTTAATACTCCATTTATGAGTAGTTCATATTCTTGTTTTAATACCAGTTACACATTCCTTTTAAATTTAAAATACTATTGGATTAATCTATTTTGTTCTCCTGAAGTTCAACTAGATTTATTTAATATTTTACTACGATAATATATGTATTCAAAATATCATATCTAGTATATTTTATAGAATATGTGATAGATATATCACATAAAAATATTGAGCTATACTGGCCTTATAAATCATTTCATATTTTTTAGACATGTAATCATGGAGATATTTATGAAATGATATATTTTAAAAAAAATTCTCTATCATATTTTTGTAAATAATATTTTCAATTATTTTCTAATTTATATACTTCGACATAGTGTAAGAAACCAATAAAACTACCCATGATTATCATGTTCCTGACGTTGTTATGCTAAATCAATATTTGAAGAGTAATCCTAATCTAATAATAACTAAATGTAATAATAATCAACTATTTCCCATATGTTATTAATCATATATATCTTTAAAGACTATAATTATACCACTGACCTCTTGTAGAAACATGGTATAATTACAGTCTAAAACAATTATATGTTCATGATTCATATATTAATAAATAAATAGATTAACAAATCATTCATTTTTATTGTAAGTATGTATTTCCTTCAACCCTTTCTAGTTTCACTATATATGTTCCATAAAAAAAGGTGGTGTTGACATCCAATGTCCAATATAATGATAATTTTTTTTATAATGACTATAATTATAATGAATCTATGTATCATGAAATGGTGTAAGAATTATATGATTATTGGTAAAACTCATGTTACACCGATTTATTTCTTCTCCGGAATACCTAAGAATGGTTTTATGACAACCATGCTTTTTATTACAACTTAAGCATGCTTTATTACATAAAAATTCACTTGATACAACAAAGAAGATCGAGAGTTTTATTGTCTTTGGGGCTTAGGATCATTACATAAAAACTTTAAACATGAAATACAACATCTTTATTGAATACTTCCTTTACATGACCACTACATTCCTTCGTACTTAGCATTGCATGGGATAACCTGAGGACATGCATAAGAAAAGGATGAGCTATAAAGCCCAGTAAGGGAGTACAAAATGAATAACATGAGGAGTACAATACATGTTAGGCAATAGGAACATCAATATAGCATAAGAGTAACATGAACATAAAGGCATGATAAAGCATGATAATCATAACATGGAAATGTGGCAACAACACTTAACATTGAATTAGCATGAGCCAAGGCTCATTGCACATGGAGCATGAGTAAACCCTCATTGCACTTGAAGCACGAGTAAACCATCGTTGCACTTGAATTAGCATGAGTCAACACTCATTGCACATGACGTATCATGATACTATAATTTACCCAATGCGTTGGAGTGCTATAAAGGGCGCACCCTTCTTAAACATTTTATTTCATGCATAAGTGTGCCACATGGATCATAAAACATGGATTCATAAAACATAACCATTTATTCCATGATAAAGGAATGTGGAATTAATACCTGAAACTTTATAATAAATAAGTAAATGTGCATAAAGGTGAATACCCTTGATGGAGAAATGGGCATGGTATTCACTACACAATGATATTGGCTTAGAAAATCGGTGTGATTTCGGCAGCGTAACGGCGTGACATAAGAATTCATAAAAAGGTTGATGAGAGAGAAAGGGATTACTCGTCATATTTACATGTAATGGACAGTAATGAGGTCATATAGATACATGTCCCAACAATTGAAAAGGAATTTAGATTCATGATACAAAAGTATTGCTTGAATATAAAAGAGGAGAAAAAGGTTTCTTTCAGAATTTTGGCATAGTAACGGGTGTACATGGGAGGCTTTTAATGAGAGAGAAATGGGTCTCACATCATTCAAAAAATAAGAGGGTATTATGGGAGAGGTGGTAAACCATACCCAAACATTCATAATTGAAATTAAAAGGGCAATACAACTTAAAGAAAATTGAAAAAAATGAGAAAGGAAGAAAACCCTTACTTGGAAGGGTGCTTCCAAAGGAGAGAGAGAGGCTTGTGAGAGGCTTCTTGGGAGATTGGGGCACCTTGGGAGGATTCTAGAGAGAGTAGGGAAGAGGTTGGACGAAGTACAAAGGATTTTAGTGAGGAGGAAGTGGGAGCTTGGGTGGGTTTATATAGGAAAGGTGAGAGAATTCTTTATTATTTAGGTTTGGGACCCCTTATATTAAAATAATCCAAAACACAAACCATCCCATGGTATTTGCCCATGGTTTCTGGAAAAGGAATGATGAAAACAATATTTTACAAGGCCAAGGTCCGAACTTATTAAAAAATTAGGGTTGCTTTTGTGGAGGTGATTCATACTCCCATGGAAATTAATTTAAAAAGGCAAAGTGTTGAATAAGTCTTGAGGGCTCCATTAATGCTTTGAAAAGTAAGTCAAAAAAACCCAAAACCTCATTATTTTAATGATAAAACACATATTGGCCGAACATAAGGATTATGTAATTTTATTACATCACCATTGGGTCATTATGATGTCATAAAACACATTATACATTTAAATGGTATTTAATTTTTACCCAAAAATTTGACTGTCTCAGAAAATTATGAAAAATTCACCGTTGGATAATTTCGACGTCCTGATTCAAAAAATAATATTTATTTTATCTAAATAATTTTCTAAATATGTGAATTTTCACTTTTAAAATAAAAAACTGACATTTATAAAAAAATTCACATGTTTTGACAGAAATGGCTTTCAAACCTTAATAAAAATTTTAATTGCATTCATAAAATTATAAGATCATTTATACTTAATAAAAAATTAATTTAATATTAATAATAATATTTTATTAAAATATTATTTAATTCAAAAATCCTTTAATTTAATAAAATATAATTCTTAATTAAATAATAACTAAAAAACACCATTTGTACTTTAAAAACTAATTACAATGTGTCAAAAATGACTAGAAATTATATTCATTATTATATACAAAAATAATGTACATGAACATGGTGCTACTTATTTGTTATATAACCCCTTAAAATAGCCGCATAAGACCTAAGGGTAAGGTGTGCGGTGGTGACAGGCTCTTGGGGCGGCTCGGATAACATTGCTCGAGTTGTAATTCAATCAACTTCCACTTTTCCCATAGACGATCACGTTCGAGCTTGACTTGATGAAGCTCAGCTTGGGCTTGGTCAAGGTAAAATCCCAAAGACACCACCTCTTTTCTGAGCTCCGACAAATGGGCTTCATAAGGGGCAATTCTACTGGATGAGGCCATCGCTTCCTTTGTCTGAGTAGAATTGGGTTCGTTAAAGCCTTATATTTATACTACTCAGATGATCACTGTTCAATGACTATAAAAGTAACGGTCACAAATATTAACGTAAAACTAAAGAGTTGACATCTTATAAAAACATTTTTCATAAAGAAACATTTAACTGGATCAAGAGGGATTTTCCATTAATGAAACATTGGGTCGTTACAATATTCCCCCCTTAAGAAATTTCACCCTCAAAATTTTCCTTTTCCCACACTAAAACAAATGTGGGTAACTCAGCTTCATCATATCCTCCGACTCCCAAGTTGCTTCTCCAAACTTGTGATTTCTCCACAACACCTTGATGAGGGGCATTGTCTTATTTCGTAGAATTTTTTCTCTACGATCCAAGATCTTCACTGGTTGCTCCTCATAAGAAAGATCGTCTTCTAATTGTACCACCTCGGAAGAGAGTACATGTGAAGGGTCTGGTATGTACTTCCTTAAGAGGGATACATGGAATACATCATGCACCTTGTCCATAGTAGGTGGAAGTTCTAGTCGATAGGCCACAACCCCAACACGATCAAGAATCTCGAAGGGGCCGATGTACCTTGGACTTAACTTCCCTTTCTTTCCAAACTTCATGACCTTCTTACACAGAGATATGCGTAAAAACACCATGTCTCTGATATTAAACTCAAGGTCTCGTCGACGATTATCTGCATAACTCTTCTTTCAACTTTGGGCTGCCTTGATATGCTGCTGAATGGTTTTCAACTTCTCCACCATTTCTTCGACCATTTCTGGTCCAAGCAGCTTACGTTCACCGACCTCATCCCAACATGCTGGTGTTCTACACCTTTTCCCATACAGGGCTTCATATGGTGCCATTTGGATGCTCGAGTGGAAACTATTATTATAAGAGAACTCAACCAGAGGAAGTTGTTGATCCCATCCTCTTTTAAAGTCCATTGAGCTTGCTCTCAACATATCCTCAAGTGTTTGGATAGTCCGCTCGGATTGGCCATCAGTTTGAGGATGATAGGCCGTACTGAAGTTCAGTTCAGTATTCGGAGCATGTTGAAGACTCTTCCAAAACTTAGAGGAAAATCTTGGATATCTGTCAGAAATAATAGATAGTGGTACTCCATGAAACCGTACCACATCCTTGATATATATCTATGCAAGTTGATCCAAAGAGAAATCCTCTCGAATAACAATGAAGTGTGTGGTCTTTGTAAGAAGATCCACAACAACCCAGATTGCATAGTTGCCTTTGGATGTCCTTGGATGTCCGGTGACAAAGTCCATGGTGATGTTCTCCCATTTCCATTCTGGTATGGGCAATGGTTGCATCATCCCCTTAGTCTTCTGCCTCTCTGCCTTCACTTGCTGACACACCAGGCACTTTGATGTATATTCAGTGATCTCCTTCTTCATATTATCCCACCAAAAGTTTTCTCGGAGATCTCGATACATCTTTGTGCTCCCCGGGTGAATAGAGAAATTTGAACTATGTGCATCATCCAAAAGTTCCTTCTTCACTTCCGAACTTGATGGAACACATAGTCTTTTCCCAAACCGCACAATTCCTTCTTCATTAACATTAAACTCTGAGGATTTTCCCTTTTTGATAGCTTCCCATTTTTCTTGGATTCCCGCATCATCCTTTTGAGCATCCTTTAACCTTTCCAAAAGATATGGTTGAGCAATCATTTGTGAAAGGATTGATGATGTTACCTTCTTTATGATTCCCACATCCATCTTCATCAAGTCTAAGAAGATTGGATCCTTCTCAATTCTCATCATTGATAGAATCGTTGGATCCTTTCTACTTAGGTCATCCGCCACCTTGTTCGCCTTCCCAGGGTGGTAATGTATTGAACAGTCATAATCCTTGATGAGATATATCCATCTTCTCTGGCGCATATTAAGCTCTTTCTGTGTGAATATATATTTAAGACTCTTGTGGTCAGTATATATCTCACATTTCTCTCCATAGAGATAATGCCGCCAGATTTTCAAGGAAAAGATCACCGCCACCAACTCCAGATCATGCGTTGGATAGTTCCCTCATGGATTTTCAACTGCCTTGAGGCATAGGATATCACTTTATCATTCTGCATCAGCACACATCCTAAGACCTTCTTCGAAGCATCACTGAATACCACAAAAATCTCCCAACTTGTGGGTAATGTGAGCACGGGTGCAGTGATAAGCCTCCTTTTCAACTCCTTGATGCTTTCTTCGCACTCATCATTCCAAGAAAACTTTACTCCCTTTTGAGTTAGCTTCATAAGAGGGTTGGACAATCGTGAGAAATTTCTCACAAATCGTCGATAATATCCAGCTAACCCCAAGAAGCTACGGATATCAATTACCGATGTTGGCCTCGGCCATCCCTCAATTGCATCTGTTTTGGAGTGGTCCACAGATATCCCATTGCTTGTGATGATATGGCCCAAGAATGAGACTTCCTTCAACCAAAACTCACACTTTCTGTACTTTGCATAGAGATTCTCCTTGCGCAAAGTCTCTAGTACATTTTTTAAATGCTCCTCATGGTCCTCCTTGGTTTTGGAGTATATTAGAATATCATCTATAAAGACTACCACAATTTTGTCTAGGTAATCTCTAAAGACTCTATTCATCAAGTCCATGAATATTGATGGAGCATTGGTGAGTCCTAAAGGCATTACTATGAATTCATAGTGCCCGTACCTTGTACGAAAAGCAGTCTTGGGGATATCTTCCTTCTTCACCCTTACTTGATAATATCCCGACCGCAAGTCCACCTTGGAGAAGTATTGTGCTCCATGCAGCTGATCAAACAAGTCATCGATTCTTGGGAGAGGATACTTGTTCTTTATCGTGATTTTGTTAAGTTCATGATAATCGATGCAAAGCCGCATTGACCCATCCTTCTTCTTGATGAAGAGGACTGGTGCACCCCATGGTGATGCACTTGGGCGTATAAACCCTTTATCTAGATTCTCCTGTAGTTGTTTCTTCAGCTCTTCAAGCTCAACAACAACCATTCTATATGGAGTCTTGGATATTGGTAGCTCCCCAGGTATAAGATCAATGGAGAACTCAACATCTCTTCTTGGAGGAAGACCAGGAAGTTCCTCGGGAAATACTTCAGCGAATTCCCTAACAATAGGCATTTCTTCAAGGGTGGTTTCTTCCTTGGACTCAATCATCTGAGCTAGATATGCGTTCTCATAAGGCAGAAAAATCCATGCTTGAGATGATGGAGCTAAAGGAGATTCATCTTCCTCCTGAAACTTGTAAAGAATCGGGGGTCGATTCTCCATATGGAGTGTGATTTCCCTCTCCCGACAATTTATGTTGGCTCTATATAAGGAAATCCAATAAATGCCAAGAATTGCATCAAATTCCACCAGAGGGAGTATGATGAGGTTCACCGGGAAATTCAATCCACAGATTATAGCAGGGGAGGACTTATACTCATGGTATGCAATGATTGCCCCATTTTCCGTACTCACTGACATCTTTACTTCCATGATTTGTGGTGGTGTAGGGATTGTTCTACTAAATCATTGAGATATAAAAGAATGCATAGAACCTGAATCAAAAAGTACGTTCTCTATTCTTGAATGAATAACTAGTGTACCTGTCACCACTTCGTTGTCGAGGTTCACTTTGGAAGAAGTGATGGCAAAAGTTCTTCCTTGTTGTCTTGGAGGTTGCTGGTTGCCTCCGATAACCCTTGGATTAGGGCACTGATTTGCAAAATGACCCGGTTCTTTGCATTTGTAGCATTGAACAATGCATTGAGGTTCGAACGGAGCGTTCCTCTCCTCTGTCGTAGCCGCGGGTCCTTCTTTCTGACAGTTAACAGCTAGGTGCCCTTCTCTTCCACACTTGAAGCATTTTCTTGTCCCCCTAAGGCAATTTCCAGGGTGCTTCTTTCCACACTTTTGGCAAGTGGGGTGCTGGAACTTCTTAGCGCCGTTGGATTTATCCATCGGACCACCAGCATTGAAGTCCACCTTACGTTTCTTGTCCCCATGATACCCCTGTGACTCCCCGATCTCCATTTCAACCTTGAGGGCACATCGGAAAATTTCTTCATAGCTGTCGAAGTCACGGATCGCTAATGCTTTCCGCAAGCTAGGCTTCAGCCCACCAAAGAAGCGGTCAACTTTGCATTCGGGGGTAACGACAAAGCTGGAAGCATATCGTACAAGCCTTGTGAAGTTTTCCTCGTACGCTCCCACAGATTCTTCATCTTTCTATTTGAGGGAAAGGAAGTCCCTTTCCATCTTAAGACGGAGGGTGCGTGGAAAATATTTATCGAAAAACATCTTCCGGAATTCCTTCCATTCCAAAGCCTCGATCTCCTCCTCAGGCTTCGTATTTTTGATCAACATCCACAATTGATCAGCTTCACCCTCCATACGATAAGCCGCCAGGAGAACCTTCTCTTTTTCAGAGCATTGGAGGATGGAGAATATCTTTTCAATGGAGGTGATCCATTGTTCAGCGATCGTGGGATCAGATGATCCACTAAAAGTAGGAGGCCTTTGTCTCATGAAGCTCTCGATAGCGACATGTTCTTTCTTAGGGGGTTTGAACGTTCCTCTTGACCAGTGTTTCTATTCAAAACTTGAGTTAGCTGAGAGAGAAGTGTGACACAGTTCGTGATTCCCGCTCCCATTGGATTGGGCATCTCATAAGTACAATCATCACACTGATCTTCACAATGGTTGTTAGCCCGAGTTCTCATATTACTGGCCATTGGATGGAATAAAAGGAAAGTTAGGGGTAACACATAAAGGTTAATCCAAAGACAAAAGTTGATGACTTATAAATAAACTTTAATCTCTTTAACTCATGATTCTATAGGATTCGATCCAGGCTTTTCATGATCTTCCTTCTAACATATATTCTTAGGGGCATTTTTTTCCTTAATAAGGGTTCATACTAAGATTGTGAATTTATCAAAACATATCCCCTGGGAGTGTCGTAACC
Source organism: Viscum album (assembly GCA_963277665.1). Classification (NCBI taxonomy): domain Eukaryota; kingdom Viridiplantae; phylum Streptophyta; class Magnoliopsida; order Santalales; family Viscaceae; genus Viscum; species Viscum album. The sequence goes on from OY728155.1 coordinate 883,785,268, forward strand.
AAGAGTGCATCAAGTCCCGTTGTCGTGCACCAGTTCCCGTTCGAGTCTAGCTCAAAGCGGTGTTTTCGGGTTTTACCCCTAGGATACATCTGTGCCAGAGCCACCTCTACCTGCTCATATCCAGACATGGATGTATTTGTTTGATAAACCACTTACTTAGTATTTAACAAAACTTAGGGATGTTTTTATTATACATAGTCTTGTATCTAAGGCTTTACTAGGGTTTCCTAATCCCAAAAATAACTAAACCTGTCCTCTGATACCAACTATGACAACCCTGCTTTTTATTACAACTTAAGCATGCTTTATTACATAAAACATCACTTGATTCAACAAAGAAGATCGAGAGGTTTAGTGTCTTTGGGGATTAGGATCATTACATAAAAACTTTAAACTTGAAATACAACATCTTTATTGAAAACTTCCTTTACATGACCACTACATTCCTTCGTACTTAGCATTGCATGGGATAACCTGAGGACATGCATAAGAAAAGGGTGAGCTATAAAGCCCAGTAAGGGAGTACACAATGAATAACATGAGGAGTAAAATACATGTTAGGCAATAGGAACATCAATAGAGCATAAGAGTAACATGAACATAAAGGCATGATAAAGCATGATAATCATAACATGGAAATGTGGAAACAATACATAACATTGAATTAGCATGAGCCAAGGCTCATTGCACATGGAGCATGCGTAAACCCTCATTGCACTTGAAGCACGAGTAAACCCTCGTTGCACTTTAATTAGAATGAGTCAACACTCATTGAACATGACGTATCATGATACTATACGTTACCCAATGCGTTGGAGCGCTATAAAGGGCGCACCCTTCTTAAACATTTCATTTCATGCATAAGTGTGCCACATGGATCGTAAAACATGGATTCATAAAACATAACCATTTATTCCACGATAAAGGAATGTGGAATTCATACATGAAACTTTATAATCAATAAGTAAATGTGCATAAAGGTGAATAACCTTGATGGTGAAATGGGCATGGTATTCACTACACAATGATATTGGCTAAGAAAATCAGTGTGATTTCGGCAGCGTAACGGCGTGACATAAGAATTCATAAAAAAGGTTGATGAGAGAGAAAGGGGTTCCTCATCATATTTACATGTAATGGACAGTAATGAGGTCATATATATACATGTCCCAACAATTGAAAAGAAATTTAGATTCATGATACAAAAGTATTGCTTGAATATAAAAGAGGAGAAAAAGGTTTCTTTCGGAATTTTGGCATAGTAACGGGTGTACATGGGAGGCTTTTAATGAGAGAGAAAGGGGTCTCCCATAATTCAAACAATAAGAGGGAAGTATGGTGGAGGTGAGAATCCATACTCAAACATTCATAATTGAAATTAAAAGGGAAATACAACTTAAAGAAAATTGACAAAAATGAGAAAGGAAGAAAACCCCTTACTTGGAAGTGTGCTTCCAAAGGCTAGAGAGAGGCTTGTGAGAGGCTTCTTGGGAGCTTGAGACACCTTGGGAGGATTCTAAAGAGAGTAGGGCAGAGGTTGGACGAACTCCAAGGGATTTTAGTGAGGATGAAGTGGGAGCTTGGGTGGGTTTATATAGGAAAGGTGAGAGAATTCTTTATTATTTAGGTTTGGGACCCCTTATATTAAAATAATCCAAACCACAAACCATCCTATGGTATTTGCCCATGGTTTCTGGAAAAGGAAAGAGGAAAACAATATTTTACAAGGCCAAGGTCCAAACATATTAAAAAATTAGGGTTGCTTATGTGGAGGTGAGTTACACTCCCATGGAAATTAATTTAAAAATGCAAAGTGTTGAATAAGTCTTGAGGGCTCCATTAATGCTTTGAAAAGTAAGTCAAAAAAACCCAAAAACTCATTATTTTAATGATAAAACACATATTGGCCGAACATAAGGATTATGTTATTTTATTACATCACCATTGGGTCATTATGATGTCATAAAACACATTATACATTTAAATGATATTTAATTTTTACCCAAAAATTTGACTCTCTGAAAATTATGAAAAATTCACCGTTGGATAATTTCGACGTCCTGATTCCAAAAAATAATATTTATTTTATATAAATAATTTTCTAAATATGTGAATTTTCACTTTTAAAATAAAAACCGACATTTATAAAAAAATTCACAGGTTTTGACAGAAATGGCTTTCAAACCTTAATAAAAATTTTAATTGCATTCATAAAATTATAAGATCATTTATACTTAATAAAAAATTAATTTAATATTAATAATAATATTTTATTAAAATATTATTTAATTCAAAAATACTTTAATTTAATAAAATATAATTCTTAATTAAATAATAACTAAAAAACACCATTTGTACTTTAAAAACTAATTACAATGTATCAATAATGACTAGAAATTATATTCATTATTATAGACAACAATAATGTACATGAACATGGTGCTACGTATTTGTTACATAACCCCTTAAAATATCTGAATAAGTCCTAAGGGTAAGGTGTGCGATGGTGACAGACTCTTGGGGTGGCTCGGATAACATCGCTCGAGTTGTAATTTCAATCAACTTCCACTTTTCCCGTAGACAATCACGTTCGAGCTTGACTTGATGAAGCTCATCTTGGGCTTGGTCAAGGGAAAATCCCAAAGACGCCACCTCTTTTCCGAGCTCCGACAAATGGGCTTCACAAGGGTCAATTCTACTGGATGAGGCCATCACTTCCTTTTTCTGAGTAGAAATGGGTTCGTTAAAGCCTTATATTTATACTACTCAGATGATCACTGTTCAACGACTATAAAAGTAACGGTCACAAATCTTAACGTAAAACTAAAGAAGTTTACATCTTATAAAAACATTTTTCTTAAAGAAAAATTTAACTGGATCAAGAGGGATTTTCCATTAATGAAACTTTGGGTTGTTACAGGTTTCACATCATCCATAGAAACAATTCTATATAAAAAAAGATTCTGATACATGGAATCAATATTTTGATTTTTTAAAAACTTTACAATCATAGAATATTTCATTAAAATGTATTATTATATAAATAATTGTTAAGAATGAATAATATATAATCAAACTCAATCAAAAGAATACCAAACTTTTATTTTATTAATCCTATATTATACATGTCTCAGTAATGACTTCTCCTCCATAATCTCTTTTGGAAATTATACTTATTTCGACTAATAGTGCATCCCGGTCATTTATTTTATCCAATTAAATAATTCCCCCTCTATATAAAATAAATATTCACATAATATCATACAAATATATTATTTTATGTAACTTTACATTTATTATCATAGGAATTTATATAATGTTTTATATAAGCATTAAGATAATTTTAGATATGCATGGTGTTTTATCTGGATGCAAATTTGTTTAATAACTTACAGTTAATAGAATCATTAGATCATAAAACATTTTTTGAGAAATAATTACCACATATTAATATTTTATGAATTATTTATTTTTAAATAAATTAATCCACTTAAATATCTTGAGATGCATTAAACATCATGTTTAAACAAAACATGATACTATAATAAAATACTATTATTTAAACAGGGACTTTAAAATATAGACGTTAAGTTAGAGAGAATAAATAATAAATAAAAATTATGAAAATTATATGGTTTCCAAATTTTTTAAATTAATCTAATAGTTATGTTCATAATATAAATAATTTAATTTCTATTAGAAATAAAAATTATAGATTTATAAAAGAATTTTCATGTTAATGTTAGTTGTCATGCTCTTTGTCCACATAATATATGCACAATATTTTATAAATTTTGGAATGTTTTTATAAAAAAATTTATCTTCATATTTGAAATCATCATATCAATATATTAATATGTGAATTTTTTGGTTTTTATAATAAATTTTAATTTTTCATTATATTGTGAATAATAATAATTTTTATTAAATACATATTTTTAATAAATTTACAAGCCCCCTTTTATTTAATTGTTTTTAATTTTAAATAATAAAATTTTATCTTTATTAATTTAATTTATGTTATTTAAATAAATTTTATATTGAATTTTTATAATAAATAATTCTCTACATACAAAAAATTTCTCCCTAGAAACCATCTCTTACACTATGTATATTGGTTAAATTTTAAATTAAATAATACCACATATGTAAATGGAATATGAGAAAATTTATTCCAAATATCTCGTTAGAATAATTTATATTATTTAACAATAGAAAATAATTTTGTTACCATAATTAATTATGAAATGTGTTAAAAAAATTAGCACAGTTAAGGTTAGAATGAGATTACCGAGGAGAATTAACAATAATATATGTGTAAAAATTACCCAATACTTCTCTAATACCTAATTTATTGTCATATATTTATATTATAAATTATAATGTGAAAATAAAAATTAATTTTGAGTGTTTTGGAAATAGATTGACCTTGGTCTAATTCTTTTTAAAAAAACCCATATGTGTCTTCTCTCTTACTGATAAAAGTCCACCCTCTAATCTCAGTTACACACATAAAAAACCAATTTTTTCAACCAATACCTGTGCATAGAATTTATTTAATTACCCCCTCATCATATAATTCTTATTTTTTTAGAAATACATCCTAGGAAGTAGATTGGCGCATACCTGTAGATTTTTTTTGATGAAGAGGTAACATCCTTAACCAAATTATTTGTATTATTTATTCTTGAACCTCAGTATAACATTACTAAATCAGGATGATAGTAACCTACGTATATTATATATAATGAGGTATTTTTAATTTTATGCAATAGATTAAAACCATATCCCCCTTCCTCATATTGTAAGTGAAACCATTGGTCGTGTGTACGACAGATTACCACCTCACGAACCGACATAATTCATTTTCAATCACCACATATCATAGATGTATATAATTATATGTTTATATTTAATATATTAATTTTATGATATAATTATAATTATGGTATTATAATATAATATAGTATTTCTTATATTCCATTTTGTATATTATATGATAACATTGCTCATTCGTATGACGTATTACTGCATCACGAATCATGTGATACATTTTTCACATACAGATTACATGAAATGTAGTAAGGAATATTTTAATGTTTTTATATGATATTGATTAAATATTAATCATTATTTAAAATAATCATTTAATATCCTTTCTTATTTTACAATTTATTGAATAAATGATAACATTGTTCATGTGAACAGAAGACTACCACCTCCCTAAGCGATGCAAATCATTTTTACTAAAACATTACATGGAAGGTATGTGCAAGGAATATTTAAAAATATAATATTTTAATTATGATATAATTATCCTACTATACCAGGAAAGTCAGTCAGAGGAAAAACCTCTGACCATTTATTAAATAGAAATAAAAAGTGTTGTAAACAACGAAATGGATGAGGGAGAACATCTTTCCTAAACCCAACAAGTAGTCGACACAAAAATCATACAATTACATATCATAGGAATCAAACCAACATCAGACAGAGACCAACCAGTCCCTTCTTCAACTGTGCCTTAAACAACTCAGCTCAATAGAAAAATTCATCATCAACCACTTGATCGGAAAAATCCAGTACAAACTCATCTTAAACTACACCATTTCTCCTCTTGTCTCTTCAAGAATACTAATTCAAAACCATACAACCATCCATCATGCTCCACCATTTTTGGAACAAGCCTTCATCACAACACCGAAACAATCCAAATGCAAACCAAAAATCCAGATCCAAATCCAAAGCAAAAAACCAACATCAAAACCAGATGCAATCAGGCATAAACCCTGCAGAAAACACACATCAACATGATTAAAAAACCTCCCCCCTCTGGAACTGAAGACCAACGCAACACCCCACAGAATCCCGTCGGAACCACATGGGGCGACCAGGATACATTGGAAGAACCGAGAGGGAATGCAATCGGTGTCGGAGGACGACAGATCTGAAGAGACGTGGCCGATGAAGAACACTGAAGCCCTTGTCGAACATATGTCATCACCAGAAAGCATGAGCACGCCAAGCCACAGGCCAGAACACCACTGACCTGACACCATCGAGAGTGGAATATGTAGAAGCGAACCCAAACGCGTCATGCATGAAGACGCCCTGCCGATCCGAGGTCTGAGGGAGCCGAACTGATCCAGGCCGAAGGGGGAAGGGGAAAAGGAGAGGAGGTGGAACCCTAGTCGCCGCAGGAGCTTGGGAAGATGCCTCTCAAAGGCCGCTCACCTTTGATCCAGTCATTATCCTACTATATTTTTAAAATAACACCAACAATTAGTCCATCATGATCATCAAAAAATGGAAACATTAGTTATGAAAACGTATGACAGGACATCTCCAAAATTGTATCATAGTTCATTTTTTAAAACCATATTTGACAGATGATTTTGAAAGTATATTTTATGAATAAAAATTCAAGTTATTAAATTATTATGATTTTCTATATTTTAATTAACCATCTCTTTGACTATTTCATATTACCAATGTTATTTTGGACATTTGATTCATTTCTCGTTAAAACATCTGATTTGAAATTAATTATCTAGGTAACGAAATTTTGTATGGTATGGAAAATTTAAAGACAATAATAAAAAAGTACAATATTATAAATAAATTAAATAATTAAAACTAGTATATTTTTCAAGAATATAAGGGACACATGTGATGATTCAGGCTTAAGGTAAGGGGATTCTTATTTAAATTTCAGTTCATTAGGTTAAATATATATTTTATTGATTATATAATTATAATATTATGTATGTAATGAAATGTTTATTTTATTTTTTATTTAAACATGTTTATATTGATTAATATTTTACTCACATAATTAATCCATTTATTAATAACCACTTATATACTATAATCATTCAAGGTATTTATCTCAGAACTTCCTTCTTTGAGACATATATCATTTTATTCACCTTATTTGACTATAATTATTTATATAATTCCCCTAGACATATTATATAATGACTAATTTAGAATTCATGATATTTATGTTACAATTCATTAAATCATTCATGGTATTTATGATTCAAATTATATGAATGTGGTAATTGTTTATGTTTTAATATCATTTTAATTGATATTGTTATTTCTTCAATTTTCATTATCAGAAATTATATAATCCTTTTGTAAAAAAAACATCCATTTTATTCTCAAATGGTAACTCATGAAATTTTTATGTAATAGTTAAATTTTCATTTCATTGGTACTTGAAAGGATTTAGATTTTTTATGGAAAATAATCTTTATTTCTCTCCTTGATTGAAAACAGTTTAATTACTATGTATCTGTATTATTAAATGTTTATTTAAACCTATATTTAAAATTATTAAATGAATGTTTAAATTAATTTTTACCGTTTTTGACTTTTATAAAAAAATTAAAATTTAATGAGTTATTCATTTTATGAATGAGGAACATCATGATTTTATATTGAAAATTTGAACGGAATCATTGTTTGAACATTTAAAACATGAATAATATCTTCAACTAATCATTACTTGGAGATTTATTTATAAATTATGCAAGAGATTTTAAAATAAAATGATTTCCATAATATTTTTTGATTTTATATGGAAATAAATTTTCATTGTTGTAATTTTATTTTCATCTATAATGTAGTTTAAATTTTAAAAAATTATTTCTATTATACAACAACAAAAAACATTAATGTCAGGTAATGAATATAATACTATATTTATTTCTCATATAGTTATACCTTTATCACTCACTCTTATTTTTATTGGGTAATACGTTTTTTATTTTCTTCTCTGAAACACCATCATTAATAATTTTTCATTTTTTATGATATGATACAAGATTATATATCATATTCCTTTCCATCTGTAATTCTTATGTTAATGCCTTATGATTGATTTATTTTTTGTGGAACACATATAGCATATATATAAGGCACTGGCCTTAAACCTTACTTAATCTTGAGTTATTACAAGATTACACATTTAGGAGCTTTTCAGGTTTAGAGTTTTAGAGAATTAGATCATAAAACTTGCATTACATTTCACATTTAAACAAAGTGGTTACATAAAGATAGTATTCATTTTTCCCATCAATGGAAACATATTTAAAATAAAACATGTATTCTTTCTTGACACTTCCTTGACACTATCATCATATCATGTACCTTTCCCTTGACCTGTGAAAAACATTTCAAAAAACATGGGATGAGCATAAAATGCTCAGTAAGTGTTATAAAAAAAATGGAAAGGAAACATGAGTTAATGTATATATAAGAATGAAATCATACATTACCCATAAAACATAGGCACTTTAACATACCTCATCAAATCATGAATAAATCATAAATATCATAAGACATAAAAGGTAACTTGAGGCATTCATAACATTCTTACGTAGGGATTAACCCTCTTGGTTACGTTTGGAATACCCACCACAGTATATTCTCTAAATCTCTTCAGAGAAACCTTAATGTTTCACTCCTTCGTGTTACCCAATGCATTGGAGAGCTATATCGGGCTCACCCTCCCTTAGTTTATCACGGAACCACCCATCTTCATAACAATGACCAAGAACCATAACATAATCGTATCACATAAAACATGCATAAAGGAAACATAACATTTCCACATTTCAATCACAATATATCAGTAAAACACATTGATATAAAAAACCTTATGAAAACCATTTTCAATACCAAAATAAAATAAAAGTAAAACATGGTATTTATTTTTCTTTTGAAAAGAAGGCATGACTTGTAGAGGAAGCCGAAACTCAAATAATGGTCACGGCGGCAGAGAAGTCATTGTCGCCGCATACGTATGACAAAAACATTCCCTTTTGTCATTTTGTAAAATGCTTCGTATAACAAAGATTCCTTTTGGATAAACATAAACTTCAAAGGGGTTTATACACTGTATAAAAGAATGTTGTGTATAAAACAAAATATTTCTCAATGAATGAAGAGTGAGATTAAGTCCCTTACAAAGACGCTATCCTTGGTTTAAGGATAAATCAATTACATAATTATGTGTGACAAAAGAATACACCAAATATAAGTGGATATTAAGACTAAAAAAATCAGAGGTTATTCACACATATTCATAGAATGACATATTCAAGGAGTACAAGTTTATCCCAAAGAATCAAATTTGGGTTAAGAAGTTCCCTTGCAAAAATTTGACAGCCTAACGGCGTCACTACAAAATTTATAAAATGAGTTGATGAGAGATAAAAAGGGTATCTCATCACATGGACATAAAATTTAAATCAATAAGGATATAGAAGAACATATCCCAATATAATAGTATGTGAATTAAAAGACATAACAAAAGAAGTCTTTTAAAAAGAGGAGGGTGAAAGGTTTCCTTACCGACATGGGTATCTTTCGAAACATGCACCTCGTGAAAGAAGGACGATACAAAATTGATGTAAATACTCATAAATTAAAGTATAATACACAATGAGTAAAATAATGGTCAAAACATACACCACTCAAAGGAAATTTTGGAAAATGTAGCATAAATCTCACGGGAATAAAAGTGATATGAAAAATCCCTTACGAAAACTCGGCAGCCTAACGGTGCCACTCAAAACTTCCAAAATGGATTGATGAGAGAAAATAGGGTCTCTCATAATATTAACACAAAGTTTACCGAAATAGGAATATAAAAGAACATCCCCCAACATAACAAATAGGAGCTTAAAAGAAGTGACATAAAGGAGAGTACTTAAAAAGAAAGATAGAGGTTGGATCTCTTACAAAAATTCGGCAACTTAACGACGCCACTCAAAACTTACAAAATGGATTGATGAGAGAGAATAGGGTCTCTCATCATATGAACATAAAAATTACAGTAAGAGTAATATAAAAGAATATCCCAATAACAAGAAAGATGAGCTTTAAAAGGAATGACAAAAAAGAGTGTACTTTAAAAGAAGGAGATGAGTCAGATACCTTACCTCAAGTCTAACTTGTCTTGTTCGTTTCTTTATATTCCTGAATAATAAACATTCGTGAATTTATAATTGCTTAAGGACCTCCTATAAAGATTATTATTCAGTTAATATCACATATTTTAATGTTATAATAATTGGTTAATAATATGAGTTCATATCAGATGTTTATGTCGATGTTTGGTACATGAGTCAAAAATTGAACTTGTTGGAAAATAATTTTCCATATAGTTATAGGTAAATCATATCCAGAATAGTATTGATGTTTTAAATATCATATATATCCAGTATATATTCATTTTATACTATTACATATCATTTGGAGATAAAAATTAAAAACACCGTTCATGGAGACGGTAGGCCGTACGTACGCATGAACGCTACTTTCATTTTTTGTCATATTAATGGAATTAAAACAAAATGAGAGATATATATATATGTTATAATTCCAGAATGATATCCATAATTTATATGTAATATATTGCATATATATCCATTATATATATTTACTTATAATAGTACATGTCACGACCCGCCCTCGGGGTCCGTGCCGTGACTACCCCAAGCCCGCCTTCCATAGGCCAGGGGCTGGCGACTAGCACCAAGGCGTAAATCCCAGTAAAAAGGGAAGGAATTGCCTTTGAAAAGTAAACAAACACCATAGAGTAAGCAAGCGGAAAGTAAACACTAAACAAAAACAGAGTACAACAGAAAGTGCGGAAAAGTAAATGGGCCAGTATACAAACCCAAACTGAAAGTAAAGTACAACTCGAAAAGGGAAAACAGCAACTGAAAAGTAAAAGCCGCTACACTGAGCTGTCCTCTGGAAATCCCACCTGAAGGGTGGGTACAGAGAGCTCCTCTGCTCCACGGGTCCCGCCGTCCGCTCCGTGCACGTCCCGCCCAGTGGTCCACCTCCGGGTACCGTCCCGCTCTGCAAGCCTCAGCTAAGGTCAACGATGTCCGTCGTCTGCAACCAACACAACGTAGTGCGGGCAAAGCCCATGCAGGGGTGAGTATAAGCTACTCAGTAGGGACCCCGAGACCCCTGAAGGTCTCTCAAATCTACAAAGGATAAACCACGAAGAAAAGTAACAATCACGAAGTAACAACCGACACTGCTTAGGTATATGCCCATACATATACCTAATTCATCAATTCAAATACGCTCCAACCTCCGAGCCCAAGTACAACTCAGTCCACACAGGATAGTAAACGTATTCCACACAGGAAAGCAAAACGTAATCCACACAGGATTGCTCAACACAATCCACACAGGATAGCAAAAGGATTCAGCTCACACAGGTATACTTCTTCAGAGGACGATAAAGATGATCACTGATCCATCTAAGTCATCGGACCCACGAAGGATCGATAGGTAACTAACCCCCGCAATGACCCACACAGGATCGGGCCCACACAGGACCTGTAGGCGCTGGCTCACACAGAACCGCTGAGCACAAGGACCCACACAGGATCGGGCTCACACAGGACCTGTAGCACTGATCCATGTAGGATCGCTGAGTGCTGTAGTCGTCGTCGTCGAATCCACACAGGATCTCTGTACTGTCGTCGTCGCAGTCACAGTAGCAGTAGTAGTCGTAGCAGTAGAACAGTCGCAGCCAGCACTAGGGTTCCCGCACACAGCAAGCTCGTTCGGAGGATCCGCTCCACGAGCCGAGAGGCTGATACATCAACTGTCACGAAGACCAGTGTTGATGTATCCAAAAGTTCCGTATCGTCAACAGGAACTCAACGCAACAGACGGCGCGTCGATCGGACGCCCGGTCTGAGAGTTATTGGCATTTTCGTCTCCGGGTCCCGGTTGGTTTTTAAGGCAAAACCAACCCGACCATACTCCACCTGCGTCCAAACCTCGGGCGGAGTATGAAAAAAGATTCGTCTCACTAAGAGGGACACAACACAGCTGACGGCACGTCAATCGGACGTTCGTAGCTCAAGATATGAGCGTTTCCGCTCCGAAGGCCCGGTTGGTTTCGTGAACGAACCAACCCGGGCGAACTCAAAGTAAACCGAAACCTTGAGTGCGATATACCGAAGCGACCGTCTCGATAAAAGGATCGAGTTGCCGCAGACGGTTCATCATTCGGAGGTCCGAGGCTCAAGATATGGCCCAAAAACCGATTCTGGTTCGAAACGGGGGGGTCCGGGTCCGGGCCGACCCGGCCCGACCCCCCCCCCCCCCCGGGGCGGCCCGGCCGGACGGCCGGCCGGCGGTGCGGCGGCACGGCGGCGCGGCGGCGCGGGGGCCGCGGCGGCGCGGCGCCGCAAGGAGGCCGCGCGGGGGGATCAATTCCCCCTCTTTTCAAGTGGCGGCGCGGCTATGTCGTGCCGTTTTTTTTAAAAGCGCCCCCCCACGTGGGGGGCCTGCTGGTGCGGAACCGGGGGGGCCGGCTGCCCCCCTCCCTTCAAGGAACCGCCCCCCCTCATAAAGAGGGGGGTTTTTATGAGTTGGCCGGGGGATTAATTCCCCCGGTTTAATGGTATCCGGCCGGCCAGCTGGGCGGCCGGTTTTCTCTAACGGGACCGGAAATTCCGGTCCCCCCTTCGGCTTCCGACGCCGGCGGCCCGGCCGCCGGTCTTCTCTTCCGCCGCGGCCCGGAACCGGCCGCGGTCTCCTCGTCCCGCCGCGGCCCGGAACCGGCCGCGGTGTTCGTCGTACTGTGCGGTGCGACGGCACCGCGCCCCTTCGCCGTGCCTTGATTCCTTTCAACGCGGCGCGACGGCGTCACGTTCTTGAAGATTCTTCCTCGGCGTGGCGCGACGGCGCCGCGCAAAATAATTGCACGATTAACCGCGTGGTGCGACGGCACCACGCCACTTTGCTTCTACCCGCAAGAATAAACAAGAACGATGGAGGGGGGGTTCGGCCGTGTTCGTGCGGTCCGGCCCCCCCTCACGTTAAAATAATAACGCAACTTTAAATAATTCAAAGCCACACTTTAGACTTGCTAAATTCACGATCAAGAATAAAATAATGAAACCAAAAAGAAATCAATAACCCCTACCTCAGGTATAAGGTTCGAATATTTGTCTACGTTCCGCGGAAGACGACGTCGCGGAGGTCGGGCGTCGCGATCGTCGTTCGTCAAATCCGTTGACGAAGGGATGCGTCCGATGCGATACGTCGTTGGCGAAACTTCTCAAGTCGACGAAGGAAAACCGAGGAGGAAGCGGTGTCTCCCTTTCTTTGACGTGGAGAGAAGATAGAACGGCGTGTCGGTGTTCTTCGCGTTCTTCAAGGAGGAAGATGAAGTTCTTCAAAGTGTAGAACTCTTCTTCTCTCTAATCTCCACACAACACAGAAACTCCCCCAAATAAAATAAGCTACACCTTATTTTATTTTCACTTTGCCAACCTTTCAAAATTCAAAAGTTGAATTCATTACATTAATTAAATCTAGAGTTGTCAAAAAATTAAATGAAGAGATAAGTTGGCAAGAATTAATGTAGGGGAGAGTCACATAATTAAGAGGGGGTTTAGAGGGGTTAGGGAATTTGAAAAGGTGGGGGCTCGTGTGGGCCCCACCTCCCTCATAACCACACATGGGAAGTTGGGTGGTTGTGGGCCCCACCAACAACTTCCCATGAGAGAGTCTAACCACCACGAATAAAATAAAATTCAAACATAATTTTATTTTACTTATCTTTTAATCCCCAAAACTAACATTCAACCCGTAACAAACGCAACTCCCGAAAAGGTCTCTTTAAGCGAATATCGGCGCTGCGAGTTCATCGGTGCCCTCGGATTTCAATTCCGAGCACCGGATCAAAAGTTAGGAATTTCCGCTCGTTCGTTCACTGAACGTACCCGAGCCAAACTTCGGAAATTAATTCCGGGCACTCCGGGTCTCAGAATCAGGTGCCGTCTGAAACCGCGCTCTTGTAAAATTATAAAGAAAATTAAGAAAAAATTTTCCTTGAATTTTACGGGTCTTTACAGTACATAACATTTTGAGATAAGAAATGAAATGTACCGTTCATGGAGACGGTAAGCCGTACGTACACATGAACACTACTTCCATTTCTATTTCATATTTAATGTAAATAAAACATAATGATACATAATAGTATTTTAATTCCAGTATGGTATCATATATAATATCATTAAATTTATCCTTTATACGTCCCACATATGATATTAACGAATCAAATCACTTTGAGGGGGCGGTAGTCCGCACTTCCTTAAATAAAGATATTGCGTTTACCCATAATGGAAACCATAAAGGTATGACATAAATGAAAAATACAGAAGATTAAGTAAAAAATAAACATATTATATATCATATATAAATATAGTGTCATCTTAATGGCCACCTTTGAAGGTGTTAGAAGAATGTTGAACAATCATCATTTCGTGAGGTAGAAATTCTCCATCCACAGAAACAGTATGTTCTTTAACCATTAGATGTAGGTGTGTGTATGTTTAGCTCGAATCCTTTTTATAACAACATCCTAGTATATTTACGATACTGTATTTTTTACAAAAAAAAATGAATGAAAAGAGTTTAGGGGGTTGGAGAAGCAAAATAAAACAAAAGGACACAATTGAAGACATTACCTTAAAATCGGGTAACTCCCTTTGGTTTGAGATCAAAGGCATCCTTGGGATGACTTCTGGCCAAAGTGACACTTCAAGGAGTTAGAGAGGGATGTGGAGAGATAAAATGGTCAGGGTTTGGCTGAGGCAAAGGCTTTGGAAGTGTGGGTGAGGAGGTAGAGGTGGGGGCCTTTTATAAGAGGAGAGGAGGGGCACTCTTGGAAAGTAAGGAAATGTTACATTATTTTAGAATGAGTTTCGGATATTAATGGTCCCACATTGATGTGTTTCGAGGATAAAGTGATAAGAGTTCGAAATACACCCATAAAATAGGTTTTTTACATGTGCAGGTCTTAGATTTTACATTATCTTTCCATTTTATTTAAATCGTTAAATAATGAGGTCATCGCTGCATCATCATGATGTCATAAATAATTTAATTTATTTAATGTCTAAAAATTATAAAAAATATTCTATGATGTAGGAAATCGTTTTGTCTTTCTAATGACTTTTCATAGTAAAACATCTGACTTTTATAACCCCATTTAAAAATTGTTTTAGTAAAACAACTCATGTTTGTGTCATTTTTACTTTAACATTAAATAAAAAGGTATTTATGTCATTTTACATCCAAAGTGGCTACATGGGGTCCCCAAGTTGACCCAAGGATTGTCTTGGTCGGCCATGACTCATCCAATGATGGTAGGACATGTGTCTAAGTCATTTCATTTTATTAAAACATTATTCTTACCTTAAACGACACTAATTACCTCTAATCGTGATTAAAAACTTAATAAGTTACTATTCACCAAAAATTATTTTAATCCCATTGAACCACATTTTACTTCTTAATGACAACCATGTATGTCGGATTTTTAAAATTCAAAACACAAAGATGACAAAATTTCATTTAAACGGAAAATCAGTTTTTATAAGTACCACTTAGTGGTTTCACTATTCATCAAAATTGAAGTTTTTCAGAAAATTTCCAAAAATTCACCCTAAGCTGTATTTGATATTCCGAATTCAAAAATGATGTCTATTTTACAAAATTCAAAAAATATAAGTTGAATTTATTAATTTAATAATTAATTCCCGCTGTCAAAACAAATAGCGTGTTTTTATGAAACAAAATGTATCAAAAGATTGACACTAGTTTTAGTCCGATTTCAAAGTGAAATTAAATCCAACGACCACTATTGGATTAAATGGTAAAAATATATTCTAATTTAACTTTAAAATCAATTCAAAATATAATCTAATCATATAAATAAATTAGATTAAAAAGAGGTTTTGAATTAAAATACAACATTTTACAATATTCATTAAAAATTGAACTTTTTCGGAAAAATACCAAAAATTTACACAATGTAAATTTTGATGTCCCGATTCTAAATAAGAATTTTATTTTGGAAAATATAACACATACAATTGTCAAAAAGTGGATTTAAAAGAGGTTCACCATCAAAAGGTGGTTAATCGACCTTTTAAAGAATATTAGAATGTTTACGCTTAAAATTGGATTCATTCGCATTTTTAATCCTCTAACATTTATTATAAAAAGTAAAAATATTTGACAAACATATATAATCATTTTGTAGTTAGTTCTATTCATTCCTGCCATCACAACATCTAGGCGTTAACTACGATTTAAAATAATATTATTTTATTATTAGGGTGCAACATAAGATTTCAAAGAAACTCGTTGTTGTGTATTGGGTAATCCATCGTGCATAGCGTTCCCTTTAAATAAATGATGACATTTTATTCACAAATAGGGATAAATATAAAAATGTCATATTATTTATTTACCTGGGGTGTTACAATACACATGTTAGGATGGGGGTGTCTATATAGAGATCCAATGATATTTGTAATAAATAGTCATAGGAGTCATAATGAAAGCGATTAATGAGTAAACCCACTCCATTTTGGGGTTTTATCCACCACATGATATTGACCTGGTAGTGAGTTGTAATGCATGTTAATGACATGTTACATGGTTTTTCTAAATTCCATATAATTCCATGATTATATGATACTATATATTTAATGTTATGATCATACATGTTTACACATTATAATTTTATTTTGTTATATCATGTTTTACTATTGAATCACATGTTATGTTTCTTTATCATGCTTATTCACATTCGGTGAATTTTAGAACTCCCTTTTGTTTATTTATTCCCCATGTTATCCCATTTATGTTCATTAACTCATATTGATTTTATGATATTAATATAGGGAACTAAATAAGGTTTATAGGTTTGAAATTACATTGGATGTATTATGAACATAGATATCAAAAATCACTTGGCCTTAATGATCCATCGATTACACTAACAGATATTTATGTTTATGAGTCATGAAGTAACATGTATAAAATTCTTGGGTATCACTATTTGGTATCATTGAAAAGTAATTATTAACCTAACGTTAGTAATAACCCTATGTATATGCATAGTTATAATTAAATGTGTATGAAAATACACCTGAGTATTAGTGAAGTATAGAGTGATTGGTTTTTTATAAATTAGATAACATTACTGAAACTATAAGTAAATGTTGATATAGAAAATATATACAAAGTGGTAGTAAATAAATAAAAATTCATGTGGTTCTTGACATTATCATTAACTAGTAAATGAAAGGGGACCTTATTGTGCACCTAGTTTGACACTCCTTGAAGATATTGTTTGGAAATTTGAAAAATATTTATGAGACACTATTAAGGCCGTTAATGATTTTTCATGTTAGAAATCCAAATATGAAATATTAAAATGTATAATTAATATTGAAACAAATATTCTGATTATTCAGTAAATACTTATCATTACTAAGATATTCCTTTTTGGTTTATAATTTTCCCATAATTATGTCAATTCTTTTTCATCTTTTACATTTTTCCATTTAGATAATAGTCGGGAATAAATGAAAGAAATCCAAAAACTAATGTTATAGGAAATGGAATGATTTACCTAATGATATGCCTATCTAAATGGTAAAAGATATATAAATTATATGGTCATTCCAAATGATCTATCTCAAATTGGGATTAACAACTATAATATTGTTGAATTTCAAAACCCACCTAAGATTATCATGATGGTGCCCCACTGATGTTTATGTTCTATGGATAATAAATAAAAGAGGATCATATTTCATACATGTAATAAAAGTCAAGAGGCACCATAGAAAATTGCATAACTGAATAAAAAGATGTTTTATTTTTTAAAAATTTCACTATAAAGCAAGAAATTGTCGAGGGAAATTAAAGAGGTCTGGGAGGGAAATGATGGTCATACTAATATACCTGTCACAAATAAATGTCATAAATGTGGAGAACATAGTAATTATGTAAAAAAAATTCCCAAAAAAGGATTAAACCCAAGGGAAATTAAGTAACTATTTCATGTCAATCATTGAAGTGAATAGATTCATGTATTTATGTATTTAGATTCAAGAGTTTCATTTTAGAAGTTTTTTATCAATGATTATTTATATGAATATGGAATAATATAGAGATTTTTATTTAGTATTATTAATTAAAGATTTCCATGAATAAATTGATGGGTAATGATGACCTATAATGCTGATTTAATGGTACGATGATACACTATAGAAAAACACAAAATTAAGGAAAATGAATCGCGGGGATATGTTTGTTTTGGAGGTAATTATAGTGAATTAAAATTTATTGATTTGTTGAAAATAGTGAGCTATATAAAACCCTTTTGTGGTTAAAAAAATAATTTTATTACTACAATATTTGTTTTGAATATTTTCATCATATTATTGACAACATTATTGGATCACGGTTAATCGAAAATGTGATTATAACATATTTTTTTCCTATAGTTTTTGAAAAAGGACCACTTGTATGTAGACTGATAACTCAACGCATTGTCAAATTATATGGGGTTTGATCCGAAAAATGATGTGAGATAATGGTACAACACATACCACATTCATATGCGATGTACTATTATGTATGATCTTTTTTATAAAAAACGTTTTAATGAATAAATACTAATTTTTGAGATTTTTTGAGGTGATTAATGACATTTTAGGAGGTGTATTATTTGGTAAATTATTGTATTACATTTAAATTTAGCTAAAATAATTATTTTGAAAAATGCTTTTATTTATTGGAAATGTAACGTCAAGGGCATGGGATATCCTTTGAGGATAAAACCTTATTTCATTTTTTTTCTTCATTAGGGTAGTTGGTATATATTGTTATTTATTTAAAGAATAATATATGATGAACGTTTAGTTTTATTATTGTCTTTTAAAGACAGATATATTCATATTAATTTTTTAGAATTATTTTTCATTATGCTAACCATTATGGTTATTATAATTATACAATTAAAATAATGTTATTATTTTATGAATTATATAATCTATTATAGCTTAATTTTTGTGCTTCTAGAATGAAAAAGCCTATAAATAGTCATCATTTGGAGAAAAAGATGAGATTGCAGGTGAAATTGGATAAATGAAGAAATTATACTAATCAATAAATATTATTTCACATTGTGTTAGTATAGATAGTAAAATAATTTCTGAAATATAATAAAAGGATATATGGAAATTTTTATCCAATAACCTTTTTATATATTGAATCAGTAGACCTTTAATTCGTTAATGATTGTAGTTTTTTATGGTTAACATTTCTATTTTAATTCACTTTCTTTTAATAGTGCCCTCTAAAACTATCCAAAAATACTTACACAATTCCCCCATGTCATAATTTTTACATCCAACCAATTATTCCATTTTGTGGTAACCTAGTTATTTCTTAATCATCTTTATTCTATTTCACTATTTATAAGAGATTGTTTTATCAATTAATTTCACGATGCCTGATTTTACAATAAGATATTTTAATAATTAAACACCATGATTATTTAGAAAAATTTTAATCTAAAAGTGGAGAATTTTTTTTGGGTATAATTTAAAAACTCATTTTCAAAAATATATTTATTTTTAAATAAATACAACCTCAAAAAAATCTTGTGATGCATGCATTATCAAGTTTAAATAAAACATGATACTCTATTAAAAAATTATTTTTTAAAAATTCCCATCATAATAAATCTATTATGCTGACTTTTATGAGTTCACATTAATAAAATAGGAAACTTTTTCATTTTAAAATAAATAAAATAAATAATTCTTAAAAAAATAATGATTTTGAATATGATGTTTTTCTCTTAAAATGACATTTTTGATAAAGGTGGATTTATTGGGCTGTGTATGAAAAAAATTAAATTTAAATTTTTACACTTTTAGAAAATTCATATTTAATTTATGTTAATGTTTGAAATTATAATTTTAAAATTATATTTAAATTAATTTTAGATATTTTTCTAAAATGTTTGAAATGTTAATAAATAGTAAATGTGTTAGTTGTTATTGAAAATTACCTTTTTTAATCATTTAATATTACCAATTATTTTTTTATATTAAAAATAATTTTTTTGATATTATATATTTATTAATATAATTTATTTTATTTTAATAAATTTAGTTATATTTTTTTATACTGACACAATCTTAACTTATGAAATGCTTCTCTTTGGAAACCTTCTTTTTATTTATGTTTGCAGGTATAGTTTCAAATTATAATTATCCAAATATATGAAAGCAATTTTTAAAAATGGTTTACAAATTTGAAGTAAAAATATTAAAAATTATATTATATGGTAAACTTAATTTAAAACCATAGTGAATAATCAAATAGTAATAATTATTTACCGTAATTTAGGAAAAAATGGGTTTACTATGGGTTTAAACTAAAAATATAATGTTTAAAAATGACCCAAAAAATATAATTAAAATTTTATGGTAATATTTCTACCCTATATCATGTAATATTTGATAATGATCCACTGGGGATTCATCAGTCATGTGAAAAAACAAAGAGGAAATTCTATATTTTCAAATATTTCTGGTATGTCCTCTCTTCTACTTATAAAAGGAAATCCCCTTTCTTATCCATTTCATAGAAAAATGTGATATGATAATACCAATTAAAATAACATCAACATTTCACTCAAATAATCTTATTATGACTGGATTGGTAATATTTACTTCCTAGGAAGGCTTTTAATGAAATCATAAAGAAGTTTTCTACGTAAGAGGTAAAATCATTAAAAGATGTTTATGTTTAATTTATTCTTCCACATCCATCTGAAATTAATTAATGATGATTATATAATAAAAAATTTATATTAGATATAATTATTTGTTTTTATATTGAGTCTATGACATAGAACCATATCCTCATCCTCAAAATGAGAAACCAAAATTTTGATCGTGTGCACAAAGAACTAATGCCTTGTAAACTGATGCAATTTGTTTTCCATCACCACTTATTAATAGTGGATAAAATTATGATATAAATTAATATATTTGATATTTTTATATTATTATACTTATATAATTATAATATCTGATAAATATTATTACACTACATTTTTTATGGAATAACATAACATCACTCAAGTATATTGCCGACTACAGCCTCGCGAAGTGGTGTGATTTATTTTTCACATACATTTTACATGGAATGTAATACAAAAATATTTAAATTTAAGTATATTATATTCATTACATATAAGTAATTCATAAAAATAAACATATCAGATAATTTATTACATTTCCATTCATTTGGTAAATGGTAATGTCATTCATGTATACAGAAGACTACTGCCTCATGAAATAATTCAATATATCTTTACTAATGCCTCAAAAGGATTATATGTCTAATGAGTACATAAAAATAATAATATGATATTTATGATATAATTATAATCCTGGAATGATAAAATAACACAGTCCTCCATTCCATCATGATCGTCCAATAATTGAACTGTTACTCTAGTGAACGTTTGACCCACCATATCAGTGATGATTATTTTTAGGAATGGTTAGTTAGAAATTAAATATTTTACATGGATTCACTATCAATTCAATGGGATAAGATCTCTTCATAACCTCTTTACAATAGGAAATTATAATTGTATGATGAAGAAACTAAAAATCATGTCATTAATGATAACATGGGTAGATGATTCTTGTAATGTATATATTAGGAAAGGACAAGTCAACATTGACAAACCAAGGATAATTATCATTAATTTAATTACTGATAGTTCTACTATCCATTCTATCTGATTTAAGGTTATAATACTATTTTAAATTATCTTTTTAGTTAAATTTGGTTGTATAGATTTGCGGTGAGAGTATAGTTAATTACATACATATATTGAGATGAATATATTGTGTGAATATCCTGAAATGAAATTGATTTATGGGTCATGGTAGATATGATTTGTAGATTATGGTGTCTATATATAATAAAATGGATTTTGGTTAGAGAATAGTAGATTTTTTATTATTCAAACAATTTTATTTTAACATGTCTTCCAAGGAAGAAAAATGTTTTAGGATGGAATAATTTTATGGTTGAGTTTTCATAGTTGAAGAAAAAGATTTGGACTATGGATTAAATTGACAGGGGAGGTGTGTTGGGATATTTTCAAGTACATGGATTTATAGGAGATGTTAGAGAATGTTTTTAGGGAGTTTGGAGATTAAACTGGGTGTTTTTTGGTGGATTTTTTAAGGTTCACAATCTAAGGGAACATGCATAATCCCTAATAAAGTTGTGGATGAGGTTATGGGGGATGTAGTGTGGGATAAATGGTTGACACATTCTAACTTAGAACTGTGAATTTATGTCTTTAAGAGACATAAAATAACCCTGAAATGTTATTTTGTAACCATATTTAGTTGGTGTCAGTCCAATATCATCCCTATTACATGGGGATCTCAACTCCAGAGAGATTTTTGGTTTATTTTATAGGATTTTTTTCTCCCATTAATCATTAATAGTTTTGAAGTTGGATAAAGGGTATTTTAGTACTTAGTTTTTCTCTCATATCTCCAAATCTATGAATTTTACCTAGTGTATCACAAAGCCGTGGTATAACCCATTTTATTGACTTGTTTTTTTTGTTAGGTTTTTAAGAATTATATAAAAAGTGAGGGTCTTTTATTTTGGATGTGCATCTTGGATTTTTCATCAAGTTGAGGTAATTATCTTTTTCACACACATAATTTTCCACAAATATAATGTTATTGAATTATTATTTTTAATTAAATTGTTTTATAAAATCAAAATAATTTTATTATTGTGTAGTTATTTCGAGGGAAAAGGTTTTTAGCATGATTTTTGTTGGTAAAAATGGCGATGAGGGATTATTTATTGTGGGTGTGATTTGAATGAATTGAGGAGAGTTTAATTGCATGATTTGAAAGGGAGTGATGAAATTATAGTTTAGAGTTTTGTGATTTAGATTATTATTATTATTTCAACTGTGAATTATCATCCAAAAATATGGTTGATGTTATTGTGATTGTCCACTAGATTGCATAGTTAACAGTATTTGGGTTGTATAATGAGAATCATAGTTGATGTTATTTGTATAGGTTGTTTAGTTGTTGGTTGATGTTATTTAAATGTTTTGAAATTGACTGATGTTGAATATTTATATTGAGTGATGGATTATAAATGAGATTTTAAAAACTATCACTTGGGTGTGGGGATATCATTAGTTTGAATAAGGGGAGGATGAAGTAAATTCTTATATTTCTGTAAAGGCCTTATCGGTAATGAAAAGGTTATGTTTGGAGGAAGTTGGTCTAGTTATCAGTTTTAGATGCCCATTCATGTTTATTGATAAGGGTTTTAGATGCCATCATATTTTAGTAAAGAGATCTAGTTTACAAATATTAGTTTAGAAATACAATATTGATTTTGTGTGGGTTATGGTTTGTGTTAATTCTTACATATTATTAATTTACATTCATATGGTTTTATAATTAGACAAGGGTATTCAGATTGTTTTAGAAAATGTATTTGTTTTGTTTCATTTTTTCACATTCATGGGGTATATGGAAAATCTTTGGATTATTATTATGTGAGTTATACTCACCGCATTATATCTACAACATGTTTTACATACACATGTAATTGAATTGAGTTTCATGTTTTGTTTACATTGGTTCATTTGAAGGGAAGGGGGAAATGATGGTATTCTAGAGAAAACTATTAGAGTAAGGGTCATAATTTTTGGGTAATTTGTATGGGGTGGTATGGGTATCTGGGTGTTTATTTCTATATAATGGTATTTATTTGTATCTTGTAGTGATGTATGATTTTATATTCATAGATTTATGTTGCATTCAATTTTTCATGAATCTGAATATTATGTTATTTTTGTTGTAATATCATTCCTCGTAGAATATAATTCATTTGTTTTTACTATTGAGCTTTTAGTGGTCATAGAATGAGTTCAACGACCAAGAAACATTCTGACTTGAATCAGGATTTGGGTTGAGCAGAAAAACCTAGTCTACTTGTAAAAGTACTTTGTCCTTGTTTGGTGACTTGATCAGGTCTTTTAAATCTAGAAATTATTTTTTTCATAAAGCACAAAAAATTCATATATGTTTCATTTTTGGGTATAATTATTGATATTATGTAACGAAGTTATTATGATAAAAATAATTATGCCTAGATTAATTAAGTATTATTATAATTTAAGTATTATAAAATTCATTAATAAATTTTGTAAAATTTTAAATGAACAATATTTCTTCAAAAAATGGTTTTAAAGAATAAATTTAGAGTTAGAAAAACCCTCCAAGCTATAACAACTTCCCCTAATGAATTGGTTATGTAATAATGGACCACAATATTCATTGTAATATATTAAATCAAGTTGAACCTTGCCTAACACTCCTTGAATAATCATAATGTTATGATCATCATATACCTAGATAGTAGATCTTAATAAGTAATATGTCCCTTGGACCAGATGTCACCTATATCTCCTAAATATACGAAGGGTGCATCATTGAAATCAATTAGGTGGGTTTGAATTATGTTTAGGAATAGTTATTTAATATTATAAGATTTATATGGATTCACTATTAACATGATGTTATACTAGCTCTTACTAAACCCTACACAATATTTGTTTCAATGATTATCACAGGTAGAGGAAGATGGGTACATGATTTAAGAAATGAAAATGTTTTTTATAATACTAAATCTATGTTGATCACAAGGAGTAATATTTTCGATATGAAATGGTAGGACTTTGAGTAGTAATTTAATAATTTGAAATCCATTGTGAGAGACCGATTTAAGCACCCTGAGAAATTTTATATCAAGTTCTCTAAAAAAGACATTTATAAGAAACCAAATGAAAACTATATTAATTATGTCATTTAGTTTTAATAAACTATTAATAAATTTGGTATATAAGTTTTAGTTATGTAAGAGACTCATAGGGATCATTAATATATTCTAGTAGCATTTGAGACAAAATTTTATAAAGAAGATAATTTTTGTCATAATTTAATAGGACCCAACATTTAGGGGGAGAAGTGGGAATTTGGTGACCTAAATTTATTAGATATAAATAACCATGACATATCCCTTCTAGATAAAAATATATATTTACTTATATAAGATAGTTATAATGAATTTAAACCAATAGATGAAAGAAGTCTTATAAAACATTTGGTTATAAAAAAATTTAACAATGATATGTCTATAATTTCATATCATTGTTTGGAATAATTGTATGGTTAAATTTAGGAAATGAAACATCATAATTATCATGTGGTAAATATACGTCTTATGATACAATAGATATTTCAATAGGATTTTATTTAGAATAAATGTATATTTATCTGATGTTTTATAAAAACACATATGAATTTTATTATTTGATTTTAATGATTTCTAAATAATTTCTAAGAAAGAATATTTCAAAACAATTGATCCAAAATTAGGTGGAATATTTTATCACAAAATCTAATCATATTTCATTATCTATAGTGGATATTAATACTTTTTATTAAAGGATGAAAACCATGTTATGGACCCCAAATCCTAAAGGGTGAATCGAAAATAGATATTAAGAAATTAAGAATTGATGATTTTATATCCTCTATAAAAAATTGTTAAAAAGGGTTTCCATAAGAACAATTGAATCCAAAACTAAAATATAATATTTTAAAGTTGAATTAAAATCTTTTATTTGTGAGGAAGTGAATACAATTATTATTTTTAGTGTCTATGCAAGGTTTTTTTCAAAAATAAATGTATTATTTGGTGTATTAATAAAAGTATAAACAAGATAAATTTGTGGTTTGGCATCTCAAAGATGTTTTTATATAAATTTTCAAGCACATTTAAGATTAAGATAAATGAATGGACTCTCACTATATGAATAATGAGACTTAACTCATGAAATAACATATATAATAAAGAGGTTTAAAAAACAATTGAATCAAAAATGTATTTTATAATCCTTGGTAAAAACATAATAATGTCTCTATTGACATATCTGTGTATGGAAGATGTGATAAAAATTTGGGAATAATCACTAATCATTATTTAAATTATCCAATAAGGTATTGAACTAGAAAAATATATTTATATTTAATGGAACATCTTAAGAAAATATTTATGATCCTAGTGACATGTAGGATGACAATGTCTGAAGAAGATCTAAGTGAAATTCCTCATATATTATATATTCTTTAGAAAGAAGGCTCCTACGAGAACAATGAGAAACATACCACAAAGAATATTCTACAAATGGGGGATATTATTTTGGAGAAGTAGATATAGAACAAAACCTAGTAGCATACCCATCACAGTATCTCAATCTCCATGGAATTGGAATTTTAAAAATATTAATCAATACCAATTTATCAAATCTCAATGAACCCACACTCAAAGGTAACAACCCAAAATTAACAATTTTCATGTAGAAATAGATACATCATGATCAAAGATTACAGATAATATTACCCCATCAACCTGCATATTGGAAGTCGGGGAATTCCCACTTTATATCACCTAAAAAATTGATATTTGATCTCATAAAAGAGTGTAAAAGACAAAAAATATGAAATAAATAATAAAATTAATATAGGAGACTATGATTTATGTTTATTGTGAATAATCTCCATGTTAAAAAAGAGGCAGAATCACTACACTAAAATGTCTGATTATAATAGGCATAAAATTGGTAGATAATTTTGTATAGTTTTAGATAGTGAAAGATCTAAAATGTATTTTTTTGATATGACTATATTTTTCCCATGTTTTCTATTATATTATAATTTTAGTAATTAATTTCTATTTCATATATTCTAATTATATTATTAATATCTTGATTTTTTATCATCAAAATGGAATCAATTTTTGGATCACTATGGTTTAAATATAATATATCATTATTAGTTAAAAATAAATAAATATTATCATGTGTTTGAGATATATTAGTTTTTTCATTAAGGAAATATATAATTATTTGTTTAATTTATAGTCCCAATGACCATTTTATAGGATTTGGTAAATAGAATAATGGGTAGATTCTTCTATAGCTATTGAGAGTTTATCAACAGAACTACAAACTCGTATAAATTTCTCCTCACAACCATGTGAAAAGATTTTATATTAAAAAAAACAACAAAAATATGAAATGACCATAAATATCATTTATAATTGTTTTGACTAGATCTTTAATCAATATTGAAATCTCTTTATAAAATTTTCACCATTATTTAAAGAGAATTTTCAGAATAGTTGGATCGCTTCAAATGATTCTAATAATATCTTAATTGATTCTAATATTCACTAAATAATTGTAACATAATGGAATTAAATGGAATTTTATTAATTATGTATATGAGGACAGAGGAGTAGTTATCCCCAGTGGATATGGATGATTCTATTAGAAGGTCAACTTTAAAATTTCCTAGTACAATTTATATTAAAGAATCCATAAATATAGAGGATATATAAAAATTAAAATCCATTAGGATTATTAATCCATTATTATTATATACTAGCTCTTACACTAAGAATACATTTTGAATTTGTATAATGTATAAAAATGTTTTCATGTATAAACCAATATTTTAAAGACTAGACCAGATGAATTCATTGAATGGTGGGTTATCTGAAAAATTTGATGTTATTTGTAAAAATTTGCATTTTATCCAATTTTGGCCACCCTTAAAAGATGTAAAACAATTCAAACTCTCCACAGTTTTTATTTTTTCAATTTATTTTAATTTTTTTATTTCATTAATTTAATATTATAATTTAATATTAAAAAACATATATACACTAGCATGATCATCTAAATTATATGATCAGAGCAATCTAATCATAAACCAATACCATTTCTTCTTTGAACATAGATCCTTTTATGAAAACATTTATCCAGATATTCATCTACTTGAAGCTTTTGTTAATATATATATATATATATTATTTATTTCTATTAACATGGATTATTATAAAACTATAGTATCCTATTTTATATATTATATTAATTAACAACTTTTGGAAGATGTTCTCACTCCCATTTGAGTGTTCAATCATTGATATTTATAGATTCGTTGTCATGGTTGTTTTGGATGAATGGTGGTTATGTTTATGCTAAAACCCAAAATCCATAATTCAAATATTTGTTTATATCTGGTGATTTTAATTCATCAATTATTGTTATTAATCAATTTCTACCATTATTTAATTTATTTTGGTTTCCATGTTTTTACCTATAAAAAATTATTTATGAATATAAAAATTATTATCCATGTTTATAATTAGGGTTTACAAGTTTAAAAATAAAATTTATAATAGTATAATAGTTTGGAAATTTTTTTCTTTACCAAATTGTGATACACAAATGAAAAAACATGTTTTTGTTTTAATTAAATTATTTTCATACCAATTTCTACATATTCAGTTATTTTAAGAGAATTTTTAATATATTGATGTTTTAAATTATCCGATTAAACTTATTTAACTATACTATTAATATTTCTTTTGATTTGTTTCATACTACTTATGTCTGTATTATGTACATTCTATGTGGATATAAAAACACGATTGGAATGAAATTACATGATCATAGATAAATTGTTTATGATTTTATAATACTACATTCAATATGGTATGTATAAATATATACAATCAAATCTATTCTGTTGAAACTATCATGATATATAAAAAATTATCCAGGTCACCCACTATATACCCAACATGTTATGAATATATGTGTTTCGAACATAAATCAAAATAATAAAATTTTGAGATGATGTCTGACAAAATTATTTCCCCAATACACTAACTGTTCACTACCATAGTAAAAGATTTTAAGGTCTTATGAGAATAATGGTAAGATGGTAATTTATTGAGGAAGGGAATATTTTCCTCATAGTCTCAGGTTTAATATTTAATAATTATATTGAGTTATAACCTTTTATTTTACATCTTATGTTTTCGTCTTCATTTGAACCATTTATGTGTTTTATGTTTCATGGTACACTTTATAGGAGATGATATATCAATTAAAATGAAGGGAAATATTCTATTATGTGAAAAAATTGGAAATTTAATATTAATATAAATACTAAAATCAATAATCGAGTTTAAATTTAAAAAGGTATCAATATAAATAAGTATTGGTCCCTTAATTATTAGTAAGAAGAAGAATATTTATTTGGGAAATAAAAATGAATGGTATGGTGAAGAAGTATCAAATAAAAAACTACATAGGACTAGGAAATAAGAATACAAATAATTAGAATTTGTATAAGAGTGATTAGAATAAAAACAAACATAATAATTTTTTAATCTAATGAATCTAATAATACCATGTGATTTAACAGTTGAAGGGGGATATATCCTCCATTTGAAATGATGTTTAGAAAATGTTTTGATTTTATAATGTAAATAATATTTACTTAACTAAAATAATGTTTTCATGGTTATTTATCTATTGATGTTCCATTTTCATATATGTTTGGAATATAATGTTAAAACTGAGACATATGAACTTATCTGTATGAAAATTGTACTCCAGTTCTATCTAAAACATAAAAACCACATCACTTTGATATAGTATGAAACACGTTTTCCTATCTTCCTTGATGAAAAAAATGTTGAATTTATATAATAATTTTTTAAAAATGTTTTGTTGTGTTGTGTATTTTAATCATAAAATTGAGATAATTTATGAGTCTTTTAGAACCTTACTAGTTTGTTTTGAAAGTTACTAGACATGTTTTTATGTATTTAACATATTTTTGGTATGTGTTCTAAAATTGATATAATTTTTGTATAAATTGAATATATGATCCTCAAAGTAATTTAGAAAAGTACATGAAGTCACCATGAAAATATAGAAATTCAATAAACATATTTTGACTCCTTAATTAAATGTACAAGTGATTCTACACCTAGAGATTTCATACAAGGGTTGGAAGTGAGAGGATCCTATAAATGATAATTATAGGTCAATATATCAATTCTATTAATAATACACTGATATTGTTCTATTTCCGAGGATTACTAACATTGCAAGCAAAACACAACACTAAATTCATTTTAGGACCATGAAATACTGACCAAAAGAACCATATCTCTCCAACTTCCTGGAATTCTAATGATGTAAAAATAGAAACTCGAATCAGAAAGTAGATACAATATTGGATGAACACCCAAAACCAATCAAAAAAAGAGGTGATTTTTAACTAGGTAATATAGAAATATGTGAAGGAATTTAATTCAATATATCAAGGAACAAATAATTATCTATTGAAATAAAAATAAAAAATAAAAATAAACAAAAACATAAATATATAAAAATTTTCTAATGTATTTGAAAAAAATTCAACATTAATATAGCCATAACAAAATCATTACCACCTTAATATAAATCAAATATAATAAGATCACCAACATTGATCATAAAGTGTTATTATACTTCATCTCCATAATGTTTGATTTCAATTTTTCATATATAATTTTCATATATGGGGAAGACACCATAAAGAAAATTTAATAAAAATTCCTTCAATAAAAATAAAAAAGACTCTTCTAAGATAGGATTAGATTTCGGGGGATTCTATATGGATGTTTTGTAATGGGACATGTGAATCCCAAAAACTGTATAATAAAATAAAATCAAACCCTTCAAAACCAAGGAATAAATGCCGTGTTAAATTTATTTTGAATGAGGCATAGTATTTTTGTGGTAAAAAATACCAGGAAAAGAAATATTTTTTTTATTATTTCCAAAATGGAATACTTGTGGATTGTTATATATTGACATTTAATTAATGTATATTTTTCAGAATTCTTTTTTATTTATGATGAATCACATGTTCTGGGACACTTTTATCCAATCTCATTGGGAAGTGGTTATTTTTTCATATATCATGGGAAAGAGATAGTATTTGAAAACAAATAGAGAAAATATTAGATAAATTTCATAGAAATTGAACTTATGAAAACCAATACCTTTAAGAACATTCAATCAACAAATTATTAGTATCATTAGGTACACCAACACCATAGGTCATGATTATTTATAGTTTCAACATAATAACACACACAATTATGATTATTGGTGGTGCATTTTCATGTGACTCATGATACTAGGATAGTTACATAATATATTTAAACAAAAACAATGAGGTAAAACATTATACCTATTATTTAAAAATAACAAACACACAATTTAAAAATTCCCTGAAAGAGTTTTTAGAAGTAGTAAATAACCTGTAATTATTTATTAATGATGATATTTCATGGTAGGAAACCAAAAATACACATAAAAAGACCTTTTTGAGACACTAATCCTATTATCCTACATCATTGTCCACATTTCAATGGGATTTTTTTTTAAATTTAAATAAATAGATAATGTAATTAATACTAAAAAGTAAAATTAAATCGAATGAGCAATCATAAATGGAGGGATCTTCCACTATTTTATGTGAGGAATGTGATGTATTTCCATCCATGAAGTTATGAGAAGTCTATGGATGTCTGTCACCTTTTTAGGAAACAATATGAAAATTCATTTAATATATATAGTGTATACATTTCATTCAAATATATAATCACCTTAGCCATAAATGTGGACAACTAAGAAAAATACAATGTCGCTTGAGGGGTCCTTATAGAGAGACATCATGTTTGTATTCAATCTCTGATAATAGATTCTTCAATTATAACAATGTTTTATTCCCGTTTCTCAATATTTATAGGAGACACGAATGTTTCATCCAATAGAATAGATCTGATTTCATTAATATTGTGATGATGGGGATGGCGAAACTAAGTTATAAACCATACGAATTTCATTCTCGAAATTCGGTGATGGACTGAAATGCATTAATTTTTGACAAAAAAACCAATTCATGGAATAAATTTGATAGATTAAAAATAAATAAATGATGTGGAGGTGGATGTTCTAGTAAAACAACCAAATCTATAGATGTGGGATTATCAGAATCGATGAGTGGTTAAAAATAAGCATCAATATGTGGTAAGGATTCAATCATTGGTTAGGCAGGAACATCTTCATTCTCGATGGCTAAAGATGTGAGGATTGGAAGATGCAGGTGCACGATGTTGGTGGGTGGCATGGTTATTGATTGGTTGTTTTGTCATATTGGAGGTGGGATGTATTGTACTACGATGATAGATGATGGAGGAATAAGTGTTAGGGGAGGTGACAGAAAGAGATGGTGTCTGAGGGCTTAAAAATGATATCCAAAGAGAAAAATATGTATATTTATTTATATCATTATTTTGAACCCATATGTGGTTTATAATGAGATAATCAATCTACATAGGTGAACAATTAGATGTATGATAGGTTATGGCTTTCAACATTGGTACCAATCACCATACCATTCTATATGGGGAATTACTAGTTTATCATCCTTGTAGGTTCGATACTTTGAGCGTCTTGTGTATTATATAGGGTGGGGTCAACATTTTGTGTCTCATGGCCTTCATAGTCATGTACTATTCCAAAGTTCCTATGAGACAATAATACATGTAAGGTTACACTATAGGAAAATTATATATGGGAAAGTAAATAAACAATTCAGGCATTCGAGCTTGAGGATAATTACAATTACATTATATAAGGATATTCCCAATCTAATTAAAAAAAATTATAAAAAATTATCTATCTTAAAAAAATTAATAATAAAATAACAATCACATGATTCACATAAAAACACTTGGTGACTATAATAATAAATCCTTAGAGATTTATATTAAAAAATATAAATTAATTAACTTATTTAATAATGTAAATTAATATATATATATATATATATGTCAATATTGTTCATGTTTATGTTATATATTCATTTGATTTATGTGATTTTATATTACTTCTCTTAAAATCTCAAATATTTGATTTCGTTGATAGTTGAATGAGTTATTGTTTAAGAACAACATTAATGAATGACTTAATATTAACCATCCATCTATGTATCCTATCTTTTTCAAACAGCTAATCTGAACGACCTTCATTGTCATTGATTATAATAATATCAGTAAAAGACTAACACATTAATTAATTTATAGTTTATGTTTAATATATATTATTTTTCCTTGAATTATTTCTTAAAAGAGTTTGATGAGTAAATAAAACATCAACGATTTAAATTTTTGATTAGTATGATCTTGGTTAAACAACAGGAAGTGATATCCTATAACAATTATATTGTGATTCCAATATGAATAGAGAATTAATATTAAAAAATAATTTCTATAAACTATTTGACAATACTATTTGAAATAAATTTCCTATATTTTAATTCACATATTTTTTTATAAATTAATTCACATAAATCATTCTTTTCATTTTCTATTATAGTAGTATATGTTGTTGAAATTCATATACACAACTATTTTTAGACATATTATTTTGTTATTTGATTATTCTATATATGTGATACAATGTGCATATATATGGGTGGACTAGTAGTTCACTTGAAAAAAATAGACACTATCATAAAGATAGCCTCAAAACCCAAGATTATAAACAACATAAATGAATTCATATA
Organism: Viscum album; assembly: GCA_963277665.1. Lineage (NCBI taxonomy): Eukaryota > Viridiplantae > Streptophyta > Magnoliopsida > Santalales > Viscaceae > Viscum > Viscum album. The sequence goes on from OY728155.1 coordinate 883,818,765, forward strand.
TTTAATAATATAAATTTTATTTGTTAAATTTATATATCAATAAACTCTATTGATTATAATATTACAGATTCATTGGATTAAGATAATATTAAATTACCTCTAAAAAATCAAAATTATTTGATTTCATCAATTTTTAAAGGAGTTAATGTGTAGTGATATATGTAAAAAAAACATAACAATATTTTTTTAAATGTGTGAATAATTTTTTTATTTAGTGATTACATGAAATTTTAATTTTATGAAAAAATCTTGATTTTCATGGAAGAATGTGATAATTCAATCTAAATGTGAATTTTTACAAGAAATCCCATGACATATATTATGATAACAACTATCTTATGGGGTACATATGAAATTTGGAGCCCATATATCCTCAAACATTTAAATTTTCAAACCCAAACTCATTTAATCCTTAAATTGTTTACCCAAACCCAATCAAATTACATTTTAAAATAGCTCTTTATTTTCTTTACCTCATTGAAATACCTATTTAGTATTTTAAAATATAAAATAGAAATAATAAATCTAAAATAAATGGATTTTATGTCAAAATATTTTTTAATAATTTTATAATTATTTAAAAAATATATAAGATAAAATTAGAAGGATTAATTTAATCTTATTTGGAATTCAGTACAATGACCATATAAATAATCTTATTAACCACTTCATTAATATTATTTAATCAAATTGGGTTGTGTCAGATACTAATTATTATCAATAAATATAATTTATCATCTATATAAAAAATTATAATACAATGTTTAAATTTTCATTTTATCTTTCCATCTACGTACAATTATATAATATATTTTAGTTATTTATAACATAAATTCTAAAAATATTTAATGGGTTTTATAAAAACATTGTTTATATGGTTCTATGTTATAAATATTTATACAGAGAGAGAGGGTGATAGAAGAAAAAAATAACAATATTTTTTTATAATAAAATATATTTTTTATCATTAATTTGATTAAAAACTCTTATTAAAATTCACATTAAACCCGTAATTTTAAAAATTAATTACCCTTTAACTCTATTAAAAATACATCAATGTGGGGTTCAAGTTATATTTTTTCTACACTGTCATAAAAATATGTTAAGGATAATAAATTTTAAAATATATTATTTCTCTACTAATGTATATAATAATAATATATAATAATGATTTAAGTAATCACTATTAATTATTTAAATAATAACTCTATTATTATAATATAATATATAATATATAATATATAATGGTCAATGATTAATAATGTAGTATTGAATAATTCATTTTACTATAATTTAGTATTATAATTAATAGAAACCAATAACTAATAATACATTATTTATTAGCATAAAAAACTATAATTGATTATAATCAAGGATAATAAATAATAAAAATAATAACAATGATATAATTATTTTTTACATTACACACTTTAATAAATAATTATCACACAAAAAATATTTATTAATAATAATACATATATTATTAATTATAAATTATAATAATGTAAATAATGAAAATTAAATTTTTAATATTGTTTATCAATTATTAATATTTTTTTAATTTCTTTATAACTACAACATTATATACTAATTACCAATTAATTTATTATTATAATATTAATTAATAACAATCAGATCCATGATCAAATCTGAGTAAGGATGAGTTTATGTGGTACTTTATTAGTACTACAACGCTACAATAATTCATTTATTACTTATAGTAATGTAGCATGGTACTATAACATTAATTATATCAATAAAAATGGTCTTTCTAGACTATGGAATTCGACCTTCAGGACATAAGGCATCGTAACCATAACACTCTAGAATATAGTATTACAAAAATAGTGTTTGATGACATTTTTTGAACTATAACTTTGATTTTATATTTAACATCAATTCATAATATGTTGTATGTGTTATTATTAATGGTGGTTAAATAAATTTAAATTTCAATAATTTTTTTATCCTTTTGATATCAATTATTCAAATAATCAACATCAAAAGTTAAACTTTCAGAAATTATATGTTGATGTTTTTTAATAACCAATGCTAAAAGTTTATTTTTTTATATTTAGATTCAAATTCCTCACTTGGATAAAAACACAAGACACATGAGAAAAATGAAGAATCTTGAGGAAAAAATGAAAAACATGTATCGTTGATTTTTTTATTACTTGAGAAAGTGTCACTTGAATCAATATATTGGTTGATAATATTCATAAATTTTTCTGGAAGAAAAATATTGTTTCAAATAGATTGGTAGTTAGTGGGAAATTTTAATAATTGGCATATAAATATCATAAACAAAATTTATCTTCCTAACTCAATCATAAGAAGTCTTCTTCTCTACAAAAAATCCTAAAAAGGTTTATCCACTAGAGGAAAACACCATTAATGTTTGTTTCTATTCCTTTCACCGTCGATTATAAAAAAATATTAATGCAAGTGGCCAAGATAATGGGACATTAATTTTTTAATATAAAAATAAATGTTGAAAAAAATTTGAAAATAAAAAATATATAAGTCTTAGAATTCTGTATTTTGATAACACTAATGTTGAAATCCCTTTTAAACGATGAAATATAGATGGGTTTTCATGTCATTTGTTTAAAAAAAACAATGTTAAATTTTTTGTTTCATTAAATAATATTGAAGAATACATAATTATAGACATGTAAACACAATGTACATAACCAAAGACAAGATACAAATAGAACAAATAGAACAAGGGGAAACAAAACTCATTAAAAACATTCTCAACATTTTTTAAAAATATATATAAAAATAAAAAATTAATATAAAAATTAATCTAATATAGTATTTATTATATAAATAAAATTTAAATGTGTTTCAATTCATTTGATGTGTATATATAAGAATCATCAAAATACCTATAACAAAAATTATAATGAATTTAATATTATAACATTTTTATATATGTTATAATGAAACTAACCATTTAAATAGTTTTTGTCATTTTGGTTGTGATTATCATATAAATGAATAAAAACATAATAATTTCATTTTATATTCCCTTATTTGAAATAAAAATATATTTTTAAAACAATATAAAAAAAATAAAAACACTACTTTTGAATGAAAAACAAGTTTTCATGGATAAAATTGTTATCTAACTCAAATGTGACATATTAAATTTTCCATGTATCTAATATCCAATAGAGATACTTGTTGACCTCAATCCATAAACTATTAAAATTTAATATTTTAATAATAAAAACGTATATATATTTAAAATATAAATATTAAAAAACTAAATTAATTGAATAAGTCTCAGTTCTTTAACAACCTTTTGAATTTCATTCTACCCCCCCAAATAATGAGAATAACCAACATGATTTGGATTCATTTTGAAAAAAATATGTTTAAGATCCAATGCCTAATGAAATAAAAAAAATTTAAATAGTAATAATAGTAATTTGAATATTGGTTCTTAATTATATATTTTCTGAAACCATTCATGGAATGGATAAAAGCAACATGTAATCTCAATATTATTAAATCAATTAGATATATATAATGAATTGGGATATTTTAGTACAATTATTTTACATCTGTGGATATATTTTCTAGATTCATACAACTATTAATAATTATGCAATCATATTGGATTAAATGAGTGTATATATTCTTGATTAGAAGATTGTATTATTAAATCATATCACATATCTTACGTACATAAATTTAAATAATAATTGAAATTTTTACCCAGAAAACAACTGCCACACTAGTATAAGAATCTCCTCTCCCTTTATGACAACCACTATGTTTGTTTAAAAAATATATGATGTATAATATTTTCAACATATATCCTCACTCATAAAAAAGTATAATAGTTTTCTTATTTAAAAAAACTTTTGTAATAATTTTATCTATCAAGTTCTCGAGGAGATCTAAAGGCTTTTTAACATAGAATTTTTCTTTTATTTACATTGATTCCAATAATTTTTGATAATTAAATATAATTTATGTATTTGAAAATATTATAATTATTTTTAAATTTAGTAATAAAAAAAATTAAATAAAATCATAACTCAGATATCAGATGATGGAAATAATTGTCTAGCAAAAGTAAATAAAGACCAACCCCCTATCCAATAATGGACACCGTCTTAGGAGGTACCTAAATTGGAGTGGATTGATCAATATTATCATTTACCAATACACTCACCTAGTCTGACATCATAAGATGATGATGTAAATAATAAATCCTATGATGTAAAATTCATTATAATACAATAAATAAACATGGATCCCCATCATGTATCTCATAGTAAAAAATTGGGGATGAATGAGGAGGTTCCAAATTAGGGTAGGCCAAAAACACATGTTACATCTGTCTCATTACTTAATCAAGAAAATATGAAACATATAATTTAATTAAATCCTCTTAAGAATCATTCATTTTTTTAATTATATTCTTCAAAAAATTTATTACCCTATAATATTTATCCACCAATTATGCTTGAATATGGGAATAACCAATTTTTTTAGAATTAATACCTAATTTATTCCCTCTAATGAAGCATAAGTATTTTTTATTTCCTAATGATGTGTTACAAATATTAATTCTACCAGTAGGGATAATTTTTCATATGTCATTTTATCATAAAGGGAAATATTAATAATATTTTTAAAAATCAAACTAGTGAAATAATTTTAATAAATAGTAAAATTGAATAAAATTAACAATCAAATACAGAAAATATCTTCTGTAAATTCCATTATTCGATTGGTAGTATAGTTCTAGTTTTATCATTTTGTTCAATTTCTTATTTTTTATGATGAGGAAGATCATATGGGTGTTCATGTGGATGTTTTAGTATCTATAGAGTATTAAAAGCAACAAGATGGTTGGGGTAAATTAATGTTTAACAAAATATATTGTAAATAAATGTAAATAAATGTTTTAAAACTATAAAAATTATATATAAATAACACAACATGATTTATAAATTTGAAAAATAAGTAAAAAAATATTATATTAAAATAAAAATATCATTAAAATATTTATCAATGTTGTGTACCCCTCACCCATAAGAGTTAAGGATGTTCAGATTATTTACATCAGATATCCATAGATTTCGTCATAATAATAATTTCTATCATTGTTCAATAAGATTTCCCACAATCATAAAGATTTTATATGCTTTGTCTTCTAAATCATGAAATCCCTTGATTTACTTGATCAATATAAATAGTCTTATTATCATGGGAATCCCTCAATATAAACCAATATTTGTCTCAATGATTACCATAAAATAAGATTCTCTATGTATTTTATGATCCTAAAAATTGATTCCTTAGAATCTGAATGAATTTTATGCATTGAAATGATATTTTCATGTAGAGAAATCATTAAATATGTTCAGTTTTCAATATAAAATTGTTTCCCCCTAAAATAATGGATTTCTATTTATAATAAACCTTTAGTTATTAATATTTACATGATTTATTGAGTCTATTACAATGAACTTAGATGATATTTATTATTGAAGGCTAAGCATGATCTATGAATATCCATCAATTAGTGATTTACCATAATAATGTAGATTTAATATTTTCCATCCATTATTAATAATTATAACTATCCTAATATAATCTTTTTATTGATTGAGGTACAATATTATTATTTGTATGATAAACTATACATCATCAATCTGACGGACCGGACTCTAGTATGTCTGATGGACAAAATGTTAGCCAGTTTGACAGACATGGAATTAGTATTTTCAATGGGTAGGGAAAATAGTGTGATGTTTATATTCATTAGTTTATTAAATATAACTATATCAGATATAATAATATTTTCTAAAAATAAATTATGAAAATAATATGGGAAATATTATGGTAGTAAAATAATAATTTTAAGAATGTGGTTTGTGATTATTAAAACTCAGGATTCAAAATGTATATAGGATAAATAAAAGACTCAATAATCACAATTTTTTAATAGAATAAAACAAAACACTTAAAGATAGATATATATATCACTGAAAGAATTATATTTCTTTCATACTTATAGGTATATAAGTGAATGATTAATTTTGAGAAACATATTCCCCTTTATTTCTTATCTACTCTATTTTTATAACATCATTTTGTAAACTTTTCTCCCAAAAAAATCAAATGCTTAATCTGTTTCCCACATTATATATTCTCCCACTTTGTGACATTGAAAAAAAAGTATTAATGGTTGAGATTATTATGAAAATGTTATAATTTATGCACTATGAAACAATTCTGTATAAATAAATATTCATCCAAAGATGTAGAGATAATATAAAACAATCTAAAATAAGAAAATAAATAAATAAAAATATATATGGAGAATAATATATTTAAATTCATATTGATTTATTATATTTTTCTTCTAAAACAGTAATATGTTAGATAAAAAGAAATCATTATTTTTTATACATATTCTCCCCAAAGACTTTTATTTTTCTAAATTACTCTTGGTTATTGATAGACTCAGTAGTTATTGTATCTACCTAATTAATATTCTCTGACAAAACACTGAAATTATGATATTCAACTTTCTAACAAATCATCTCCTCTTCAAAGAATCCAATCATGGAATTTTATTACATTAACATCAGAATTTCTTCTTCAAAACAAAGAATCTTGTGAATATCTAAAACCAACTTCTATATTTCCTCATTAATAGTAATGTTTTTTTCATTAGTTAGGAAATTTAAAGATTACATGGCTCCAAAACATTCTTTACCCAATCCAAAAACATAAATCTAATAGAATCATTTGGTAAGAAATTATCAATGGAATCAACAATAACAAAAGAAACATTTTTTACCACATGAAACTAATCATCATGATATCCCAAATCAATATATACTTGTTTTTCCTATCTCTCCATTTTCTTAATCCTTCACTATATGAATTTGAATTATATTTGAATAATATCAACATCAATAAGACCAATGGTCTCTGTCATAAGATTTAATGATTATTATTTGACATTTATCTTATAAGGAATATTAATACACTATGATTACATGTATTAGTGATAAATAAAAGAATCAATATTAATATTGAGGGTTTGAAACATATAATCCACTCTAATTTAATCATTAGGGAATGAAATTTCAGATGAATTTGAAGAGGAAAAAGAGATGTCTTTTGGATTGAAAAATATATACATTTTTTATATATCTATACAATCATCATATATATTTAAAACGTCTACTTTATTATAATATTTAGTGTGGTTACATTTTTTTTTCTAATTGATGTCCATATTAATATTCATGTTTCGAACTCAAATCATTCTCAGAGATTTCCCTATTTTCATCTTTTTGAGGTTGAGTATAAATGAATATTCATATGATGATGATTCAAAATAACATTATTCTTATTCTTATTATTATTCCTTTAATTATTTTTTAACTACCAAGTAGTTCTAAAAAAATATTTCTTAAAAATATTAACAAATTTTTGAACTAATTTTTAATGTTATTATTTAACTTTTATACATTCACTCTTTACATTTTCAATGGTAGAGGGAACATAAGAAGATAAAAAATTGATAGGATTCAGACGAATGGACTAACCCTATATCAATTGATGATCTTTCAAATTTTCCAACAATTTAATCTTCTATTGGGATTGGTTGATCAAAATTATTTTCATTTGTTATAGAATGAGTACCAGATTAAGGAATTTTTTTAAAGACTAATACAGAATATATTAATAAAAGAAGATTGTAAAAAAAATGTCAACCCATTTAATAATTTTTTCCATCTCAATTCCTTGATTATACATTTTTTTATTCCTTTTCAATATATCGACAACTTTAACTACATCAGCCATATTAAATTTAAAATCTATATATTCATATTTATTTTGTCTAAAAATAGATATCCTGTAATTTTCTAACACTAATTCTCCAAAGACATCTTATATTCCTTCTTAATCACTGTTTTTATTTCTTCATCCATTTTGTAGGGAGTAATCAAACTTTATTTTTTTCCATTCCATTTTGACTAATTATCATTGGAATATTATAAATTGTTTCCTAATTTTTCAATAAACACCTTCTTCTTTGGAATACCGACAAGTCTCATTCTAGAGATAGTATCCTCACTAATGAAATTGAAAATTTCCACTAAAGCCTCAAAAATGGATTTTTTAAAATAGTCTTAGAAACATTGTAGGAGTATTAAATAGATTACATAAATTCCATTTAAATGGAATTTTTAGATAATCATAATCTTTATAAATAATTAATTTATTATTTTCATTTAAAATATGGAATATAATCACATTCATGTTACCTTCATTGGTAAATTCAGTAGAAGAATAAAATTCTTCTACAACATCTAGATAGAAAAGGTAAAATACTATTTTTAAAAAATATCATCTTAATCTAAATATTTATGAATTATATAAGATAATAATAATAGTAATAAAACAACTATTTTCCTAATAATCATTCCTTTAAAACATTAAAATTTGTTATATCTTCACATGAATCCATTATACCTAAATTGATTGTTCAAAGGGAAAAATGAACCATAGAGGTGACCTCTGATCAGATAGTTGAAAAACTATCAGAGCGATATGAAATATGATGGAAGATAGTTGAGAAGAAATATGAGAAAATAATTGTGGGAAATAGTGTCCCACTACCATATATATAGGATATGGGGTGACCCTTATCATTTTAGTGATTTTATGACTTGTAATAAAACCATAATTTGATATGATGTTTGAAATGCATACTTGAATATTTCAATATATATTTTGAAATAACAATGGTTTTTATTAAGAAAAATTAATATTGAAGTGAATAAGATTATAATAACCAAATCCTTAAAAAATTTAAATATATTTTTCTTTTAAAATTAAATAATAAATAGAAAACATTTAAAAAAATGTACTCGATAATTAAAAAAAATATTTGAGAAAGATTAATATATTTGAATTTTATTTTTTGATAGGATTTTATTTATTGTATTTTTCTCCATATTCTTCTGGTAAAAGAAATTTCTTTTAATAATATTTTTGACTATAAGATTGTCCCAAAAAAATTCAGAATTTTTATTTTCGGGACATTTTTGGAATTTTTGTTACAAATTTCATTGTAAAAAAGTGGTTGATCAGAATATACTATTTTAAATCGAATGTTTTTTTACTAAAAATAATTAAAAAAAACCCAATATTTTTTAGAAATCATAATTTTTAGAAAAATTAATTTTTTTGAATGAAGTAAAATCATCAATACCCCCTTTTAAAAGGTTGTCATTGTTATATGGATATTAAAAATAAATAGATATGAATGATAATTTTATATTGATCATTCATAAAATTTTCGTAATGTATTCTAATATGTCAACTTTTGGTGGTTTTTTAAATATTTAATCAAGTTGTTATTATGATATAATAAATTATTATATGATATTACCTTTTATTGGTGATCTCCAATGAAATAGTGTCTTTTATCAATGTGATTTTCTCATGTGTTATGTGATGGGTTTTTACTTAATGTTATAGAACTATTATTATCCAAAAAATTGGTGTTTTACAAAACCTGAGTCCAAAATGAGTGAGTGTGTGTCGTATACAGAACACATAATCATAGAAACTATCATATACCAAATACTGATTTTCAGTAATGGAAGTCATATAGAATATTGTTTCTTACAATACCAAAAATCTAAACCATATCTTATGAAATGGGATGTTTTAGATTTTTTTATATATCCTTTTGACAACCATAAAAGTCAACATATGAATATAATTTTAGTTCAAAATAATTGTGAGAAGAATGATATAATATTAAATGTATAGTTCCAATAAGATAAATAAAAATTTGTTTTACTGATTTAATAGGGGACTATTTAGGAATTTTTTGGATATCTTGTACATAAACATACAAAAAATAATAAAAATGGAATAAATTAAATTATTTAAAGTAAGAAATTAATCATTCTTCTAAATATATTTTAATCTAATGGATTCCTAAATTCATAAATATCTAATGTCTATGATTTTCTGATATAAGTGCTATTACTTTTTTACAGTCAAATCTTAGTATATTACCGGTATCTTTTATATATTTATGTTGAGATTTAAAACTTCCTTTTGGTTATTTATTTTAAATTGAAAAACATGAAAATATTTACCTTTCCTCATCAATCTCATTTTAAACTCATATTTTATAACATCCAAAAAATAATCTATTAATGATATTTTAGTTTATTCAAATATAATTTCCTCGACATAAACTGGAATATTGAGGGTGTTTTTAAAACCATTATTAATCACCGTTTTTTATCCATACCTCAATTTATAAAGTTATTTTTGAAATGAAAATCTCATTAATCTATCATACCAATATTTAGGGGATTTTTATGTACTTATATTTCCTTATTAAGTATATAAATATGATGTGGATTTTTGGTATTTTCAAAATCATTGTATTTTTCAACATAGAAATCCACTTATGCATATATTTTATGAAATTCACAGTTCACATCCAGTTGATATTGTTTAAAATTTATTAATGATTTGAATTCTATAAGAATTAGTATACCATTAAGTATATCCAATTGAGCATATGTTTCATATAGTAATTTTTTCCTATTGATTATATCTTTTGGTAAGAATCATATCTTTATTTCCGACAATTATTCTATGTTCCTAAAAATTAATTTTTTTAAAAAAATTTTACAATAATAAAATATTATTATTTAGGTTGATCACACAATGAATAAAGATGATTCCTTTTAAAAAAATGATTTAATATTTCATAGATTTTATCTAATATCCATCACATAAATACTCATTTGGTGTCTTGGGATCAAATGATGAAAAAATGCACTATGTTTAGTTTTATTTTTATAGATTTTATATTTCTAACTAATTGATCTAAATCAACTATAATATCCTAAAATGAATTATTCGTAACAGTTTCATGATTCCTTGGGGTTTTAATAGGTTTTTCTTCAACATTAGTATGAATATGTTTCAGAATATTAACTTCATAAATATTTATTTTTTTATACTCACTTGTTATATAATTTTAAAAGTTGGTTGTTGATATATTTTATGAATATAAAACAATGATGTTGGTAGGTGTTGTTTGAAAACAAATGGATCAGTTTCATCAAACATTAACATATAATGAATCTTCAATAGTACATGTGTTTTTATAAAAAACTCTTTATGAAATACATGTAGTGTAACGACCAACACATATTAATTTATAAAATTTTAAACCATGCTTATATTAATTATCTTTACTATTAAGAATTGATACTTAAAATCCAATAATTCTCATGTATAAAGGATTTTATTTTTTATGTATAAATAATTCATAAGAATGTTTTTTATAAAAGATATTTGTAATGCTCAGTTTATAGGTTAATAGGGAGTAATAAATCTATCATCCTAAAATCATATAGAAATTAAGTATTCACCAAACTTGGTTCTAGTTATTTTATGAAATACTATATTTATTATGTTTACTATACAATTTTTTAAGGAGTTCTACATGTTGAAAATTTATGTACAAATCCTTTTCAGTAATTTTTTTTCCAAAATTAGAATATTCAAATTAATCCACCATGATCACTACGAATAATTATTAATGGAATATTTATCTCATTTTAATACGAGCTATAAAACATTTAAAATAGAAATAATCTTCCAATTTCATTGATTGAAAATAGACCCATGTATATCTAATTTATAAATCAAATTTGTTGTAAACACAAAATTATCCACTAATAATTCATATTTTTGTGTGACCAATTCAATCCATGCACGCTATTTATAATTTATCATAAACTGAAACATCACTAACAGATTTAAAACATGAGTTATGATTATTTAAAAACTGAAAATGATCACAAACATTATACAAATTAAATATTATCCTTATTGGTCTCTAACTAGAAATTTCTGTGAATATTTTTATAAAATTCATACATTATAGTGTTATAATATTTTATCCCATAATAAATATTGGCCTTCCATTGTACTATGTAAATGTAGTTATTGGACCTTAATGTAACAACCTAGGTACTTATAGAATAATTTTTTTTTTCATTTTGGAATTAAATAGTTATATTCATAATAAATATAAAATGAAATAAGTGGTATTTATAAAATTTAAGAAATTTATACTAATGGAATAATAACCATTCCATTGGAATAGAAATAATACAATTATGAAAATTAATCTAGATATTATCATAATAACCTCACCTAATAAACTATTAACAATATTTAGTGTTCTCATAAATAAAAATATGAAATATTTATATTTTTATTAAGTCAATAAATGCTTTAGTATTGAAAAATTAAGTGTTGGTATATTTGTGAGACATAAATGTTAATTTGGTATTTTATTATTAAAATATTTTTGTAGATGAATATTTATTTTCATAATATAGATTCAATAATCAATATTTTTTGTATCCAAATAATAAAAAAAATTGTGACCCATTAAATAATTTTTAATTGTTTTAGAAAATCATTAAAAATATTAAAATCATTAATTTTCAAGTAAATGGTGATATTAATTAAAAATTAAATTTATCATATTTATGAAAATATTTAAAAAAATAGATTCCATTTCTAAAATATATTCTTTATTAAATGGTTACTGATAATTTTTATAATTTTTTTGATATAGTTGAATTGTTTCTGAATAGGGAATAACTGTAATTTATAGTATTTAACATTATAAGTTGAATTCATATATTTTTGAGTCTAGGATGATTCATGGATGAGGTAAGAAATAACTGTATCTAACTATTATATTCAATTTAATATAAATAGTCAGAATATTCAATAATATTTGATATTCATGAGAAAGAATAAAATGAAAAACTATAAAATAAAAAAACATACCTCTCCTCTAAATTTAAATATCCTTCCTCAACAACTATACATCACAAACCTTCTATGAAATGAATATTTTTTAAATTATACCCTATTAAATTTCAAAGACACTTCCCCATGTCCACTACCTTATGGTCTCACCAAATGATGAAGACCATGTTTCTGAAGGAGGTTCTCATGGATACAATATTAATGATGAAAATCCTATTTTTTCTATTTTAAATTCTTCATTCATTATTATTTACCCTCACATCCACTTTCTAGAGTAAAATGATATATTAATTATAATAAATATACTATAATTTTGTTTTGTTAGTGGAATATCAATCATTAAACAACTTCTCCTCTCTTCTTATTCTAAAAAATAAACACATCATCCATGATGAGTTGATTAACTGTATTCATGGACAATGAGTTTTCATTTACATTTACTACCTTAAAGGATAATTATAAAACAATTTTTATGGTTAAAACATAAATAAAGATGCATATTATAACTTTTTAAACATTATATGAGAAATTTATAGATGAAATATTAAATGAAACTAAAGTAGTTTTTAACGGTTAAAAATATACAAAAAAACAATTAATTATCATTAATATTTTATCTAATGAATCTTCCTAATTTTTTGAAGTAAAGATGTTATATGAGATCATTTAAAATTATTGACAAATATAAAGACCATGTATTTCTCCTTTTTGTGTTTTTCTTCCAATATAAAAGAACTCCTATAACTATACTATATGGAATCGACCAGAATTCCATTAAATGAATGCTCTTGGAATGAAGATTATGATATTTATAACTTCTTAATACAATAATAAATTAACATAATAAAATTTTAATAAATAGAATATATTTGTTAAAGGTTCTTAAATAATTAGTTTTTTAAACTAATTTTATTATCATGGAAATTATTTACATATTCACAATGCTTTTGGAAATAATGTAATGAAATTATTGATGCAATTTCCATTCTATGGGTTAAAATTATACTTCATTTATAATGTGGTTAAGATATTATTTGTGAAATTAATTCAGATTATATTTTAATGATTTATGTGTTTTTATAGAGTGCACAACTGTTCCATTCATTTGATTACTTATCACTTTAATGTAATTATATTTTTTAAGGGAATGTTTCATAAAAATTATCCATCCAAATTACTACTATGTTTATTAGATAATTTTTTTACTTATACATAATAAATATATTTTCCAAAATTCATGGTTAATTAGTTATTTTATGTTTCCCTTCAATGATTAAAAGTTTGTTTTCAGTTTAATTATTTTCATTTAAAAGTTAACTATTTACCAAAAATGAAAAGGATTACAATATGGAAAACTTATTTTTATTAATAATGTTTCTATTATGTGTGATTTAAGTGTTGTGATTATGTTATGGTTCTAGGGAATTTTTAAAATAAAATAATCCTCTATGATAAAAAAAGGGCATGTGAGACTTTTATATCTCTATAATGCATTGGGTACGAGGAAAATGTTAACTAGTTAAGTTTCTCCTATGATATAATGGGATTGTACAGTGATGATTGTTCCATGTGTAACCATGATGGTTACTCCTTATTTACCCATTATAACAACTTTTAATAAAAATAATAATATAAAAACGATTCCATATGTAATCATTAGAATTTATATATTCTTCCTATTTTTTATTTGAAATATATAATTTCATACCTTATACCAAATAGAATATGTTTTATGAGTAAAAGTTATTACATTTTGAAAATGTTTTCATTCCTAGACTAATAGTTTGTTTCCCTTTTTATATCCCTAACATAGCATTTTATATTGATCCCATGTTTTAAAAAGAGTTTCTCATAGTTTAGCGATAGGTAAGGGAAATTATGAATTCATGTTTAATTTATGTATGTTTTTATGGAAATAAATAATGTTTTATTCTAAAACATTCATATTGTTTAAAAATAGATATTGAGTAGAAGTGTCTATATTTTAATATTTGAGTTTCTATGTTTGTGGTTATAACCTATTTCTAAAACACATTAAAACTATTATATCATTCAAATTTCACGAATGTATACTCTTGTTGAATTATCTAGATTATGTAATTTGTATATCCCAATCCTTTCATTAATGGTCTTCTCTGTTTAGTGTATAATCATTCACATGCTAGTTGGTGGAAAGAATAAATTTTCATTATAAATAATGAACAGAATAATATAATTCCAAAAGGTAAATAGATATCCCTCATCACATAATTATCTTATTCATATATGGTTTTTCTTTATACTAGTAAAAAATAAATCATTTGAAATCAATTATTTACCAAGAAGAACAATATTAACAATTCTAATAATTTCTCCTTGAGAAGTGTCACTAATGATATAATTTTTAATTTTAATCTTTATAATATTTTTTATGATGTATTTATTCCTAATAATATGTTCATAATAACCATTATCCATGTACAAAATAATTTTTATGGTACACTTATTATCTTATTAAAATTAAAAGAATTAATATTTTTGGAACCCAAAACTGCTTGGGTCTACAATTATTTGAAAATAAAACTTTTTAAATCCCCATATTTCCACATTTACTATGTTGAATAGTTTTAAATTTTATATAGAGACAATATTTTTTATAGAGTAAATATCTCACATTGTTTATGTAAATTTTGTTCTTCCAATTTTATCTGCGTTGACATTTAGTATAAAATGGGACACTCTTTAGAATGGATTATATATACTCAAACTTTTGTTTATTTAAAGTAAAAATAATTACAAAAAAATTTCTAGATGGTATTATTTATTTATATATATTTTCATCAATTTAGTTCAAAATAAAGAATTTGGAATGTGACATTTTCAAAATAAAATCTCATTATTTAGTTTAACAGGTAATTTTTTTCTTTAACAACAGTTATATAAAGATTATATTTATCTTTTGTAGGTTATTATTTATTAAATTATATTAATCCAACATATTTCTCAAGATAAATTTTTTTCATGATATTTTTAACTATTATAAGTATCATTAATATGTTTTGAAATTCATCAAATTTCTATGGCAACATCTTCCTCAACAATTCCATTTTTTTAGAATCAATTTTATTTTGTTTTTTAACAATGTATAAAATTTAGAAACTTACATAAAACTAATTAATTAAGTATCTTATTTAGTTGAATTATATTATGCGTATAAATATTATATACTTTTATTATCATCAAAATATGTAAAATTCACATTTATTATTAGGTTAGTCATGGTTTTAGTAGATACCTTAACCATTAGACATATACTGTTTTCTAGAATTTTTGAAAGGAAACCAATATTACAATGATCATTAACTCCATAAACAGAAAAACATTCAGAATAACTATCAACTCCGCATTATTCCATGTATATGATAATTTTATATGTTTATTAAGCTTGTTTTTATAGAACATAATTTACTATTTCTATGAATTTCTAACTTTTTGATTCATTACACTCAATATAATAAAATATTCTCTAATATGTCTACCATTATTACATTTATTAGAAATAAATTTATTAGAATCATTCATATTACATTTTTATATGAAATATTTTATATAATTATAATTTATATCATTCTTCCAAACTATATTTTTTATCAATTGAGATAATTGAGAATGTTCCTTCATATTATCTTCAAGATAACTGAATTAAATTCATACTATGAATATCATTTTATTAGTTTATTTATATTCCTTATTTGAAGATCATTATTTACTAGAAACATTTTACGTGGAAGAAAAAGAAACTTCACATTTTTTTCATCATTTATAAATATTTTTTTAATATTAACTTACATTTCAGGATATTTGCAATATGATCATCCAAACCCAACTAAGTAATTTTATTTGAATAATCTGAATATCTTCATTTGTATTTCTATTCGCAATTAATTATCTTATTAAAAATTTTAACTAAAATCTCATAAATTATATATTTATCTCTATGATAATGAAAACAAATTCAAATGTCATATATATTTGATCAATCTTTCAAATAATTTCATCTATTGTAAAATAGAAATATTGATAATAATTACATAATATTAGATTTATTATTTCAAATGATTTTTAAGTAACAAAAAGATAAAACTCTAAATTCATTCAAATATTATTAGCATCATTACAAGAAGAAATATGACTATAAATATTTAAAATTTTTGATTAGAACAAATAATTTATTAAACATTAATTTAACTGATTTTATAATTTCTAATGAGTATTAAATGTAGAAACAGACTTTTTTTAAATATTTTAATTTCTAATCATCAAAGAAAATTTTAACCTAGTGTTATTAATAAAAGTCAATATTAATTCTTTCTGGTAATTATAATCAACACAAAAAAAGATTTGTTTTTCATGATGACTCATATTTCCAAGGGTTAAAACATTTAACCATTAAATTAATAAGAAAAAAAATACACTTTTTATAGGATACATGTTAGTGTAAATTGTTTTTTAGAAATTAATAAAAAACATTTAATAAAAAACATTTAAGCATTTGAAACGTCCACAATTTCATAGATGTAAAAACTATAAATGTATAATTCTTCTATCCTACATTGATAATAATTATAGGATCAATATTGGTTTAATAAATGAGATCATGGTGAAATTTAGTTAAAAAAAAAAAAACAAACATAACATCTAAAACAACTTTTATAATGAAAATTAGTCTCATGTTTTGTCCAATGATCAGAACGTGAATTAGGAACACTGTGTCTTAGATAAATTATAGTTTAAATTTTGGTGACTCACTTCATCTTATTAATAAAATAATGGATGTGTATACTAAAAATATCTATTTATATAAGCTAAATAACAGAATGTATAAATTTTTTAAACAAGTATAAACAAATCTTACTAAAAAATTAAGAATAAATTTCAAGATATTAAAAACAAAATTATCTTTAATAAAAAGCATTATGAAATTAAATAATCATGGAATTAGATATATATAGTTTTCAATATAACATTAATATCTATCCTTAATAAAAAATAAGTAACTCAATCAAAATGACTAGTATTAGATCTATCTTCCAAAAAATGGAAGAGCTTGATCATCTAGATTCGTATCAGTAGTCTTCGGATCTCTGAAATCCCTTATTCTTAAGCTAAATGAGACTTACTAATCATTGAATGGAAACTTTTACAAGGAATTTAAAATTATCAAAATTTATTATTTTTAACAAAAAACCCCTCTGAAAGATTTAAAGGTGTTATAATGATATTTTTAGGAAGAAATATATTTAGACCAGTTGATTTGGACAATGGATCATCTTCCAACGTATTGAATGTAGTATTATTTATTGAAATAATTAAAATGGTTATACTTCAATAGATATATGAGTCAGTTTCAACAGCCTCATATGAGATTTAGTCTATATTTCTATGCATCCTTTTTAAATCACAATCAAGTGTCGTTTTAAAGTCATCACAGTGATATAATATATAGTTGTATAGAAATAACTATAAATATATGATTATATTTTTTTCAGCCCGATGGACTACACTATTGTCAGTCTGATAAACTGGGCTTTATCAGTTTGATGAACTAAAATCTAGTTTGAATGATATAAATTATTTTAGTAATATTGATGGGAAATATTTTATTTACTATGATGCAAAAAATATTATTTAGTCTATTGGACATGGTGTTAGTTATTCTGATGGACATGATGAAAGTATAAATTTTATATTTATTGCTTTATGAAATATTTCTATATCTAGTAGAATATTTTTTTTCAAAAATAAATCTAAATATAACATAAAAAATATTATATTTGTAAAATATATTTTATAATAAAGTGAATTTTCGTTTTATGAAATAAGAATAGAAAATGTAGAATCTATAAATATTAAACTCAATATAAACTATTTAGGGAATATACTATGGTTTGATTTTAATTCACTAAATGTTTTCTTAATTATTTTCAACTATAATAAAGGACACACTCATTGTGGTAATATACGAGGTCATATATTCTAAGACTGTATATATTAGTGAGTTTTCATTGAGTTATTAATATAATAATAAATGAATAAGTTATCATATAATTAATATTAATTATAAAAATAATTTTTACAAACAAAAAAACATACCATAATTTCTTGATCATACTGATTGGAGACAGACATTTTTTATGTCTCTATGATAATAAACTCATAAAAAGTATTGTATTTTGATTTTAATCACACCCAAATCTATTAAATAGTCATTTTTGACTTAAAATATCTTCATATGGTTACCTCAATGGATAGAAATTTATTTTAATTTCTTTCATATCATGAAAGTAAAATTTCATTTCTAATAGACTTGATGAAATATTAAGAAACATATAATAATTAAACTATTAGAAAAAAAATATAATTTAATAAATATTATATTTACAAACTCCAATAATAAATAATTCATTTACTGGTTGATGAACCTCCAATCATGTAATGAAATATTCATCACACAATGACTTTGTATACTAAATTAAGTCCTCAACTACATTGAATTTGGACTAGATGGGTGGTCATTCTTATCAATGATAATTTTCAACCTATGACCTTCACACGTAGGATAATATTTTGGTAAATTTTAAATCACAAACATACCATAATTACCTATCAGGTTCTCTATAATAGAAAAAGAGATGCAGATAATTTTATGAAACTGAAGATTAATTTCATTAAATAATATACTAACTATATATATATATATATTTATGAAGAAATATACTTACATCAATTCCCATTACTCTATGTCTATCATTAATACTGATGCTTCATACTATAAAAAATATTGAACATATATTTTATTAATATCAAATAGTTGTAGTTAATATAAAACAAACAATTCCTAAAAGAAAGTTAAACATTTAATTTTAAATTTTTTATCAAAAAATTGTTTTACTAATTCTTGTGAATATACAAATTATCAACAAAAATATAACATATATTATAATTATCTTAAAATGTGTAATTTAGTGTGCCCATATTTGATTAGAACTCAATAAATTTCATGAATAAAAATGTAATTATTCATAATGGGAATAATATTATAAATGTTTTGTTGAATAAAAGTGTACAACCAAAAATAAAAAAATTAACATATAATTACTAGAAAAAACCATAAAAATATACTGTTTAATTTAAATGAACAACTTATAATTAAAAACTATTATTCAATGGAATTCCATAGATGAATGATAAAATAATGAAGGTAATATTTTTCAATGAAAATACGGATATCAAAAAATAATAAATATATAAAATATCAAAAACTGGACAAAATTTGAAACATATATATATTTAAAAATAAAAGTTAAAAAATAAAAATATTTAATTATGTCAACATAAAAAAAACATATTACATGATTTTTTATAAGGTTAATGGTGAGTTTACCCATATCTCTTCAATGTGATCATTTCATGTTGGATGGAAACTTTTCAATTCATATTCATTTTCATCACTAGGTAATTTTGTAAGAGATTAATAAAATTTATGTAATTATTAAAAATCATCAATATTCTAATAAACCAAAATTTAATTTTTTCCTTGAACAATAATATACCATTAATCATTTGATGGGTCAAAAAAATAATAACATATCATGTTACTTCATGATAAATAATGTTTCCTTATAACTAAATCACTATAATTTATTAAGTTTAAATCCATGATCATCTTGTTTTACCCAACTTTTTTCATCATTGTGGTTAACGAAATATACCCATACATAAACTTCACTATAATCAATCACTAATATACTCTAAAAAACTCAAAATAATTTTGATGATATAAAAACTAGGGTCTTATCATTAGAAATAAAAAAATATGCACTTTAGTGACAATCATTATTGCAACATTTACGATAGTATACATTTCATTCTCATATTTTTTTAAAATCATTCTACCATTTATTTCAACACCATAACATGTAATCACATTAAAACCATTACCTCCTAATAACCGTACCCCTAAAAACCATTTTATTATATCTTATGTAGATAAATCAGGAATGATTGTCTCTTTAAACTCAGAATAAAATGAGTTTTCATATTCATTAATCAACCCCCATTAATTTACTTGTGGATATTGTAACTTAAATCCAACAATATGAGATGATATATATGGCTTAACTTCACCTATATTGATTGAAATATACAAATGATCATGCATCACTTCATCATAGGGAGTTAATTTGAGATTTAATCCATGAATCTCTTTAACTTCACAATAAAATAATTTTTTTTGAGATATATAAAGACCAAAATGATCCACAAAATACGAATAATTAGTAAAAAACTCATTTACATATTATTATATATATATATTAACAATAGATACCTATAGTAAATATATATTCTAATCATATCCACTGAAAATAGTCATATATCTATCAAAAGGATTTATCAAACATAAATAAAATTTCCTCCAAATTCTTATTAATCACAACAATTGAAATTTAATATGGACCATTTTATAAAGAAAATGATAGTGAAAATACATTTATAGTTAAAAATATATGAGGAAAAAATTCATTACCCATCACATATAACAAATATGGATGGATTACCATGAAAAAACTAAATTGAAAAAGAATATTATGGTAGAATTCATAACATCTTTAAAAAATATCCCATAATATGAAACCTATATAAATTGATACATTAATGCAGAACAATCATTATAAATCAATACATTGAAATAAAAACCTTTTAATGACACCAATTTTTAAATATTTGGTGAAAAATCACTTGGTACATTAATAAAATAAATAAATTGGTTGAAATTTATCTTATCACTCTTACATAATGTGTGACATGATAATGGGAAATATGTTATATTTCCTGTCATCATGGGAGACAACAGAAATTATATTCAAGTGATTATTATGTATAGTCCTGGGAACTATCCATTATTGGTATTAACTTTTATGCTTAACAATGTTTCAATTTGACTCTAGTGAATGTTTTTCTTAGCATACATAATGTCAATGTTATGTTTTATGTCTTAAAATTTCCAATATGTTATCTTGAAGAACATTTATCTTATCTTCCACATATTTTTTCTATGTCCCAAAATTTATTTATTTATAAATGCAACATCAATGAATTTCCCCTTTTTATTATATTCATCTGTTCACAACTATTTTGGGGAAAATCATTCTCTTGTAAATTATTAAATTTATATTTAATCATTGATATGGGTGATATATTCTGAAACATATCTGATTCCCCATGTATAATATTTTTATTCCATTTTCCCTTTGATGATATAGAATCTTCTCTTCACAAATTACACATGATTTATATCTTTTAACAATATATCAATACAGGTTTCATTATACATTAAATTGTTTTAAAATAAAAATTAATATTAAATAGAAATGAAAATAATGTTTCTTGTATATGTCCAATACTATAATTATATTCTACCATTTGAATTTTAAATCATCAATCAATGTTGATAAATAAACATTTATATCATTTTCCAATATTTTGTGGTCTATAAATCATCAATATCATCAATGAATATTTTTTTATACATATATATGGGGAAATATTATAGAAAACCAATATTTGAGGCCTTGAACTGTGTTGGATTTTTGAGACTCTGATATAGAGTCCATAAATCATTGAATATAACCATTCTATGATTTATAACTTCATTTTATAAATTTAAAATAAATTTGATCAATCATTTTACATTTTAGTGTCTTAGAATGGTGATATATGATTCCATTAGATATGCACTCATTTGTATGTCATCTTAGCGCCTTTTAATCATTTGAATTTGAAATGATATACATCCTGAGAGTAACTATTAGAAGATAAAAGATTTTTTTTTGTGGGACACCTGGTGTATTTTCATGAGAGTGGATCATAGTTATATTTTTCATCCATTTTATATCATGATATAACACCTTTATTGTATTCTAATAAACATTCATATTTATTATTATAGATCACACAATCATTAAGGAATGCATGTATCTTTTTTAACCCAGTGCCATTGGACACAATACTATTCCCAAATAGTTAGATTCTGGTAGCTCATTGCCTTCGAGAAGTATCCCTCATAAAAATACATGTAATCAGATGGTACATTTATAACTCCAACAATATATTTCTATCAAATTACTAATATTATAAAAAAATAAGATTATTATTTTAGTGCCAATAGATAAGATTTTTTAAAGATATCTCTATATAGGTAATCAACACCTTTTTCAATGGTTTCAACACCTAAATCATGAAATAATTTAATAATAATATCAACTATATCATTATAAACATCTTCATCATCATTATATATTTTCTTTTTTGTTATTTCACCATTTCTATCCCAATGTGTATAATAATGAACATAACCATTTCAAATTTTCTAGTGTTTGATTTATTTATACCCTTACTCATTCAAATTCAGATGTGTCACAAATGGAATAGAAAACAAAATTTTGTTTTCAATACTTCCTTTAGAAAATTAAATGAATTTTCCAACCCATTTCACATATTCATAAATAATTTTTCAGGTATATATCAAATTACATATCATTACATACATAATATTCTAGACTATAAAAGATAAATTTATTAATACATATGAAAATTTAGACCCCTATATAAAAAATTCAATTTTTCTATATAAGAATATTTCAATGTTAACATGAAATTATTTGTAACAAATAATTTATATCATAAAAAAAATTTAAAATGAAAATAATTTTACAACTATAAATAAATTTTTAATCAAAATAAATTATAATTAAAAAATATTATTGAAAAAAAATCACCCACAAATAATTATAATAATAGTAAATTAATAAATAAAAAAAATAAATACAAACTTTTAGTAACAAAAATAAATCACAATATTAATAATAAATTATTCAAAATAATTTTAAATAATTAAAAAAAATTGCACATAAAAACTATAATTGAAAATAGGTTTGATACATTCAATTTAATTGATGAATGAAATAATTAGGTAACAAATAATTAAGTGATCTTCCAAAAATTAAAAAAAATAACATTCAAAATATCAATTTCAACAATGTAATTTAATTACTGAATTACTAATCAATTCAATCATGGGTGGTGGATATGTGGAAAACACTAAAATATTGAAGAGAAACATTTTAATAATTATAATGACCAAAAAAGTTATCATTGTAATTTTTCAACATATAGTTGTGTTAAATTTTCAAATGTAGTAAAAATCACATTCACCATATTTTGAAACCGATGAAAATTATATTAATTTAAACATTAAATTTTGAGAATAGATAGGTCAAAAAATTTTAGATATTAAAATGAAATAAAAAATATAAAATATGGGAAATAAACTATGGAAATGTGCATTTTATTGATTTATAATAAAAATCACACTCTTAAATAACAATGTAGATATGAATCAAAATTTTATTAATGAAATATGAATTATTTAAATAAAAAATATATATATCATTAAGAGAAAATGGATGTCAATGGAGAATGAATAAAATATGAGGTATTTACAAGAAGTAGGGAACCCAAATAACCATTACATATCTGACTTTTGGAAATATAATTCGGCCATTGAAATAGTAACCTTGTCATTGGAATAGTTACCTGACTGTTAGAAATAGTTTAATGTTCAATTGAATATTATCATCACTTATGGAAGTGTAGAATAATTTTTAGTAATCCCTTGAAATAAAAACATGGAATATTTTTATCATATTAACTGTAATTAAATGTGTTAAAAATAAACTTGTATCTGTTCGATTTTTTTAATTGTTATTGTTTTGATTACACTTTAATAATAAATAAAATGACTTAATGTCACATATTGATCCAGACAATATGTATAACTGGGTTCCGATAAAAAATTAGATAATGACCTAGAATACATTCACGATCCCCATAGGATGATGACTAGCACTCGAACATCAATAAAACATTGAGGGAACTATTTTGTTTAACATGATATAGATAACATGACATATAAATATTCAATATGAAGAAAATACAGGATAATACCCATAAATATATATGTTAGAATAGATTGAAAATAATGGAACTGATACAACCAGTATGGTAGAAAATCAATCTATAAGATAAAGGTATGACATTAAAATAATATAAAACTAAAAGAATCTACTCCCACAATCTCAATGTGAAAGCATGTGAAAACTCCCATCATCTCACTACTAGTTACAAAAACCCAGCAGACTGAAACCTCACCACCTCACTATAGAACCTTTCATTTACCTATATTAAAGTATATACAAAGATATATCCACTTCCAAATGGGTTAATAGGATGTGAGCTAATAGGATCAGCATGATCCCACCCATGTATTCTCTAATAAGACTCTGTACAACTAATCTGAACACCATCAATTTTAATATCAATAATTAATGATAAATATTTAAATATTTTTATATTAAAAGCATGGTAAAAAATTTAATTTCCCCATTTTCCACATTTCCATATTATAATGTTAAAAATTTTCAATGCATTTCATATCCAAAAAAGTGGTTATGTAAAAAATCATGTATCACATATCATTTAGAATCCATGGTAGTTAAAATCAAAAAATGTACATATTAATTAATAGTTAGTTTCATCTAGGGATCACACTAGGCTAGGATATCTTGGATGCTCGTACCATCATCATTTAAAATCACACACACATCAATCCCTTGGACATATGCACTGATTTGAGGCATTAGAGGAACACCCATGAAAGTGAACCTCTAAATATTGTTTATCAAGTATCTTGAATAGTAGCCTCGTGAAAACATGAACACCACTTGGGTGAACCCACATATAGAATCATTAGAAAGGGAATATTAATAATCCTCCCACTAAAGTACCAATGATTTACCATGATCTCAATTTTACTAACCATTTCATCAAACTATTTCATAAAACTATTTAAAAAAATGCTCTGATAATACAATTTTTATTCAACAAAACTAGTGGAAAATCATATATTATGATAAAACCATTTTTAAAGATAATTGAAATAATTCCAATTGATTTTTAACAATTTTTAAATACTAGATCAATAGTTTCCTTCAAACACAGTCTATAGATGTAAACACCTATCTCAAACAAAGGTTATAGACAACTGCAATGTGATCCACCAACAAGGAAGATCACAATGATGACAACATTGTCCCTAGAATCAGTCCTCACAATTGACAGAATTTATTCAAAAATAAAATATATGAAAAAAATTGTATATCAAGATAAACCCTGAACAATTTACACATTTACCACTTCTACGAAGAAAGGAATCGATCCAAGACGTAGATCACACAACATATCCAAAAAATATGTAATTATAAAACTGTTCAATAGAACAATTAAAATGATGATGTGATGCTATAATAATAATTATAAATTTTGATATTGAATTATTCTATTACATATTGATATGTAACATATTCTAAATTATGATCAATGGATAAACTATGTGATCCAGAAGGGAAGGAGATCCCCAAAATAGCAAGGGATAACTCCTAAATCGAGAGAAAATATTTATATAGTATATTTATACAATGAAACCCCAAACCAAAATTTTAATTCTCTAAACCTGGGAGAACCATATAATGTCATTAAAAAATTTATTCTAAGACTCCATTAATTTAAAGATGCAAACTGTAAATACCCAAAGCATGATGTACATAGATATTACATTACTTTTGCCGAATAACAAAAAACAGACACAAAAGGACCGTAATAGTTTAGTGTCTTTGGAAACATGGAACGTAATCTTCTAATCGTGGTGAAATACCTAAAACCTTTCTTTTAATCCTGGGGGAAAAGAAAAAATAAAAAGGGTGAGCTCAAATACTCAGTAAGGGTAAGCCTGGATAAAATAAAACATATCATATATATTTGAACTTAAAAACATAAACATAATTTTTAAACATTAAAATATTGAGCAACGACATAAAACATTGAAGTACATAAGGCATAGATCATAATGGAACATAAATCATGATAAAATAGCATGGGAATAAAACATGTAATTGTGGAAACCATTCAGCACATGTCATGATTTCCATATTAGCCAAGGCATTGCTTCCAAGACCATCTTAGTGGAAAAAGTCTCTTTCTAAATCGAGTTCACTCCTCATTTGAGTCCTTTAACACTGAACCAGATTAACTTACCGTTCCAGGCATGTCTATCTCATGAGATATAAAATCTTTACCCAATGCATTAGAGGGAGATATAGGTCCCACCCATCTCATAATAAAATCATTCTTACTTGTGCCACAACATAAACATAAATCATTCATCATAACCCAAAGAATAAAATGGGTATCATAAACATCATCCCATCATAACATAATCCATATAAAAAAATGGATATCATTTCATCATAAGAACAGTGAAACCATGTAAATCATAGAGACATTATACTTGAAACATAGACATATTAAATAATGTCATCTTAGATGGAAAATTATTTTGATAAAACACTTGAAATGAATTTTTGAGGAAAATATCCTTTATTCTTCAAAATCAATTTATTTTCACAAAAAATCATGCAATTTTAAAAGAAAAGGATTTTTTTTTAAAATAGTCATGAAATCTTTTGGAAGAAGCTTCATGAAAATAAGGCTTTATAAAACCGTAAAAATCCTTTCATGCCGTGTAAGTTAAAAAAAATATTCTTCTCATACTTTTTCCTGAAAAGTAAAAAAATTATCTCGTAACGTAAAAAAAAATATTCCTTACATACCATGTAGTAAAAGTCAAAATGGGTAAAAAGTAATTTAAACACACAAAAAAACTCTTTTATAAAACATGGACATGGATGATATAAATAGCCCTAGTAAATACTTATGAATAAGCAATCTCGGATAAAAATGAGATTTGAAAAATTATCCCTTACCTTAGGTCCGATATGCTTCGTATGTATCCGAACAACCTCTATAATGATTTAAATAATGTCATTGACTTATTACAGAATCATATTCATTGTTATGATATCATATATGGTTCGCTTATGACTTTATATTACCCATTCTTTTGTAAATTCCATGATAAAGAGCGTTTTGGGTAAAATCGTTTCATTTGTCATCCGTGTTTTGACTTGTAATTATTCATATGATTACTTAGATCATGATTACATAATTCCAGAATATAAAACATTATTTATATATAATATATATTCATAATATACATATATATAATAAATCAGTAAATGGAAAGAAATACACCATTCATGGAGACGGTAGGCCGTACGTACGCATGAACGCTGTTTTCGTTTCTTTATTGAGTTAAATGGAATTAAGTAGATGTCATAAATATATATACACATAAATACAGTATCATTATTATGTCATATATTTCATGATTAATTATTATATATACTTTATAATCATTCATGAATGGTTAACGTGGAGAATGAATCTCATCGCGTGGTGGAGACGGTAGTCCGTACGTATGCACGAGCGATGATATCGTTCTCATGATCATGGAATTTTATTGGAGTGTATGTATACTATTTCAGAATCAATATCAATTTAAAATAATCATATATAGTTATTATTTACACCATTATACCCATCCAAGTAAGGTGGTGGTGGAAAATAGATTACACCATGGCGTGGAGACGGTATTCCGTACGTACACACATGCGGTGATTTCGTTTTCTGTCGGATCGATAGATGTTGAAATAGGGTTTTTTCATACTTATAATAAAATATAAGTATATGAGTGATACTGATGTAATTACTTTATAATGAAACAACCTAAGAAGAAGAAGTGGAAGAAGAAATAAAGTTGAAAGAATCGGTAACGGACATTACCTCTTCTTTGAAGCGCCTCTTTAAGTCCTCCTCTTAGGTCACTAAAATTGGTCTTTGAAGAAGACCAGTACCTCTAGGATGTTTTTAGGGAAGTGGAGAAGAGAATTGGGCAGGGTTTGGCCATGCATTAAGGCTCAAATTGGTGTGAGGAAGAGAGGGAGGATGTGCCCTTTTATAAGGGAGGAGAGGGGCACCTTTGGAAAACTAAAAATATTATTTTATTATAAATCCAAATTCGGTTTTAAATTGCTCAAAATTGATTTATTTAGAAGATAAGGTGGGGATGGGTCGAAATAATCTCATCCAATATAATTTAGACATGTTTAGGTTCCTATTTTATCCTTATCATTTAGTTTCAACATTAAGTTAAATAATTTTACTTTTACCGTGTCTTCTTGTGTTCTTACACTATAAGGTTAATAAACTTATTATAACAAGACAAACGAACCCCAAGTTGTTTATTATTAATATATATAACCTTATCTAAGTCATGTGGCCGAACATTAGATTTTTAGGAATAAAATAACAATTAATAATATAATATTTGTTTTAAAAACTATTTTATGTCAATTTTGACACTATTTAGTAATTGATTTTTGTGAAAATAATAAAAGAATTATTAGTTAGAACCAAGTTAATTAAATCAATACTAACATGTCATATTAACCTGTAAAATTAGTGTAATTCATAAAAAGTCTCAAATTACATTTATTTGGGTATTTATAACATCAATTATGTCAATATTTCATTAATAAGATAATTACTACACCATCGTTGTGTCATAAATAAATTAAATTATTTAATGTCTAAAAATTACGAATAAAATACCATTATGTAGGAAATGTCTTTAGATTTATAATGAATATTTATAGTCTAATTTATCTTATGTATAATTCCATAGTATAAATGATTTACTTAGTAAACTTTGATTTTAACTATTATAACCCTTCATTAAATAAATTAATAATAAATGTCCTAATCTAATCTAAGTGGGCCTAAATGGTCATATTTTATTCCTAAGGTTGTTTTTGGTTGAATTAAATTTATCCAATAGAATTAAGACATGTGTTAGGGTAATAATAATATCTTTTTTACCCTTAATTACCCTATTTACTTTTAACTGTGGTAAAAAAAAGTAAAAAGTTACTATTCACCAAAAATTATTTTCATCTCATTGAACCACATTTTAGTCCTTGATATTAACCGTGTCTCTCGAATTTTGGAAATTCCACTCACAGAAGCGGTAAAATTAAGTTTTATGAAAAATTCAATTTTTTTAACTACCACTTAGTGGTTTCACTATTCATCAAAAAATGAAAGTTTCTAGAAAAATACCAAAAATTAGGCCTAAGATATATTTGATATTATGAATTCAAAAATGATGTCTATTTTATCAAATTCAAAAAATATCAGTTACATTAACTAATTTAAAAATTAATTCCCGTCGTCAAAACAAATGGCGTGTTTTTAAGATATAATAACTATCAAAAGATTGACACTTGTTTATAACTAGTTTAAATGTGAAATTAAATCCAATGACCAACATTGTATTAAATTGTAAAAATATATTATAAATATACTTTAAAACCACTCAAATTAATATTTTATCACTATTAATTATTTCGATTAAAAAAGTTGTTTTTAATTAAAATTTAGTAATTTTCACTGTTAATCAGAATATGAAAGTTATTCGAAAAGTACCACAATTTCACCCTAAGCTAATTTCGATATTCCGAATCCAAAAATGAAGTCCATTTTGAAAAATAAAATCTACAAAATTTCAAAAGGTGGTTATTACTATTCATAACGGCTAGTTTTAATAATATTTTAATAACATATCATTGTTTAGTGAAACTCGGTATTGCGTACTACACACGCTATTGAGGAAGGTCGTGATTTCATGTAATGCAAGGCAAGTCAAGGATGCGTGTTGAGCAAGCTCCTTTTAGTGTAGTGTACAACACAAGACATTAACGAAATTAAAATGAATATTTTTCATAAAATCTCGGGGTGTTACATTCTACCCCCCTTAAAATGAATTTCGCCCACGAAATTCGTCGGGGTTATAAATAGTTTACTACTAAAAAGTTTCTTTAATAGAAACCCATATCGTAAAAAGGAATACCAAAACCAATCTTTAGAAACAAAAGTATGAAACGTAACGGTTACCTAAATAAACTAATCACTGGGTTTCCACATAGGTGAAAATATGGATATGGAAGAGAAATCTAACCACCATGTTCTGATGGAGAGTGGTAGAGAACATGGCTATGGAAAAGCCAGCAATCACAAAGCCATAAATTTGTGACGATCTAAGGTACCATCTGATTCATCAGATATATGGGCACTAGGACAACATTTTTGGTTTTCAAGATCATTTCCCTAAAGTTGATGAAATTGGAATTAGAAGAAATAATTTCGTGATTTTGGTACAGTCTCACCGTTGGTCATTCTTTGGACAATTTCCACTTCATCTCTTAAAAATATGAAGCTGAATTTGTCATTCGTGATGTGTTATAAGATCATGTGATAGAATGATGGGTCATTCCATCTGTCTCAAACAAAAGGTTATAAAAGTTATCAAAAAATGCATAAGTCCATCTATAGTGAGATTAATCATATATGGTTCCTAAAATAGACTTATACTTCATATATCATACTTATTAATATAATAAAACTAGTTTCTACTAAACATGGACTTCCTGTAGTCCAGTGGTAGGCGATAAAGGCCAGTCGCACTTCGGTTGTGGGTTCGATTCCCACAGCCTTGTCCGACGCGATGGGTTGTCGCCTGTCCTGTAGGTTGTCCTTTTTCTACAGCTATATTACTATAACATCCCATCAATAAAACCAAAAAAAAGTTCTATCCTTAAACAATACTAAATTATGTCCAACATAATCCATTCCAATATTTAGGCTTATCTAAAATACTTCGGTCCAAGCTCATAGTATAAAGAAAACGATTACTTGAAATGTCATCAACCAAGCATGTGAATACCATCATTTTTCCCACATATATCTTGTTGGTCACATTCGAATCCTGTGACTACCTTAATCATATATTCTCTTGAAAAATGAATGCCCATTAAACCTTAGTAAAAACATAAATGCTGTCAAAGGTTAACTCTTTCCTCATACAAAAATCCAAAAATCTATATACTCAAACCATGATATAACCTTCTCCTTATATTAGTCATGAGCTCATGAATACTATCAAACATTTAATTTTATCCTTATCCCTTAATTATGTGCATATCATCAACATTCCAAAAATATCCGAATAACCTTTCATGGATACTGGTACCATTAATCATACACTTTCAAAACTCAAGGAAAGAGAACAGTGTAACAATCCTTAGATTTCCCTTTATTCCATAGTACCATGAGATTACTTATACAACATTACACTTGATAAACATGTAATCATTACACTACCTTCTTAAACCATTGACCGAGCTTCAACAATTATTTTATCTCACATATCAGTTGTAGTCTCTTCATCATCATCAACATAAATACTACCCATTCGACCGTACTGATTCTCTTCATGAGACTTTCCCTTAGGGAATTGGTTTGCATAATGCCCGTGAATTCCACATTTAAAACATTTAACCATTGTTGATGTCATAGCAATACCATTATCCTCATCCATGGTGTTAACTGAACCTTTTCCTTTGCACTTACTGGCTTTGTGTCCTTCTTTTCCACACCCAAAGCATCTTCCAGTTCCCTTGAACCAATCTCCCCGATGCCTCTTCCCACATGATTTACATGAGGGAAATTTAACTTTCTTTCCTCTATGATCATCATGAAACTCCATCTTTCTTTTCTTATCTGAGTTGGGAAACTTACCAAAGTTGAGATTATTGATCATATTATGAGATTTCTTATTAGGCATAATAACGATGTTTGGACTTACAAATCCCATTTCATTTTGTTTCTTATGAAGAATATCATTCCAATGTCCGTCATATCCTCCATTATCATGAATCTTCCTGTTTCCAGCCATTTTCTAAAACCCAAAATGAATAGTGTGAGAGGAAAAAATCATGCTAGGGAAAACTACATAGTAAAGGGGGAGTTCCCTCAATATATAACATCTTAGGTTAAATTCTAAGATTGTTACCATAGTTCTAGGACTATATCCTATATGTATACTTATCCTTAGGGACATCTCTAGACATACCTTAGAAATATCTCTAGGGATCTCACTAACGTTTTCGCATCCTAGTTTCCAAAGGTTGACTAAACCTTTCCTCTGATACCAACTGTAAAGAACCGAAGCATGACGTACATAGATATTACATTACTTTTCCAGAATAACAAAAAAACAGACACACAAGAACCGTAATAGTTTAGTGTCTTTGGAAACTTGGAACGTAATCTTATAATCGTGGTGAAAGATCTTCAACATCTCCCATAAAGATCTTCCACTTTTTGTTTCCTTACTTAAAACCTTTATTTTAATATTGGGGGAAAAGAAAACATAAAAAGGGTGAGCTCAAATGCTTAGTAAGGGTAAGCATGGATAAAATAAAACATACCATATACATTTGAACTTAAAAACATGAACATAATGTTTAAACATCAAAATCATGAGCAACGACATAAAACATGGAAGTACATAAGGAAAAGATCATAAAGGAAAATAAATCATGATAAAATAGCATGGAAATAAAACATGTAATTGTGGAAACCATTCAGAACATGTCATGACTTTCATAGTAGCCAAGGCATTGCTGCCAAGACCATCTTAGTGGACAAAGTCCCTTTCTGAATCGAGTTCACTCCTTGTTTCAGTCCTGTAACACTGAACCAGATTAACATACCGTTCCATCCATGTCTATCTCATGAGATATAAAATCTTTACCCAATGCATTGGAGGGAGATATAGGTCCCACCCATCTTATAATGAAATCATTCTTACTTGTTCCACAACATAAACATAAATCATTCATCAAAACCCAAAGAATAAAATGGGTATCATAAACATCATCCCATCATAACAAAATCAATATAAAAAAATGGATATCATTTCATCATAAGAACAGTGAAACCATGTAAATCATAGAGACATTATACTTGAAACATACACATATTAAATAATCTCATCTTAGATGGAAAATGATTTTGATAAAACACTTGAAATGAATTCTTGGGGAAAATATCCTTTCTTCTTCAAAATCAATTTATTTTCACAAAACATAATGCAATTTTAAAAGAAAAATAATTTGTTTAAAATAGTCATGAAATCTTTTGGAGGAAGCTTCATGAAAATAATGATTTATAAAACCGTAAAAATACTTTCATGCCTATAAGTTAAAAAAAACATTCTTCTCGTACTTTTTCCAGAAAAGTAAACAAAGTACCTCGTAACGTAAACAAAATAAAGATTCCTTACATACCATGTAGTAAAAGTAAAAATGGGTAAAAAGGAATTTAAACACACATGAAAAATCTTTTATAAAACATGGACATGGATGATATAAATAACCCCAGTAAATACTTAGGAATAAGCAATCCCGAATAAAAATGATATTTTCAAAATTATCCCTTACCTTAGGTCCGATATGCTTCGTACGTATCTGAACCTCCTGTATAATGATTTAAATAATGTCATTGACTTATTACAGAATCATATTCATTATTATGATATCATATATGGTTCGCTTATGACTTTATATTACCCGTTCTTTTGTAAATTCCATGTTAAAGAGCGTTTTGGGTAAAATCGTTTCATTTGTCATCTGTGTTTTGACTTGTAATTATTCATATGATTACTTATATCATGACTAAATAATTCCAGAATATAAAAAATGATTTATATATAATATATATTCATAATATACATATATATAATAAATTAGTAAATGGAAAGAAATACACTGGTAATGGAGACGGTAGGCCGTACGTACGCATGAACGCTATTTTCGTTTCCTTATTGAGTTGAATGGAATTAATTAGATGACATACATATATAACCACATAAATCCAGTATCATTATTATGTCATATATTTAATGATTAATTATTATATATACTTTATAATCATTCATGAATGGTTAACGTGGAGACTGAATCTCATCGCGTCGTGGAGATGGTAGTCCATCCGTACGCACGAGTGATGATATCGTTCTCATGATCTTGGAATTGTATTGGTGTTTATGTATACTATTTCAGAATCAATATCACATTTAAATAATCATATATAGTTATTATGTACACCATTATACCCATCCAAGTAAGGTGGTGGTGGAAAAAAGATTACACCACGGCGTGGAGACGGTATTCCGTACGTACGCACGCGCGGTGATTTCGTTTTCCGTAGGATGGATAGATAGTGAAATAGGGTTGTTTCATACTTATAATATCATATCGGTATATGAGTGATACTGACGTTATTACTTCATAATGAAACAACCTAAGAAGAAGAAGTGGAAGAAGAAATAAAGTTGAAAGAATTGGTAACAGACATTACCTCTTCTTTGAAGCGCCTCTTTGAGTCCTCCTCTTAGGTCACTAAAATTGGTCTTTAAAGAAGACCAATACCTCTAGGATGTTTCTAGGGAATTGGAGAAGAGAATTGGGCAGGGGTTGGCCGAGCTTTAAGGCTCAAAGTGGTGTGAGGAAGAGAGGGAGGAGGTGCCCTTTTATAAGGGAGGAGAGGGGCACCTTTGGAAAAATAAAAATATTATTTTATTATAAAGCCAAATTCGGTTTTAAATAGCTACAAATTGATTTATTTCGAAGCTAAGGTAGGTATGGGTCGAAAGAATCTCATCTAATAGAATTTAGAAAAGTTTAGGTTCATATTTTATCCTTATCATTTAGTTTTAACATTAAGCTAAATAATTTTACTTTTACCGTGTCTTCTTGTGTTCTTACACTATAAGGTTAATAAACTTACTATAACTAGACAAACGAACCCCAAGTTGTTTATTACTAATATATATAACTTATATAAGTCATTTGGACGAACATTATATTTTTAGGAATAAAATAACAATTAATAATATAATATTTGTTTTAAAAACTATTTTATATCAATTTTGAAACTATTTAGTAATTTATTTTTGTGAAAATCATACAAGAATTATTAGTTCGAACTAGGTTAATTAAATCAATACTAACATGTCATATTAACCTGTAAAATTAGTGTAATTCATAAAAAGTCTCAAATTACATTTATTTGTGTATTTATAACATCAATTATGTCAATATTTCATAAATAAGATAATTACTACATCATCGTTGTGTGATAAATAAATTAAATTATTTAATGTCTAAAAATTACAAATAAAATACCATTATGTAGGAAATTTCTTTAGATTTCTAATGAATATTTATATTCGAATATATCTTATGTATAACCCCATATTAAAAATGATTTACTTAGTAAACATTGATTTTATCTATTTTAACCCTTCTTTAAATAAATTAATAATAAATGTCCTAATCTAATAAAAGTGGGCCTAAAGGGTCATATTTTATTCCTAATGTTGTTTTTGGTCGAATTACACTTATCAAATAGAATTAGGACATGTGTTAGGGTAATAATAATATCTTTTTTACCCTTAATTACGCTATTTACTTTTAACTGTGGTAAAAAAAAGTAAAAAGTTACTATTCACCAAAAATTATTTTCATCTCATTTAACCACATTTTAGTCCTTGATATTAACCATGTCTCTTGGATTTTCGAAATTCCACTCACAGAAGCGGTAAAATTAAGTTCTATGAAAAATTCAGTTTTTTTAACTACCACTTAGTGGTTTCACTATTCATCAAAAATGAATGTTTCCAGAAAAATACCAAAAATTAGGCCTAAGATATATTTGATATTATGAATTCAAAAATGATGTCTATTTTATCAAATTCAAAACATATCAGTTACATTAACTAATTTCAAAATTAATTCCCGTCGTTAAAACAAATACCGTGTTTAGGAGATAATAACTATCAAAAGATTGACACTTGTTTATAACTGGTTTAAATGTGAAAGTACATCCAATGACCAACATTGTATTAAATTGTAAAAATATATTCAAAATATAATTTAAAACCACTCAAATTAATATTTTATCACTATTAATTATTTCGATTAAAAATTTTTTTAAATAAAATTTAGTAATTTTCACTATTAATCAGAATATGAAAGTTTTCCGAAAAGTACCAAAATTTCACCCTAAGCTAATTTCTATATTCTGAATCGAAAAATGAAGTCCATTTAGAAAAATATAATTTTCAAAATTTCAAAAGGTGGTTATTAATATTCATAACGGTTAGTTTTAGTAATATTTTTATAGCATATCATTGTTTAGTAAACTCGGTATTGCGTACTACACACGCTATCGAGGAAGGTCACGATTGCGTGTAATGCAAGGCAAGTCAAGGATGCATTTTGTGCGACATCCTTTTGGTGTATCGTACAACACAAGACATTAATGAAATTAAAAATAATATTTTTCATAAAATCTCGGGGTGTTACACACACCTACCTGAACGTTGGTTTATTTCCCCCAATAAAATAATTTCCATCATGGGGAGTCCGAAGATGCATTGAAATGAAGAAAAATATAGATGTGGATTAGATAAATACTTGTAACAGTTTAATGGTATGTTAAAATCTCCCTTAAATAATACATTCTCTATTTTGGATTCCATATGGAATAATTATGCTTCAAAAAGGGTTCCGTCCAACTCGCCCTAATCAATGAATCATAGTGACAAGTCTTGTGAGAATCTAATATTTTCATGATAATACTGAGACAAACAAAAAATAATTGCAATATAATAATTTCAAATTAGAGTATACAATCTCCCCTGGATAATCCATTGTTGTACAATATAACTCTAACTCACACTATTCCTTTCTCAAAACATTTGAGGGATCCAGATGGTATATCCTAATCTGATATATCTGGAAATGATCATGAATTAATATCAACAAATATCTCAATTAAAAGTAATAATAAATCATCCAAATCCAATCAGTATCCTTAAATTAAAAAATATATGTTAGAGAAAAGTTTCTTTGATTCCAATTATCGTACGGACCCTTCTAAGGTTAATAATTCTATAAAAACTAGTCACAAAAAAATCAAAAGGACAATGCAGAAAATCTACATAAGATTTATGCTAACTCAGAGACATGACCATAAAATGATTTATATGATTTATCATCATTAATGTATCCTGAATAATACTTGATCCAATAAGAGCTACCTCACCCACCTCTACCCAAAAATTTTATGATTTACACAGGTGAATCTACAAATCCTCAAAAGGATCCATTCTTATAGATGATGGGTAACATTTATTAAAAGAAAACTCAATAAATCTCTAATGGTTATAACTTGATCATCCAAATTTGAAAACACTAGAATATATAATCTCATTTAGAATAAAAATTTCATGCTCCATCTGACTATCTATATTTTTATTATAAGTTGTAGTCAAC
Source organism: Viscum album (assembly GCA_963277665.1). NCBI lineage: Eukaryota > Viridiplantae > Streptophyta > Magnoliopsida > Santalales > Viscaceae > Viscum > Viscum album. The sequence goes on from OY728155.1 coordinate 883,856,942, forward strand.
CTAACTTGCTTTCCCATATACCGTAGAATGATCCTTAAAATTTCTAATATAAACCTAGGCAAACTGTCTAAAATAATGGTAGAGGGAACCCTATGTAACATCATGAAATATTTCACATAATTCATACCAAGATCATTTAAATTAGTTTTTACACATGGGTAATCATTTTCAGGTATTTATTCTATATATTTTGATCACATATTTATCCCTATATTTTCACAGGTGTTTTGGGGATGATGATGTTTTTGGTATTGACATCAAGAGGCACATGGTTGATATATAGTTCATCAAAACTTTAACCCTTACCTATAAAACTGTGTAGATATTGTGATTTTGGGAAAAAGGTGAATGACATAGTTTATGAGTAGTTTAGATACCATGAAAACTAACCATGTAGCTTCCTTCTCATTGAATGCGAGTGGTGCATGGTTTTAGCATGTTTTGGAAAATTGTTACAGAAAACCATGTGACTTATCTACGTCATTAAAATTTTAAAAATGATAGGTTTTTTCACTCATTATTTACTACTAAATCCCCCATTTTCATCCCCACTTAGGATTTCAATCCCTATTCACCTCACCCTCCACTCCATTCACCCATGGACCACCATTTTGGTGGAGGATTTGGTGGAAAATATCTTTAAACTCCAACTATCTACCTCATTTCATGATTTCATCCTATTTTCTAGGGTTTTACATCATATTTCAAGGGTTTTAATATACATAAATGTTTGGGTTCATTATTTAGTTTCCAATATTGATTCTTAGGTTTTATGTTGCTGTTTTTGGTTCATTCTTTCTTCTTTATGGTTATATTGAGGCGAGGTTTTGATTTTACTCTGAATTTTGGATGTTTTTACACTTGAAGTAGGTAGTTCAATTCATAAAACAAAGTTGGTTACATTGATATAGTTTCCTTATTTCTTGGTTATGTTCTATGAATTTTTCATGGGGTTTCAAATGTGTTTTTAAAAGTATACAATGTGTATTTGTGGTAAAGTATGGTTTTCCAAAAGAAATGTGGTATGTTACTTATGAATTTTGTTTCAATTTTCTTGTTTGTTTCTTAGTCATCTTTTATAAAATGAATTTTTTTAAGACATGTTTTATAATAGATTTTTGTGTGTGTTTAGACTCAAAATATGTATTATGCTATTGAAATTGTGGTTTATCATTTATGTTTTATTGATTTTATTATGCATATTGAATGTGATGTTTATAAAATATTTGGAATAAAAATTGATAATAAAAAGGGAATCCTAGGTCACAAGGTCGGAGGAATAAGACTAGTGTGCTTGTTAGATCGACAAGGCTAAGGCTCGATTCTTCTTAGTGGGATTTATGTTACAACACTAACAAAACTAATTATTATTGGGAATAAAGGGTGAATTGGATTAATTCATATCTAGTGGCTCGTGAATGAATATGATGATAAATGTGGAATCCATACCACATTCCATAATGATATGACATACCTAGTTCCCTAATATATATAGTTCGAATATGTATTTCTTGTATCTAAGGGATCTTTTTTCAAATTTCCCCTACCATCCGAATATGGTGCACTTGGTTGGTTGCTAAAAAAGAAAAACATGTTTTCCCTTTAAAATGATTCATATAAAAATGTATGTAGGATTTTTTATAAAACATTCATGTTTATTTTTCATATAATGTATTGGTATAGAATCTATTTTGTGTGTTCACATCCTATTGGGATTTGGATCACACCTAGAATGCAAATTTTGGTGTACATATACATGGTTATGTTTGAAATATGTAAAAGAAATATGTATCATGATGGTGGTCGTAGATTCAATTAGAATTATCTTTTAGGTGTTTGTGGTGGTGGATTTACAATGATGATCATTTTGTTGCATCTGGGTTTTTGTGATAGTTTCATTCTTCCCTTTATATTGTAGTCCTTTTAGATATTGTTTATAGTTGTAATCATTGAATATAAAATTTTTTGTACCCTTATTGGTTGGTATTATTTAGTAAATTATTTTAATAGTTATTTTTTTATTATTAGGTTAATGATTGAAATCCTTCCCAAAACATATTGTGATATATAGGAAACCCATTTCCAACCTCTGGTGTTCAGGAACGCCTTTCGGGCCAGACCTGTAGTATCGAAATAATGATGTAGATGCTCAATATACAAGAGTGGGGGTGAATTGTAAACTTTAAAAATTTCCTTAAACTAGGAAAGATCTAAGTTTAACAAAGTTAAACTAAGAAATTTAACAACACCTATAACACAAATTGAAAGATTGGGACAAAGTATGAAGTTACAAACTTCTAGTTCTACACACTTTCTTAAATCTGGAAAGTGATTCCGAAAAACCGGTTCTGGAAATATGGATCCAGAAAATGAAACTTTACCAAAGTTTATAGTATGAGATTCTACCACAAAGCATATAGAATCCAACTGAATCAGAGTACAAGTGTAAGGAAATATAAGATGAATATACATTCCATACAATACAAAATTCAGCGGAAAATCTTGTAACAAAAACAAGTAACAAGATATAAATATTTTAACCCAAAGAGAAGGGTATCCAACAAAATTGGATAAAGTTCCCTTGATTTATACTTTCAAGAAAGTATGTCTTACCCACACCCGAGTAAGCCCTCGATACAAAGATCAGAGTCTCTATCTTGCTATCCCAGCAAGCCCTCAACTTCAAGGTAGTTGGAACCTATGTCTTCCTCAGCAAGGAAGCCCTCGAACTTCAAGGAAGTTGGCACCTCTATCTTCTTATCCCCGGAAGCCCTGAAATGTAATCACCAAAATTCTGAGTCACACGAAGAAATCTGAACGAGTAGTTCATTATGCACAAGGCATGAAAAGATTCTCTATCTAGAAATAACCTTAACAGTGTGTGGTCTCATGAGTGATCAACTTCTTGTTGAGATCTTTCAAATGAGATCCTATTTATAGGCTCGGTAGCAACGGTCGGCTCCCTCCTCCAACTGTCATATTTTCCTTAAATTTCGGAGGGACTTGTACACATGTCACTAAACCAACGGTTAGTTAAAAATAGAATGGGAGACAACATTTTATAACAAAAAATGTGTAATTGAAAGCACGACATCATTATATAACAAACATAACAAATCAGAGTGTAAGTAAAAAGTTTGGAGTCTAACAAAAATGTATATTTGGAGTCTATATTACAAGGATATTCAGATTCTGTTTATCAGAAGAATTCGGAGTCGAACTTCATAAAAGTTCGTATCCATAATTCATAATCAGAATTCACAACAAGAATTCGTAATGTGAATTTTGCACTGGATTTCATAATGAGAATTCATCCCAGAATTAATAATGATAATTCATCATAGAATTCGTAATGATAATTCATCATAGAATTTTTAATGAGAATTCATCACAAAATTCGTAAAGAGAACTCATGATAGAATTCGTAATGAGAATTCGTCATCAGAATTATTAATGAGAATTTATCACTGAATTTGTAATGAGAATTCATCACAGAATTCATAATGAGAATTCATCACAGAATTTGTAATGAGAATTCACCACAGAATTCATAATGAGAATTCATCACAGAATTCATAATGACAATTCTTCATCAGAATTCGTAATGAGAATTCATCAAAGAATTCGTAATGAGAATTCATCAAAGAATTCATAATGAGAATTCTTCACAGAATTCATAATGAGAATTCGTCACAGAATTCCTAATGAGAATTCATCACAGAATTTGTAATGAGAATTCTTCATAGAATTCGTAATGAGTATTCTGCATTAGAATTCATAATGAGACATCATTACAGAGTTCGGAATGAGAATTCAGATCACGAAATAGAATTATTCATATCTAAGTATTATATGATTCTGAGAATATAAATAAATGAATCTGATTTTTATACTTGAGAAAAATATTGATATGAACAATGAAAACAAGATAGAGGAAAATTTCTTAAAGGAAGGAAATTTTCCTTACAGAAGTAATATAGCGGTAAAAATTTTTTTCTTAAAGATAAGGTGTTTGTGATTTTCAAAACAAGAAGGAATGGAAAAGTCATAAAGAAAGCCTTATTGACACAACCATCTCCCCCTTTTTGTAAAGCAAAAAAATCCTTACAAAAAAGAATATAAGGACTTAGAATAAATTTATAGACTTTAAAATTAAATATTATCTCTCTTAGTTTATGGATGATAGTGAATACAACTAACTCCCCCTTAGGCTTTGGAACTCTACGGATTGTATTCGGGATTTTCAGAATGGGATTTTCATTATCATATGAATGAAAAACTTTGTAATGAGAAACTCTCACTTAGATAAGCTCCTCCTTACTTAGGGATAGTTCTTCATTACTTAAAAATTTTTCTTCTCCATTTTAGATTCTTCCTTATTCCCCTTTTGAGTAATTATTTTTCCTTCTCCCCCTTTGTGATTTTCAAAAAGAAATGAGGGAATGTAAAAGATAATAAAGTACCTGATATATTAGAACATTCAACCAACCAAAAGACAAGTAAAAAAAATTTCGTTACTATTGGAAAGAACTAGTATACGTAAAAAAATACAACCAATGATCGGAGTAGTCTATTTTGTTTCTTTTTCCTTGGGCATAAGCATTTTGACAATTGTCTTCAGCTTCTTCATTTCTTTGTGGTCCTCCTCTACTTGCTTCTCTAATGCAATGATTCTTACATCTTGAGCCTCCATTGCCACTGCGTGAGCTTTAAGAGTATCATCTTTCTTTACAAACTTTTCTTCCAACTGAATCTGAAGATCTTTGTCACGACCCGACCCAACGGGGCTCGAGCCGCGACTCCCCAAGCCCGCCTCCAATAGGCCAGGGGCTGGCGACCAGCGCCGAGTAGGCTATCACACACATGGGAGGCATTAGCCTAAGGTACCTGTACACACGCACCCACAAACACCTCCATGCAACAGTGCAGAGATATAGAAACTGGAAAGTAAATGCATGCATACAATCTATCCCAAACCAGAGTGCAACAGCAAAAGTACAAGGGCAAAACAGGGCTCACCAAAAGGAAACTACAAAGCGCGTCCAACCTGCTCTGAAGAAGGGGAACGCTTCCACAAACACCCGCCAGAAAGCTCCCTCGGCACAGCTCCGGTAAACACCCCGGTCAACTCGCTCACTAAGCACCGCCTGCTCCGGGTCCTCCTGGGACTCCGTCAAAAGGCCTGTGGTCTGCACAAGACACAAACATGTGCGGGCAAAGCCCGTGCAGGGGTGAGTATAAACATACTCAGTAGGCACCCCAAAAACCCAAAACCCAAGGGAGAAACTGAAAGGCAACAGTCTTCTCAACCCAGCCAGAGGGAACCCAGACGAGAGAGAAACTCCATCTCGTGACCATCCTCGGCTAACACAACTAGTCAGCCCAGCTCAGCTCAGGTGTATGCCCATACATACACCTTGAACAATCCAGATATACAAGCTCACGCCACAAAGCCACAAGAGGTACCGACCTCATCACCAGCAACTGTCCACAACCAGGAGAGTACACCACGAACACTGTCATACCAGATGACACTCATCCGAGAGATACACTCCATCGGGAAACTCGCAAACATCACAGTCGCTCACCCGAGAGACCACGCTCATCGGATAGCATCACTGAGGAAACATCGTTGAAACAACATAACCACCAAACTCCTCAGAGAGGGGATCGCCGCTAGGGTCCGCTAGGGGATACCAAGACCCACTCCGGTATACGTAGCTCACAGATAGGGGATCACTCCCAGGGTCCGCTGGGGGATACCACGACCCGATCTGGCATACGTAGTTCTCACAGATAGGGGATCACACCCAGGATCCGCTGGGGGATACCACAACCCGATCTGCACTCGACAGAAGCTCCACACTCAGATAGAGGATCATCGTCCATATAAAGATGGTCACGACGATACCGGAACCCTATCTGTTATAACTCGCGACGTAGGGGATCGAACCGACGATGCCACAACCCTACCGAAACCACGCGCTGAGTAGGGGATCGCATAACCAACGATACCGCAACCCTACCGACACCAAGCGCTGAGTAGGGGATCGTAAACCCGACGATGCCACAACCCTACTGTGCACGACCCACCGCGTAGGGGATCATATTCCTGATGATGCCACAAACCCTACGGGGTTATCCTGCTAGATAGGGGATCGCCGACCGTAAATAAGCGGTCACAGCGATACCAAGAACCCGATCTAAGGTAAAGATGCTAGAGGATCCACTCCGGGCCCACCGGAGGGATACCACAACTCTAACAGTTTAAACATCCCATCGAGAGGATCACAAACCCATACGAAGGTTGTGATACCACACGAACCCTCGTAGGAACGAACCAAGGGAGAACCCTCAACCACTGCTGGTCCAAACGTCGCTAACCCGAGCGACTCGCCCCAAAGCCACACTGCGCACCTCCGAAGCCAAAACCGAGGCCATCATCGCGTTCCACGCGGAAAAACACGCAGGATAGGCTGTTTACTCGCCCGGAACGGAGCACCGGTGAAAACGACACTATTCACCGTAGCTAGCTCGCGCGGGGCCCACACAACGATCCCGAAACCCATCGGGCGGATCACACCACGGCGATCCCCTCGGAAAAACAAGCGGAATCGACTACTCGCTCGTCCAAAACGGACACCCGGGGAAAAAGGTACTATTCACCGAAGGCCAGCTCGGGTGGGGCCCACGCCTGGATTCCGAAACTCGTCAAACGGATCGCGCCATTGCGATCCTCTCGGAAAAACACACAGGATCGACTATTCATCCGCCAAAATCGGACTCCTGGTGCAAAAGCTGCGTTTCCCCGCAAACGCCAAAACCCGGCCTCATGGGGCCCGCACCCCGTTCGCAGTCCCAACACCCGGAAACCATCTCAAAAAGTCCGTCGTACCATCAGGGTCACAACGCCACTGACGGCACGTCAATCGGACGCTCCAGGTAGAAGTTACAACGACCCGAAGTCGTAAAATAATAAAATAATATTATTTTATACGACGTTTCTAGCTCCCGGGCCACGATCCCGAACCTTTAAACCCTCGAACCCACACCGGAGGGTTCGCCTCGTCGTTAGGGTCACGTCGCCGCAAACGGCTCGCAAATCGGAGTTACGGTTTGCCAGTTACGGGGGTTTAAAGAACCCCCGGAACAAACTGGCCGGACCACCGCAGGGTCGCCGGAAACAACCGCGCCGCCGCCGGACTCCGCCGCGCCGCCGCCGCCGCCACCGGAAACCGCCGCCGCGCCGCCGCGTCGTCGCCGGATTCCGCCATGGCCGCCGCCGGAAAACCGGGTTTTCGCCGGAAAACTTCCGGGAGCCACCGAGAGCACCCCGGTGCTCCAAATTCAGATCCGAAACATGTTTTGGAAAGCTCGGGACCCGAACTATACAACCCATATGAAAATTTGAAGAAAAACAACACAAAAACGGGATCCGGGATTGTAAAACTCAAACCGCCTACCTCGCGGGCGAAACGCCGACGTTCTGCCTCAGATCCGCGCTCCAGAGCTTCCGTTGCGCGCTCCTGGGACGTCCGCCATCGAATTCTGAGCTCGTGGGCGCTCCGTTGGACCGATTCGGCAGAGTGGCGGCGAAGAACGGCAAAGAACGACGAAGAACGATTTAAAGGGGGGGGCGCTGATATTTATATCAGCGGCCCGCCGGCGCCAAACCCGCCTCGGACCCGACGCCCGATGCGAACAAAAGTAAGGTCACCCCTAGGGTAAACGCGCCGTTCTGAACGCAACGGCGGTCTCAGATTTTCCTTCCGAGACTCCGACCGACGAAGTCTCCGCTCTCGAGTGCCCAGCACTAACAGGCGAGATCTGCTCGGCCAGAAATCTCTCCACCACCAGCGCTCGCTCCAGCCCGCCAGCATAGGTGGGCAGACACAGGGAAACCACACCTGCTCGGCTATCCCTACGTAAGCCCTGCTCGAATGTCCGAGCCCTAAAGAACGGGTCTCGAACCATATCCAGGGAATAGCGCGACAGATCTGTAAACCTCGCTGAGTACTCCGACACAGTCATGCTCTCCTGACGAAACTGCAGAAGCTCCTGGATCCGCACTGACCTCAGCGTCACCGGATAGAACTCCTCCCGAAGAGCCGCTCAAACTCTGCTCACGTGAGCATCTCCTCGTCATGGGACTGCGTCACCAAACTCCACCATCGCCCGGCCGAACCATGCAAAAGGCTCGCCGCTAGGACCACCATCTGATCAGGAGGTGTCCTCACTAGGCGGAAAACTCGGGTGACTGCCTCAAGCCAGTCATCAGCTGCCTGGGGGTCTGGATCACCCCGAAACCTCAGAGGTCTCTGCCTCTGGAACTCGTGCAACGCACTCAGCCTGCGTGCAACCTCGTCCTGCACCGCCGGCACAACCAGCTGCTCGACAGGTGGTGGCTCAACTGGCAGACCACTTGGAGGTGCAACCTCAGAACCTGCGCCCTGCTCCACGGCCACTACACGGGGCGGGTCATCAGCACAATCCTGCTGTGGAACCCTCACTGGCTGTCGTCGTGGAGGCATACTTTCCGAGACTCCGTTCAAAAGTTATTCGAGCCGACGCTCGCACACCAACTTGTCACATGTTTACAGAAACGCCCCTGGTGGCGTTTCTCACCGCAGGCCCGCGCCCGCAAAGATTACACCCCTCCTAGGGTAAACGGCACGTTCCGGACGCAACCGTGCCCTCAGATTCCCGTTCTGAGCTACCGTTTAGGAGATATCACACCCCCGCTACGTGCATAGTATAAAAAAAACATAATATTTTTATAAAATTAATTCCGGGCACACCGGGCCTCGGAATCGCACGCCGTCTTCGCGCCTAGCTCTGGAATTATGCGTAGAAATATTCCAAAGTCTGACATGGCCAAAAAACTCGAGTCGCTACAATCTTTTTCATCCCTGTAGTATTGGACAAGAGAACATAGCTTCCCATTCAGATCTTTGACCTCCTGCATCCAAACATCATGCTCAAGAGTTAACTTCTTCTCAAAATAATTTGTATGATTTTTGATTTTAGAGTATTCAGTATCAAAAGAATCTTTAACATCTACTTGGAATTGATCAAGCTCTTCCATCTCTTGAAAAACTTTCTTAGACCACTTGGTTATCTTCTTGCAAGAAAATATATGAGCATCATAATTGATAATAAAGTTTTTATGATCATCCTCAAGCTTAGCACACCTATCCATCACCATGGATACAGAGTCTGATTTTTGATTTATGATCTGATGAAGCATCTGGAATCTAGATTCTATTGCTGGAAAAATCAGAATGATGTCCACCAGATTCTTTTGGGACTGTTGAACAAAGTCATGTCCAAAGATAGATGACTCCGAATTTGATATTCTGGTTGGAGATATTTCTTCCTTTGACTGTATCAACATCCTTTTGTATGATCCTATAGCTTCTTTCCTTCTTATAATATCTTTCGTTGGAGTGTCAACAATCACTTGCTTTCCCTTATCATCTTTCGGAGCGGTCTGTTCATCAAGAGATTCTTTCTAACTTTCTGAAAGTTGAAAAATCTCATCTTCATCAACTTTTTCCTTCACTGCTCCAGCTTCAACATCCTCAGCCTATGTAATGTCATGATTGTGAATTTATTACTCAGAAGGATTTTTCACTTCCTCCTCACCCTTTTCTTCAACTCTAGGTGTAGCAATTTTTGAATATCCAGCTTGAGAAGTACCAAGTGAAAATTTCTCGGAAGCACTATCCTTTTCATGATAGTCTTCAACTTGTTTTATTACTTCACAAGAGCCACCAATACTCTCTGCTTGCTAACTTTCTTCCACAACATGAACAACTCTCATCATCAATTCCTTCTCAAGTTTTTTATTTTTAGAATTTTTCAGAGTCTTCTCACCGGGAGTTTCAGGAAAACCATCAACCAAAAAGGATTTCAGAATAGTTAAATTTTCAGATGCTACTTTGGTGGCTTTCAGAAGAGATTGAACAATCTCTGCCTCTGACATTTTCTTCTTCATCTTCTTCTCATTTTCATACTTTTCCAATTCATTAGCCGCTTTCTGTTTCAAGTCCTTAGCCTCAACAGGGCCCAATCTGAATTGTGTCTCCCCTTATATCATTTTTTCTTTATCTTTCCTCCACTTGGAAACCAACTCATCTGGATATGCCTTTTGTTTCTTGGGTTTAAGGTGTGTGGATTGAGCTTCCTTAGACATGGCGATTTTCTCATCACCATACAATTCCTTCAATTTCCTTTTCATACCAACATTATTTTATGGTTATTGAGTTTGTTGATCTTTCTTAGATGCCTCATCCTCTTCCTCTGGTAAAAAGTTGAATTCTCCAGATTCAACAGAAACAACCCATCTTCATCCTCTTCAATGTATCATCACTAACCAGCATTACCTTGCAATTTCTTGTCTTGGAAGTCCAAGAAACTTTAAACGAATCAAGAAACCTGATAATAAGTTTGTAAAGCAAGGCCAGAAACATTATAATATGAGCTTTTAGATTCCCTTCTTTAATATTCTTAACTTTAATCAAAATATGCCTCATTAAATTTAACGTCCTTAGTTTTACCAAAAAATATAATATGTATATATCCCTCTTCTTGAGATTATCTTTATCACCCCTTCTTGGTACGAAAAAACCTTTTACCCACAGCTGTAGAATCCGATTATTCGAAGAGAGATGAGCAACCTTAGCGGTGTTAACATCTTTAAGTCCAATGAATTCCTTAGCCTTGACATTATTGAAACTTCCTTGCTCATCTGGCCACTTGTGTGAGCAAAATTCAGCTTCACCTTCATATGATAGACCCACCAAGATTCCCGCCTTGGTGTAAGATAATTTGTAAGTCTTCCCATAAGGCTTGAAAGAAAACTTCTCTCTGCCGTCTTCCTCAAGGAAGGAAACAGAATCGTAAAACTCTACAAGAAAATATGAATAAACCAGATCCTGATTCGCTATCTTTGATAAGCTTACATCCTCCCAGCCATTCAATCTGATATTAAAAGATATAAGAGAATCATATTTGTAGAAATTAGGATGCACCAGCCTCTCCCTGTAAACTAACCACTTAGAAATGGGATTCCCAGTGGACATATCTTGAGAAGTGGCTTCTACAGACATCTGGAACTAAAATCTATTGAAGAAATCAGAACGGACTTGGGAAAGATCAGAGCGGCCATAAGTAAGGAGGACAGAGCATTGAGATGTAAAATCATGATATCCGATGCGGGACAAACCTCGGGGGTTCCCCTTTATATAGGCATTGCGATGACGGTTAAGCTTCCACTGTAGATCAAACGATTGAGATTCATTGGGATTTGATTTGACACTTGAGAAACAATCCGCAAGGAAAACCTAAATAGGATCTTCTAAGGTTTTAAGAAAAATAATCGGATTTAAGAAAAATAGAATCCAAGATATTTTATAACACATAAAAATATACAAGAAAGTAAAATATGACCATGAAAAATTATGTAAGGAAATCATACCTTTCAGATTAGCTAGGAAGATTGTTCGTAATAGGTGATTTTCTTCTTGATGAAAATTTGACTACGAAAATCTTACTATGAAAAACTCAGTACGAAAAACAAGAGTATGAAAAATTTCATTACGGAAAAAAAATCTCAGTACGGAAATTTCATTACGAAAATTCATAGTACGAAAATTTCACTACAAAAATTCTCAGTACAAAAATTTAATTAAAAAAATTATCAGTACGAAAATTTCATTACGAATGTTCTAGTACAAAAATTTCATTACGAAAGTTCTAGTAAAAAAATTTCATTACGGAAGTTCAAGTATGAAAATTTCATTACAAATGTTCCAGTATGAAAATTTCATTACGAATGTTCCAGTACGAAAATTTTATTACGAAAGTTCAAGTATGAAAATTTCATTATGAAAGTTCTAGTATGAAAATTTCATTATGAAAGTACTAGTATGAAAATTTCATTACAAAAGATTTGAAAAGCTCATTACAAAAAATTTTGAAATGGTAACAAAAAAATGTACTCCCCCTATGAAAATGAGTTTATTACTATACAGAGATTGTTTCAACAAGAAGATAATGAAGGAGAATTACCTTACAGTTATCATTTATAAATTCTTTTTAATGTATTTAAATCTACCATAAGGTAATGATTTTGTGAAAATATCAAAAAGTTGATCTTGCAATCTGATAAACAGAAAACTTATATCTCCTTTTTGTGTGTGATCCCTAATAAAGTGATGCCTAATATCTATGTGTTTTGCACGGGAGTGATGTTCAAGGTTTTTACTAAGGGAAATGGCACTTGTGTTATTACACAAAGGTTGAGTCATAGTAAATCTCAAGCCATAGTCTGTGAGTGTATGTTGAATCCACAACACTTGAGCACAACAACTTCTAGCTGCTACATATTCTGCATCAGCAGTTGAGAGTGCTACTAAGTGTTTATAAGGCCCCAACCTTAAACCTTACTTAATCTTGAGTTATTACAAGATTACACGTTGAGTATCTTTTCGGGTTTAGAGTTTTAGAGAATTAGATCATAAAACTTGCATTACATTCCACATATAAACAAAGTGGTTACATAAAGATAGTATTCTTCATTCCCATCAATGGAAACATATTTAAAATAAAACATGGATTCTTTCTTGACACTTCCTTGACACTATCATCATATCATGTACCTTTCCCTTGACCTGTGAAAAACATTTCAAAAAAACTTGGGATGAGCATAAAAAGCTCAGTAAGGGATATAAAAATATGGAAAGGAAACATGGGTACATATATACATAAGAATGAAATCATACTTTACCCATAAAACATAAGCACTTTAACATACCTCATCAAATCATGAATAAATCATAGAAATCATAAGACATAAAGGTAACTTGAGGCATTTATAACATTCATACATAGGGAGTAACCCTCTTGGTTACGTTTGGAATACCCATCACAGTATATTCCCTAAATCTCTTCGGAGAAACCTTAACGTTTCGCTCCTTCGCGTTACCCAATGCATTGGAGAGCTATATCGGGCTCACCCGCACTTAGTTTATCACGGAACCAACCGTCTTCATAATAATGCCCAAGAACCTGAACATAATCATATCACATAAAACATGCATAAAGGAAACATAACATTTCCACCTTTCAATCACAAGATATAAATACAACACATTGATATAAAAACATTATGAAAACCATTTTCAATACCAAAATAAAATAAAATTAAAACATGGTATTTATTTTTCTTTTAAAAAGAAGTTATGGCTTGTAGAGGAATCCGAAACTCAAATAATGGTCACGGCGGCGGAGAAGTCATTGTCGCCGCATACATACGACAAAAACATTCCCTTTTTTCGTTTAGTAAACGCTTCGTATAAAAAAGATTCCTTTTGAATAAATGTAAAATTCAATGGGGTTTATACACCATATAAAAGAAGGTTGTGTATAAAACAAAATATGCCTCAATGAAAGGAGATTGAGACGAAGTCCCATACCTCAGGTCCGACTTGACTCGGTCGTTCATTAGTCTCCTGAATAATAAACTTGAGTTAATGTCTAATTGTTTAAGAACCTTTTCAAGTTCATTATTCCTTTTATATCACTTATTGCCATGTCATGAACACTATGTAATTATTTAAGTTAATAACGGCCGTTTTAACGATCATTTGTACTTGAGTCAAAAATAAGCCCTTTATAATTACATGTTGTTCATGTATCCATTATATCCAGAATGGTATTCATGATGTAGATATCATATATGTCATATATATCCAGTACATGCATGCATTTATAATATTACATAATCATTTAGAGGTAAGAAATGAAATGCACCGTTCATGGAGACGGTAAGTCGTACGTACGCATGAACGCTACTTTCATTTCTATTTCGTATTTTATAGAATGGAATCATAATGATATAAAGGTATATTATAATTTCAGTATAATATCATATATAATATCATAGTTCCATACTTTATACGTCCCACATATGGTATTTAACGAATCAAATCACTTTGAGGGGGCGGTAGTCCGCACTTCCTTAAATGACGATATCGCGTTTACCCATAACGGAAACCATAAAGGTATGCACAAAATGAAAAATACAGAAGCTTAAGGAAAACATAAACATATTATATATCATATATAAATATAGTGACATCTTAATGGCCACCTTTTAAGGTGTTAAAATAATGTTGAACAATCATCGTTTTGGGAGGCATAAATTTTCCATCCACGGAAACAGTATGTTCATTAACAATTAGATGTAGGTGTGTGTAAGTGTTGCTCGAAACCTTCTTATAAAAAAATCCTAGTATATTTAAGATACTGTATTTGTTACAAAATAAATTAATAAAAAGGGTTTAGGGGGTTGGAGAAGCAAAATAAAACAAACAGACTCAAGTGAAGACTTTACCTTAAAATCGGGTAACTCCCTTTGGTTTGAGCTCAAAAGCTTCCTTGGGAAGACTTCTGCCCCAAGTGAGGCTTCATGGAGTAATAGAGGGAAGTGTAGAGAAAAATTGGGCAGAGTTTGGCCGAGCCAAAGTCTTTGGGAGTGTGGGTAAGGATGTAGAGGTGGGGGCCTTTTATAAGAGGAGAGGAGGGGCACTCTTGGAAAGTAAAGATAAGTTACTTTATTTTAAAATGAGATTCGGATTAAAAAGGTCCCACATTGATATAATTCGAGGATAAGGTGATAAGTCTTCGAAATCCACTCATCCAATTGGTTTTGGCCATGTGTAGGTTTTAGTTTTTACATTAACATTCCATTTTATTTAAATCGTTAAATAATGAGGTCATCGCTGCATCATCATGATGTCATAAATAGTTTAATTTATTTAATGTCTAAAAATTATAAAAAAACTACTATGATGTAGGAAATCTTTTTAGATTTCTAATTAATATTTATAGTCAAAAATATGACTTGTATAACCCCATGTAAAAATTGGTTTAGTAAAATAACTCATGTTTGTGTCATTTTTACTTTAATATTAAATAAAACGTTATTTATGTCATTTCCCAACCAAAGTGGCTCCAGGGGATCCCCAAGTTGACCCATGGCTTTTCTTGGTCGGCCATGACACAACCAATGAGGGTAAGACATGTGTCAATCTCATCTCATTTTATTAAAGCATTATTTTTACCCTAAACTACACTAATTACCTCTAATCGCGATTAAGAACTTAATAAGTTACTATTCACCAAAAAATTATTTTAATCCCATTGAACCAAATTTTACTTCTTAATTACAACCATGTATGTCGGATTTTTGAAATTCAAAACACAATGATGGAAAAATTTCATTTAAACGGAAAAATCAGTTTTTATAAGTATCACTTAGTGGTTTCACTATTCATCAAAAATTGAAGTTTTTCAGAAAATTACCAAAAATTCACCCTAAGCTATATTTGATTTTCCAAATTCAAAAATGAAGTCTATTTTACAAAATTCAAAACATATAAGTCACATTAATTAATTTAATAATTAATTCCCGCTGTCAGAGCAAATAGCGTTTTTCTATAAAACAATAAGTATCAAAAGATTGACACCAGTTTAAGTCTAATTTCAAAGTGAAATTGATTCCAATGACCACCATTGTATTAAATGGTAAAAATATATTCCTATTACACATTAAGACAAATTCAAAATATAATCTAATCATATAAATAAATTAGATTAAGAAGCAGTTTTGATGTAAAATGCAGTATTTTTCACTATTCATTAAAAAATGAACATTTCAGAAAAATACCAAAAATTTACACAAAGTAAATTTTGATGTCCCAATCATAAATAATAAGTTTATTTTAACAGACATAGCTTATAAAATTTTCAAAAGATAGATTTAAAAAGGGTTTGCCATCAAAAGGCAGTAAAACAATTTTTTAAGAATATTAGTGTATTCCATGCTTAAGATTGGATTTATTTTCATTTTAAGCCTCTAAAACACTATTTAATTCATTAATAGACACAGATAAAAATATCTATTACTCATTACTTACTTGGTATGTTACATCCTTCCCCCCTTTTGAAAATTGCATCCCCGAAATTTATTTACTTATCGAATAAATGGGGGTACTTATTCCTCATTGCATTTTCAGATTCCCATGTTGCCTCTTCCATCATGTGGTTTTTCCACAAAACCTTTACCTGATTAATAAAATTAATCCGTAACACTTGCTCCCTATGGTCAAGAATCTGGACCGGTTGTTTCTCATAAGATAGGTTCTCTTCCAGCTGAACTACCTCTGGACTCAAAACATGAGATGGATCTGGCATATACTTTCTCAACATCGAAACATGAAAAACATTGTGTACCTAAGATAAACTCGGAGGTAAAGCCACCCGGTATGCAACTGATCCAACTCTCTCCAGAATTTCATATGGTCCAATGAACCTTGGACTCAGCTTTCCTTTCTTACCAAATCGCATCACACTTTTCCATGGTGATACTTTGAGAAAAACATGATCACCTACCTCAAAAGAGAGATCATTCCTCCTGTTGTCCGCAAAACTCTTCTGCCTACTCTGAGCTGTTCTCATGTGTTTCTGTATCAGCTGAACTTTTTCTGCCATCTCTTCTACCAATTCTGGTCCCATCAACTTCCTTTCACCCACTTCATCCCAGAAAGCTGGAGTTCGACTCCGCTTCCCATATAATGCCTGAAATGGTGCCATCTGTATACTGGAATGAAAACTGTTATTATATAAAAATTCAACCAAAGAAAGATGTTTGTCCCAACTTCCCTGATAATCCATAGAACAAGCTCGTAGCATATCCTCCAATGTCTGAATTGTTCGTTCTGACTTCCCATATGAGTGAGGATGAAAAGTTGTACTAAAATTTAATTCAGTACCCAACGAATTCTGAAGGCCTTTCCAAAAGTTATAAGTGAACCTGGGATCACGATTAGATACAATGGAGAGGGGAACTCCATGTAACCTGACTATCTCTTTAAGATACAAACGGGAAAGTTGATCTAGGGAAAAAATATCTCATATAGCAAGGAAATGAGAAGATTTAGTCAAGCGATCAACAATAACCCAGATTGCATTATTACCTCGAGATGTCTTCTGTAATACCACAACAAAGTCCATGGATATATTCTCACATTTTCACTCTGGCACTGGTAAAGGTTGAAGCATCCCTTTCGGTAACTACCGCTCTGCTTTAACCTGTTGTCATGTCAAACACTTCACAGTAAAATCAACAATATCTCTTTTCATTCCATCCCACCAGTAATACTCCCGCAGATCTCTGTACATCTTAGTACTTCCAGGATGAACTGAAAACGGAGAACTATGAGCTTCACATAACAACTCTCTCTTCAACTGTGAATCATAAGGCACACACAATCTCTTCCAAAATCTCAAAACACAATCATTATAAAAGTTGAATTCAGGCAACATACCTTTCTGAACCAGCTCTACCTTTTTCTGCAACTCACTGTCTTGCTTCTGTGCTTGCTTGATTCTATCTGATAGAGATGATCTCACTGATACCTGAAACAAAACAGAAGAACTTCCTGCACCAACCACTTCTATGACAAAGTTCATAAAATCCTTAACCAAAGGATCACGTTCCAAACACAACATTGCTAATGAAGCATTACTTTTTCGACTCAAAGCATCATCCACTTTATTTGCTTTTCCCGGATGGTAATGAATTGTACAATCATAATCCTTGATTAATTCTAGCCATCTACTTTGTCTCATGTTCAATTCTTTCTGAGTGAATATATACTTTAAACTTTTGGGATCGGTATATATTTCACACTTTACTCCATACAAATGATGCCTCCAAATTTTTAAAGAAAAAACAACAGTAGCTAATTCCAAATCATGTGTAGGGTAATTTACTTCATGAGTTTTCAACTGTCGTGAAGCATAGGAAATTACCTGATCATTCTGCATTAGGACGCAACCAAGTCCTTTCAATGAAGCATCACTGTAGATAACAAACTCACCATTCCTGGAAGGTAGTGCCAAAAAAGGAGCATTCACCAATCTTCTTTTCAATTCCTGAAAACAATCATCACATTCTTTTGTCCAGATAAACTTAACACCCTTTCGAGTTAGCTTAGTCATTGGACTAGATAACCGTGAAAAATTTCTAACAAACCTTCGGTAATAGCCTGCCAAACCAAGGAAGCTACGAATCTCAGTTACATTTGTGGGTCTTGGCCAGTCTTCTAAAAATTTTGTTTTTGCAGGATCAACAGTTATCCCATCTTTAGAAACAATGTGACCAAGGAAGGAAATTTGTTGCAACCAAAACTCACACTTACTGAATTTCCCATACAATTTCTTTTCTTTTAAGGTTTGCAAGATAACCCTTAAATGTCTTTCATGCTCCTCTTTACTTTTTGAAAACACCAAAATACCATCAATGAAAACCACCACAAACTTATCCAAGAACTCATGGAAAATTCTATTAATTAAGTCCATGAATACAGAAGGTGCATTGGTTAGCCCAAAAGGCATTACTACAAATTCATAATGGCCATATCTCATACGGAATGCAGTCTTCGGAATATCTACCTCCTTTACCTTCTGCTGATGGTACCCGGATCTCAAGTCAATCTTTGAAAAAAAATGAGCTCCCTGGAGCTGATCAAACAAATCATCGATATGAGGCAAAGGATATTTTTTCTTAACAGTGATATTATTCAAGGCCCTACAATCAATGAAAAGTCTCATGGAACCATCTTTCTTTTTAACAAATAAAACAGGAGCACCCCATGGTTATGTGTTAGGTCGAATGAAACCTTTCTCTAATAAATCTTGCAATTTCTCCTTTAACTCTAAAAGTTCAATTTGAGCCATTCGATAAGGGGGTTTTGAAATTGGTTTAGCATCAGGAACTAAGTCAACAACAAACTCAACTTCCCAATCTGGTATTATTCCAGGAAACTCATCAGGAAAAACATCAGGATACTCATTTACCACTGGCACATCATTAATCTGGACAGTTCCCTTGTTTTCAACAATGTGTGCAAGGTAACATTCATTTCCATATTTTACAAGTTTCTCGGCCTCTTGATATGTTATTAAAAGTAAGGGTTCATTCTTGTACACAAACTGAAAGTCTTTCTAAAAATAAACTTCTTTAGCTCTACAGTCAATCTTAGCATGGTAAATAGAGAGCCAATCCATACCCAGGATAACATCAAACTCTACTAGAGGTAGAACAATAAGGTTTGCAAGTAGGTTCTTTCCACAGATAAGGATAGAAAGATTATTATAAATTCTTTTTGCCTCAACATTCCCCCCAGCTGTTTTTACCAAAAGTTCAGGAGTCATTTCTTGAGATGGTATTCCCATTTTACTAGAAAAGGTTTCATAGATGAAAGAATGTGTAGACCCCGAATCAAACAACACACTGGCATAATCTGAAAAAACAAACAAAGTACCTGATACAACTTCATTTGACGGCCCGACATCTGCTGAAGTAGTTGCAAAGGATTTCACCACCCCTTTCTTCTTGTAGTCTAACTGCTTCCCATCACTCAACCTCTTTGTCGGACACTCATTTTCATAGTGACCCATCTCATGGCACTTAAAACATTTCACTAACTGTAAATCAAATTTGGTCTTACCTTCACCTTGATCCTTTTTAGTGCAATCACGAGCCTTATGTCCCATCTTAACACATCGGTAGCACTTTCCAGAATTAAGAAGACATTCCCCCGCATGCCTTTTGCCACATTTATCACAAACTGGAAACTTAGTTTTCTTACCATCATACTTTTTTGAAGAATTCTTACCTTTATCCTACCACCTCGGTCTCTTCTTCTGTTGGTTGTTATAGAACACTTGATCATCGGCAAACTCCATTTACACCTTCTCAGCTCATCAAACAAGCTTTTCATAACTTTTAAACTCACGAGAAGCTAATGCCCTTCGATATTTTGGCTTTAATCCTGAGTAAAAATGATTGATTTTACTATCAAGGTCTCATATAAAATTTGGAGCATACCTTGCCAATCGAGTGAACCTTTATTCATAGGAAGCCACTGAGTCTTCCTCTTGCCTCAATTCCAAGAATTTCTTTTCCATCCTAAGTCGAACATCCTTAGGAAAATACTTCTCAAGAAACATACCTTTGAATTCATCCCAGTCAAGAGCATCAATCTCATCGGCGTCCTTGATATTTTTAACCATAGACCACCACTGATCTGCCTCACCCTCCAAACGTTAAATAGCAAGACTAACCTTTTGATTGTCTGAACACCTCATGACATCGAAAATCTTCTCCAGTGATTTAATCCACCCTTCAGGTAGCACATGGTCAGATTATCCTCTAAATGACGGGGGTTGTTGCCTCATGAAATGTTC
Organism: Viscum album; assembly: GCA_963277665.1. NCBI lineage: Eukaryota > Viridiplantae > Streptophyta > Magnoliopsida > Santalales > Viscaceae > Viscum > Viscum album. Next base: position 883,877,261 of record OY728155.1, read on the forward strand.
CACCACTGACATGTTCCTCTGCGGTTGATCTGGCTGACCTCATGTATGGATACCACCACCATTTATCGCTTGTTTCAACTGCGCCATTACTGCAAAAAACTATTCAGTTCCAATTCCGACCATCTCAGGATGCTGATTTGGAAGGTTATTTCCTTCTGTATGCCTTCCTAGCACTGCTTCCCAGTTTCCTCTGTGGAAAACCATTATGAACAAACATGTCTTAGATAAAGCAACACGGTAATCTTCAAATGCTATATCACTTCAATTTGACCATAAAAAAATATTTTTTGATAATCATTTAATATAATTCTAACTCATAAAGTTATCTAAACCGACCTTTGATACCAACTATAAGGCCCCAACCTTAAACCATACTTAATCTTGAGTTATTACAAGATTACACATTGAGGATCTTTCGGGTTTAGATTTTTAGAGAATTAGATCATAAAACGTCCATTACATTCCACATATAAACAAACTGGTTACATAAAGATAGTATTCTTCATTCCCATCAATGGAAACATATTTAAAATAAATCATGTATTCTTTCTTGACACTTCCTTGACACTATCATCATATCATGTACCTTTCCCTTGACCTGTGAAAAACATTTCAAAAAAACTTGGGATGAGCATAAAAAGCTCAGTAAGGGATATAAAAATATGGAAAGGAAACATGGGTACATATAAACATAAGAATGAAATCATACTTTACACATAAAACATAAGCACTTTAACATACCTGATCAAATCATGAATAAATCATAGAAATCATAAGACATAAAGGTAACTTGAGGCATTCATAACATTCTTACGTAGGGAGTAACCCTCTTGGTTACGTTTGGAATACCCATTACAGTATATTCCCTAAATCTCTTCGGAGAAACCTTAACATTTCACTCCATTGCGTTACCCAATGCATTGGAGAGCTATATCGGGATCAACTGCCCTTAGTTTATCACGGAAACAACCGTCTTCATAATAATGCCCAAGAACCTCAACATAATCATATCACATAAAACATGCATAAAGGAAACATAACATTTCCACCTTTCAATCACAAGATATCAATTCAACACATTGATATAAAAACATTATGAAAACCATTTTCAATACCAAAATAAAAGAAAATTAAAACATGGTATTTATTTTTCTTTTAAAAATAAGGTATGGCTTGTAGAGGAAGCCGGAACTCAAATAATGGTCACGGCGGCGGAGAAGTCATTGTCGCCACATACGTACGAAAAAAACATTCCCTTTTGTTGTTTAGTAAATGCTTCGTATAAAAAAGATTCCTTTTGAATAAACGTAAAAGTAAAAGGGGTTTATACACCGTATAAAAGAAGGTTGTGTATAAAACAAAATATGTCTCAATGAAAGGAGATTGAGACGAAGTCCCATACCTCGGGTCTGACTTGACTCGGTCGTTCTTTAATCTCCTGAATAATAAACTTGAGTTAATGTATAATTGTTTAATAACCTTTTTCAAGTTCATTATTCCTTCTATATCACTTATTTCCATGTCATGAACACTGTAATTATTTAAGTTAATAACGGTCGTTTTAACGATCATTTATACTTGAGTAAAAAATAAGCCCTTTATAATTACATGTTGTTCATGTATCCATTATATCCAGAATGGTATTCATGATGTAGATATTATATATGTCATATATATCTAGTACATGCATGCATTTATAAAATTACATAATCATTTAGAGGTAAGAAATGAAATGCACCGTTCATGGAGACGGTAAGCCGTACGTACGCATGAACGCTACTTTCATTTTTATTTCGTATTTTATAGAATGGAATAATAATGATATAAAGTTATATTATAATTACAGTATAATATCATATATAATATCATAGTTCCATCCTTTATACGTCCCGCATATGGTATTTAACGAATCAAATCACTTTGAGGGGGCGGTAGTCCGCACTTCCTTAAATGAAGATATCACATTTACCCATAATGGAAACCATAAAGGTATGCCCAAAATGAAAAATACAGAAGCTTAAGGAAAACATAAACATATTATATATCATATATAAATATAGTGACAACTTAATGGCCACCTTTTAAGGTGTTAAAAGAATGTTGAACAATCATCGTTTCAGGAGGCATAAATTTTCCATCCACGGAAACAGTATGTTCGTTAACCATTAGATGTAGGTGTGTGTAAGTGTAGCTCATAAACTTCTTATAACAACATCCTAGTATATTTAAGATACTGTATTTTTTACAAAAGAAATGAATAAAAAGGGTTTAGGGGGTTGGATAAGCAAAATAAAACTAACAGACTCAAGTGAAAACTTTACCTAAAAATCGGGTAACTCCATTTGGTTTGAGATCAAAGGCTTCCTTGAGAAGACTTCTACCCAAAGTGAGGCTTCAAGGAGTAATAGAGGGAATTGGAGAGACAAAATGGGCAGAGGTTGGCCGATCCAAAGGCTTTGGGAGTGTGGGAAAGGAGGTAGAGGTGGGGGCCTTTTATAAGAGGAGAGGAGGGGCACTCTTGGAAAGTAAAGATAAGTTACTTTATTTTAAAATGAGTTTCAGATTAAAAAGGTCCCACATTGATATAATTCAAGGATAAGGTGATAAGTCTTCGAAATCCACTCATACAATTGGTTTTGGCCATGTGTAGGTTTTAGATTTTACATTAACTTTCCATTTTATTTAAATCGTTAAATAATGAGGTCATCACTGCATCATCATGATGTCATAAATAATTTAATTTATTTAATGTCTAAAAATTATAAAGAAATAATATGATGTAGGAAATCTTTTTAGATTTATAATTAATATTTATAGTCAAAAATATGACTTGTATAACCTCATGTAAAAATTGGTTTAGTAAAATAACTCATGTTTGTGTCATTTTTACTTTAATATTAAATAAAACGTTATTTATGTCATTTCCCAACCAAAGTGGCTCCATGGGGTCCCCAAGTTGACCAATGGATTTTCATGGTCGGCCATGACACGACCAATGAGGGTAGGAAATGTGTCAAGCTCATCTCATTTTATTAAAGCATTATTTTTACCCTAAACTACACTAATTACCTCTAATCGCGATTAAGAATTTAATAAGTTACTATTCACCAAAAAATTATTTTAATCCCATTGAACCACATTTTAATTCTTAATTACAACCACGTATGTCGGATTTTTGAAATTCAAAACACAATGATGGCAAAATTTCATTTAAACGGAAAAATCAGTTTTTATAAGTACCACTTAGTGGTTTCACTATTCATCAAAAATTGAAGTTTTTCAGAAAATTACAAAAAATTCACCCTAAGCTATATTTGATATTCCGAATTCAAAAATGAAGTCTAGTTTAAAAAATTCAAAACATATAAGTCACATTAATTAATTTAATAATTAATTCTTGCTGTTAGAGCAAATAGCGTGTTTTTATAAAACAATAAGTATCAAAAGATTGACACCAGTTTAAGTCTAATTTCAAAGTGAAATTGATTCCAATGACCACCATTGGATTAAATGGTAAAAATATATTCAGATTACACATTAAGACCAATTCAAAAGATAATCTAATCATATAAATAAATTATATTAAGAAGCAGTTTTGATGTAAAATGCTGTATTTTTCAATATTCATTAAAAAATGAACATTGTCAGAAAAATACCAAAAACTCACAAAAAGTAAATTTTGATGTCCCAATCATAAAGAATAAGTTTATTTTGACAAACATAGCTTATAAAATTTTCAAATGATAGATTTAAAAAGGGGTTTCCATCAAAAGGCAGTAAAACAATCTTTTAAAAATATTAGTGTATTCCATGCTTAAGATTGGATTTATTTTCATTTTAAGCCTCTAAAACACTATCTAATTCATTAATAGACACTAATAAAAATATCTATTACTCATTACTTACTTGGGATGTTACAGTGTTGCTTCTTGCATGACCAAGAAACTAATAAATCTCCTAAGAAATGAAAAGTTCCGGATTTACTTTTTCTATCCATTCTACACCCACCAAAGTTAGCATCTGAAAAACTCTTTAAGACAAAATCATTTCCACAAGCATAAAATAATCCTAGATCTATGGTTCCCTTTATGTAGCGAATTTGTTTTCACTACCTTTAAATGATATTCCTTAGGATTGGATTGATATCTGGAACATAAGCATACTGAAAATATTAAGTCTGGACGAATAGCTTCCAAGTACAATAGGCTTCCTATCATAACTCTAAAAGATGTTTTATCCACTGGTTTCCCGGATTCATCAATATCAAGTGTTTTTGAGGTACCAATGGGAATACTAATACTTTTAGTGTTGTCATATCCTTAATTTTTAATAAGATCTTTAATATACTTAGGTTTAGATATATAGGTTACTTCTAGTTTTTGAGAAATTCTAAAACCGAGGAAAAATGTTAACTCACCCATCATACTCATTTCAAACTCAGATTTTATTAGATTTGCAAAGGAATCAGTTAATGATTGCTGAGTTGAACCAAACATGAGGTCATCAAAATATATCTGAACAATCATAACATTTTTATTATCTTTCTTTATAAAAAGGGTTGGATCTGAATTTCCCTTAACATAGTTATTTTGAAGCAAAAATCATGTTAGTCCATCATACCAGGCTTGAGGGGCTTGTTTAAGTCCATACAAAGCTTTGGTAAGTCTAAAAACATGATCAGGATGTTTTGTGTCTTCAAATCCAGGGGGTTATTCAACAAAAACATCATCTTGGACATAACAGTTAAAAAAAGCACATTTCATATCCATTTGAAAAAGTTTAAAATTGAATAATGATGCATTGTCAAGTAAGATACAAATAGATTCCAGTCTAGCTACTGGACCATAGGTTTCTTCATAGTATATTCCCTCTTGCTAATTATATCCTTTAGCAACTAGTCCAGATTTATTTCTAATAATGACTCCATTTCCATCACACTTATTTTTGAAGACCCACTTTACTCCAATAACATAATTTTACTTAGGTTTTTCAACCAAGGTCCAGACTTTATTCCTTTAGAATTCATATAGCTCATCTGGCATGGATTTGATCCAATCATCTTCACCTAAAATTTCATCAGTGCTTTTTGTTTCTAATTGGGAATGAAATGCTAGATGTTCTACTTAATTCCTCAAGGAACTTCTAGTCCTTATAGGTTGATTTACATCATCAATGATACTATCACTGGGATGATTATTAAGAAACACCTGACTTGGGTTTTGTGGAACATGTTCATCAACATAGGGTAGAATGTTTTCTGGGGTAAATTTTTCATAAATATTTTCTTGAACATTTTCCTTATATGAAGGATATTCTAACAAAGGTTAATAATTAGTTTTTGAAAACACATCCGAGGATGTAGGTTGGTATGGTTTAAAAACAAAAGGATCAGTTTCATCAAATTTAACATGTACTGATTCATCAACAGTACAAGTGTTTTTATGGAAAACTCTATAAGCCTTAGAAGTTGTGGAGTAGCCTAAAAAAATTCCTTCATCAAATTTTTGTGTGAATTTGTGTAAATTATCATTAGTATTCAGGATGAATACCTTGTAGCCAAAAACCTTGAAGTAGGAAAGTCAAGGTTTTCTACCAATCCATAAGTCATAAGGAGTTTTATTAAGAAACGGTCTAATTAAAACTCGATTTATAGTATAATAGGTAGTGATTACAGCTTCAGCCAAAAAATGTTTGGCTACAGAATAACCACTCAACATGGTTCTCATTATCTCTTGAAGAATTCTATTTATTCTTTCAACAACTCCATTTTGTTGATGTGTTCTGGGTGATGAGAAGTTGCAAGTAATACCTTTTCTACTACAAAAAGATTCAAAATCAGAATTTTGAAATTCTCCTCGATGATCACTATGAATAGTTTTCAAAGGAAGGTTTTTCTGGTTTTTAACATGGGCTCTAAACCTTTTGAAATAAGAAAAAGATTTAGAATTATATGCTAGAAAATAGACCTGTAACACCCCGAGATTTTATGAAAAATATTCTTTTTAATTTCATTAATGTCTTGTGTTGTACGCTACACCAAAAGGATCTTCCACAACACGCATCCTTGACTTGCCTTTCATTACACGCAATCATGACCTTCCTCGATAGCGTGTCTAGTACGCAATACCGAGTTTCACTAAACAACGATATGCTATTAAAATATTATTAAAACTAGCCGTTATGAATAGTAATAACCACTTTTTGAAATTTTGTAATTTTTATTCTTCAAAATGGACTTCATTTATGGATTCGTAATATCGAAATTAGCTTAGGGTGAAATTTCGGTACATTTTGGATAACTTTCATTTTTTGATGAATAGTTAAAATTACTAAATTTTAATTAAAAACAACCTTTTTAATTGAAATAATTAATAGTGATAAATTATAAATTTGAGTGGTTTTAAAGTATATTTAGAATATATTTTTACAATTTAATACAATGTTGTTCATTGGATGTAATTTCACATTTAAACCAGACATAAACAAGTGTCAATCTTTTGGTAGTTATTATCTCTTAAAAACACGCTATTTGTTTTGACGACGGGAATTAATTTTTAAATTAATTAATACAACTGATATGTTTTGAAATTGGTAAAATATACATCATTTTTGAGTTCATAATATCAAATATAGATTAGGCCTAATTTTTGGTATTTTTCTGGAAACTTTCATTTTTTGATGAATAGTGAAACCACTAAGTGGTAGTTAAAAAAATGAATTTTTCCTAAAACATAATTTTACCGCTTCTGTGAGCAGAATTTCAAAAATACGAGAGACACGGTTGATGCCAGTAAGTAAAATGTTGTTTAATGAGATGAAAATAATTTTTGGTGAATAGTAACTTTTTACTTTTTTTACCACGGTTAAAAGTAAATAGGGTAATTAAGGGTACAAATGATATTATTATTACCTTAACACATGTCTTAATTCTATTGGACAGGTGTAATTCAAAAAAAAAACAACCTTAGGAATAAAATATGACCATTTAGGCCCACTTGGATTAGATCAGGACATCTATTATTAATTTATTTAAAGAAGGGTTAAAATAGTTAAAATTAAAGTTTAATAACTAAATCATTTTTAATATGAGGTTATACATAAGATAAATTAGACTATAAATATTCATTATAAATCTAAAAATATTTCCTACATAATGGTATTTTATTTGTAATTTTTAGACATTAAATAGTTAAATTTATTTATGACACAACGATGATGCAGTAATTATCTTATTAATGAAATATTGACATAATTGATGTTATAAATACCCAAATAAATGTAATTTGAGACCTTTTATGACATAAACTAATTTTCTAGGTTAATATGACTTGTTATTGTTGATTTAAGTAATTAGGTTCGAACTTATCATTCTTTTATGAATGTCATAAAAATCATGTACCAAATAGTGTCAAAATTGACATAAATTAGTTTTTAAAACAAATATTATATTATTAATTGTTATTTTATTCCTAAAAATCTATGTTTATGCCAAATGACTTAGATAAGGTTATATATATTAATAATAAACAACTTGGGGTTCGTTTGGCTTGATATAGTATGTTTATTAACCATATAGTGTAAGAAAACAAAAAGACACGGTAAAAGTTAAACTATTTAACTTAGAGTTAAATCTAATTGATAAGGTTAAAATAATAACCTAAACTTGTCTAAATCCTATTGGATGAGAGGCTTTCGACCCATCCCCACATTAGCTTTGAAATATATCAATTTGGAGCTATTTAAAACCGAACTTGACTTTATAATAAAATAATATTTTTAGTTTTCCCAAATGTGCCCCTCTCCTCCATTATAAAAGGGAAACTCCTCCCTCTCCTCCTCACACCAATTTGAGCATTCAAGCTCGGCCAAACCTACACTTACATAGTATCATCATAGAGGTCCTGGTCTTCTTCAAAGACCATCCTTAGTTCTTTAAGTGGAGGATAAGAAAAGGGGCATCAAAAAGAGGTAATATCCATTACCGATCTTTTTCAATTTTTTTCTTCTTCAACTTCTTCTTCTTTAGTTGTTTCATGATAAAGTAATAACATCAGTATTTATTATATACTGATATTTTATTATAAATATGAAACAACTCTAATTAAACTTCTATCCATCCTACGGAAAAAGGAAATCATCACGCGTGCGTACGTACGGAATACCGTCTCCACGTCGTGGTGTAATCTATTTTCCGCCACAACCTTTATTGGATGGATATAATGATGTAATGAGTAACTATATATGATTATTATAAATTGATATTGATACTGAAATAGTATACATACACTTCAACACAAGTTCATGATCATGAGAACGATATCATCGCTCGTGCGTACGTACGGACTACCGTCTCCACGGCGCGATGAGATTCATTCTCCACATTAACCATTCATGAATGATTATAAAGTATATATAATAAGTAATAATGAAATATATGACATAATAATGATACTGGATTTATGTGTATATATATGTATGTCATCTACTTAATTCCATTCAACTCAATAAGGAAACGAAAACAGCGTTCATGCATACGTACGGCCTACCGTCTCCATGAACGGTGTATTTCTTTACATTTACTGAATTATTATATTTATGTATATTCTGAATATATATTATATATAAATAATGTTTTATATTCTGGAATTATGTAATCATGATCTAAGTAATCATATGAATAATTACCAGTCAAAACACAGACGACAAATGAAACAATTTTACCCAAAACGCTCTTTAACAAGGAATTTACAAAAGAATGGGTAATATAAAGCCATAAGTGAACCATATATGATATCATAACAATGATTATGATTCTGGAATAAGTCAATGACATTATTTAAATAATTATACAGGATATTCAGACACTTACGAAGCAAACCAGACTTAAGGTAAGGGAAAATATCACAATCTCATTTTTATCCGAGATTGTTTATACTTTGACATTTACTGGGGTGTATTTTATCATCCACATCCATGTTTCCTAAATATGTAATATTATTTACATACACCTACAATTGTTTAAATCCTATTTTACCCTTCGATGAGTTTTTAGTAAAATATGTGAAAGGAATCTTTTATCAATATTCGTACGAGGTACTTTTTGACTTTTCCGACAAAAGTACGAAGAATGTTTTTTTAACATATACGACATGAATGGATTTTTAAAACATTATTTCCAAGAAGCTTCCTTTTCAAGTTTTCAAGTTTATTTTTAATCAACTTCTTTTAGTTTAAAATTGTTTGTCATGTTAAGAAAGGAAAAATGATTTTGAAATAGAAAGGATATTTTCCTCAAGAATGGAGTTCAAGTGTTTTATCAAAATTATTTTCCATCTAAGATAATATAGGGTTCTGTTTCTATCAATATTATTACATGGATTTGGAAATATTTTTATGAATTCCTTTATCTTATATGAATTGTTTTATGATGGCATGTTGTTTAAGAGTCCCATTTTTATTACATGGGTTATGCAATGATGTATGATTTATGAATTTGTGGCACACATAAGAATGGTATCATTATGAGATGTGTGGGACCTATATCTCCCTCCAATGCATTGGGTAAAGATTTTATATCTCATGAGATAGAAATGGCTGGAACGGTAGGTTATACCGGTTCAATGAAACAGGAATGAAACGAGGGTGACTCGGTTCAGAAATGGACTTTGTCCACTAAGATAGTCTTGGAAATGAGTCTTGACTACTAAGATATTATTCTCTATGATTATGTGTGTATGCCACAAAGCTTCATGTTTTAAGTTATGATTATTGGGATTTCATTTCACTACTATGATTTATGCCATGTTATGAAATTATTCTCTCTTTTGCAGGTTAAGATTTCCAAAATGTTATGTTCTTATGAATATGATGTGATTGATATTTCTTTTGTTTACCTTTACTGAGAATTTGAGCTCACCCTTTTATGTTTTTTTCCCAGGATATAAAGAAAGGTTTTAAGTATTAAAATAAAGGAAGATCTTTATGGGAGATGTTGAAGATTTTTCACCACGATTAGAAGATTATATTTCATGTTTCAAAAGACACTAAACTATTAAGATCCTTGTGTGTGTGTTCTTGTTATGTACTAAGTATTCCACAAAAGTAATGTAATGTCCATGTATGTCAGGCTTCAGGTTTCTACAGTTGGTATCAGAGGAAAGGTTTAGTCAACCTTTGGAAACTAGGATGCGAGAACGTTAGTGAGATCCCTAGATATATTTCTAAGGTATGTCTAGGGATGTCCCTAAGGATAAGTATACCTATAGGATATAGTCCTAGAACTATGGTAATGATATTAGATTAAACCAAAGATGTTAGATATTGAAGTTACTCCCCCTTTATTATGATTTTTTCCTCTCACACTATTATTTTTGGGTTTTAGAAAATGGCTGGAAACAAGATGATTCAAGATAATGGAGGATATGATGGACAATGGAATGATGAGCAACCAAATGAAATGGGATTTGGAAGTCCAAACATAATTATTATGCAGAATCAGCAATCTCATAATATGATCAATAAAGTAAAATTTGGTAAGTTTCTTGACTCGGCTAATAAGAGAAAGATGGAGTTTCATGATGATCATAGAGGAAAGAAAGTTCAATTTCCCCTATGTAAATCATGTGGGAAGAGGCATCGAGGAGAATGTTTCAAGGGAACTGGAAGATGATTTGGTTGTGGAAAAGAAGGACACAAATCCAGTAAGTGCAAAGGAAAAGGTTCAGTTAACACCATGGATGAGGATAATGGTATTGCTATGACATCAACAATGGTTAAATGTTTTAAATGTGGAATGTACGGGCATTATGCGAACCAATGCCCTGAGGTAAAGTCTCATGAAGAGAATCAGTATGGCCGTATGAGTAGTATTTATGTTGATGATGATGAAGAGACTACAAATGATATGTGAGTTGAAAGAATTTTTGAAGCTCAGTCAATGGTTTAAGAAGGTAGTGGAATGATTACATTTTTATCAAGTGTAATGTTGTATAAGTAATCTCATGGTACCATGGAATAAAGAGACATCTAAGGATTGTTACATTGTTGTCTATCCTTGAGTTTTGAAAGTGTATGATTAATGGTACCAGTATCCATTAAAGGATATTCAGATATTTTTTGAATATAGATGATATGCGCATAATGAAGGGATACAGAGAAAATTAAATGTTTGATAGTATTCATGTGCTCATGAATGATATAAGGAGAAGGTTATGTAATGGATTGAGTATATAGAATTTTTGGATTTTGGTATGTGGAAAGAGTTAACTTTTGACAGCATTCATGTTTTCACTAAGGTTTAATGGGTATTAATTTTTCAAGAGAATACATGATTAAGGAATTCACATGATTGGAATGTGACCAACAAGATATATGGGGGATAAATGATGGTGTTCACATGCTTGGTTGATGACATTTCAAGTAATCATTTTATTTATATTATGAGCTTGGACCGAAGTATTTTAGATAATCCTAAATATTAGAATGGATTATGTTGGACATAATTTAGTATTATTTAATGATAGAACTTTTGATATTATATAGTTTTAGAAAAAGGACAACCCGCAGGACGGGCGACAACCCATCGTGTCGGACAAGGCCGTGGGAATCGAACCCACAACTAAAGTGCAACTGGCCTTTATCGCCTACCAATGGCCTACAAGAAGTATCTGTTTAGTAGAAACTAGTTTTATTATATTAAGCAGTATGATATATGAAGTATAAGTCCATTTTAGGAACCATATATCATTAATCTCACTATAGATGGACTTATGTATTTTTTGATAACTTTTCTAACCTTTTTTTTACAGATGGATTGACCCATCATTCTATCACATGATCTGCTAACACATCACAAATGACAAATTCAACTTTATTTATTTAAGAGATGAAGTGGAAATTTTCCAAAGAATGACAAACAATGAGACTATACCAAAATCACGAAAGTATTTCTTCTAATTCCAATTTCATCAACTTTAGGGAAACGATCTTGAAAACCAAAAATGTTGTCCTAGTGCTCTTATATCTGATGAATCAGATGGTATCTTAGATCGTCAAAAATTTATCGCTTTGCGATTCTTGGCTTTTTCATAGCCATGTTCTCTACCACTCTCCATCAGAACATGGTGGTTAGATTTCACTTCCATATCCATATTTTCATCTATATGGAAACCCAGTGATTAGTTTATTTGGGTAACCGTTACATTTCATTCTTTTGTTTTTAAAGATTGGTTTTGGTATTCCTTTTTATGATGTGGGTTTCTATTAAAGAAACATTCGAATAGTAAACCATTTTTAACCCCGACGAATTTTGAGGGTGAAATTCATTTTAAGGGGGGTAGAATGTAACACCCTGAGATTTTATGAAAAATATTCTTTTTAATTTCATTAATGTCTTGTGTTGTACGCTACAACAAAAGGAGCATGCACAACACGCATCCTTGACTTACCTTTCATTACACGCAATCACGACCTTCCTCTATAGCGTGTGTAGTACGCAATACCGAGTTTTACTAAACAACGATATGCTATTAAAATATTATTAAAACTAGCCGTTATGAATAGTAATAACCACTTTTTGAAATTTGGTAATTTTTATTTTTCAAAATGGACTTCATTTCTGGATTCGGAATATCGAAATTAGCTTAGGGTGAAATTTTGGTACATTTCAGATAACTTTCATTTTCTGATGAATAGTGAAAATTATTAAATTTTAATTAAAAACAACCTTTTTAATTGAAATAATAAATAGTGATAAATTATTAATTTGAGTGGTTTTAAAGTATATTTAGAATATATTTTTACAATTTAATACAATGTTGGTCATTGGATGTAATTTCACATTTAAACCAGACATAAACAAGTGTCAATCTTTTGGTAGTTATTATCTCTTAAAAACACGCTATTTGTTTTGACGACGGGAATTAATTTTTAAATAAATTAATGCAATTGATATGTATTGAAATTGGTAAAATATAAATCATTTTTGAGTTCATAATATCAAATATAGCTTAGGCCTAATTTTTGGTATTTTTCTGGAAACTTTCATTTTTTGATGAATAGTGAAACCACTAAGTGGTAGTTAAAAAAATGAATTTTTCATAAAACTTAATTTTTCCACTTTTGTGAGTGGAATTTCAAAAATCCGAGAGACACGGTTTATGTCAGTAAGTAAAATGTGGTTTAATGAGATGAAAATAATTTTTGGTGAATAGTAACTTTTTACTTTTTTTACCACGGTTAAAAGTAAATAGTGTAATTAAGGGTACAAATGATATTATTATTACCCTAAAACATGTCCTAATTCTATTGGACAAGTGTAATTCTAACATAAACAACATTAGGAATAAAATATGACCATTTAGGCCCACTTGGATTAGATTAGTACATCTATTATTAATTTATTTAAAGAAGGGTTAAAATAGTTAAAATCAAAGTTTAATAACTAAATCATTTTTAATATGAGGTTATACATAAGATAAATTCGACTACAAATATTCATTAGAAATATAAAAATATTTCCCACATAATGGTATTTTATTTGTAATTTTTAGACATTAAATAGTATAATTTATTTATGACACAACGATGATGCAGTAATTATCTTATTAATGAAATATTGACATAATTAATGTTATAAATACCCAAATAAATGTAATTTGAGACCTTTTAGGACATACACTTTTTTTATAGGTTAATATGACATGTTATTGTTGATTTAAGTAACTTGTTTTGAACTTATCATTCTGTTATGAATGTCATAAAAATCATGTACCAAATAGTGTCAAAATTGACATAAATTAGTTTTTAAAACAAATATTATATTATTAATTGTTATTTTATTCCTAAAAATCTACGTTTCGGCCAAATGACATAGATAAGGTTATATATATTAATAATAAACAACTTGGGGTTCGTTTGGCTTGATATAGTAAGTTTATTAACCATATAGTGTAAGAAAACTAAAAGACACGGTAAAAGTTAAATTATTTAACTTAGAGTTAAATCTAATTTATAAGGTTAAAATAATAACCTAAACATGTCTAAATCCTATTGGATGAGAGGATTTAGACCCATCCCCACCTTAGCTTCGAAATATATCAATTTGGAGCTATTTAAAACCAAACATGAATTTATAATAAAATAATATTTTTAGTTTTCCCAATGGTGCCCCTCTCCTCCCTTATAAAAGGGAAACTCCTCCCTCTCCTCCTCACACCAATTTGAGAATTCAATATCAGCCAAACCTCCACTTTCCTAGTATCATCCTAGAGGTCCTGGTCTTCTTCAAAGACCATCCTTTGTTCTTTAAGTGGAGGATAAGAAAAGGCGCGTCAAAAAGAGGTAATATCCATTACCGATCTTTTTCAATTTCTTTCTTCTTCAACTTATTCTTCTTTAGTTGTTTCATGACAAAGTAATAACATAAGTATTTCTTATATACTTATATGTTATTATAAATATGAAACAACTCTAATTAACCTTCTATCCATCCTACGGAAAAGTAAATCACCGCGCGTGCGTACGTACGGAATACCGTCTCCACGCCGTGGTGTAATCTATTTTCCGCCACAACCTTAATTGGATGGGTATAATGGTGTAATGAGTAACTATATATAATTATTATAAAGTGATATTGATACTGAAATAGTATACATACACTTCAACACAAGTTCACGATCATGAGAACGATATCATCGCTCGTGCGTACGTACGGACTACCGTCTCCACGACGCGATGGGATTCATTCTCCACTTTAACCATTCATGAATGATTATAAAGTATATATAATAAGTAATCAGGAAATATATGACATAATAATGATACTGGATTTATGTGTATATATATGTATGTCATCTACTTAATTCCATTCAACTCAATAAGGAAACAAAAACAGCGTTCATGCGTACGTACGGCCTACCGTCTCCATGAATGGTGTATTTCTTTACATTTACTGAATTATTATATATATGTATATTCTGAATATATATTATATATAAATCATGTTTTATATTCTAGAATTAAGTAATCATGATCTAAGTAATCATATGAATAATTACAAGTCAAAACACGTACGACAAATGAAACAATTTTACCCAAAACGCTCTTTAACAAGGAATTTACAAAAGAACGGGTAATATAAAGCCATAAGTGAACCATATATGATATCATAACAATGTTTATGATTCTGGAATAAGTCAATGACATTATTTAAATCATTATACTGGATATTCGGACACTTACGAAGCAAATCAGACTTAAGGTAAGGGAAAATATCACAATCTCATTTTTATCCAAGATTGTTTATACTTTGGCATTTACTAGGTTGTATTTTATCATCCACATCCATGTTTCCTCAATATGTAATATTATTTCCATCCACCTAAAATTGTTTAAATCCTATTTTACCCTTCGGTGAGTTTTTAGTAAAAGATATGAAAGGAATCTTTTATCATTTTTCGTACGAGGTACTTTTTGACTTTTCTGACAAAAGTACGAAGAATGTTTTTTAACATATACGGCATGAATGGATTTTTAAAACATTATTTCCAAGAAGATTCCTTTTAAAGTTTTCATGTTTATTTTTAATCAACTTCTTTTAGTTTAAAATTGTATGACAAGTTAATAAAGGAAATTTTTTTTTGAAATAGAAAGGATATTTTCCTCAAGAATGGAGTTCAAGTGTTTTATCAAAATTATTTTCCATCTAAGATAATATAGGGTTCTGTTTCTATCCCTATTATTACATGTATTTTATTATGTAGTGATGGAAATATTTTTATGAATTCCTTTATCTTATATGAATTGTTTTATGATGGCATGTTGTTTAAGAATCCCATTTTTATTACATGGGTTATGAAATGATGTATGATTTATGAATTTGTGGCACACATAAGAATGGTATCATTATGAGATGGGTGGGACCTATATCTCCCTCCAATGCATTGGGTAAAGATTTTATATCTCACGAGATAGACATGGCTGGAACGGTAGGTTATACCGGTTCAGTGAAACATGACCGAAACGAGGGTGACTCGGTTCAGAAATGGACTTTGTCCACTAAGATAGTCTTGGAAATGAGTCTTGACTAATAAGATATGATTCTATATGATTATGTGTGTATGCCACAAAGATTCATGTTTTAAGTTATGATTATTGGGATTTCATTTCACTACTATGATTTATCCCATGTTATGAAATTATTCTCTCTTTTTCAGGTTAAGATTTCCAAAATGTTATGTTCTTATGAATATGATGTGATTGATATTTCTTTTGTTTACCCTTAATGAGCATTTGAGCTCACCCTTTTATGTTTTTTCCTAGGATATAAAGAAAGGTTTTAAGTATTAAAATAAAGGAAGATCTTTATGGGAGATGTTGAAGATATTTCACCATGATTAGAAGCTTATATTTCAAGTTTCCAAAGACACTAAACTATTACGATACTTGTGTGTGTGTTCTTGTTATGTACTAAGTATTCCGCAAAAGTAATGTAATGTCCATGTACGTCAGGCTTCGGGTCTCTACAAGACCCATAAATGTAGTGTAATCTTCACTAGAACAAACACATAGTATTTTCCTCCAATGCTTCCAATTTGTGTTTGAACAAAAAGATCAATGTGCACCAACTATAACGCATCATTTGTTGAGACTTCACCGATTTATTTAAAATTAGATTTATGTTGCTTTCCTATTGACAAGGATCACAAACTTTTGAAGAATCAAATCTATGATATGGTATATCCTTAACTAGTTTATTTTTATAGAGTTTACAAAAGTTTCTAAGGTTATAATGACCTAGTATTCTATAGCATAACCCAGAATGATCATTCATTTAACTTAGACAAGCTAAGTCTTGGCTCCTTAGGTCTTCTAAGTTTAAAGTGTAAAAATTATCTTGCCTATGGGTAGAGAGAATAAACTTTTCCTTGGAATTGTGTACTATGCACTTATCATTCCTAAAATTCACAAGGTATCCTTCATCACATATTTGACCTATTCTAATGAAGATGTTCTTAAGAACCTTAACAAATAAAACATTTGAAAGCAATGTTTTACCAAAAAGAACAATATTACCTATACCAACAATTTCTTCCTGAGTGTTGTCTCTAAAATTTAATTTTCTTCTTTTCATCATGATAATATTTTCAAAATAGTTATTGTTACCAGTCATATTTTGGGAACATCCACTATCCATGTTCCATGTATTGCTGTTGGTACTTCCTTTATCTTCATGAAAATAAAAAAAGAATTAGACTTTCGGAATCCAAACGTGTTTGGATCTGAGATTTTCAGATAACAAAATATTGGGCTCCCACATCTTCTTAGAAAAATAAGCATTATGAAAAACTAAAGATTGGGTTTTTAAAGAACAATTCATTTCCCAGTGACCACCACATTGACACTTGGTACAAAATGTGTCACATTGAGGAACAAAATAATTGTTACTAAATGTTGGGTTTTCATGGGTATAACCAAATCCGGATTTGTTTCTTAAAGGTCGTATTTGTCAATACATCTTATCAAAATTTTCATTACCTAAGGTAATGTTCGACAAACACTTATTTAAGGAAAATATTTCGGATTTGAGTTTTAAAAAAAAAAGTTATCTTCAAAATCATTAGATTTGAAACTAGAGCTAGGCTTGAAAACACTTTTCATAGAAATTACATTTTCTAGATCTTTAGAAAGTTTATTCTTCTCAGAATTTACATCCTCGAGACTTTTTGAAATACTTCTAAAATAATCTTTTTTCTTATCAAGATCCTTAGAAATATCTGATATTTTCTTATTCAGAATAGTATTACTAGAATTTTCCTTATCATGTTTTTATTGAGTTTTGAATTCTCAATCTCTAGAAGTTCAGCAATCCTAGAAACTTCTTCATAGGTAGGTAAAGTATTTTCTTCATCAGAAGAGGATTCTTCATCCGAATAGTTATAATATTTACTATCATAAGAATTTAATGAAACATTGGTCAATGATTCAGTATTATGTACCTTAGGCATAAATCAATGATTGTCAATAGGTAATCTGGCTATAAGACCATGATTCTTCTGTCCAGAAGATTCATAATATGAAGATTCATCTGAAGATTCACCACCACTGGAACTCCATGTGACATTAGCTTTCAAAAATTTATTATCTTTGGACTCGAAATACATCTTCCTATTCTTTTCAGAATGCATCTATTTTCTCTCTTTTCTCTTGAGCATAGGGCAATCTGTTCTTATGTGTCTTGATCTCTTGTATTCATAAAATGTGACTTAGGAATCTTTCTTATCTTTCCATTCCTTCTTCTTATACTTGGATTAGAAATTTCATTGTCCATCTATCTTGTTCATCCTTCAAGAAAGAATTTTTATCTCATTCTCTGAGACTTCAGTCTCACTGGATTCGGATAGGATACCAACCTTCGTAGATATGAATCTAGTACTCTCTCAGGAGTCATAGCTTTCATGTGAATTTATGTTGTAGTAAAAGCAACAATACCATTCCCAATCTTCTTTTTGATGCTGTCAACATCTCTCTTCATCCTTGTCTCATGTTGGACAAGAGTACGAAACAACTCATCTAAAGAAATTTGAGTAACCTTCATGTTCTCATCAATAACAGTTCTCTTTGATTCCCATTCATTGGGTATAATATCAATTATTTTGTTAACAAGATATTCATCATCAATACCTTTCTCTCCCATATATTGTAAGCTAATAACGATATTCATAAATCTTTGTTGCACCTTACAAATGGGTTCTCCATAAAGAAATTTAAAACCATGATACTCAGCTCTAAGCATGGCTCTTCTGGTCTCAATCAATTTAGATGTACCAAAATGAGTAACTTCTAGTTTCTTCCATATACAGTTAGCTGCTTCATAAGAATAAATTTTGTTATATATGTTCATAGTCATTGAACAAAGTAAAGTGTTGCGTACCTTATAGTTGAGTTGATAATCATGCTTCTCTTGTTTTGTGAAAGTACTAACTTCTTTATCAGGAATTTGATAACCTCCAGTAAGCAATACAAAATTTTCTACTCCAGTATTGATAACGAATGTCTTCATTCGATCTCTCCAATAATAATAGTCATTACCATAAAAAAATTGGTGGTCTTGTAGAATTTGAGACGTTTATGGAACCAACATTGAATCCTGCCATCTTAAAAATCGTTCTACACAAAAACTTGTTAATAAAAAAAGATTGGATTCATGGAGAATATTCCTAAGCAAGGAAAATATAGAATAGTGAAAAACTGAGCATGGAATACTTATATGTGAGTATAAGTATTTCAAAGACCTGCTCTGATACCAATTGTAGGATCGAAATAATGATGTAGATGCTCAACATACAAGAGGGGGGTGGGGGTAAATTGTACACTTTAAAATTTTCCTTAGACAAGGAAATATCTATGTTTAAAAAAGTTAAACTAAGAAAATTCACAACACCTCTAACACCAATTGAAATATTAGGACAAATTATGAAGTTACAAACTTCTAGTTCTATACACTTGCTTATATCTGGAAAGTGATTCTGAAAAACCGGTTCCGGAAATATGGATCTGGAAAATGAAACATAACCAATGATTACAGTATGAGATTCTACCTAAAAGAGTATAGAATCTAACTGAATCAGAGTACAAGTGTAGAGAAATATAAGAAGATTATACATTCCTTACAAAAAAAATTCAGAAAAAATACATGTAACAAAAAAAAAACAAGATACAAATCTTTTAACCCAAAGAGAATGGTATCCAACAACCTTAGATAAAGTTCCCTTGATTTATACTTTCAATAAAGTTTATCTTACCCACACCCGGGTAAGTGATCGATACGAAGATCAGAGTCTCTATCTTGCTATCCCCCATAAGCCCTCAACTTCAAGATAGTTGGAACCTCTGTCTTTATCAGAAAGGAAGCCCTCGAACATCAAGGAAGGCAGAACCTCTGTCATCCTATCCCCGGAAGCCCTCAAATGTAATCACCAACATTCAAAGTTACACGAAGCAATCTGAACGAGCAGTTTAGTACACACAAGGCATGAAAAGATTCTCTCTCAAGAAATCACCTTAACAACGTGTGGTCTCTAGAGTGATCAACTTCATGTTGAGATCTTTAAAATGAGATCTTATTTATAGGCTCGGTAGCAATGGTCATCGCCCTTCTCCAATGGTCATATTTTCTGTAAATTTCAGATGGACCTGTACACATGTCACTAAACCAACAGTTAGTTAAAAACAGAATAGACGACATCGTTTTATAACAAAACATGTTAAACTAAAAGAACGACATCATTTTATAACAAACTTAACAAATCAGAGTGTAAGTAAAAAATTCGGAGTCTAACCAAAAATATTATTCGGAGTCTATATTACAAGGATATTCGGTTTCTCTTTATCAGAAGAATTTAGAGTCGTGCTTCATAAAAGTTTGTATCCATAATTCTTAATCAGAATTCACAACCAGAATTTTTAATGAGAATTCTACACTGGAATTTGTAATGAGAATTCATCCCAGAATTCGTAATGGGAATTCATCACATAATTATTAATGAGAATTCATCACAGAATTCGTAATGAGAATTCATCACAGAATTTGTAATGAGAATTCATCAAAAAATTCGTAATGAGAATTCGTCATCAGAATTCGTAATGATAATTCTTCACAAAATTAGTAATGATAATTCTTCACAGAATTCAAATTGAGAATTCATTACAGAATTAATAATGAGAATTCATCACAGAATTCGTAATGAGAATTCACCAAAGAATTCGTAATGAGAATTCGTCATAAGAATTCATAATGAGAATTCATCACAGAATTCGTAATGAGTATTCATCATAGAATTCGTAATGATAATTTTTCATAGAATTCATAATGATTTTTCATCATATAATTTATAATGAGTATTCTACATTAGAATTTGTAACAAGACTTCATTATAGAATTCGGAATGAGAATTCAGATCCTGAAACAGAATTCTTCATATCTAAGTGTTATACGATTTCGAGAAAATAGATATGAATTCGATTTTTATACTTGAGAAAAATATTGATATGAACAATGAAAACAAGATGGAGGTAAATTTCTTAAAGGAAGGAAATTTTACTCTAGGATGTAAAACAGGGGTAAAAACAAATCTGCTTAATGATATGGTGTTTGTGATTTTCAATACAAGAAGGAATATAAAAGTCATAAGGAAATCCTTATTGACTCAACAAGTCCATGGACTAGGGAAGGTGTATAGTTGGATGAAACCCCATCTTGGTTTGGGAAAAACAAAGTTATTATAATAGTTCATACTTTTTTGGTTCACGTTATTTGTGAAACATTTTGTATTGATATGATATAGGACAGTCATGGATTGATGTTTTGGATGTGCATAGGGTCCATGGATTAAACCCCTCATGATGGGACTCAATTTATCATGGGTTGTAGGGATTTTACAAGGATTCTCCTCTAGGTGATATATACCAGCTGTGTAAAGTATATAGATACTAGGTGGGGGTAGAGTAGTTTGTTTATTTCGGCTAGTTATTATGAAGGATTTGGTTATATTTTTATTTATAGATGTGTTTGAGATTTTATGTCACTGTTAAAAGTTTTAAAAGTATGTTTGGGAGTAGTATTGATGTTATTACCTGTGGTTTTTTCTCTTTTTTGAAAACTGTCTCACCTAAGACATGCTATGCGGCCATGTGATAAGGCCAATGTGAGTTCAATGTCACCAATTAATCAGAGACTAGTGGAAGATGTGGTCCAGGTTATCTATGCATTGGGATAGGGAGAATGTTCTACTCCTACTTTGGTTAAAGAAGCTGAATTGGGTCCTATGAAGGAAAAAGGTCTGGTGTATCTAATGAAAAACCATCCTTTATTCTAGGGAAATGTGAAGCCTTAGGATGTAGAGGAGTGTCTTGATGATTTCAAGTGGTTTTTTGAATTTCATGATAATACTAATATGATCAATGTTATATATGCTTCATATATTTTAAATGGTTCTAGTCAGAGGTGGAGGGACTCAATGTTTCAAGATGGGAAGAATGAGAAGAAGAGTAGGAAAGGTTTCATGATTTCTTTAAACAAACAATACATTCCCATGGATTTTAATTAATCCCAAAATTGATAGTCAATGGACCATACCTGGGGATACCAGGTAGTTATGGAGTATTCCCTCAATTTTGTAGAGCTTGAACAATATGGTCATGATATAACTTCCAATTTGAAGATGAAATTGTGAATGTTCAAGATGGGACTATAACAAAAAATTTATTATCTATCATTTTTGGTTAAGGTGAAATCAAATTTTTAGGTGGTTGATTGTGGTTTCATGGTGTATATTGATTGCATGAGATTTATTGGTTCTTTTGGGGATGTGCCTATTGTGGTAAATGGTCATCCATATGAGAAAAAAAGGAAGTGGTAAGAGAAGTAAAATAAGATAGGTGGTAGCTTGGGAATTCATCCTAAATGAAACCATCAGTAGCATTAGATACTGGATCAGTTGTGTGCTATATGTGTTCAAAAACATGGATTATGTGGTCCACATGTCTTGTACATCCAAGATCATTTCATAAATATGAAAATATGGGGCATTTATGATGGTTTTGTGGGGATAAACAATTCAAACAGAGTGGTGTGGTATTGGTAGCATCTAATGGAATGTCAGTTGAGTCAAATCCAGTAGGACTAAACGATCTCAGTTAGGTGT
This sequence comes from Viscum album, assembly GCA_963277665.1. NCBI lineage: Eukaryota > Viridiplantae > Streptophyta > Magnoliopsida > Santalales > Viscaceae > Viscum > Viscum album. Next base: position 883,899,964 of record OY728155.1, read on the forward strand.
TCATGGCAGTACGATATGATCCTTTCCTGGTCATATTAAATTTATGGAAGATCTATGGGCTAGTGGTCAGTCTATAGATCCAGTTGGGATGTAACATCTCTATGTTGTGGATCAAGAACCACCAGGAATAGATGTAGGGCATGTATCAATCCAAGGTTTTATTTTTCTAACAGCATCTGTATAATTTTTTATACTCATGCAACTTCTTATTTAATTTATTCTCATCTTGTTTATGTGTTTATGATTCAAACTAGGATTTTTTTGTAATGGTGTTTGTAATGTATCTTGGTAGGAAGTGAGATCAGGGTTTTAGGTGTCCATCTGGTGAACTCACCATTTTAGGGGCTCAATGTAAATGGGGTTTTTCTTATTTTATAGACTGACATCCTTTATGTTTCCTCAAAATGGATTGGATTGTGTGCTATTAGGAACACATATACTTTAATATCTAGTTAGTGAGTCTTGGGGAACCTGATTAGTGTTCACAAGTTTTTCATGGTGAATGTGATCCTTAGATATGACATGATGTAAAATTATTTCAGACATTTGGAAACCTCATTTTTCAGTTATCATCAATAGCATTGGTGGGCGATGGCGGTACTATGGAGGTTGGATTACCTACTATGGTTAATGAGTTCCCAAAATAATTTCTATATTATTTTTTGGGCTTGCCTCCATATTAGTATGTGGAGTTATTTATAGTTTTGGCACCAAGAACACAACTGATATGTCTTCCTACATATCATATCTCCCCCACAATGTTGAGGGAATTAATGTTCCAACTACACAATTTTGAATTCGAATGATTCATTCACCATATAGTCTCACCTTGGGACATCCTAGTTCTATTCGTGAAAAAGGTCGATGGAACTCTCTAGATATGAATTGATTACCAGAAGCTAATTATGGTGATGATAAAGAACATGTTTTACATTCCACGTATTGATGAACTTTTCAATTAGATTAATGTTTTGATGTTCTTTTCCAAGATTGAATTCCATTCTAGGTATCATCTAGTTAGAGTTAGAAGGAAAAATGCTCTGAAAATAGCAATCTGATGCAAGTATGGCCATTTGGAATACATAGTAAGACCATCTTTATTTACCAATTGTCTTGTGGTCTTTTTGAATCTGTTGAATTTGGTGTTCCAACTTTATCTTGACTATATTTTCATGGTATTAATAAATGACATCTAGGATTATTTTGGATTTGAGGAGGAGCATGAGAGTCACTTGAGAATTGTTCTAGGAACTCTTTCATACCATCAAATCTATGTAAATCATTAAAAATTCACCTTTTGTATCATTTAAGTGAACTTTTTATGACATGTGATCTCAGAACAAGTATTTTCAGTTTACATATTGAATATTAGTGACATAATATCATCGGAGAAATCAAAGAATGTTTTGATTATCAGACATATTTTGTGGCTAGATAGCATATTACCAAGGATTAATTAGAGATTTATCTAATATTTCTTCATCTATGATGGAAATAAATCATAAAATATTGAAAATAGAATGTATCCTAGAGTATCGGTAATCCTTCTAAGAGATGAAGTGGTGGTTAACTAAAGCCCCCATCATGATCATTCTAGAATCCGGAATGGCCTATGTGGTATATTGTGATTCTTTAGGAGTGGGTCTTAGGTGTGTAAGAATACAAGATGATCATGTGGTGGAGTATGGTTTCCTCCAACACAGTTCACATGAGTAGGGTAAAACCACCCCTGACATGGATTTTAATGCGGTGTTGCATGCCTTTAAGATTGGATTCCATTATCTTTCTGGGAACAAATTTCTTATTTATTCTTACCATAAGAGATTATGATAATTTTTTTGTGAGAACTATCTAAATATAAGGTAGTGTTGTTGGTTTGATAACCTTAAAGGGTTTGATTTTGATATTTTCTATGCCCCCAAGAATATGTATTATTGTGTAAGTCACATTGAATAGAAAACATTAGGTGAAGACATTGGATACATCTAATGATGAGTGGATATTGATTTGTATTTTTTCTCAGTTACACTTGGAGACCCTGGAGCACAGTAGATGTCCCTTCTTGGTTAGTATTCAATTGACACCATTCATTTTAGAGTTCATTTGGAAAGAGCATCCAAATGATGAGTTGTGCTAGCATTATAGGTAGTTTCATAATGGTTGGGAGGATCCCTGTTAGTGGTTTTAATCTCTTAAGAACGATGTTTTTAGAGATATCATTGGTGAAATTATCTATATTGAAGGTGATTATGTAGGATATCCATCTGTATTAGTGGTCCATTCATCATGGTTCCACCAAAATGTTTTATGATGTATGTCAATAGTTCTAGTGGCCATGTATGATGTGTAACATATCCTTTATTTGTGGTGAAATATATGTTAAAAGATTAAAGGGGAGAACTAATGGCCTTCCATAATTTATCAGGAAATACCCATTACTACTTGGAAGTGGGTTGAAATAACCATGGACTATAATGTTGGATTAATTCATACAACTCAGTGGTGGAATTCCATATGGGTAGTGATTTCTCATCTGGCCAAATCATCCCATCTCATTTCAATCAAAAATTCATCAAATGTAGATGAGATAGAACAATTGTATGTTTACGTGGTCATGAGACTTTATTTTATACCCTAATCAATAATCTCAAACAAGCACCCTCATTTCACTTCGTAGTTTTCAAAAGGCCTTCAGAAGGAAATGTGGTCTCATTTCTAGAAATTCATGACATACCATCACTAGAAAGATGGTCAGACGGAGTGGTAAAATCATATTTCGGATGACATGATATGTGCATGTGTGTTGGATTTCATAGGTTCATGGGATAGGCATTTGGTATGGTTTGAGTTCTCTTAGAAAAATAGTTACCAATCAACCATTTTAATGGATACCATCAAGGCACTTTAGAGTCAGCAGGATTTGATTCCTTTGTGTTGGGTTGAGGTTGGAGTGACCACATTGATTGGACATTCCATGTCCATGAGAATAATGATAAAGGAAAATTGATTAATCAAATTTTATTAGTATCTCAAATTCATTATAATTCTTATTTTGATCAATGGAATCCTGATTTAAAATTTTATGATGGTGATCAGGTGTTCATGAAGGTGACACCTCATTTGGGTAATAAATTAAATCTGACAATAAGGTATGTCAAAATGTTTGAGATCATTGAGTGGTTTGGTAAGGTGGAATACATGTTATATTTTATTTCTTAGTTGATGGAAATTCATGAAATTTTTCATATATCATAGCTGAACATGTATAATCAAGAACTCTCTCATGTCTATAATTTGAAAAAAATTGAGTTGGATCCCGATTTTTCGGTGTTTGAACTGCCGATATAGAATGTAGATTATATCATGAATGTTCATCATGGGATTTCTATTTTTTAGACAATGTTCTATAGTATCATGATAATGATGAACATGAGTCTTGGGAGTTTTATGCATTAGTGTAAAAAAGAGTGTATGTTTCTATTCTCTGATCAATATTCATGTTTACTTTCTTGTGGGGAAATATTTTAATAACAGGGAGAATTTTCAAACCCAAATCTTCATTTTCAAGTATTTAATCTATTTTATTTTATCCGAAATTTATCCAAAATTTATTCCTTGTTTTTTCCAGCTGTTTTTTTGAATATTGAAATTCTTGGTCTCGAATGCATGAGGTAGAGAGATGGATCACAGGTTGCAAAACCATGAAACCTTTATTAAGAAACCATGAGACTATTGTTTTTAGGAAAAGAGGCTAATTTCATGGTTTCCTTATGGTTTAGAGACTATATAGATTAACCTTGCATATTTATCCAATTATAATGTGAGGGGTGCGACACATACACATGGTTTGGAAAACGTCATAGGAAAAACATGTGACTTATCCAGGACATTGAAAATTTTAAAATTCCTGTTGTTAATTGTCAGGATTAAACCCCAAATCACCCATTTTCATCCACACTCACGAATTCCATCCATAGGATCCTCTAACTCTCATCCATGAACCCGTGGACCTATATTATTGCAGGATATTAGTGGTAAATCTCGAAGAAAATCCATGTATGTCCCTAATATATGGAAATTCTCCTATTTTATAGCGTTACTCTTTTTATTTCTTGGGGTTTCATATATCCATCAGGATGGGTGGCCAATTTAGGGTTGGATTTTGATTCTTAGGGTTCAATATTTAGGTTTTGGTTAAATATTTCCATTATTGGGTTCTGTTAATGTGTGTTTGATGTTTAGAACCAATTTCTGGATGATTTTAAAAATAAGGTAGGTGGTTCCTTGTATCAAATTTATTTAGTGACTTTAACATGATTTATTTTGTAAATGGTTGTGATCTATTTATTTTTTAAGTGGTGAGATATGTGTTTTAAAAGGATTCATGGTGAGTTTATGGTTAAAGATTGATTTCCAAATGAAATGGTTAACATTCCATGTGTATTTTGATTGTGTTTAATTGTTTTATTCTTGAACATGTTTGATAAAAGGTATAAATGGTACGTAACATGTTTTAAACTATAATTAGTGTGAGTTTTAATTCAAAGGATGTTTGGGATTAAGGAAATAGAATATTATCATGTGTGTTGTATTTATCAAATTATTCGTGTTTGAAGGTGATGTTTAAGTGATACATGGAATGAAAATTAAACACAAAATGTGACCCCTATTTGAATATGTAGGAGGACTAGGACTAGTATGCTAGTTGGGTTGGAGGTTCCAATGCCTGATTCTTCCAATTGGAACCGACATTACATCAAAAACTAAACTCACGATTATAGGGGAACACAATAAATTTTGATAGATTCATCTCCAGTTTCTCTTGCATGAGGGTGATGAATAGTGTGGTTTTTACCACAATAAACCATGATATGATCTACTAGTTTCTTACTATATTTAATTCTTATATGTATTTACCATAACTTGTTGATATTTTTTGGTTTTGTCCTTGCCATCGGCATACGATGCACATTGGTTGTTACATCAAAATCAATGAATATTTTCCCTTCAAAATGATTCTAATTAAAATGTTTCTAGCCTTTTTATAAGACATGCATGCAGATTTTTACTTTAATGTATTGGATTGAAATATCTTTTATTGGGAGGTATCCTACTGGGCTTTGGATCACACCCTAAATACACATTTGGATATATTTAGATTTGTTTATGTTTGACTCTGGTAAAGGACTAATGTATTGTGATGGTGGTTTTGGTTTCTAGTGGTTCTCTCTTGTAGGTTTCCGTGGTGGTGGCTTAAAGATGATGCTCGTATTATTTCATGATTGTTATTTGAAATGTGTCAATGTTCCATTTTTTTGTGGTACTTTTTTATCTTTTTTTTTATTTTGAAAACATTGAATCTGAAAATTTGTGTATGATGTTTGGTTAGGGTTATTTAGTTATGTTTTTTTTGTAATTATAAGATTTTTATAATTATGTGAATGGGTGAAATCGTTCTAGAACATATTATGATACACATGAACTACGTGCCATCCCGTGGGGATCAGGAACTCCCTTCGGTCCATTCCATTGACTGGGTTTGGTGTCTGGTTGGATGGGACAATGGTTTGGTTCATGAAATTTGTGGTTTAATCACAATGAAATGGAATAATTTTTCAGCTGATCTATCAACATACATATAGAATTCATCCTATATGGAGTCCATGGTAAATCAATGAAAAATTCCATCTTTTCATTATCCCATTTTAAAATTATTACTATAAGAGGCTATAGAAAACGAGAAGGATTTAGATGGTCTACCTTTATCTATTGGTATTTGTAATAGAGGAAAACATATTATACAATTTCATGAATAATACCGGGCAACTAGTATCATTGACTCTTGACATAATTCATCTTTTCAGTGTCAAGATGTTCAAACCTAAAATAACTATTACAATTATTGAAAATTGATATTCTCATAGATTCCAGCAAGGGAAACTAATCCATAAAATGTAAAATACCATCCAGAAAAGAGAGACTTGTAAAAAATGGTCTCCCCACTATATTTTTTATCAAATTAATTTGAAAAAATCATCTTATTGATGACTCTACAAAATTGAATCCCCAAGATACTCTAATAATTGAACATAGGTTAGAATAATACTTAAATAATCCCTCTAGGGATGAAGGTGAAATAGAAAAATGACATATATAGTGATCCAATCTTTCTTCAACTCCAAACTCTCCTACGATGATACTTTCTTTTTGAGAGCGGATGAATTGACAGTACGCAACCCCAGTGTGTATGAATTGTCATTGAAAAATGTATAAAGTTATTCTATTAACCACCTATTTCAGAGATTTAATTTATTAAGAGAAATGATATATCTTAGGATCTAATGTTAAAAAATGACTGTGAACCTCTCCCCAAAAAGTCATTTCCTCCATCTGAAAATAAAATGCATACCCACATAATGATCAAAATAATTAGTGGGATTATTATCCTCATGCAATTATAGCTAGAAAGATCTATAAACCACCACTTGATCATTGTGTATAATAATAAAACACAATCCAATATAAGAATCATCATAGAAAACCACATACCCTTATCTATCTCAAGTAATATTAGAATATGAGCCAATTTCAGTAGATATTTATTCTTATCAAAATAAGTCTAACACTTCTCATCCCATATTAATTCCCAAAAATTCCTAGTTGGAGTTGAAAAACGTACACAAAAGTTTAGAATTAATTCAAAAACAATAGATTGTTTCCATAAAAATCATATAATGTTTGAATCTCAACGATGTTCCGTGGTTCATGACATTAAAATAAAACCTTCATATTATCATGATAAACTGATAGTCAATAATACAATATCCCTTTCACAACTAAATTCTTTTATTTGATACAAAAATTTCATTTTTAATGATTTATACCCAAATGGTGAAACCATGGAAATTCTTGATCTATACCAAAATATTGGTCATAATCATTATAGTTCTCGAATATACGAAATTTTCATCCATGAAAACTACCAAAAAAGTTTCAGGATGTTGATGGTATATATAATTAATCAATTACATTAAAATGTTAGGATGGTTAACCAATCCAAAAAAATCCTAATATATTCCAAATGGCCATGAATAATACAAAAAAACACTTCAGTATATCAAACTATTGAAATCTTAACTGATAATAACCTAAATGATGATCGATCTTCAAGAAACACTTACCCCATTAGAATATAAACAAACCATCCAAAAATTAAAATGATTTTTATTATTAATAGTTACTCAATTTTACTTTTTATAGTCAATGTACAATAAAATTGAACCATATTCATTCTGGAAAAAGTGAACATGGCCTGCCTAGAGAATGACACCAGGGAAAAACATTTTCTATCAGTTGGTAGAAATGAATATTGTGATCCTTCATATATGCAGGTTTCATATGATAATATAGTATCAAAATTGGTTTGTACCTGGAACTAGGTCAATTTTGAACTCTACCACCCTAGATGATGGAATTCTAGAAAGGTCATCTTAGAAAACATCATAATAGCCCAATTTTTTTTGATGATCAACAACAAAATAAAAATCATTAAAATAAATTATTATAGTACCAAAATCACTCCTGATCTCAATGAGGGAATTTTCTATTTGTCCACACCTCAAATCCCACTCTCCATGAAACTCTAAGGATCAACATATAGCTACTCGAAACAAAACAAATTGATTATAAAAATCATCCTCAATACGATGAGAAGTAATAAATTCTATCGTATTGATGAAATATAAAAAATCCATATTGAGAATAATGAAATCCACAAGATTCACTACATTAGATGTAAATAGGAAACAAGGACACTTTAACTACAATTATTTCCTCATTTCAAGAGGTGGATATAACTCCATGAAATATGACATGAGTTCTTTTTTATATTTAAGTATATAAATATAATAGACTAGTATAAATGGGTGGGTGAAACCTATATCAATCATATAAATCACTACTAAAATGACATAAAGATCAAATATCTCCCTATCTCCAGACCCACATTGACCTCCTTAAGATACTCAACTACTACATTATGGTTCTTCACTATTAATCCATGTGGTTGGATCCATTTCATATTTAAACCGTTTTACTTCCCCAAAAAAGAAATTAAATCCTATGATAACAAACCATAATAAGATGTAGACATAGGCCGATAGGATTGTTTACTGTAGTCATAAAGACAACAACTAATACTCATATTTGCATGTTTGGAATAATAATAACTATTTCCCCCCACATTTCGACACCAATAGAAAGTTATAGGCACCCTATTGGTTGTAACTAAAGTTGTTGTGGTGGTATGTTGTTTGAAAACCACCCCCAAAAACTCCTATAAAGACCATGCCACTTCTTCTTATTTCTATTTGCACTGCTAAATATAAAACGACATGGATGTGAAGGGGAAGAATAACCAATACTATCTTCTATATTCATCTCAAGAAATCATAGACATATCATCTATCTCATAAATGTCAAAGGATTCATCATCTATATCATTGATCTGATATCTTATTGAAAACCCTATTTGTAATTCTTTTCATTCATATGATCATTCATTACCACAAATGTTATGATACAAACTACATTAAAAAACTTATTGGTTTTTATCAACAATGAATGCACTACCCACTTCATAGAGAGAAACATGATAGATTCATCATCACTAGTGATTGTTAAAAATATACCTCAAAGAATAGAGTCTTGAAACCCTTCCAATAGATTCCCACATACCCATGACTCTGTTCCATGGAATCTAAATATTTCATACCAGGATACTCATGTTTGAATACCATGAACATAAACTTCGTACTCTCATTTGTATCTATGAAGTCAAATATTTTCCCAATTGTTTTCAGACAGTCATATACCTATAGAGGATCATTTGACCCTATAAAGGACGGTGTATTCTCACACAAGTAAACTTTTCACTGATCTAAATCTCGAAAACTCATGGTTTTACCTAAACAACTGCATTATGGACAAGTGTAACATTCAGGTCAACTATATGAACAACCCGTATGATAGCATTAATATAATTATAATATAATGGTGGACTCTCTCGTGGAGCATCAGCTTCACGCTCCTGTTGATTTGATGGAAGAAATATCATAGACATTCTATTGTACAGTGAAACAAAATAAATAATAAAAAAAATAATGATATAATCTCAAACTAAAAACCATAATAAAAATTAGATATTGTTATGAAAAATTTAAAATATAACACATACATCCATACATCTCACAGTAAATCAAGTCACTTTAATAAGGTATATGGTCATGAAATCACTGCAACATACCTCTCATGTCACATTTTTCCTATCATCAGTAAATTTTTTTAGCAAAATCATTGAAAAAATTATATGATACCATAATTATTACACCCATGAAGTACTAAAATCATTTTCTTAAGCTCTATAATAAAATGTTACAATTTCTGGACTGGTGTTTCAATTCCCCATAGGCTTGTGACTAGCGTTTGGGCATCATGAACAACAGAGGGAACCATTTCAGCCCACCTGAACCAGAAAATATTACATATAAATATAGAAAGGGTAGAAAATGGAAATAAAAACAAGAATATATTTAATATAATAGATATAAATCATTAAATGTGATACAAATTAGAGGGAAGAAAAATGAACTCCAAGAGAAAAGTACGACATCAAAGGACAAGAGAGATAAAATCAACTACTCCAACCATCTCTAAATGATTTCATGTGTAAACTCATTCCATATCACCACCTACTACCCTCCCACAGCTTTTGAAACCTTTACTCTTGACTAAGAAACCCTTTTATTCCCTGTATCAAAACACATTCAGTGGTATATGCACCGCCAAAGGTGCACATAGGTTAAGAGAGAACATGATCCGTAGGGTATAAACATGGTTTTTCATAACCTTTCTCTATATAAATAATATTAACATATTCATATTTAATGAAAATATTCCTTGAAAAATTGTTAAATGGCTTTATACCATGAGCATGAAATAACATTTAATTTCCCTTTATTCCAAATATCCAAATAAATGAAGTAATCTAAGTTCAAATAATATCATTTAAAACAATGTCATTGTATCAAAACAAATCATATATCACATGTCATATCAAATCTATTGTAGAATAATCCAAAATAGTGCAATCCATCCAAATAACATATAATTTCACAACAGGAATCACACTATGTTATTATTTCTAGTACAATCATACCCTTAGCATAGACAGAAGCATGCGCATCAGTACCCCAGACATAAGCAATGTACCTAGGTAGTAGTGGAAGAGATGATAAAGTGATTCTCATAATATTTTCTATGAAGTCCCTAGAATAATATGCCACATGAGTAGAGTATCACCACACGCGTGACCTCCATATGGTAGAAACAGACTTTGAATGTTACTTCACCTTCCACCTAGGTACCCAAATATTCCCATGGGGTCAAAGTTTCAATCCATTTTATAAATCCATTTCATTTTTATAAAAATACTCATTTAATTTACCAAAAATAATGAAAAATTTTCAATTAAGAAAAACCTATTCTATTTTCACAATATAATCATTCCAATTTATTTTTAAAAATTTATCAAAACTATATTAATTATTCTCATAAAACATATGATCGATATCAGACCACCAAACTAAAACTCTGGACAAACACACCTGAAATAGAATCCACCAACATGTATGAGCACAAAAATAAAAAATGAGACCCTATAATAAAACCTCACAAGTTATAGAGTCAATTAAAAACATGATTGAAGGTGAAAATGGTAGATAATGACAATCCTTGTAGAATGCACAGATGATTCACTGAAACAGATAATGAAATATCCCCCTGAAGATGATAAAACAACACATCTAAAAGGAAAATAAGACAATATTCATTATAGATCTACAATACCAATACGTCAATCCAATGGATCTACCATGATAAAAAATAATGAAGAATCATAAGTATTATAATGACTAGATTGTTTCTAAATAATCATTATGTTGGCCGACCACAAAAAATGTGATCTTGAACTAGAGGAGGTCTCCAAAATCACCTATGAGAGATCTTGAGTTGTGAAAAAAGTGACCTCTGGCTAAATAAAATCATCCTTACACATGAAGCACCATTAATTAACTACCCATGATGATTACATTGAGTGTAATCCATTCTCTAGTCATTTAATCCAAGAAGATCATATATGATGAAAACCCAATTGGAATTTATTAAAATTTGAAACTTTACCAATATATATAATATGATTCTTTTTTCACTACTTGTAAACTTTCATGTTGTGTATTGTTTCGTAAATATATTCTCGTGACCAATACATGTCGTGTCAAATGTTTACATAGTGTGTAATAACCCAGCATACTGAAAAACTAGGTTATTTTTACACATAACCACCAAATCAAAACATTCCTTCCCCGAACATGGTCAGAACCTTGTAAATGAATTAAATAATTTATACATTGACATCATTAATTATAAAATGAACACATCCCATAACTCTAAGTCATTTCTCCTACAAATTATATTGATCAATAAAAGAACTATGTCACACCAAAATGAAGGGGAAGATGAATAATGACATGGGAAATAATTCCTAATGAGTAACATGTTAAAACAATTAAAATAATGTTTATTTTATTAAGTGGTGTCATCAATTAATATTATTTTTAATTATAATGAGAATATGATTTTTTGATACCATAAGTATTTTTTCAAAGATCTAAGAAATTTGATCATAAAAATAAAATTCTAATTTTCAATTAGACGATGATTTTATTTTAAATGTTAATTTATCAAAATTAAAAAATTATTTTTTAAAAATGTTTTCATTTTTTAATATACAAATTGAAAAATGTTATGGGTTAATTATTGGTATTTTTATAACAATGTGTATTTTTTTGAATAGTGAAATATGGAATATTCTGGTATTTCACATTATAAGTTAAATACATTAATTTTTGAGTCATAAATGATTTAATTACCCATTATTTCGAATTTATATGAACCTTTTTCATTAATTTTTCAAAAGAATTAATACTATTGATAAACAGAAGTCAAAATAATAAACAAATGAATATAATATTTGAAAGACACCCCTCTCACCCCCTATAAATTCTACCATTCATCATCCCATATCCTTTGAACATCTAATCCTGGGTGTTTACAAAATTAAACCCATATCATTACCAAAACTAATCCCCTATTCCCTAATGCATCTGTTCAACCAAAAATGTAAATGTTACCTAATAATGTTTTCAATTCGAAAAAAGTTATGAGGTAACACATTCAACTACCTCTTTTAATTTCTTTTATTTTCATACCATTTCTATACCTACCACATCAAACATGGAAGAGTACATCTAATAATATATATATATATATATGGTAATTTTAGTTTTTCAATGGAAAATAAATCATTCATTAACCTATATTATCATTTTATCTTAAAATGAATGCATTGTCTGTAATACGACGGTTCACTACCTTCATTGATGATGAGTTTTTCTTTCCCATTAATGCATTCATGGTGGTTTTATGCTCAATTATAGTGGTTAAAAATGAACATAATTTATATATAATATATTTCACCACAATATAGAATGAATATATAATCATAATATCAAATGTAACAATAGTAGTTCGTGATGGATGGTAAAATTTCCATAATAAACTAACTAAATTAGATAATAATTTTTAATAAATAAATCACACATTTATTGAAAAAATGATTTTTTTCAGACCATTATAATTTCTATAATTAAATTAATTTCATTTCATTTTAATTATAGAATTTTCTTCCAATTGGAAATGAACATCAACAATTATACACATGTGATCTGACCATGAAACCTTGAATTTGGTGCCACCAGAATAGTGAAAATAAGATTTATAACTAATTTAAATGGTTATAAATAATAATAAAAGTAATTATAATAAACTAAATATATATTTAATATTTTCTATATTATTTAAATAACTAATTTATTTTGATTATTCAATAAATAACTGAATTCACTGAATGAATCATTGACACAATGAAAGGGATATCTCCAAATAACCTTATCTCCATTGGCTTGCACATTATATCATACCTACCAATTTTTCTTATATACATATTATATATTATGTATAAATATATATATATATTCCCCACAATTGTACAAAAGGATTCATTCACCTTCCATTGAAGGGGTAACATATTTTTTATGGTTTCCCTTAGTGAGTCAAGACAATGAAACCTATTTGTTTCTAAGGGTAGCTCTTATATTTATGGTTAATGATTGATTTTATTTTAAAGTAATACTTATTCTTTTAAATGTTCTAATGTTTTTCCACATGTAGTGACCAACTAAATTCAGTAATGTTTTATTCTAATGAGGCGATATGTATGGGATTAAGGAGTGAACATAATCCATGATGTGACTATGTCCACCATGTGATGTTGTCTTGGTTGTAAGACATGAGATATGCTTATATCATGTTTTATGATGATTCCATGACTCATAACATGCGTAATCTCATCAATCCTTTATCTTAAATATTTTCCTCAAAATGATTATGCACGATCCTTTCCATTTATCTTATAATGTTATGCCTTATCACTCATTTGTTGTGGTTTATTTATATATTTATCCAATTTCGTGGATTTATATACGACCAAATGTTTATTTATTTCATAGGCTATCCTATGTAGTTTTAATAGATCAAGTGGATTTATGAGCTCATTATTATGAATAAATCTATAGTTTTGATTTGGTTTCTTGTTGTTATTTTGTAAAAATTGTATTATATTGACACTAGGCCACATGATCTTCTAGTTTTTTCTTACATTTATTTCAAAAACAATGTAAAAAAATGGGTAAAATTATTGGGTTTATGTAGTGGTTATTAGAGAATGGTCTATTTAATTTTTTAGATTTGGAATAATATAATTTTCTAAGAACCTTAGAAATATTTATGAAGTTATGTCTATCAATAGAAAAATTACCATGAATTTTGGTGAAGAATAGAGTGTGTGGTTTTTGAAAAACAACATCCCTCTCCAGATAATAATAGTGGATGTAAAATTTACATTGTTTTATAAAGGGGTTAAACAAAAAAAATGGTGCATCTAATATCATCTTATACATGACAAAGAGGCCTTATTGCACATATAGTTTGGTAATCCTGGGGCATAATCATTGAAGAATTCCCAATCTCTTTTGAACCATTATAAATAAATATAATTTATTATATGGTTTAATAACCAAATTGTAAAATTACCATTGATAAGAAAATATTCAATTATACAGACTCATAAGTCAATATATAATTCTTATTTAAATGTTATTTCATTTAAATTCTCATTTTTATTTTGATATACCTAATAGTTTAGTGTACACATCCCTAATTTTATTTTCATTATTTATTTAATGCAATTTAATATGAGAACATGTCTCAATAACCAATATGTTGTGAAATGTGTTGATTTCCCTAACAAGATACCTAACCTAATGTGAAAAGATTTAATGTATCTTTGAGATAATCCAAACTATTTATCTTGAATTATTATTATTTCCTATAATATACTTTTTAAAACATTTTAATGATGACAATGATAATATCTCATATATGTTCATGTGATAAAGATAATAAATAAAATAATATATGTTTTCATACAAGTCAAAATTTAAGAAATATACATAAATGGTAATGTCATAAAATAATTGATATATTCATTATGTGTAGAAGAAGAGGGCATAAACCACAAAATTTATTAAGAAAAATGTAGAGTCTGGTTAATAATATGTAGGAATATAAATATCTACATTAGGAAATACTAATAGTTCAATGTCGTAGATGTGTGGATCTTTGTCATTATATGAGTCAATTAACTAATACAAGGGCTAATAAGGGTGATACATAATATGAATAGAAAATCTTGGGAAACTATGATTATCATGTACTATGATTATAATGATCCAAAAAAACATAGTTGTGTATGCCTTGTTTCAATTCTAGTTTATCGACATTGTTTTCCAAAATGGTCAAGTCCCCACCACAAATGAAATGAGTTAATCTATAAAAAATATATGATTATTGCATCACATGATGAGGTTTATAGGAATGTAATTCTAAGAATTTTTTTTACTTCCATTAGAATAATTTTATTTCTTATTTTTCATGGATGGGATTTATTTACATAAATCAAAAATCAACTGTCTAACAAGGAAGATAACTTTTCAATGTCCTAGGTCATCCTCTGGTTTTGTAAAATTATAATTCAATGGATGAATCTACTTTAGAACAACCATCTTAGGTGCATATATTATTTCCTTTTGTGAAATCATATCTTGCTCAGAATATTGATACCAAGTAGAGAATTGTTCATAAAGACATTCCCCTTATGAGGTTTTATACTAATGTATTTCCTGAATAATTGTATGGAATTCCTCATAAAGAAGAGCGATAGTTTTCAATTGATCTGATTCTGTGAACTATTACCATATCAATGCCTCATTATATAATGACCACCATTGAGTTGGATGAATTAAATAAAAAGTTATAATAGAATCTGGGAAAATGGATTATACATCCATCAAAATCCTAATAGGGTGTGTTGGTCCTCTTCATAAAGAAGAAGGATATTTCAATGCTTCCCAACATTGGTTATCTAAAACTAAAAAATCTAGATAATGAAAAATTGACTCTTTCCAAGGATAGATAAGTTGATTCATTAGTATTTTTGGGTCCATTATTTCTATAAAATTATAACTTCAGTAAGGATGTCATCAATTTAATGTTATTAATGATGATATTATCTAGGATACTTTACAAAAAAGGTATGGACACTAAGACTTTATAGAGACTCTCTTTAGACTCACAAATTTTCCAATAAATATTTGTCTAATTTATTAATAGTTTCATTATAGATTACCTAAAAAAATTGGTAGTATTTATGAGTAATATTTTGGTATACTTATAAAGTAGAGATGATTATTCTGATAATTTGATATTGTGATAAATACATTGTAAAATTATAATCTCTATGAAATTTTTACTAAATGTGACTTATAGATATTAAAACTATCATTCTAGGGGATTGTTTTAAAAAATAATGGTATATCTATACACCTGTTTGTGCGAATTTATATTGAAGAGTTCCCCAAACTAGAATCTATAATGGAGATATATTTTTTATAGGGACAAGATGGTTATTAAAGATGATTTTTGACAATGTTATAAATACAATCAAAATTGAAAACTAATATTACTTAGATGAATGTACAATTTATTCAGAAGAATTAATGGGAAGTGAGCTTCAATGTATGGAAAAATAGGCTTATCACTGCACTGATACCTACAATACCCACATTTGTGGAACATTTAATGATAAATAGTAATAACTCAAAAAATTAATGGTGTTTTGTAAAAACATAAGATGATAAATTTTTTGCCTGTACCCCAAAGAATATGATGTATAATGAGTAAAACTAGCCTACACATGATCTGGATTTAGATTCAATTGTCATCATGTTGAAAATCCGAAATAACTATCTCTATAGCTGGAAGTTTGAAATATATAGGAAACATAATATTATCATGTGTATATTAACATAGAATGAGCATTATATTTTTTATTGTATATGGTTTGAGCTGGTGAAGGACTTTGATTTCATGATCCACTACCATCTTTGGATGTAAAATAATGTTGATTATGATCAATGTGTAAAGGATATTGACAACATTTCAGTAATGTGAATTGAGGGGGATACTATCTTCATACACCAACAAAGTATGAATATGGTTTTAATAATTGAAATAACTTCATCTTTACTTTCTCAAATGATTACATAACCATCCCATTGAGAGAAGGAAAAGGATTATCAATGAGAGGATGTTGAAATTTAAATGAAGGTGAATGTTATGAGAAAAAGGAAATCCTCAAAAGTATAAAAATGATAAAGGAGTAGTAATGTTTATATGATAACTATGTTTGAGATAAAATCAAGAGATGAATACACATCTTTTATAAGATGCACATAGATAAACCTCCCCCATTTAACCATGGAGTATGACGATTTATATTGATCTATAAGGGCACTATTGGTGGGACAATATGATGAATTAGATCTTGGAATATACATTAAAGTTTCTTGTATATCATCATGTAAGCGATGAATGAAAAAAATATAAGGGGATGATATCGCCATTACCAATACCAACATAGAATTGGGAAAAAACAACCGTGGACTTGGTCACTGGTCTTCTAAATATAATAAAAAATAATAATTATAAATAGGTTATGGTGAGTCATTATAAGAATACTTCTCAATTAATTTCAATACAATAGTACCTCTTACTTCATCAACTAATAAGGACATGCATTAGAGAAGTGTTGATGTTGCATTGAACACTATTATAAATTATATCCGATTGATATCTAGGATTTAAATCCAGGTTCTAGAAGTGTCTAAAAAATGATCTAAATAATGAGTTGATAATCTGAATGATTTTTCACACCCAAACCGATGGAAAATCATAGCGGACTATCCAGAAATAAGAATAAACATTGGTGGCATGTTTGATTTACATCAAAGGGGATGTGATCAACGTATTCCTTTGAAAAATTTCTCATAAAATAATAGTTTCCACTCAAGCATCCAAATTGATCCATATGAAAATATTTATGGGATAATATTCATAACTATTGAATGTTCAGATGATGTTATCCTAAAAAAATCTATTAGGACCAGAAATGGTCGGGAAAAGGGAGACAAGGTCAAAACCATTCAGCAACACATTAGGCCTACTCGAAGATAACAGAACATATATATCGATGATTTTCAATGTGAAAAGGATTTTGAGGTTGGAGATATGGTATTCCAACTTATATCCCCATGAAATAGTGTTGTTATATTTGGGAAGAATGTAAAAATACTTCTCAAGTACATTTACCCCTCTGAGATTCTTAATTGCAATGGAGTTGTGGATTATCAACTAGTACTCCCACTTACCATGTCCCTATTATCAAATAAATTCCCTATATCTTTTTTGAGGATGTATATACTGGATCCCACATATAACCTAAATTATTAGGAGGTGGATATAGAAGAATAACCCTCTTATTAAGACCAAACGATGATGTTCTTGAAACATTGAGATAATGTTCTATTAAATAAGAAAATTCAATGAGTCAAAGTACCATGGTGAAACCATAATTATGAACAGGGGACATATGAACTTTGTAAATCCATTAAACATATGTACCTTTAATGGTTTCCACCTAAGTATAAAAATTTAAATTTTGAGGATGTTGTTTCATAAGGGTATATAATATAATAGAAAATAATTTTATCAATGTAGTTTCTCCACATATAATTCAATCAAATTTTGTAACGTAAAAAAAATCACATGCACTGTGTTGTATAACCGACAATATTTTATTAACTAGAACATTACATTTTCTAATGATAAATTTCCATGAGAATTTTAAATATTGCAATGGGATATAAATTATAAAATATGGTAACAAATATATGAAATTTAGGAAATGATCAATCCACATGAATAAGCCCACCCATGAACATCACTATTGAAATGAAGCATAATTATTGGAATTTCATATGAAAATATAAAATAAAAATATTTATAAATTTGATCAAAACTAAAATTAAATTAATAATTAATAAAATAATATATATTTATTATAAGCATGGAACCTATATGATATTAAAAAATTTGACCATTGGAATAGTAATCTGACCATAGGAAAAGTAACATGGTCGTTGGAATAGTAATATGACCATTAGAAATATTAACTAGACCAATAGAATATTGTACATTCCTATGGAAGTATACAATATTATTTATGTATCTAATTAAATTAAAATATTATATATTTATATCACGGTACTTGTAAAAAAATATGACAAAAAATAAATTTTTTTTATAAATAATAAATGTTTTAATTCACTTCAATAATAAATATAATGATTTAAAATAGTTTTTTATGAAATGTATTTCTATATTAATATTCATTTTAATAATAATGATGTTATTTTTTATGAGACCAAAAGTAATTTTTCAAAGGTTTAGAAAGTTAATCATAATATAAAATTGGTATTTTTCAATTAAATATTGCTTTTATTCCAAAATGTAATTCATAATAATTTAAAAATTATATACATAAATTAGATATATTTTTTGGAATCTCTAAATATGGTAAGGGTGAATTTTCGGTAGTTCTATGAAATGATTTAATATTTAGTGGATATATAAATATAGTGGATTATAATATTTAATATTAATAACCAAATATATAAATATTTGAGTTATGGATGATTTATGAACCCATTATTTATAAATCACATCCACTAGTCACATTATATAGTCATAAAATCAATGAAATTGATATTAAATGAAAAATAATATTATATAAACCAATAAAATATTCAATAAAACTCCCCTCTCCTCATCTTATAAATACCACTCTTCATCACCCCTTTCCCACAGACATTATATTATTTGGAACATTCCGAAATGTTTCCCACTTAAATTTCCAAACCACTCCCCCTTGTCCAAATGGATCTGTTCTCCCCAAAACTCTAATTCCATGTTCCTTAATAAGTTTTTCAATGAGGTAAAATTCATGAGGTAACACTTTAAAATACCTATATTAATAAATTTTCTATTATATCCTATAACTAAAATCCCTCAAATAATATGGAATAGTAACCTTGGTACCATTTATTTACTACAATTTTAATGTTAAAATGGAATGTCTACCATTAAATCACTTCTCCTTTCCTGTTACTATAAAAATGAGAATATTTTCCATAATATATCAGTCCACTGCCTTCATTTATGATGCTTTTTCATTTACCATTATAACATTCATGGATGTTTTACATTCACTTATAATGGTTGAAAATGACCTAAATATATATTATATATTTTTCAATATTATGGAATGAATATATACTAATAATATTAAATGTAACAAAACTAGTTTATTATGGATAATAAAACCACCAATATAAAGTAATTGAATTATGTTATCTGTTTTACTAAATTAATTTCTCTTGTGTTAAAAAAATGAAAATTATGGAATCTTCTAATTTTTAAATGTAAAGGAAATTTTTTTGATTTTACATTATGAGTTTTCCCAATTATAAAATAACATCCACAATTATACGCATGTTATCTGACCTTGTGACCCACAAATGAATTCCCCCATAATTCTGAAATTTAGATTTATTACTTATTGAAATGGTTATAAATAAGACTAATAAAATTATTAAAAAATAAATACATATGGATGTGATTATCAATTAATTTTTTAATTAAATTAATATTAATATATAGTAAATTAAGTGAAATAATAGACCAAATATGTAACAAAAATCAAGTGATCTCTCTAAACCTCCCAATTTCCATTAGGTTTTGATTTATCTCTCATTAGATAACTTTATGTGTATATTTTTATTTTATATTTTCTCTATATTAAATATATATTTCACAAAAATATATACCGAGTTTAATTCACATTATTTTGAATGGGTAATACATATTTTAACATACCCTTAGTGAGGAAAGATGTTTCAAACCATTTCATTCCATATGTAATTATCACATTTATGCTTTATAATTTATTTCATTTTTATTGAACACAAAAGTACGTACATTTTATTATGTGTGTAACCATATAGAAATCCCACAAATTTATTATTGTTTTAGTATAATGAGGATATATATGGGATTATGTAGTTATCCTAATGCATGATAAGACTTTTCCTACCACGTGACGTTGTTTTGGAAGTTAGCCTTGACATATGATTATGTTATTTTTCATGTTTATACCACATTCTTATGTTTCAATTATCAAATTATTCCCTTTTCTTCATGTTATGAATGTATATTCTTATTCATCAGACACTCCATTTATGTTATCATATTAATCCTTATCACTCAAATTTTATGCTTCATTTATATTTTTATTCACATATTTGGAATTATAGCTCAACACTTTGGTTTATGTATTCTCTATAGTATCCTACATAGTTATATGATCTAAACGTTATTTGGGTGCTCATTATGTAATATAAAATATTTTTTTTTGTGTTTTATCTTTATATTTATATTTTATAATAATATATTTCCAATGACACTAGGCCTCACAATCATTGGGTTGTATTTGTTGGAAATTATATCAAATACCATGTAACAATATATGTAAAAGGATACTGTAGGTATAAGCATTAATTATAAAATATAATGAAAAAAATTTGGAGAGTGGCTATGAGATGAGCTGATTATGGTATCCATGTAAATAATAATATCGAGAGTCATTGAAGAACATTATAGGAATGAAAGACTTTGGAGAAAGTAATTAAAAAATAAGTTGAAAATCAAATAAATGTTGATGATGGGGTGTTTTAGTCTAACATTGGGAGTAAAGAGGATGAGGGATTCATAAATATATCATTGTAAATATGCAGAGATATTCATAAGAAAAAGATTTTTAAAAAATTGTTCAACATCAATATTTAATAATCCCATCATTAAAGGCTTATAGTTAAGATTTTTATCAGTTATGAAAAACAATTATATTAATTATCTGATTATAAATCAACATATACTACTTGTGATCAATAAATAAAACCAATAACAAAATTATTGAATTATTTGATCATATTTATAAATATTATTGTGAAATCAAATAAGGTATAAGTGATATAGAATTTATTAAGATCAATGATGAATAGATCAAAAAATTTAAATGATATAGAATGAGAAGTTATATAATTTACAAGAAATTATGAATGACTATAATGTAATAAAATGTACTCTATATTTTGAAATTTCAAAATTTACTGAGAAAAAATTGAAATAGTAAATGTTCAAAAATAAAATTTTCCCTTTAATGTACTGTAATTACATTACTATTTATAAAACTCTTCTCATATTGAAGTTTTCATTTTTATTATTTATATAAAAAACATTAAAAAACCTATAGTATGGTTTTGTAGATTTCTTATATAAATAACTAATTGAAAATAACCTTTTCACTAGGTTTTAACATAATTTATTTAAATAACTAATGTGAAAATAAATTTAATTTTGGTTATCTAATAACTAATATTAAAATACCAATGTTAAAATACATTTGTTTATCATAGAAGTTATACAATGGATTATGATCTATTACATTATATAACACAGTATTGTGGGTTATGATTGGAAGATAGTCACACAATGTGTGCTTAACATTGATTTGAAAATTTTTGGGATGATATCTCAAGAGTTAGAGGGAACTCTCAAGTGCTTCAAGATTCCCTCAACCAATCAAATTATCAATGTGGGATGATGTGTTTTTCAGGTCAAATACAATGCTGAGTTCATTTCACAAGAATTTTATTATTCCTTATGGAGATCACCATGGAACTTATAAGGTGCACCATTGGGAAATAAACTAGAAGACTTCATTGTAGGTTAGAGGCTTAGTTCCACACTATAGATCCATTGGGGAGAACGAAAATAATTTATAAGTCATTTAATAAGGAACCACCAAATTTCCATGGGAATGGTGTCACCCCACTCGGATTCCACATTGAGAAACATGGTGTAGGCCCCATAGACTTATAATGCACAATGACATTGTACATGGCAAGATGATGACATAAAGGACAATATACTATGCAGCCTCGGTTCTAGGAAATGGAACATTATGTATTATAGTTCCCCATTATTCATTTGAGATCAGTAATATCATTTACCATCGACACATCATACAATAGAGTATTCAAGTCATCAACATCATGGCCCTTCAAGGGCCACTAATCATTCATAATGTAGCAGTGTGTGTCGGTAAATCCTTATTGAGAGGGGAAAGGCATGAACCACATAAGTGTATCTGTGTGTGCATATTTTATTGTTTTAATAGACTCTATATAGTTTTAATTTTTATTTTAGTATTATTAAATATTAAAAATTATTGTCAATCACAATAGTAATTATTTTTAGAATTGAAATATTAATTCTAATTAATAACAATAGTGTTTATTTAGTAATGGGGATTAGAAAACAAAACCCAAAAATACCTAAACACCGCAATGGGTCTAGAATTATTCCTTTACATAAGGAATTAAATGAAAAAAATAAACCTATTTTATGACATATAAGTTGTGTTAAGGTCCACGTTTTCTTTGGCGAATTGGACTAACTTATGATGGCTTTGAGGCCCATTTTCAATAAATGAACTGATTTATCCAAGACCAACTACACCATGGATTATTCACATACATTTTCACATTATAACCCTCAATCCTATATAAAAAATAATTATAGGATAATGGTAGGATGATAAGAACAACCACCCCCATCTTTAGTGTCCCATAAGGTTCCTCTGCTTTTGCTATCATGACGTGCCTCATAATTTATAGCGCATCACCCATGTCATGCCACATTTTTTCCCATCAAGGTTCACTTCTCATTATCTCTATTTTTGCTGTATAAATATTTTACATAATTAACCCATCAGTACACATATAAATAAGATCAATATGATTTGAACCCCAGTGAGATGTAGGATGGCATGGGGACTTTACCTATTAAGAAAGCCCCAATCTTTAGTAATTAATTAATAATAATTATGATATTATTAATGATATTACATTATTATAATTTATTATTATTATTTATTTCACTAATAACTTATTCTCATTAATAATGAATATATAATAGTAGTAATATATTTTTATTATTATCATCATATTATTATTTCAATGTTCAAAAAGTGGAGACTAAATCACATGATGAAAATTATAAAAGGATAAGGGCTTCTCTCTTGTAAATGAGTGGTTTCAATGAGTTTTTATGAAATATTTTCGTATTAATTTAATGGATGATATAATGGATATAATAAAAAAATATTCACATATATATAAATATAATATTAAAAAATCCAATACAAATGATTTTTTATTAATTTAAATAAATTCATAAACATGGGTAACATATATTAAGAATATAATCATAAATATTTAGGACATGTTGTATTTTAAATATTTTATTAATGAAAATAATATTATATTAAAATAAAAAACAACTTGAGTAAATTATATCATATTTAAAACTAAGTGTCTTCAAATGGGTGGGTATGTCTGGTTCAAATGATTACCCTCACCCAACATTCAACACCCCAACACGATATGTATCTTGAAACACAACAAAGAGAGTCAATTTATATTAAAGGGAAAGTTGGTATATGTTGAAAAAGAGTTGCAATAGTTCAAAAAAGTAAATAATTTTTTTAATTCATTATGATATATAATTTTTCAAATTAAATATTTACTTCAAATATCACATCATATAACAATTTTATTAAAACACCATATTTTTATTTAATATTTCGATAAAATATATTTACATATCCAAAAGCAGTTATACTAATATTCTTACACTGGTCTTCAGTGAGAGATATCATGAGTAAGGGGAGAGGGGAGTGAATCATTGTTTGACACTTCTTCAAAAATAAAAACTCAATCCTACAACTCTAATTGTACTAAATGATCATAATCTCAGTCATAAGTTCTCATTTTAATGATTTTATAATTTTTATTTCAATTAACATTTACATGTACCAGCTGAATCAATGATGGAACATCCCACCCTCACCAAATTCTGTCTTGCAGAATATAAATAATTCATGTACAAAATACACAATAAAATACATGGTTAACCATTTATAGGTTAATCCAAGGTTCATATAAAGTTAATTTATCAATGTAATAGGTTCCAGTAAACTCAAAATTTAGGGTTTGGTTAATGATAAGGCACACCAACCCTTGGTTAGCACCACATATAATTATTTCTTGATGGTCCAATACCTACCAAGTCCAACTCTCGTTTCATCCTCTCTTACTTTTTTTAATCATAAAACTAATCCAACATTAAATAATACACCAAATCAAAACACTAATACTATTGAAATTGATGCATAGATAATATGATGGTTCACCTGATCTCCAACTATTCTTCATTCACAGAACTACTATTAACATCACCATAATAATAACATATCCTTATATTATTAATCATGGAAACACTAAAATTTTACATTGAAATTATATTCAAAGAGTGCCAATTATTTTTTGTAATCTTTATCCTTAATTCATTATAGTGAACATCCTATACAATAACAGATATATCATTGATGATTTACTTTTTCCAAATAAAAATCTCAGTTTTTTATGATAAATATATATATATAATTACATTTTCTATATTCCATGATAAATTCTCCACTTCTCTATCATCAAAGATCATTAATATTCAATGAGTTAGTTGGAGAACACATAAAATTATCACAATAAAATCTATGTCAAATTCATTTAATAATGTACAATACTTCCCTTCTAAATGAATGTATATTTAAAATATTGGAATATGAAAACTCATCTTCCTCTAAATATACTCACTAACACCAAAACATAATTCCCAGCACATTTTTGGAATCGAAAAAACTCTTACCTTTAGAGAAACCTATATGGAATCTCATTATCATATGGAACATGTAATTAACAACATCATCCTTTTATATAAAATTCCCTAAAAAATCTTTTATAGAGAGAACCTTTGGAATATGAATTAAATTATTTTGTATAGATAAGACCAAATTATGATATACTTTTATAAAAAAGAATAAATAGAAAAAAAGTATATAACTCTACCTAATAAGGATCATTTATCTTAGATAGTAAAGGAGGAAGACTCACTAATAATTTCCCATGAATGTCCCCTAGATCAACTACATCAAATGTTTCTTGGGATAAATCATTTACAAGTGAACTTCAAGATCATGTAAATTTCAAAATGTTCTATGTTATCCCAATCTCCACCCATGACAACCATAACAATTAATATTACACATAAATCTTATAGAGATGTTTTTAGTGGGATTTCTAATTATATTTTATGAAGATATAATCATGTGATGTAGTATACTTTATATTAATACATGAATATTACACATTTTTATGTTTTCATATTATTTAATTTTAGAATATTAATTTTACTAAATAATTAAATGTTTATTTAATAAAAAATTATTGATACAATGTAATTATTAATTATTAAAAAAATTTATCAATATTAATGAATATGATTACAATAATTTATGATAGTTTTTTTAAATAATTCTATTTTTGAATATATTTAGAATTTTGAACATAATAAAATAAATTGATCATTTTTAAAATAATAAAATAATAAAACATTTCATTGTAAAAAAATAAATTATCACATATTTAATGGATTATTGATATGAACTATAATTATAAACACTTTAGGTTTTGATAAATCTATTTCCCTACAATTTTTTTATTATATGATTCCATTTAAAAGGTAAATGTAAAAATTTTAGATTTTCTTACACAACAAACTATATATTCTATTTTATCATGATAATATTATTTTAGAATGGAATTTGGATATTTTTCTGGGAGGATTATTATTTAGGTTAATAATAAAAAATACCATTTATAAAAATACCACAACTTTTATGGAATCAATTTAATATAAAAATTAAATAGAAATTTATAAAACATTTTTTGTAATCAAATATAAAATTAATAATAAAAAATATAAATTTAAAATAGTTTTTATTTTAGAAACTTGTGGTAGAAATTTTGGATTCATGTAATATTTTATTCAAGAAAAACAATTTTTGTCATTTCTTTTAATTAAATATTCACATGGTGGATTTCGTATTTTAAAATATAAAATATAAATACCTTTTTCCTAGTTAATAAACAAATTACTGTTATTAAAATACATAACATTGATAATTTTATCCCCAAAAAATTGTATCTATAAAAATAATTTTTTTTCTAATAAAACTATTTTCAAGCAATGTGCGTACTTATATTAAAATAAATATTTCTCACCATTTAAAATTTTTATTTGATAGTTATTTTTCATTATTTTAATAATCATGTTCCCATTATGTAATAATTTCAATGATAATTTTTCTCTTTAAAATAGCATACCATGATAAAAAATTTATTATAGGTGTAAAATTATATTATGGTAAAATTGAACACTAAAGGGAAAGGGAATAAATTTTCAAAAAAATTATAAAAAAAATTAAGGTGAAGACTTATCTCTACCCAATAATTATAAAACCATAATTATTTCCAATTTTTTCTCTAACATTCATAGAATAATGAATTTTCGTTTTTATATTATTACTAAAATATCACTAACCAAAATTATTAATATTTACTTCAACCATCATTATGAAAAAAATCTAAAATTAAAATTCCTCATGATACAAATAGTGACCCAGGATTAACATACACAGATATTACATTGTTTAAGATGAATATACAACACATTAAAAAATTACATTCCTAAGGACCATAATAGTTTTGTTTCGTTGTAAAGATGGATCCAAATCCTTTAACTAGGTGAATAATCTTCAACATGTCCCTTAATGATCGTAAGCATTAGTACACCTACTTATGAGCATTATTCATAACCTTGGGAAAAAAATGAGGAATAAGTGATCTCAATTACATAATAATGATAAAAAAAATAAAGGATGTACATAAAAAATAAAATATGCATATGTTTTTGATAACATAAAGATAACAGGGAAAATCATAATCTCTATATCAGAGAATATAAAAAGTAATCCTGTCATAATTATGAGTAGGTCATTAGACATAAATATTATGGTAATAAAGAAGGTAATATATGAAATCATAATATATGTGTAAGTCATGGGATTTTGGTATACCCATAATCATATTAAATGATTTCCATAGTCGTAGATGCATCACTACCAAGGCCTTTTTTTTGAAAAAACCCATTTACAAAAGGGGTTAACTCCCTGTTCACGCCCTAAATTATTTGACCATGTTCACATCCAATTCCACCTTGTATTAATTAACCAGGTACACATACTATTCTATCCTTGTCATACTATAACGAGATCACTCCACATTCAATCCTAGTCATGATGAACCGATTTCACTTCACATTCCATCCCAAACATATTGAACCAATGTCACTCCTCATTCCAACCCTATCATCCTGAATCAATTTTACATCTCATCACATCCCATCATATTGAATGGATTTCATGGCTCATTTTATACCTATCATTAAAAATCATGTTCACATATCATTCTATCCCAGTCATACAGAACTGAGTCAAATTCTTTCAACATCCCTGTAATACTGGACGAATTTCATATCTCATTACAATAATGAAATACTGAATAGAGTTTATTTCTTATTCTAGTCCTGTCCCACTAAATTGAGTTCCATAAAAATTATAGCTCTATAATACTTAAATGAATTCAATCATAATTATATCCAAGTCATATTCAGGGTATATTAATCCTTACTGATTTTAATGGGGGGATATATAGGTCCCATCAATCATATAATATAATCAAGCATCCATGTTCTATTATGTAAGAATCCATTCGTCATATCATGAACCTTAAAAAGATATGGGTTTCAAAAATTTAATTTAATAACCCATTAAATTAAATTGATATTTTTACAATTTATCCTATCATGACCTATGGAATTGATATAGGACTCAAATTATTTTCATCCATGAAATGAAGTCGTTCTCATAAGCATGTTATTATGGTATTACATATGGATGGGAAATATGTTTCATAAAAAACTTTTGGTCATAAATATAGACCATTAAATGATAAAATAATAATGGAGTATTTGGATACTATCCCCAATATAGAATAAAATACATTCATCTATTTCATCTTTTATGGATAATAATTTGGAGAGGTTCCCTAAAAACATTTCACAAGTAAAATAATCATGAATCATTTTAATGTGTATCATAATACATTGAAACAGTTGAATTAAAATCACAATGAAATAAAAATATTAATTAAATTTTATAATACCAATAAAATAAAATTTATTATATATAATGTAAAAATTATGTATATACATATCAGAGAAGAATATTTGTGAATAACATTGCATTTTTCTTAATTAAGGGAAAATGAGACAAAATTACTTTACCAAATTGGTAACCATTAAAATGTATACCCCATGAATGAGAGATAATAAAATACATATTTAAATAAAAATAAATTTATTAATAATAATCATATAATAATTTGATGTTATGTGTATAAAAAACACAAATGAAATCAGTGGTGAATATGTCTTACATATCATGAATATAAGAAGGTGATATCAAATTCCCTTGCTAAATGTGTATCTTAGAAATCATTATCCACATAAAAGATTAAAATTAATTAAAACTTTTAATAACATGAAATATAAAATATTATTTATAAAACATACAATAGGTTATTATATACATGAATCAAAAATAATATGTGGAGAATATAGCATATATCTCAGATATATAAATGTGATAAGAGAAAACCCTTATCATTAGTCTTAACATTCATTATAAACTTTAAAACCAAAATTATAATAAATAAATCATTATTATAAACCTACCAAAAAACATATTATCATATATAATACCATATATGATATTATTATGACTTTATAATACCCTATTTATTAACAATTACTTCTTAATGTTCTGTTTTGAGAACTAACTACTTTTTTTGTATATGTTTTGACTTGTTATTCTTGGTCAAAAAAATAGATCATTATTTATTAATTTAAATAATAAAACATATTATATAAACACCATTAATATTCATTGTATAAATATTTTTATTAATCTATTATCATTATAAATATGAAATAGAAATCATCATTCATAGAGATGGTAGATCATATGAATGCATGAATAATATTTACATTTTATCATAATATTTTTATGAAAGAAAGTAAATGAAATATATATATATATATATTATATTTTTTGTTTATTATTTTCATTTATTTCATATAAATTTACTAAAACCATTATTAATACATTATATGTAATGTGTGAATGTATCACATAGTTTCAGAGAGATGGTAGTCCACACGTCCACAAATAAAGATATCATATTTATAAGAAATGGAAAGAATGAATTGATGTTTTATATTAAAAATATATATTTATAATGATTAAATAATCATATATATATATATAATATGAAAACTTAGTTTCTGTAAAATTCCCAACCATGACATGTGGTAAAGGAAAAAATTGAACAACATCATTATGAGAGTTGGTAGTACACTGTACAAAAAAAGAATGATCATTAACCATTTGATGGGTGAGCTTGTGATTTTAGGTAGAAATTATAGAATAAAAATATAATTATATTTCAGATAGCTTTTTTATTACATAAGAATTTAATAATAATATTTTATAATGTATAGAATGAAGAAAAAGAGCTATTGGGAGGATATTACCTCTTATTCGGGTAAGTCCTTTTGGTTTTCACAAAAGGGGTTGTTTGGTGAGATTTTTTTACAAATAAAATTCATATAAGATGAATAGATGGATCATTGGAAAAAAAATTCATAGTGTTTGACTGATAAATAATGTCTTGGGAGGTGTAATAAAGGGGAAGATAGAATTCCCTTTTATAAAGGAGGAGCGGTATTCCAATAAATAAAAACTGATAAACACTATAGAGAGATATCCTATAAAATATATGATTCCAAAATTGAAAAATATTGGATTAAATACTAATTATGGTTTCTCAAAATACACTCAAAAGTGTATTTCATAATTTTGTGCCTTAATGTATAAGTTTCTCCACTTCTATCATTTTAATTTAATTAAGGAAACTTGTTTTCTATCATATGTATATTATCCCTTTAGGAAAAATTAAATTTATATTTATTTGATAATATATACCCATATAATTAAAAATATGATACATATTTAAAAAAATGAATCCATTGTTTTTGGAAAATTATCTTTTAAAAAAAGAGAATTAAACGTTGAAAAACACAACATTAACAAGAATCACGATAGCAATTGTTCTTACATTTAAATGTAAATATGTTAATTAAAAAATACAAATTGTTCCACAATTGAAATATATTTTATATTTATTTAAATTTAAAAATCAATTTTATTAATATAGTATTTTTATAAGTGGTAATTCATTTAATGAAATATCCATTGTTGTAAAATAAAAAAAATGTGTATTTTTCAATTTTTTATTTAACATTAATTTTAGAAATATCAAAAAAATATTTTAATTCATTAATTTTATGTTATATATATGTAACATTATAATAAATCTAAAAAATAATGGAATTCCATAGTTCATTATATTTACATTACTTTCAATGTTTTTAAAATCATTTATTTTATTTTATTATTAACTAAATAATCCATGAATTAGTGTTTGTTAAGTGTTTACTGTAGTTATATCATCTATAAAAGTAAAATTTATTTTAACAAGATAAAAAATCATTTCCTTTTCAAAATAGTATTTATAAACGATACTATGATGATAATTCCATACAATAATTCTTTATAAAACATAAAGGTATGGAAGGTTCATATTTTACCATTTTCCTTACATATCTTATTATATATGTCACTTTTTTGGAATAGTATCACTAATAACAAATAAAAATAACGATACTAGTGTTTTCTGGTAGAACTATTAATATAAAATGGAATTTGAACATTTTTATGTTATTTTGGCCACAAAATTTAGGGCTTATCCCCTTATCATGCTTAATTTTACCTTAATTACTTTAATAAATTTTAATTACCTCCAATAATCATTTTGGTCAGTAAATATGTTGAACATATTATTCTATAGATATTGTAAATATTACCATATTTTATTTCCTATATTCCATATTCAATTCATAAAAGTGGAAAAAATTAAATTTAAAGCTATTCCCACAGACAAGGTGACAAAGCATGTTTTTAGAGTAAATATTTTCACATGTTCAATAATAATTTTAATCAAAATTAAATATAATAATGATTACAATGACCTATATTTCAATTATATATATATATATATATATATATTATCTTTCATGACTTTAAAAAATAATTTTAAATATAATTAATAATTAATAATTATTTAATCAAATTGAAATTTTTTATATAAAATGATGTATTTTTTCACTATTCTAAAAATATGATACAACTTAGAAGAATATAAAAAACCATTATAAGAAATATTTTACATTCCATGTCTAAAAATTAATTTAATTTTGACAAATAATATTTATAAAGGTATAAATATTTAGTTTCTAAATTGCAGCACCACTAAAATGTGGTAAAACTGTATCTTGCTTGTAACCCAAGAAAACTCATTGTTTCATGTATCGTAAAAATAATATAGTGTAGCACAAAATTAATGAATAAAATTATGATTTTATATAAAAAATCTTGATATAGTGTTTTTCAAGTGAAAAATAATATTTAATATCATTTTTAATAATAAATATTTCAAAGATTCTCAAGGTGTCATATTCTACCCACCTTAAAACGAATTTCTCAATAAAAATTTTCCAGGTTATCAAATTCATTAAAAGTTAATGTTTCACTAATATAAAACCACATCATAAAAATGATAAACAAAACATACATTAATATGGTAATGAAGCAACCATAATGGTTACCACAATTTGACAAATAACTTGGTTTTCTCATAGGAGAACGTAGGTGGAATGTGGGACCATTGACATAGAAGAGAATTCTGGCCATAAGTTGTGATGATGAGTGATAGAGAACAAGACTAAGATATTTTTAATGAACATAATGAAGATAATAATAAATTATCTATGGGACCATTTAGATCATCATAAATGATTGTACTAGGATAACCTTTTTGGGTTCATGATAATTGCCCTAGAGTTCCATAATTTCTCACTAGAATATAAACATAAATGATCTCATTAAATTCTATATGAATATTCTAACCATTTGGTTGTTCCTTAATGAATTCATACATTACCTATTACTCCTATGAAATAATATGAATTTTTCATTACAAAATAACTAAGAGACCTGATGATCCTTTAAATGATTGATAATCCATTACATCTCTCTTTTGTCAACCCAATAGAAAAATGGTTGGTATTAGTTATTCAATATGAATCAATAAACATATGGTAAGTTAATACTATAGTCTGACTAAATATAATCTATAGTTTAACATAAACTTCTATAAA
Source organism: Viscum album (assembly GCA_963277665.1). Classification (NCBI taxonomy): domain Eukaryota; kingdom Viridiplantae; phylum Streptophyta; class Magnoliopsida; order Santalales; family Viscaceae; genus Viscum; species Viscum album. The sequence continues at coordinate 883,933,072 of OY728155.1, forward strand.
TAGTTAGCCTTATAAACCTTCGGAAAGAAAATATTCCAAAACCATTGAATGAAATTAACAAAATTTCCCAAAAAACTTATTAAAATTGATTCACCATATAGCATAAATCTGATCTTATTTTTCAACTAATAAAAAATTAACTATTGTTATCATGTATTCTATTGAAACATGGTGATAACCAAAGTTACCATAAATACTCTTGTAAAACATGCATAATTCATTAGTCTAATGATTACTGGATACATTCCATAAAATCCCATAAGTTTTAAACTTCATAAAAGATAACATAGACCACCATTTCAAATAATATTTTTTCTATTGTAATTATTATTATCCAAATTTATTTATACGTATCAATCATATCTTTATCAATAATAAACACAATTTTCATTATATGAAGAAAAAAATTATATTTTCCTTACTATAATCCAAATATAACCTTCCCATTAAATTAGTTTTCTATGTCTTCAGTACCACTCAAAATATCTTTTCAATTATTTAAAAAAAATATTAATGAAATTTAATTTTATATTTCATTATTCACACAATATAATATTTTAATTACAAGAAGTATACACTTCAGTAATCCATCATTAATTTAAAACCATTACTCGGGCTTAATCATCATATTCATTAATTCACATTTTACTAGAAAATAAAATCTGGATCACATCTTAATGTTCCTAAAAATAAATTTACTCATTAATATTAGTTTTAATTTAATCAATACTATTATTACATTCCCTACCATTCACAGGTCATTTTAGGTCCCTTTATCTTCAACAGTATAACCAATACATTTGCGAAATTCCTGATTGTCTTTATGATATTTCAACTTAAAAAGACGACTGTCTTAATTCTCATACATTCCACATCCGAAATGTTCAATGTTAATCAAGTCTTTAATTTGAATATAATTTATTTGGATCCCGATTTGTCGGTGTTTGAACTGCTGATATAGAATATGGATTCTTTTGAGAATGTTCTTCATGGGATTTCTATTCTGTTAGACAATGTTCTATAGTATCATGATAATGACGAACATGTGTCTTGGGAGTTTTATCCATTATTTTAAAAAAGAGTGTATGTTTAGATTCTCTGATCAATATTCATGTTTAATTTCCTATGGTGAAATATTTTTATAACATGGGGAATTTTCAAACCCATGTCATCATTTTCAAGTAATTAATCTATTTTATTTTATCCGAAATTTATCTAAAATTTATCTCTTGGTTTTTAAATGTTTTTTTTGAATGTCAAAATTTTTGGTATCGAATGCATGAGGTAGAGAGCTGGATCAAAGGTTTCAAAACCATGAACCCTTTCATAAGAAACCATACGACTATTTTTTTAGAAAAAGAGGTGAATTTCATGGTTTTCTCATGGTTTGGAGACTATGTAGATTAACCTTGCAGATTTATCCAATTAGACAGTGAGGGGTGCAACACATACACATGGTATGGGAAACATTGTAGGAAAAACATGTGACTTATCCAGGCAATTGAAAATTTTAAAATTCTAGTTGTTTCTTGTCATGATTTAACCCTAAATCGCCCATTTTCTTCGACACTCATGAATACCATCCATAGAAGCCTCGACCTCTCATCTATGCACCCGTGGACCTATATTATTGTGGGAGATCAGTGATAAATCTCCAAGAAGCACCATCTATGTCCCTAATTTATGGAAATTCTCCAATATTATAGGGTTATTTTTTTTATTTATCAGGGTTTCATATATCCATCGGTATGGGTGGCCAATTTAGGATTGAATCATGATTCTTAGGGTTCAATATTTAGGTTTTGGTTAAATCATTCCAATATTGGGTTCTGCTAATGTGTGTTTGATGTTTTGAACCAATTATTGGATGATTTTAAAAATAAGGTAGGTGGTTATTTGTATCAAAATTATTTAGTGACTTTAACAAGATTTCTTTTGTTAATGGTTGTGATCTATTTATTTTTCATGGGGTGAGATATATGTTTTAATAGGATTCAATGTGAGTTTCTTGTGAAAGATTGATTTCTAAATGAAATGGTTAACATTCCACGTGTATTTTGATTGTGTTTAATTGTTTTATTTTTGAACATGTTTGATAAAAGGTATAAATGCTACAAAACATGTTTTAAACTATAATTAGTGTGAGTTTGAATTCAAAGGATGTTTGGGTTTAAGGAAATGGTGTATTATCATGTGTGTTATATTTAACAAAATTTTTGTGTTTGAAGGTGATGTCTAAGTGATACATGGAATGAAAATTAAACACAAAATTTGACCTATATGTGAATATGTATGAGGACTAGGACTAGTATGCTAGTTGGATTGGAGGTTCCAATGCCTGATTCTTCCAATTGGAACCGATGTTACAACAAAAACTAAACTCATGATTATAGGGGAACACTATAACTTTTGATAGATTCCTCTATAGTATCTCATGCATTAGGGTGATGAATCATGTAGTTTTTATACCACAATTAACCAAGATATGATCTAACAGTTTCTTACTATAGTTAATTCATATATGTATTTACCATAACTTGTTGATATTTTTTGATTTTTTCCTTACCATTGGAATACGACGCACATTGGTTGTTACATCCAAATCAATGAATTTTTTCCCTTCAAAATGATTCTAATCAAAATGTTTCTAGCCTTTTTATAAGACATGCATGCTGATTTTTTCCTTAATGTAATGGATTGTAATATTTTTGATTGGGAGGTATCCTACTGGGCTTTGTATCACACCCAAAATACACATTTGGATGTATGTAGATTTGTTTATGTTTGACTCAGGTAAAGGCCTGATGTATTGTGATGGTGGTTTTGGTTTCGAGTGGTTCCCTCTTTCAGGTGTCAGTGGTGGTGGCTTGAATATGATGTTCATATTTTTCATGACTGTTATTTGAATTGTGTCAATGATCCATTTTTATTTGGTACTTTTTTATCTTTTTTTTTATTTTTAAAACATTGAATCTGAAAATTGGTGTATGATGTTTGGTTAGGGTTATTTAGTTAGGTTTTTTTGTAATTATTAGTTGTTTATAATGTTGTGAATGGGTGAAATTGTTCCCAGAATATATTAGGATACACAAGAACTATGTGCTATCCCATGGGGATCAAGAACTCCCTTCGGTCCATTCCATGGATTGGGTTTGGTGTCTGGTTGGATGGAACAATGGTTTGGTTCCTGAAATTTTTGGGTTAACCATAATGAAATGGGAATAATTTTTCAACCGATCTATCAATATACTTATAGAATTCATCCAATATGGAGTCCATGGTTAATCAATGAAATATTCTATATTTTATTTATCCCATTTTAAAATTAGTACAAGAAGAGGCTGTAGAAAACGAGAAGGCTTTAGATGGTCTATCATTATCTATTGGTACGTGTAATAGAGGAAAACATATTATACAATGTCTTGAATAATACCTGACCACTATTATCATTTCCTCTTGACATAATTCATCTTTTCAGTGTCTAGATGTTCAAACCTAAAATAACTATTAAAATTATTGAGAATTGATATTCTGATAGATTCTAGAAAGGAAAAATGATCCATAAAATGTAAAATACAATCCAAAAAGAGAGACTTGTGAAAAATGGTCTCCCCACTATATTTTTTTATTAAATTAATTTAAAAAAATAATCTTGTTGATGACTCTACAAAATTGACTCCACGAGATACTCTGATAATTGAACACCGGTTAGAAAAATAATTAAATAATCCCCATAGGGATGAAGGTGAAATAGAAAAACGAAATACATCGTGATATAATCTTTCTTAAACTCCAAACTCTCCTACGATGATACTTTATTTTTGAGAGTGGATGAATTGAAAAAACGCTTCCCCAGTGGGAATGAAATTTCAAGGAAAAATGTATGATGTTATTCTATTAACCACCTCTTTCTGATATTGAATTTATTCTATGAAATGATATATCTTAGGATCTAATGTTAAAAAATTAATCTGAACCTCTCCCGGAAAAGACATTTCCTCCATATGAAAATAAAATGCATACCCACATAATGATCAAAATCATTAGTGGGGTTATTCTCCTTATGAGATTATAGCTGGGAAGTTCTATAAACAACCACTTGATCATTGTGTGTAATAATGAAACACAATCCAACATAGGAATCATCATAGAAAACCACGTACTCGTACCTATCTCAAGTAATATTAGAATATTAACCAATGTCAGAAGATATTTCTTCTTATCAAAAGAAGTCCGCCACTTCTCATCCCATATTAATTCACTAAATTTCCTAGTAGGAGTTGAAAAACAGACACAAGCTTTTAGAATTAATTAAAAACAATAGATTGTTTCCATAAAAATCAAAATTGTTTTGAATCTAAATGAGGTTCCATGGTTCATTACATGAAAAGAAAACATTCATATTATCATGATCAACTGATAGTCAATAATACAAAAACCCTTTCATAACTAAATTATCTTATTTGATAGAAAAATTTCATATTTAATTATTTATACCCAAATGGTGAAACCATAGAAATTGTTGAACTATACCAAAATATTATCCATGATCATCATAGTTCTCTAATATACAAAATTATCATCCATGAAAACAACCAAAAGAGTTTCAAGATATTGATGGTATATATAATTAATCAAGTACATTAAAATTTTTTGATGGTTAATCAAACAAAAAATAATCCTAATATATTTCTAATGGCCATGAATAATAAAAAACACTTCAGTATATCAAACTCTTGAACTCTTAGAAGATAATAACCTAAATGATGATCGATTATCAAGAAACACTTCCCCCATTAGAATATAAAAAAACTATCCAAAACATAAAATGATTTTTATTATTAATAGTCACTCAATTTTACTTCTGATAGTCAATGTACAATCTAATTGAACCATATTAATTCTAAAAATAGAGAACATGGGCTACCAAGGGAATGACACTAGGGAAAAAAAATTTCTATCAGTTGATAGAAATGAATATTGTGATCTTTCATATATGTGGGTTCCATATGATAATATAGTATCAAAATTGGTTTGTACCTCTAACTAGGTCAATTTTGAACTCTACCACCCTAGATGATTGAATTCTAGAATGGTCATCTTGAAAAACATCATAATAGTCCAAAAAATTGTTTGAAGATCAAAAAAAATAAATATCACTAGAATCAATTCCTATAGTACCAAACACACTCTTGATCTCAATGAGGGAATTTTCTAGTTGTCCATATCTCAAATCCCACTCTCCATGAAACTCTAAGGATCAACCTATAGCTACTCGAAACAAAACACATCGATTATAAAAATCAACCTCAATACGATGAGAAGTAATAAATTCTATCCTATTTATGAAATCAATCAAATCCATATTGAGAATAATGAAATCCACAAGATTCACTAATTTAGATTAAAATAGGATACAAGGGCACTTTAACTCCAATTATTTACTCATTTCCTGAGGTGTCTATAACTCCATGAAATAAGACATGATTTCATTTTTATATTTAAGTATATAAAAATAATAGACTAATATAAATGGGTTAGAGAAATTTATATCAATCATATAAATCGCTACTGAAATGAAATAAATATCAAATATCTCCCTATATCTAGACCCACAGTGACCTCCTTAGGATACTCAACTACTACATGTTTATGCATCACTCTTAAGCCATGTGGTTGGATCCCATTCGTATTTAAACCATTTGACTATCCCAAAAATGAAACTAAATCCTATGATAACAAACCATAATAAGATGTAGACATAGGCTGATATAATTGTTTACTGTAGTCATAACAACCACAAATAATAATCATATTTTCATGTTTGGAATAATAATAACTATTTCCCCCCACATTTCCACACCAATAGAATGTTATAGGCACCCTATTGGTTGTATCTAAAGTTGTTGTGGTGGTATGTTGTTTGAAAAACACCACCAAAAACTCCTGCAAAGACCATTCCACTTCCTCTTATTTTCATATGCACCGCTAAATATGAAATGACATGTATGGGAAGGGGAAGAATAAAAAATACTATCCTATATAGTAATTTCCAGAAATCATAGAAATATCCACTATCTCATCCAAGTCAAAGGATTCAGCATCTATATCATTGATCTGAAATCATATTGGAAACCCTATTTTCAATTCTCTTCATTCATATGATCATTCATTACCACAAATGTTACAAAACAAACTACCTTAGAAAACCTATTGGTTTTTATCAATAATGAATGCTCTACCCACTTCATATAGAAAAACATGAGAGACTTCATCATCACTATATATTTTTAAAAAAATACGTCAAAGAATAGTGTCTTGAAATACTTCCAATAGATTCCAACATACCCATGACTATGTTCCATGGAATCTAATTAATTCATACAGGATACTCATGTTTGAATAACATCAACATAAATGTCGTACTATCATTTGTATCTATGAAGTCAAATATTTTCCCAATTTTTTTCAGACAGTCCTCTACCTATAAGGGATCATTTGACAATATAATGGACGGTGTATTCTCACACAAGTACACTTTTCACTGATCTAAATCTCCAAAAAGCATGGTTTTACCTAAACAACTGCGTTATGGACTAGTGGCACATTCGGGTCAACTACATGAACAACCCATATGATAGCATTAATATAATTCTGATATAATTTTGGACTCACTTGAGGAGCATCAGTTTCACAGTCCTGTTGATTTGATGGAAGAAATATCATAGACATTCTATTATACAATGAAAAAAATAAATAATAAAAAAATAATGATATCATCTCAAACTAAAAACCACAATAAAAATTAGACATTATTATGAAAAATTAGAAATATAACACATTCATCCATACATCCCACAGTAAATCAAGTAACTTTAATAAAGTATATGGTTATGAAATAACTGCATCATACGTCTCATGTCACAATTTTCCTATCATCAGTACAAAAAATTAGAAAAATCTTGGAAAAAATTCTATGATAGCATAATTATTACACCCATGAAGTAAAAAATTAATCCCATTGAGATCTATAATTAAATGTTACAATTGCCGGACCGGTGTTCCAAGTCCCCATAGGCTTGTGACTAGCGTACGAGCTTCAACAACAACAGTGGGAACAATTTAACCCAACCTGAATTAGAAAATATGCCATATCTATATTAAAAGGGTAGAAAATGGAAATAAAAAAAATAATATATATAATATAATAGATATAAATCATTTAATGTGATAAAAATTAGAGGTAATAAAAATAAACTCCAAGAGAAAAGTCCAGCATCAAAGGAAAAGAGAGATAAAATCAACTACTCCAACCATCTCTAAATGATATCATGTGTAAAATCAATCCATATCACCACCAGATACCTTTCCACAGCTTCCAAATACATTACTCTTGACTAAGAACCCCTTTTATTCCCTATATCAAAACACATTCAGTGGTATATGCACCGCCAAAGGTGCACATAGAGTGTGAGAGAACATGCTCCGTAGGGTATAAACATGGTTTTCCATAACCATCTATATAAATAATATTAACACGCTTCGTAGGGTATAAACATTGTTTTCCATAACCAGTCTCTATATAAATAATATTAAAATGCTCATATTTAATGAAAATAATCACTGAAAAATTGTTAAATGGATTTATACCATGAGCATGGAAGAGCATGTAATTTCCCTGTAAAGAAAATTTACAAATAAATGAAGTAAACTAAGTTCAAATAATATCATTTAAAATAATCTCATTGCATCAAAACAAATAATCTATCACAATTCATATCAAATCTAATGTAGTATAATCCAAAATAGTGCAATACATCCAAATAACATATAATTTCACACCAGGAATCACACTATGTTATTATTTCTAGTACACTCATACACTTAGCATAGACAGAAGCATGAGAATTAGTAACCTAGACATAAGAAATGTACATAGGTATTAGTGGAACAACTGATAATGTGATCCTCATAATATTTTCTATGAAGTCACTCGAATAATATGCCATAGGAGTAGAGTGGCACCACACAAGTGACCCCCCATATGGGATAAAAAGACTTTGATTATTACAACACCTTCCACCTAAGTACCCAAAGGTTCCCATGGGGTCAATTTTTCAATCCATTCTATAAAACCATTTCATTTTTATAAAAATACTAATTTTATTTACCAAAAATAGTGGAAAATTTACAATTATGAAAAACTTATTCTTTATTCACTATATAATCATGCCAATTTATTTTTAAAAAATTATCAAAACTATATAAATTATTCCCATAAAACATAAGATCGACATTGGACCACCAAACTCAAACTCTGGACAAACACACATGAAATAGAATCCACCAACATGAATGAGCACAAAAATAAAAAATGAGACCCTATAATCAACCCTCACAAGTTATATAGTAAATTAAAAACATGATTGAAGTTGAAAATGGTAGAAAATGACAATCCATGAAGAATGAACACATGCTTCACTCAAATAGATAATGAAATGTCCCCCTGAAGATGATCAAACAACACATCAAAAAGGGAAATAAGAAAATATTCATTATATACCTACAATAAAAATACCTCAATCCAATGGATCTACCATGATAAAAAATAATGAAGAATCATAAGTATTATAATGCCTAGATTGTTTCAAATTAATCATTATATTGGTCAACCATAATAAATGTGATCTAGAAGTAGAGGAGGTCTCCAAAATCACCTATGAGAGATCATGAGTTGTGAAAAAAAGACCTCTGGCTAAATGAAATAATCCTTACACATGAAGAACCATTAATTCAGTACCCATGATGATTAAATTTAGTGTAATCCATTTTCTAGTCATTTAAACCAAGACGATCATATATGCTGAAAACCCAATTGAAATTTACTAAAATTTCAACTTTTACCAATATACATAATATGATTCTTTTTTCACAACATGTAAACTTTCATTTTGTTTATTTTTTTATAAATATATTCTCATGACCAATACATGTCGTGTCAAATGTTTACACAGCGTGTAATAAAACAACATACTGAAAAATTAGGTTATTTTTACACATAACCACCAACTAAAAACATTCCTTCCCCAAACATGGTCAGAACCTTGTAAATGCATTAAATCATTTATACATTGACATCATTAATTATAAAATCAACACATTCCATAAATCTAGGTCATTTCTCCAATAAATTATCTTGATCAATAAGAGACCTATGTCACACCAAAATGAAGGGGAAGATGAATAATGACATGAAAAATAATTCTTCATGAGTAACATGTTAAAACACATAAAATAATGTTTATTTTATTAAGTGGTGTGATCAATTAATTTTATTTTTAATTATAATGAGAAGATGATTTTTTGATACCATAAGTATTTTTTCAAAGATCTAATAAATTTGATCATAAAAATAAAATTCTAATTTTCAATTAGACGAAGATTTTATTTAAAATGTTAATTTATCAAAATAAAAAAAAAATTATTTTTTAAAAATGGTTTCATTTTTTTAATATACAAATTGGAAAATGTTTTGGGTGAATTTTTGGAATTTGTATAACAATGTTTATTTTTTTTGAATAGTAAAATATGGTAAATTTTGGTATTTCACATTATAAGATAAATACATTAATTTTTCAGTCATAAATGATTTAATTACCCATTATTTCTAAGTCATATAAACCTTTTTCATTAAATTTTTAAAAGAATTAATACTATTCATAAACAGAAGTCAAAATAATAAACAAATGAATATAATATTTGAAAGACACCCCTCTCACCCCCCTATAAATTCCACCATTCAGCATCCCATATCCTCTGAACATCTAATACGGGGTATTTACAAAATTAAACCAATATAATTTCCAAAACAACTCCACTATATCATAATGCTACTGTTCAACCAAAAAATAGATATTACCTATAATGTTTTTGAATGCGGAAAAAGTTATGAGGTAACACATTCAACTACCTCTATTAATTTCTTTTATTTTCATACCATTTCTACACCTACCACATCAAACATGGAATAGTGGATTCTATAGAATATATATATATATATATGTGTGTGTGGTAATTTTAGTTTTTCAATGGAAAATATATCATTAATTAACCTATATTATCATTTTATCATAAAATCAATGCATTGTCTATAATATGATGGTTCACTACCTTCATTGATCATGAGTTTTCCTTTCCCATTAATGCATTCATGGCGGGTTTATGCTCAATTATAGTGGTTAAAAATGATCCTAATTTATATATAATATATTTCACCACATTATCGAATGAATATATAATCATAATATCAAATGTAACAATACTAGTTTGTGATGGATGGTAAAATTTCCAAAATAAACTAACTGAATGATATAATCATTTTTAATAAATAAATAACACATTTATTGAAAAAAATGATTTTTTAGACCATTCCAATTTCTATAATTAAATTAATTTTATATCATTTTAATTGTGGAATTTTCTTCCAATTGGAAATGAACATCAACAATTATACACAAGTGATTTGGCCATGAAACCCTGAATCTGGTGCCACCAGAATAGTGAAAATAAGAATTATAACCAATTTAAATAGTTTTAAATAATAATAAAAGAAATTATAATAAATAAAATATGTATTAAATATTTTTTATTTTATGTAAATAACAAATTTATTTTGATTATTCAAGAAATAACTGAATTCATTGAATGAATCTTTAACATACTGAAAGGGATCTCTCCAAATAACCCTATCTACATAGGCTTAAACATTATATCATACCTAGAAATTATTTTTATATACATATTATATATTATGTATAAATATATATATATATTCCCCACAATTGTACAAAAGGATTCATTCACCTTCCATTGAAGGGGTAACATATTTTTTATGGTTTCCCTTAGGGAGGCAAGACAATGAAACTTGTTTGTTTCTACGGGTAGTTCTTATAATTATGGTTAATGATTGATTTTATTTTAAAGTAAAACTTATTCCTTTATATGTTATAATGGCATTCCACTCATAGTGATTAACTGAATTCGGTAATGTTTTATTCTAATGAGGTGATATGTATGAGATTAAGGAGTGAACCTAATCCATGATGTGACCGTGTCCACCATGTGATGTTGTCTTGGTTTTAAGACATGAGTTAGGCTTATATCATGTTTCATGATGAATACATGACTCTTAACATGCATAATCTCATTAATAGTTTATCTTAAATATTTTCCTCAAAATGATTATACACGATCCATTCCATTTATCTTATAATGTTATGCCTTATCACTCATTTGTTGTGGTTTATTTATACATAAACCAATTTCATGGATTTATATCTGACGAAATTTTTATTTATTTCATAGTCTATCCTATGTAGTTTTAAATGATCAAGGGGATTTATGAGTTCATTATTATGAATAAATCCATAGTTTTGTTTTGGTTTCTTATTGTTATTTTGTAAAAATAGTATTATAATGACACTAGGCCACATGATCTTTTGGTTTTATTGTACATTTATTTCAAAAACAATGTACAAATATGTGTAAAATTATTGTGTTTATGTAGTGGGTATTAGGTAATGTTCTACTTTATTTGTTATAAATGGAATAATCTAATTTTCTAAGAACCCTAGAAATATTTCTGAAGTTATGTCTATTAATAGAAAAATAACCATGAATTTTGGTGATGTATAGAGTGTGTGGTTTTTGAAAAACAACATCCCTATACAGATAATAATAGTGGATGTGAAATTTACATTGTTTTATCAAGGGTTAAACCCACAAAAAATAGTGCATCTACAATCATCTTATACATGACAAAGAGGCCTTATTGCACACATAGTTTGGTAATCCTGGGGGATAATTGTTGGAGAATACACATTCTCTTTTGAACCATTATAAATAAATATAATTTATTATATGGTTTAATATAAAAATTGTAAAATTACCATTGATATGAAAATATTGAATTATACTAACTCAAAAGTCAAGATATAATTCTCATCAAAATGTTATTTCTTTTAAATTCACATTTTTCTTTTGATATACCTAATAGTTTAGGGTACACATCCCTTATTTTAGTTTCATTATTTATTTAATATAATTTTATAAGAGAAAATGTGTCAATAACCAATATGTTGTGAAATGTGATGATTTCCCAAACAAGATACCTAACCTAATGTGAAAATATTTAATGTATCTTTGAGATAATCATAACTATTTATCTTGAATTATTATTATTTCCTATAATATAATTTTTAAAAAATTCAAGGATTATAATGATGATATCTCATATATGTTTATTTAATAAAGATAATAAATGAAATAATATATGTTTTCCTACAAGTCAAAATTTTGGAAATATACGTTAATGTTAATGTCTTAAAAAAATAGATATATTATTTATGTGTGGAAAAAGAGGGCATAAACAATTTTTTTTTTAAGAAAAATGAAGATTCTGGTTAATAATATGTATGAATATAAATATCTACATTAGGAAAAGATAATAGTTCAATGTCGTAGAAGTGTAGATATTTGTCATTATATTATTAAATTAACTAATACAATGGCTAATAAGGGTGATACATAATATGAATAGTCAATCTCGGGGAACTGTGATTATCATGTACTATGATGATAATGATCCAAAAAATCATAGTTGTGTATGTCTTGTTTCATGTCTAGTGTATCAAAATTGTTTTCCAAAATGGTCAAGTCCCCACCCCAAATGAAATGAGTTAATCTATATAAAATATATGATTATTGTATCACATTATGAGGGTTATAATAATGTAATTCTTAGAAACAATTTTTTACTTCCTTTAGAAGAATTGTATTTCATATTTTGCATGGATGGGATTTATTTATATAAATCCAAAATCAACTATTTAACAAGGAAGATCACTTTTCAATGTCCTGAGTCATCCTATGGTTTTGTACAATTATAAGGAAATGGATGAATCTCCTTTATATCATCCATCTTAGTTGTGGATATTATTTCCTTTTGGGAAATCATATCTTTCTCAGATGATGGAGACCAAGAAGAGAATCGTTCTTAAGGACATTACCCTTATGAGGTATTATACTAATGTATTTCCTGAATAATTGTATGGAATTCCTCATAAAGAAGAGGGATAGTTCTCAATTGATCTGATTCTGTGAACTCTTCCCATATCAATGCCTCCTTATATAATGACCACCATTGATCTGGATGAATTAAATAAGAAGTTTTAATAGAATATAGGAAAGGGGTTTATACATCCATGAAAATCTCAATAGGGTGTGTTGGTCCTCTTCATAAAGAAGAAGGATGTTTCAATGCTTCCCTGCATTGTTTATCTAAAACAAAAAATCTAGATAATGAAAAATTGTATCTTTCTAAGGATAGATAAGTTGATTCATTAGTATTGTTGGGTCTATTATTTCTATAAAATTGAACTTCAGTGAGGATGTCACCAATTTAATGTTATTAATGAAAATATTATCTAGGATACTTTTCAAACAAGGTATGTACACTAAGTCTTTATAGAGACACTATTTAGGCTCAATAAATTTCCAAAAAATATTTGTGTAATTTATTAATAGTTTCATTATAGGTTACCTAAAAAAATTGGTAGTATTTATAAATAATATTTTGGTATGATTAAAAAGTAGAGAGTTTTTTTCTGATAATTTTATATTGTGATAAATACATTTTAAAATGATAACCTATATGAAATTTTTACTAATTGTGACTTATAAATATTGGAAGTATCATTCAAGGGTATGGTTTTAATAAATACGAGTATATCTATAAACCTTTTTGTGTGAAGTTATATTGAAAAGTTACCCATACTAGAATCTATAATGGAGATCTCTTGTTATAGGGACAAGATGGGTATTTATGATGATTTTTGAAAATGTTATAAATTAAAAAAAAAATTGAAGACCAAGATGACTCAGATGAATGTACATTTCATTCGGAATAATTAATGGGAAGTGAGCTTCAATGTATGGAAAAATATGCTTATCACTGCCCGGATACCTATAGTACCCACATGTGGGGAACATTTAATGATAAATAGTAATAACTCAAAAAAGTAATGGTGTTTTGAAAGAACACAAGAAGAAATATTTGTTGCATGTACCCTAATGAAGATGATGTCTAATGAGTAAAACTACCCTACACATGATCCGTATTTAGCTTCAGTTGTCATCATGTTGAAAATTTGGAATAACTATCTCTATAGGGGGAAGTTTGAAATGTATTGGGAACATAATATTATCAATTATATATTAACATAGATTGAGATTAATTTTTGTTATTATATATGGTTTGAGCTGGTGAAGAAATATGATTGCATGATCTACTACCATATTTGGATGTAAAATAATGTAGATTATGATCAAAGTGTAAAGGATCATGGAAACATACCAGTAATGTGAATTGAGGGGGATACTATATTCATACACCAAAAATGTATGGATATGATTTTAATAATTGAAGTAGCTTCATCTTTACTTTCTCAAATGATTACATAACCATCCCTTTGAGAGAAGGAAAAGGACTATCAAAGAGATGATGTTGAAATTTAAATGAAGGTGAATGTTATGAGAAAAAGGAAATCCTCAAAAGTATAAAATTGATAAAGGAGTAGTAATTTATATATGATAACTATGTTTGAGATAAAATAATGAGATTAATAAATATCTCTTTTAAGATGCACATAGATAAACCTTCTCCATTCACCCATGGAGTATGATGAGTTATTTTGATCTATGAGGGCACTATTGATGGGACAATATGATGAATGAGATCTTGGAATATACATTAAAGTGTCTTGTATATCATCATGTAAAGGATGAATGAAAAAATATAAGGGGATGATATCAAAATTACCCATACCAACATAGAATTGGGAAAAAACAACCATGGACTTGGTCATTGGTCTTCTAAATATAATAAAAAGAAATATTTATAAATAGGTTATGGTGGATCATTATAAAAATACTTCTCAATTAATTTAAACACAATAGTACCTCTTACTTCATCAACTAATAAGGACATGCATTAGAGAAGTGTTGATGTTGCATTGAACACTATTATAAATTATATCTGATTGATATCTAGGATTTAAATCCAGGTTCTAGAAGTGTCTACAAAATGATCTAAATAATGAGTTGAAAATCTAAATGAATTTTCACACCCAAACCGATGGGAAATCATAGCGGACTATCCAGACATAAGAAGAAACATTGGTGGCATGTTTGATTTACATAAAAGGGGGTGTGATCAACATATTCCATTGAAATATTTCTCATATAATAATAGCTTCCACTCAAGCATCAAAATTGATCCATATGAAAATATTTATGGGATAATATTCAGAATTATTGAATGTTAGGATGTTGTTATCCTAAAAAATCTATTAGGACCAGAAATGGTCGGGAAAAGGGTAAAAATGTCAAAACCGTTTATCAACACCTTAGGCCTACTCGAAGATGACAGAACTTATATATCGATTATTTTCAATGTGAAAAGGATTTTGAGGTTGGAGATATGATATTCCAACTTATATCCCCATGGAAGAGTGTTGTTAAATTTGGGAAGAATGTAAAAATACTTCTCAAGTGCATATACCCCTTTGAAATTTTTAAATGCAATGGAGCAGTGTCTTATCAACTATCACTCCCACTTACCATGTCCCGATTATCAAATTAATTCCATGTATCTTTCTTGATAAAGTATATACTAGATCCCACATATAATCTAAATTATTAAGAGGTGGATATAGAAGAATAACCCTCTTATTAAGAGAAAACGATGATGTTCTTGGAACATTGAGATAATGTTTTATTAAATAAGACAATTAAATGAGTGAAAGTACGATGACGAAACTATAAATACGAACATGGTACATATGAACTTGTGAAATCCATGAAACATATGTACCTTTAATGGTTTCCACCTAAGTATAAAAAATGAAATTTTGAGGATGTTATTTCATAAGGGTATATAATATATCAACAACTAATTTTATCAATGTAGTTTCTTCACTTATAATTCAATCAAATTTAATAACATACAATAAATCACATACACCGTGTAGTGTAACCGACAACATTTTCATAACAAGAACATTACATTTTCTAATGATAAATTTCCATGAGAATTTAAAATATTACAATGTGATATAAATTATAAAATATGGTAACAAATATATGAAATTGGGTATATGATCAATCCACCTGCATAAGCCCAACCATGAACATCACTATTGAAATGAAGCATAATTATTGGAATTTCATATGAAATTTCAAAATAAAAATATATAAAAATTTGATAAAAATTGAAAGTAAATTAATAATTAATGAAATAATATATATTTATTATTACCAGGGAACCTATATGATAGTAACAGATTTGACCATTGGATTAGTAATATGACCATAGAAAAAGTAACATGATCGTTGGAATAGTAATATGACCATTAGAAATATTAACCAGACCAATAGAATAATATCCTTTCCTATAGAAGTATACAATATTATTTATGTATCCAATTAAATTAAAATATTATATATTTATATCATGGTAATTCTAAATAAATATGATATAAAATAAAATAAATTTATTTATTTTTTATAAAAAATAAATGTTTTAATTCACTTCATTAATAAATATAATGATTTAAAATAATTTTTATGAAATGTATTTCTCTATTAATATTCATTTTAATAATAATGATGTTATATTTTTATGAGACCAGAAGTAATTTTTCTAAGGTTTATAAAGTTGATCATAATATTAAATTGGTATTTTACAATTAAATGTTGGTTTTATTTCAAAATGAAATTCATAATAATTTAAAAATTATATTCATAAAGTAGATATTTTTTTGGAATATGAAAAAATGGTAAGGGTGAATTTTTGGTAGTTTTATGAAATAATTTAATATTTAGTGGATATATTAATACGATAGATTATAATATTTAATATTATTAACCAAATACATAAATATTTGAGTTGCAGATGATTTATGAAACCATTATTTATAAATCACATGCACTAGTCACATTATATAGGCATAAAATCAATGAATTTGATATTAAATGAAAAATAATATTATATGAACCAATAAAATATTCAATAAAACATCCCTCTCATCATCTTATAAATACCACCCCTCATCACCCCTTTCCATCAGGCTTTATATTATTTGGAACATGCCAAAATGTTTCCCACTTAATTTTCCAAACCACTCCCCTTGTCTTAATGCATCTGTTCTTCCGAAAAGACTAATTATATGTTCCTTAACAAGTTTTTCAATGATTTAAAATTCATGAGGTAACACTTTCAAATACCTATATTAATTAATTTTCTATTATATACTAGAGCTCAAATTTCTCATATAATATGGAATAGTAACCTTGGTACCATTTATATACTACAATTTTATTGTTAAAATTGCCTATCTACCATCAAATCACTTCTCCTCTCTGGTTACAATAAAAATGAGAATATTTTCTATAATATATCCGTCGACCACCTTCATTTATGATGACTTTTCATTTACCATTATAACATTCATGGTTGTTTTATGTTCACTAACAATTGTTGAAAATTACCTAAATATATATTATATATTTTTCAATATTATGGAATGAATATATAATACTAATATTAAATGTAACAAAACTAGTTTATTATGGATAATAAAACCACCAATATAAACTAATTTAATTATGTTATCAGTTTTACTAAATTAATTTCTCTTGTGTTAAAAGAATGAAAATTCTGGAAAATTCTAATTTTTATATGTAAAGGAAATTTTTTTGATTTTACTTTATGAATTTTCCCCATTATAAAAATACATCCACAATTATACACATGTGATCTGACCTTGTGACCCAGAAATTAATGCCCCCTTAATAGTGAAATTGAGAATTATTACTCATTGAAATGGATATAAATAAGACTAATAATATTATAAAAATATAAATACATATGGATGTGATTATAAATTAATTTATAAATTAAATTAATATTAATATTTAGTAAATTAAGTGAAATAATAGACCAAATATGTAACACAAATCAAGTGATCTCTCTAAACCTCTAAATTTCCATTAGGTTATGATTTATCTCTCATTACATAACTTTATGTGTATATTTTTCTTTTATATTTTCTCTATATTAAATATATTTATAACAAAAATAAATACCAAGTTTAATTCATATTCTTTTGAATGGGTAATACATATTTTAACATACCCTTAGTGAGAAAAGATGATGAAAACCATTTCATTTCATAGGTAATTCTCACATTTATGCTTTATAATTTATTTACTTTTAATTGAACACATAAGTACATACATTTTTTTATGTGTGTACCCATACAGAAATCCAACGCAGTGAGTATTGATTTAGTATAATAAGGATATATATGGGATTATGTAGTTATCCTAATGTATAATAAGACTTTTTCTACCTAGTGATGTTGTTTTGGAAGTTATCCTTGACTTATGATTATGTGATTTTTTATGTTTCTACCACATTCCTATGTTTCAATTATCAAATTATTCCCTTTTCTTCATGTTATGAATTTATATAGTTATTCATTAGACACTCCATTTATGTTATCATATTATGCCTTATCACTCAATTGTTATGCTTCATTTATATTTTTATTCACTTATTTGGATTTATAGCTCAACACTTTGATTTATGTATTCCCTATATTATCCTACATAGTTGTGGGATATAAATGCTATTTGGGTGCTCATTATTTAATATAAAATAATTTTTTTTGTGTTTATCTTTATATTTAAACTTTAAAATGAAAATTTTCTAATGACACTAGGCCTTACAATCATTGGGTTGTATTTGTTGGTAATTATATCAAATACCATGAAACAATATCTGTAAAAGGATACTGTAGGTATAAGCATTAATTATAAAATATAATGAAAAAAATTAGGAGAGTGGCTATAAGTTGAGCTGATTATGGTTTCCATGTAAAGAATAATGTCGAGATTCATTGAAGAACATTAGAGGAATGAAGGATTTTGGAGAAAGTAATTAAAAAATACGTTGAAAATCAAATAAATGTAGATGATTGGGTGTTTTAGGGTGACATTGGGAGTCAAGCGGTTGAGGGATTTAGAAATTTTACACTGTAAATATGAGGAGATATTCATAAGAAATAGATTTTAAAAAAATAGGTCAATATCATTATTTTATAATCCCATCATTAAAGGCTTATAGTCTTGAGTTTTTATCAGTTATGAAAAACAATTATATTAATTCTCTGATTATAAATCAACATATACTAATAGTGATCAATAAATAAAACCAACAACAAAATTACTGAATTATTTGATCATATTTATAAATATTATTGTGAAACAAAATAAGTAAGAGGTGATATGGAATTAATTAGGATTAATGATGAAAAGTTCAAAAAATTTAAATGATATAGAATGAGACGTTATATAATTTACAAGTAATTATGATTGACTATAATGTAATAAAATGTACTCTATATTTTGAAATTTCAAAATTTTCTGAGAAAAAATTGAAATACTAAATCTTCACAAATAAAATTTTTCCTTTAATGTTCTATACATACATTACTGTTTATAAAACTCTTCTCAGATTGAGGTTTTCCTTTTTATTATTTATATAAAAAACATTAAAAAACCTATATTATGGTTTTTTAGATCGATTATATAAATAAATAATTGAAAATAACCTTTTCACTGGGTTTTAACAGATTTTATTTAAATAACTGATGTGAAAATAAATTTAATGTTGGTTATCTAATAACTAAAACTAAAATACCAATGTTAAAATACATTTGTTTTTCATAGAAGTTATATAATGGATTATGATCTATTACATTATGTAACATAGTATTGTGGGTTATGGTTGGAATATAGTCACACAATGTGTGCTTGTCATTGATGGGAAAATGTGTGGGATGATATCTCAAGAGATATAAGGAACTCTCAAGTGCTTCAACATTCCCCCAACCACTCAAATTATCAATGTAAGATGGTGAGTTTTTCAGGTCAAATACAATACTGAGTTGATTTTAAAAGAATTTTATTATTCTGCATGGGGAGAACCATGGTGCTTATAAGGTACACCATGGGGAAATAAACGAGGAGGCTTCATTGTAGGTTAGTCGCTTAGTTCCACACTATGGATCCATTGGAGAGAACTACAAGAATTTATAGGTCATTGAATAAGGAACCGAAAAATTTCCATGGGAATGGTGTCACCCCACTAGGATTCCACATTGAGAAACATGGTGTAGGCCGCATAGACTCATAATGAAGAATGAAATTGTACATGTCACGATGATGACATGAAGGCCAATATACTATGCAGCCACAGTTCAAGGAAATGGAACATGATGTATTTTGGTTCTCCATTATTCTTCTGAGAAAAATAATATCATTTACCATAGACACATCATACTATAGAGTATTCAAGTCATCAAAATCATGGGCCTTCAAGGGCCATTAATCATTCATAATATAGCAGTGTGTGTTTGTAAATCCTTATTGAGAGGGGAAAGGCATAAACCACATAAGTGTATCTGTGTGTGCATATTTGATTGTTGCAATCCCCTCTATATAGTTTTAATTTTTATTTTTGTATTATTAAATATTAAAAATTATTACCAATCACAATAGTATTTATATTTATAATTGCAATATTAATTATAATTAAAGACAATAGTGTTTATTTAGTCGGGGTTAGAAAAAAACCCCAAAAAACCCCAAACAACGCAATGGGTGTGGAATTATTCCTTTACATAAGGAATGAAATTCAAAAAATAAACCTATTTAATGACATATAAGTTTTGTTAAGGCCAAAGTTTTCTCTGGCCCATAGGACCAACTAATGATGGCCTTGAGGCCCATATTGAATAAATGAACTGATTTCCCCAAGACCAACTACACCATGCCTTCTTCAATTACATTTTCATCCGATAACCCTCAATCCTATATCAAAAATAATTCAGGATAATGGTAGGTTGATAAGAACAAACACCCCCCTCTTCAGTGTCTCACAAGGTTTCTCTACTTTTTCTATCCTGACATGGCTCATTGTTTATAGCGCATCACCCATGGCATGCCACATTTTTTCCCATAAAGGTGCACCTCTCTTTATCTCTATTTTTGGTCTATAAATATTTTACATAATTAACCCATAAATACACATATAAATAAGATCAATATAATTTGAACCCCAGTGAGATGTAGGATGACATGTGGACTTTACCTGTTATGAAAGCCCCAATATTTAGTAATTAATAATAATTATGATATTATTAATGATATTAAATTATTATAATTTATTATTATTATTTATTTCACTAATAACTTATTTTTATTAATAATTAATATATTATAGTAGTAATATATTATTATTATTATCATATTATTATTTTAATGTTAAAAAAGTGGAGACTAAATCGCATGATGAAAATTATAAAAGGATAAAGACTGCTCTCTTGTAAAATAGTGGTTTCAATGAGTTTTTATCAAAGATTTTCGGATAAATTTAATGAATGAAATAATGGATATAATGAACAAATATTCACATATATATAAATATATTTTTACAAAATCCAAAACATAAGTTTTTTATTAATTTAAATAAATTCATAAACACGGGTTACATATATTAAGAATATAATCATAAATATTTACGGCCTGTTGCCTTTTAAATATTTTATTAATGAAAATAATATTATATAAAAATCCAAAACAACTTGAGTAAAATATATCATATTTATAACTAAGTGTCTGCAAATGGGTGGGTTTGTTTGGTTCAAAAGATTACCATCACCCTACATTCAATACCCCAACATGATATGTATCATGAAACACAAAACAGAGGGTCGATTTAGGTTAAAGGGAAAGTTGAAATATGTTGAAAAAGAGTTACAACAGTTCATAAAAGTAAATAATTTATAAATTCATAATGATATATAAATTTTGAAATTCAATATTTACTTCAAATAGCACATTATATAACCATTTTATTAAAACCCCATATTTTTAATTAATATTTCAATAAAATATATCTACATATCCAAAAGCAGTTATACTAATATTATTACACTGGTCTTCAGTGAGAGATATCCTGAGTGGGGGGAGAGGTGAGTGAATCATTTTTTGACACTTGTTCAAAAAAAAACTCGATCCTACAACTCTAATTGTCCTAAATGATCCAAATGTCAGACATATATTCTCATTTAAATGATTTTATAACTGTTATTTCAATTTAAATTTACATGTACTAGTTGAATCAATGATGGAACAACCCACACTCACCAAAGTCTATCATGCATAATATAAATAATTCATGTATGAAATACACAATAAAATACATGGTAAACCAATTATAGGTTAAGCCAATAATCATATAAAGTTAATTTATAAAGGTAATATGTTCCTGCTAACTCACAATTTAGTGAGAGGATAACGATAAGGCATTATAATCCTTGGTTAACACCACATATAATGATTTCTGGATGGTCCACTACCTACCTAGTCCAACTCACATTTCATCCTCTCTTACTTTTTTCCATCATAAAAGGAATCCAACATTAAATCATACACCAAATCAAAACAATAATACTATAGTAATTGATGCATTAATAATATGATGGTTCACATGATCTCCATCTGTTCTTCATTCACAGAACTACTATGAACATCACCATAATAATAACATATCCTTACATGATTAATCCTGGAAAAAGTAAATTTCTACATTGAAATTATATTCAAAGAGTGCCAATTATTTTTTGTAATCTTCATCCTTTATACATTCTAGATAACATACCATAAAATAAAATATATATCAATGATGATTTACTTTTTCAAAATTAAAATCTCAGTTTTTAATGATAGATATATATATAATTAAATTTTCTATATTCCATTATAAATTCTCCATTTCTCTATCATCAAAGATCATTAATATTCAATGAGTCAGTTGGAGAACACATCAAATAATCACATTCAAATATATGTCAAATTCATTAAATAAAATATAATATTTCCCTTCTAAATGAATGGATATTCAAAATATTGGAATATGAAAACTCATCATCCTATGACTACGTTCACTAACACTAAAACATAATTCTCGGCATATATTTTTAATCGAAAAAACTCTTACCTTTGTAGAAACATACATGGAATCAAATTATGATCTGGAACATGTAATGAACAACATTATAGTTTTATATAAAACTCCCTAAAAACATGTGATGAAGAAAACCTTAGGAATATAAATTAAATTATTTCATATAGATAGATCCAAATTATGATATAATTGTATAAAAAAGAATAAATGGGGAAAGAATTATATAACTCTACCTAATAAGGATAATTTATCTTAGCTAGTAAAGGAGGATGACTAACTAATAATTTCCCATGAATTTCCCCTAGATCAACTAAATAAAATGTTTCTTGGGACAAATAATTTACATGTGAACTTCAAGATCATGTAAATTTCAATATGTTCTATGTTATCCCAATCTCCACCCATGAAAACCATAACCATTAATCTTACACATAGATCTTTTAGAAATGTTCTTATTGGGATTTATAATTATATATTATGAATATATAATCATGTGATGTCGTATATTTTATATTAATACATGAATATTATATATTTTAATGTTTTCATATTATTTAATTTTAGAATATTAATTTTACCAAATAAGTAATTATTTATTTAATACTAAATGAGTGATACAATGTAATTATTAATTATTAAACAATTTTATCAATATTAAACAATAGGATTATAATAATTTATGATACTTTTTTAAATAATTCCATTTTTAAATATATTTAGTATTTTTAACCTAATAAAATAAATAGAACATTTTTAAAAGAATAAAATAATAAAATATTTCAATAAAAAAAATACATTATCACTTATTTAATTGATAATTGATATGAACTATAATTATAAAAACTTTCGTTTATGACGAATCTATTTCCCTACAAAAAATGTTTTTATTATATGATTCCATTTAAAAGGTAAATGTAAAAATTTTAGAATTTTATTTTTAAACAATGAACTATATATTCTATTTCTTCATGATAATATTATTTTAGGATAGAATATGGATATTTTTCTTGGAGGATTATTATTTAAGTGAATAATAAAAAATACCATTTATATAAATACCATAACTTTTACGGAATCAATTTCATATAAAAATTAAATATAAATTTATAAAACATTTTTTTGTATTCCAATATAAAATTAGTAATTAAAAATATAAATTTAATATAGTTTTTAATTTAGAAACCTGTGGTAGAAATTTTGGGTTCATGTAATATTTTATTCAAACAAAACAATTATTGACTTTTCTTTTTATTAAATATTTTCATGGTGGATTTTGTATTTTAAAATATAAAATTTAAATAATTTTTTCCTAATTAATAATAAAATTACCGTTATGAAAATACATAACATTGATAATTTAAACCCCAAGAAATTGTATCCATAAAAATAATTTGTTTCTAATAAAACTATTTTTATGCATTGTGCGTACTTATATTAAAATAATTTTTTCTCACCATTTAAAATTTCTATTTGATAATCATTTTTCATAATTTTTAATAATCATGTTCCCATTATGTAATAATTTAAATGAAAATTTTTCTCCTTAAAATAGCATACAATGATTAAAAATGTATTATAGTTGTAAAATTATATTATTGTAAAATTGAACACTAAAGGGAAAAAGCATAAATAATCTAAAAATTAAAAAAAAATTAATGTGAAGACTTATCTCTACCAAATAATTATAAAACCATAATTATTTTTGATTTTTTTCTCTAAAATTCACAGAATAATGTATTTTCCTTTGTATATTATTACAAAAATATCACTGACCAACATTATTAATATTTACTTCCGCCATCATTGTGCAAAAAAATCTGAAATTAAAATTCCTCATGATATATATAGTGACCTAGGATTAACATAAACGTATATTACACTGTTTAAGATGAATATACAACACATAATATGATTTCTTGCCTAAGGACCATAATAGTTTAGTTTCATTGTAAATATGGAACCAAATCCTTTATCTTGGTGAATAATCTTCAACATGTCCCTTAATGATAGTATTCTTTAGTACACACACTTATGAGCTTATTCGTAACCTTGGAAAATAAATGACAAATAAGTGATCTCAATTAATTTATAATGATAATAAAATAAAGGATATACATAAAAATCACATATTCATAACTGTATGATAACCTAAAAATAATAAGGAAAATCATACCCTCTATATTATAGAATATAAAAAGTTATCCTGTCAAAATTATTAGTAGGCCATTAGACATAAAAATTATGGTAATAAAGAAGGTAATATATGAAATCATAATATATGTTTAATCCATGGGATTTTGTTATACCCATAATCATATTAAATGATTTCAATAGTACCAGAGGAATCACTTCCAAGGCCGTATTTTTGGGAAAACCCATTTACTGTAGGGGTTAACTCCCAGTTTGAGCGCTATATTATTGAACCATGTTCACATAAAATTCCACCTTTTATTAATGAACTAGGTACACATACTATTCTATACTTGTCATACTATAACGAGATCACTCCACATTCACTCATAGTCATGATGAACCAATTTCACTTCACATTCCATCCCTAAGATATTGAACCAATGTCACTCCTCATTCTGACCCTATCATCGTGAAACAATTTCACTCCTCATCACATCCCATCATAATGAATGGATTTCACTTCTCATTTCATACATATCAGACAATATCATGTTCACATATCATTCTATCCCAATCATACATAACTGAGTCAACTTCTTTTAAAATCCCCATAATATTGGACGAAGATCATATCTTATTTAAATAATGAAATACTGAACAATGTTCATTTCCTATTCTAGTCCTATCACACTAATTTGAGTTCCATCTAAATTATTTCTCTATGATACTGAAATGAATTCACTCATAATTATATCCAAGTCATATTCAGGGTATATTAATCTTTACCGATTTTATTGGACGGATATATAGGTCCCAACAATCATATAATATAATCAAACATCCATGTTCTATTATATAAGAGTAAATTTATCATATCATGAACCATAAAAAGATATGGGTTTCAAAAATTTAATTTAATAACCCATTAAATAAATTTGATTTTTTTTAAAATTAATCCTATCATGACCTATGGAATTGATATTGGACTCAGATTTATTTCATCCATGAAATTAAGTCCTTCTCATAAGCATGTTATTATGGTATTACATGTTGAAGGGAAATATGTTTCATAAAAAACTTTTGGTCATAAATTTAAACCATTAAATGACTTAATAATAATGATGTATTGGAATACTATCCCAAATATAGAATAAAATACATTCATCTATTTCATATTTTATGAAATATAATTTGGAGAGGATCACTAAAAACATTTCACAAGGAAAATAATCATGAATCATTTTAATGTGTCTCATAATACTTAGAAACATTTGAATTAAAATCACTATCAAATAAAAATATTACATAAATTTTATAATAACAATTAATTTTTTTTATTATATATAATTTCAAATATATGTATATACATATCATAGAACAATATAGGTGAATAACATTGAATTTTTCTTAATTAAGGGAAAATGAGACAAAATTACTTCACCAAATTGGTAACCATTAAATTGCAAACCCCGTGAATGAGAGAAAATAAAATATATATGTAAATAAAAATAAATTTAATAATAATAATCATATAATACATTGATGTTATGTGTATAAAAAACACAAATGAAATCTGTGGTGAATATGGATTACATATCATGAATATAGGAAGGTGATATCAAATTCCCTTTCTAAATGATTATCTTAGAAATCATGATCCACATAAAATAATAACATTAATTAAAAATTTTAATAACATGAAATATAAAATATTAATTATAAAGCATACAATAGTTTATTATATACATGGATCAATAATAATATGTAGAGAATACAACAAATATCTCAGAGATATAAATGTGATAAACGAAAACCCTTATCTTTAGTCTTAACTTTCATTATAAAAATTAAAACCACAACTATAATAAATAAATCATTATTATAAACCTACCAAAAAACCATATTATTATATATAATACCATATATAATTTAATTATGACTTTATATTTCCTATTTATTAACAATTAATTCTTAATGTTCTGTTTTGAGAAATAACTGCTTTGGTTTTTGTATATGTTTTGACTTGTTATTCTTTGTCTAAAAAATAGATCATTATTTATTGATTTAAATAATAATAAATATTATATAAATATCATTTATATTCATTGTATAAATATTTTTTTGTAATATATTATTATTATAAATATGAAATCGAATTCATCATTCATAGAGATGGTAGGTCGTATGAACACATGAACAATGTTTACATTTTATCATAATATTTGAATGAAAGAAAGAAAAGAAATATATATATATATATATATACAGATTTTTTATATTGTTATCATTTATTTCATATAAATTTACTAAACCATTATTAATACATTCTATGTAATATGTTAATGTATCACATCATTTTGGAGAGATGATAGTCCACACGTCCACAAATAATGTTACAAAATTTATAATAAATGGAAAGAATGAATTGATGTTTTATATAAAAAATATATTTTTATAATGATTAAATAATTATCATATATATATATATATATAATATGAAAACATAGTTTCCATAAAAATTACCAACCATGACAGGCGGTAAAGGAAAAAAATGATCAACATAATTTAGAGAGGCGGTAACACACTGTACAAAAATAGAATGTTCATTAACCAATTGATGGATGTGCATGTGATTTTAGGTAGAAATTTTAGAATAAAAAATATAATTATATTTCAGATAGATTTTTTATTACATAAGCATTTAATAATAATATTTTATTATGTAGATATGAAAAAAAGAGCTTTTTGGAGGATGTTACCTCTTATTCGGGTAACACCATTTGGTTTTCACAAAAGGGGTTGTTTGGTGAGTTTTGTTGCAAATAAAATTCATATAAGATGAATGGATGGCTCATTGGAAAAAAATTCATAGTGTTTTACTGAGAACTAATTTCTTGGGAGGTGTAATAAATGGGAAGATTGAATTCCTTTTTATAGAGGATGAGTGGTATTCTAATAAATAACAAATGATAAACACTATTGGGAGATCTCCCTTAACATATATTATTCCAAAATTGAAAAATAATTGATTAAATATGAATTATGGTTTATAAAAATATACAAAAAATTGTATTTTATAATATTTTATCATAATGTATAAGTTTTTACACTTCTATCATTTTGGTTTAATTAAGGAAACTAGTTTTCTATCCTATGTATATTATCCATATAGGAAAAATTAAATTTATATTTATTTGATAATATATACCCATAAAATTAAAAATATGATACATTTAAAAAAACGAATCCATTGTTTTTTGAAAATTGTCTTTTAAAAAAATGTGCATTAAATGTTGAAAAACACAACATTAACAAGAATCATGATAACAATTGTTCTTACATTTAAATGTCAATATGTTAATTACAAAAATAGCAATTGGTCCATGATTGAAATATATTTTATATTTATTTAAATTTAAAAATAAATTTTATTAATATAGTATTTTTAGAAGTGGTAATTCATTTAATGAAATATCCATTATTATAAAATAAAAATAATGTGTATTTTTCCATTATTTATTTAACATTAATTTTAGAAATATCAAAAAAATATTTTAATTCATAAATATTAAGTTATAATATATGTAACATTATAATAAATCTAAGAAATAATGGAACACCATAGTTCATTATATTTACATTACCTTCAATGTTTCTAGAATCGTTTATTTTATTTTATTATTAACTAAATAATCCATGCATTAGTTTTTGTTAAGTGTTTACTATAGTTATATCATCTATAAAAGAAATTTTTTATAACATGATAAAAAATCACTTCCCTTTCAAAATAATATTTATAAACGAAACTATGAAGATAATTCCATAAAATAATTCTTTATAAATTATAAAGGTATGGAAGGTTCATCTTTTGCTGTTTTCCTTACATATCTTATTATATAGGTCACTGTTTTGGGAATAGTATCACAAATACCAAATAAAAAAACTAGAGTCTTGGGTAGAACTATTAGTATAAAATGGAGTTTGAACATTTTTATATGTTATTTTGGCCACAAAATTTAGGGCTTATCCCCTTACCATGTTTAATTTTACCTAAATTACTTTAATGAATTTTAATTACCTCCAATAATCATTTTGGTTAGTAAATATGTTGAGCATATTATTCTATAGATATTATAAATATTACCATATTTTATTTCCTATATTCTATATTCAATTCAAAAAAGTGGAAAAATTAATTTTAATGCAATTCTCATAGACATGGTGACAAAGCATGTTTTTAGAGTAAATATTTTCACATGTTCAATAAAAATTTTAATCAAAATTAATTATAATAATGAAAAGAATGACCTATATTTCATTAATATATATATATATATAGATGATCTATCATTTCTTTAATTTTTTTTAATATAATTAATAATTAATAATTATTTAATGAAAATGAAAATTTTAATATAAAATGATGTATTTTTTCACTATTCTCATTATATGATACATCTAAGAAGAATATAGAAAACCATTGTAAGAAAAATTTAACATTCTGTGTTTAAAAATTAATTTTATTTTGACAAATAATATTTATAACGGTATAAATATCTAGTTTCTAAATTGTAGGCCCACTAAAATGTGGTAAAACTGTATCTTGATTGTAACCCAAGCTAACTCATTGTTTCATGTATCGTAAACATAAGATAGTGTAGAAACAAATTCATGAATAAAATTATGATTTTATATTAAAATTTTATATATAGTGTTTTTTGAAGTGAAAAATAACATTTAAAATCATTTTGAATAATAAATATTTCAAAGAACTTCAGGGTGTCATATTCTACCCACCTTAAAATGAATTTCTCAATAAAACCTATCCAGGTTATCAAATTCATTAAACGTTAATGTTTCAGAATTATAAACCCACACCATAAAAATATAACCAAAACATCCTTTAATATGGTAATGAAGCAACCATAATGGTTACCCCAATGTGACAAAAAACTTGGATTTCTCATAGGAGAACATAGGTTGAAAGTGAGACCATTTACATATAAGAGAAATATGGCCATAATGATATGATGATTACTGATAGAGAACAAGAGAAGGAGATTTTTAATAAACATAATGAAAAAAATAATAAATGATCAATGGGTCCATTTAGATTGTCAGAAATGATGGTACTAGGATTAACTTTTTGGGTTCATGATAATTTCCCTAGAGTTCCACAATTTCTCATAAGAATACAAACATAAATAATCTCATTAAATTCTATATGAATATTCTAACCATTTGGTTATTCCATAATAAATTCATAAATTACCTATTACTCCTGTGAAAGAAGGTGAATTTTTCATTACAAAATAACTAAGAGACCTGATGGTCCATTAAATGATTTATAAGCCATTCCATCTCTCCTTTGTCAACCCAATAGAAAATTGGTTGGTTTTGGTTATTCAATATGAATCCATAAACATATAGTAAGATAATACTTTAGTCTGACAAAATATAATCTATAGTTTAACATAATCTTCAATAAAAAGTTAGCCTTATAAACCTTCAGAAAGAAACTATTTCAAAACCATTGAATGAAATTAACTAAATTTCCCAAAAATATTATTAAAATTGATTCACCATATAGCATAAATCTGATCTTATTTTTCATCTAATAAACAATTAACTTTTTTTATCATGTATTCTGTTGAAAAATGGTAATAACCAAAATTACCATAAATCCTATTGGAAAACATGCATAATTGATTATTCTAATGATTACTGGATACATTCCAGAAAATCCCATAAGTTTTAAACTTCATACAAGATATCATGGACCACCTTTTCAAAAAATAATTTTTTTCCATTTTAATTAGTATTATCCAAATTGATTTATACGTATAAATCACATCTTTATAAAAGATAAACACAATTTTCATAATATCAAGAAAACATTTAGATCATCCTTACCATAATCAAAATATAACCATCCCATTAAATTAGTTTTCTATGTCTTCAGTACCACTCAATATATCTTTTCAATTATTTAATTTTTTTTAAAGAAATTATATTTTATATTTCCTTATTCACACAATATAATATTTGAATTAGAAGATATATACACTCAATAATCCATCATTAATTTAAAACCATTACTCGGGCTTAATCAACATATTCATTAATTCGTATTTTACTAGAAAATAAAATTTGGATGACATCTTAAGGTTCTTAAAAATGATTTTAATCATTAATATTTTATTTTATTTTATCAATACTATTATTACATTCCCTAACATTCACAGGTCATTTGAGGTCTATTTATCTTCAACAATATAACCAATACATGTGCGAAATTCATGATTGTCTTTATGTTATTTCCACTTAAGAAGATGACTGTCATAATTCTCATACATTCCACATCTGAAATGTTAAATGTTAATCATGTTCATTACTATTAACTCTATTGAATAAAACTTGAATACATAGGTTGATAAACATTTATCACAGAAGAAAACCATATAATCCTGAAAAAAATACTTATTGGATACCTAAATTATGAAACAGACTTTTAAATCTAAGACAACATAGGATTATCCATAATGAAATATATAGAATTACCCTTCCAAACAATCTTATGGATCTTAATAATGTTTTATCATCCTAGTTTCCAAAGGATGACTAAAACATTAAATGTTACCAACTATATAATCCCATGATTAACCTATATAGTTATTACATCATTTTAGATAAATATTTAACACAGTACTAAAATACATGTTGGAGCACTGTAATGGTTTCATTTATTTTGATACTTCAAAAAAATTCTACCATGGTTAAATGTCATCAATATATCCCTTAATGATCATCTACTTTAGTAATGTAACATATGACCGTTAATCATACCTTTTGTAGAGAAAACATAATAAAGTGGTGATCTCTGATTCTTAGTAATGGTTAAAAATAATAGAGATACATAATAATAACATAATCATAACTATATGAGAAAATTATTAGAACATGGAAAATCATTCCCTACAAACCAGAGAACATAATCATGAATCACAGAATAAATAATGAAAATTCCTAATACATGAATCATATAGAGATCTAGTGAATAATGAATGATGGAAAAACAAAAGCATAAGACCAGATATTTTAGAAAGATAAATAAACATATTAAACGATGTACATAGTTGTTATGGAATCAATTTCATGACCGCCTTGGTGGTCCATTTCCTTTAATGAACCATGTTCACTCAACATTAAGGCCCTATATTGCATAACAACATTCCCTTCCTATTTCATACATGTATTTCGTAACTAGGATCTCTATCTATTATAAGTGGGTCATACTAAACGGATTTGATTAATCATTTGAACCCTATAATACTATAGAATGTTCACTCCTTGTTATATTAATTCCATATTAAATAGATTTCACTACTCATTCCATCCCTATCTTTCTAAAGCTAGTTCACTTCTTATTGTTTCTCTTTTATACTGAACCTATTTCACACCTTATTCAAGCCCAATCATACCGAACTGAGTTCACCTCTCATTCTAGTCATGAAATACTTAATCAATGTCACATATCATTCTTTCCATGTTATTCTGAACTGAGTTCAATTCTAATTCAATCCTTTTCATACTGAATCGATTTAACTTCTCATTCCAGCCTCGTTATACTGAACTGATTTCACATATCATTCTATCCCCATCATTCTGAACTAGATTATGTCTGTGTTCCATCATTTTCATACAAAGATAAGTTCACTCCACATTATAGACCTTCCATATTCATTAGTTTTAACTCCTTACCCAATGCATTTTTTGTATATATAGGTCCCATATTTCATATAAAAAAAATACCATCCATGTGTCACAAAATAATCAAAAATTCATAAAATCATGAACCATAAAAAGAGATGGGTTTTATACATATAAAATAATCACCAATTAAATGAAATGGGAATTATAAAAACATGATTTTATCATCAAATATGGACGTTATTTGAATTTCTCAATAATTTCATCAATGAAAATAAGTGGGTTTTATAAGCATTTTGTCATGATATCACATATAGAAGATAAAAATGTTTCATAAGAAACATGTCATCAAAACATAAATTATTCAATGAATGAATAATAATAGATTAATTGGATCCTACCCCAAATAAATCATAAACAATATCTAACTATTTCTTCTTATATGGAAGATAATTTTGAAAATATTATTTAAGACAATTACAGAGGAAAATAATATTGAATCATTTCCAAGTGTATCATGCCACTTTGATACATACAAATCATAATTCACATGAAATAATAACACTAAATGAAGCTTATAATATTATTTAAATATTTATATTAATGATATATCATGCTAAAGGGATATATATATATATATATTAGAAGAATATTTTTCATTATATGGCATGTGTCTCAATGAATGAAAATTAAGACAAAATTACGTTACCAATTAGTAACTTTTAAATCATAAGCCCCATGAAAGAGTTTTCATCCAATGTATATCTAATATACATAAATTAAAGAAATAAATCATATAAAACATTACTGGGGAGAATATACAAAACAAAAATTTTATGGGATGTGAATGTGGAATCTATCTCATTAATAAATGAAAGTGTGATGAAATGCCCCTACTACATGAGTGACATTTAAATCAAGATCACAATGAAATATTAACATCAATAAAGACATTTGATTCAATTAAATTAATTATATAAAAGATATAAAATGTTTTTGTTATGTATATACACCACACAATAAGAATACATGGTGAATGTAGCCTAAATCTCAAATACATAATAGTGAGATGAGAATAAACTTACATTAAATCTACAATTCCATTATAGAAGTTCAAAACATAGTTATAACAAATAAAATTTCATTATAAATCTTCCAAATAACTATATTACTATACATAATACCATATAATATTTTATTATGACTTGATATTACCCATTTACTAATAATTTTATGTTAATTCTTTATTTCGGGTAAGAACGATATTGTTTTTTATATATGTTTTCAAATTTTATTCTTTATAAAAACACTTTTATATTTATTTACATATGTCTAGAATCTAAAAAATATTTAAATATTATATATTTTCAGTATATATATATTTATAATAATATTTATAATTTATAAATATGAAATGGAATTCAATTTTCATGGAGAGATTATGTGGTGCGTACAAATGAATGTGGGTTCCCTTTTATCATCGTATTTTAATGAATGAATGTAAATTACTTATATTTATATATAAATTTATAAATTTTCCATATATTAACATTATTATTTCATAAATATTATATACATTCTCCAATTACATACATAATACATTCCATGTAATGTTTGAAAAAATCACATTGATTCGAAGAGGTTGTAGTCCACATGCCCACAAACAATGTTACTATATTTAAAGAAATAGAAAAAATTATAGAATGTGTTATATAATTATTAAATAAGTCTATAAAAAATAAATAGCATATATATATCTTAAAAAATAATATTTCAATCATAATTACTAACCATGAGTGGTGGTAAATGAAATATGAATGTCATCATTTTGCGTGGTGGTAGTTCGTCGTACATGAATGGAATGGTCATCAAACAATTGATGGAAGTGTGTGTGATTATAAATTGATCCATTATAAATAAAACAAATAATTATATTTAGGATATGTAGTTTATTATATAATCATGTAATATAAATATTTTTAGTGGTTGTGAATGAAATTAATACCGAAGATATCAAGAAAAGATGTTGCATCTTTTTCATGTTTCACTTTCTGGTTTTCTGTAAAGGGATTACTTATATAGAATCATTCAAAAATAGAGTATTCTATGATTATTTTAGAGTTTTATAAAATTTAATATGGTTTTTTTAATGAAAAATTTTCTCGATGGGTTTATGGAGTGTGACGATTGAATTCATTGATATAGAGGAGGAGAAGTGTCATTCATGTAAATATGAAAAGTTAATAACTATTCGTATGTATACATTACACTATGTACAAAAATATTTGTAAATAAAATAGTAATATAGAATTACGGTCAATACAAACATCCAACACACAAAATTATGTGTATTTTTAAATTTTTTTTCCCTAACATATATGTTTTTCCACTTTAATCATTTTTGTTATTATAAATTAAAACAGTATTATATCATAAGTAATTTAAAAATTAAGACTAAATTAAATTGACCATTAATTTAAAATATAGAATAAATAATGTATAAAAATGATATATAATTCACCAAAATTAAATCCCCAGTGTGATGGAAATTAATTTTAAAAAAAAGCGCATCCAACACACATAAACACTATATAAAGCCGAAATGTACTATTAATGTTTTTTCTATTTAAAGCTCATTATGTTAGTTATAGAAGATCATTTTGTCCATTATTGTACTATATTTTATATTCATTAATTTTTAAAAATAAATTTATGAATACTTTATTTTTATTAATTTTAATTATTTTAAAAAACAATCATTTATTGTAGAATGAAAATAATAACAATTTTTACATTATTTATTAAATTTTACTTTAATAAATATCAATAACTTTTTAGAATTAAAATAAATCAATTAAAAATATTTTTAACATGATATAAAATTATAAATAATAATGTAAAAAATATTTCATTAAATTGATATTACATTTAATTTTTTAGCATCATTTATTTTATATTATTATTGACTAAATAAGGCATACATTTTCATTTTTTTTTTGTATTCAGTGTAAATTTATTATAACAATAAATTAAAGATAAATTTACATTATAAAAATACACATTTTCCTTTTAAAAAAAATGTTTATCACCAAAACTATATTTCATTCTTCCATACTCTAATGATTGAAAAATTTTACTGGTATGGAAGGTTCCTTTTATGTTTCTTTCCTTTATGAACTTATTATATTTTTCCCACCCATGGAATATTATCCTTAATAGCTCATAAAAGCTGATAAAAGAGTGGGTATGGTATATAATTTTTTATTAAATTAATTTTGTAAAAATTATGTGGTAATTTTGGCCCTTAGGTTAATGGTTTCTCCCCCTGTTAATATCAATTTTACATTAATTTCATTAATTAATTTTAATTACATTCACAGATATTTTTTTAAAAAACTAAGTTGATACTATTAAACTATAAATATTTTTTTGATTACAACCATGTATGTAAATTTTTTGTAAATTCCATTGATAAATGAATATAAATTAAATTTGATGTTATTCCCGTATATCTCGTAAGGATGCATGTTTCTAAAGATAAAATGATCATATATTCAGTAATTTATTATTACTAATGTAAAGATTTTAATGATTCAAATTACCTAAAATTGATTAATATATGTATAATTGATTTAATTTTACATTCAAAATCAATTTAATATATAAATTAACATCAATAAATAATTTTTTAAAAAGAACGTTTTAATTAAATTCAGTTTTCCAATATTCCTCAAGAAATAAAATGTCTCAGAAAAATACCAAAAAATTATCATAAGATATTTTTGAAATTCCCAATTAAAAAATAAAGTTTATTTAGATATATAGCATTTATAAAATTTTCAAAATATTGTTTCAAAATTGGTGTGCCACTACAAGGAGATAAAAACCTGTCTTGCATGGTTCACATGCTAACTCAGGGTTATGTGTATTGAAATCTTATCTTGTTGTACCTTAATAATATAGAATAACTTTGATATTTCATATAATAAAAGTCATATTAAGTGTTGTGTATAATGAAATAGTTAAAATTTTTAAAATAATTCATAATATATGTTCAAAAAAACACAGGTTGTTATAAAAAAACATCCCATTTTACATTCCCTATATCCAAATATAATGTTTTTTCTCCACATTGATCCAATTAAAATCCATAAATCCTCAATTTACAAGAGTTAATTGGAGAGTTGGTTCATACTATCAACCTGGGTAGGAGTCGCTACACTTTATCATATTCTATACAATTAACTTCAAAATTCATTTTTCCCAAAAAAATATAAATACATAAAAAATATTTTTATACTAAAATGATATTATGATAATTGTATTCCTCATATCCACCCTTACGCATCACTAGAAAAATAAGAATCATGTTCTGTGTATGTAAGAACTATTACATCCAGAGGGTGATGAATTTGATTTTTAATTAACCCCTTACAATAATTGTAATAAAAGGGGATTTTATGTATTAATATTATATTTATTACATTTTTTATATTCTGAATTATTAATTTTTTTTATAACATTATGCTTTTATATGAAATATAAAAGTATTATATGTCTGTATGTGTGGACTACCGCCTCCACAAAGAAACGTGTTTCATTTTTCATCACCATATCACATTGATGTACCTATAAATATATTTTCTGAATATATATGATATCATGTATTAATATATATCATGAATAATATTCTATAATTAAAACTAAGAATAGACTATCATTACAAAGAATATCATTTATATATGTAAATTGTACGAAAGATGATTTTCATTGATTTTATTTTCACAAACCATACCATGGATATCCATATAACAAGTGGAAAATAATAAATTATTGAATTTTTTTTATAATTACCATAATAATCTAATAATAGTGAAATTTATATCAAATACAGGTTTGGAAATTCACCATTATAAAACATGTAAGAAATAATAAAAATTACTATTATTTGGTGTGGAAAATGAACATTAATTTACTAGTAAATGTGTATTGAATACATATAATTTAATAATATAAATGATAATATATATATAAGAATAATTTAACAAAATAAGTGATTCAGATTGATGTGTTTATTATACATTTGGAAAAGATCTATTTTGAATGTCAGGAAGGAAAAGGATGATTTTTCTCATCTCAATTTCTAGATATGTTCTATATTCAACATCTTCATCATTTAGGTCATATTTATATTGTCTCATGAGTATAATTTACCATATAATTCATTGAATTAATGTCATTTTCAATTTTATATCATTTATTTCACTTAATGATATTCAAATTTAAATGTAACTAATCTGTTATGGGTTTATTCCCAATCTTACTTATTCTTTTTCATGGACCACTCTCTTCCATATCAATATTTTATTCCCTTATAATATACTCCATTATTAATTTTAATAAAAATATTAATTATTTATATTCAAAATCATATTCATATTCCTATTTATATATTTTCAAATTGAATTAAAATTAATATTTTTATTATATGGGTTTCAATAATGATATTTTGAAACATTATTTGATTTTGTATATTTTATCTTCGACACAAATGTTTTTCCACAACTTTAATTTATTTTAAAAATATATTTTTTTACATTTAATTTTTTCAGTAATGCATTAAATTTATTTCTAGTCATATTCTTTAAAATTATATCTACAAGTGATTTATGACTTAGTTTTTTAATAAAATTTATCGTCTTTAAAAAATATTTAGGGAATATTCTTTTAAATTTTTTACAAACAATTTAATTTTTCAACTTCATAAAATGCTTTTCATTTACAAAATACAATATCAATGTCCATATGTAATGCACTTATAAATTTAAATTTCAAATATTTCTATATTCTTTATAGTTTCTTTTGTTTTATTTGTGATCATCCATAATTACAACATACAATTCTTTCTCTAGACGACTTATGATCATCTTATTTCATTTATTGACATGGGAATGGTTTGACAACTAATATTATTATTATTATAATTATTATTTGTAATTATTACTATGGAATGTTGATCAATAAAAATGTTTCTATTCTATTATTTCATATTGAAAAAGGCATTGGATTTATTAATTGATGGGTGAGGCCCATAATAGCACCTAAATGCACTGAAAGGTATCATGTGCAAAACTACATTTGGTATTTGAAGTATATTAAACCTATTTATATATGAAATATTGTAATGAAAGCATAATAGTATGAATATGATATCTATCATTATTTATTCTAATATTTTGAAACTAGTTATCATTATTCATGTGATATTTTTTGTTGTAATGTCATCCATTGAAATATTCACCACTAATTATATTAGTTACATAGATGATTTGATTATCCTATGTCTCATGCATGTTATTCACTAATTGGTTATCAAAAAATATATTTTGTTCTATGTTGTAACATCCTGAGAATCATATCTCACCCATTTATTTTTTCCTCATATATATATATGTCACCCAAGTGTCATCTGTGATTAATTTTTGCGATATAAGAGTTGAATTACTTGTATTTTCAATAATTTATTTTTGAAAAACTTCTTTTTTTTAAATTTAATGTGAGATTCATTTTTGTATATAGTATCCCAATAATACTTAACCAAGGGATATTCTTTGATATAATCCCTTGTATGACATACCAATATAATTAAGTAACCTATGACAAAGGGTTACAATAGTGTAGGATGTTATGGTTCATATCAAAATAAGTTTAATAGAAACATTAGGAACTAGATTTATAAA
This sequence comes from Viscum album, assembly GCA_963277665.1. NCBI lineage: Eukaryota > Viridiplantae > Streptophyta > Magnoliopsida > Santalales > Viscaceae > Viscum > Viscum album. The sequence continues at coordinate 883,972,807 of OY728155.1, forward strand.
CATATATATATTATAGAAACAAACACTATGAAATAATCTCGCGAAAATTCCTAGTATATGAAAATATATAAAACATTAGTAAATTATAGACTATAGGGTTTCGGAGAAATGAAATCATTGTCTATATACAAAAAAGTGTTTGTAGTCTCTAACATAAATTCATCTTGGGGTAACAACCACGAAAAGGCTAGTTGAGAATCATATAGATATTTATATTGGGTATGATAATGATAACTAACCATACACCATTCTTGAAACTCACTTGTGATATAATTATTTTGATTTACATTCTATTAAGAAACCATTATAATGTATTTTAATGGATGTTGATAATTTAATATATATCTAGTTAAGTTGCATAACATAATTCAAATATGACCACAAATAACATATATTAAATATCATGATTTATATTATTGAATATGAACCACATTTATAATTTCCCTATTTAATGATTATAGTTCCCTCTTATACAATATTTATTTTACATACAACCAAAAATACCTTATTTTAAATAGTGGCTAGATAAATTAGAAACATAGTTAACAAAAGATGTGATGGATATTGTGATATTACACCAATAAGAGATTAATAGAGATAAAATTTTGAATGTGGAATATTATAAGGTCATTTCTAACTAGATTTCATGAAATAAGATTAAAAATTAAAAAAAATTTACAATTAAGAACACTGTAAAGAAATGAAAAATTTTGTTTCATTGGAGTTTAAGTGATAAAAATATTAGTGGAATGAAGGTTAAATTTCCTATAAATGAATAATATAGGTAGAATAACCATGATAATTGTAATGAAGTAACTGATACATTATTTTTGTGTGGTAAAATAGTGTATATATCAAATAACTTCTAATGAAAAATGATGTTTTTAGTTATCAAGATGGAAAAAATAATATTCATATTAATTAAAAAAATTAGATTTAAATTTATTAAATGTTAGGAACATGGGAATTATCAATGTAAACATCCTAATAAAAGGGTTATGATAGTTTATAAACATCAATAATATTCTATTCAAAGTGAAATGTTAGGTCCTATTATAAGATAATTATTGATGTGCATTGTCATAATTAAGGTACACATATACTCCATTCTTGGGTAATTTATATCTTGGTAATGTTTGAATCTCAGAAAACTAGTACATATAGGTAATTTTATTAGATAATTAAATCATCACCTTGATTATATGGTTATCAAATGAAACATCTAATTATACTATTATTATTTCCCATGCTGATGATTATGAGAATGTGTTTCAAGTAATTTTTATTAAATCATCATTTATATCGATTCGATGTGATTTTTAAAATAGATTATGTATCCTTAAAGATACCATATTAATTAACAAAATATGGTAATCACATTACATATATCAGATAAACCTATTACTATCCATCATTTGAAGTCTTATAATCAACAGTTTATGAAAACTAAATTTTTAGGTCAATATACTCTCTCTTAAGGGGTGTAAATATCAAGTGATTAATAAAAATATCAATTTTGGGGGAAATACTCTAAATAAAGATGATATTATTTTTAAATCCTTTATAGTGATAACTTGGATGATATTAAATTATTAATTGCATCTTGATTTATACTCATAGATACTGTTTCATTAGTGATTAGTAATTAAAATTGCAAGGATTAAATTTATTTAAGTGGGGTAAAAAAAGTCCATGGGATTTTATTACTAACATCCGACTAAATGAATGTTATTTTCACTCACATGTTCCACAAACATGGGAAACCATGATGAAGAACAATAATATTTTTTAATATAAAATCTCATGATTAAATATGATTGTTATAATATAAACAATGAATTTGTGGGAAAAAATAGAAATAACCACATTATGAAATATATAAAAATAATGAATAGAATATTATAGATATTTTATTAATTTTGTGTATAAATTATCTAATATTGGAAGGGCGGTAGTATAACTAGTGTTTTCCCTTGGCCAAGCCTAAGATTAACTCCATCATCCATGGATTTATTGAAATTGTTTATAGGATAAGTTCTAGCTCGTGGAAATATCTATAATGACGTTGCAAGATGTGTCTCCACCCATGACAACCACCTCCACTTATATTACACATATATCTCATGTGGATGTTTTAAGGGTATTTATAAGTATATATTTGGATGATACAATTATATATTGTAATTAATTTAATATTAATAAATATATTCTATAAACAAGGTATTATGAAAAATTTTATTTGAAATGTATAATTTTACTAAATAATTAATTTTTTAAATAATATAAATTTGTTTATAAATTTTAATTAATATATGTTAAAATTTTTTATCAATCATAATGTATTAGTAATAAAATCATCAATGAGCTATTTTCTAAATAATTATTTTTTTGTACATGAATTATTTTTAACATACTAAATTAAATCAAACATTATAAATGAATCTTATAATAAGTAATTTCAACGTAAAATTAAATTTTTTAACATTTATTAAACTGATAATTAATATATAATAAAATTAAAATCACATAAGGTTAAAATGAAGTCATGTTCGAATAAAAATAGATTAATTTTTTGATTGATTTTAGAAAAAAAGTTCCCTATTTATATAATTTTACTCGTCAAAATGATCACTGTTTTGGGATTCAATAGAATAATATTATATTTAGATGTTTTTTTGGAATTTTTTTGGAATGATTAAATTTTAGTAAAATAGTAAAAAATACGGTTTCCTCTAATTTAATGAGTTTTATATTATTTTCATGATATATGAATGAAGTGAAAATTTAGCAAAAAATTTCACATATCATATAAGTATTTAATAATTAAAAATAAACAAAAAATATTAATTTTATTTTAGAATCCGATGTTTTACATTTTGGAAGTCAACCAATATTTTATTCAAATAATGTATATTTTTAGTCATTTAATTTAAATAAATATTCAGTTGGTGGGTTTTTTTTGTATTTAGGTAGATGAAAAATAAATCGTAGTATTTATTAGAAAACCAATAAATTTTATTAAAATATTTTAATATTTTAATTCAAAATGTTTAAATTAGTTGATATGGTCAATTTTAATTTTTTTCGTCAGAATAAATTCTTCAGGTTACAAATGTTTCATCTCGGGAAGAGTTAATTATCGTAAAACATTAAAAAATAATAAATGTCTTAATAGTCATAAAACAATATCTGAAATTTTTTGATGAAGTGTTAAATAGAATAAATCCTAATAAAAAATCAATTATTATAAATTTTGGACTTACATTCCTTGAATAGGGGATTATCATTTAATATTATAATAATAATTGCACTCCCCTGACATATAAAAGTAGAGAGACAACAACCCATTACCTACACTATAAATTAGAATTTCTATTTAAACTATACCATTTCTAATTCACATAGATAATTATACAAATTTCTTAACCCCTTGATTTATGGAAAAGATTTAAATCCACCACTTTCCAAGATCTCTTTCATTAAATGTTCCAAATTCTCAATGTGGGTACTAATCACTATTTACCATTTTATCCTTTTGTATAGTTTTCCTAAAAATTATATTTACCAACATTAATATAAGTAAATTAATATTATAAGTACCCATAAATGTTATTATGTTAATATTAGAACCATTATATACCCTTCCCACCTCATTATAAAAATGAAAACTATATTCATTTGTGCGTACATACTATCACATACACAAAATGATGAATTTAATTTTTAATAATTTACATGCATGAATTGATTGAAAAGGGTATTTTATTAATAAATATTATATTTATAACATTTTTAATATTTTAATAAGATAAATAATTTTCTATATTCAACCGATTATATGATAAATAAATATGCCTTCCATGTGTATTTACGGACTACTGCCTCCATGAATTGTTGTGTTTTGTTTTTCATCCCTAAATTACATGGATGGTTCTAAAATTTTATTTTATGATTGTTTATATGATATTTATAATTAATATATGACATGAATAAGACTCTTTAAGGATAATATAATAATTAATGATCATTATAATGTAACCTGTGAATATCAGTAAATTATCTGATAAAAGCTCATCATAGATTCTGTTTTCATATCCCATACTCATTATTTACATGAAAATAATTTAAATTAATATATTTTTTAAAATAAAAATATTATACTATAATTAATAATTACAAATGTTTGATCATTTTTTAAATAATGGGTTCCGACATTACCATTATGAGACAGTTGTTAAAAAATCAAAATTACTAACATCTGATGATAAAAATAATTATTAATTACCTAACATATGTGTAGTTAATGAGTATTATTGAGTAATATGAAATGTAATAGATATTAATAAAATTATAAAATAAATACTTAATATTATTATGTTTATTATACAATTTGTTATAGATTTTTTTTGTAAATTTTGTTAAAAGATTATAGTTTTATCCCCTTAACCTCCATTCGTTTTGACATGGTCTATATTCACAACATTATTTCATTATGTCCTTCATATATTACCCCGTGACTATATTATAATATATACTTTAGGAAACTCATGTGATTTTATAATCCATATCTATTTATTCCCTTGAATTCCTTATTTAAAAGTAACTAATGTCATAAGGGTTTCTTTTCCAATCATTCATTCTTTTAGTTGGGATAATTCTACTATATATCCATATTATTATTAATGATACTACCATCATTTATTAATTAAAAATTAAGATATTATTTAGGTATTTTAATATTCATATTTATATTTATGTATTTTCATATCAAAATCATGTTTTCATTTTAATGTCTTGGGTTTCAATAATGTTATTTTGAAATATTTTTTTCTCATCTTGTATCATCCACTGTACATATATGAGATTATCCATAATATTCTTTAAAAAAATATATTTTACGAAATTTATATATATAAGAAATGATTTTAATGGGTTTCTATAAATATTATTGTAAATGATATTTAAAAAAGGCTTGTGAATTAATTTATGATAAAACTTGAGCTTATTTACAAAATGTGAAAGGAATATTCATTTAAAATGTTTCTCTACTAATTCATTTTTCCACTACATTCATTACTTATCTTTAAGAGATACATTTTTCTAAGTAAAAGTTTAATGTAATTAAAAATATATTTTTTCATCTTGTCCAATATCTATTTATTTTACACATCCATTTTAGGGATATTCTCTATGGAAACCATATACCTTCTTTTCTAGGTTTCCTTATGATCATGTTATACAATTATTTTTGACAGGAAAGTTGATTGAGATCTCATATGCTTATTGATCCAATAAGTATGTTTGCTGATTAAAAAGGTATATTTATTATGAATTGTATTTATTTTCATTACATTCATTTAATGAATTAATTTTACTTATTTAGTGATGGTTATGGACTATAATATCACCTAAATTCACTACTGGGTCTCATTAAAGAAAACTAGATTTTGAATTTTCTATATTCCCTTCTTATCTAAGATTGATTTCATTGAATGAGGCATGTATGAGAATATTATTATATCCATAATTATTAATTTTATCAATACGGAACCCACTGTATCTATCCATGTGATTATATATATTCTTTTGTAATAATGGAAACATTCATCTTGCATGATATCAACAACATAAAAAATTCAATTATTGCTTATCCTTATCATGTTTTTAAGTCCTTATTTATTATATGATATATTTCACTACAAGTTATTCATTATTAATTATCATAATTCAAAATATTATTTATCTTCTTGTCCCCAGTGTATTGAAAAAGTAATTTTGATGGATTTTGGGGATATTCCATAATGAATAATAATGCTGACGCTCTAATTTTATGTTATATTTCATGGCAACAATTTATATGTCATATTTTTTTAGTATCCCATGACTACCCAACCTTATTATAATGTTTGATGTGATACCAAATATATTATACTAGTTTAATATAATAACCATAAAATCTAGGTTACTAGAGTTGGGGTTATTAGAACATATATGTTATCTTAGAATTGAGAATAATTTGTTTGTAAATTAAGATGTATGTGATTCACATTTCATATAGGATATCAATAGGGCCTGAGAAAATACAATTATTGTAACATATAAGATAATTTTTTTTATATAATATTAATGATTGACGTGTGAAAAAATTGTTATTTTATATTTCCCCTAAAATTGGGATTTCGGAGACTAGGTATCATTTTTATGAATCAATTAGGATATATTATAAAATATATTTCTATCAAATGTTTATATTATAAAGTTTATATAAATTTTAATTTCTTCTGGTGTGTATCTCTCTTTATCCAAAATAATTAAATTTTTTCATCTCATTTAACCCTTCCAAAACATTTGAAAAAGTATTTGATATTGTTAAATCATATATATTTTTTGGGAAAAAACAATTGACTTCTATAGAAGCATTATACTATGATACAATGATATTTGACTGATTATTGTTGGAAATTGATGCTCATTTTTTAAAATGAGTTCTATGAAATTGGAATAAATTGCATATATTTCACGTCGTTAATGAGACTCACAATGTGTATTCATAGAGAACATACCATGTTAGAAAAAAATAATTAGTTTTGAAATTCATATAGGCTATAAATTTAGTAGATAAATAATTATTTTTATGTAAAATAAATTCAATACACACATTTTGAAAAGAAAAAATTATAGTGAACTGATGGCCCATATGTGAATCAAGTACCAGCCCTGAATCCTTCAGGGCATGAAAACCCAGAATGTAAAATCACCTCATAATGTGAATGTATCAACCTAGGTATATGTTCAACCTTCCCAAAAATACCATAACATTTCCAAGATCAATGAATCTTCAATGATAATTAATTCAGAAGACTTAATATTCACATATAAGATGTAAATAAAAAACTCATGATGTGAATGTTTTAAGATGGAATAATACCACAATAATGAACTATGTGAAAAACAATAACATCATGAGTTGATATGACCAATTTATGTTACATTCACCTCTCAATTTTTTTTTAAAAAAGTCTATTTTTTTATCTAATAATTATCTCTCTATATTTTTATTTCATTTGTAATAATTTCGTAGTTGTAATATTTTTCCAACAAAGAGTACAACTACATTTCATTATTTTTAACTAGTTGACTCTTCCTATTCAAATTATAGTATGTCTTCTTGTTATTTTTATAAGTAAGCGTTTTTAAATTTATTGTTTTATTAAAACATCTCTTTCTTAATGAGCAATCTAATTATTATTAAACTATTTTCATATTCAATTCTTCTTTTTCAGGAATGACCAATCCACCTAGGGTTAGTGGTCGACAGATGGGGTAGGAACACTTAATGAATACTAAAATAATAACTTATTAAATCTATTGGATATGAATTATGTTAATAATTCACATGTGTCACATTATTTTACCAAATCATGATCTATGCAATTACAATGAAAGTACCCCAACCTAATTGGAATAAATCTAGTTATGACCAATACCCAATTTTGTTATCTACTTTTGGTGTTGTTCATTATAGACCATGATTTGAAAACACCTCTAAAACAAATAGATGTTTATTATCGATGTATATCTAATTAGTTTAAAGAAAACAAATTAGTGACCCTTGAACAACATTTTCACCTTATACACAGGTACTTACAAAAAATGTTATAGGAATAACCTTTATAAGGAATCCACAAAATTAATCCCAAACCCTTCCCAATAAACATAATGCTAATTAAATATGTTTGTTAAAATCCAAATTTCATGAATTAGTGTAATAAGTCATACTTATATTCCAATCCCTATGTGAAACCCCATTATTTTCCATCATGTGGGTTCATCCATAGACATACACTATTCTATGATCACTATCAATAGGGGCAGTTGGGTTACACAAATCATTTATAATATTTTTTCCCCACATAGAATCAATAATGATGTGCAGTGTATTTTCTAACAAAGGAATGGTTTCTAAGGTCATGCGTCAGTATAGTCACTATTGATTTTAAACCTTCGATTTCCACAATTTATCTTCCTTCCTGATTTTTCTATGACCTCTTAATCATAGTTTATTGGGTTCATCTATGTCTCATGATTAGTGTATGGTTTATTCCCCATTGACATGATAAATTATCCATGAAAATAAAGAATCACTTGATTTCAACAATGAAATATAAAAATATCTATATATACATTGTCTCAAACAATGCAAGAGCATTGAAACCTTGCTTATTGAAATCTAGAGAATTGCCTTTTTTTTTCACAGGAGTAGTAGGGAAGATAAACCCTAGTTTTATTTTTTTTCCATTATAGACGTTTTTTTCCATCCATTAGTGGTGTTTCAACCATCATCTCCATACATTATATACAATAACACTACATCAAAATAAAACACACCCATATTCTTTTAATAATGAATATTGATCAATTTAGTCAAATTTAGATAAATTATCCACATGCTAATTTAAAAAAGTCTTATAAGTCTAAAACAGCTTCTTGAATAATGTTTTATCATCAAATAATATTTGGATGAGAGTATTCAACATTTACCTTAGGGATTAATACAATTATTAGATGAAAATATAGGCTCATGTTTCTATTAATACTTGGGATTATTTTGGAAGGAAACTCCATGATTATGATTATCTATCTATATGATCTTTGGAAGATATGAAATGATTTTATAAATTTATCCTGACCATATGTAGAATATTATTTGGAGGCATGGGACCAATTTATGTAACTAACACTAAAGTTCCCACAACACAAGATTTAAATCTGGATATAGATACAAACCATTTACTATCGATTACAACCCACCACTCACACTATAGTGGACACTTCCACAAATGGAGATATCAAGTTGAAAAAATAAATTTAAGAACATATTTTTTTATTTTGTTTCACCATATTATAGGTATCGGAAAAATTATCGAGGAATTTAGAGGTATTGGTAACCCTATGAACAAGTTGCCACCTCTTGACCCATAAAGGGGCTCGAGCTAAAACTACCCAAAGCCCTCCACTATTGGACAGGGGTGGCATCAAGCATCAATGGAATGAGTAACTCGAGCAAGACTATTTATAATAACCTATACACACAATCAAAACAAAATAGTTGAAAATTTTCCACATGGAAGAATAAATTACACAACACTACTATAAAGTAAACCAAGCTTGCGAGAATTCGTAATCGGTAAAAATTCATGGTAGTGTATACAGAAATGTAACTTGGATAAATAATGTCCCAAACTAGAAATTTGTCCAAAACTAATAAAAAAAATATAAAAGCGTGACCGACTATTTGATCGCATCTCTTGTATCCTAAGATATGACCATTATACATGGTCCAAGCACCCAGCATACCTAAGTAACTCTATAGTCATGGTCGACGTGTTTATCATATACAAAATACATGATATGTGATGGAAAATATAATGTAGGGTTGAGTATATAAATACCCTATAGGAATCCACAAATGGGAGAAGGGGGATCAATAATAGATACAAATGAAGAGGAAAATAGTAGATAGAACAAGTTACACTGAGATGAGTACAACTAAACCCAATAAGAGAGTAAAATTATTCTCATCCTAGAAAAATGGTAAATAAACATTGAGTAAATGAACTACCCATCAAGCCTTATTCACTTATAACAGGAGATTAGAATCAACCTACCATGAGAAGATAAAAAAATAAATCACATGGAATACCACAATTGTGTTTACCTATATTGGAATGAGAGTATAGAAATAAAAAATGTGAATTTGAAAGAATGAATATATATATATATATACTCATTCAGGGAATCCAAAATGGGGGAGTAATGGGATCTCAGTATCATATATCTACTTAAGAATTATATTTTTAAACAATTCCAAATGTATCCAACAAATACTCCCACCATCTCATGCATCTTACTTGAACACATTAGTCTTAGGGACTCAATCAATACACTTTTATACTATCCTCTTTGGGATGTATTGTCTCACCCCTATGGTTTTAGTATGTATTAAAAGAATGTGTCTTGGTGGGAGAATCACCCTTACTCGTTAGTCTAGAGCAATGTAAAGCATTAATGTTCAATATGGAACATGTTGGAGGGGACACAACATCATGGTAAAGATCATGTTCCCTGGTATGAAAGGATGGACCAACACTTCTTATCAATTAGGAAATCCACAACCTAGTTGTGGTGGAGGGTAATGATTTGTAATTTCATTGTGTAACACCAATACACATCCTTGGTAAAGGGTAACACTTGGGAAAAAGACATCGGTGAACTCCATTGCTAAGCCTTATTAGTGGAAAATTCATAGAAAGAATCCACTAGGGATATCTAATTCCTAACCCATCGGGAGGCTAAATACAGGGAAGAATCCATCATGGAACTACATTTCCTAGACCAAATGGATGGTAACACATGTAATGATTCCATTAGGGACACCACTTCCCAACCTAGATGGAGGGTGAAGTCCAAAAAGAGGTCATCCGGGAACTATACTATCGAGCCTTGGTGGATGGTTATGCTCAAATAGAATTCATTGTGGAACTCCATTGCCCTACATTTCTGGAGGGTAATAGATGAACATATACCTATGGGGAACTCCAATACTAAGCCCAATTAGAGGGTTACACTCAGAATTCCCTAGTGATTGTCTATGATTACTACCATCTTCAGGTGTCTCGTCAGCGTGTTCCAAATACGGAACATTTCATATTTTATATCGAAAGCCACTTGGGAGATTACCATCGTTTTATATGTCAAAAAAACTAATTATAGGTTACTCGTAAGTCAAAATCCAAGTTCAAGTGATGTATATATAGTAATTTTAGGTTCACACAGAAGATACCAATGGGTACATTGTGTGTGAGGGGACCCACATGGTGTGTGGTCCCTTTTTGTCACCTACTAATGTCCATAGGCATCACATGGGTTCCAGTCCATACAGTAGTACAACCTATGATTCTGGAAAACCCTATGTTTTATGGATAACTTGGACCAGGACTGTGTTCATTGTTTTTTCCACGTACCATACTTTGTGACCATGTACCCCGACACCGTGTCTTTGTGGTCATCCACACTGGATGGCCATAAAAAAAGGGGTACAAGAAGGTAATGGATACTACATTGTAGGTACCACTTATTATTTTGAAAAACCAAGAGCTTCCACCAAGAGGTTTAAACAACCATGTTGTTCATCATGGGCATGACATGTATTGGGGTTTTTTCGAGATATTTCATATTTCTATATCTATTTCTATGATTCAAATATGGTTAAACCGCTTTATATTTGAAAATATCTAATTCCAAAAAAGGTGGATCTACAAGGGCATCACCTTTCCATAAAAATATCAATATCATTCATGGAGTATCACTATTTGAACTGTATGTTTTCATTTCTTCATTCATTAAGATCATGAAGTTTACAAATCAAATATTTCATCCCAATCATGAAATGATTCTAGTTATGTACATCACTCGAATCTACATTTTTATTTCTCGATATTGCATTGATCGGGGGCCTAATCGAGCTGAGTTCTGACTGAAAATCCACAAACCTCGAACCATTGGGATTTTTTTAGTGATAAATGCAATGATCATTGGGATAATTGAAAAAACAAACCAATGTTTAAATTATCGTAGGAAAATAATTACTGTTAATAATCAATAATCTGATTTAGGGTTAGATAAATCAATGAAATTAATTAATTTCAGTATGATGGTACCTATAATGGATTTATGGAGGGGTCTAGATTGACGAAAAACATCATCCTACACAAACATTTAGTCCATAATAATAAAAAACCAAAAGACGATTCCTTCCTCTATTTTGGATTGATCATTGATGAAGAATGCGCTCACGCGATGATTGGAAGAAGAGGATGCAATAATCATGATTCAATTTTCCTTATCAAGATATTTTTCATCATTTAATATCAATTCATCAATGGTAGGATGAAGAGAGCATCGTCGGTGGTAAGATAATTATTACCCAGTGCGGGAAAATTATTCCTAGAAACTTGTACATAAAAATATCATTTAGGTGCAATGAATTTAATTATTCTAGTTTATCACACTCCCATGAGCGAGGTGTCCGAACATCCCACACTGACTCATTATATGTTGCTCCAAGGGTAAAAAGACGTTCTAAACATAACCTTGATCTAATATTTTTGGTCTGATCAACTGTTTAAGAGTTATCACATCTTTTATAAATTAAGATGCATTACAATTATAACATTTATTTAATATTTTTATAAAATTAATTTTGGGTGCCCCAGACCTCAGAATCTAATGATGTGTTGGTCCATAGTTTTATAAATATATGTTGAAAAAATTCAATGTCTTTGAAGAAAATAATCGGGTATCTACTTAATTTTTTCCTTCATGAATTTCAACGTAAAGAATAAATACATGAAAAAAACTCATGTCACTCACCCCACATCTGGCTCTCCTTCTCCAAGGAACTCCCTTCTATGTTTCTGTAATGCCACCACATGTGAACCAAATGGATATTCAATCCATATTGAATTCTATAATGTCGATAATCCATCACTACATAGTGCTCCTAAATGGTGGTTTCAACCAATATATACATATAACCCATGTTAATGATGAAATTAGGGTCATGAACATATCCATTCAACTATGAGACATGGAAGACATCGTGCAACAACACTTGATTTCGGTGTAGAGAGAGGTCATAGGGATTATCATAAACCCTCTATATGATACCAAATGGTCCAAATAACCTCAAGGATGACTTACCTCTAGGCCAAACCACAACATTTCTCTTCGTGGGGAGACTCATATGAATATATTTATTCCCTACTCCAAATCCATGGTCCTACGATGGTGATCTTCAAAGGATTTATGTTGGCTATATTCCATCTTTATCAACACAAACATTTAATATAGTTTATTTATTGTCTCCTACACCTACTCTGGGACCATCAGATATGTCTCACAAATCTCTATCCATCATAAGGGTGACCTATAGGGTCACCCATATTGAGTCTCAAATGGTTCTATGATCATGGTAGTTCGGTATGTATTCTTTTATGAAAAATGTATAAAGTCCAGGTGATCCTCACATCAATGGCCAAAGTCCAACACTCGACATGTCCCCCAGCACTTGGATAGTGTGCTCAGTCATCTGATCATTTTGGGGGTGAATGTTTGTAATCATCTATATCGGGGTAATGAATTCCTCTTTTATGCCTCTCCACAGTGGTGACATAAACCAATTTTCCCAATTTAAGTCAATTGTTGAGGGTACCCTATGAAGTGGATTGATCTCACATTTCTACAAATTCCCAAAACACTCCACTAAACTCATCCCCCTAATATCAAAGAATTGCACCAACTTCATGAGTTGGTCAACAGTCAACTAGATTGTTTCATGGACCATTGGTACATGTGGAATCCAATTGATGATGTCCTTGGATATGTCATCCCATTTCCACTTTAGGATCTCAAGGGGATGAAACAAACCTTCTAGAACATGGTTCTCAACCATCACCTGCGGACAAGTGACGCACCAAGATGTGAACTAGCTATATTCTCTCTCATGTTGGGAAACCAAATAATCTAATTAAGGTCCCTATAAATATTCCTCACACTTGGATGTGGATCTAGTGGAGATGTGTGGAACTTCTACATCACCTCCTCCAACAATGTGACGAGAACCAGTGTTTTACCCTAGAAAAAGATAACCACATTCTCTCTTTTAGAATAATCATCTAGTGAGTCACCTATAGATATATTATCATGAAAAACCTCATACTCAATGTCTCCAAAATGGGACTCTCTCACATGATAAAGGATAAATGAGTCAAACCCCTTGAATGATTAATTCTATAACCTCAGCTCTACCAGGGTCATCTACAATGAAGCTGACTACTCCAGGGCTTCCTTCAGTAGGTGTGAATGGGACTTTCTACTAAGGGAATATGCTACATGGTTAATCTCCCCAAGATATTTTACTATCACTATGTTTTTGTCCTACGGGAACTCCAACTAGTGATGTTTCTCATGTTCAGGTCCATATGAGTGATGATGTACCTAAGACTCTGGTGGTCTATGTAAACCAAAACTTCCACTCCCAATAGGGAGTGTCTCCACATCCTCAGCACGAAAAATAACTATTTCAGATCAAGTTGTGAGTTGCACAGTTCTTATTAGATTTTCTCAACATCCTAACCCCATATTGAATAACAATATTATGCAGTATCGACACAAAAATGATCCCATCTCTAGAGGCCTCACAATACACAATGATCTCAATGCCCTCCTCTTATAGTCTCAACAATGGAGTACTCGTAAAACTCTTCCAAAACTCCCAAAAGTCGCTCTATCACTACTCATACTAGGTAAATGACTATATGTTCCTCATTATGGTGGTTAAAGGGGATGTTACCCAAGATAAGTCGTCCAAAAAATTACATTTAGTACCCCACAAAATCATGGAAGATACTCACATCTGACACATTATTGAGTGTCTCCTAAGAAACCACTAGTTCGATATTTTAATCATAAAAATATAAACTATGCTAATAATAGAAATTCTCTAGAAAGTGAACTCTTGAATTAAAAAATAGAACACATATTGCTTTTAGTAAAACTAGTGTTCTCAATGAAATTGATGAACCATCCTTAATATCTCCGGATTCTCCTCCTCTAATGCTTAGTAGAAGAGCATGTCACAAATAAAGAAAACTACAAACTTCTTCTTGTAATGATGGAAAACATGGTTCATAAAATCCTTGAAAATGGTAGGGTAATTCTTCAAACAATAGGGCATGAATATGAACCTATTATGATGTAGCGACATAGTAATTCTATATTAGGAATATCAGCCTCAAAAACTCGCATCTGTGGATAGTTAGAGTATAGATCAATCATTAATAAACATGTCATGCCCCAAACTGGTGAAATAGTTTTTCAATCATTGGTATAGGGTACTTTTATTTATTGTTGCCTAGTTTAGGTAACTATAATCCATGAAATGTTATAAGATCACATCCTACATTATAATGAACAATAATGGAACATCCTAGGGGGACAGAATAGGGATGATGAAACTTATCACTGAATGGTCCTCAATCTACGAATATATCACATAGATTACGGTAGGTTCCATTAGATAATCTATATATATGATGTTAGGGCTATCCCTGGAGGATAGGTGATTCAAAACTCCATCTACCATCTTTGAGGAAGTCCCAAAATGTTTTCAGTGAATATGTGCATACATTCATACACTACAGAATGAATCTATATACCTAAATATCATATTAAACATAGGAAAACACTCTTTAACTAATTAGTGTTGGGATTCATCTTCAAACTCACATAACCCACTTGTCCTTCCATTAGATATCTCTCACTTGAAAAGGTTAATTTCATCCCATCAGTGCATAGGAATATGAACTGTATTTTGTAACAGTCAATCTAGGCTCGTACAATTGAAATACAATTCATACTCACAAGTACTTAATTGAGCTCCATCGTGATGACCAAAATGTACCAAATGAACCTCTCCTCATAACGATATATCTCGTACTGCTGACATATGATATATACAGAAGAAGTGTTCGATGTACGAAATGGAAGATGGAGTTTTTATGCTAGTGCCTCTACTGGTAACTCCTGCTATCACACTAGGAGTAGAGAGATGATGGAATGACTGGAACCATGTTCTATTAA
This sequence comes from Viscum album, assembly GCA_963277665.1. Taxonomy (NCBI): domain Eukaryota; kingdom Viridiplantae; phylum Streptophyta; class Magnoliopsida; order Santalales; family Viscaceae; genus Viscum; species Viscum album. Next base: position 883,988,509 of record OY728155.1, read on the forward strand.
CATTGAGGAAAGAGTAGTCTAAATATATATTGTGCCTCGAATCATATCATGTGATGTAGGGTCATATAAATCAATAGTATTTAACTATCCACAACCATGGTCATCACCACCTTGACCCTAACATGGGATATCTAGTGGTGGTGGTTGTAGTGGAATGATATCATATCAGAACCCACCACCCATAGATCATCCTACTCCTATTCAAGCTCCACCACCACGAGGACCACCCCATCCCCACCTAGGAGATTCCAAATCATAGTTCTTACTCCACCATGGAGGTCCATATTCTATCTTCCTAGGTTGATCATCATGCCTAGTTGGGTAGTCCTATACCATTCTCCCTCACCGAGCATTATTATAATAATGATCTTATCTAGGATTACCTAGAGTAATGTGCTACTTATGTTCTATATGACCACAATCTTATGTTTTCTCACAAAAAGGAATCTAATTATGACATATCTGGCACATTTTATATAAAATAGACTATAAAGGTTTGTTGCACCATGTTCTGGATCAAACATATATACATCCCTCTAAACGAAATCTCTATGTGACTAGTTCTTAATCCATCACCCCTTCAAAGGTGCTGATGCACAAGGGAGAAATGTGGACTCAAATATCTCTACAAATTCGCTTATCATACATTCATTCTATGAAGTAGACATCATAGACCATGTCATGAGAGTACCACATAAGTTCCAATAACCAGGATGAAAACTCATCCACCTTTATTCCTCCCTATTGAAGCTCCAAAAGCTCTTTTATCTAGATTGATCATAAGGAGGGGTAGTACCATTTTTAGAACATTTGTCTGAAGTCATCCTATGATAGTGTCAAATCATAATCTTATGTATAAAAAGTCTCCACCAATTTCCATATTATCTACAGGAATGGTTTCCAACGAGTGCAACCCCCTAGTACATCAGAGACTATATAACCATGAAGATACAAACCATTGTCTTTGGCCAATCCTCCGATTTCTTTGGATCTGGATCAACATGAAAACTCAATGGTCTCAAATGATGGAAATCATGGAGCATGTTAATATTTTGTGAATCCTTAGATTGTTATGAAGGTATGTCTTGATACTCAACAGGTGGACATACTACTACCTTCATACATGGAGTAAGGGGTCATGTGATGGACCCTAAACAAATTCCTCATTCCGTATTGGGTCATCGTTATGAATATGATATGGTATCTTGGATGGGTTTCAATGTGAAGGAATTATTGAAGTTATCAAAGAGTACCATGGTCAAATGGGAATTCATAAATGTGTATATATATATAAATAATGGGTACTTTACTCTATAATGATAGTCAATGACTCAATCCCATGTGATTAATTTATCATTGAGCCCTATATCAAATTTACAAGAATGCTGAGTTGAAAAGTAGTTAGTTATGGTCATACAGAATGGAAACTTCATCCATGAGTACCATTACTGGACTCCATGTCCTAAGAGCAGCACTTAATACAATTTGAAATTTTTTTTTCATATCAATTAAAAAACATCTTAAATTTAAACATCCAAACAATATGTCGAGGCATGAAATTGATCTGATAATAATCTTTCTCAACCTAACCCATGCTTAGGCACGAGCCACAACTACCCCAAGCATGCCTTTATAGACTAGGTGTGGTGACACAAACTGAAGACACAACTAATGTAGAGAGGTATTTTCCAAGGAACATATACAGATGAAAAAAACCCGGTTAATGAAAAAATACATAGGGAATGAAGAAAAGATGCCACACATCTATAATATAATCAAAGCATGCATGATCCATTAGATAGAACCAAAGTATAAAAAAATATAGTGAAAAGTAAATGATAAAAATATAAAAAAATGTGTCCCAACCTGAAAGAAAACTAAAAAATAGTAACTAGCTATGAAATACTAGATACTATATCACAAGCTACAACAACCGTATGCGGTCTATGAACTGAGTATCCTTATCATCATCTATAGTCACATTCAACCTGTATATTGTTTGCAAAAGACATGACATGTGTTAGAAAATACCAAACACGAGTGAGTTTATATATACCCAATATCATGCCACAAAATGGTGAAGAGGGAGAAGTAATTATACATCTAATAAAGAAAATAGTTTATAGATGAAGGTACAATGATAAGAGTACATCTCTTCCCAAAAATAGTGTAAATGTATGATCATCTGAGTAGAAGGGGATAATAATTGTGAGCATATGAACTACCTATTGGGCCTTCATCACCTATATTAGTAGTTTAGACGCATCCAACCATGAGAGGCTAAACATATAAATCATGTTAAATACCCCACATTTCATCACATCTCTTTGTAGGGGAGTATCCAAATATATGGTGTGAATAAATAAGAACGAATATATATATATATATTCATTCAAAGAAGCCCACATTAGGGACTAATGGGATCTCTATCACATTAGACTGAGTTACATTAATTTTTCATTGGGGGGGGGGGTGCCAACCCACTTTCTCATGAGTCAATAGCTATGTGAAATTATGACTCATCACTACACTACACAGTAATGGGGCCACATGTTCTATTTAAGGATCATGTTCTATAAAATGATAAGTGGTTCCTATTCTACAAGTCAACGAGGAACAACACTATCTCACCCTGTTAGAGGGTAATAATCCAGAATTTAATTGGGGTACTCTAGTACTTATCCCTACTGGAGGGTAATTCTAGGGAAGAATCTATCAGGGAACTCCACTACCATGATATGTTGTAGAGTAATCCCGAGAAAGATTCCATTTAGAAACGCAACATTCCTACCCTATTGGACAGTAATGTATTGGATGAGGCCATTGGGAAACCCCACTACCCAACCCATAAAAAGGGAAAAATCTGGAAAGAAGTCATTGGGGAACTCCACTACCAAACCCATCTAGAGTTTAACACCCAAAAAGTTGTCTTTAGGTAACTACAATACCCAGCCGGGATGGAGGTTTATACCTAGAAAGAATCCATTTGGGAAATACACTACCCATCCATGTAAGAGTGTAACACATGAAATGATTCTTTTACAGAGCTCCACTCCCCATCCCATCTAGAGGGTTACGCCAAGAATGTCCTGGTGATTATATTTGATTACAACCATCTTTTGGTGTTTCCTTAGGTCCTATTAATCCTGAAACATTTCACATTGTACATCAAAGGATTATTTCAAGGGAATAATTTCATTCTACCTTGATACACACTTTGGATATTCTACTAATGGGAAAAAATTTATCTTCCAATGATGGTGATATGACTATTCAATGTTCTCGTAGAATCTCCAAAGGGGTACACAACATGTGAGGGGACCCACATGACATTTGGCCCCCTTCATCAATTTTCCATGTCCCTAGGTGGAACATGGTTTCCTATCCATGTAGTAGTACACATTGTGTATGTAGAATACATGATGTGTGTTGGATTACCCAATCTGGGTTTGTGTCTACTAGATGTGTCAGTGTATTAGGAACCATCTCTATATACTAAAACACCATGTTATTGTGGTTGAACTCAAGGCTTGGAAAACAAAAAATGTGGTCAATGGAGTGTAACAAGGATTTCATTTTTTTTCCACCTTATTATTTCGAAAGCCCTAGTGTCGCCACTGAGGGGGATGAAACACAATATTGTTCATCTTGTACATTGTGTTTAGTCAGGTTTCCAACGAAGAGTTCCTATATTCGGATCTATGGAAGTGCTTTAATATAGTCAAACCAGATCAGATCTAACATTATATAAGGTCAAAAATTGTGGATATCATTATAAATTGTGATTATGATCCACCAGTTTACTGAAATCTATCACCCCCATGCATGAGTGCTTAACCTTTTGAACCACATGCCACCATTTCTTTATTCATTGTGATCACGATGTTTAACAAATGAATCAGTCATCCCTACATTAAAAAAATACCCTTATCAATAATTAGATTTAAACCAATTTTTTTCTCATCAGTATACTACATATCTGAAGGCCCGATCGAGCTTGGATCATCCCGAAAATCGTAATAATAGGAACAATAAGTATTTTTCTGCTGATGAATGTGATTAACATTGGGAGAAATGAAAATAAAACAATGTTTATTCAATTTTTAGAGAGTTTTCAGGACTAATGATCAAGAATATTATTATTTCTAGATAATGAAATGAGAATAATTAATTTATATATGTTGGCACATAAAAGGGATACAATGATGGGTATGGACTGAATAACAATATCAACATACAAAAACTTTTAATCCATATGAATAAAATTAAAAAATCGGAGTCCTACCATTTTGTGGCTCGATCATTGGTGATGAATGCACTCTTATAAAGGTGTAGGAGCTATATAATTAATAAGAAGAATTATCCAATGTTTTTCTGTAGAATTATCCTTAAAAAATGAGATTCCTCGATAGATTCTCAATCCCATACCCTATTATGATATGAAATTTTAGTGAATTATTATGTGAGCATGGTGAGAGAATAAATATCAATCCAATGATTGTATTTAATTGATTTGGAATTTAGGAACCTTTCTTGATATATGTAGAATATCATCTTGAGGATATATATACAAAATATCACCATGTAATTATTGAATATGCTCTAACTATGGTTGGTATAGTCATTTTCCTAATTGGATTTATCATCCTATACATGTGGGAATATGGTGATAGTCCTATCATCCTAGATTGAACATTTATCACGATTGATGTAATGACCCAAGATTGATGTATTTGGAAACTAAAATAATTTTATGGAGTACTTAATATATAAAACAAATAGATTCCCAAACACTGTATTAATTTAATTCCTTTAGAAACATGTATCATAATCTTCTATCTTGGTGAAAGGACGTTAGTGTCGCCAATAAATATCATCCCCATTATTTCCGACCTAAAGCCATTATATCCCAGGGAAAATAAAACATAAAAAAGGTGATCTCAAATAATCAGTAAGAGTGAATATTGAGAATATAAAACAAACCATATACATAAGAATGTAATAACATGAACCTAATGTTCAAATATCAAAATACTAAGTCATGAAAATACATCTAGGAAGTATATAAGGCATAGATCACAATGGAACAATAACCATGATTAAATAACACTGAGAAAAATGGAATTATAGCAATCATTTAAGCACATAATATGATTTATATATTAACTAAGGAATTTTTTCCACGACCATAATAGTAGACAATTTTCATTACTGAACTGGGTTTACTTTCTGTTTGAGCCGTTCATTACTAAACCAGATTTATATTCCCTTCCAACCCTATATTACTAAACATGATTTACATTTCATTATAGTCATTTGAATATCATGAGATATAATTAATTACCTAATTAATTGAGGGAAGATATTGGTCCCACCCATCTCAAAATGACATAATTCTTACATGTTCTTCAAAATAAAAATCATCCATGAACTAAAATGAGCTTCCTAACGATCATTCCATAAGAATCCATATAAAATAAATGGATGTCGTAAAAATAATTCCATCATAAAAAGAATCAATTTAATAATAGGGATAGAAACATAAACCAGTCTCATCTTAAATGGAATTTTTTTTATAAAATTCTTAACCATATTTCTTCGTGAATCTATCCTTTCTTTTCAAAAACGTATTTTATTCATAAAATTACATGAAATTTTAAAAGAAATGAATTTAGTGGAGAATAATCTTGAAATAATTTAGCAGAAGATTCATGGAAATAATGTGTCATGAAACATTAAAAATACCTTAATTCCATATATTATAAAAATCATTCCCCTTGTACTTTTTCCAGAAAAGTCAAGAAGTACCTCAAATCGAATAATGAAAAATGAATCTATTCATACCATTTAATAAAAATTTAAAAAGGTTAAAATTAATTTTACACAATTGTATAAAATTATAAATTATATTAAATAATTAGGAAACCTGGGTTTTATGGTAAATACATCCGTGTAAATACTTACGTATAAACAATCTTAGATAAAAATGAGATTGAAAAATTATCACCTACCTTAGGTATGATTTCATCTATATGGGTTCCAATATTCAATATAGTGGGTTTAATAATATTATTAAATTCTAATAAAACCATAATGATAATTTTGATATCATATATGATTAACTTATTACATTATATTACCCGTTTATTTGTCAATTCCATGTTAAATCAATATTTTGGGTAATAATCGTTTTAATAAACGTACATGTTTTAATTGATTATCTTGATATTTCTATATAGATAATGATATACATACTTCATGAATGTAAAATGTTCTTTTTTATCATAAATATTATGTATATATATATATAATAGATAGATAATTGAAATGGAATACACCGTTGATGGAGATGGTAGGTCGTACGTATGCGTGAATGTTGTTTCCGTTTCCTTATTTAATTAAAGTGATAAATGTAAATGATATATATATATATATATATATATATATATTTCTATACATAAATCCAGTAGAATTATAATTTCATATATTTCATGATAATTTATTATATATACTTTATAATCATTCTTGAATGATTAACGTGGATAATGAATCTCATCGCATCATGGAGACAGTTGGTCGTACGTACGCACAAGAGACGATATCATTCAATTGATTGTTAAATAGTATGGAATTAGATGGTATATTAATTATATAGTATAATTATAATGTTATATTCATTATTAAAATTCATTATAATTATTATTATACACATCCAAATTAACTATTTTTGAATAAAAAATTAATTCTCAATGTAAATATGGTATGTCGTATGTACACAAATATGGTGATATTGTTATACCTATCATAGATAAAAAAAGATATAAGGTTGTCCCATAAATATAATAACATGTAAACACGTATTAGACACAGGATTTTCTTTACTTTAGTATGTGAACAACATAAGAAAATGATGTAGAAGAAGAAATGAATTCTGAAATTAGTGATAAAACAAATACATCTTTTTCGAGTATCTTCTATTGATTTGAACAATGGTGTCCTTAGGATGGTTTTCATCCAATAATGTGGCCTATAATTGGAATTTAGGAATGTTTTTAGCTTACTTGAGAATCGTTTGGATGATCCAAATGGTTTCTAAATGTGCGAGTATTTTGGTATAGGTGGTGTCCTTTTACCTGAGGGGTGAGGGGAACATTAGAAAAGTATTGAAATATAATTTTATTATAAATTTATTATCAGTTTATAATAGTTTAAATGTTGTATATTTCAGGAATAATATGATAATGGGTCGAAATCATCTCGTCCAATAGGCCTTAGACATGTTTATGTCACACAATTGACCTTGTATTTTAGCATTAACCCTTAGTTAAAAACATTCACTCATACCATGTCTTCTTGTATTTTAATAATATATGGTTAATATATTTACTTTTAAATTCCAACAGAACCTAAAACATATCATTAGTGACATTTATAACATTTTATAAGTCATTGTCCTAATATTACATTTTTAGGACTGTTATATCATTTATTAAAATAGTTTTGTTCTTAAGAACTCATTTATGAAAATTTTGTAACTATTTAATAATAGATTTTTTTTGAAGCCATAACAACTTTATTCCTTATAATAAAAATTAACTAAAAGATTATATTTTTTTATCTTCCGAAAAATTCGTCTATTGCATCAAAATATTCAAATTTCATTTATTTTAATATTTATAATATCAATTGTTTAATCTTTCATTTACAATTTATTCACTATATCATCATTGTGTTATAAATAAATTCATCTAAATAATGTATAAAAATTATAAAGAAACTAACAAGATGTATGAAATATTTTTATCTTTATAATTAATATATATAGTATAAGCAATCATTAAAATAACCTCACCTTAGAATTTTTTTAGTAAAAGTTACATGTTTATGATATATTTCCCTTTGCTTTAAACTAAATATAATAAAATTTCATTTTTATGTCAAAGTGGTTCCAAAATGATAAAAATTTATCCTAAGGATTCAAATGGTCTAAAATATCTCATCTAATATAATTATGGCCTTTTTAAGGTTGTTTTATGATATTATAATACAATTTTTATCATTATTTCTTGATTTACCCTTTAACCATGGTAAATAAAAATAATTAATGAAGTTACTATTTATTATATCCAATAATTAAAGGTCATTATTTATATGATTCTTAACATTTTATTTTTTATATGGAATTATTTTTCAAATTCAAAACATAGAAATTGTGGAAATTAATTAAAAATTATTTGTTATTGTCAAAACCAGAAATTGGGTTTTCGAAAAGAAAATACTATAAAACAATTGACATGTGTTTATGTCAAATTTAAAATTGAAATTACATTTAATGTTCAACATTGGATTAAATAAAAAAAATAAAGTCCATCAATACATAAAAATTTAAATAATATTATTTAACCATAGAAATTATTTCAATGGAAATAGTTTGTTTCAATTAAAATTTAGTATATTTTTACTATTCGTCAAAATATGATAGTTATCAGAAAAATATCAAAAATTAATCCCAAGTAAATTTTTGTGTTCCTCATATAAATAAGAATTTTATTTTGAAATTTATAACATATAATTTTATCAAAAACTAAATTTAAAACAGTGTTCTCCATCAAAAAGTTATAAAACTACATTTTTAGAAAAATAATTCCTTTATTTGAAAAATTGAATTTGTTCGAATATGATATCAAGAAAACATATAAGATGAATTTCAAATAATAAATAGAATATATAAAATATATTTTTCATAAAATAAAAATCAATAAAGAATGATATGATTTTTTAAACACAATTAATCTCTTTTTAAATAGGTTTTCGTAAAAACACATTCTTTATATTCAACTTGATTTTATTTACATTTCTAATAAATTTAGTAACCATTGAATGATTATTTAAACATTTTAGACCATATTTCCATAATTCAAATGATACAATTCATAATGGCTAGTTTATATCCTATAATAATTTTTCATAATATATCATTGTTTAGTGAAACCCAGTATGGGGAACAACGAAAGCTATTGAGGAAGGTCTATTTTGCATGTAACACAAGCCAAGTCAGTGTTGCGTTTAGTGAAATCTTCCTTTGGTGTTACATATAATATAAATAAACATGGTTCATTTATAAATTATACAAAATTGTACTTAGTATTGCGTAAAATGAATTCAATCAAAAGAAAATGAAATTGTTTATGACAAAACCCCATTATAGTGTTACGTATATGGAATGCTAAAATGGTGTTGACTATAGTGCAATATAATCATGTTGTAGTGAAAGAAACATGAAATAAATAACATTAAAAATAATCGATGTCGTAAAATTCTAGGTTGTTGCATTATATCACCATTAAAATAAATTTCCCCTTCGTAATTCACCAGGAATTTAAAAGGTTTACTTCATGAATGTTCCATTCATGGAAACCTACATTATTAAAATGAATACTAAAACATCATTTAAAAAATAGAAGTCATAAAATTATTAGTAACCTAATGTATATCATCATTCAGTTTCCACATAGGATAACATAGGTGGGAAGTGAAAACATGGATATGGAAAAGAAATATTACCATCATGTTTTGATGGAAAGTGATAGAGAATAAGATTGGGAAATGTTAACAAACCGAATGCCATAAAACTCTTATGATTTAATGGATAATCTAATTTATTGGATAAGAAGTTACATTTTTGGTTTTTAATGTCCTTTCCCTAGAGTATATTAATTTTTATTGAGAATAAATACTTACTTTATATTGATACAATCTCACCATTGTTCATTCCTTCATCAATTTCCACTTCATCTCTTATTTAATGAAATGATGTTGATTTTTTCATTATTCAAGTGTTACCATATCATGCGATAGAATGATAGTTCATTCCATATATCTCTACAGAAACGTTATCATAAGTAATAAAATATTCACAAGTCCACCTATAGTGAGATAATATATTTATCTAACAAACCTTAATTGGAAAATAACTTATACAACACATAAATGGATAAAATTAGAATCCTTTCACAAAACAAAAAAATATAAAACATTAGATAGAGGTGAACTAAATTGACATAACATTTTTCTCCAATATCTCATAAAGTGATTTTTTTGTTGTCACATTCCAAAAATTGGAATGATTTAATCATTTTTTCTATTGAAACATGGTAATAACATGAATTACTAATGAGGCTTATTGAGAACAAGAATTCATTAAACATTAACTCATTTTACACCCCAAAAATATAAAAAATTATATATACTCAAACCATGATATCAATTTATCCTTATATCAGTCATGAGGTCATTAATACTATCAAAAATATAATTATATCCTTATCCCGTTATTATGCACATATCAAGTGATTTCTAAAATTATTTCAATCACTTTTCGTGGTTATCAGTACCATATACATATGAAAAACAACAATAGACCAATACATAGATATTTCAATATTCCATAATATTATAAAAGAGATTCAACAAAACTATTTTGGAATTCTATCACATAAATAGTTAATCATTCCACTACTTTGTTGTCACACTCAACATCACCAACAATGAACTCATGTGATTTGCCTTTTTCCTTTTTCCTTAAGAGGTTTCTAAAGTCAAAAAACATCATTAATCCTTGGATTTTATCATTGGATAGAATAATAACCCATTTCCTTAAACTTTTATTAGTGATGTGTATTTAGTGAGCTCTCTGTAGTCTTATCACTATTAATATAATTAACAACATTTTTGCCAACACTTCAGAACTCAACTACTTCATTACCTTATTTTTCACACTTAAAACATTTTCGAGTCCTTTTGATATAATATCCAATATTCTTATTTACATACATTGAGCATAAGGAAACATTCATCTTTTTTTTCACCATTATTTTGAGAATTTCCCTTGAACTCCATATTTCGTTTCTTTCCAAAACAAAAAGATTCATATGTAACACCAAATTCCATTTGTACCATGATAGTACAATGAAAAATATATTCATAGCTACTAAAGTTTCATATTGATAATTCTATTTAAAGACACAGTTTTAATCCATTGAATAATCGATCAACATTATTTTCAGGTTGGATGATAAAACCAGAAGTATACCTTGAAAGCCTTATAAAATTTACCACCTATGTACCAATAGATTCATCATCCTTTTGCATAAGCTAAAGGAACAACTATTCAATCATTGTTCAAACAATATGAGGGAAGTAACTAATGAAAAATAAGATTTTAAACTCATCACATTCCATGGATTCAATTTTATCTTGCTGCCTTGTATACTTGATTGGAGTCCAGAACTGGACTACTGCACCATCTATACCATAGAAAACCAAAATGAATTTATCTAATTCCGAATAGTTAAGGATGAATGATATCATTTAAATGGTACTAATTCTTTGTTTAACAACATGTGGATCAGAATACCCATTGAAAGACTTTAAATGTTTCCTAATAAAGGACTCAACAGATGGTGTTTCCTTCTCTGTTCATTTGGAAGCCCCGAAATATTCATAGTTTTTTAAGTATAGTAGTATTATTTTTCATTCCATCTCCCCTAACACATGGTTGTTCTGGAGGAAAAACAATGAAATTATCATACCATTGATCATTACCATGGTTCTTTCAGGTTCCTACCATTGTCTAAAACCCAAAAATAATAGTGTGAGAAGCATAAATAATACTAAGAAAATAATATAATCAACAGGGAGTACTTATAATGACTAAAATGATAGGTTTAATCATAGGTCATTAATGATCATTATCAAAATTCTAGGACTGTAAGATATTTTTAGACTTCGCCTTAGGGAAATCATTAGATATTCCTTAGATATATCTCTTGGGATCTCAATAATTTTTTTACATCCTAGTTTCCAATGGATAACTAAACCTTCTCTATGATACCAACTGTAACGAATCGTGATTGATGTATATATAAATTACATTATTTTTTGGGAATACATAATACATGACACATATAGGTTCCCAAATACAATATTATTTTAGTTTCTTTGGAAACATGGTACATAATTATCTATCTTTGTTAAATATATTCAGAATCTCCCATAGTGATATTCCCCATTTTTCATACCAAAATCCATTCTTTGTATCAAAGGGAAAAGAAATCATAGATAGAGTGAGTTCAAATGCTTAGTGAGGGTAAAGAATGATAACAAAAATCAAACCAGAAACATAATAATTTAATAACATTAATATAATGCTTAAATATCAAAATAATGAGTCATGACAATAAATATTCCCCGTACATAAGAAATAGATCATAATCAATCATTAACCATGATAAAATAGCCTTTGAAAATAACATGAAATTATTGACCGTGATTAAGTAAATTTTATTATTTCCATTGTTTCCAAGTAATTATTTTCAAGACCATCAAAGTGGACAATTTCCATTACTGAACCAGGATTACGTATCATTCCAGCTAAGTATTACTGAACTAGATTTACATTCCATTCCATCCCAATATTACTAAACTGGAATTACATTATTCTCTAGTAATTTCTATATACTAATATATAAATCATTACCTAATTAATTAGAGTCAGGTATAGGTACCACCGATCTCATAGTGAAATCATTCCTGCATGTGCCACAAAAATTTAAATCATCCATGAAATAAAATGGGGGTTTTAAACATCATTCAATCATAATTCATATAAAGTAAATGGATTTCATAAAAAAATTACATCATATAAACAATAAAATCATGGTAATAATAGGTATAAAAACATAACCATATGTCCTCTTAGATGATAAATAATGTTTATAAAACACATGAACTTAATTCATGAAGAAAAAATATCCTTTGTTATTAAAAAATGATATATTTTTTATAAAATGGCACCCAATTTTAAAAGATAATAATTTATTTTAAAATAATATTGAAATCATTTAGACGTAGATTCAAGGAAATAGGGTTCCATGAAACCATAAAAATCTATTCATTTTGTATCAGTTAAAAAACATTATCCTCACAGTTTTTCATTAAATGTCAAAAAGTACCTCAGATCGAATAATGAAAATATATTACATTCTTTTTTATTAATAAAAATTTAACAAAGGGTAAAAATAACATTAATAAATTATAAAATAATAGATATAATATTACATAATTAGGAAACATGGATGTGGATGATAAATATAACCTAATAAATACTTAAGTGTAAACAGTCTCAGATAAATATGAGATTGTACAATTATACCTTACCATAGGTCCAATTTCTATTATATTTATCCAATAATATTGTAGAGTAGGTTTGATCATATTATTAACTTCTAATAAAACCATAATAATTTATATTATAGAATATTTGATTCACTCATGACTTCATATTACCCGTTTATTTATCAAATCCATGTTAATGTAATGTTTTGGACAATAATCGTTTTATTTACCATACTTATTTGGACTTTTTATTCTTGATATGCTTACATAGATTTTGATTTATATATGTCCGTAATGTAAAAAATCATTCTATATCATAAATTTTCAGTATATAAATACAATAATAGATAGATAAATAAAATGGAATACATCGTTCATGGTGATAGTAGGTTGTACATACGCGTGAACACTTTTTTTGTTTACTTTTTGAATTGAATGGAAGCAAGTCAATGAAATATATAAATATATACACATAAATACAATGGAATTATTATGTCATAATTTCATTATTATTTATTATATATACGTCATAATTATTCTTGAATTGATAATGTGGACAATGAATCTCATCGAGTCGTGGATACAGTAGGTCGCACATACGTACGACCAATGATATCATTCACATGATGGTTTAATGTTATAAAATTGGATGGTATATTAATTATACAGTATAATTTTCAGGTTATATTCATTATTTAAATACATTATTCTCCCCATTATTCCCAACCAAATTAATTATTGTTGAAAAACAAAATTACACCATGACATAGAGACGGTAAGATGTACGTATGCACGCATAGTGATATTGTTATTCGTTGGATGGATAAATGAAGGTATAAGGTTATCCCATTATTACTGTAACATATTATAATGTACATTGTTCTGGATTTATTAATTTAGTATGGAAACAACAAATGAATAAAAAGTAGAAGAAGAAAATAATTTTGAATGATGTGATAAAATAATTACCACTTTTTTTATTATCACATTTGGATTTTCATAGAAGGTCTCCATCAAATGGATTTCTGCCAAAATTGTGGTCTCTATGATGAATTGAGATTTTTGGGTGATTAATTGATCATAATTTTAATGATACAAAGGGATTTTAAATGTGCGAGTTAGTGGGCAGAGATGGGGGCTTTTTATAAGAGGGGGGAGGGTCACTTTAAGAATGAATTATAATATTATTTTATTGTAAATTGATTTTGAATTTAGAATAGTTCCAAAGTGATATAATTATATAATAAGATGATAATGTGTTGAAATAATCTCAAAAAATATGTTTTAGTTATTTTTATGACATAAAATTATCCTTATCTTTTAGCTATAACAATTCTTTAAAAATCAACTCTTACCATGTCTTCTTTTATTTTCATAATATATGGTTACTATAGTTACTATAAAATGAATAAAGAACAACAGTATGATAATAAATGTATTTATTAACATTATATAAGTCAATTGTCTGAATAAAATATTTCAAGAACAATTATATCATTTAATAAATTTTTATTTGTTATAAAAACACTTTTATGTCAATTTTGACACTATTTAGTAGTTGATTTTTTTAAAGTAATAACAACATGATTAATTCCAAAAAAAGAAATTAATTCAAAGACTATATGTAAATATCATAGAAAAAACTTGTGGATGGTATCAAATTTTTCATATAAAATTTATTTTAACATTTATAATATCATTTATTTTGAACTATTCATTAATAAGGTAATCATTGCATCATCTTGGTGTCATAAATAAATTTATTTATTCAATTTCTAAAAATTATAAATAAGCTATCATAACGTAATAAATATTTTTACCTTTCTAAGGAAACTTTATATACAATGGAATCAATTATATAACCACACCATAAAATTGGTTTAGTAAATGATGCAAGTTTAAGTTATATTTCTATTTTCATAAAATAAAAAATTATAAAATGTCATTTTCACACACAAGTGGCTCCCAAATGATAAAATTTGAGCCTATAGATGATAACGGTTTGAAATATCTTATCTAACAGGATTTGAAAAATTTTTAGGGTAGTTTTAGGTTATTATAATTTTTTTCTTACCCTTATTTACCTGATTTAAACTTTAACCAAGGCAAATAAAAATGATAAATGATGTTACTATTCATAATTTCCAGAAAATAAAAGGCACCTATTTACCCAACTTGGAACTTATGATTCCATATATTGAATTCATTTTCCTAGTTCAGAAAATGTAAATTGTTTTAATTAATTTTAAATTAATTCCTATTGTAAAAACTGGAAAGAATATTATTAGGAAATAAAACAATCATAATATTGACTAGTGTTTATGTCTAATATACTCGTGAAATTAATTCCAATGAAAAATATTGGATTAAATGATATAAATATATTCCATTTATTTTTTTTCAATATAGTTTCTTTATAAATTCTCAATTACAATAGGTTTTGAAAATTAAAAACAATGGATAATATGAAATTCAGACTCCTAATTCTCTGAAACTCAGACTCCAGATTTTATGAAATTCAGACTCAAAATTATCTAAAAATTAGACTTAGAATTTTCTGATATTCAGACACCGAATTCTCTGACATTCAGACTCTGAATTACCTATAACTAAAACTCTGAATTCCACAAAATTCAAAATCTGATTTCCTCAAAATTTTGATTCCGAATTCCTCATAATTCAGAATCTGAATTCCTCAAAATTCAGAAATCCAAATTCCTTAGAATTCAGATTCTAAATTCATTGTAAAAGTGAATTTTAATTTCCATTTGATTCTAGAATCTTATTGTTTAAATTTTTAGACTATGAATTCTACTTTTCCCTAGTTGTTGGATTTACTATATTTGGCTAACATACATCATTTCACATTTTTTTGTTATAAAATGAAATCGTATGATTTTTTATAAGTAACTATTGGTTCAGTGAGATGTGTGTAGGTACCTACAAAATTCAAGGAAAAATATGATTGTTGGAGGAGGGATTCGAACATTGATTTTTTTCCTATAAATAAGACCTCATTCAAAATAGCTCATCATATATAGAATTATTCAAGATCTTATAGATTACATGGTATTAAGTGAATTCTTGATAGATAAAGACTCTCGTGACTAGTGTGTTTTATAAACACCTTGTTCATTAATGAATTTCATGTTCATCTAGCTTTGTGCAACTCTAATTATTGCTGAGTAAAATTGATGGCTTCTAGGGATAAGAAGACAGAGGTGTAGAATGAAGTAATGATCGAGGTATTGCGAGTATAGCAAGACCTGCTCCGATATTCTTATATAGTGCTTACCCTTGTTTCGGTAAGATAGACATTCGTGAAGGCATAAATCAAGGGGCATTTATGCAATGTTGTTGGATATGCTACTCATTGGGATAAATTATTTCTTACTTGTTTTCTTGATTCAAGTTTCATGTTTTATTCCAATTGTATTTTTGATAAATAAAGAATGTTTAATTTTCTTATACTTTCATGTTGTTTTACTTAATCAGATAAATAAGATTTTTCATGCTTTATGGTTGAATCATTCTCTAAGTAAACTAGTCTCTAGTTTTAATTTCTGGATCCATTTTTTTCAGACGATATCTTATTTGTTTCATATACATGAACTAAAGAAGTTTTATGAATTTACCTTGTTCAAACTTGTAAAACATATTTTTTCCATAAGGTTAAAACCCAATGTTTTTAAACCTATAATTGAACTTACTCTTGTAATTGAGTATATAAATATACTATTTTGATCCAACAAATTGTATCAGAGAAGGACTCTGAAATACATATACTTATATATACGTTTTTTTCTCAATTTTTTCCTTATTTTTAATTCATCTTGAATAAAACTTCTTGTTCATGTTATTCTTAATATTTTTTTTCACTTACTAAAAACATGTTTTGTGGAAGAGTATTTGCTTATTAAATGGAAGGTATAAATTTTGGTTCCATTTATAAAAATAATCGTACTAGAGCACAAATTTTTTATTGTAATAAATTTGAGTACTAGAGAGATATGATGATTTTTTTTCCATTAACACTGGAGTAGAATACATTGTTATTCTCACAAGAGATTAATGAATTCCAAAAAATATGTCAGAACCAATACTAACCCATAGAAACTAAAATATAAATTAAACAACAAGATACCCTATACATTTTTCTGTTCTATGAAGAAGAATATATATATTCAAATATCTTCTTTTGGAGCTGCCAACTGCTTCTGGAAGAAAATTGAATTTAAAATTTTTGGAACTTCTAATGTAATAGAAACTAGAAGAGCTATGTTGATAGATAAATATGATGTATTTTTATTTCATTATGAAGAATCTATTTGCAATGTAAACAAATATTTATGACTATTTTCAACAGTCTTCAATCTACGAGGTAGAAAGGTCATGATAATGATGTTCTTGTGGATAAGAAAATTGGCATAATGACCAATTTTTGCGAATATAAAAGGGAATATATTGATGAGATAAAAAAAGTATCTAACAATACTCTTGATGGATTATTTGTAAATCTTCTTCATCATGAAAACATAATGAAGGGAGATGCTGATTTCAATAAAAAGTGGTAATTGAAGTATATCTTTTACTACTACATGTATATCTAAGTCTCTTTAAAGGTTAATGAGATATAATGATAAGAAATATGTTGTTATCTCTGAATCTAGTGATAGTGATCATTTATAGAAAAAATTGGCCAATATTTCTCATAGGATGTACAATTTTATGGGAAAGAACCATTTTTAGTACTGATATAAGATGAAATATATAAAGGAAAAGAATGATTCTGAAGTAACATTTTATAAATGTAAAGGCCTGGACATATCATACCAGATAGTCTTATGTATAATAGAAATGACAGGAAGGAAAACCATTCTCAATGATATTGAAATAAGTATTATATGTTTAATAATAAGAATGTCCTGAATGCTAATGAAACCTTGAGTTATAGTGGTGGTGACTATTCCAAAAAATATTTAGAATTTGAATGTTCTGGTTAGAATAATATTATTCTTATAGCTAAATTACCCATTGAAACTCATTCTCTTATGGCTACGGTATGCAATACTCAATCCACAACCAATATTTAATTAAATTTAAATTTTCATAATGAAGAATATTATGAATCTTAAGATGGTTATTCTTCCCCTTCTAAAGATAATATAATAATTTCACTTGAAGATGTTTCTAGATTTGATATATTACATGAAAAGGAATATTATATGATAAAAAAGAAGTTAGAGGATGAAAAATCTATAATTTTGTGGGTATATGTCACATTGTTCTTATTGAAAAAACTTTGGTTTGAAATGTTTTATTTGATAAAGTTCTTATTTACAACATCATTATAATAAGAAAATTATGTGATGAATGGTTGCTTTTGAATTTTAGGAATGTTAAAGGCTTGTACACAATTTCAGGAAGTGTTTATTATTTCTTCACATAGGCATGAGAATGTTTATACAGTAAACATAGAAGAACATATAAGCCAAGATCTACAATCTGTTTGTGAAAAAGAAGATCAATCTTGGTTATGGAATTGAAGACTTGGACATTATAGCCATATGAACCTTTGAAAACTCTCAAATAAAAAAGACTTTCTAAGGATCTATCGAAGAGTATATTGGATTCTTCAAAAAAATAAAATTATTTTCAATATTACAAGAAACATAAATAATGATTTGAGTCAATATATAAAGTCTCATCATATGATGCATTACATCAAGTGCATATGGTTTTTTTGGGTCCAACACAAAATGTAAGTATTTGAGGAAAGTATTATCTATTTGTTTTAGTTGAGGATTTCACTATATTTACATGTGTCTATTTTCTAGAGAATAAATCTGTAGACTTCACTTATTTTAAAAATTTTAGAGTCTCTATTAAAATTAAAAAAAAACAGTTAGTTGATAAATATTCATAATGACCATGGAGATTAACTTTAAAATTTAGATTTTGAATCCTTTTGTAGTAAGAAATTATATATTCATTACTTCTTAGCTTAATGATATTCTCAAAAGAAAGGTGTGGTTGAAAGAAGAAATCGAATTCTTCATGATGTAACAAGAAACATGATGAGAGAATAATCTATTTATAAACACTTTTTTGTTGATGCTATTATAATATCTTATTTTACTATAAATCACATTCTAATCAGAAATTTTCCTAACAAAACCCCTTATCAATTGGGGACTGGTAAAAAACCTATAATATCTTACTTCAATGTTTTTGTTTGAAAAGAATTAATTATGAATACAAAAGATAACTTAATAAAAGTTTCTCTGAAATTTGATGATGGAATTTTCTTAGGCTCCTCCACTAATTCTAAGTGTTAAAGAGTTTTTAATAAAAGTTCTTTTACTCTTGAAGAAAATTGTACATGTTAAATTTGATGAAACTGATACTTTAGTTTCTAAACAACCCAAAATTAGATCTTATGATGTGTTTTCAAAAACAAATTATCATCTTATGATTGTAGAATATTTTAATAAGGAAAATGATCATGAAAATATTTATGAAACAATTACCCATGATGATTTTATTCTATATGATTATGAAGAGGTTTTACAAAACCCAAATCAATTGTTTTTAAGAATCATCCCAATGATAATATCATTGGTTATGTAAATCAACCTGTAATGACTAGATGTATTTTGAGAAATGAATTATAACATCTATCATTTCATTCCTAATTAGAAAAAAAAAACACTGATGAATATTTAGTTGATGATGATTCAATTAATTCCATAAAAGACGAGCTAAATGAATTCGAAAGGAACAAAGTATAGACCTTGGATGATTGAACTAAGTGAAAATTTGTAATTGGAGAAAAATGGGTTTTTAGAAATAAATTTGATGAGAATGGAATAATAATAATAAATAATATTTTATTAGTTTCTAAAGAATATAATAAACAATAAGAAATAGAATATAACGAATCGTATAATCCAGTAGGTAGACTTGAATCTATTCACATTTTACATTCCTTTTCAACATTCTATAATTTCAAAAAATTTCAAATGGATGTGATGTTGACATTCATTAATGGATATGTTAAAGAGGATGTTTTGTGGAACAACATCCTTGATTCGAAGATAAAAAACATCCTGAACATGTTTTCAAACTATCCAAATTGTAATATAGACTTAAATACGACCCCAGACCCTGGTTTGATATATTTAAAGGATTTACATTTCAAAATAATTATGTTAATTGAACTGCTAATAAAACTATTTTTTAAAGAAAGATTAGAAATTTTTTTCATTGGTCTAATATATGTTGATGACATTATATTCATATCAACTTAGCAATCTTTAGCATATTCGTTTTCAAATCTCATGAAATCTGTTTTGAAATGAGTTTTATGGGTGAGTTATAATTTTTCATAGGTTTTCAAATTTCCCAAAAACCCGAAGGAACTTATACATCTCAACACAACTACATTAAATATCTTCTTAAAAAGTATGGATGTGACAACACTAAATGTATAAGCACTCCCATAGGTACCTCAAATTCCTTATATGTTGATAAAGTTGGGTAACCCATATATCAAACATTATATATAAGAATGATAGGATTTTTACTATACTTGGTAGGTAGTCTTAAAAGATTATTGATTTCAGTATGATTATGCATAACATATCAATATAATCAAATGGAATATCATTTAAAATTAGTGAAAATATTTTTTTATTTAAATGTTACCATGGATTTAGGACATATCTATTCTTCTAGAGATGATTTTGTGTTAAAATGGTTCTTAGATTCCGATTTTGGTGGATGTAAATTGAATATAAAAGTACATATAGAACCCTTTATTTCATAAGATATTCATTAGTTTTTTTGTTAATTCAAAAAGAGACACTCAGTAGAACTTTCCACTACTGAAGCTAAATATGTAACAGCTAGAAGTTGTTGTGATCAGTTGTTGTGGATGCCACACACAGTCACAGACTATGGTGTGATTTAATCCAAAACACAAATATTGTATTATAAAACAAGTTCTAATTCCCAAATAAAAAAACTTGCACATCACTTTCATGAAAAACACATATAACATAGTCATGACTTTCTTAGGTATCACACACTAAAAAGAGATATTATTTGAAAAATTATCAGAAAACAAGATCAACATGATGATATTTTTCCAAAAACCAATCCCTCAGATAGATTAGAATACAAATAAAAAAGATAGGAATGATAACCATAGGTAAATTGTCCATGTTGTCTTTTATTGAATGCTATCTTCATACATTACAAAACTCATTTCATTTGGGGGGCTTCATTTTTTGGTAAGCTGCCTTTTTTTAACCAATTTTTTTTTGACACCGAATATTTTTAAACTAATTTTTTTTCAGAACCAAATATTGTGAAAAACTAATTCCATTTCTTTAATAAATTTTCCAGAATCTATGTTGTTCAAAAAAAACCTTATATATAATAGAATTCATTTTCAATGAAATATGAAAGTTATTTTTCCTTAAAAATATTTTTGAAATGTTTCTTTGTTTGAATTTTTATCTAGTTAAAAGAAAACACGATCGGAATAACATTCCATAAATATGATTTTTCTTTAAAAACTCAAATGATCAGAACCTACAAAATCTTTTATTGGTATTGATCTCAACCGCCATATCATATCATGTTTATTTCAACTATTGGATCAAATCGGGAATTCTAATAGTCACCTAGAATCCTAAATATTGGGCTCCAATATTCCATTCCACACATCGGTTATCATGACATTATGTGCTGAAGATATGATACTCTTCAAATAGGCCATTCCATTTTTTATGGATTCTTACACTCTGGATGTCACTAGAATCTACCCTGTTGAAACAAATGTCTTTGAACATGGAAGCTAAGGATATGAAATTCAATAAGGAAAGGTAGTTTGACACAAAATTCATCACTATGTATAATTCGTTGATTATGAATATTATTTACAAGAACGGATGGGAGAGTTTTGTGTTGATATGCCAAAGGAATGTGATTTGTTTTATCATGAATTTCTTATAGAATTCTATCATTCAATATGTTTTTATAAGGAGGGGGTAAAGGAAATGTTTTCTTTTAAGATATAGGGGAAAACCTATTCTCTATCATTCATTATTGTTGAAAATAATCATGGAATTCCATATGAATATGAGGAAATTTTCTCCTATCACAAGTTTCCAGATCTGTCAAGAATCCTTGAGAATGAAAAGGAAATTGACTGTATTAGAATCAAGGGAGTAAAATCTTCAAATATGAACAATCATTATATAAACATTAGAATGCATGCTTTTGGGTAAAAGGTATTCTCATTCCGAGAAATGGAGATAATACACCCTAATGAAATGTGATATCTTTATATTTTACTTTTTTGTTATCCATAGAAATGTAATCCTGGTGAAATACATACTTCATAAAATCACCAATTTTAATAATAGAACTCTAATGTATTTCATTATCATGTATCTGGTGATCTTTTCAATGATCATAGTACTTTGTTTAGAATCCTTCAAAATTCCATGCAATTAAACACCCAAAACCTTCTAGATCATGTTTTTGAGTGATGATACATTATGATGTATTAAATTCGGATTCAATACCCAATAATCTGCTTTTTGTTATTTTTTAAAGAGTGAAGTTCATGTCGTAGTCATGAAATTGTATGTAGGATAATCTTCCATGAAAACAAAGGCGAATATAAATGAAAAGATAACTAGAACCCAAAGAAATAAAAGGTATTTCATAATGTCATTCATCTTTTCCAAAGATAATAAATGAAACAAAAACATTGATGAATTTTTAGAAAAGTGTAAGGAATAGAAGAAGAACTAGAATTACGACGATCCAATATTTTTCTTAGATCCTATTGAGAAAAAATCATGGAAAATTAAAAATTCTAAATCGCTTAAAAGGCATGAAAAACAGATGATGTTAAAAAGGAAAATTTCTGAAGCTAATATCATTCAAGAATGTCTCTTGGATACTAAGAAATACCTTTAACAAATTTGGGTACCATAATCATTTCTCAAAGGACAACTAGCACTGGAAACCCCTAGAAAATAATTCCAATTCCGGAACGTGTTGTGGAATAAGATATAGTTCAAGAAGAATAATTAGAAGAATAATAATAGGCGGAAGAAGATGAAAGTGATGATGTGATTATGAAAGTGGAACAATACCATGAGAAGGAAATTCCATCACATAAGCTATCAGTCAAGAATTCCTAGGTCAAGTCAACCAAAACTATTTTTGAAGGAAAATATGTTGATGACCAAAATGAGGTTTATAAAACTTCTAGTGATGAGAGTAGAAACCATGATTTCCTCCAACCTTATGATGATTAGGATGATGCAAAAGAATAATTGATTGATAAAGATAAGATGGTCCAACATTCTAATAGTGAGAATTAGTCTCCAATGGCTGAGAAGGTTATTTCCAAAGTGGATCAAATGAAAATATATGGATTTCAATATTAAGAAGAATGATGTGTTTGTAAAAGACAAGAAGGAAGTTGGAGGATCATCCAAGAGAAAAGCTAAAGATATAGAAGGTGTATCCTCTCCTACATGGTAATCAGCTTTTAAATCCTCATCTTTGATGGGTCAAGATTTTGTCTTTTTTCCTCTAAAGAAGTTAGTGAACACAATACCAATGATCCCTATTATTTATTTGAGATGTATGTTACATCAACAATATTTCTATCAAAATACATATTCTTTTAGCATCATAATGGAAAAGTGTATCTAGCTTGGGGAAGATTTCATAACGGTTCATATTAGTTATTATTCTCTTTGGAGATCATGTATGATAATAATATAATGGTCTAAAAGAACAATTTAAGATATGAGAATATTTGATGTCCTCCAAAATTTAGTAAAAGATTATTTCGATAAGTTAGATGACAAAATAAAAAATAATTAAACTAGTGTTTCATAAATGATGAATTTTGAGAAAATATCTCAGAAGAAATAGGATAATGATCTGAATGGGATGTAAAATTCAGTGGATTTAAATTTTATGAGAGAAAGGGAACGCAGTAAAGAATTTCGAGAAATGTTTATTCAGAAAGAATATGCAGTTAAGTCTTAGGAATAAATTATAAAGTCTCAAGATGAAAACATCAAGTCTCTGGAAATGAAGAATCATCATCAGGATCATTTGCTCAAGCGGTTTAAGGAATATCATAAAGAGCTCAGGAAGTTAAATGCTACCCAGATGAAGATCATGAAAATGGAAAAAAGGATGAATAATTTTCTAGTCAATCCGATATTTTGTTTTATATTTATTCTGTATATTTTATTCTAATCATAATGAAAAATTTTCTATACATCAATTGTTTATTTGTATAGTTTTAATATTTTAGGCATCATTTTTTCATTCTCTCTTTTCCATTTTGAATATCACAAATGGGTAGAAAAGAATGATCAAAAGAATATTAAGTAAAAAGAATATAATTCTCAATGTACTGATGATTTTATGTAAGGGGGGGTCTACTTAAAATAATTCTTATGTCAAAAAAATTAACTTCTCTATGAATGATAATAATACGATCCTTACTGATTCCAAAACCAAAGGGGGAGTTAGTCGCATTCTCCATGGTTTATAAGTGAAGAGAGATATGTTTTTTCATGTAATTTTCAAAAGAAAAAATCATCATTCTTTATATTTTTTTAAAAGGTTTTTTGATCATTTGAAAAAAGGGGAGATTTTTGAAGAAAAAAGTTTTCTTGATTACATTTCCATTCCTCTCTATTTGGAAAATCACAAATACATTTTTTTCTACATAAATAAAATTATCTTTCCCCGTGGATTATTTTCTTAAAGAAAATTTCCTTTCTCGAAGGAAATTATTATCCAAAACATTTTTTTTCAATATAGTTTTCATTGTATTCCCAAAAAAGTACTTTTTATTAGTAATTCAAAAATTTGTATCCATAACTAGAATTTTATAATCATATATTTACATGGATATCGAGTATTATATTTTCATACTCTAAATTATCTAAAATTCAGACTTCAAATTCTTTGAAATTCAGACTTTGAATTACATGAAAATTATATTCTGTATTATAACCAATTTATAATTTGTATTCTATGTAATTCAGATGCCTAATTCTCTGAAATCCATACTCTGAATTTGATGAAATTCGGTCCCTGAATTCCTTAAAATTCATACTTGGAATTCTTTAGAATTTAGACTTTGAATTCACAGAAATTCAGACTATGAATTCTCTAAAATTCAAACTTCAAATTCTATGAAATTCATACTCTAAATTCTCTGAAATTTACACTCCAAATTCTATAAAACTTGGACCCTTAATTTATCACAATTTAGACTCTTAATTCCTCAAAATTCCTACTCTAAATAGCTCACAATTTGGACTCTGAATTCTTCTTAATTCAGACTCTGAATTACTCTGAATTCAGACTCTGAATTCCCTGAAATTCAGACTCTGAATTCCTTATATATCATACACCAAATTCCTCAGAATCAAGATTCTAAATTATTTGTAAAGTAGAATCTGAATATCCATTTGTTTTTAGAATCTAATTGTTTATACGTTTAGACAAAAATTCTATTTTTACCAAGATTATATATTTTTTATATTTGGATAAGGCAATTCATTACAAATGTTTTTTATAAAATTATGTCATACAATTTGTTTCTAACTATCCATTGTTTGGGTGACATGTGTACAAGTCCCTCCAAAATTAATGGAAATTATGACCATCGGAGGGGAGAACCAACTGTTGATGATTTGAATATAAATATTTTCTCATTCGAATGAGATCATCATCGAAAAAATCAATCCATGATCCTAGTGATTACATGTTGTGATGTGATTTCTTGAGAGTGAATGACTATCGTTACACGTACGTTTTATGAACACATTGTTCAATCATGAACATCATGTTATTTATGAATTGTGTGACTCTGATTATTTCAGTGTAAAATCGAGGGCTTCTATGGAATTGAAGAAATAGGTGTCGACTACCTTAAATATTGAGGGCTAGTAGGGATAAAAATATAGACTCTACTATTCTTATTGAGGTCTTACCCAAGTGTGGGTAAAATAAGATTTCTTGAAAGTATAAATTCAGGAAACATTATCCAAGGTTGTTTGATACCCTTTTATTTAGAATAAAATATTTCCTACTTATTTACATGATTCTTATATCATGTTTTATTTCCAATATATTATTTATAATGTATGAAAGTATAAATTTCATACACTTTATTTTACATTTACATACTGTCACAAAGAAGATTCTATACACATTAAGATTTAATCATTCTATATGAAATTGTTCTTATGTTTAATAATCAGATAAATTTTTTCTAGACTCTAATCATGTTTGTTTCCTAAACAAGAACTAACGAGGGTTTATAAATTTACCTTGTTTAACCATGCTAAACACAGCTTTTCATTAAGGATTAAAAAAAAGTTTTTAATCACACAATTCACCCATATTATAATTGAGAATCTACATATACTATTTTGATCGACAAATTTGTACATTAAAACAATTACATAATATTATTTAACCGAATAAATTATTTAAATATAAAAACGTTTTTTAGTTAACATTTACCTTATTTTTACCACTCATCAAAACATGATAGTTATCATAAAAATATAAAAAATTCTTCAAATGTAAATTAATAAGTCTCTCTTCAAAAGAAAAATATTATTTTGTCGAATAGAACATATAATGTTTTAAAATTGA
Source organism: Viscum album (assembly GCA_963277665.1). NCBI lineage: Eukaryota > Viridiplantae > Streptophyta > Magnoliopsida > Santalales > Viscaceae > Viscum > Viscum album. The sequence goes on from OY728155.1 coordinate 884,015,410, forward strand.
ATTTAAAATGCCTTCACCATCATAAGTTGTTAAAACGACATTTTTAGAAAAATAATTCCTTTATCCTAAAAATTTAATTTGTTGTTAAAAATATCTAGAAAAATTATAGAATGATTATAAAACATTACATTAAATATATAACATATATTTTCCTTTAAATAAAAATCAATAATGGGTGTTATGATTTTTTTTAAAAAAATCTATATTTAAATAGGTTTTCATAAAAACCCATAATTTATATTCTATTGGTTTTTATTTCCATTCATAATAAATTTGGTAAACATTGAATCATTATTTAAACATTTGTAAACCATATTTTTATAATTTATTTAATACAATTCAAAACATATTGATTTTCAAACCATAATAATAGTTTAATAATATATCATTGTTTAATGAAACATGGTATTTTTTATAACACAAGATATCGAGGAAGGTCTCTCTTTCATGTAATGCAAGCCATGTCGTTATTGGGTTTAGTGAAAGCTTACATTGGTATTTTATATAAAATAATCCAAACATAGTTTTATATACATTGAACAAAATCTATACTCAGTGTTTCATGAAATTAATTTCATCTAAAGAATATGAAATTGTCTATAACCCAATCCCAGTATAGTGTTGTGTATACAACAAGCTAATATGGTGTTGTGTATAGTAAAAGTTAATATTTGGTATAGATTGAAACACATTATATCAAAGAACTTAAAAATAATATATCTCATAAAATCATAGGGGTTTTATAGTAGGTAATTTTCTCATTAATGATAGTCATAGAAGAATTATCTTCTATGTTGGTTAAGAATAAAAAGATTTGGTCTTGTCAAAGTAGAAATATAATGTAAATATTCACCCGAGTGACAAGCTATTTAACTAATGAATTAAGAAATTTTTGTAGCCCGTGATGATAAGAGGGAGAAAAAATACATTAATATAACGGATAGTAGTAACTGCATGGATATTAATTACATTAATCCACATAAAAGTGATCATATTCTTGAATTTACATGTTTCATTATTAATCCACCAGTATTATAGATAAAACCATTTGAAATCACTCTTAAATAGTCATTCTTTGACACTATGAAATAATTTCCATTCATTTTAAGCTCTGAAAAAACTGAAGAACAACAGTTTAAATTACCAGATTACCTTTAAAAATTCAAGAACATAATGGATAATTTATTTAATGATTTCATGTGACTCAAATATAAAATATTTACTAATTAATATTAATAGAGGAATTATATAAGACAATAATCCAACATCAACGGTGTCTTACACCATCTTGGAAATATGTATTTATGAAGGAAGTTTTGAAGCTTCTTGATAAAAATATTATTTTCTCCTTCCTCAATATTTAATCGGTTGGGCTGCTATGAGTAGTTACGAAGAAAAATTGTATCATTTTCATTAAAAAAATAATCAATTAATCCCAACATAGACCATTACAAGATATAGAGTCTATGTTTATTATAAAAATACCAATATAGTGACCAAGATAGTCTACTTTCTTCCACATTGAGGGTTCATGTTTTAGTAGATTAGTCGAGAAAAAGTTATATTTTTTCTTAGGTTGATAATGTCTAATAATCAAATACTTATCGAATAAGTTATTATTCAAAGTCAACATTCGCCTTTCCATTCAAAAAAATTCCTATAATTTTTTTATAATGTCTAACAAACAATAAAAATACAAAATTGTATTGATCATATAATTCATGGTATATAAGAGGTGTCTATACAGATGTTGATGGATTATTTACCTACTTATAGACGATCCATCATGGTTTATTGTGTATTTTAAAACTCATGTTATATCTTTGTGAAGAAAACAATATATCATTAAACTAACAAAATATCCATTTTATAGTGTAAGTAGGAATAGTTGTTGGGAATAATATTTAAATTAATCTAATAGAAGATGACCCTAGTTGATTAATGTTATTAAATAAAAACCAAAACCTTCAACCATTTAATTGATTAGAGGATTTCTTAGGCACAGTAAATTACAATGTTAGTTTTTAATGAAATTTGTAAGATATCTCAGTCACTGATTCAATTTCTATATAGATATTTCCAATAATAATTCATTTAGCTCTATCAATTATACACTTAGATCATGGTAGAAAATCATATGGAATCTATTATTATGTTCTCATAAGACTACGGAATGTATTTTGAATTGATGTGTGATGAAAGTGACATTGGTATATGCACTTCCTTAGGATATATGATTGGTCAAATTTTTTAAACCATCTACCATGAAATTCATACTCTGAACGACTAATAAACCAATTAAACCACTATATAAAATATGCTTCTTGTAGTGGATTTTTTGTTTAAAAAATTCTTATTGAGCATCATAATATCTAGAGTTTTTGTTCATAAAAATCATGGAGTAATAAAATATTTGATAAATTAAAAATACACCAAAACAGGGTTGATTTGGTGGATCCTACTATTGAAAGTGTTAAACAATATCATCAAATAGATAATGGGAAGTATAACTATTGTTTTCAATCAATTATGAAGACTCCAGCTACCCATGGAAAGGATTATGAATGGATTATACTTTTTTATAATATCACTACTAGAAAAACATTAATTAGTATGTTCATGATCAACCCTGGTATGCTAATATAGAAAACCATCTAGATGCTAGGAACCTTTTCCCTCACTTCTCATATCATCTGGAGAAGAAATTATTTTTAGATTCATCAATCTACTATTTTAATAATCCATAATTATTTATTAAATCTGATGATGGTTTAATGGATTTTATATAATAGAATATGAAATTCATAGTGTGACATCCTCTTTTCGGGTAATACTGACTAGAGTACATCATGGGTCAGATTATAACATTGCTAAAATTTTCAAAGGGTGTTATTCTAGATCAATCTCCATTGGAATAAGGGCATATTTATAAAAAGTTCTAATTGATACAATAGAAATTTATTTATTGGAAAAAGACATGAAATTCCACAGAATACCATTTTGGATTTATTTGTGTTCTATGTTTTTGGCATAGATTTAAGGGGCCCATTTCCATATTCGTATGGAAAATTTTAAATCATTATCTATGTAGAAAATTTCTCAAATTAGGTAGACTATAATGATATGCCTATTATCATGCCTAATGTGATAATGAATTTTCTAAATATGTTAATATTTTATTGATTTTATTTCAATGATTATTCAGCAATGATCGATGAATGAACATTTAATAGTGATTCTATCAAAGGGTTTCTTTAAATGTATAGAATTTGATACATCACTAGCACCTCATAACACCAATAGACTAGTGGGAAGGTGGCACTATCCTATATGGAAATTAAACACATACAGAAGAAAATTTCAAAATAAATTCAAAATAATTGAAGCATGAAACTGGATGAAGGTATCAAACCTAATTACACTACATATGAATCATCCATTGGAAAAACAAATTTATGGATTGTATATGTTAAACCATTTCAACATATAGTTGAATTGAAAAAATTCTCATTCATGGGGATAAAAAAGAAAAACATAGATACTCTGTGAGATTTGAGGAAATGGTTATTGGAAGTAGATAAGATGGATAAAATAAGAGACAATGACCATGAAAATGACATAATATATAAATTTTAAATGGTATGACTTATAATTTTCTAAAAGTATATTCACTCTAGGAGAGAATGTACTCATATTTTATTCAGGAATAAATTTATTTCCTATAAAATTGAAATCTTGATGGTTGGTACTATTCAACATAATTAATTTATCCCCTTATAGAAATGTGGAAATCCAATGAAGAAAGGGACCCCCATTCAATGTCAATGGAAAAGGGTGAAAATTTACCAAGATACATTTCAATAAAATTGTGTACTCCCTCTAAAATTCATGTTAATGAAAATGAAATTCTATATATCATCTTTAATTGAACAACTAGATGAGAAGAAACCCTAGGTTTATTCCTTAGGAAATAATAGTGTTTAGTATATTCAGTTTAATACATGACCATCATACATTTGATGGGTGGATAAACCACAAAAGTGCATATGTTTACTCTAACTCGCTATGTGAATCAAATATTCATGTTGTGTGTTTCTTGTGATTAAATAGAACCAAAATAAGATAAATCATGTCATGAATTTATAATTCATGACATCAATTCCATAAATACAACAATATTATTTATTTGAACCGAATGTTCATAAAAACCCACCATAAAACATCCTATTTCATTCCCTATCATCCATACATCACACCCACCAATTCTTTATCCACAACCCCATCCATGGTGAAATAATTCTTCTTGGGATACCTTCTCTCTTTGAAACATTTCTACCATTGCTCCCCATATCATTCTTTCCAAAATGATTCACACCAATGGATGTGTACTACTACCTACCAAACATCTGGCATATCACGATGAATCCACCGGGACTAATCGACTATCCTAAGATCCTCCATCACCACATCAGGTTCATTCATAAATGCCCTAAGCATTATTTTCTTCTTTTTTAGTTGTCTTACCATCATTCCCAAATTACCTCTATATATTCGAAATTTGATATCGAATAATTATTTATCTATATGAACCACCTATATTTTGATCCCCATCATCAAGTATATATGTCCCAATTTCAAGATAAATTAATGCAGAACAATAAGATTCTCTAACAAACTATACTTTTGATGATCTTGGTGGTCAAGAAAGTATTCAATATCATCAAAAAAATTCACATTTACTATATCATTGTTGTTTGTGAGGAGACATACCTGGATTTATTTCTTGAGCCATTTTCCACCATCTTATTGGATATCAATCTTGCCTCTTTTATATTGGGAATGATTTTATGAGATATCACTTATTATAATTTGTTTGGGTTTCAATCTTTCTATTCTTACTCACTCGTCATCATATACAACATGAGGATGTACCCCAATATGATATAAATCCCTAAGAAATTGTTTTTGATAACTCATGACATAGTGATATTCCAAAAACAACATAGGATGAAGATGACCTAGTTTGGAGTTCTACCTTAGGAAATATTCATCCATATTTGGCCCATGCATTCTACAACACGGTTGACTTTTATGGGGAAGTTAAATATTTTTTGTTCCTCCTTTAAATCATCATGGGATCACCTGCAGTGAACATTGACCATCAATTCACTCTATATTATGATGTTCAGGTGTTGATAACCTTTAACATTATTAGAACATGGTTCTTTATTTCTCACCTAGATAAGCATCTTGGAGATTCTGATTCCTTACTACACCAATAAAAACTAAGAATAACAAAATTTTTTTGATCGTGTGATTCTCCAAAATATAGGATTCATTCAAATGTTTGTGTTGCAATATGAGTTTTCTTCTGAGTGGAAAAAGTACAAATAGGAGGTTTCAACGCTAGATGTCATAGAATCCCCTACACCTCAGCCACCCACTATTATGTTCAGCCACCTACTACCAGGTCTTATCCACTATAAATTAGGATTGAGTAGTCCCCCTCTCATAGAAAAAGTCATATTCCCCCACCCCTTTTAGAGTGGATGTAATATTCTGGGGGAACTCAATATTTCATTCTAGAAAACAAGAAATACTTTTTTTAGTTCTTAGAGAACCAATTCATTTAGCCACTATAATTTCTATATGTCATTTCCCCACCTCCCCCAACTACCACCTATACTACTAACTATAATATTGATAATTTTCAAATGAATTATATCAATTTACCCATCTTATGAACTATAACACACAAAATTACCTATATCATGTTATTATTTGTGATGAACAACCCACCAACTCAACAAAACTTTTTATTAATGCACAAACAACAGGTAAAAGCACATATTATTATGACTAAAACTAAGGTTCTACTAATAAATCTAGATACCAAACACACAACCTCCATCTGGATCATAACCTTACCTCCTAGACAATTTAACCTTCTACCACCATTACTCATCATGCCATCGTCCAGGACAATGGCACTAGTTCTATAAGACAATACACATTCTACTACAACTACTAGTGACATAGACAAGTACATATATCTATATCCTCTCATCACAAGTGATGTGATTATAGGCACTGATCATGTATATTCTAATTTTTATTCTTATATTTATCACTATTGTACAACTATTTTACTCCATATGGTAGTATTTTTATTTCATTGTCTTCTATATAACATACATGTGTAGCTTACTTTACATAATATACATGATACATTATTTACCTACAGAATCATTTTGTACTTGTTAATTATCCCTCTAATGCATAGTTGTTCTATGTCTTGTTCTTCTTCTTCATCCATTACTTATAACACATCAGTTATGATTCCTATTGGCCTCCTACAAGAGGGTTTACATTATGTCCAACTTTTCTAGGGACCACATTAGTAGATTCCTATTACAGATAATTTTATGTTATACATTCAACACCAATTGTTTAGTCCATCCATTTATGATGTGGTGAATCCTCTAATGTGGTCATTTGAGAAGAATACTTTTCCTCTAGGTCCAGGAAGTGTTCAACGAATGCTATGTCAGTGGATTCTTCTAACTAATCTATGTACATTCATCTGGCTGACTATCTTATTCATATTAATATATTTAATGAAACCAATTATCCAATATTTTTCATCTTCGTAGTGTCTGTTTAGGTATTGATCTTTTAATTTTAGAAGCCTTTTCATTGAGGTAGTTTTTAGGATATTATTTTTACCATATTCTATGCAATTATATGAGATGACATTCCTTTTTACTCCTATGATCATCGACCCCTTTTTTGTTTTTGTTTTTATATATATTGTGAACTAATCATATTTTCAGTAATAATTATTATTTTCACAAATTCTTTTTTATATAGTAAAAATTCATATCATCATCCAACATTTTTCCCCTTGGAATTTTATTCACATCATGGAGCTCTATTTTCCATACACACTTTTAATTATTTCAATAAAAATAATTTTTATAATTTCAATTCCATGTCTCCCACATCACATCCACAAAGAGTGTTTGAAATATTAACTTTAAATTTTTTTAGGGGGATATTCATTATTTTATTGCATTTACATTTATTTTTTTGTCTATAATCATTTTTCTATAAGATATTATTCTTTAAAAACATGATTTAACTTGATATATAATTTCACCATTGTAAATAAAGGATAATGTTTATACTAAAATATATATAATATATTATTCATTCTTGTTTGATATTTTATCATTATGGTTGTGTCATTTATTTTATTTCAAATGCTAAATTCCCAAAATTTCTTATGAATTGACTAATTATATGTTACTATTCTATAAGGGATAAATATATTTCATATTTATTCAAATTCTAGAGGTTATTATATTCCTAATATTTCCAATTTTTGGATTATATTTATTAAGAGACACTTTGGACATGTCAACCTATGAGTACATGCATTGGTATCTTATTAGGCCCATGACGGGACAAATACATTTCAAAAATTATAGAACAATTTAAAATGATTGATTGAGCATAAAACGAGGCCCACCTATGCATTACTATTACATTTAATATAGTTTTAATTAATGGCCTTGTAATGATATATTAATGTTTAAATAAATTTTATCTTTTTATGCTATTCTCCTTTGTATATTGAATTATTTTAATTTTAATAAATACAGGGGAATGATCAATGATTAGGGAAAGAATATGCTTGTTACATAGGTGATTTTCCCTATTATATTCACATTATATGAGATATGTGGTTCGTGGCTACTTCTAATATACCTTCATGATTATCATGTTTAAAAAAAAATTGAATAATAGGTTTTAAATAAGAAATTTCAACTATATCTTTTACTAGAATGATGAATCTCATGATAGATTATATGTTATTAGGTAGGGCATGTGAAATATATCCTAATGATGAATTATGAAAAAATAAGGTACCATCATTATAAATTCAAGCCATTTTCATGTGTGCGATTTATGCTTTTGATCATGTAGAGCCATTATATTGTAGATGAGGTTCATCATTACACTATTGTTGATTCTCATGAATGATTTCCTTTAGTTTACCATCCAATTGAGCTGGTTTTTTATTATATACCCATATAACCATATCTTATGAGTAATTTGTAACACAAAACTGCCCTCATTATTAATTGGGTTTTTTTCCTCATGATGTATAGTTATTAAATGAAATACAATATTATGGTTAGGATCATGTATTTAGGTTATGATAATAACTACAATTATATTTTATATGGCGAGATGAGATAAAATTAAAATAGGGGTAATATATAACTTTATTATAGTTACCTTATTAAAATATGAAAAAATCTATTTAAATAATGAAGGGATTTGAATATGGAACTTTATCAGGATCCACAATATATTTTCTTCGTATGGATTAATATGGAGGGGTAATGCCTATTTTTTAATACATGGTTTCATTTGTATGGCTGTAATTCTGATTTTCTATAATAAATAATTTCTTTCGAGATTATTATTGGATTTTTTATTTCATTAGGATAAAAAATTGTTCATGTGTTGGAGAATCAGACATTGTTAATTCAAATATTTATTTTTAAATAAATTAATTTAGTTTCATACGTGATTTATACTATAATAAATTGATATTTAATTTATTTTTATTGGAAATGAATGACGATTATGTAAGGGGATTGAAGATTTAAATACTAATAATTATAGAAAATTTATGTAGTGAATGCGACTCAGGATGTGGATTCAAAAAGAATACCCCCTATGTAGAAAAACAAGGGTTGTGAAATCAATAATGGGCAATGATTTTCTATTAACAAATGTTTTGGGACTGAAATACATTCGAGATGTGTATTCCATGAAACAATCCTGGAGAGCCCAAGAATGATTCCTAAATATAATAAAATTCATGAATTCATTAGGGAAATCAATCATAGGACATAAAATCCACTCAAGACATGAATTAACTGTGGAAAACAATTTATTGGGGAAATCAATTCATTGGGGAAATCAACTCGATCTATGAACCCCAAGACATACTGAATGAGGAATACATAAAATTATAATTTACTTTTAAATTCAAAACACATGACATTAAATTTTATGGATGAAGGATTTCCATTCGGTCTCATTAAATGAAAACCATTCATGTGGGGAGTTGATCTGTCCTTTTAATATTTATTGATCTGTTATTTTTAAAATATCCAATCTTTATGTTTTGTTACCTAATTTTCACTTATATGTTTCTCTTCTGATATTTTTATTATTATCATATTCCATGGATGTTTTTAATTTCCATTCAATTTTTGGCACATATTTCTTATTTGAATTCTAAATATAGTACATGTTATTATTCTTCATAAAATTATGTTATTTTATTTCTTTTTTATCATTACATACTTAATAATGATTCAAATTACTACGTCTATATTTCAGATGAATATTTTTTATTTTTTCCATACACTAATAATAATCATAAGGATTGAGGTTGACATTAGGATAGAAATACTAAATGAATCCTTAAATAATAACATGGTAAATCCATTATAAATGATAGAGGTCAATAAATCATGTTTATCAAATAAATGTTTCATGATCCTGATCTCTGAAATTACACTGGAAGGGACATAATAGAATTAGAATAAATGAAGTTAGGACTAGTAACATGTTTTTTCTCTGTTTATGATGCTTCACCTTGTTCATCTAGATAAATGGAAACCTGTAAAACAATTAGTTCTTTATAGTCTTGGTAGATCAAATTGGTATGATAAAAAAAGTTGGAAACACTTGAACATATTTATAGCCTTATCCATAACGCTTTCCCATGCTAGATATATGAATACCCTATTCATAAGATCCATGAAATCCATCATGTCCCCTTATTAATCTATTTAAAGTTATTCCAACTTGTTTTATTAAATCAAAATACTTCAATTTTACATGTGTAATCCTTTTATGTTTCAATCCCATGGCCTCAAACTATTTTCATCACCTCTGTGTGGGTGAAACCATATACATAAACTATTCATCATGCCTTAACAATAGTGTTAGAGGGGTTATATATAAATTTATAATCTAATCACACCATGTGGAATCAATGATACCATGCATATTGCATTCATTTTTTAGCCTACCATTATATAAAAAATAAAGTTTGAGATATATAATAAATAATAATTATTGGGAACTTATATCATTCATGGGTGACATGTGGTGGACCATGAATGAATTTTTTGGCTGTTTTGAATGGGATTCGAAAACTGCTAATGCAGGGTACGATATTTAAATATTATAAATGTTTTTATAGATATATTTATATATATTATAAATCCTTCCATATTATAGGTTTTCCATATCCTAGAATTTTATATTAAACAAATCTCCTAAAAGAGATAGTTATTTGGATTGTAGAACTAATGGTTTGAAGGATGTAGTGAGAAAATAGTATATGTTTTTTCATTCTCTATCCCATTTTCTTGGCATGGATTTATCTTTTTTTCATGTAAAAAATGTGGTGGATAAAATGTTATTTAATATTTTTTAATGATGTTTTACGGATTATTTATTTTTAATTTGATTCAATTGTAGTTTGTGTTAGATGTTTTTATTCAATCATTATTCTATATAATTTTTATTTCTTTGAGAATGCTCATATTATCAACGATTAAATAGTTTATTTTTAATCAATTAGCTAATTCATGGATTATTTCTAAATCATATTTTTTATTTAGGGTTTATTATTAAATATAGATTTGGATAACTTAACTATTGAATACAATAATGTTTTTAACCATATAAAAAAGAGTTTCATGATCTAAGAAACAATTAAAGACATGGGGTTCTCTTTGTTTCTTTTATGTACAAAAATCAAATACATATTAATTTTTTCTAAACCTAAAAATATTATAAATCTGCATTTATAAAAATTCGGTGTTCTAATCATTCATTGAAATTTATTTAGTTTTAAATAAACTTTTTAATTAATGAAAACAATTATATTTAATTTTGAACATGTGTATTTATTCTATGAATCTGTAGTCCTCATGGGTTAGACATTGGGGTTGATATATAATATAACACTATAGTTTAGTTTTAATTAATATTTATTTTAATTTTTAAACAGGATTACCACAAGTATTTAAGGACTCCACAATGGTGTCTTCTCAAACCACTTTATGGTTTTAATAATTCCTCATCCCCCTATGGAAATAATAAATTATATCTTATTAATATTATTCTCAAATCAAACTACTATAACTCTATTTTATTACAAACAAAATTTTTGTTTCAACCACCAAAAATTATAAGGAATACCAATAAAACATTGTTGGTTGAATAATATATATGGATACTATATTCATCCTATATAAAAATAGGTGGACTAACCTTTGTCTTCCACTGAAATAAAATCAATGAAATACACATTTTCTATCCCACCAAAACAATAGTGCATCCCCACCATATAGTTGATAGAAATTTGTATTTTCCCAATAAATTTTATCCCAATATTTATTCTACAATAATTTCATTTGGATCATATAATCCATTTCTGTATGCTTAAAATGTAAAGAAAATCATAAAATAATTGTAAAAAATTAAATTCTAAAATTAATATTTTTTGGAAAAAATAATAACATTATTTTATATAATATTTTAAGGATAATAGTTATTTAAAAATGAACATTAGGTTGTAATATGGAATAGTAACCTTTATTATATTATTTTCCCCTTGTAATTCTGTTGAGATGCATTATATGGAGAAATTTGATTATAATTTTTTCCACAATCTTATATAAGAATTTTATGTACATTAATTGAAAATGTTATTATATTTAAATATATATTAATTAATTGATATTATTTATCTAAGTCAGTAAAAAATAAAATAGGTTTTATATCCCACTATAATGCATTTTGTTTCAAAAATTTGTTTTGAAATATGTTTTTTTATTGAAAATATATTTTTTTATAAATAAAATACATGATGGTTTTTGACACATTAATTTCTCCATGGTGTTAATTCTAATGGTTTTAATTTACCATGATCATTAATTCCTATACTCTCCTATATCTTTAATTCAAATTATTTGATCATTATTATATAATATTGATTAATACATGCCATTGATTATATATTTATATAACCTATATAAATATTTACATATTAGTAAAACTATTAATTTTTAATATATATAATTTTATATACTCTTTAAAATTATTAACTTAATCTTAAGATTTATCTTTTATTCGTAATTCTCCACCATTTCCATATTTTATTGATATTTTGATTCATCTCTAATTGATAACGTGTCATGAGTTTCAAATTACTTCTCAATTACAATTGATTTTTCAATTTCATTTCTTGACATGATGTGAGTATGAGTTATACATAGCTATAAAAGTTATACTAATCAATCATGTTATAATTTCGATGGTAAATATTAATAAATATTTGTTTCTCTTTTATAAAATTAAAAACATTTTTTTGTTATTATTAACTAATATAATATTATGGTACCATGATCCCCTAAAGAGTAACCATGAAACCCAATTATATAAATCATCTCTATTCCAAAAGAAAATGTTATTGTGATCGAGATCATCAAAAAATTACATTTTTTATGCAGATGAAAATATTGTGATCAATATGGTATTAAAGAAAATGAAAAAAATAAAAGGAAGATATTATATGTGGTTAAATGATGAATAACCAAATAAAATATGGAAAAAAAATGTTTAAAGTGAATTATTTTAATGAGACATGAATGTTAATTAGTCATATACAATTTTTATTATATAATATTTTATTGATTATTATAAACATCTAATTCGAGGGAATCCTAAATGTGTTAGACCCATATTTGATGACTAATCCATAAAATAAAATGATGATATATTGAAATTTTTTATGTTCTACTTATTTATTTTCCATTATTGTTTTAATCATAATGATAATAAAAAATTTATTATAATGGTTATTTCTTTCATTTGGGTAATGTTTTTCATAATATATTATATGTTTTATTTTTTAATCTTTTATATTACTTATTATCTTTCTGTTTTATTTTGTTTTATCAGACATGGATGAAAATGTTCAATTTCATATTCAGGTTTTTAGTCTTGAAGACAACATAAAACCAAAATAAATTAATTTAAATCCATTAATATATTTGAATTTGAATATATGTTACAAAAAATTATATCATTTCCTAAAGTGGATATATTTTTTTTTAAATCATGTATGGGATGAATATTAATGATTGTGACCTTTATGTATTTAATAAAAATAGTTTCTGTGAATATTGTGTTGAATAATATAATTTTTAATCAACTGTTTAATATATGGAGTAAATATCAATATAAATAATATATATTGTGTCTTTTTTTAAAATAAATATTATGTCATTTAATTGAGTTGATTTTATCCATTGAATTTATTTTTATTTTTCTTATAGTTCATGGTTGGAATATTACTTGAATCATAATAATAATTTTTTTTATTATCTGATTTAGTTAAATTTCCATCATCATGATAAATAGAATAATAATTTTTACACAATATGATAATTATTGATAACAATTATATTATTATTTTGGAGTCATGAATTAAAATAAACTGTTTCTCAAATTAATTACTTAGTGTAAATGTAATTTTAATTTTATTTCATTCTTTTAATTGAATGAAATTAATCATGAAATGTTTATAATTATTTTATGAGCCATAATTGTTTTTGAGAAAAAAAAATAAATGAAATGAATATTTTCATTCCCAAGAGAGAAGTTGGCGATAAAATTAATTTTATGATATATTACTTTGTTCACATTGAGCATTGTTATTTGAATCCTGAGTATTATCAATCTTTTGGCATTGAGAACATGATGAAAGCCTAGACACATGGGAAATCAAAATTTTTACACCCTAATCGACATCACAACATCATATATAGAGAAGCACCACCGAATAATAAACCATATAATCTCTACTGAATTAAATAATCCTTAAAAATATAAAAACTATACCTTATTTAGTTTTTATTGAACACATGTTCCCCTTATTTTTAATTTTTACTTCTTGAAGGAACCATTTATAGAACCCTCTAGATTTACATATATTCACTAAAATACTATTGATGTATCGATAGTTGATTTCTGGGTTCTAGTGTATATAATTTATGAATCCATCATTGTATCAACAATTACTACCACATAGTTCCTTTTATCGAGGTAGAATAACAAGAATTAGTGTTATATGATTGAATAATTCTAACTCTAGATTATCAGAGAGAGGATATACATTCCCCCAAATATGAGTGATAAATTGTACAAATGAATTTATTCCCCACATAAAATACATAGGTATGATACTAATATTAAAATTGTTACTTTTCCTATGAACATATTTAGCTATCTACATTAGTAATAAAAATACATATTACCTCTTAAATAAGTCACTAATTTTAGAATATTCTATCAAATAATCATCTCATTAAAATGATGTTTCTTGAGATATTTTTGAGTCATTAACTATACTCATCTCTCTCATAAATATTATCCAAAACATTATAAAAATATACATTGATAACATATTATTATTGGGATTTACTAAATAACTTGTAAATATAATAGAATAAAAAAATTCAATTCCTAATATTAAAAATTGAAATAAGAATGATTTTTTGTAATTCATAATGATCATTAAAACATAAAATTACCAAATCCTCATGATAGGGCCCACATGGTCATAAAATATAACTCATTATAATTATGAAAACATAGGAATAGACATTATGTGTGACGATGTATACACTTATCTTAATAGCCAGGACTCATACACATAGGAATAAAGTGGTATTAAGAGAAAATGAGTTCCCAAAAAATGATAAGTATTATTCATAAATATTTCATCCACCTACTAATTAATTCTGTAAAATATAATATATGTATCATGTACAATCACATAATTAATGATGCATCACATATGTCACCATATCGAATTTCATTAATTATTGTTTTTCTAAATATTTTGAATAGAATTTCCTTATTAAACATTGGCTTGGATTTTTTTAATGTACTAGAATACTCGTCAAATGGTCATGATGTATCTCCTTATTTTTCCAATAATTTTTTATCTTGGTCATTATATCAATATATTACCTCAAATGAAAAAACCAGTATATATTTACCTCATCGTAGCATAAATGCCAACTATACATCTTGCATTAATGTACATGATCGATTGGTACACATTGATACTAATTTCATGTTGAGATACTAAAACACATGTTTACATATAAGAACAGAAAATTATGCATATAACATTAGGTGATCATATTGGTAGGTTAGTCATAAAAATATCTTCAAATAAAGACCACCAATAATGAAATTCTTATGAAATATTATCAATACATTTGACCCCAAACACCTGATTATTAATATTTATCAATGAATAGTGTCATTATGTATCTATACAATAGGAAATATATTTATGATTAACGCCGTCATATATTGAGGTTTTTATTTATGTTTTGATTAGTTATTTCAATTTTTACAATTAAAATTCTAAGAAACTTTTCATGTAAATAGTGTATGAAAATATGTTTTCCCAATTATATTGAGATAATATAATGCTTAAGTTTCTATTAACATATATGTTAATTGAATATTAATTCATTATTTGGTTCTAGAAAACCCAATTTTACAAAACTCTAACATGAACCAGAGCCAACAAGCTAAATATCGACATGTAATCTATTAATTAATAAAATTATTACCTTCTAGATTAATAAGTGTAGTCAACAGTATTTCCTTATTTTATTACATTGTTACTCTTTTATCCATGACTTCATATCCTTGAGTATTACTCCCCAAAGAGACAATATCCCCATCTATATCTGTTTTATAATTTTTTAAAACCATGGTGTCATTTCTTGTACAATGATCAAAAGATTATAAATTTGTATATAATGATAATAACACACTTTCGAGATTTTATTCCATGATTTGGAATAGAATATTTCTTATTTATAATGCTTCTTTACCTGCATTTGAATTCATAACATACTTGATATTTATATTTACGGATACCACTTTCGAATGTAATCTTATCTTGATCATTTAAAAAGCCGTTCTATAATATAGTATCAATTGGTCTGATTAGAATACTAGTTTAATACCTCTTTATGACTAGTGTTCTTTCATCTCCAAAATCTAAGTACATATCCATTTTTATTTTATGACACTAAATGAAAAATTAAACTAAGTCCCATGTATTAATCATGGATTTATTTGATTCTTTACTACCTAATATTTATATTGGAAATATCTTATGTAGTATATAGATTTGAATATGTAATATATGTATCACAAAATTATATGGATTTATACTCACTATATTAATCTAATCAAATTTATTATACTTGTCTTCATAGTTATTTGTATTCCATGAGACAGTAAAAACAATTTTTTATAAATTTTTAACTTTTATTTTCATCTTTTTAATTTATATTGTTTTATATAGTCTATGAAACCTAGAGATATACCTCATTATATCAGGTCCTATAGGATCCTATAAAAATTCAATATTAGAAGAGTTATTTTAATATAGAATTAACTACATGTATGACTAATGAAAAATAATCCATATATTATTAAAAATATCTATCTACGATGACTATAACACTCCCAATGACCTCTTATAGAAAACTAGCATAATTTAGATCCAAAAAATATTTTTTTTCTCATTAGTCTTACATTAATCCATAAATATATTATAATAACATTCATTAATTTTAGGAATTATATGGTGTTAGAAACCAGTTCTAGTTTCATCGTATAGACAACTTAAAAAAAGTTTTCAATGACATCCAATGTCCAATATAATTATCATAGAATGTTTCTATAAAAAGTATAACTCTAATTGATTTATTTTTAATGACATGGTTGAACCAATCTATCTATATTGGTACTAATATTTTACCTCCATATATTTTTTCTCTAAATACAAAAAAATGGTTTTATATCATCCATAGAAACAGATCATAATATAGTAGTATATTCTGATACAGAGAATCCATCTTATGATTTTTATAAACATTCCAACCATATAATGTTTTCATACACTACTTACATATAGTATTTTTTTATTTATAATTATTAATATATCATCCATTTTTGTGAAATTAGAACCAACAATTTGGGTCTACTAATCCTATACAACACATGTATGTGGGCTAAATCCTCTTCCGAGCCCTCATCCAAATACGGTTCTTATGCCATCAACTCGTGCATCTCAATCCATGAATTTATACATGTAAATCATGATCCCACTATATAAAATATATACCCACAATATATTATATAAATATATCATTTCACTTAACTATATATTCTCAATCCTATGAATTGGTTCAATATCATATCTAAACTTCAGGATAATTTCTGACTTGAATTCAGTTTTATCTTGATGAAATTGTGTTTATTGGATCACAATTAACAATATTGTTTCATGTAGACATATGTCTTGTGAAATAATTGTTTCACCCTAAGTTGTTATGAAATATATATATACATATATATTGATATATATATATATATATATTTAAATATCAACATCTTCTTTAGCATGTGATGCATGCAACAATAATTTTAAAAGAAATGTGATACACTATTAAAATACTAAAATTCAAATATGGACATTATAATCTTAATGTTATGTTGGAGAGTATTAATAGGGATTACTATATTATTAAAATTATATATTTTACACATATATTTCCAAAATTTAATGTTTATCTACTAATTATAAATTTAATTAGTACCATTGGAAATAAAATAAATTGTTTTCTTGAAAAAATTTTTCTGTTAAATTTGGTTTAGAATTATTTTTTTCACATAATTTAAAATTTTTACCACTTTTAGAAAATTAATATTTAGTAATGAAAATCATTTTTTGAAATCATAAAATAAAAAATTATCTTTTGGAAAATTTTTGGGATTTTTTGAAAGGTTTCATTTAATAATGAATATTTAAAATCAATGATTCATATTAAAATATGTATTCTTGTTTAATTAATTTACAATAACCATTTAATTATATATTGGTCCTGATAGTAAAATTTGTGTAATTATATATTCATTGATCGAATTTGATTTATTTTATTCTATTTTATACATATTTTTAAAAAAAACATTGTTTACTTGTGTAAACATTCTCATTTGAAAGAACCATTTTCATTGAGTTTTTAGGATTAATGTTAAATTTACTTTTTAAACATATAAAAATTTAATTTAGAATAATGGATTTAAATTTTGGAATAATAATAATATATATTATCTTATAAAGAAATATTATTTTATTCTTATAATGAAAAACGAAAATAATAGAAGTAATTTACCACAATTAACGTAACAACTGGTTTCACGAGGGATAAACTAAAATGATAAATATTTAACAAACCCAAAAATTAACTGATTCATATTTTATTGTCATGTTATTACCTTATATTTTTTAATACTATAATTTTATGAATTTTATATAATTTTTTCATGAGAAATATTTCTAAGAATCCCTTCTTTTAAAATATTTTAACTATGTATTATACCCTACGAATAAAAGGCCACATCATATCATATTTTTACACACATAAAAAATAAATTGGTTTGGAAGACACATAAAAAAATTAGATTCTTAATTTACTCCATTATTCTTATAGGACATGAATATATTACAAAGTTGTCCTATAATGAATTTTAGTGAAAACCCAAAGGAGTTGTCAGAAGAAGTGCTAACATTCCTAACAGATTGTTATTTTTTTTCATCATACACCTCTTTATAAAATTATAAAATAATAATCATATAATTATGTCAGTATATTACATACAATGGGGTTTTTAGGATGATTCCATTAACTAAAACCATAACTAAATCCCTAAAATGGGAAATGAAACTGTTGATCACATGTACGATGGACTACCAACTTGCAAAACGATGTAATTTTTTTCCCTCAACACTTATCATCGATATATATAAATCTTTATTAATAGTATATATATTTAACATATTAAATCATTATACTTCATTATATATAATATCTAATTCTCATTCTTACTTTTCATTTCATAACAAATAAAATAGCATCGCATGTCTTTATGATTAACTACCACCTTGAAATTCTTTGTGGATCATTTATCTCAGACACCTTACATGTATGGTAATAATGACTAATTTAATGTTAATAAATGAAATTAATTTCAAATAAATATTAATTTTAATTAAATATATTGTATAATTTCATACCTTTCAATCCATTGTGTAAATCATAATGTCATTAATTTGTACAATGGACTGCCACCCCATGAAGAAATGTGATTTATTTTTACTACCAAATCACATTGATGGTATGTGTAAGTAAAATATAAATAAATTATATTAAATTTATGATATAATTATTACAATGTAATTATTAAATAACACTTACCTTATTTCTATCATGATCTTCATACAATGGGGATATTATTCTTGTAAACGTACGATATACTATCACTATGATTCTAACATTTTTTTTTGAAAAACATATTTTATATATAGTTTTAAAAGTATAATATATGTATAAAATTTATAATTATTTAAGGATTATATTTTTCTATATTATTAAATAATAATATCTTGGACTATAGTTAACATTAACAAATTGGTTTTGGACATATGATTCATTTATCATCATAAAGAAAAATCTTAAATTATTTGTTTAGGTAATTTAATATGACATGGTAAAAAATGAACAATAAAATTGACAATATTTCTCAGTAATTTAAATAATTAACATATTTTTTTTATTCACGAACATATGTAATGCTTGTGTTGATTCAAGCTTGAGGTAAGGGGTCTCCTTACTCAATTTTTTATCATTGTATTTTAATTTTACCTCCTTGATTATGATATTATATGAAAATATGTGTAATGAAATTTTATTATATTACGTTGTATTTACACATGTTTTACGTAGGTCTATATTTGATAATATTAATTCACTAAATAATCCCAACCTTAAAAGTAAAATTGTTATAGGGTTGTTATATCAAAACATTATTCATGGAGACACATGTTCTTTTCAGTACCTAATTTGATTTAAATATTGTAAATACCTCACTATTACATATTACATACTGAATCCTATATAATTTAAGATATTTTATCTTATAATTCATTTACATTGTTCATGTTTGTAATGGTTCTAAAGAGACAAAATATGTGAGGGTTTAGGTGGAAATCTCATTTTAATAGGGATTGTTTATTTTTGAATTTATATTATTTGAAATATTTTTATCATTTCATAATAAAATAATCCAAATTTATTAAAATATGGTATATCATAAACTGTTCATGTGATAGAAACATTTTCTTTTCTAAGTTAATTAAAAATTGTCATGAAACAACCTAGGTACCCAAGTAAGTTGATAACCCAGCTTATCCTAACATATCCTAAAGTTAATTTTTGATCCCCATGGGTTAGTGAATAGAACCTAAAAACATAAAACAAGCATGTGGGAATGATTTTTATACTAAAAATATAGATGAAAAAAATTAGACAATATGCATATTAAAGAAACTTCATTGGGGTAAAAGTATCTAAACACAACAATTCATAAAGATACTAAATCACTAAAACCCAAGTACCAAAAATATGGAAAATAACACCGAGGACCCTAAAGACACCACTCACTGTGTCCCAAGCTCAAAAGTTTGATCCAAATCTAAGAGATACCTTCCCATTTTATGAGCATGGAAGAAGATATACTACCAACATATAAAGGTAAATGTAGAGTGTGAGCCTATGCTTAGATAGATAACTCCAAATATTCCATAACAGATTCCACATATATATTATCCAAAAGAAATATTTCAATTTTCAAAATAAATAGTTATCGAAATTGAAGAGTATATTCAATCAAAACATGGAATAAAATTTCAAATTGATATACAATATTTTTAAAGAACAATATTTTACATTACAAGTCCTTGAATATTTGAAACATCTGATTAAATCAAATTATTGCATAAAACAATTTATCAAAATTTAGTAACAACATGTAAAATAGTTTTACAACACTAGAATGCATTTATATCTCCTGTATAAATAAAAAAGCGAGAAAACTGGTCATCATGTAAGCAGGTATGAAAGTATTATCATTCTATAGGACTCTAAACTCTCTAAGTGGTCACCAAAAAATGAGTATACCCACGTCCTTTTGACAGAATCCAAATGAAAATCACCACCCTCTCATCGGGGATGAGACCTACCACATGAATGTTTTAGAATGTTGTAATAGTGTAGAGTTGTTCTAAATTACTCACCATGTACCTAAGGATTTCATATTCTCTTACATAAGGGGATATTTATGTTAATATTAGTTAAAAGACAATTAAATCCCATAATTCTATTTGAAAAATCCAATTTTTCCCTTTAAAACCAATTCAGGTTTTAATAAAACAGACAAGTCATTTTTAGAACATAAAACCAAAAGGTATATATAAATTTATTATAAGCCGTTTTAATAATATTGGAAACCATTGAAAACAAATTATATCCTTTTCAAAAATCATTTACACAATTAAATTCATAAATTTAATTCAAAAATTTCCATCAGATTCACAATTTAAATTGAATGATTTAAATCATTAAATTTCCTTACATGAACTCCAAATCAATGGAATTTGGGGTTTTACTAATTTATGAACCCAAACAATTTGAAATCTCCCAATTCACTAGAATCATGTTTTTATAAATTGTATTTATCGAAAGACTGTGAAATTGAATTTAAATCAACAATTGAAATAAATCCTCCAATTTAAGAATAATCAATTTGGATAATCGGGACAGAACCATATATCACTTCCTGAAACAAAATACTTGTAATGTCACCCATCAATAAGAACAAAGGTTTAGAAGACCACAAATCAAAACCTAGAATATAGAACCATCATAACTGATCATAGATCCATAAATTCCATGATGATTCATAGAAATCCAAATTGAGGATAAATAGAGATACATAAAGAACGATGAAGAACTATTACTCAGATATCACCTGGCAATTAAATGATGATTGAACACCAAATTAATGGATATAAAAGAGTTGGAAGTCTATAAAATTTATTGGGGAAGGCATTGTGACATGATAAAGGGAATTATATAAGAGATAATGAATAAAAAAATAAGATATTCCTCCCATTTATAGCCACTATTGGGGTGTGACATATCATGTAATCTATTTACAAACTGTGAAAGTGTTAAATCACCTAACTGTGAAGACACATTGAATCTACAACACCTTTAAAATTTTAGGGTATGGCACTATATCTAACCCCTATTTACGCCATGAATATTTTGAGATTTTAAGCAATCAAAACTCTAAACATTACACATTTAAAACTAATATGAAAATACATAACATCATGTAAAGGGAATTCATGGTGTGTACCCATAACAACATAAACCACGTTTCAAATAATGTACCCAATAATAGTTAAATGTCATGTAATAGTAAGACAGTTTATCAAAAAACCATGTTTAAAGTTAAAAAAATATAAAAACTGTCATAATTTCCCATCATAAGCATCCTCCTAATCAAAACTCAATCCTTTCCCGAAAAATGATAATAGAAACCCATTACCAGGTTAATGGTACATCTATCAGTTCAGAAATGTGGTGTTACAACCTCCCTTCCATATAAACATTCTATCCCCAGAAAGCCAATGAATTAGCTACCATGCCAATGCGATCAGACAACTTCTCTCTTGTCAGTGCCTCACATTCCCACGTCTTTGGAATATTAGATCTATGATTCAATAGAACATAAACCAAATGTATGGTCCTACTATGATTCACATTTTTCTCATAATACACTATTTTAATTGGCCACTCATCAAAGATAAATGAGGAAAAATCTCAAGATCAATCCAGATCTAAAAATAATATGGATCTGATAGATATTTTATCAACTATGATACATGGAAGACATTATGTATCAATGTTAGATATGGTGGTAATACAAAATTGTAAAAAATTTCCCCACTTTATCAAAAACCTCGAAAGGTCCCACAAAACAAGAACTAAACATCCCTTTCCTCCCAAGCAGTCAATGAAAATACCAGTCTGAAACCTTCGAAAATACCAGGTCACCAACTAAAAATTACAATGGATTGTAGTGATGATAAGAATAAGTCTTTTATCATATAAATGTTATCAACATTATCTGATTAATAAGAAGATTATTTTATATTGTATCTTTCAAAATACATGGTCCAACCAATGAATATTCACCAATAAGTGACCAAAAAATGAATATTTACAATTTCTGTCATAAAAGGCCTCACATGGTTCCGGTCTGATAGCATACTAGAAACTATTGTAATAAGAAACCTCAACCACCCAAAAATGATCATACCAAGTCCCACCAAAGTCCAGAACATAAGAACAAAGCATATCCTTTAGAATCTGTATAGTTTTCTCTGTATATTCATTTAACTATGGATGGTAGGCCATGATCAGAAGGTCATGAGATTCCTATGCCTCCTAAATCCTCTCTATAAATGGGATGTAAACCATAGATCCAAATAAAATGATATATAAAATATAACTATATGAAATCCAATAATATATTTCACCTTGAGATGTCCTAACTCTTCAACAATGTTCATATTTCCAATCGGTATAAAGTGATCCAACCTATCTAAACTATAGATCACAACACATATCACATTATTCTTCCTTGGGGTTTTGAGGAAACAAACCCACAATGTGCATACAGAATTGATAACACTTCTATAAGATACACCACATTCCCACTCACAAGCTAAACAAAGAACTACACACTCCAAATGCCACCATTTTCACACCATAATACACTTTTAAAACCAAAATCACACAAAAAATGTTATCAAGAATGATTAAAATCTCATTCAAGATTCAATACATCATTCACACAATTTCAAAAATTCCAACATATGGATGAACATGGGATTACACATATATCAAATGCTATTTCTCTGGAAAATCCATTTTTAAAACCAAAATAATATGAAAACCTTCCATAAATCACTCTCTCACAACACTTCATAATAATATGATTAGTAAAAATTCACATTAAACCACCATAAATTCATCAAATAATGATTAATCATGGAATAACCTACCTCAGGTGGAGAATGTTCCTGAAGTTAGTTTGAAACTCCAACCGCACAATAACCATTTCATAATGATGGAAAATCCAAACCTAATCCAATAGATTGAACAATAAATTCTAAGATAAAACCCGAAATTGGTCCCGTAGATAAAGGATAAGAGGAAGCCAAAGGAAAACTGAATAAACCCCTATATGGGATAGAGAAATTGAAGGAAGAGATGAACTACATGATGAATCGTGTAAGAACAACCATTAATCTACCACAAAATCAGAGATCTGAAAGAGGAGGTGGGATGTAGGGAGGTACTTTGGGGGGAAAATCCTAGATGGGGTGAGATAAATGGGTTTTAAGGCTTTAAAATCAGGTGTAGAATGAAAATACCCAAATTTTTAATGACCTGGACAGTCCGCATGGTTTTTCAAATTGTAAAGTTGACAATGTATACCCAGTACATGCTGCATGGTTAGCCCGCACGGTTTCACAAACCATGCAGTGACCTCACGTTAAGACCACTTCCCAAAGACCACAAGAAGAACAATTACTTTGGTTGTGATGCATCATTTAGAAAACCATGTTCTAATAATGTTCCTCAATCTATACACCAAAAAACATCCATCATTCTCTAAAATTCCAATGGGAACCAAGGGAAAACGATATGCCAAAATAAAATAGAAATTTACCTGAAAATGAGATCGTGGTTGTGAAAAATCTCCCCACCATGAAAACATTCTTCCGTTGGATAATCAACACGAAACATGATTTGAAAACAAAAATTGGTACACATTCTCGATGAAAGAATCCCACTCCCATGTATCATGTTTATCATTACAATACCACCAATGGATACGGGCCAACAGACTTGATTTATTACAAAGAAAATTATTTTAGCAGTCCACTGTCCACACATGCCATTCAAGATAATATAAACTGAGCTCTAACTACAACTCTTCCCATTTCAAAACATGAGATAGGTCCTTATTATACATACTCAATTAGGATAAATGAAATAAATATTTAATTTATATCAACTGAAAAGCAAAATCTAACTTGTATGTCACATTTCCAATCATCTTGGTGATTTCAAAATTCAGACAAACCTCACCACCAGCTTTCTCAGCTTTCCCAA
Source organism: Viscum album (assembly GCA_963277665.1). NCBI lineage: Eukaryota > Viridiplantae > Streptophyta > Magnoliopsida > Santalales > Viscaceae > Viscum > Viscum album. The sequence goes on from OY728155.1 coordinate 884,040,708, forward strand.
ATGACAGTGGACCAAGAGAGGGTACACATTCAATAACTCTCTATCACCCACTGAGAAGACATGGTCTTAAAGCCACCGATGAACATAATATATGTGGAGACTTTGATCCTTCAAAAACTGGTTCTGGATTGACATGACATTATTAGACCTCTATTACACAAGGCTCGGTCCCAATAGAGTGGTTTCAAAATACCTCAACCCAACACAAAGAATACATAAATGGTTGACCATAGAGTGTCTAAATTTGATCAATTGGAATTAAGTATTGGTAATTTTTATATATGAAAACTAAACCAATGGAAAATGATTATCCAATGAACCTTAGAAATCCCCGACACATGCACAAATCATGTAATCTAGAATCTAATTTTCCTGTTCTCTCTCTATCCATTTATTTGAGGGTGGTATATCATTCTCATTTTTATCTATGACCCCAATTACCTTTGATGTATTTTCTAAAACTAAGAGGTAATGTGACATTATCTAGCAGAAATAATTATTGACCACACATTGTGAAGCCTCACCACTTTTTAAAGGTATAGTTGGCCCAGTTCATCCACCTTTTTTGTGTCTCTGATCAGAATGAAATGGGATGATTTCTTCAAATGGCCAGTCACTACCCAATAGTGTTCCATCATCATGGTGTATGTGGAAATCCATTAATGAGGTCCATAGTGACCTCATCCCACTTCCATGTTGGAATAGGTAATAGTTGAAGTAACCTAGATGGCCTTTGATGCTCTGCCTATAAATGCTGACATATATAGAACCTCGATATGAAATTAGTTATGTCTAAACTCCTTCCAGTCCTCCAAAACAATCGCTAAATATCAGAATAAAATTTTGTATCCCCTTGATGAATGGACCACTAATATTAGTGGCTATTCTGCATCAACACATTTTAGAGAGAAAACAGAACCACGAAACATCCCTTTAAAAATAATATTCTCTTTCGAGATGAAGAAAAATTATTAGATGACTCTACACCATGAAGAAAATGCATGGACCACTGAATCATGTCATCACCAGGCTTCCCTCACATAACCAACTCCAGAATATAAGTATTTAACTGGTCACTCCCCAATAACAGACCTCACCTATTCTCTTTGGTTTCCATGTGCATCTGGGAATATAGCCTCATAAATGTCCACTCATCACCAGACTTTCTCAATGCCTACACTATAAATTTTTTGATAAAATATTCTTCCACCCCCTTATCCATTCCTATGGTCTAGAAAATGTCAAATTCATACCCATTATTTATTCGATCCGACGAAACTACCTCAAATTTACGTCCTTTTGTGAGATGATGTAAGCAAGGATCTTATTATCAGAATAAACCAAAATTTTATCCCAAAAAATGATATATATTCCATGTCTTCAGACATTCAAAACCCCAACTAACACCGGGTCATGGGTCGGGTTATTCGATTCATGTGACTAGAGTTGGTGTGAACCATAAACCAACATGTTATCATCTTGAATAAGCACAAACACAAGACCCATACCTAAAGCATCATAATAAACCACACACTCCTTTTCAGATCCAAGTATGATCAACAAGGTTGTGGTGGTTAACCAATGATTCAGCTCTTTAAAGGCATCTGACATTCTAGACACTATTTAAACATTACCCACTTAGGGGTGAGTGTGGTCATTGATGAAGCAAGATGCATAAAATCCCAAATAAACCAAGTGTAATAACCCATCAGGCTGAGAATTATCATTATATTGAACACATTAAATGGATGATCCCATATCAAAATAGAACTGGTATTTTCAAGGACCATTAAAACCCCTTTATCAGATATCATGTGTCCTAGAAACATCACATCCCTAATCATGAAGGGGAACATGTAAATCATTGCATAAAGGTGATGGTCCCACATAGTGCACAACAAATCCTCAAATACTGCTCATGATCTTCCTTGGATACTAAGTAGACTATAATTTCATCAATGAATACCATTATTAAAGAGTCGAGATACTAGTGGAACACCATATTTATTTTTTCAATGAATATCAGTGGAGCATTTTTAAGAGGGAATGGCCTGAACAAATTCTGAAAGTGGTCGTACCTACTTTGAAAAGGCGTTTTTAGGATATCTTCCTCTTTCACCATGACATGGTGGTAACATGAATGCTTGTTAATTTTGGAGAACCACATTACCCATTTATTGAGTTTAAATAAAACATCAATATAAGTAAAATAGTATTTATTCTTAACGATTACCCTATTAAGATACTTGTAGTCGATACACAACCGGAGAGATCTACCAGACTTCTTCGCAATCAACATAGAAGTGGCCCAAGGAGAAAGGCTCGGCCAAATGAATACTTTGGATTACAAATTTCCCAATTGTTTATTTAATTCCATCACCTCAGTGTGGTCTAAGCACTGTGAGGGATTAGATATTGGTTCTGTCCACAGTTCCAAATTGATTGAAAACAACACATCCTGCTCAAGGGGGTAACCCAAAAAAAATAATTTTTGAATAACCATGGGGATTCTTCCTATACATTAGGTAATCATACCATTTTTACACTAAAACCATCTTCTAACTTGATCGATGAAAATCTAAATTCAACATAAACGACCACAGGGAGTGGATGTCAAGCATGACCAGACTAAGGATCCCATTCTCATATAAGGAATTGAGCACTCCAATGGGGTGACATAAATGAAACCTGACTCTAGTAACAATAATGTATTCTTGAAATAGAACCATACAATTAATTCCAAGGATCAAATGAACTATTCTATATCTAGGACCTTAAAATCTCACTCAATCACAACACCTGACATAGAGAGGACACAAGACGGGCACCTAAGGACCTGCTCTTTCTTCCTACCGAATGGAGTCACCAAATCCATTTCAAATGAAATTAGCCCTGTTGTAAAATTTCATAGGTTCATAGTGTGGAAATATATAAGACAAATATATGCACCAATATCAAACAAAGAAGTAGTTATAGAATCTGTTATCAAAAAGGTACCTCAATCTTTTGAGGGCCCTGTATTCGATCTCGCTAGTTCTTGATCCACAACAAGATGATGCTTGGTTTCTATAATATTTTGAACATAAACATTAAATGGTGGCTGTTCCCTAAATATGATCTGAGAAAAAGAATTTACAATACAACCTCCACGACCACCAAACCATGATCATACCATGCTGGATGGTTCTTACTGAGCTGATATCCAACATGAAGCCACAAATCCCACCCGACTATTATAATTGCACTTCGTCCTTCAAAACCATTATAGATTCCGCATAAATAGACATAAATTTCATGTAATTGGGGGATGATGCCATAAAATATGGATGTGACCTACCTAACCACATTGGAAACAAACCACTGACGCAAAATTAGAGACCATCGATGAGGACTACCTAAAAGGGTGGCCTGAACTACCACCTCCCTTTTTCCCTTTCTCATCTTTCTTCCTCTTCTTCTTCGCTAAATGGTTGCTTACCCCTGCTGATACAAACCAAAAAAACCTGACCCACCATTACAGACATTCTCCACCATGAAATATCATTCCACCACCAATGCATAAGTATTTACCATGATTAGTGGTACCAGATAATAGATCTATAGATGAAAACCCTTTTCGAACATGCGACCCTTCATCTGTGAATTAGATACTATAGCAGGATCATATCAAACTAGTTCTTCAAAAAATTTGTCATATTCCCTCACCGACTGGTTCCCCATTACACGATCTATAAACCCATGGGATCTAGAATATTTTATGACTTTAATGTAGTAACGATCAATTAAGACTACCTTGAAGTACTTCTATCTATTATTCTCTTGCTTCCCATCTTAAATCATTGAGTCCCAACACCTTCGACTTTGACCCTTTAGTAGAAACAAATCAAATGTCACCCTAACCTCTTTATGAGTATCCATTAACTCAAACATATTTTCTACCTTCGTGATACACTCTTCTGATTCTTGAGGCTCCGAGCTTACTTATAATGATTAATGATCATTTTTCAGAAACTCTTGGGATTTTTCCTTTCATGGACAAGGTTTAGCCTCTGTAACTGGGGAAGGAGCAGGACTTACTCCCTATCAATAATCCCGAATATCTCAAACCACATTATCTACCAAACTATGATCATGTGGTGAGGGAGAAATCTCTATGGATTCTTCCCACTGTTACGGGGGAACTCTCTATAAAGGCATTTTTCTACAAAAGTAACAACCACATGATAAACGTAAAATAATATAATAATTAATACATCATGTCTTAAAAATCTCATCAATAAACACATTACCAATAACTCAAAAATAACAAGGAATGACAATGGACAAACCTTTTCACCTCCACCTATTGTCTACATACAGTTTTCAAAATCTACATCCCACCTAGATTAGAATCCAAACAATTATCTCAACATCCCATGGTGACATGAGGTCTTTCATGAAGTGTGTTGGCTAGGAACCCTATTAAAAACAAAAACTCCATGTCCTGAAAGTCATAACTATTTCCCATCCAGACTCATCCCAAATATCCTGACCTAAGGAAGTAAACATCCTCTGATAGCATTTTGTCACGAACCAACCCGAGTATTCATCCGAACTTGTGACTAACCAAGTCCGTGGTATGTCCCGAAACACATTCCCAATCACCATGGATTGGCATATGTGCTTGGGTATCAACAATAGAAAGTGGAAATAGATTACCCGATTATAAAATAATTGAAAAAATCATAAAAATAAAGAAACTAGAAATTAATATACACTACCAAACAAGAATTTATCATTCTCATGATTTGATTTACAAGTTTAATCCAAAAACAAAAATGTTCTACTACTAAAAAGAGACCAAAAACCTAAACCCTGAAACCACTACAATGATTGGGGTGTATCTATCTTAATAAAACACCACAACATAAACCCAAATTATCTTTAAGAATATGTTCAACTATCTCCATATGTTTTACCCTTACATCTATCAAACATTACCAAGTCATCTTATACAAAATGGCGTAAATTGGTTGTGAGACAATGCCCAGAAGGATTCCATCCAAAAATGATTCCAAGATCTAATCATTAAAATTAAAATAACATGAATGTTTTATTAATGAGAGAAATTATTGAATGAATTTTAAAAAAAAGGGCATTAAAATAAAACTGAATTAAAATAATTGAACATTAAATAAATCACCATTTTATTAAATTTTTCTTTAGTTCCATACCATATGTCGATAATATGTGTTATTGAAACCATGAATCCCATTAATCTCATGCATGGGCCACAATAAGGGGACTCCCCCATAACCCTAGTGGTCTCCCATCATCATCCATATGTTTAGTTAATGTTATAATCATCGATCCTGCTATGTAAAATTAGGATGGATCCACTATCAAATCACTACCATGCTATCCCTAGTCCACACAGCTTGTTACATGGGCATCCAGTTTTTGTGCCCAATCATGTTTTACATTACACATTATACACCAAATTCATGAACACAATCCCAATAATGCACTACACACCCCAGATGCCCCCATTTCACACCAAAATCCTCTTTTGATCCCAATATCATACCAAAAACGTTCAAAAGAATGATTCAAATCCCATAAATGATTCAAAAAATCATTTTCACAATTTAAAAAATACCAAAATGTGACCCAACTTGGGTTTAAAAATAAATCACAACTCGTTTCTCATGAAAATAAAATTTAACACAAATTACATATCAAAACCTTTAATAAACCACATTCTCACCACAAATGATAATAAGAGAAAATATATAGGAAAATCTAACCGCACCCTAAGCACAACATAAGGAAGCCTAATTGAAACCTAATCCTTGAGATCGATCCAAAATTATCACGATAAAAACCTAAAAATGTAACCCTAAATATTGGAGAAGTGGAAACCCAAGAGAAATGGATTAAATACCTATATTGGGCCAATAAATCGAGGGAGGAGATGACATACATGAAAAATTGGGAAAACTGCACAAAATACACTACAATATCTATGATCCTATAGAGGATGAGGGATGGATGGAGCTGCCCCTATGGGAAAATTCAGATTGGGGTTAATCAAATGGGAATTCAAGATTTAAAATAGGGAATATATATAAAAGAAATAAATTTTCAATGATCTGGAAAGGCCACACATTATGTCCTCATGGTTGTCAAACTGTGTCTTTTCCACTATTTTCACAGGACACACCAGGCGGTTAATCCACATGGTTTGAAAAACGATGCGGTGACCATTTGGTTGCTGATTGTCTACGTAGGATACACTTCACCGTTAACCCACCTAGTTTGAAAAACCATGAGGCGACCATGTGGTTAGCCACTACCGAATGACCATAGAATGGATGGTTACCTAGGCCTGGATGTGCGGTTTAGAAAAGTGTGAACCAACCGTGCACCTAAAGATGATTAATCAAATAATATCATTTTTCTCTAAAATTTAAAAGGGAACCATGGGTATAAAAATAGGAGAAAATAAAATATAAATATAACTAAAAATGAGATCATGGATGTGACATTATTAATTACATGAAATTTTAATTTTTGGAAATAAATATCCTTTTTATGGAATAATATGATTATTGAATATAAATGTGGATATTATATGAAATCTTATATCATATATTGGGATGAAACCAATCGGTGGGGAAAAATAAAATTTGGTTCTTTGATTTATAACACATTTAATTTTTAAAAACCCAAACATGTTTAATTTCTAAATGTATAATCGTACCCCTACCCTATTAAAAATTTAAATTCCCATTTATCCAACAAAAAAAATTTAAAATAACTTTTATAAATATATAAATTTAATATTCGTTGTTAAATATAAAATAAACTCATGTTATGTAATGTAGATATATTTTTATTATTCGATTATACATTAAAAAATATTCAATGAAATAATAATGGTTATTTTAATCAGATTTTGAATTCACTACTCTAACCCTATAAAAACCATAATTAACTACTACAATAATTCTATTTATTTGGATATGGTATTGTTATATAATCATCATTATCCATAAATTTATCTAACCATGTATATAAACAGTTATAATAAGATGTTTAATTTCCCAAATTATCTTACAATCTCTGTACAAATTTAGAATATATATTTAATGAATTATAATAAAACAGATAACAAACAAAGGGTTTTTTGAAAATGGATTTATAAAAAAATTACATTGAATGTTATATTTTATAAATAAATATATAAGGGAAATTTTAGAGAGGGTAATACTCTATAAAATATTTATTTTTCAATAAACATCATATTAATTTTCATTAAACTCATTCAAAATTATTATTTAAAATATCATTAAAACCCTCATTTTATAATTGGGTGACTCTTGAAATCCATTAAAATTATTAAATATGGGATTGATGTTCTCTTTTTTCTACATTGGAAAAATAATTTTCTAATAATGATATATTCTTAAAAATATTATTTTGTTAATAATGTAAATAATATTAATAATTAATAATGATGTAAAAAATAATTTTTAATAATTTATACAAATAATCAATTAATATAAAATAATTAATAAAAATTAATAACTGATTATTAATTATGGATTATTTAATAATGAATTTATAAATAACATAGTAATGTAATTAATAGATACCAATAATTAATAATACATTACGTATTAGTGTACCTAATAATAATTACTTATATAAATAATAATAATCAATGATATACATAAAAATAAAATTTATAATAGTGATATTATTATTAATTACATTGCTGTAATAAATAAATAACATTCTAATAATAATTATTTATTATTTTAAATAGTAATATAATTAATTACTGATAACATTAATGTAAATAATAATAATAAAAATATTATTGTTATATTTAAATTACTATTAATTATTTTCTTCAATTAATTTATAATTATAATATTAATTACTAAATTACTATTAATTAATATTCATATTATCATTTAATAAAAATCATACATGTGTTTAAATCTACGAATAGATGAGTTTATGCGATTTTATTGTAATACTATCTCACCACAATAGTGTGGGTATTGTTGCACATAGTATATTGGGGAACTATAATAGCGATACCAATCATCAAAATGATCATCCTAGACTATGTAATCCATCTTTAGGTCTATAGGTTGTCTACACCATCACACATCAAAATATATGAGTAGAAAAATAGAATTTAACAACATTTATTATATTTAACATCATATTTCTATGTGATTTCAATTCATCTAATGTTTTAAGTTCTATTTGAAATGTTAGTTAAATAGATGGATTATATAATAATTATTTTTGAGGCATTTCAAAACGGTTATTGTCATAATTAGCATCAAAAGTTATACATCTAATCTTTCTGTATCAACATTTTAGATAACTAAAATGAAACGTGTAGATTTTTTTTTTAGATTCATATTACTCACTTGGAAGGAAAAAATGAGACATATGAACTAAAAATTACACAAAAAATAAATAATGAAAAAGAACTTAATCATTGAACTAATTTCATTACATGTGACAATGTCTTCCGAATCGATTTGCTACTTATTATCATTCATCTTCTTTTGAGGAAATAGATCATGTGGAATCCAAAATGATTTTTTTAATACATTATTAATAATTTCTATCAAATATAAGGAAGAAAATATATCTTTTCATTTTGATAAAAATAAGTCTTCTTCACCATAAAAACCTATAAAATTTGTATCCACTAATAGAAAAAACACAGTTATCATTTGTTTAATTTCACTTAAATGTTGATAATAAAGATATATAAATATATGTTACACATAAAGGTTGACTTTTAGTACATTATTATAAAATTTTATGTTGCAAACCCCTCAAAAATATGAAATATAGAAGGCCTCCCTTGACAATTTTCTATAAAATCAATGTTGAAATCCCCTATAATAGGAAAAATATAAAATTCATTCCATATCATTTTTTAGTAAATATAAAGTTGATTATTTTTTTATTATTAGAAATTACATAATTTATGAAAATGTGAATATAAATGGTAGTAAAAATAGAAGAAAAAAAATAAAAAATAGAATAGGGGAAACAAAACTCATTTAAATAATTCACAATTGTTTTTTCAAATATATTACTAGTTGACTCAAATTCTCAAAATTCGTTAATCATTGAAATAGTGTCCAAAAATAAATTCTGATGATTTTTCATCACTTATGATGTATATAGAGAATTATCATGAAAACCTAAAACATAAAGGTTTTAGAAATTAATGATATGACATATTTGTAAAATTATAAGTGTTATAGTGAATCTATCCATTTTAGACTCTTTTTTGGATTAGATCAATTTTATCATATAAATTAATCGAAAAAATAATACACAAAATCAAAATTACTTCATTGAGGTTGAATATACATATTTGGAATGATATTTTTAAAATTCCAACATTATATTTGTTCAGAAAACAATTATTAACAAATATAAAAGTTATTAACTTGATCATTCACATATTCAATTTTTTTAGATCCAATATTGAATAGCGATATGTGTCAAAATCATTACCATATCTATTTTAATTTCAAATATTAATTATAAATTTTTATAAAAAATTAAAGTATTATGACTGAAAAACTAAAAAATAGAATAACGAATATTATTTTAACAACTTTTTAATAATCATAAAACCCCACCCCAAAAATAGCATAACCAATATTCTTTACATTCATTTGGAAAAAATATGAATAACATCATATTTATAGTAATATAGAAAAAATTCACTATTAATAATAGTTTAATGAATATAGTGTAATAATTTTATATTTTTTCATACCATCCATGGAACGTAAAAAACCACATGAAATCTATATGTTTTTAAACATTCAGTTATATATATTTAGTTATGGAATTTTTGTTGTAGTTTTTCAAAACAATTGACATTTATTCTAGATCCATATATCCATAAAATGATTAATAATTTTATTTAATCCAAAGATTATGGTGATTCATGATTAGAAACCTATTTTGTTAAATAATTATTACAAATGTTTACATAAAGAAAATGAAATTATGGTTTACATTTACATACCTTGAAAATAACAACATAGATACAGAGAGTGAATTTCAGATTATAAGAACTATTATTTTAGTTTTATAAATATTTAACATATAATATTTTCACATAAATAATATCTTATAAGAAAAGTATAATAATTATCAAACATATAAATAAGTGTGTCATCTTTGTTTTCCCATCAACTTGATTGAGAGTATCTAAAGTCATTGGAAACTTAAATTTATTATTCCTTGAAGATGAATTAATATATTAAAGAGACATATATATATGTTAATTATTACCAAATGTTATAATTAATTCTAATATTAATGATAAACATAAAAAAAATACTGCCTATGTTAACTAATGAAAATATTGAATAGTGAAAGAAAAAAATAACCATTACTCCTTCCAACTATGGAAACCTCCTCAGTAGGAAGTGAAATTTTAGTAGTTTAATCATTAATATCATTTCTCAATATTCATAACTGATCTAATATCATAATTTTATGATATAAATATTCATCTTGATAATGTACAATTCATTATGAAACTCGTAGTACATGGTTGGGCCTGAATGGGGTTGTGGAATGACACGATCAAATGGGGCATGCCTAGCTGATGGAATATTGGTCCTCCACAACCCCATGCCTACCTCCATACTCTAGGGAATGAAAAAATGCACTGAAATGTAATAACTAAAATTGGAGTACATTTCATAAGTATCTCCACTCATGCACCCATCCATATTCTTTCTGAAGTGGAGAGGAATAAAAATTAAATACATTAACATCTTGAGTAGAATCCATTATTTTAATAACCAATGGAGAATATAAATAAGTGTGACAATGTAATACAAAATTTTAATGTGAAAAATACACACCCACCCAGAAAAGATATCCCACCATAACTACCACTAGAAAACAATATATCATGAATAGATTGGTTCCTAACCACAAATCACCGAACATGGTCAATGCACATGGGTATCCCTATGTTCCTTTAAAATAGTTTTTTTTCATAATTCACTACACATGTTAGAAAATCCCATGGAGGGGTGAGTATATACATACCTTGTTGGACAAGCTAATAACCATAGTGGGAGAAATATAAGACAACATCTAATAAGTCTGATCAAACCAAATATATTGGGAATTAAAACCCAAAACGTATATATATTATAATATAACGAACCCAACAGAGGTTGAAAGGGGATATCTATCTCGCATCACAGCCCCCGATTATGAGTTGGCCTATAGCTCCAAAGTAATATCATCGATTCATAGTTTCCCATATGTCTTCTCAATGTAACCATTATGAGTTACCACACAGTTCTACTTCTCCATAGCCTGAGGGAGCATTACCCCAACATATAGAGGTCCTATAGCCTGGTAAAACATGGTTAATAGACCCAATAGATATAGGACATGCACCATCATAGGGGAGTAACATCTTTATATCTATGTATAGAACAAGTGGGACCCATGCCCTAGTGGGATAATGAAGTACCATCCCCATATATAGTGTAACCATGATCTATATTGGGGACTACCATTTTTTTTTAAATAATTATTATGTAGGACCCACACCCTAAAGTGATATTAAATTATCATCTCTAGGTATAAAGTATATAGAGTTGACTGTGATAGTATAATATCATCTTTATGAGTTATCAACAAGCATGGAGGACCGACACACTAATATGAAATTAGATTACTATCTTCATGGAGAGAGGAACCACAATCATTTTGGGGAGTACCAGCTTTATTTCAGAATAATGAATTTTGAAGACATGAATGAGGATATAACAAGAATGTACCATATCTATGAATAATGGACAGACACACTGATTTAACAATAGATTGTTGTCTATATCTGATGTTCATGATGATCCTTCCATACCAATTCCATTATTAAGAAAATACTATAGAATCATCATGAATAGATCATATTTCATCATATCTCAAAATCTGATATAAAGGTCACCATTATGTTCTATATGAATAAACACTTTTTATATGATACATGATAGCCAAAATATGAGTAAAATGACGGAGTTATGCTCCGTAAAAGTTTCTCAAAATGAAACAAATTTTACATGGTGTTTATGGGATCCACAGAAATTGTGTTCCTACTGAAATCCATTGTCTTATCCTCTTATATACATGAATTGGTGGCCATTTCACCTTGCATAGTGTCACTGGGGTCCACCCAACATGTCTAGACCACCTATGGCCTTCTTATGTAGTCTTAGCCATGACCACATTTTTTCAATAATTTCTTGAATATATAAATCCATGTCTATGTATTTGGACATGTACCTAAATGTACATGGGTACCCAAACATGCCCTTTATATCCCAAAGTACAAGTTGTGTCCTCCCACATGGGGTCCTGGTCTTGTTTAGCCGGAACACAATATGGATAACTGAGAAGGGTCAGTTGGTGTGTTGCTTTCCCACACGGCATGTGAACCATATATTTTTTCAAAAAACTCAAGACCTACCCCCCATTTGGGTGAATACACTCTAATGGTATATCAAAATACACACCAAGTAGTCATTATTATCTCATTAAATTTAAATTTGTTTCATTTCAACATTTTCCACAATTTGACCACCCAAAATCTTAGGGGATCACCACTAGCTTTCAATTATATACATTTGGTGGCTAGAAATTCGATATCTCATAATCCACTCAAAGATACCATGAACATCATGAACAATATTTCACCACCGTTGCTGCTTCGAATCAACGATCTACAAAGGAAACCTAGGAATCAATCATGATCATCCCAAAAAACAACTATTCAGTCATTGTTTTCAAATCCACCATGAATCTGTAGGGAAAATCACACTTGGACCAGCATGAAAATTTCATACCATGGCCTTGTACCCAAACAGAAAATACCATGAAGAAACACTGGGACAAATAATCAATAAAAAAGGTGAATCGATCATTTTTCTATAGATATTGGACAATGATCATAGTTTGGGGATATTTGGGATGTAAATCATGCTATAATGAATAATTAATTGAATAAAAATATCAATTCGAGAAACTGTCTCATATGAATGATTAATAAATCCGATATCAAATAATAGATTATCATATCATTATAAATATGTGAATTCGGGTGGAAACCAAAATTGAAAAGTCCAACTTCAAGATTGGATCGATCATTGGTGAAAAAAATGTTTTCTTGTAATTCAGGAATCCTAATGCTTTCACTAGATGACCATCCACCTATATCAAAAACAGGTTCTTTTCTCAATCCTGATACCCTAAAAAATAAATAAGAAACTGCCTCAAGAAATTCCTAGGGTTATGTGGCTAACATTATATATATTTCATAATAGTCTATTTGTAGAGGGAAATGGTACTCATATAATAAATGAACTAATTATATATTTTAATTAATTAATCCACTCAATGCACTCACTAATGGATACTTTATACATGAATCTGGCACCAACCAATGATTGTTGAAACCTATTGTAAATAACATGTTTCATATTTTTCTATGGTATCATATTTATAAATCATGAATCCATTCATGATATATTCTATCACTTATGAAAAGAGTTCTGGGTTTTATATCAAATATATATAATTTTTATATAAAATAAATTCTGGTATCATTGGCCTAAGAATATCTCATCATCTTAGTATTTCTTGTAAAATTATTTCATATAATATTTCAAAATTTTATATGAAAAAATAGGGTTTTTTTATTTTCCATTCATCAATACATTTTATCCTAAAAAAGAACAAACTAAGAGAAATGGTGGAAATCTCGGGCCCTCTTACATACCTCTAACTCCATAGAGCTATCCTATATAATCCCTTGCATTCAAATCAAATGAACCAAATGAATTGTGTATCCCTAAAGGATCCCCACCTATCAATCCTCGAACACAACGGGGTACATCATGATGGTGGTTCAATCAGTAATGAATTTCTCCCCAAATCGTATAACATGCATAGTGTCCTGAAATCGTTTCCTGAACTGTGGAACGTAGAAGAAGTCATGCACCCACTCATATTGTGTGGGTAGTTCTCGGTGGTGTGAATCCAGACCGACGCTCTAGAAGATCTCAAATGGCCTAATAAAACATGAAGATAACTTATCTACCCAGCTAAAGATATGCAATCATCAATGTAGTGAAAGTATTAAAATAATATTGATTCCCTTATCTGACTCCATGGAACTCTTATGTCAATCTTCTCAGGGTTTTTAATTGGTCTCACATTTCCATAATCCCTTGTTGTTCACATGGAACTTTTTCATCAACACCCACAAAATCCCTGTCCCAAAAATAGATCCCTCACCAATCACATTATAATATAAGACATATTAAAAGTGTCTCCCATATAGGTCCTCAAAAGGTTCCATGATGATAGTAGAGTGATAGATATTATTATAATAATTCCCTACCAATGGTATGTGGTACTAAAAGATCCCTAAAAATTATAAAATGTAATTACAAAGTATATCCTCCATCACCTGGATAGTGCACTGCATCATCTAATATATCTAGTGGTGAGACACCTTACTCATCATGAACATGTTCCCAAAATCATTATATAGGCCTTTCCACTACCATTAAATGAACTATGTGTAATGATAAAATAAAATAAAACAGGTAACCCCATGAATTTTGATGATATCTTACATGCCATAATTTTCCAAACATTAAACCAAACACTTCATCTTTATGAATTGTAAGTGCACTATCTAAGTAAGTCGATAAATTATCTCCCAGATGAAGATTTGTGAAACATCTTCATGACATGTGAGACATAAAGTGAAGAACTCGGCCATGATCTACCTCATTCCATCCCATGAAAATGGATACTAATGGTATCTAAACATATTCCCTACCATGAAAAATACATCCATAGGAGATTTGTGAAACATCTTCATAACCTCATCTAACAATGTCATTAGAACCATTGTCCATCCCTATAATTAAAATTAATGATTCCCTTCTTCAAAGAATTCTCCTTGTGAATCCCTTGAGGATATCTGGTCATATA